>CM057455.1:1168612500-1169862500 GCA_016271365.2 Neoceratodus forsteri | reverse complement strand
CATTTGTCTAAAAATAGACTTCCTCTTCCAATATCCCTGGTGGTCCAGTGGACCGCTATGTGCCTGATCATGGGCATTATTATAATAGACCCCTCGGTCCAATATCCCTGATGGTCCAGTGGACTGAATGCTGCCCAATCACGGGCATCTGTTACAATGAACCCTCCCAGTCCAATATCCCTGGTGGTCCAGTGGACCGAATGCTGCCCGATCATGGGCATCCATTTAACAGAGATCTTCCTATTTCCCTGGTGGTCTAGAGTACCCCCTCCCCACCCACCTACTGAGTCCCACTGCCCCACTCCCCCTGGTCAGCTGGTGGGTGGCAGCACCCCACCCTCCTGCTGCCCTGCCACCTGACACCTCAGTAGGGCTGCACACCCACTGGTTCACTGCGTGAGCCAATGGGCATGCAGCCTGTACTGTACTACACATTCCAGATATGTGAGCAGATATGTGAATGATTCATTCACATATCTGGAATGTGTAGTTTGGTATGGGCTGCACGCCCATTGGCTCCACTATGAACCGATGGGCATGCAGCCCCACCATGCATGATTGAGCCGGCAGCAGGGCAGCAGGAAGGGTGGTGCTGCCACCACCAGCTGACCAGGGGAGGCAGTTGGACCTCAGTGGTGGTGAGGGAGGAACTCAAGACCACCAGGGGAAATAGGAAGATTTCTGTTAAATGGATGCCATGATCAGGCAGCATTCATCACTGAACCACCAGGAATATGGACAGGGGTTTTATTATGATGCCCATGATCAGGCACATAGCAGTCCACTGGACCACCAGGGATATTGGATGTGGAAGTCCTTTTTAATATAACACATGCCCGCGATTGGGCACATAGCGGTCCACTGGACTGCCAGGAATATTGGACGGGGAGTTTATTTTTCAACATATGCCCATGATTGGGCATGGGGGGTGCCACCAGTTGCAGCCGGAACTCGGGTGGCCACCCACAGGTGGCAGCTGCTGTGTTGTGCCCTGCAATGTGGCAGCTCACCTGTGGGTGGCCATCAGTTGTTCCTTTTTTCTTTGGCTTAACTTTGTGCAGGCACAAGTAGGGGTTGCGCATGCATGGCTCTGCACATCCCAAGCTGAATATCAGGCTGTGCAGGTTATGCATGAGAATGCCCCCCCACCTGTGCCTGCATACATTACTGATGCGCTCCGGCACATCAGGATTTGTGTGGTGCACCTTTCCCTTTTGAATATCGCGCCGGGGCACATCAGTGGGTTGTGCATGGTGCAACACTGTTGTGCCATGCGCAACCCTTTTGAATATCTGGGCCACATGGTCAACATCAGAAAAAAAAATGTTTCAGGGATAGTTTATTTAAATTGGGAGCCCCTTTGGCACTTCTTTCAATGAGTAGAACAAGAGCTTGACCCTCAGGGTAACAGATTATTGTCATGGAAACTTCACATAATTTATGTCCTTGTTTTTCTTGTAACAGCCAGCCCCAGATACCAAAAGTTAACAGACTGAAATAGACTGGCTTTAAGAAATTAAGACTTGTATTTATAGAAAATATACAAAAACTCTGATACATTTCAGAATTATACAGGTTACTAGAAATGCATGAACCTGCCCAGTGATTAAGTTTTAAACATATCAGCAAAGTGCAGTATGAGCTATTAACAAAACTCTGCAGCCCCAAAAGTGTTTAAAATATATTGACACATTTGGTGCCTAAAGTAAGTTGACCTTAACACCTTTTCAATGGAATGAGTCTTGAGTGTTTATCTAACAGGCAATACCTAGTGAGGTTTGTAAGCCTTCTTAATGAAATCCAAAGCAATATGAGGTCATGGATCATTAACCACAAGCAAAAGAAATCACTGTCTTAAAGAAGTTTGCTTAGATTATAAAGTTTCTAATGATAGCAAGTATGTCAAACTAACATAATTTTGAACAGGAAAAAAACGTACTTCTGAAATCTGTAAAAAACATTTTAGATATTTATGAAATAAGTTTTATAATGTTTTTATAAATTATAGATGTTATATTAGAAATGACACCATTATGTTTGGTCTCAAATAAATCTTCTCTTTTAGCTGCATCTGCAAATGTAGGTTTTACATTTGTAACAAGGTGCACATAGATGCAAATAAGAAAAATTGTTTTATATCAAAAATAGTTTTTGAAGATGAGGTCATATTGATGAAAAAATGGCTTAGGAGGGGCTAACAGTATCACCCTCAAAGAGTACTCAGACCAGTCTTAATTTGATGGTGATGTCGCCCAGCAAGAGGGACATAAATGGAATGCTGGCAAAGCTGGCCCAGAACTGTTGAGACCTTTGGTGTGTGAGGACCAGTGTTTGTTGCCCTGACAATTTTGGATGAGCTTGGGACCTGTATTAGGCCACAAGCCTGAAGCCACACCTGCTTGGGACATCATATGGGTTATGACATTACATCCGCTAGGGGGTGCTAAGCAAGCTTGAAAGCCTGCACAACTCTGCAACGAAGTCCAGCAACTAAAACTGCCTGTGACAAGGACTCTCTTCCCAATATTAGATGAAGCAAGGCCTATGTTTCACATACTGATAATTTGGACTAAAGCAGTGTTCTGGAATTTCTTTTAAAAGTCTGAACAAGAGACTAACTTTGGCATTTACCAGCCAGTAAGCCTGCAGTGCTGTTAAATAGCTGTGAGTCCAGAGTTGCAGGTTCAAGAGCAGAAATGAACTGAAACAGAAAGAGTCACAGAATCCAGTTACCCAAAACATCATTGCTGTCAACAGGAAGAGATCTTTTACAAACTGTGCTGCTAGACTACTAAAATATTGCTGTCTGATTTTTCCCACTAAATCCTGAAGTGATTTGTGATGATTTGTGACCTCAAGTAAGCAGGATCCAACCTGCATTGCTTCATTGATGTCACAAGACTCTACAGTTTCAGGTTCAAGGAGAAAAGACAAAAGACTAAAGCCAAGTCCACCACCAAGGACTTTTTGTCATCCATAATCAGAAGTTCTCACCAAGATTTTGAAAGTTAAAAAGTAGAAGACAGCACCTACAGAAAACTAAAACATAAGTATTCCTTTATTCCACTTTTAGTACCTTTATTTGGCTATCTGGGGTGGTAACTTAGTGCAATTTAGCTCCAAAACCTTGGGTATATAGTCAAGCTAGAATCTAGATGTAAAGAAGAACCTTCCTGCATGTTAAAGTTTAAAACAATTATTATACAAAGATACAACCTGAGACACTAGTGTAATGAGTTGCAAGTTCTCATAGTAAAAAGAAAAGGTCATGATATTTATAAGTATGCTAAAGAAATAGTATAAACTGCCACTTATTATGCTGAATATGATGTATTCTTTTGCAATGCTTATGTGTTGAAATTTGTTTTGGTTATTTGTTTTATTTGATTTCCTTGATTTTCTAAAACCTGTTGTTTTGTTTACATTACAGTTTATGTTTACATTAGTTTTATTATGCTAGATATTTGTGCTCATTATGAATATTTAGGACTTGTACATATGTGAATAAAATATATATCTATCTCTTACATAATCCAAAGTCTGGCAACAGTGTTTTTCATTGTTGTTTTTAAATCTGGAGAGCATAGGATAATATCATATTTGAATATTATTTTTAGTAATTTATTAAATATTTTTTTGGTAATGCACAAGGTGAATCTAAGTGCATTATTATAAAAAGTGATATTATAAGCCTTTGTTCCAATAAGCTTTTAAAGTATGCATGGGTATAGCCTCAGGGTACCTAGTTGCATAATCACACATTACCAAGATGAACCAGTTACTCTTTTGGACTCTTTGTTAGGGGCACAACCATGTCCATGGCAATTCTTTCAAAAGGGGTAGAAACATTGGGATGGGATGACAGGGTACCTGGTCTTTTTTACTCCCTTGAGCCACTAGCTGGCATTCAGCAGAAGCATGGCAATATTCAGCTACATCTTGGTGGATGCCTGGCCAGTAAAACCTATGTAGTACTTGACTCAATGTTCTGTCTCTCCCTTCATGACCAGCCACAGGCAGATCATGCACAAGCTGTATCACCTTGTCCCTACGCACCTTAGGTACTATCAGCTGTTGAACATACATTTCGGTGGCAGTATTTTTTAAAATATGGTACAATATATAATTTTTAAGTACAAAATGTGACTGTCCATTTTTCACCTCCTGGTGAACCTGTAAAAAAAAAGAGTTTAATGATCCATCTGCCAGTTGTTCCCTTTTAATGACACATTTGGGTAGACCTGGAATCACCTATAAGATACCCTCCTTGTGGGTTTCTAGCCACAGTTTTTTCTCTTTTCTTCCCTTCATGGATTTCTTTTGTTTCTTTGGGCTCTCAAACAGGTCCTCTTCAAAAGGAAAAACCTGGAGTAGTTCGGTCATTTTGGTTTGGGACCTGGTAACAACATTCATGAGATCTTTACATGACTGTTTGGTGTTCATTAATAAATCAAAATGTGGAAAGCCCTGTCCTATGATGACTGAAACTGGCAGTCTGAGTACTAGACCAACAGATATGCAGTCTTGTTTATCATTCACAGTCATTTCTACCAAAGCTGTATGGTACTGATGTATAGCCCCATGAACACATATCACTGTTGTATCCTGCTGTGTAGCTTCAGGGGCAGGGACCAGATCAACTCTCAATAAAGTCTGTCTGCTGCCAGAGTCCAGCAGTCTCAAAGTTTGTTGTTGGCCAGTCCTCATGTTGCAACATATCATATGTTAGCCAAGGCCAGATGGGCCAGCTCTGATCTTTTATTGGGGAAATTATGTACTATATGTCCTTTTCCTAGGCAACCATGACAGGTGACTTCTGAATATGGTATTCTTCCCCCTCTATCCCTTATTCCATAATTAGACATTCTCTGATTAGTGTAAAACATCCTTACCAGGTTATAGGGTTGAGGTGTGGTGCCTTGGTATCCTCTGGGTCTGAACAGTCGGGCTGCCAAATAATCCTCAACAAGTTTTATGGTGACTCAGGCTTGTGTTATTTTACCCAGACTTAGACATCCTGGGGTAATACTGGGATAAATTGTTTGAGTATGATTAATTCCATAATCTGGTCTATAGTTCTGGTTACCAGTTGTAACCATCTGCCACACTAGTCCTTAAGTCTGGCATATATATCTCCCTTGGGGTGTAATAACTGGCCATCTTCTGAGACTGGAATCATTGACAATATGTTACTGTGCTGATGTCTTAGCATCACTGGATCTCTTCCTTGATGCAGTCATAGTTATTGGTATCCTGACCACTCAGTTGACTCTAGAAGAAGAAGAAGAAGAATCAGCATTTATATAGCGCTTTTCATACACAGTATCCCAAAGCACTTTACAAGCAATGCTAGACTGGTGGTGAAGTGACTGAATGTGTGGTGGAGGCCATAACACACATCATCACCCACACACAACCTGGGTAATTGCATGAACTGGTTTATGGGAAGGGGAATGTTAGCCAGGACACCTGGAATGTTCCCTGCCCTTTGCGAAGAGTCCCCTGGGTTCTTTTACTTCCACCTGGACACCCACCAGGACAACACCAGGATGAGCAGAAGGGACCTCGGTTTAATGTCTCATCCGAAGGATGGCACACCCCAGCAGTACAGCACCTCTCAATACTGCACTCGGATGCCAGCAATTTTTAGGTGCAAGTCCAATCCTGGTGTTGGACGAGAACCCATGACCTTCTGGTCCACAGGTGGATGTGCTACCAACTGAGCCACACTGACACCTAGACCAGTTGGGCTGGATGGACAGATAGGGAACAAGTCTTATGACCCATTGGTCATGTGGCCAAGTACAAGTTTAGTCAACATGCTCAAAAGTTGTGAGGTATGCTTCAATGTCATCTATTTCAGTTAATTTCATTAATTTTATATCTTGGAGTACAGTTCAATCAGACTGACCTTGATTCAGAGCCTGGATGGCTCTTAGGGTATCTGCCCATTTGTCATTCTGTCACTGCCAATCCTTCTCTTCTAGTCATGGATCCTCATCTTGCTGTCATCCGACTTCTTTCCATTTTTGGTCCATCTCCAGCTGTTTAAGGCAGAGTCATTTTAACAGGTCAACTGGATCATCTGGGGCTCTCTCCATCTGGGTGTCCTATTCTTTGATGTCTTCATCTTCCACTTCTCTTCCATCATCCTTCTTCCTCATCATTTTTGGCCTGGCTCCAAATTCCAAACCAGGCATAAGTTTTATCCCAGTCCTTTCTGCCATGGCTCGAGTCAAGAGAAGTGCACTAGCTTCTGCCTTTTGCTCATCCTGCCTCTGTTTGGGTATTTAATTTCCAATACCTCCTAGTGACACCTCCCATGCAGCCTTGATGAATCAGGTTTCCTACTTCAGACACTAGTGTAGTGGCATGAGATAATAACAGACACAACAGGCAGATCTCAGTGCATAAAAAATGTAAACTTGCATTTGTCAATTTATTTGTTTTCAAATAAAAATAATAAAGCAAAATAAAAAATATTTACAGTAAGGAAAAATGTGTTAGCCCATCACACCAAATCACTAGGCTATTGCTTGCTCCAGTGAATTTGTGGGTTTGTCCTGTCTTTTCTGAAATAACTTTGACCAGTGTGTAAGCTTCCACACTACAGTACCATCATACTCTGTGGTCAGCATGTTACTGAACCACGTATCTGCTCTCTAGCCCCTAGTGGTGGATTTTTATACCCTCTCAGAGGAGAAATCATCATCAGGTGGTCAAGGAAGAGCAACCCCTTTCCTCTAATTACCAGCATAATACCTCTATGCTACTAGTAATTTAATCATATACATAACTGATGAATACATTGCCCCTGGGGTTATTCAGTAAATCTTAACTGAAACAATATTGCCTTGTTTTAAAGGCTAAAACCACTATATCCCTACTTATTAGGTATTAATGGGGCTAAGCTCCACCCCTTAAGAATGACATCCCTCCCTAGAATAATAATAAAGTATTTATTTATTTATTGAAATGTTTCACCAGGTGGGCACACTGAAAAACAAGTTGCTCGTCTCACTGTGCAACCTGGGGGAGGGATTACATAGGGTTGTGAAGGATGATCAGTTACAATAGTATGTGGATAGTACAAACAATACAACTTTATAAGATTGTGCAACAGTTGGAACACAAGGTATTGTACAATAAATAGTAGTGGAACATTGGGTAAATTACAATACACGTCCAAAATCATACAAAAGAACATATAAATGTACAAAACAGTAATAATGCGATAGAACCATTTATAGTGCATGAGTGTACCAGGAGCAGGATTGAGGTAGTATGCAAGTGCTGTTGGAGTAAAAAATATGGGTTAGGTTGTGCACACTGGTGGCCCAGAAGGGCAGGTGGAGAAGAGAGGGAGGGGAGAGGCAAGAACTGAATATGAGGAGAAGGGGTAGCCATTTCCTGATTTCCCCCTTCAGGATGTCAAGAACCCTGCCGGGGGGGTCATGGTAGGAAGGCAGAAACTCGGGATAGGTATTAAGGTGGGTTACAGCAGCAACAGCTGAGGGAAAGGTAACTATGTAGGGCAGTGGTAAGGGTGTAGTTGGAGGAGGAGTATCATAGTTTGGGGGGAGGGAATTCCAGATTTTAGGGAAATGATTGGCGAAACCAGTCTGACTGATGAGGATGGAGCAGCAAGGGACCATCAAGGTGTGGGAATCATTAGATCTGAGAGAGTGGGTGGGGGGAGGTGGAGTGGAGAAAGAGGATGAGAGATAGGAGGGGAGCCCCCCGAACCAGAATTTGGAGGTTAGTTTGGCACAGTGAGAGATGCATCTGTGAGACAGTGGAAAGAAGATTAGAGAGCAATAGAGTTCACAGTGGTGGGAGCTGGAAGAGGAGCTGATAGAAAAGTGGCAGAAGAAGTAAGAGTGTCCTGCTTGATCAGGGAAGATTTGGAAGCAGCACCATGGACTACATGAATGCCTTCATTCAGTGGTCTGCCAGCCCTCTAGAAGGTCTTGAGAAGCCACATTCCCCATACAGTGACTTCCGATATGGCTTTCCCACAGGTACATTGTAGCTTTTATTTTAACTTCATATTCTTCAAACCAGTATACTGTTCTAAGGATACAAGGGGGGTTTTCAAAAAGAAGGAGAGAATGAGGGTGTGCTCTTCTCCCTCCTTTTGCCATCTCCTGTAACCTCATAAGCACAGTTTATTTTAAGCATTTTATTTCCGGTGTATTTTGTTTATTTATTAATATAATATGTTGAAATATATAAAAATAGTGCCCTCCAATGTTCTAACCAGGAGAGGGAACTCGTAAAAACAAACACAGACCCTTTTCCTGTTTTTATGGCTGAAATTTCAGCCCATCAGCTATTTTTTCATTCTGGCCAGATGTTAACTGGAGTGCAGTTGCAACAGCCACTTCGGAGAGTGGGGTTATTCTAGATGCCCTACAGGGGGCATACCTTACACAATTAGTATTGGAGCCCACTCGAGAGGGAGCAATCTTAGACCTGGTTCTCTCAAATGGAGATGAAGAGAGGATCACAGATGTAGAAGTGGATAGCCATCTGGGAACTAGTGACCATCGAACAGTATGGTTTACAATAAACACAGCAATAGAGTCAAGCCATACAAAGGCAAAAGTACCAGACTTTAAGAGGGCTGACTTTGCCAAAATGGGTGAGTACCTAAGGAATGCACTAACAAATGGGCAGGAAGGAGGGGTGGAAGAACAATGGTGAATAATAAAAACTGCCATCATAGAGGTAACAAGCCTTTGTGTGAAGTAAATAAACAAAATGAAATGATGTAAGAAACCACTATGGTTCTCAAAGGAAGTGGCAGTGAAGGTTCAAGAAAAAAGAAAGCATTCAGGAAGTACAAGAAATCACAGAAGGAGCAGGACAGAGAACTGTATCAGTTAGCATAAAGGAAGCTGGGAGGCAGTCAGAACAGCAAAGGCCCAAACCAGAAAAGATAGCCAGCTCAGTTAAGAAGGGGATAAAACCTTTTATAGGTACAGCAGGGAGTGAAGGAAGACCAAGGGAGGGATAGTGAGGCTTAATAAAGGGGAGGGAGGGTGGGCAGAGGGTGACTGTGAAAAGGCAGAGATACTAAACAAATATTTTTGCTCAGTATTTATGAAGGAAGGGGGGTATCTAAAACAAACAGTAGAACCACTCTGGATGCAGAAGTTGATACCAGCCCATTTACAGAAGAAAGGGTTCTGAAAGAACTCTTAAAACTGAAGGTGGACAAAGCAATGGGGCCTGATGGGATTCATCCCAGAATTCTAAAAGAACTAAGGGTAGAACTAGTGACACCACTGACTACCATCTTTAACAAATCATGGGAGGATGGGGTGGTACCCGAGGACTGGAGTAGGGCAAATGTGATTCCCCTTCACAAAAGTGGGAGCAAGGCAGAAGCAGGAAACTACAGACCTGTTAGTTTAACCTCAGTGGTAGGGAAAATGCTGGAATCACTTCTGAAGGAAAGAATTGTTGAGTACCTAGAGGCCAGTGGGGCACAGGACCCAAGGCAGCATGGATTCACAGTGGGAAGGTCATGTCAGATGAATCTAATTGATTTCTTTGACTGGGTGACCAAAGTAGTAGACATGGGAGGGACTGTGGACATGGCCTACCTAGACTTTAGCAAGGCATTTGACACAGTCCCATGCAAAAGATTAATAAACAAATTATCTAAACAAATTAGCCAGCCTGGGAGTGGATCCCAGGGTGGTAGCCTTGGTAAAACATTGGCTGGACAACAGGACACAGAAGGTAATAGTTATCAGAGTTCACTCTGAAGAAAAGGGGGTTACTAGTGAGTACCGCAGGGCTCAGTACTGGTTCCAGTCCTTTTTAATGTCTTTATAGGTGACATTGCAGAGGGACTGGAAGGAAACATATGTCTCTTTGCAGACGACACAAAGATCTGCAATAGGGTTGACACAAAAGGGGGGTAGAAAGGATGAGAAGGGACTTGGCACGGCTGGAGGAATGGTCAGAAGTATGGCAGCTTGGATTCAATGCAAAGAAGTGCAAAGTAATGCACCTGGGAAACAAAAACACTGCAGAAGAGTACACAATGGGGGGGGGGTAGTAACAACAACAAAAATGAAAAGGGATCTGGAGTTAATCATATCAGATGACCTAAAGGTTAACAAGCAATGTGAGAAGGCAGTAGGGATGGCTAGGGGGATATCGGGATGAATAGGGAGAGACATCTACAGTAGAAAACAGGAAGTTGTTATCCCTCTGTACAGACAGTTGGTGAGACCCCATCTGGAGTACTGCATCCCACTCTGGAGACCCCATCTCTGCAAAGACACAGACAGAATGGAGACAGTCCAGGGGAGGGTAACTAAAATAATGCATAGTCTGCAAGAGAAGCCACATGAGGAGAGGCTAAAGGAGCTTTATATGTTTACCCTTGAGGAAAGGTGAGAGATGGGGGACATGATAGAAACTTTTAAGTACCTCAAGGGAATCAACAAAGTCTAAGAGGGTAGTGTCTTTCAGAAAAAGAGTTGTGCAAGAACAAGGGGACACAATTTGAAGATGGGGGATGGCTCAGGGGTAATGTGAGGAAGTATTTATTTCACAGAGTGGGTGGTGGACACCTGGAATGGCCTTCCTGAGGAGGTTGTGAAGTCAAAAACAGTGGGGGAATTCAAGAATGCATGGGATAGATATAAGGCAATTCTTGTGGGGGTAGGAAGAAATAGGCTGTTGGTTAACTAGGATTTGCAGCTTATCCAGTAGGTAGGGAAATGTGCAGACTAGGTGGGCCAAGCAGTCCTTATCTGCTGTCAAAGTCTATGTTTCTATGTTTCCACATTTCTGTGTTTCTAATACATGGGGTTGGCAATTGTGGGAGGGGGGCACTGAACACCAGGGAAAATAAATTTTAATGGGGACTGTGATCAGAGGGTAGTGGTTATGGGGGGTGCCACTAAACACCAGGGAAAGAAGAACAGAATTACAGGGACAGCAATTTAAGAGGGTTGCCACTGGACCCCTGGGCAAACAAATAAAGTAAAATTAAAGAAAAATAATATATGTGAGAACAGCAATCAGAAGATGGGGGGCACAACTAGATACCATGGGACATTGAAAAAGCAAGGGGGACAATGATGGCAGGGTGGGGGTGCCACTAGACACCAGAGAAAAATGTGGCAATGCCAGGGATGGTACAGAAAAGGTTTTTTTCACTTGGAGAAATCCTGTTCTGTATGAAATAAAAAAATGAAACATAAAAGGATATCTTGAAATGAATAATCAGATAAAAACAAAGTCTGAAATCCCTTTCTGTGTTAATAGATCCTTTTTCTTTTGAATGATAGTATCAAATGGAAAAGGATCCCTTGTCACTGAAAACAATTTGGGACTTAGTTTTTTTTTCCTGGCTTTTTTCATGACTCCTTTTACCTTCTAATGAAAAAGGATACATTGTCACGAAAAAAGAACCATGAAAAAAATGAAGTCTGAAATCCTTTTTCATGAGAAGGGATCCTTTTTCATTTGAATAAAAAAGAAATCACTAAAAAAAAACCCTCATCAAGTCATGATAAAGGATATAAATTAACAAAAAAACATTCTGGGGGCATTCTTTTACCAGACGAGTGAGGTATGTTCCTAATGAAGTCTCAATGACCACAACACATGTTTTGCTGTCTCTGCAGGATGTCATTTCTGGAGGTTTTAACATTTGTTTTCTTGTTAAAAAAAAAAGGAAAATAAGATGGCAGAAACCGAAAAGGGAATTTTCTCTCACAAAAAATGGTTCCCTGACAAATAAGGATTCTTTCTCATTTGACTAATTCTTTTTTTCATTCCAGGAAGCTATCCTTGAGAATGTTTTCCCATTAATGAAAATGGGCCAATCCCTGTCTACCCTGAAAACTTCAGACCAAAATTCCAAACTGTCTGGGCACAGAGTGAGGACAAAAAAGCTACAAAAAAAAGGTGACTTTTTAGGTTTTTTCACTATCTGCATCTCTGAATCCGCATATCTGACCACAACACTTGGCACATTAAGAGACCTACATCCACAAGACCACATATGCAAGATGTTGGGACAAATTAGTTGAGTGGTTGTGAAGTTATTAAACAACTAAATTTGAGGTTTAACATAAAAGCCCTGCTCAACCATAAATACAGGGGCACTACTGCGCCCCTATAATATAGACACACATTTTTCAAGATATATATTAGATATTTGGAGAATTCAATGAGTTATGTCTTATACTAGCCACTGATACAGTAAATACATATTTTTTTGTTATACTATCAAAAATATTTTTTATTTTGTTTTACATTTTAAGGTTTTAATTGACTAATGAAGATTTTTAAATGAGTATGCAAGTGTATTTTTACTGTGTGATTCCTACAATAAGTGTGTCAATAAACATATGTTCCATATACTAGAGATACATATTCTGATTATATACAGTATATATATATATAATTTATATCACGGGGTAAGAGCTTTCTCAGTAGGCTATCCTGTGTTATTTCCACAGCAGTGAGGATAAATCCTGATGTCATCAGCAGAGTGAGGCTATCAACATTTACCCATACTCTACTGACATCAGCAGAGTGAGGATAAATGCACTGCCGCTTGCATTCTAAAAGAAACTACTTCAGAGGACAGTTTCTTTTTCTCACTGAAGCTGCAACTTACTCAATTAGCTTTGCAAAAGACTCTCACCTATGTCCCGATGTGTTTCTAACATTCCTAGCCCATTACTGTACTGATCTCAGCTTCAAAACAACCTGAATTCTAAATGAAAGTATTTTACAAAGCAGGTTCTGTTTCTCAGCACTACCTGCAGCAGTTTGTCTTTCTCACTGAGCCTCTGACTCACTCAATTAGCTTTGCAAAACAGACTCACCTGTGTTTCTGACTCCCAGTCTGTTCAGAACACACACACACACTAACAGAACACATAGAATGAGCAGGAAACATACAGACTCAGAAAAAATGTTCATAAAGCTCTCACCCCTGTGATATAAATTGCACACATGATGGGCAGATCATGGGATATGGAAAATATTCTCACTGTGCAGGAGTGAGAATATTTTCCATATCCCACTCCTGCCCATCATTTATCCTATATATATATATTACACATATAGTTAAAATAGGCTTGCTATGTATCTGAAACATATCTGGAACAGATGCGTTATTTATCCCCAGGGTATGCTGAAAAAAATGTTTTATGCAGTAAATAGAGTAAATGTATTTTTTATAGTTAAATATTGTTGGTATATATTTTACTTAAACCTTTAAAAGATATGTAGACTACATTATGTAGACACTAACACACAACAAGGTGTGGGTTATGGCCTGATAAGAGCACGCCCAGGTGTGTTATAAGGCACAAGCCACTTGCACTGAGGACCTTTTGCACCTGGGTGTACTCTTATAAGGTCATAACCTACAACTCGGAGTGTGTTATTGTACTTACAAAATGGGCACTGAATCACACACAAGACAGAATAAAAATGTGAATATTTTCTTTATTTTAACTTTTAAACTGCATATTTTTAACTGTTTTGAGAAAAAATATTGTCCATTTTAATGAACGTCTATTAACTGTAACTTACTATGCATAGTTCATGTTGTGAAACTATTGAATGGAAGGTTTTAAATAGGAATAAACTTATTTTTTATTTATTTTTTTTTTCCATTAACATTTTATTTATTTTAAGCAGAGATGAGTCATCAGAGAACAGACAATATAAAACATACATCAGGGTAACAAGTGTCTCATTACAAATAAGGTGAATAATACTCTGCTAACACCCCCCCTAAAACCTACTAAAGCTATAAACTCAAAAAAAAAAAAAAAGTCCTTCCCCCCCACTCCCCCCATACCCATCCTAACCTACTTCTCCCTACGAGGCACTCAAAATAATTAATAATAAAACCAGGTAAGATCAAGAATTACCCTGAGTAACAAGCATAGAACAGGGCCCAGATCTTGTCAAAGAGGGGTAATTGATTATGCAGGATAGCTATCATTCTCTCAGTTCTTAGAAAGGCCAGAAGCTCTTTTAGCCATTCGGAGTAGGAGAGACGCATCTTGTCTTTCCAGTGGCGAAGCACTAACTTTTTGACAAACTTATTTTTTTTATATAATTCATGTCTTAAATTTAACTTTTATAAAACTGCTTTAACACTTTTTCAGGTTTAATACTATACTGTAAAGCATTGTTTTGCATTTTCTTTTACTTTGTGAAATTGATTAATTCAACTTTTTCCATATAGCAATTCTATAAAATGAAGGGTGTATTGGTTGTGGTGTCTTTAAATTGCTGAATTACTGTTGTTTGAGGCAGGTTTCTTGTGGTTGATTGACATGCTGTGTCACAGGATGTGATGTCACTTGCAGGAGCTGTGGTTGGAGATTGTAGCTGCAGCATGGTTGTTCTTCTTTGGAGCTGAATGCAAAGGTATATTGATTGGGATTTATTGTTTTGCTCTTTTCTGCAAGGATGTGCCCCCTAACATTCTCAATCTTGTGGTGTTGCAGCCCAGTATGTCCTCAGGCTCAATTCTGCCCTGTGCCCTGTTATGGCCATTACCTCTCTGGCCTGAAGCCCTGCCTGAGGAGTAGCTGCACTGCAGTTGTGCATACACTATGGTTTGTGTACCGAATGGACAGTCCAGCTTCTTGACTGATTTTTGGCATTGGGCTAGCAAGGTAGTTTATTCTTAAAGGCTCTCTGATATAGCCAGTTTCTGCTGCTTCATATAGAGAGGGTGGTAGTTTCCTCAGATAACAGTAGAATGCCAGTGAGTCAGGGGGAAGTTTTGATATGTGTTTTTAATGCTTCAACAGGGCACAGTGTGTTATTTGAGAAGGTGTGGATGTAGCCCCTGTATTATTGTGTGTTAGATTCATTTTCTTGTGGTTCTTTATGAACTCATTAGATGTCAGGGTAATGTATTCTGCCCCTCCATCATCGTCTTCTCTGCAAAGTGTTCTGGACATTGTTGACAGAGTCCTTCTCTGTTCCTGTAAGCCCTACAGAGCTGCACGTTGAACCACACTTTAAGGAGAGGTTGAGGGGAGTATCTGGTGACAGGACAGGTGATGTTTTGAGGATTTCTAGGTCTTGATTGCTATAGGCAGGATGGTGAGCTGCAGTATCCTTTCCCTGACTTCTATATTTTTTGCAGACTGCAGTGAAGATACTGTTTGCCAGCTGAAGTTTAGGGTGGCTGTGTAGGATTATACAGCAGCTGACAGGCGGGCTGTTCAAGTATCTGTTCAGGCCAGCTCTAAGTGCAGCTAGGCTGGCTAGGCTTTAGTCTGTGCTGTCAGTCTGTCTGATTTCTGCACAGAACCTCCATAGTACCTGACAGAGATCTGTGAGGGGTACTGTCTGGAAGTTTAATTCAATTTGTTTTTCTTTGCACCAGTTCTCAGAGACAGAGACTGCCCGTATTGTAGTTTTCTGTGTGTTTCCTTCATGCTTTTCCTTTTCCAGCTTTTCTAGTTCTTCAGCTGTCAGTGATGGGTAGGTATTCACCGATGCTGTTCTGTTCTTTTTTCTTTGCATCCTGCTATGTGCTGCAGTCATGGCTGGACTGGTTTTCTTCAGAAGAGGTGAGGATTTCTTTTACATTTAGCTCAAAGTAGGTGTCAGCTGTATTGGATTTTTTTTCTTTATGTGATCTGTTGATGTTTTCCACTGCTGGCTCTGTGCTTTATGTGTCTCGCTGGCAGGAGTTTTCCTCAAGGTGGCAGAGTGATACTGTATTGTTGTGTAGTCAGGCTGCTGCTGTTAGTACTGGTTGGAGCATTATGTGCTTATAAGGCCATGACTCTGAAACCATTTTACACAATCAGATTTTTGGAAATTATTTGGCCATTTTATAAGTGAATATATATTATTTCTACACATATTCTTATAGTAAAATATGTGTTCTTTACATATGGTAAATTTATTTTTAAATGCTTACTTTGGTATTGTGTACATATTTGCATAAGTAACTTGCATATTTCAAAAAGTTTATGAAACAAAACCATGGCAATTTTTATTTTTTAATACTTTTGAATTGACAACATTAGTAAAAGAGTATCACCAAGTACATGCAGGAACTCAGTCCAAAAAAGGGGAAATAAATAAGGGTGGTATAAATACCAATTTGAGCCTGTATTAAGTATGAGATTGAGTGATAAGCCCTCTGTGCAATTGCAAATGTGTTATCTGTAAGTCTGAATTACAGTTGCATTGTAAAATGAAAGTTCCAGTATAGATATCTGAATGGTTGCTAACAAATACATTCCAAATGTACAGAAAACATATGCAATACCATGATTAAATCGTCACCTGTTTTGTCTGGATATTTTAAACATGTTTAAAATTTATATATTTACAAAATATTTTTTGGTTTTGTAAACTACAGAAAAAATGTATCTATTAATTATTGAGATAGATAGAGTTGATAGTTGATAGATATAAAACATCAATTACACACCTATAATAAATATACCATGGGGATACAGTAAATGTCAAACATATATTAAATATTCTTTGCAAAATAACTTTGTTAATGCACCAGTTAGAGTTTCTTTTTTTTTGTTTTTGTATAAACTTATGTTATTGATTTTCAAACAGAAAAACACACAGCAAGTATTACAAAGCCAAAAAGTCCCATCAAGAGAAGTCAGTCTGATCAAACCAAAAACATACATGTACATAAACATATAACACTTCATCAAGCACAATACTGACAAATAGTGTAGTAATAATACACTACAACACTACAACCTCTACTGTGAAATATTGTCAAAAGTGCCATGTAAACCCTAAATTGAAACAAAATCCTTAGAAGCAACAGTATAAGAAACTTTTATGGATGCTGGCAAACCTACCCACCCCCACCCCTGCATAAAACCAGCCACACTCACCTCTATAAAAGAAAAAGTTACCCCATCTAGTACTTAACTACATCCTCATATGACATCCCAGAATAAATTAACCAATTACTCCATACTTTGTAAAAAGAGGATAGCGCTTTCTGCCTTAAGAAAAAAACCTGATAAAATGAAACAGCTTTTATAAGAGCTTGTTTCCATTTAGTATGAGGTGGAGTCATTTGAGACCTCCAAAATAAGAGCAGGGTACATTTTGCCTCCAGGGCAGCAGCATAGAATCCCCCTTCCCGTACTGCCTAGAAGGATGATCTAAAACCTCCAGATCTCCCAATACCCAAAATAAAGGGGAGTCGGTAATAGGAATTTGCAACACTGCTTCCAGACATTGAAACATACCCACCCACCATGAATGTAAAGGGGGCTAGTCCCATAATATATGAAAAATGGACCCTGCAGCAGAATTACAATGCCAGCATAGATCCAAACTAAACAAAACCATTTTAACCAGCTGCACCAGAGTGCAATACCATCTCCCCAGGATCTTTTTTGTATGAGCTAAAGTTCAGGATCCGGGGAAGAAGTATGGGCAGCAGTTCAACATCTTTCCCACACTTTCAATGAAATATCACACTGCTGGTCAGATGCCTATTTTAGTCTATAATTGCTCCAGTCTGGTAGAAAAAAAACTGCTGTATTTCTTTATATAAGCTGCTAATATGACCCCTAGACATTTTCAATCATTTACCTAAACACCCCATAAAACCTGTTTCATCTAGTTGATAGGCTGTGAGAAATTTCTCTGCTAAAGCATGTCGTAATTGAAGATATGCCAAAATTCTTGTCCAGGCAAATTAAATACATTTTGAAGACCCTGAATAGAGACCACCACACCCCTTTCTTTGTCTACTACATCACCAACTATGGTCAGACCATGAGATAACCATGAGGCCTAACAAATAAGACACCTCACAAATTTTTATATCTGAATTATGCCGCAGAGGTTCCCACCTCCCTAAAAAGGACCTATCCTGCCTTAATATCTTAAAAAATTTACCCCAAGCCCACAAAGAAAAAAAGCATGAGAGTAGTAAGATCCTTAACTTGCGGCCCTCCATTTTTCAATAACACCACCAAAGGAATTTCACCTAATAGGCATTGTTCAATTTCAGTCCAAAGAGGAGCACATTCCCCCATGACCAAAATCCAACTCATAGTTTGTTTCATCCCGTGACATAAACGAAAAGCTTTAAACCAGGGCAAATTCCATCCCCCCACCCTTTTGGGCACCCAAAGGGTCTTTTGACTAAAACAACAAAGGGACCCCTCCCAATTAAAATTAGCTAAAACTTTGTCGAATTTAACCCAATAATCAGCAAACACATGGAAAGGGATTCAGGTTTATGAAATATCAGTGGACAAAACAAGAAAACCCACACTCACCAACCCCTAGAAAAGACTGCCCAGATAATGTAAAGTTGTATATTGTGACAGTGGCTCTGTAAGGGATCTAGCTCCACTCACAATAGGCCTGCTTGTAGGGGAAGGGGGATGAATGCTTTATGAATCTTTGGTGAGGTGTATATCGTGGCCCTCACAGGAAAATCAGCAGTCAGAAAGCTTCTAACATTTTCATCAATCCAACCTTTTTCTAAAGCTTCAAAAATAAACTCATCAATTCTATGTTTAAAAAAGATTGTAGAGTCAGACTTAAGTCATTTGTAAAAAGCAGTGTTAGACAACTGTCTATTAACTTCAAATATATAATCTGTTGTGTTCTTAATTACCACTGCACTACCTTTGTGTGCCTGCTTGATAACTATTATCTGGTCTTTTTTGAGTGTGTCTAGTGCTTGTCTTTCTAAACTAGAAAAATTGTCATAATGTTTCCTTGGAAGGTTAGAAAATAGTGCCTCAAGCTAATTTTCACAAACTTTTTGAAAAGTTAGAGTGGCTGGGCTAGGAGATGGATAAACAATGGACTGTCCCTGAATTTTCTGTCCTCACAGCTTGTGTAGGTGGTCTCACATGGTACAGTTCCTATGTTATCAGACCCATCAGTCCCAGTGGTGGAAAGCCATTCCTGTTGTTTACCAAAATATGACTTCTAGCTAAGGTTGCAACAAAATATTTGTAAATCCAAGAAAGTTCCAAAATGGTCAATGTTAGCTGTAGGTGCCAAAGACAGGCCTTTGTGTAAAATTGTTTTCTTCTTGGTCTGTCAAAATTCTGCCCAAAGGGTTTATTATTTTCTTCAGTTCCTCCATGGTCCCCGTGAAGGGTAGAAATCCTGCCGGTCATTGGGATAGTTGGTTTGTTGTTCCTGTGGTAGCTGGTGGGGGTGGGGGTGAGGGTGACTGTGGGAGTAAATACATTGTTGTTGATGCTGGTTCAGGGGTAGATATGACTGTTCCTGTCCCTCCTGTTGCATCCCCTGCTGGTAGCTGCATACCCATCTGCCTTCTCCCTCTCCCCCATTTTTTCTTCTGCCTTGTCTTCCTCCATTTCCCAAGTTGCTGTTGTTGCCTCTGTCCAGCCTGCTCTGTTTGATAATCTCAAAACTCTGTTATCTAGAAGAAGAAGAAGAATCAGCATTTATATAGCGCTTTTCCTACACATTGTATCCCAAAGTGCTTTACAAGCAATACTAGACTGGTAGTGAAGTGACTGAATGTGTGGTGGTGGTCATATCATGCATCATCACCCACACACAGCCTGGATAATTGCATGAACTGGTTTATGGGAAGGGAAATGTTGGCCAGGACACTGGAAATGTTCCCTACTCTTTGCGAAGAGTGCCCTGGGTTCTTTTACTTCCACCTGGACACCCACCAGGACAACACCAGGATGGGAAGAAGGGAACTCAGTTTTTTAATGTCTTATCCAAAGGACAGCACACCCCAGCAGTACAGCACCCCCCAATACTGTACTCATATGCCAGCGATTTTTAGGCTCAAGTCCAATCCCGGTGAGGGACAAGAACCCACAACCTTCTGGTCCAGAGGCGGATGTGTTACCAACTGAGCCACACTTCTCCTAGGCAAAGTCACAGGGGGGGAGCGTCTGTTGTTGCATATCAAATGAATCCTCAGATATAGCTATAACATTACCACTAGTGTCAGTACTAAGATTTAAAGATACCCTTTGTTCACTTTGCAGGATACTCTTATTTTCTGTACTCCTCTTTTTCCATGTGTAGACTCTATAATTCTGATAGTCCTCTAAATCTCTCTTGAATTTTGCCAACTTCTTTTTCTTTACATCAAAGTCCAGTTTCTCAACAGTCTGCTTTAACCTTCTGTTACTATGGTCAAAACCTGTATGGTCCTTAAATTGTAGTATGTTCTTCTCACATTGTTTTATGTAATTTTTAAGGACTTCACTCACCTCCTTCCCATACTGGATTATGAGTTCCATGAGTAGATTGGAGATATCATCTAAAATCTCAGTCTTAATCTTAACCAAGTAATGTTGTGGCATCTTGATCAGTAAGTTGCACAGTATGTAAAAAAGATGGGGAAAGACCATCATTTTGATAGTTGCACTCTTACCCAGCAATGACAAATGGAGCTTTCTCCAGTGCAATAGGTCCACTTGAACCTCCTCCAGTACCCTATTGAGATTTTAGCACACACGTCCTGCAATTGCAAAGACACAGACATCCCTAGGTATTTCAGCCCATCTGGGGACCATTTCAATGTATGGGTTCTGAATATGGCCCACTGAGGATCTCCCTTATGTAGAAGCAATACCTCCATCTTGTCCCAATTTTTATGCAGACCCGATAAACCACTAAAGGAGTCAATAAGTTCCTATGCTTTTGGTAAAGAGAGTTCTTCCTTGGACAACAATAAAAGTAAACCGTCTGTCTGCTTACACTAATGTAGAAAATGATTTACCCACTATGGTTATCCCCCTGCTATTTCTGGATGTTGTGACAGCACCACATTTTAGGGTTCACTAGCTAGTGCACACAGCCAGAAAAGCCTGCACACAGCAGGGGTAAGGAGATCCAGCAGAGCCCTAAAGGTAGCTACTCTCCCCATGCAGCTGAACTCTGTGAACTCTGTGGGGGTGTAAGCCCGTCAATGCTTTGCATCAACTGCATACCCCCCAAGTCCGAACATCAATTTAAGGACCCTGATCACATGACTTCCTGTTCCCACTTTCCCATTAGCAGGTTATACTTTTCTGCCACCAGGTGGCTGAGTTGAGTCACCTCCCACAACATCTTGTCTCTCTAGTCTCTTCTAATGCTGACTTTCTGTATTCCTTCTCCACTCTTATCCTCCCCATCCTACAAGCCCAAATTCCATAGCCCTGCTTGCAGTTCCCAAAGTGCCCTCTAGGAGTCACTGCTGGCCCTTGCTGTAAGGCTCCCTTGTCACATATTTTGGATGCACATTTCTACCCTGTGCACCCTACATACATTTTCACCCACCAAGTTTCCGGACCTGGGGCTTGAACCTTACACCCTTTGCACCAAAGTCCAGGACACTACCACTACTCCAAAATGGTTGCCACATTTCAGTACATCACTAGGGACCTCTTATACATCGATTCATGACCACCACTACAATGCTGCAGATGCTTATCAGACTGATGCTCTTCATACTATTGTCACTAGGCATGACCACACCATCTCCCCACCACTCAGTGCCACCCCTGCTCCGCCACACTGACTGCCCATGCCACCTACCCACCAACACACACACCTCTCCAGCAATCTTACCCCTGCTCACCATGGCTGCCAATTTCCCCTGTGATCCCCGTCCTTGTGCTTGACTGCTATTCTCAGCATCATCTCCTTGCATGGCACTAAAAGCCTAACACACTGCTGCATGAATAGATGACTGCCCCCACATAGAATTATTTCCCTCCTCCTTTTACTATCTGGAAACATCCACCCCAACCCTGGCCCATGCTCCAGCATGCCAATACCCCCACAGCTGATGCGCCCACAGCCAACCATGGGAATCTGCATGAGGTCCATGAACATATGCAGCATACTTAACAAAATGGCGACACTGCAATGCTGGGTCCTCAGGCACCAACCTGACATCTGCACAATGGTTGAGACATAGTTCTCAAAGAAACCCCCCTACTCCCTCATCTCCCTTCCAGGCTACTCGCTCCTCAGACTAGACAGAGTGGGCAAGTGGGGTGGAGGATGTGCAATATACCTGTGGGACTCCGCATTAGCACAAACCATCCCCCCACCTACACTAGATCATGGTGCCCAAGCCATATCCATTAAGGTCTCACCTGACCCCTCCAATGCCCCAATCATAATCACTGTGGCCTATATACCACCCCGCAACAAACCCACTCTCTTCTCTCCCTGACAGAATACATTGCAGGCTTCCACCACAATTCAGAACACATCCTTCTGTGTGATCTGAACCTAAACTGGCTGGCTGGCTGCATCCACAACCACCTCCAAAGATGCCCTCTCAGTCCTTGACCTCCACCAGATGGTCACTGAACCCACAAGGTACAACTCAGCCACTGGGACGCAAACCTTGCTGGAGATTGTACTAACAAACTGCCCACATAAAATTGAGGATGTTATGGTCCTCCTAACTCCCTCAGAGACCATTCCCCAGTAATCTTTACATGGACAGCCAAGCAACCTGCCCCCCCACCACCTGTTCAATTGCTGCCTCTGCCCCGGCAGTCTTATGAACCTCAAGCATCACCCAGGTCACTGCGACTGGTCACCAATATGACAGGCCACCTCTGTGGACACAGCACTAGAATACTTCAACAACACCTTCACCCTAGCCTGCGACAACTTTGCTCCCCTAAAAACGACCCACCTCAAGAGGCAAAATGCCCCCTGGATTACCCCATCCCTCCTACAACAGCTCAAGAACTGTAACAGCCTTTGGTATAAGGCAAATGAATCAGGCAAACCTGCATACAGGCAAGCCTACCATGCATAATGGAACAAATGCACCTGGGCCATATACAAAACAAAAGCCGAGCATTACAGAGCCACCTTGACTGCCACCTGGGGTTCATCACATAAATTTTGGGATAATATAAAAACACTAAATAGGAAGTTGCTGTCCCATCCCCCCTCCCAGATCTCCACAAATGGCTCGGTCACAACTGACCCGAAACAAATTGCTACTACTCTCAACTCCAGCTTTACAGACCAAGGCTCTGTGCTCCCACCCAATTTCTTTGACCCCACACCCAGCCAAGACCCCCCACGCTCCCCTTTCTATCTCTGGACCATCTCCCCCGGGAAGCTGAACCCTACCTGATCAAGGCCCTGAATGGCACCAGCCCCCTTAACGACCCTCTAGACATAAAACTCCTCCATCTGGTCCTGGACACACTGCTTCTCCCACTAACTGCCCTACTAAACTGCTTTCTCTGCCTTGGACAGATCCCCAGCAAATGGGAAAATGTGGTTGTAATGCCCATCCACAAAGGTGGGGATCCACTACTTCCAGGGAAGTACTGCTCAATCTCCATTCTCCCCCACACTGTGCAAGGCATAGAAACATAGGAGTTGACGGCAGATAAGGACTGCAAGGCCCATCCAGTCTGCCCATTTCTTTTTCTACCTTATAAATGAGCTCTGTCAATGGCCTATCTATTCATACTCTTCTGCATTTCTCCCTTATGCCTATCCCATGCCTGTTTGAAACCCTGCACTGTGTTCATATCTACCACTTCCTGAGGTCGGCCATTCCATGCATCCACCACCCTTTCTGTGAAAAATAATTTCCTCACATTACCCCTTAATCGACCTTCCTCTAATTTCATGCTGTGTTCTCTTGTCCTGCTATTTTTCCAAAATTGAAACATGTTAGACTCTTTCACCTTGTTAATGCCCTTAAGGTGTTTGAATGTTTTGATCATATCACCTCTCTCCCTCCTTTGCTCTAGGGTATACATATTGAGCTCCGTTAATCTGTCCTCATATGTTTTCTGATGCAGTCCCTGCACCATTTTGGTTGCCTTTCTCTGCACTGCCTAAATTTGGTTAATGTCCTTGTGAAGGTGTGGCCTCCAGTACTGCATGCAGTACTCCAGATGGGGCCTAACCAGTGTCTTGTAAAGAGGGATTATTACTTCCCTCTTCCAACTTGTGATACCCCTACTAATACACCCTAACATCCCCTTAGCCTTACCTACTGCTTTAGTGGTCTGCTTGGATGATTTCAGGTCACTGGTGATGATGATGCCCAAGTCTCTTTCTTCCCTTGTGACTGCCAACAACTCCTCTCCCAGCCTATACATGGCTTCAGGATTGCTCTTCCCTATGTGCATGATTTTGCACTTCTTTGCATTAAAGCCCAGTTGCCACTCTTCTGACCATTTTGCTAGTTTATCCAGATCTCTTCTCATTCTGCCCACCCCATTTGGATCATCTACTCTGTTGCAGATCTTGGTGTCATCTGTAAACAGACAAACCTTACCCTCCAGTCCATCTGCAATGTCACTGATAAAGATATTGAAGAGGACTGGCCCCAGGACTGATCCCTGAGGTACCCAACTTGTGACTTGCATCTCTTCTGACTGCATACCATTTACCACCACTTTCTGTTTTCTGCCCATCAACCAGTTTGCCGCCCATTGGACCAACTTCTGACCCACTCCAAGCCTACCCAGCTTATTAATCAATCTTTTATATGGAACAGTATCAAAGGCTTTGTTGAAGTCAAGGTAGGCGACATCAACTGCTCTCCCTTGGTCCACCACTCTTGTTACCCAGTCAAAGAAATCTATGAGATTAGTTTGATAGGACCTTCCTTTTGTAAACCCATGCTGTCTTGGATCCTGTGCTCTTATGGATTCCAGGTGTTGCACTATCCTTTCCTTAAGGAGTGCTTCCATAATCTTGCCCATTACTGAGGTAAGACTGACTGGTCTGTAGTTCCCTGACTCCTCCCTGCTACCACTCTTGTGCAGCGGGATCACATGAGCCCTTCTCCAGTCTTCTGGGACCTCTAAACAGTTCTGTTAATGGCTCTGCTAGTTCCACCCTTAGCTCCTTTAGTACCCTGGGATGTATGCCATCAGGTCCCATTGCCTTGTCCACCATGAGCTTATTGAGCTCTTGTAGGACCTTTTCCTTTGTGAAGGGACTAGTGCTCACCTCCCTCCCTCCCCCCTGTGTCCATGGTGTTGAGCTGTGGGCCCTGCCCTACCTTTTCTTCAGTAAATACTGAGCAGAAGTATCTCTTTAGGATAGATGCTTTTACATGGTCCTCCTCTTCACACACACCCTTATCTCCTTTGATCTTAGCAATATCCCCTCTGTACTTTCTCCTTTCACTAATGTATCTATAGGAAGTCTTGTCACCTTCTTTTACTGTCTATGCTAGTGTCTCCTCAGTTTGGGCCTTTGCCTGCCTCACTGCCTTCCCTGCTTCCCTTAGGAAAGTTTGGTATGCCTCTTATCTTCATCTGGCTGCATTCCCTTATATTTCCTGAAGGCCAGCCTTTTGGCTCTGACCTTTTCTGTTACTGTTTTTGAGAACCAATGGGGTTTTCTTCTTCTTTTGCACTTCCTTTTCTCTCTAACACAATGGGACATTGCTTCAAGTATTGAATCCTTAATGCTTGCCCACTTTGCCTGTACCCCCTCACCAATATTTCTTTCTGCCAGGGCTAGCTTAACTCTGTTGGCCATCTTATCAAAGTCAGCTCCTGTGAAGTCCCGTATTTTTGCCTTGGAATGGGATGATTTAGTTGTAGTGGCCAAACTGAACCATACCATGTGATGGTCACTGGCCCCTAGGTGACCTTGTACCTGGAGATCTGAGATCCTTTCCCTGTTAGTCAGTACTAGATCTAGGATAGCCCTGTCTCTTGTGGGTTGTTGTACCAGTTATATGAGGCCCTCCTCCTTCAGGGAATCCATCATGTGTTTAGTTCTGGCAGATGTTCCTGCTGGTATTGACCAATCTGTATCTGGCATGTTGAAGTCTCCCATTATCAGAACCTCTCCTTTAGCTGTCATGACTTGTGTATCTTCTAATAGTAATGTGCCTATGTCCTCCCCATGGTCTGGGGGCCCGTAGACAACCCCAGTTCTTATGGCTGTCCCATTTCCTATTTCCAGGGTGACCTACAGTTCTTCTGGCTTCTTATGTGTATTCTGAATTTCTGTAGCTTTGATATTTTCATTGACATACAGGGCCACTCCACCACCCCATTTTGCAACTCAGTCTCTTCTGAACAGTACACAGCCAGGTACTGAAGTCTCCTAAGTGTGGTTACTGGTAAACCACGTCTCACTAATTGCTACTATGTCCAGTTTTGCCTCTGTCATTATTGCCTGCAGGTCTGGGACCTTGTTTCCCAGACTGCGAGCATTTGTGTACATGATTTTCCATTGGCCAGATTTCAGTGTGTTAGTTCTTGGGTAAGGTCTGGCATTTCCCCTGTGCATCGTATGGGGAGCTGGACCTTTTTCCTTATCTGGTGTTGCAAATGAACTGCAAAAATGCTGAACTCCTGTTTGACCACTAGCTGTGAGGTGCAGGGTGGTCTTCCCATTTGATGTATGGGGTGCTGCACCCCCTCTCCCCATTTGCTAGTTTAAATGTTCTGCAAAGACGTCAAACTTCTGCTCCAATGCACTGACTCCCTCCTTAGTCAGATGCAGTCCATCAGATTTAAAGAACTTTCACTCCCAAAACTGTTGCCAGTTCCCTACAAATTTGTGTCCTTTTTCCTGGCACCAGCCCTTGAGCCACATGTTTAGCTCTCCTATCTCCCCTTCTTTGACCTTCTGTCCATCTGCCCCCCTCTCCCAGACTGGCAGGATCTCAGAGAAGGAGATGCTGGATGAAATGTATTATAGTTTGTCACCCAACCTGGTCAGGTGTTCCTTGGTGCCCACAACTGACCGGCTGGTGAGATCATTAGTCCCTATGTGTACCAGAGAGATAGTGCCCCATGTTTCCACTTGGTTTCAAACCTGGGAACCTTTCACGTGTGAGGCGAATGTGATAACCACTACACTGTGGAAACTCAAGATGAGGCCCTGGAAAAGGTAGTGGCACACCAGCTGATCAATTACCTTGAAACCCTTAACCTGCTGTGTGTGGAGCAGCATGGGTTCCAAGCCAGATGCAGCACTACAGTGGTTCTCATTGAATTCTCAAACTACATTCACTCCACCCTAGACAAGGGACAGGTTGCAGGGGCTGTGTTCTTTGACCTGTCCAAGGCCTTTGACACGGTTAGCCACCCCCTCCTGCTGAACAACCTGATGCACACGGGCCTCTCTCAAGGTCCCCTAAACTGGTTTGCCAGCTATTTGACCTCCAGGGTACAATGCATCAGGACAAATAATACTGTATCCAGCACTTGCCCCATCCACTCTGGAGTCCCACAGGGATCCATCCTAGGGCCATTGCTTTTTAGCCTGTTTCTGAATAAGTGTCCCACCTTGTGCTCTGGCAAGGTACTTCTATATAACATCATAGATTAGGATGAACTCCACTGTTCACACAAATGTAAATTGCCAAAAAAACAGCTCTGTTTTTTTTATAGTCCTCACCACAGTCCTGGGCAACAGTTTCATAGCCAAAACACCACTTTTTTCAGGCCCCCAAACACAGTGTTGCTTTCTTATTCTTATTTTGTAGTCAATTTATACTTTTTGCTTTACCCTAGTACATATAGCAAGTCCATTCAGAAAATAACCTTTAACAATGTCAGTGTCTCACTCACCACAAAGAAACTTTCAGCTTCTTAGAGCTTTGTTTCTCTTATGTTTCATTTTTCTCTTATGTTTCTAGCATCCCTTTTGCTACGCAGCTGTATTCATGCTTTTCCTGATTTGGCAAAATCAGAAAAAGTATGAATGCAGCTGTATAGCGAGAGGAACATTGCCCAGGACTTTGGTGTGGACTTTTAAAAATAAAGATAGCTGTTTTTTGGCAATTTACATTTGTGTTAGCAGTGGAGTTCATCCTAAGCTATGATGTTATTCGATGCTGTTTTTTCGCCATTTAGGATGACCCAATTATGTATTCATATGAAAGGAGGAAGGGCAGCCTAAACTAATATACTGTTCAAAGATACTTCTATATGCAGATGACACCGTCCTCTGTGTCTCCCATGCAAACCCTGACAACCTGCAGGCCTTGCTGCAGCACTCATTCAACCAAGACGAGCAATGGTTTGCCAAGCACAAGCTAGTACTAAACCAGAAAAAAACTAAAACCATGTTGTTTGTGCACCTCCAAAGCAAACTAAAAAATGCCCAACTGAGAATTCTGTCCAGCTCACACCACCCCTAGAACAGGTCTCATGTTATAAATACCTTGGGATCACATTCGACCCTGCTCTCACTTTTCACGGCCACATCAGCACACTTGCAACTGTGATGAATGCCCAAAATGGCCTTCTCTACTGACACTGGGACTGTCTACCCCCTGAAGCCCTGTGTCTAGCCATCACTTTGTACATTATGTCACTGGTCGACTATGGCCTACTGGTCTATGCCGCCACTGACACCACTGCTCTCAACAAGATTAAAGTAGCCATCAACAAGCCTGCAGGCTCCTGTCAGGGGCTGATCGCATGACCCACACTTGCACCCTCTATGACCATGCCCAGATCCTCAACCGTGATGAAAGGGTCCAGTTCCAAGCATGCCTCATGGCCAAAAAATTCCTCCTTGGGCAGACACCACCAGGACTGTCAGCCTCCTTGCCCCAAGCCACCCCAAATCCATACATGCAGAATGGACATAATAACACTGGCCATCCCTAGGGTCAGGACTGCGCTTGCCCAGAGATCATTTCCAGTCATGGCCCCTGCCTGGTATAATGCCGTACCATTCTCAGTCACTACCCACACCAAGCTTGCCCTTTCAAAGTAGCCCTCAAAAATCACCTCTATGCCAAACATTCCTGCACCTGTCTGTGCTAGTCCTACTGCCATTTTCAAACCCCAGCCCAGTCACTACTAAAGTGGGCCCACACCAAGACAAGGTCTAACCCAAGACTGCTCCATTTAACCCCACCAGGGCCCACTATCATGTCTCTGCTCTCTTGTTATTCTGCTTAGCTATCACTGTGTCTAACTCTATACCACTGCTTTGCAAAGAATGTATGTAACCAATAAAATTAATACTCTGTATAGGTACGCACCAATGTATTGTAATGCCTGCACTACTCCACTGCAGAGGATTTCTGTAACTGCTTAACACTGCAAAGGACTTATCTAACTGCTTAGGTAACACTCTGTGTAGGTATGCATCAAAGTATTATATTGTTTAATAATGTCTGTACATCTACCATCCAACCAGTTATGCAACGTTGTCTTTGCTGTACTGCTGTCATGTCTGTATTTGTCATCCGACGAGGAGCCTTTGGAAATGAGCCTGTGACTCAAAGGATTATAATTCCAATATTGTAATAAATAAAAATAAATAATAAAAAAAGAGGGTTGAGCAGGCAGACCTGTCTTGTCCCTCTAGATAAAGAAACAGGAGATGACAACACCCCATTTGCCTGTACCCTAGCCCTAGGGTACAAATATAAACAATTAATCTAGCAACAGAATCTCAGACCCAGACCTGCTTTAGAAAGCACAAATTGTAGATACTGCCATTCAACAGAATCAAACACCTTCTCAGCATCTAAAGAAACTATAGTGGCAGAGTCAGGTCCGCATACTGCCACCTGAATTAAATCTAACATGGCACACAAATTGCCACTGCCTTACCTCCCCTTCGTAAAACCTGATTGCAATTTACTAATCAAGATCTCCAGTACTTTTTCCAGTCTCATAGCTAAAACTTTTGCCACTATTTTGCAGTCAACATTTAGAAAGGATATTGGTCAATAGTTAAAACATAAAGTGGGGTCTCTAACTAGTTTATGCAGGACTGTGACAATTGCTTCCTTCATGGACAATTGAGACTCAAAGGCAGCATAAAAATCTACACTAATCCCATCTGGGCCTGGAGCCCATCCTAGGGACATGGATTTGATCGCTTGCTGGATCTCCTTCACAGAAATATTTTCTTCTAGAGAAGGAGCAACATCAACAGGGACTAACTAAACAAAGATTTGTGGCATTCTCACCAGACAAAATGCACAAAACGCACAAAATTGAGTGAATAATCCAAAAGAAAATCTTTAATTCTGGCTCTAAGACACACTTAGTTGCAAGCTGGCTGACCATCTAGTGTCTTGACTCCTTGTGAGTCCTCCTCAATGGTGACACACCTGAGGAAGACTCGCGAGGAGTCGAGGCACTGGGTGGTCAGTTGGCATGCAACTGAGTGTGTCTTGGGGCCAGAATTAAAGATTTTCTTTTGGATTATTCACTCAATTTTGTGCATTTTGTGCATTTTGTCTGGTGAGAGTGCCGCAAATCTTTTTTTAGTTCTACCTCTCCCACAAGCTGGCTGCTCATTTGTGTGCACCAGGCTGTTTGACTGTATCACAGCTTATTGTTTATTTCTTACCTAGGCACTACCAGGGAACCAAAAAAGGCCTCATAGTCTGGCTGTGCAGGGAAGACCTTAGAACAATATAATCATGAATAAAAAATATGAAATTGTTCTACTATGGATTTTACATCAGAAATCACTGCACCCTCCTGCCCCTGCAAATAAGGAACTATGGTTTCCATAAAACACTTTTTTAATCTGTGCATGAGAAGCTTTCCAGCCTGCTCGCCTGACTCTCAGTAAGCCTGCTGGAGGCAGAACTGAGCATGCAGGGCTTTCTGATGAAGAATCGCATTCAATTTTTCTTTCTTTAAAAACAATTCCTGTATCGTCTGATTGCTATTTTGAATTTGGGAAGCATAAAGCTCTGACTCCAACCATCTGATATGATCTGTGAGCTCCCTAACCTTTTCTTACTGAGTTCTACCAATATAGGAAGCATATGAAATGATTTTACCCCTAATGAATGCTTTAAAAGGATCCCACACCAAAAAGGAGACATATCAGGAGTATCTCTAGTAAGAAAATAAAAATCAATCTCCCCAGTTAGCCAGTGTCAAAACTCCTCTGAAGACAGCAAAAACTGAATTAAACCACCAACAGGAAGTTTCGGAGGGAGCTCTTCATTGTTCTCAGACAAGGAAAACTGGGGCATGGCCCAAAAGAACAATCAGCCCATGGGACACAGACAATACATCTGCTAAAGCACCAAAACTATACAAAAAATAATACGAATGGCTAAATTATTTAAAATGGGGAGAACAGAAAGTAAAGTCTTTAGCCATAGGGTTTAACAACCTCCAGCAATCCACCAAATGCAGTTCACCACAAAAATGCAACAGAACTTTTCGAGCTTTTTGGTGGGAAGGAGGACCCCTCTCTATTGGGGATCTATCAAGGGAGGGGGCCAAAAACAAAATTAAAGTCCCCCATATATACCACCATTGGTGGTAAATACCATTCCATAAGGGTGTATAACAGTGTGGAGAGCAGTTAGGGTATTTATTTATTTTATTTATTTATTGAAAGGATTCACCAGAAAAGGCACACTGAACAGCAAGCTGCTTGTCTCACGGTGCATCCTGGGGGTAGGGGTGTAGGAAAAGAAACAATTACAAGATACAATAAAATCCATCTTACATCATTTGGTGACCATAAAGTCTTGATAGTAGTGTAAACCTCAGGCAATTGGCTTGAGAACTTAAAGAGATAACATTAATAAGAGCATATCATTGACAATATATACAGTGAACAGAGCATTAGCAAGAGAATAGCGGTTCAAGATTACAAAACACAGGAAACATTTTGCATCACTTTTAAGAGCAGTATCGGGGTAGAATGTAGCATAGAGACAATTGTGCAGATAACAGAAAGGAACTGCAAGTTCAGAAGGAGTTAGGCAAAGAAGCAATTAACAGAGAAGTATTTATAAGGTGCTGCAGTATCTTAATGCTACAAAAGTAGGGAAATATGGTGTTAGGGGTTTTCAACCCTAACTCCCCACCCCTACCACCCAAGCAGCAAAAGGAAAAAACATCAGGGTTTTGCATATCTGGAGTCTTGGCGAATCAGTGGTGGGGTCTTCCTTGTGGTTGTGGTATTAGACAGTTTAAGACATCTTTTGGGGAGCATGTAAGGGCTACCACAAAAAGAAACAAAAAACAATTGCTCTTATGCTACTGTTAAACATGTTAACAATGAGGTCGGTGTCAGTCATAATATCCAGTTTATTGGCATTAAGAAAGTGTCATTGGGACCCGTGGGGTGGGGGAATTGGGATCAAAAGAGAAAGACTCAGACAACGTTTTTGGATTTACAAGCTGGGGTCTTGTAAGGATAAAAATATCAATTATTCCATTGATTTGGCAGCATTCCTTTAAGGTTTTAAAAGTCTGTACGTTATGACCACATTTTCTGTCTCGTATGTGCTTACAGTACCATGACTTGTTCTATTCTGTGGTAAGCTTTTTCAAGCTTACTCAGCATTAACATGTTTATGTATTTTTGGATTTACATGGGACTATACTGTATAGCAGCTTATTTTAGCACCCTCTTTACTTAGCGCAGAGAGGAGTTCAGTTCTATTTAGTGCCCAATTGAATTAGCGCATCAGCTTCATGTCCAATTACAGCACTATGCTCCCTGTAATATTAGCGATCAGCTTATTTTAGTGCTTTTGTCAGTTAAGCTAATATAGCAAAAATAAACTGAACGCTAATATTTCCTGCTATACAGTAATTCAGTCCATAATAATCAGACAGAGCAATCCCCAGCACTCTAAAAGAACTTGGGTCTGCCAAAGGTCCCACATATTGTAGGTGGATCACAGTCCTGAAACCAACTGGAGGACATCATCTGCCAACACCGACTCAAACTCCACACATAAGGATGGAGTACCTCTGCCTATCAAAGACCAGACACTGTCAGTTGACAACAGGATACTTGAGGATATCCCAGTCTGAAAAGAGGACAACTTGTTGAGAAAGACTCCTCACATTTATAAGTAAAAAGGCTCTGCAGGACTGCAGACAAGTTGGATTTAATATTCTGCCCACAGTATTAAAAAGCTAGGTTGGCCAGTTCATTCCAGCAACAATTGACCATTACAGAACCATTGACTTTTCCAGAGTGATTTCCCACTAGTACTCGATTTAATGAGACCTCCGAACCAATTTATCCTCCTCCTCCAAGTAGGACCTCTGCCAATAATGCTCCAACCTCTGCCCTTTTGTTTTCATCCTCCTCAGATCACCATCAAACCATGGTGACCTGTGGTGGAAAATCAAGGAGCAGGCATGGAGAGGTGGTAGGAAGTTGACTACAGCTGTAAGACCCATGTTGTAGCTCTCCACAGCTGCCTTGACTCCCAACGCACAAGCCATCTCCATGACTGAGATGTCTAGTACTGGCAGGGACTCTAGGGTTCCAGATTTCTAAAAAATTAATAACTAACCATCTCCACCAAGGAGGTTAAATGAGGAACCCCGCAAAGAAACTGCATGGTGTGATCATCCAACCAGGTGACCAGATCAAACTAAATATCATTAATATTAAGACCCAACAAAAAACAAGCATTTGTCAATGCTGAATGTTGATTGCTTTGCTCGGTTGAGCTCACTCACTCCCCCTCTGTCACTCACTTACTCTGTTTCTCTAGGTGCTGCAGGTTGTGCTTTTGTACTGGCTCCTGCCTGCATTGGCATCTTTGTCTGCCCACAAAGAAATCCACAGCTGTCCCAGCAGAGCTCCGTTGAGGTCGCTCAGTCTCCCTGTCTCATGCGCTCATTCTGTTTCTCGTGGTGCTGCAGGCTACCCTTTTGTGCTGGGCCCCTGTCAGCATTACTGATTTTTTCTGCCCACAAAGAAACATAAAAACATAGAAACATAGAATTTGATCGCAGATAAGGACCGCTTGGCCCACCCAGTCTGCCCATTTCCCTACCTAATGGATAAGCTGCAGATTCTAGTTAATCAACAGCTTACTTCCTCCTGCCCCCACTAGAATTGCCTTATGCCTGTCCCATGCATTCTTGATTTCTCCCACTGTTACTGACTCCACAACCTCCTCAGGAAGGCTGTTCCATGCATCCACAACCCTCTCTGTGAAAAAATACTTTCTAACATTACCTCTGAGCAGTTCCCCCTCTATCTTTAAACTGTGCCCCCTTGTTCTTGCACATCTCTTCTTCTGAAAGATACTACCCTCTTGTACCTTGTTAATTCCCTTGAGATACTTGAAAATTTCTATCATGTCCCCCCTCTACCTCCTTTCCTCAAGGGTATACATATTAAGCTGCTTTAGTCTCTCCTCGTATGTCTTCTGGTCAGATCTTGCACCGATTTTGCTTGCCCTCCTCTGAACAGCCTCCACTCTGTCTATGTCTTTGAGGAGATGGGGTCTCCAGAATTGCATGCAGTACTCCAGATGGAGTCTCACTAACTGTCTGTAGAGAGGAATAACAACTTCCTGTTTTCAACTGTTGATGCCTCTCCCTATGCATCCGAGTATCCCCCCAGCCCTCCTTACTGCCTTCTCACATTGTTTGCCCACATTTAGGTCATCTGATATAATTACTCCTAGGTCTCTTTCGATTTTTGTTGTTGTTATTAACTCACCCCCCTCCCATTGTGTACTGTTGCCCCTGGTTTTTGTTTCCCAGATGCATTACCTTGCACTTCTTTCTCTTGAATCTGAGCTGCCATGTATTTGACCATTCCTCCAACCTTGCCAAGTTCCTTTTCATTCTTTTCACCCCACCTTGTATATCAACCCTGTTGCAGATCTTTGTGTCATCTGCAAAGAGGCATACCTTTCCTTCCAAGTGCTCTCCAATGTCACTTATAAAGATATTAAAGAGGACTGGTCCCAGTACCGAACCCTGTGGTACCCCGCTAGTTGCCCTCATTTCTTCACTGTGGACTCCGTTTACCCTTTGCGTCCTGTTGTCCAGCCAGTTTTTTATCCAGGCTACCACCTTGGGACCCACTCCAAGGCTGGCTAACTTGTATATTAATCTTTTGTGTGAGACTGTGTCGAATACCTTGCTAAAATCTAGGTAGGCCAAACCAAAGAAATCTGCAGAAGTCCTAACAGAGCTCCGTTGAGCTCACTCACTCCATCCCCCTTCCTCAACCACTCATTCTGTTTCTTCCGGTGCTGCAAGCTGCCCTTTTGTACTGGGCTCCTGTGTTGGGGCCTGTTTCTGCCCACAAAGAAATCCACAGCAGTCCCAACAGAGCTCAGTTGAGCTCGGTCACTCCCCCCCTCTCACTCGCTCAATTTTAATCTGTCCCAAACACTGATTTCCCACAGCGACCGTGCTATTCTGTGGCAGGAGTGCAAAAACATATTTAGGCCAGGATGTGAAAAATGACAGCTGTACTGTTCATAAGGAGGTATGAAAAAATGCCAGTGTTGAAAATGTGGCATGAAAATATTACACATTTGCAAAGTTACAAGGGTGTGTGGAAACAGTTCAACGCACGCTTGTAACACAGTCATTTTATGGACTTTTGTCACCAAATTTTCAACATAGAGATTTTAGGACCTCTGCTCATGAACAGTGTCACTGTCCATTTTCTTAATCTATCCTGGACACTGATTTCCCCAGCAACGCTATTCTGCCGCAGAAGTATGTAAGCACATTTTAGCCAGGATGTGAAAAATGACAGCTGTACTGTTCATAAGGAGGTGTGAAAAAATGCCAGTGTTGAAAATCTGGTGTGAAAATATTACTGATTTGCGAAGTTACAAGGGTGCATGGAAGCTGCACAATGCACGCTCATAACACAGTCATTTTATGGACTTTCATCACAAAATTTTCAACATAGGCATTTTAGGACCTCTGCTCACGAACAGTGTCAATGTGGTTTTCCTAATGTGTCCCAAACACTGATTTCCCACAGCAACCATACTATTCTGAGCTGCAAGTGTGAAAATGCATTTCGTCCAGGATGTGAAAAATGACAGTTGTACTGTTCATAAGGAGGTGTGGGTGTATCCAGTCATTGCTTTGTCTTTACTCCAGAGACCCTGCTGTAATATAGGACCACGGCAGACCCTGGGCGGGAGGGTGGAAACTCTAAAGTTCCTACACAGCTTCATTGAGCTGGCTCATTTGCTCATTCTATTTCTCCCGATGCTCAAGGCTGCCCTTTTGTACTGGGCTCCTGCTTGCGTTGGTGCCTTTGTCTGACCAAAAAGTAGTGTGCAGCAGTCCTGACACAGCCCCGTTGAGTTCATTCACTCCTCCTCTCTCATTCACTTGTTCTGTGTCTCCCCACGCTGCAGGCTGCCCTTTTGTACTGGGCTGCAACTTGTGTTGGTGCCTTTTTCTGCCCACAAAGTAGTTCACAGCTGTCCTGACAAAGCTCCATTGAGGTCGTTCACTCCCCCTCCCTCATGCCCTCATTCTGTTTCTCCTGGCACTGCAGGCTGCCCTTTTGTACTGGGCTCCTGCCTCCATTGGTGTCTTTTTCTGTCCACAAAGAAATCTGCAGCAGTCCCAACAGAGCTCCATTGAGATCACTCACTCCCCCTATCTCAGTCGCTCATTCCTTTTCTCCCGGTGCTGCAGGCTGCCCTTTCGTACTGGGCTCCTGCCTGCATTGGCACCTTTTTCTGCCCACAAAGAAATCTGCAGCAGTCCTGATAGAGCTTCATTGAGCTCACTCACTCAGTCCCCCTCTCTCACTTGCTTGTACTGTTTCTCCCACTGCTGCAGACTCCCCTTTTGTACTGGGCCCCTGCCTGCATTGATGCCTTTTTCTGCCCACAAAGAAATCTGCAGCAGTCCTGACAGAGCTCCGTTGAGTTCACTCACTCCCCCTCCCTCACTTGCTCTCTCGTTCTGTTTCTCCCAGTGTTGCAGGCTGTCCTTTTGTACTGGGCTTCTGCATTGGGGCCTTTTTCTGCCCACAAAGAAATCTGCAGCAGTTATGACAGAGCTCAGTTGAGCTCAGTCACTCCTCTCTCTCACTTGCTTGATCTTAATCTGTCACAAACACTGATTTCCCACAGCAACTGTGCTATTCTGCAGCAGGAGTGCAAAAACATATTTTGGCTAGGATGTGAAAAATGACAGCTGTACTGTTCATAAGGAGGTATGAAAAAATGCCAGTGTTGAAAATGTGGCATGAAAATATTAGAAATTTGCAAAGTTACAAGGGTCCATGGAACAGTTCAACGCACACTTGTAACACAGTCATTTTATGGACTTTCACCACCAAATTTTCAACATAGGGATTTTAGGACCTCTGCTCATGAACAGTGTCACTGTCATTTTCTTAATCTGTCCTGAACATTGATTTCCCACAGCGACCGTGCTATTCTACGCCGGAAGTACAAAAACACGTTTCAGTCAGGATGTGAAAAATGACAGCTGTACTGTTCATAAGGAGGCATGAAAAAATGCCAGTGTTGAAAATCTGGCGTAACAATATTACAGATCTGCGAAGTTGCAAGGGTGCGTGGAAACTGCGCAACGTACACTTGTAACACAGTCATTTGATGGGCTATCGTCACCAAATTTTCAACATAGGCATTTTAGGATCTCTGCTCATGAACAATATTACTGTCATGTTTTTAATCTGTCCTGAACACTGATTTCCCACAGCGACCACGCTATTCTGTGCCTGAAGTGCGAAAACACATTTCGGACAGGATGGGAAAAATGACAGCTGTACTGTTCACAAGGAGGCGTGAAAATGTCAATGTTGAAAATCTGGCATGAAAATATTGCAGATTCATGAAGTTATGAGCATGCGTACCAACTGCGCAATGCATGCACATAAAACAGTCATTTTTTTGATTTTTTGCACCAAATTTTCAACATAGGCTTTTTGAGAGCCTACCTCATGAACACTGGCACTGTTGTTTCATTAATCAGTCCCAAAAGGTGATTCTGTGCAGTAACCAAAAAAATTACCTTTTGGGGCCGAATAATGCCATGACAGTGGCAGAATTCATGAGGAGGGGTCCCAAAAACCCCATGTGGAAAATTTGATGCTGAAATTCCAAAAAATGCCTGAGATATGCACCAAAGTTGAAAAAACCCTATTTAAGCCCTTATACAGCTTACTAGCATTTCTTTAGTTCACAGTCGGCTTGGAAGAGTGCAGACGTGTTCCTGGTCCACCTCAAGATCATCGTGCTGGACTCTGCAGGTAAGTATGGAGTGAGGGGAGGGGTGGGGATGCAGGGTGCACAGAGGGTGGGTGCTGGTTGTGGGAAGGGGCAGGGAGACCGCGAGGGAATGTTTTCCTTTTTGACAGGTTAAAAAAAAATACATCACGGGTTGTTGTTTTTTTTTTTTTTACTGGGCCATTTAGCACCCTGGGGTGGGCTCCAATCATGCCAAGAGAGTGTTTTTTTGGGGGGCAGCTCTAGCCAATGGGGAATTGGGCACTCCATATGCACAAAAGGGGGGCACAAGAGTGGAGGGTTGGGCACCCCCTTGGCACAACTTTACTGCGTGTTGGGGGGGATTATGCCAACGTGGAGTGGGCTCCCCCATCGGCAAATAAAACTGGGTGGGGGGACATAATTCCAATGGGGAGTGGTCTCCACCATTGGCAACATAAACATCAGAGACACTGAAGTCGAGTGAGATTGGGGCCCCCCATTGGCAAACAAACATGGTGGGAGATATGCCGCCGAGGGGATTGGGCACCGGCAGTAGGTGTTAATATTGCTTGTGAACACTGAAAAGACGCCGCTATGTTCACAAACAATATCACAGTAACAAGGTTCCACCCAGCAATGACAGGTCACTCCCTCATTGCAGCAGAATGGCTTATGCTACAATGACGAGGTGGCCCCTGATTGCAGCAGCTGAAACCTTACTAGGTTGTAGCATGCTGGCTGAACTAGAGTCAGCAGCAGCATGCCACCCCATTGGAAAAAGTGGGCCAAGCCTCCAAAAGCTGTGGGGGCATTGGCCACAACAATGCTGCACCTCCACAACCTGCTTCTGCAGCAAGCTGCTGCAATATGTTTCTTGCGCATGCACGCAATCAACATAAAAATGGGTCCAAGGCATGACTGAGCTGGTGAGTGCCAGTGGCAAATGCCTGTACAAAGCCCAAAGAAGACATCGCCTGGAGAAAACTGCATTCCAAAAAAAGATGTTTTATCATCATCTACCCAAGCACTTAAATCACACAAGATCAAATGTTTGGTTGACTCCACCACCAGTTCAGCCATGAAACTCTCAAGTTGCTGCAAAAATTCACATTCATATCCTAGAGGATGGTATAGGAGCATAATCTTGCTACTTGTACTTGGCCCACCTTTTACTGACACACATTCAAATGAACTGGTCACTCCCATGGGGTATGCCATCATTCCTAATGTGGATCTAAAGGAGATGGGTATTCCCCCTCCTCCTCATGCTTCCACCTAGTACAATGAACCACAGGATAACCTGGTGGAATAGACACCTCAGGAACAGGGCCTAAGTTATTCCCCAATCAGATCTCTATGATACATGCCAGATTTGCCAAGGAGTCTGCAATGAATGCCTCCATCACAGCAGTGTTATTCCTCAGAGATCTGATGTTGCAAAGAAGCATCCTTAGGAGAGGAGCTGAGTCAGTTGGTCTGTTAGCTTCCTGTTGACTGGAAAATGCAAAAGCCCAAGGAATAAGCATTAGGCAATGGGGACCCCTTGCCTGGCAAAGTCAATAACCTAGGCACCTTGTAGATTCCACATTCCTGGTCATGCCCCCCTGCACACCCACTCAGCTGATCTACATTGTGAATAGTGCCCTTGGAGGACCCCTGACCCCCTGCAGTGATTAATTACCACCAAAGACAGGGTGCAATGGATCCCTCAAAAGGGACACCACTATCATAGTTGCTCTGCAAAATAGACTAAGTAGGGCCTAGTTGTTGTATAACACATAATAAACTCTCCCTCCAAAAAGAAGTCAATAAATAAAATGACTACCCACAAAAAAATTAAACTTTCCAACACCCTGCAATACTTTGTTGTCATCATTTTCATGATAGAAGCATGCAGACACATTTGGGGTTCAATAAGGGGACTTCTTTATTGCTATTTAAAACAGCAGTACGTGTTATGATAAAAAGTTTAACTTATACATTTGCATTCCATTTTAAATTGCCCCTTACCTCCTGTATTGCACAATACCCTTCTTTCCTACTTTTAAATCTGCTTTAGCACTTTCTTTACATTTGCAATAATAAAAAGAACATGCCTTTTAATATGGTTCGGATCCTAGCAATACCATGTAAGGTAAGGTTACTTGGTTACATGGTAGTATAAGAAAAAAAGGAGGCTAGAAGCTCATTGAGATTGCCCCCCACATTTTGTGGGTCATTGAACTTGGGGTGGATTCATTTTTAACCAGTTATCTAAACCTTTTTTGAAAGAGTTAAAGTTGCTGATGTGAAATAACTCCTGGGGCAAAATATTTCAAATCCTTGAAGATCTTATAGAAAAAAAAATCCATTTTGTTTGTTTTTGCTTTCATGACTTCAAGCTGTTTGTTCTAAAGCATAGGGAAAGTGCATCTATGAGAATAAATAATTCCACACTGATGCATAAATTCTAGGGATTTTACAATTTTATACAGAAATAAAATATCACCCCTACATCTTCTGGCATGTAATGAGTGAAGGTCAGTTTCCTGAAGTTGGCAGGGGTAATCATTAGATGGTAAACATGGAACCATTTTTATAGCCTGCCTCTGTATCTGTTCAAGGTGTGCAATATCCCCCTTAAGATACGGGTTCCAAAAGGGAGAACTGTAATCTTCATATAGTCTAATATATGCTCTGTACAATAGAATTAAACATTGTTCAGTCTTAGTTACAAAAGTATGTTGAATTTGTTTAAGTAGCCCATTAGCTATATGGGCAACCTTTGCACAGTGATCAGTGGAAGAAAATATATTATTTACTAGGATGCCTAAGTCTCCCTCACTGTTTGATACTTTAAGAGGACTGTTATTAAGATGGTAAGTGTGATTAGGGTCCTTTCTCGGAAAGTGCAAAACAGCATGCTTGTCAACATTAAAGAACATGTTGTTAGTTTCTGCCCAATGTTCAACAGATTTTAAGTTGGAGGTTAGTGTTGTAATGCTATCCAGGGTATCTACCCTTCCTCTTAACTTGGTGTTGTCAGCAAATTTGGAGAGCACATTGTGTGATTCTATCTGCATATCACCAATAAAGATATTTAATAGTGTAGGTCCCAGGACCGAGCCCTGCTGCTCCCCACTAGTGACCAGTCCTGAATTAGAGAGTGAACCATTAATGTTTACCCTCTGTGACCTGTTTGTGAGCCATGTTTTGACCCAGTTAATTAGGCAGTTGGAAAATCCCAGTGATGTTAATGTCACAATTAGCCTACCATGACAGACTCTATCAAATGTACAGCTATAGTCCAATAAAATAACATCCATGGGGATGTTATTGTCTAGGCCCTGACTTATATGATTATAAATTACTGATCACTCACCTACGCTCTGTCACTGGTGCTCCTGTCCACCACCTCCTCCTCAACCACGACTGATCACTTTTACGAACTATGCAGCCCTGGATAAACAAGCCTTCCTATTGGATATCTCCTGTATTGACTGGACTGGCATTTTCACCAAAACCAATGTTGATACTGCCCTCAACTTATTTCTAACCAAGTTTGGTAATGTACAAAAGAAGCACCTTCCAAAAGCCAAAAGGAGAGTTAGAGGCCAGCACTCTAGATGGCTGAAAAAATACCTTCTGCACAAGTTAAAAGTCAGAGATAAGCAGTGGAGGAAATACAAACAAACTGGACTTCAGCCTGATCTCATTCTGTACAAACAATACAGAAATGACTGCAAAAGGTGCATCAGGCAGGCCAAAAGTGAATACTGCCAAAACCTGCTGGTTAATTCCTCCCATGACCCTTGTAAGTTTTGGGGTCACATTAAGTCCTTCTTAGGATCTGCAAAAGGTGTCACTCCCTCTGAAATGGTTCTACATGGCGCACACTGCAATGACTCTACCACTATTGCTAATGCATTTAATCAACAGTTTTCGGACTTATCTGCCTACACAGCTTCCCTTCAATCACAATCTCCTGCCTCACAACTTAACTTCTCAGCACCTGGCGAAACATCTAACCTACCTAACCCCTTCTACTTCAGGGCAGTGTCCAGGCATTAAGTTTTCAAGTTGCTTAAAGCCCTCTCGGACAACACCAGTACTGGCTCCGATGGCTTGGAACCAAGGTTACTAAAGATGGCTTCTCACTACATCTCTGGCCCCCTAGCGAGTATATTCACCCTCTCCCTCTCCAATGGCGTTGTTCCTGAGTCTGGAAAGCAGCCAGAATCACTCCAGTATTCAAGAAAGGGAGTAAAAATGATACATGTAACTACCGGCCTATTGCTATTTTATCTGTCCTGAACAAAATCCTGGAAAAGATAGTATCAACTCAAATCACAGAATACATTGAGAACTTCAATCTACTCAGTCCAGTCCAACATGGCTTTAGAAAGCATCACAGTACCATGACTGCACTTGTAAAATTCTCTTCTGACATTGTCACAAACATGGATAAGGGGAAGTTAACAGGGGCAGTCTTCATTGACCTAACCAAAGCTTTCGACCTTGTTGATCATACATTACTACTCTCTACCCTCAGTACTTTGGGTTTCTCCCTTCCAGTAACTACCTGGTTTGAAAGCTACCTCACCAACAGGACCCAGGCTGTGAAGTTTAATTCAGCGATTTCAGACAGTGCTGTCATCAACATTGGTGTCCCCTCAGGGGTCCATACTTGGCCCTCTCCTATTTTCACTATTCGTAAATAATCTCCCAGAGATGGTAACCACTGGCCACTCACTGCTGTATGCGGATGACCTGGTCATATATGCTCACTCTGACAACATCCTGCAATTGAATGCTGCCCTCACCGCTGATTTTCACTCTGTACAACACTGGCTGAACTCTCAATGCCTTGTTTTAAACACAAACAAAACCAAAGTCATGTTATTTGGCTCCACTCACAAACTCAGATCCTGTCCTTTGACTATCTCTGTTCCTGACATTGATGGGAACCCACTAGAACCTGTCACTTCTTTTCGTTACCTGGGCATCCACCTCGACCAATCCTTGGACCTAAAAACACACATCCAGGATACTTGCAAGTCAGTCAATTACAAGTTAGGGGGCTGCTTACAGAACCAACTACCTCCTTACCCCTGCAGCTAAACTGGCAATAGCTAGAGGCATACTGTTGCCAACCCTTACCTATGGTGGTCCCATTCTGACATTGGCCAATAAATCTGCACTACATCTATGGGATACTACTTTCAATAATGTCTGCAGGTATGCAACCAAAGCACCACGACTGCAGCATCACTGCCAACTATATCATGACCTTGGCTGGCTCTCTCCTTCCTCTACCAGGCAATACTACCTGTACAATCTATCAGATACCATCATAAGGACATCCAAACCTGCTATCCTATCAGAACTCCTCAGACCAGCTATTCCACATCGGAACCTTAGATCTCATGGATCAGACCTTATTATCTATCCTCTGTCGGACTCTAAAAGGGCATGGCTCTTTCCATTATGCTGCCTCACCTGTGGAACTTGCTGCTCTCTGGAATTAAGGGATGCCCTGACCATGCAACTTTAAGAGCAACTCAGGACTTTTCTACTGCTATGGACAAATGTGTTTGCTTTGATCCTACCTAATCCCCTTGCTCCTAACCTGTTTTCCCCACTTCCTTATTGCTAGCACTTGTGCATTTCCCAAAGGTTGTTTTCTGCTGTGTTTTGTTATAATTGCTGCTTGAATCTGTTTGATTGTATGCCAAATGTTGCTTTTGCCAGTTGCAAGTTGCTGTTTACTGCCTCCGCCACCACTTGGCTTCCCTTGATCCTTGTCCTCTCCCTCACCTCTCACCTTCCTTCACTCAACTCCCTGCTCCTCTCTTCCCCTTTGACCACATCTCCTGCATTCTCTTTTCCCCTCCCTTCTGCCTCCTTCTTTTCTCTGCCTGCTTGCCTCACCTTTACCTGCCCTGACTCACCCCTGCCCGCCTCGTCCCCACCTTCCCTGCTGGAGCATTGTTTCCCATTTACCACCACTTGCCGTGAACTTCCGCCCCTCCACCGACCTCTTCTTCCTGCCCTGCCGCCTCTCGGTTCCACTGGGTCGGCTTACGCTGTTACCTTTTCCGCTTATTGCCGTAACTTATCGCTTCTCTCCTCCTCTTACCGACATCATCACCTTGCCCTGCCGCCATCGGTTCCACCAGTCCAGCCAGCTGGCTGCTACCTTTTCCGCTGTTGCTGTCTTTTATCACACCCCCGTCACTCCTTTCTCCGCTTTTGCCGCTCGCTCCACCGACCCGGCCGCAGGTTGATCTTTGTACCGCTGCTGCTGTATTTGCTGCTATCTTTTAACCCTTTCTGCCCTCCTTCCCTCCCCTGCCATCCCTCCTCCTCCTTCCTACCTCCCTATTTTCCTGCTACCGCCTCTCTCCATATATTCTAAGCCATTTTTATAGCCCCCTGCTTGGCCCCTTGCCCCTCTATCCTTTCCTCACCTCCTCACCTTCCACCCTTTTTGTCTTTTTCCATCTTGCATACCCCTCACACCTATCCTCTCCCTTTCCTAGGTCCTTATTCACTATGCACTTTATACATGCGCTCCATGGATTAATGTCCTTGAAATGTGTTATTGCCTTGTATTTTCCTTTGTTATGCATGGTATCCTGCCACATGTATCTTCCTGTATTTTATGTATTATGTATTTTTGTTATCCTGACTGTATCATTATGTTCTGTAATTGTACCTCCCGGGTCATGCCTGAAAATAGTCACTTGCTGGCTAGTGCACTTACCCGGTTAACAAAAACTAAATAAATAAATAAAAAATAAATAAAAGGCAATGAGGTTAGTTGCACAGGAGTGGCCTGGTCTAATCCATGTGGTGTGGAGTCCAAGATATTTAGTGCTTCCATTTCTTTTTCCAGATACGATTTAATAATTCTCTCCATTAGTTTACAAATGATGGAAGCTAAACTAATCAGACTATAGTTCTGGATGTTAGATCTATTTCCCTTTTTAAATATGGGTGTGACTGTTGCTTGAAGACATTCAAAGGGAATTATGTTTTCATTTAGAGATTTATTAAAGATTATTGATAAGGGAAGGGCTATTGATTCAGATGTTTCAATTAGGAACATAGAGTTGATTTCATCTGGGTCTGACTGATAGTTTTTTCAGAGTTTTATGACTGAGCCTACATCAGCTGATGAAATAAAGTATGTATTTTTGTGTGTGTGTGTGTGGGGGGGGAGGGGGGTGTTATCAGGGGAATTTGCAGGACTATGGGATTTTTTTTTAGAAAAGACCAAACAAAATACTAATTGAAGTGATTTGCTGTATCTCCATCTGTTTTTAGGTTAATGCCATTATGAATTATAGGAACAATTACCCTTGAATTACTCTTTTTATTATTTAAATAAGGAAATAACGATTTATGACAGTCTTTTGAATGGGTAGCCTAAATTCTAAATTACTTTTAGATTGTTTAATCATGCACTTTATGGTTATAACTACTGTTTTATATTTAGTATAAATCACCTTTTTATCTTTGGTACCACTGGATTTAAGCTTCATATATAGTTTTTTTTTTCTTTTTATTGATTTGAGTTTTAATTGATTTATTTAGCCAGATGGGGATCTTACCCTTTTTGTTATATTTTTTTTGTTGGTACATATGTCTCTTCAAGTTTATAAATTGTTGTTTTACATAAAGTCCAGGCCTCTTCTACAGTGAGATGAGACAGAGTATTTTCACAGTGAATCCTGGACAAAGAAGCTATTATTTCCTTGAAATTAGCTCTGTCATAGTTTTTGTATGATGAGTGGTTTATCTGGGGTTTCTGATCATAAGCTATATTAAACAAAATGAAGTTGTGATCGCTATTGCCCAGTGGTTCCATAATTTGAAGATTGGATATTTTATTCTCGATATTAGTAATAAGGATATCAAGGATGTTATTATCACTAGTTGGTTGATTGATGAGCTGGTCAAGCCCTGCATCAATAAGAGTGGAGACCAAGCAGTTTTCATATTTACTAGTGCCTGTTAAGGTGTTCCAATTGATACTGGGCATGTTAGTCACTCAAGATAATAGCATCCCCTCTGTCAGATAGATTTTAAATTTCATGAGAATTTTAGATGTATATTCTAAATTAGCCGATGAAAGCCGAAAACAGTTCCCCGTAGTAATCTGAGCTCACCCTTTGAATTGTACATCAACCCATATGCCTTCAGTGAAGGTTTGTTGATGAAGTTCATAGGAAGGAATATCCTGACTGACATATATACAAACCTCATCCTCTATCCATTCTATCTTTATGGTAGAGTTTATATCCTGGAAACTCCCCAATACAGGATGAGGTGGAGTCCCACCATGTTTCAGTGACAGCTATAATACCAACACCAGAGTTTATGCATTTTGCCTCTAATTCTGCCATTTTGATAAGATTTAAGGATCTTGCATTTAATGCAAGAATTTTACAAGAGGATGGATTATTTAAGGTGGAAACTGGTGCCAGAGACATGGGTACATTCTCCCCCTTTTTAATTAATTTAAATGTTGTTTTATACATGTTTCGAAGCTTCTGCCAAGTAGGGTACTGCCCCTCCTACTGAGGTGAAGACCATCCCAGTAGTATAGGGAACTTCATTGTATTGTTTGTTTAAGACACCATTTTCTGAGCCATTCATTAGTTAATTTGATTTTATGAGTTTTTGAGTCACCAGCTTTGGGAACGGGCAGGATTTCAGAGAAGCAAATGGTGCACCCCCTTTCTACCAACAGATTGTTCAAGGCAACGTAATCTTGTTTAAGTTGATAAGGATGAGTGTGATTGATATCATTAGTACCTGTGTGGATGATAACTAAGGGGTTCTGTCCTGCATTTTTCAGTATGTTTTTAACCATTGCAGTAATTTCTGTAACCCTTGCCCCTCTAAGGCTGGAACTGGTTCAATTAACCTTGTCCAGGTTACAAATGATTCTATCAATATGCTTAGTGATAGAATCGCCCAGTACAAACACTTGCCTAGACGAGATAGGCGGGTTATGTGCTATATTTGACTTGAAGGTTGTGCAGTGTGAGGACTGTAAGGGTGTAGATCTGGTGTCCTCTGCTGCTTTATAAGAAGTATTCTTTTGTTTGTGATGGTGTCTATCTGAGGAAACCCTTTCTTTAAGGGGAGTTGAGTGCTTACTATCAATGTCATCCTCTTTATTGTGATGCAGGTGAATTTTAGATCAAATAACTGAAGTATTAGAATTAGTACCCCTGGAAACTTCTGGGGAAATTGTGATTTCTATATGGGTGGTTATCCCATGGGTAGCAGGCTCTTCCTTTTTTGTCATTATGGAGTCAGGATTTGCTAATATTTCAAATTTGTTATGTATCAATATTGGGGCACTGTTAAAAATCTGACCCCCCCCCCCCATTTCTTAGTGTTTTTAGTAACAGTTGCCCATTCTTCCACTTCATCATACAGCTGAGGCTGAACTTTCTTTACTGTCTTAGTACCAATATTAATACTTGGGTCTGGGAGAGTTGGTTTGGGTTCCAGCTGACCTGCCATATGGTCTATAAAGTTCTCTAGGGACTCTATTTTAGTGCTCACCTCCACCCTATTTAGAAGCCTTGATATTTCATCTTGAAGTGTAATAATTAGTAAACACTTGTCACAGATAAAATCTGTAATTTGGTCCCCAAAACAAAATGTATGACAGTGACTACATGTATTAATAGGTCTCTTCATTATCTCACAGCCCTGTAACTTAAATGAATAAAAAGAAATCTGGGGTACAGTAGTGGAATGCTACTTACTCAGCAGGATATCTGTAATGTAGTGCTTGGCTAACAAACTGGGCCCAGGATGCCAGTGTCCCAGCATTGCCCCTTGCACGCTCACCCCGCTCACTGCACCAGGGTTTAAAAGAGTCCAAAACTGGAAGTGCTAGCTGCCAACTTCCATTATGGCGCTACTTCCAAATGTTAAATTTAGCAGTGCTATCAGCAAGAAACAAGCTCCACTAATGCATGAAGTCTTGTAACTCAAGCTTAGTGCACAGTGTCTTGGCCAAATGCAAGTGCTAATACTTTGATAAACAGCATGCATTGCCTCCCAGGTGAGTGGAATAGCCTCCAGTATCCCACAAAGCCTTGCAGTACAACAAGGAAGTGTGGCAGAGTGAAGGGTACATCTAACCCAATACCTCCTCTGTCTTGGAATGAAAAAACATTGTTTTTTTAATCAATTAAAAGGTGCTAGGCACACTTCTAACCTCCTCTCACCAAAAGAATGCTTACTCCACTGCAATTAGCAGATTCAAGTATTCATATTTTCTTTTCTTTCTCTTCAGGGATTTCTGGGGATGGCGAATGTTTTTGCTACTTCCTCTGATCCTTTATGCTGTAAAAGCTGTGGGGTCTTTCTCAACACTTGTGTCTGAAGTTAAGCCTCTCTGAAGGTCAATGGTCTCCTCACAGGCTTGGTAGTGAATTCCCTCTTAAAATTGTGATGCTTTTGTTTTTCCCCTTGCTTTCCCCCACCATGACAAACTGTTTGACATCACTGTATGCAATATAATTGTTTTAATAGTTCAGTTTTTGTTCTTTCCCTAGGGCAAGGCAGGTGTTTTAGTCTGTGTCACAGGACCTGGAGGTTGTTGTGCTCTTAGGCATACCCGCCACTGCATCCTCCCCTCCCCTGACTTTAGTGTTAAGTACTTCCTTGCTCATGAGTGCAGAGCTCTAAAGAATTATTTCTGGGTGCTTGAGAACAACATCCCTGGTCACCTGCCTCTCCCATATTGAGTGTGATGTTACTGGTTGTTTTCGTGTATTTCTAATCCATCATTCAAGCTGCCAGCTCTTTATTTTTTCTGTGTGTTCGGGTTCACTGAGAGCATAAAGGGTGTGGACTGGTCAGCCTGGCTCAGGTGCCTGACCAAGCGGTTCCTCACAAGAGTGCATTCCCCCACCCCAGTCATATCTGAAGTGCGGAGATATCTTTTTGGTCTTTCTCTACCAAACTGATGGACTGCTGTCATTTTGACATGAAGTTAAGTGGGGTAGCAATGTTGGCCAGAGAACCTCCCCCCACTCTCTGCGGTTTGTTTCAGCTGCTTAATGAAATATCTGCATACTGAAAGGTAGAAATCATTTCTACCACCTTTCTAGTTTTGCTGTATGGGTTAGAGAGTGGTGCAGCCCCAACTTGACCCCCCGGAGGTAGCAATCCTCTTCCATGATACCCTGTACCTTGATATTTCTCCCATTATTCAGTATTCACCTGCTCAGCCTGGGATACCATCTTTGATTTGTCTGGAAATCCAAAAAGATAAAAAGCAAACAATCTCTCTGCTGCCCTTCAGGTGGTTCTTAATTCCTTATTGGCTGTGGTTGAAGTCCTTTTCCCCTCAGGTGTCTGTCTGTCAAGGATTTTTGTCTTACCTGTCTGGTGTGGCAACCTCCTGCTGTTTCTTTATGAAGGCCAAGAGGTTGTGCTTTAAAAAAGCTGGAAGGTATCCTCCATGCATGCTCATTTTTTCTGTTTCACTGTCTTCTGTCATGCCATTCTTTACAGTTTATTTTCAAGCTCCTCGATTTCCAGATTGGGGCTTTCAATTTGCCATTTTTTTTTGCTTCTTTTTTTGTCCCCCCAGGGCCACTGATCTGCTTACCTGCCATGTCCTGGCATCCCCTGCAGGTCTGTCCGGCCACCATTCCCTTGGATTACCCCCTGGCCACCTAATTAGGCCACGCTACCCCACAGCTTGCCCCTCATGCGGGGTGGGGAGTATCCTCCGAGCTCAACCCACCCATTCTGGATCCAGTATTGCCACACCCAGGTACCGGAGAGTCCACGGAGATGGCCATCATGCCGCCGCAACCAGTGCCCTCCTTTTTCCAATTTTTCTCCTGGAGCCAGCAGGCGTGCACTGACGAAATGGCCATGAGCTGCACGATCCGTACCAATGCTCTGGCCAGGCTGCCTGCTTCCGGCTGAGCTTGTGCTTCCAGCCATGGAAGTACCCCCGGTCTCCACCGGGGGTCACTCCTGTGCCGGGACACCCCTGGATCCCCCCCCAGGGAGAGGAGAGCTGTCCTATGGACGCTTGATCCTACTCCCTCCCCGCCGACTCCCAGCACCTGGGCTCGTTCCCGAACCCGGGTCGCTGGCGTGACGCGAGTTGAGGTGCCCAGCGCCTCAACCCTCAGCGCCACCGGGCTGAAAATTTGTCATTTTTTTAGTTCAGGTGCTGCATCAGTCAAAGTGTCATACATGTGGAGTCCACTTTCTAAGTTCAGTTTCAATTCTAGTGGGGTAGAGGAGCTGTCCTTTTTGTTTCTTTTCTCCTTTAGTTGCTTTATAATGCCCCTTACTGTTTGCTTCTTATTCTGCAGGGCACTTGAGAAATCTTGCTCAAATTAAATTGGTTGAGCAACTTACTGCATCCTTTTTGTCCATGAAAGTACAAAATTTTGACAACAATAGATTGTTTGTTGCCTTGTTATTTGTGGATTTTGGGGTGAGTGCATAACGGGTTTTCAATTGCTATAGGCAAGGTCCCTGGAAGGCCTAATACAGATTGCAATACCTGGGTTATGAAGGTGATCATGTTGGGAAAGCTGTCCTCTACTCCATCACTTATGCCATTTATTGTAAAGTTATCATGCCGCTCTCTGTTTTCAGTGTCCTCCACCCCTTGTTGTAGTTCCCTTTCCCTCCTTATTTAGTAAATCAGCCTTCTATCGTGCATGCCTACAGTGTCCATGCATTCATCCACCTTTTGGTTGGTTGTTGCAATCCTTTTATTCATGTCTTTTAAGTCTGTTTTGAGATCTGCAAAGGCTGTTTCTATCCTGTTCACATTGTTCAAAACTTTCTGCATTGCTATGTCCATCAGTGAACTGAGTTCACCTTCATTGTCATAGTCTAAGTTAGCTGAAGATGGAATTGAGGTTGAGGACCATGCTCTGGAGGAACAGGCCCAAGTGAGCGACGCGATCTGTAGAGTTTTCTCCATTAGTAATCTAAGTTTTGTAGCAGGAGTCATCGTCTTGGGCTTATTTTATTGCACTGACATCAGGTTTTTGAGAGGTGAGCTTTTTACATTATTATTGTGGATCTGAATGTCCCAGTTTCATTTCATTTACTGATGGTGGGGGGGGGGTCAGAGCTGTATCACAGCCATGCTACCCATCAAATTACATCACCAGAAGTCCACAACCTTTCCTTTCTGAACCCATGTTGATTGTTTCCTAGGATTCAGTTTCCTTCTAGGACCACCACCAGTGAAACCTGAATTACTTTTCAAACATGATAATTGTATATTTCCCATAAGTCAAAAGAAACTATAGTATATACAGGGCATCTTTAAATTACTGCTGAGTTCTCTAATATATAAAATAATTACCTGGAACAGATGCATAAAACAGTGGGTGAAGCTAATCAATTTTTCAGCTGCTTTAGAACGTGGGGAACAATCTGGTGAAATACAAAAAAAATTACACTTTAGAAGAAGAAACCCTTGTTACATTCCTAAATTTGTAATATAGACTTTGTACTGAAATCTATTAGAGACATACAACAAAGCAATGTGTAGTACTGTAGGGTAATCCAGCAGGTGAATGTTTGCAATTCTTTAACTAGTTTTGTTTGGCACTTCCTAGTAATTTGATTTCTCCTGTAAGGACTTTGATTATGACAGTTCTTATTAACATACTTCTTCCTCAATGACAACGAATTGAATAAATGGATGAATGAATGAATGAATGAATGAATGAATGAATGGATTGTGTTTAAATTAAACTGCTAAGTGCATGAAGAATGCAATCAGCCAGGAAATAATGACAGCCATAGGTCAGGCATTATGTTCTGTGGGCTAATTACCCTTCACAGGTCAGGCAGTCATTGTTAATTATATTTTGACTTGAGGTAAAAGAAATGTTAGGGCCTTCAACACTGAGTGCTTTTGGTTTTGTCTTTATTTTGTTCAATAAATATAATGCACAGTTTCATTAAACTCATCCTCTCTGTACTGAAAAACTATACATTTTAGAGATTGGTGAATAGTAATAAAGTCCACTAGATAGTCCTAGAAACATGTCATTTTAGTCTGATAAGAATAATAACAGGGATACTTCAGCCTACTACATTAAAACTGTTCAAAATTCCACTCCTAACAATGCCATTAACTCACTCCTGCCACTCTGTTCCCATGCTGCTGATTTTTCCTACAGAATTCTTAGGTATAATTGTGATCTTCAGCATCTTAGAAAGCAAGAATGGGGTTTGTAGCAGATGGAGGCCCAGTCAACTGGAATCTGACAGATTTGTCTCACTAAGCTGATATTTAGTCTTACCAGAGAGTGTTGACCTCAACCGAGGCAGGTTACATTGTTTTTGAAAAGATACATCTTCAGTGCTGTACCAGATGGTGAATGATTTTCTTAACCAGAGTGTTCCTAACATAGGATCGAAGTCCCACTACTAGGTATGACAATTTTGCACAGTACTTTGCAGACAACATGGGTAGAATTAGAAATTATCTTACTTCTATCACAATAAAAATGACAGTGGATGGTAGCCCTGCTATGACAAAGGTTCCAGACTCCTCTTCAGAGTTTTATTCAACTAACTATATCAAACTAAAAGCAAAGTATAATACTTCAATGGTCTATGCAACCAGTATAGTGTTATGCTTGTGCAACACAGTTAATATGTTGTGACTGTTCACACTCTCTATTCCATGAGAAATTGCCACCCTATAGAAGTGCCACAGGCAAGGAACCCTTGAAGAGGTTACACCCCTAGAGGTGCTGTGGGAAGATTCCCTTGGCTCACGGTACCTTAGGAAGAACCCCAAAAAGGAATATTAGCAGTGTTCATTGACTATGAGGTAGAAAAACAGACTGAAACGACAGGCTGCTTGATAAAACATAGATGAGAAGCACAAGTAAGCAGAAAGCACAGATAAAATGGATTGCACTGATGACTGCAGGGGGCTTCCCAAGGAAAGAGGGAACAGCAAGCAGGATCACCATCTACCTCCTTCCAACAGCAGAACTTACCAAAGTAAACTAGGTAATACTACTAAAATAAACTAAGTATTATGACCTTTGGCACAGAGGAAAGAAAAAACCCTTTGAGGAGGAAATCTCTGGGGATCCAAGTCCTAGGTCACCTTCCCTCCAGGCTTGGGGTATTTTTTTTATTTAGTGATGATTTTAGACAGAAATGCCTCCTCGCTGCAGAAGGGAATACCTAGGTACTTTAACTTACAGAATGCCTGGAGAAGGTATTTTAACGTACAGAATTCTCACACTGCAGGAAAAGGGAACACCTCACACTGCAGGAGAATGGAATGCCTCCTCACACTGCAGGAAAAGGGAATGCCTCCTCACACTGCAGGAAAAGGGAATGCCTCCTCACACTGCAGAAGAAGGTACTTTACCATTCAGAATCCTTACACTGCAGGAGAAGGGAACACCTCCTCACACTGAAGGAAAAGAGAATGCCCCCTCACCCTGCAGGAGAAGGGAACACCTTCTCACACTGCAGGAGCAGGTTCTTTAACTTTCAAAATGCTCACACTGCAGGAGAAGAGAACACTTCACACAGCAGAAGGAAAATGCCTCCTCACACTGCAGGAGAAGGTGCATTACCTTTCAGAATGCTCACACTGCAGGATAAGAGAATACCTCCTCACACTACAGGAGAAGGGAATGCCTCCTCACACCACAGGAGAAGGGAACACCTCCTCACACTGCTGGGGAAGGTATTTTAACTTACAGAATGCTCACACTGCAGGAGAAGGGAACACCACCCCACACTGCAGGAGAAGGAAACATCTCCTTGCACTGCAAGAGAAGGTACTTTACCATTCAGAATACTCACACTAAGGAGAACGGAACACCTCCTCACACTGCAGAACAAAATACTTTAACTTTCTGAATGCTCTCACTGCAGGAGAAGGGAATGCCTCCTCACACTGCAGGAGAAGGGAACACTACCAATTAAATGTGACAAATGCTTGGAGGATTTTAGCAGTGAAGTCACTTTTGAAGATGAGGTATTTGAATACATGGGGACATGACTCTCCACCATAACCCCTTTGTCCTCCACTGTAAGAAAAGCACAGATGCCACAGCAAAGCACCATGACTCACATGTAGATTTTAAAACTAGTTTACAGTGACAGCTGTAACTGAGTTGACCTCCAGAGCATAAGAAGCATTGCACAAATGTAATGTAACTACTTCTAGCAATAATTAGTTACAACTTCTAGCAGTAGCTAAGCTGAACAATTGAACACACATAATTGTAGGCAGAGGCAATAATGCACTAGAAACAACAGAAATAATTGTTTGGTACAATTGTATGTAAGCAGGTTGAATCCAATGGAGAGAGTAATATAGAATAGTAGTACACTCAGGCTTGATCCCCACTGAGTGCAAATAACTGTCTTTGAGCAGATTACGTCCCCCAAAGAGCTATACAAAATGGAGGGCATATGGAAGGAAAGGCATGGCAAATAAATGAAATGCAGAGAGTAATTAAACAGGAAAGAAGCCTTATAGGAAGGAGAGGCTGTTCAATGAAAACAGGGTTTGTACACAGTTTGGTTCCCAGGTAGGTTACAAACGAATACATTCAAAAGAAGCAAAACAGTAGCAGTAGTGGGATTTTGAGAACTGAAACCAGGAAGCAGGCAGCTGAGAGACCCAAAGCAAGATGCTGAAACACAACAACAGAACACACAGTGAGAAGCTGAGGAGAATGGAAGCAGGGAAACTGCAGGAAGAGCTGAAGCATACGGAGAACTATGCAGGGAACTGAGGGCTTGCAAAATCATTTGAGTAAATGTATTGCATGTAGTACTTGTAGCCATGGAGGTTGTGAGGGAAATCTAGCCATACAATTAGATAACTGATACCATGAAGGCAAGGGAGCAGCAAAGGAACAGGTGATTCATTTGACTTACTTAAAGCTTGCTCTTACTACCCAGGCCAGGATACTCTGTTGAGACACCACAGTCCTCTGCCATAGGAACAACAGGGAGCCAGGAGCAAGGTACCATGAGACCAGGCAACCATGAAATAGCAGAAAGTGTCAGTGTATCAATGCAGCACTAGTCCTGGAGGAGCTAGCACTGAGTAAATCATGAACAGGGTTGAAAAAACAGGGAGTAACTGCAAGCTGAGCAGCAGAGCCAGGACACGGTGCAATCAATTAATGAGGAAACCCAGGAGGCAGCCACAGCAGTATGAGCTGAAACATGCAATAACAAGTGCCGGAAAACTAAGGTTTCATAGGAGCCTCAAGCACAGGCACACGATAAACACACTGCAAGCAAAGGTCAACAAGATGCTAGGAAAATTAGAATGCCACAAAAAGAGAAAACACATTGAAAAAGCAAACACAGGAGAACAGAAAAACAAGCACACAGGGAAGCAGAGCAGCAACAGGATGCAAACGCAATACCAGCCAGGGCAGGAGAAAGACACAAACAGAATCCAGCAGTAACCAACAGAGTCCAGAGCACAAGCAATGCTGGGGGCAGAGGGTGGGGGGGCAAGGCCCCAGCAGGCCCAAAGGAAGAGAACAGGCCAACAGAGCCACTGGCCAGCAGATAAAAAGTGCTTCAGTAAAATAATGGAAGAATATATTAAGGAATACCTTGATATGCATATACAGGAGACTGGTAATATTGACATAACGCAACATAGGTTTATATCAAGGAGCAGAGATGTTGTGAAGTAAAACTTTGCCCGCAAATTTTGTGTGAAACACTAAAAATTCACACTTCGTGGAATTCGTGAAATTCTGGTTAACCCATGAAAATTCACCATATGAGAACTGCACACATTTTTGCAGCAAAATTCATGCTTTTTTGCCATGAAGCATGTAATTAGCAGTGAAGTGTGAAATTCATGGTCGAAATTTTGGACTTCACAGTGAAGTTTGTACAATTTAAGGGCCTCAAATTGCACAAATTTCAGGAAATGCACTCTGCAAATTCTGCAAAATCCATGAATTAATTTGCAGAGTGAATTTCACTGACATCACATATCTCTACCAAACAGGTCATGTCAATTTTATGGAATTGTTTGATCCAGTGAGTAAGGCACTGGACGAGGGGTTTTGCCAAGGCTTTTGATTTGGTACCACACAAGGGACTGATCAACAGGCTGATTAAATTAAAGGTCAGTCCTGTTATTATTAAATGGATAGCAGCATGGCTGACAGACAGAATCCAAAGAGTGTGTTTAAGATGCTATGTCTTTAACTGGGGTAAGATGAGCAGTGGGGTGCCCCAAGTATTCATCCTGGGCCCCACACTTTTTAATATGTTTGTATCTTCCCTGCAAACATCTACCAAATCATGGGTGAGCAAGTCTGCGAATGACTGCAAAATAGATATCATAGTTAATAACATGCAAGCCAGTCTAAACCTCCGAGAAGATCTTGATCATATAGGAAGATATGCAATAAAGCACAAGATGGCATTCAATATAGACAAATGTAGGGTCATGCACTTTTGAAGGAAAAACGTGGAAGCGAAATAATCCTTAAATAATGTTAAACTTCAAAGTGCAAGCAGTGAGAAAGACCTGGGTATAATAATCACAAATGATTTGACATTGCACCATCAAAGTACAGAAGTGGCAACGAAAGCAGATAAAATGTTAAATTGTATATTGAGGAACATCCAAAGCAGGGACAGCACTGTGATAATGCCACTATATGGATCTTTGGTCAGACCACTGACAGAGTGCTGTGCTCAGTTTTGGAACCCTCACCATATGGGGATATCAAGCAGTTGGAGGGAATTCAGAGAAGGGCAACCAGGAATGCTACTAGGATAAAGGGTCTAAATTATGAGGAAAGATTACTAGACCTAGGACTATTTACCCTGGAATATCATTGACTGAGAGGCGACTTATGCCTAGTATACTCTGTCTTTAAAAACAGAGATCTCTGGGAATACCTAAGATTAGAATCCAGGGTTAGTATCAGAATTAACAGAGCACATGACTATCAATTAAAAGGTGAAAACTATAAAACAAATAAAAGAAAGGCCTGGATAAACCAGGGAGTAGTTGCTAAATAGAATGAACTACCTGATGAGGTGGTGTAAAGTGACACAGTTGATACCTTTAAAAAGAGATTAGATATCCACATGGGTAGTGCTACTATCCAGTAACATAGTGAGTCTTTTCGGCACAAGTTGCTGACTACTACCCAAACCTATGAAAGTGCTCCGAGTGATTACTGAGCTGCATCAGACCACCTTCAGGCTGAATATTTACCCAGTATGCTTACTGTACTCTCTATGTGCAGAATGGACATGGGGCTGGCTTTTCTGGAACCTCTCTTTGGAAATGTTAGGGTTTCAGTGTCCCTGAAAAGGGTGGCAGTTAAACCTCTATTTAGGAAAATGACTCCATGTGCAATGCTGGAAAATTACCACCTAGCTTCAAATCTAACTTTTCTCAGCAATTTTCTGGTGAAAGGGATCATGCAGTCACTACAGAGACATATTGATTAGCTGAATGTATTTGAACAGCTTCGTTATAGTTTTAAATCAGGAAAAAGGATAGAGACAAGCCTCGTCAGAGTGGTCAGTCTAATTCACTCTTGGTGATGGATAAGGTCCATCCACGGTCCATGCTGATTGTATTGGCTCAATCAGCAAGACCTGAAATGGTTGACATTTGGGCCCTGATGGATGCCTGGGAGACTATGGGAAGAGTATACAGAAAATGTCCTTAAAGAGTACCTATCTTGCCTCCTGGTTTATGTCCAGTCTGTTGTGATTGTATTGTCCTCATTTCTCTCAATCTGGGCTCAAGTGTAGAGTTCTGCAGAGCATAGTTCTTGTGCATAATTGCCCAAAGGGAGCAACTATGAGATAGCACAGTGTGGAGGGCCATGAAAATGGTCCTGGGGTAGGATGGAAGGTAGTATGAAGAATGGTTGGCAGATTTTACCATATACATGAGAGTACAGAAGAGAAGAAGGATATTTATTTATTTACTGAGTACTGTAAGTGTGCTGATCCAAGAGACCCTTTCTAGGCATGACCTAGGCCATAAAGATGGCACAGTAAGAGATACCTACAGTTCAAAATATGATTGACACATGCAAGTTCTTGCAAGGAATCAACAGGATGGACAGTAAGGATTTGTACAAGTAGAATAAGGACACAGTGACTATAGGCATGGATTGACACTGGTGGGATATTCAGGAGTGAAATGAGGAAGTTCTTATTCATGGAATGGGTGCAGGGTGAATGGAATAGACTGCCTGGAGAGCAGGTTGAAGTCAAGACTGTGACAGGGTTTAAACTTTGGTGGGACAGATATAAGGTAATAGTGCTGCCACACTGATGTTCTGATGATACTAAATCATTATCTATTCCTCGATTCAAAACTTCAAAGGGTCAGAAACAGTGCTATGCAGAATTTTCAAATTGCAGCAGAATGGAATTTTATGAAATTTTTGAAATTACACAGAATTTCACCTGAAACACAATGTCAGAAATCCACAGCAGAAAAATGCAGAATGAGTTTTTCTACAACATTTCTGCAGAATTGTATTCCATGGATCTCAATATTTGGCATGGAAATGGTTACAAAATAATTTTTCACAGAAAAAATACTGTTTCATGGAATATTATTAAGTGGATCTCAATATTTTTCACGGAAATGGTTGCGGAATAATTTTATGCTGAACAAATGCTGTTCTGCAGAACATTATTCCATGGATCACAGTGGTGGAATTCCACAGAGGAACTAGTAAAATTCCAGCAGAAATTACACCAGTGAAATGGTCATTCCACACTGATTTCTATTGTGGAATTCCACATTCTGCATAGCACTAGTCAGAAATTATTTATGTATGTGACGGAAAAACACTTTAATACGCTAAACTTGGAAATTAAGAATCTAGACCATGCTAGTCAATTTTAAAAAGGGTCTAAAACCCACTGTGAATGTGAGGGATAATAACCGACACAACAAAGCAGGGATTAGGGGTGGGCAAAAGTGTGGATTTCCACTGTCGTGGAAGTTCTGTGAAATTTTGAAAAATTTGTGGAATTTTCCACTCTTTCGCCCCAGTGAAATTTCAGACTTTCACCAAATAACTGTGGATTTCCACCTAGAACTGTGGCATTTAATCATGAACTGCAGACGATTTACATGACATACAGAAAAATAGCCTCCTGCATTACTTCTGCGGGTTTTTTCCCCGCAGTTTAATACATAAACCACAGAACTGAACACTGACAGTTATCAGTTCTGCAGAGTTTTTTGCCTGCAGTTTAACACTTTAACCCACATTTCTTACTTTTATTCTGCAGTTTTTGGCAGAATTTCCTCGAAAGTTGGCAAAATGATTTCCGAACTTTCACAGAAGCGAAAATCCGACTTTCGCCAAATTTCCACTAGTGGAATTTTTTTTTTTGCACACCCTTAGCAAGGATCAATTGCATAAAAAAATGCATAAATGCTTTCATCAATTTATTTTCAGAGAAAATACACTTATGTACAGAAATGAAAAAAAAAAGTCAAATAATTAGTCTTGCACAAAGAAATTCAGACCTCTGCTTCCTTCAACCAAGTCTACGGCTTTGCTTCAGCCCAGATAGTCCAATGAATACTTTTCTCAAATAACTTGTGTAAAATTGACACACACACACACCCCAACTGTAGATCTTACCCTACTCACTGTCTGCACTAGACTGACTCGACTATCTAACATTCCCCTAGTGGTAAGCCTTTTTTATAGCTCCTTGTGATTACATTACATAATTGAGGAGTTTCCATAGGCCATGACATCACATAATTAGGGAGTTTCCATTGACCATGACATTACATAATTGGGGAGTTTCCATTGGCTGTGACATTCCATAATTGGGGAGTTTCCCTAGGATGTGACATCACAGGCTTCATTATTGTATTTTTTATATGCAGCCCTCAATCGCAGCATCTCTGGGGCTGCTTCTGTACAGGGTACACTTTATTCTAGACACTGTGGGGTGTACAGTTACCCTTGCCCATAGTGTCTCACTAGCCGTCAGTCAAGTATTCAAGCGACTTTGATCTTTCCACTAGCGCGGCAGTTGGCTTTTTCTTCAGAGCATGCCTTTGCTCTGAAGCAATCATTCTTTTACTTGCTCTGAACAAGGAGTGTACATTCAGATGCTATATGCTGCTACACCAACATGGAGCAACCCGCTCCAAAAAAAAGAATGGCTCAATCACACTCGGCGACCAATGCTGTCCCTTGCACCAAAGCAACATAAATCAAAGGAGCTGCACTCAGCAGCAGCAATTCCAGAGCTCGACACCCCAGAAATGGGTGCTACCCTTCTTCTTAAACCAAGGGGCACCAGACATTAACACTAAAGTGTGACTTGTGGTATTTCCTATCTCTGCAATTAGGAGCATGAAGCTGTATGCATAACGAGGGGGTCAAGAGAATAAGGGAGAGTAAAGAGTTTGTGGAGATTGCCAGAATGGTCATCCTGACAAGAATGTAAAGAAAAGACAGAAAAGATTAGCAGACAGGAAATAGTGAAAGGGAAAAATGTGTGTAGCTGGGATTGCACATATTCATTTTTATGACAGGGTTTACACACATAACAGGGGCTCCCCGTTACACCCACGTAATATCTAAATCCAGCTGTAATTGTTTTTAGCAGTTGTATCTTCCTGTATAAACAGTTTATCATGTGAATATTATGTATATAAGTTGAATCATGTCCTTTATGTATTTTATAATGTGTTTTTTAATAATTTTTTTTGTATGTTCTGAGCTGTGCCTGTACAAGGGGCATGTGGCCCAGTTTACTTATCCCCATAACACAATTTTAAATAAATAAGTACTGGCAGTAACTGAGAGAGGGAAGGGATTCTTGGAGAATGGTGACAGTCAGCTACTAGGACTATCAGATCTCTAAATCCACCCTGGCATTAGGCTAAGCATAAAGCTAGGCAGATACATGGGCAGACTAGATGGACCTCTGGGTCTTTTTTGCAGGCACATCCTATATTTCTGTACTGATGGTAGCCATGATCTTGTTCCAGTTGTGTCCTTTATGCTCAACAAAATTTGGATATGGTTTGAAGTTGGCTCAGTCTCAGTCCCAAGAACATTGATGAACTTTTAATAGGTAAGAGTCCTCAGTTTGAGAAAATGACGTACAGCATATAGTTACTATCATTTCCTGTCATTTATAGTGTTGTAGTTAATCTAATTCATGTAGTTTGGATCTAGGGGTCCTCTGAAATCATAATAGGTCATTCAAAAATCAGATGGAAACAGTAGTTAAGAGTTGTGTCTATCACATCAGGAACATTGTTCATTGACATCCATTCTTTAATACAGCCTCTGTGGTTCATGTCTTCATCATATCAAGATCTGGCTACAATGGTGCTCAGTGTCATAATCCTTCTTGTCTAGTTACTATATGCTTTGTCATGATGCTGAATGATGACTAGATATAGGGCCCCATATTCAGAGCTGGCTGGCAGCACCTGCATACTGGGGCACCACTTGAAAAAATAGGACTGCCAGCTCTGGCATGATATGCAGAGAGATAGAATGATCCTAACTGACCATGTTATCCATTTGAATATTGGACCATGGTAGCATGGTGCACAGCCAGTGACTGCCATGCTGTGTGCCACAGTACTAGAGTACTAGGCCAAAAAACTGCCTATAGGGGTAAAGTGCAGCACACACTGGTTAGCACCACAGCCCCTCTGGGTGATATTCGGCTCAAACATGCAGATGAACCCATTGGGCATGCACAGCATTAACAGGGCAGTTACATGCCCATTATAGGCTCATCTGCATGCCACCACAGTGGCTGAGTGTGCTGGGCCAGGTCCCCTGTCCCATGTCCTGATCCCCTTCTATAGAAAAAAATAGTATTTCCTGGTAGTCCAGTGGTCCCACCCATGCCCCGATCCACATCAGTTTAAAAAATTGTAATCCTTAGTGGTCCAGTGGTCCATCCCATGTCCTGATCCCTGTCTGTATAACAGATGTAATTCCTGGTGGTCCAGCAGTCCCTTCCATGCCTCGATCTCCATGTATCGAAAAATCAAGTAATACCTGGTAGTCCAGCTGTCCCCCTGAGCCCCGATCCCCTGGTACAGACATGAAAATGTTACCTTGGTGGTCTAGTGGTCCCTCTCCAGCCCCAACCATCTGTCAAACATCCTAATGGGATGCCCTGATAGTCTAACAGACCACCCTTTCTAACCCTGACCTGCTCATAACATTCAAACTCTGTCCCTGGTGGTACAGTGGACCTCCACCCCAGTATGTAGTGTCCCTCCACCCCACACCCCCATCCACACTGCAAGAGCCAGCAACTGGCACAGCCCTCTGCTCACCACCACAGACAGCTGCAGACTGAGTGCTCATGATGTGCTTACTGTACGATGTTCATGTGCAGTATGAATGGGCAAGTGAACAGGCAAATGGCAATCGGTGGAGGGAGGATGGACCACTAGACTACCAGGGACATTTTGTTCATAGTATGAACAGGCTGGTGATTGGGGGAAGGGGAAGGAACCAATAGACTACCAGAGACATTTTGTTTACAGTGTGAATGGGCTGGCAATCAGGGGAGGGACCATTAGGCTACCAGGGAAATATATGTTACACACATCAGGCTAGCAATCAGAAAACAAAGAAGGCTGAGAACCACTGGACTACTAGGGACATAATTGTACCATAATGGGGCAGCAATCGGTGAGGGAAGGGAACTCTAGATCAACAGGGAAATAAGTAACTTCAAGATACAAGGTATTGAGATGGGTGGGTACACTGAACACGAGGGACAATATTTTACATATATTGGATGGATGCTGGGGTGGGAGGAGGGGAAACTAGCTGCTGGAAAAACTATTTAGTTTATTACAGGCTGGTGATTGGAGATCAAGGGGGGGGCCACTACCACTAAGGAAAGTACTTTTGCTTCTGAGGCAGTGATCAGTTATTGTTGGGGGGGGGCACCACTGCACCACAGTGGACAACAATGTTTTTATTAAATGGAGAGCAACTGGCAATCATGGATAGGGAGGGACCACTAGACTACCAGGGGTCTGGCAGGGGTGGGGCTACAGTACCTCTGCCGACCACTAGGGTTGCATGGAGTTAAAAGGAGGTTTCCTCACCGGTATTTTCTCCATGCAAGGGAATCCCACAAAGGGCCCTTACAAGGAGAAAACACTTTGTGGATTGAACTGCACCAATATGCAGGTACCCTCCCCCTAATTTGCATTGCTGCCCCTTCCAGACTTTGCTCCAGTGCAAATCTGGTTTAAGGGCACAAATTGGGCTTTTCTGAATATCAACTTGGCACAACACCCACATTGCACCATGCAAACTGGGTTTGTGCTGGGGCAATGTTTTGGGCTATGTGTTGGCTCAACAAAGGGGGCATTTATATGACTCTGTTTTGCTTGTTATTTTATTTTATTTATTTATTCTACAGAAAACCCTTTAGGCAGAGCCTATTTACAAATGGTTTAAATCAGCAACAACATACAAACAGAAAGTACAGGGGACTACATGTATTCAGTACAATTCAGTGTAATACAGAAACAGTGCAACACTTTACAACACAGTACAGTGAGATTACTGGTAAGGCAAAAGACAACAGTTATACAATTAGTGCTGTCCTTGTCAGAATGCGTGACCAACAATCCTACAATTAGTGCTCCCTATGGCCACAAACAATTCAATTCTGCCATTTAGAGCACCTGCAAAAGTCAGCGTAGGCAGTGGCAAGATCCAGATAGGGAGAGGGAGGAGAAGAACAATGATTTAAACAGGCTCAAGGAACCATCAGCTTATAAGGAGGGAGTTAGATCATTTATTTTATTTATTTTTATACTGGAAGGTATGTGAGCAAAAATGCCCATTTTCACAAACGTCCAGTGGTACATAAATTCGATGATACAGAGAAAAAGGTAAAAACAATATTTGCAATATTTTATGATATTTACAATAGGGAACAGTGTATATGACACATTCCATCATCATTCCATCATTTAGCAAATCTGTAGGAAAAGCTAGCTTGGCCAAGTGAAATTTTTCTATAGGGGGATAGCAGGAATGTTGTACCACTTCCCTAGTGGCATATGTTTGGTCAACAAAGCTAAACAAGGTGTGGAGGCTGGGGGGCAGTGAGCTATAGTGAGCTTTTCTACCAGTGACTAGTGTGCGATAGCACAGTCTAGAGTCAAGACTGAGCCAATGTAAACTGCTATACAGCACGCATGCTAGTGAAGGGTAGCATATTTTCTCTAACAGCTATATAAAATACTACCTGACACAAAGCTACTGAACCCCAGATGTTGACTAAGCAAGCAGCTGTCTGACAGGCTAGCTTGTAGGTGTTCAACATCTCTGCAATTTGTCAGGGGAAGTGATTTCTTTATGTTAATGTCTAAAGAGTTTTACACGTGAGGTGGAAAAATGCACACATTTATTCTCAACTTGATCAGACTTTCAAAATACAGATAATGATTATAGTGCAGAGGCATTGGGTTTAACACACATTGCAAGCAGAGAGAAAGAAGAACTGGTAGTTTTTTCCACTTTATTTGTGGTCCGTCAAGTATTCTAAGCTGGTGTGCTTTATAGTGTAATCTGGTTTGTTTGTTGTGCTCACTGGATGTAATACAAACATTTAGTTTCCAATTGAAAGGCTATGCCTGCAGTTCTAAGGCTAAAGGAACCAGCCACCCCCTTCCTAAGCTATATAAGCCAGTTCCTTCTGGCCTCTCTTAGATGCACTTTTTATCTAGAAGTGGGTAGCCATTTGGGAGCAAGTGACCACCAAACAGTGTGGTTCACGATAAACTCTGCTACAGAGTCAAGCCATACAAAAGTGAGGGTTCTAGACTTCAGGAGGGCTGACTTTGGCAAGATGGGAGAGTGCCTTAGAAAAGCACTAGCAAACAGGCTAGAAGGAGGGGTGGAGCAACAATGGGCCAATATCAAAATTGCCATCACAGAGGCAACAAGCCTTTGTGTGAAGCAAATAAAGAAATCAAAATGAAAGAAAAGCCACTATGGTTCTCAAAAGAGGTGGTGGTGAAGGTTAGGGAGAAAAAGATAGCATTTAGGAAGTATAAGGAAACACAGAAGGAGCAGGACAGAGAACTGTACCAGTTAAGGCAGAAGCAAGCAGGGAGGGTAGTCAGAATAGCAAAGGCACAAACTGAGGAAAAGATAGCTAACTCGGTTAAGAAGGGGGATAAAACCTTTTATAGATATATCAGGGAGCGTAGAAAGACAAAGGGAGAGATGGTGAGGCTGAATAGAATGGATGGTGGGTGGGCAGAGAGTGACAGTGATAAAGCAGGGATACTGAATGAATACTTCTGTTCAGTATTCACAAAAGAGGAAGTGGGGGAGGTGCCTAATCCAATTAACAGAAGCACTCTGGATGGGGGGTCGATCCCAGTCCTTTCACAGAAGAAAGGGTTCTGAAAGAACTCATAAAACTGAAGGTGGACAAAGCAATGGGGCCAGATGGAATTCACCCCATAATTCTAAAAGAATTAAAGAGAGAACTAGTGACACCACTGACTACGCTTTTAACAAATCGGAGGATGGTGTGGTACCTGAGGACTGGAAGAAGGCATGGATGTGATTCCCCTTCATAAAAGTGGGACCAAGACGGAGGCAGGAAACTACAGCCCTGTCAGTTTGACATCTGTGTAGGAAAGTGATGGAATCACTTGAAGGAAAGAATTGTTGAGTACCTAGAGGCCAGTGGGGCACAGGACCCAAGGCAGCATGGGTTCACACCGGAAGGTCAGTGTCAGACGAATCTAATTGATTTTCTTTGACTGGGTGACCAAAGTAGTAGACCAGGAGGGGCCAGGACATGGCCTACCTAGACTTTAGCAAGGCATTTGACACAGTCCCACACAAAGATTAGTAGTCAAATTAACCAGCCTGGGAGGGTCCCAAGGTGGTAGCCTGGTAAAACATTGGCTGAACAACAGGACACAGAAGGTAATTGTAAATGGAGTCCACTCTGAAGAAAGAGGGTTACTAGTGGGTACCACGGTTCAGTACTGGGTCCAGTCCTTTTTAATGTCTTTATAAGTGACATTGCAGAAGGACTGGAAGGAAAAGTATGCCTCTTTGCAGATGACACAAAGATCTGCAACAGGGTTGATACACAAGGAGGCGTGGAAAGGATGAGAAGGGACTTGGCAAGGTTAGAGTAATGGTCAGAAGTATTTGATTCAATGCAAAGAAGTGCAAAGTAATGCACCTGGGAAACAAAAACCAGGGAAGATTACACAATGGGAGGGGAGGTAGTAACAACAACAAAAATGGAAAGGGACCTGGGGGTAATCATATCAGATGACCTTAAGGTTGGCAAGCAATGTGAGAAGGGGTAGGGAGGGCTGGGGGGATACTGGGATGTATAGGGAGAGGTATCACCAGCAGAAAACAGGAAGTTGTTATCCCCCTGTACAGACAGTTGGTGAGACCTAATCTGAGTATCAGTCAAGTTCTGGAGACCCCATCTCCGCAAGGACATAGACAGGATGGAGGCAGTTCAGAGGAGGGCAACTAAAATGGTGCAGGGTCTGCAAGAGAAGCCATATGAGGAGAGACTAAAGGAGCTTAATATGTATACCCTTGAGGAAAGGAGGGAGAGGGGGGGACATGATAGAAACGTTTAAGTACCTCAGTGGAGTCAACAAAGTCCAAGAGGGTAGCATCTTTCAGAAAAAGAGATTTGCAAAAACAAGGGGACACAATTTGAAGATAGAGGGGGACGGCTCAGGGGCAATGTGAGGAAGTATTTTTTCACAGAGAGGGTGGTGGAGGCATGGAACAGCCTTTCTGAGGAGGTTGTGGGGTCTAAAACTGTGGGAGAATTCAAGAATGCATGGGACAGACATAAGGCAATTTTTGTGGAGGGTAGGAAGAAATAGGCTGCTGGTTAAATAGGATCTGCAGCTTATCCTCTAGGTAGGGAAATGGGCAGACTAGGTGGGCCAAGCGATCCTTATCTGCCATCAAAGTCTATGTTTCTATGTTTTTCTTTGCAGCCGGAGGTTCTGTTGGACTCTGCCTTCCTCAGCTGGAATCTCTGTCCTTTCAGTGTTTGTCTCCCTCATCTACTACAGTTGGATTTTCTGCTTGGTTTGTACTGATCTTTCTGCTGGTTTGAGTATTTTGCTGCCTTTCTAGGTCAGTACTTTGCTTTTGCCTTTGACTGCTGTTTGTGCTTTTCTCTGTTTTCTTTGTCTGCTTCCTTGTTCTCCTGTGCTTGTCTTTCTTCAATTTTATTTTTTGTAGGGGCTTCTAGTTTAACTAGTATTCTGCTGCTTACCTTTACTTGTTTCGTGCTATTCAGGCCATCATGCTAATCAGACTCCCATTTACTTTTGTCATACTTTTAGCAGTCTTCAGTTTACCTGCAAGTGTTCTCTGTGTGGTTTTCACTTCCCACTTGCTGTAGCTGTCTCCCTGCACATTCATCCTTAGTTGTTTACACCTGCTCCACTCAGTGCCAGGATTCATTCAGCAGTTACAACTCCCAACTTCTCATTTCCCATGTGCTGGCTTTTCCAGCAGATTTAATGTCACTGTACTGCATCGACTCTGCTTCTTTAGCAATTTATTGTTATACTACTGCCTCAGCCTACCTAATTTGCGATGCATCAGCATCTCACACTAACCTCCCTTCAAACGGATTGGCATGCATTCTGGCTGTTTCATTCAGTCTCATTCTCTATCCCTGTTATTCAAGGTTTCACTTAGCATTCCACCCTGCATTCTGCCTGCTGCTTCAGTCACTCCTGATACTGCTGTTACATTCTTACATATGCTATCTCCCCATAATACTGCTGCCACAAATGCTGCTATAAACCCTCCTATGCTGCACTGTTTTGTCAAATGCTGCTGCCATTATTACCTGCTAACATGAATCAGTCCCTTTTACCTAACCTATGGTCGACTGGCTTCTCATGACATCCTACTGCCCTGCATTCAGGCTCACCATGACCTCTCTTTCCTGCAGTCAGATGAATGCCAGCCACAACCATTATATGTCTTGTGGCTTGCCCATTGCCGACAGTCTCACTCAGCCTCATGAAGTTCGCATCTGTAGGGTGCATCCTCCAGCCACAGAAGTCACACTCACACTGCAGGATGCTTTAGCCATGCTGATCATTTGTGGCACCTCTTGTTTAGAACTTAAGACATCAGCTGCTGAAGGGTGGTGTCATTAAGCCCAAAGGGGGGTTCCCTTTAGCTGTGCAGGCTGTGCCAGCAGCACCTTTGAAAGATATTCTCCCTAGAACCACCTACGGTTCACTTGGTCTCCACATCCTTCTATTGCTGCCCAGTCTCAAGGAAGCCGCTCAGGTGTTTACCTTCGCCTATAGGCCTCCCTCATGGAGACCAGGTGAGTAACATTCAGCAGCTGTTGCTCTCCTCCTCCTACCTTAGGGTGACAGCCTCTTGATCAGGAGTCTCTCTTTGCTGCAGAGGTCACTCACAGACCCCTCACGGTGTTTCAAACTAGTGGGATAGAGCAAGAGCCTTCCTCCAAATTGAAATTTTTTCCTTTCCCCTGAACTGGGTCTCTAAATTGCAGTAGTCAAGCCATCACTAAAAGTGTCCCAAGCCTAGAAGTAAGGCAACCTAGGCATTGGATTCCTAGAGGTTTCCTCCTCATAATGGGTTTTTCCTCTCCTCCAAGCCAAAGATAATAAAAGCTAGGTAATAGATATGGTTTTATGTGCTAAGGGTGATTCCCTTATCTCAGGCCACACAAACCACAACGCAAATATTGCCCGCAGCAAAAGGACGACAGAGTAAACACCGACTGCCGCAAACAGCGATGGTCCTCACATCTGTAAAAAAAAAAAAGGTAATACAATTACTTCTTTTTTGCAGGTGGGCAATCCCCCCACACCCTCAAATTAATATATTCAACTCGGGGGGCCGGGTGGATGCCAAATGGCCAGTTCAGCGGGATTCAGCCACACACCTTACCATATCCTGTTATAATGAGTGTAGTTCACTGCTACACTCGCTATAGAGGATCATTAGCTCTCTTGTGATGGTTGCCCTAAACAATCGCAGTATTATTCAGTCACTTATACTGAGCCACTCAATAATACTTGCCCTTATAAGGTGCTACTGTATATACTGTAGTATATTTCTTTCAGTTTACCCAGATAGGTTACTGCTGTTGGGTGGGGCTGGATGTTGACATGCCTTCTTTGCCATTCCTTCTCTCCTTAGGAAGTCTGTACTTCAGTTTCAGTATCTATCAGCTTGCTTCAGTCTGTGTCTGTTTCCAGTCATCAGTGGTTTCTGTCAATCTGTGCTCCTCAGCCTTCATGTCAACATTTGCTGCTCAATACTTCTTTTTTGGGGCTCCTTCCTAAGGTTCCCTTAGCCAAGAGACTCCTTCCTGCAGCATCTCTAAGGGTGTAACCCAAAGAGGGTGCCATGCCTTCAGTACTCCTACAGGGTGATAATTCCCCATGGAATAGAGAGTGCAAATGGCCAAAGTTATCAACCATTGTACAAGCATAACACTACACTTAGTTGCATAAGCCCATATAATTGAAAGACTATGCCTGCAGTTCTGTGGGCTGAAGCAACCAGCCATGCCCACTTCCTGAGCTATATAAGCCAGTTCCTTCCAGCCTCTCTCAGAAGCACATTTTCTTTGCCTCACCATCCTTCCCTCCTCCTCCAGAAGCATACCACTCTCCTCTGAGTTCCTTCCTAAGGTACCTTTAGTCAAGGAAGTCCTTCCCAATGCACCTCTAGAGATAGAACCCCCTTCAAGGGTTCCTTGCCTTGGGTAACACTACAGGGTGATAATTCCCCATGGAATAGAGAGTGCAAACAGCCAAAGTTATCAGCAGTTGCACAAGCATAATATTACACTTAGTTGCGTAAGCCCATAGAATGTATTTTCTGGGACCACGTGATGCAGACAGTCTGGTGCTAGCTCTCTCTACTCACTCCAGCCACCCACTCATTTAATTATATTATTTCATCAGTTTGAGCATTAAAAATCATCTGCAACACTACTCAGCAGACATCTGAGGTAATTCCCCACCTCTTACTGATTGGATCTCTCTAATAGAGATTGAGATGAAGAAATCTTTGCCAAAATGCACGCCACCTGCAACTCCAGAGAAAGGCCCTAAAAAGCTTAGATCCTCTAGAAACTCGTACACAGAGGGGAGCCTTAGCATACCATCAGAAATGGAGCCACTTACATTAACGGGCTTCCTAGCTGAATTCAGACCGTTCAAAGAGGAGCTGAAATCTCTTACCTCAGAGATAAAATCAATCTCGTATGCTCTCGAAGATATCTCTCGCCAAACAACTGATACAGAAACCTGGGTCATATCTCTTGAAAAACACGTAGAGAGGATTGACCCAGAACTTACAGCGACCAGACAAAAAATTGCAAAAATGGAGCTCAAAATAGAAGACCTTGAGGGATGGAGTCACAGAAACAATGCGGTACTTATAGGTTTACAAGAAACCCAGGAAGGTCAAGATGCCATACTATTCATGCAGAAATTCGTGAAAAAAATAGCTGGTCCCTCACCGTTCGGCTCCATGTATGTGATTGAGAGAGCTCATCGAGCACTTAGACCAACCTCCCCAGCTGGATCCCCTTCGAGGCTGACCATCTTTTGATTCCTCAATTATTTAGAACGCCAACACTTTCTTTCCAAGGTCAGGGATCTCCAAGAAATCCGCTGGGAAGGAATCAAAGTACGAATTGCACAGGATCTACTGGCTACTGTACGACAACGCCGTACTGCTTTGCACCCTCTGGTATCCAAGTTGACCGCAGCGGGAATTCGTTTCCGCATGAGTTACCCTGCAAAATTACAAGTTTTAATAGCAGGGATATGGCACAGCTACGAAGACTCTGAAGCTGCTCTATCAAGCCTGAAAGTTTCCCTTCCTGATCTCTTTCGGGATGTCTGAATTACACAGTTGGGATCTGCCCATCCCTTTCTCTGAACTCTGAGAAAAAGCGTAAATATTCCGAAATGCTTATGCCATAAATGTCTATGTTTCTGGGACTGTTCTTTCAATTAGTGGTAACCTAGAAGAATATAGTGGAAAATGTAAGCTGCTCACATCTTGGGAAGTGTATAATATAAAAGGCAGAAATGTTTCGTGATCTAGCGGTCTCAGCACTTACCTGCCGAGATTAATTGCAGTGGAGGATGGATAAGGCTTCAGAGAGCTGGATGTGGAGTAAAGGGATCTCCGATTAGGAGTCTGTCTCCTAAAGAACCCAGATCTATCCCCAGTCCACCTGTTCATCGCAACTTGAACGATGCTGCTTCACCGAGCACAATCCTATTTCCATCTGATGCCACTGATTCACGCAGTTTCCCAAAACGTCCACCAGAGGTCATTGCAATACTACTGTATGACTAAAATCTATTAAAGGAAAACTACACCCAAAACTTGAAAAAATATATGTTGTGCAGAATGTTTTAATTTGTATGTGAAGTTCTAGTGATTCCTTCCCTCTGACTGGTATTAGGAGTTTTTCCCAAATTAGCCTGCTAGCTTTATGCTAGTTTTACGACCCCTGGGAATCTTCATACCTGATAGCGTAATTGTATTTCTTGTTCCCACAGTGCATCTTGTCTCATGTGACTGTGATGTAAGAGAGATCCAACATTCAGCACACACATGTCAAACAAACTAAATATCTTGGAAGCTTTACAAGCTGCACAAAAATTACCAGCAGCAAAGTTTTTCAGGACAGTAAAACCTTTAGGATGGGGGTGGTCACCAAGCTGAATTCTACAGATTTTAAAATATAGCCATCTCTATTGTTGTGAACTGATTGTAATGCAATGCTTTCTGCTGGATTTATGGGCTCTGCTACATCACCATCACATAAAACAAGGTGCATTGTAGGACAAAGAAATACAATAAAGCTATTTGATATGGAGATCTCCAGGGATCGTAAAACTACCCTAAAGCTAGCAGGCTAATTTAGGAAAAACTCCTAATACCAGTCAGAGGGAAGAAAACACTAGGGCCCAGATATTCAAAAGGGTTGCGCCATGCGCAACAGGGTTGCGTATGCGCAACTCCAAAAATGTGCCATTCTGCGATATTCAGAAGGGGCCAGTTGCGTCACCAAAAACATGCTGAGCAACAGCGCAATGGAAATGAAGGCATGCGCAACCGAAGTGGGCGGGTCCATGCATAAAGTGCGCACTACGATAATCTCCAACACTTGCGCAATGCACAAGAGTGGCTCAGCCGAAGTTGCGAGAGTAGTGGAATTGAGCCAAATAAAAAGGTCTCAAGGAAGCGCGCAAGAACCCTAGCAGGTCGCAAACTGGGGAGAGAGACAGAGAGAGAGAGAGAGAAACAGGAGCTGGAAGGGCAGAGAGGGACAGTGGGTCCAGGAGGACAGAGAGAGGCCAGTGGGGTGCCGGTGCAGTGGAAGCAGCAGTGGGGGCAGCGGGGGTAACACAGGAACAGCAGCCGGGGGGGCAGAAGCCAGGGAGATGGACAGTGCCAGCTTCCACATGGAAGCTGTAATGAGGGGGGTGAGACACCATGCTGCACGGGGACATGGCCGCGGAGGAGCCCGTCGGTGGTATGCCCCCGACAGGTGGTATCGTGCCCACATCAGCTTCGAGCTGTACACAGACGTCGAGATTGTGGGCCGGTACTGCCTGAACAGGGCAATACTGAGATGGCTCTGCGAGCTGTGCAGTGATGTGATGCAGGCACCCTCACGACGGAGTCACGCTCTGTCCGTGGAGACCAAGGTGACAGCCTGCATGTGCCTGCTCGCCACGGGCACCTTCCAGAGGCCAACAGGGGACACCATAGGCATTACACAGTCAGCCACATCACGCATCCTCACCCAATTCCTCAGCGCACTGCTGCCTCATGCTGCGGAGAACATCCATTTAACCAGCACCACGGCAGAGCGTACAACAAACATGCAGGAGTTCCACAGGGTAGCACATATGCCTGGCATGCTAGGGGCCATAGACTGCACCCATGTGGCTATTCAGACGCCTCCTGGCCTGACGGCCAGGCATATCGGAACCAAAGGGTTTTCCAGTGTCAACTGCCAGGTGGTGTGTGATGCCACTGGGCGCTTATCAATGTCTGTGCCACACACCTGGTGGAGCATGATGTCTTCATATGGCATAGTCTGCACTGTGCCATCGATTCGGTGAGACGTCTCCATGGGTCATCTAGTGGGGTGAGTACACGTATGGAATGCAAACTCTGGGCAAGAGGAGTGGGAATGACACAGGTGCCATGGTAGTGGCACACAAGGATATGGGCAATATGGACCTGACATGACACTGATCTCCACTATCTCCACACAGGTGACTGCAAATACCCACTTGTCCCTGGCTGTCATGCCGCATCGTGCCCCACAACCCCAGCGCAGCTATGCTTCAATGAGGCACATGCCGCAACACGTAACATCATAGAGCGGTGCTTGGGATGCTCAAGGCATGCTTCCAATGCCTGGACACCTCCGCAGAGCTCCTACAGTACAGCCCCAAAAGGCCTGTGGGATATTCCTGGCCTGTTGCATCCTGCACAACATGGCCAAAGACCATGGGATAGCCAGACAGGTCGAAGAGGGGACGAAGCGATGGGGACGCCAGTGGCACCGGTGATGTTAGTGATGAGCAGCCCCCCAGGATGGAGGGACCCCCGACTGACCTGGCAGGCCCAGCTGCACCGGGACACCATTGCAGAAGAGCACTACGCCCAACACAGGTAAGTCAGGGAGGACATGCAGGCAACACTGTCCATGCGCAAAACCACAGGCACACAGGGAACACACTGCGGCATGAAGGCTGGGGTGAGAAGGTTCCAGGCATACCAACACACCATCAGAGAGGGTGAGCACTCATGGACACACACACACACCAGGCAGCGACATGGGCAGCAGCAACAGCACTGCGGAAATGACATTGCAACACACAGCACCACCAACCACCCCACCACCTGACTGTCCACGACATGTGTCAGGACCTGGGCACCCTTGCACCTTGGTGTACAGTGCAATGCAGGCATCATCATGCACATGCACCTGTGGACAGCAGTTGGGAGGAGTGCAGGTGGTCCATGTGTCAGTGTGGTGAGCAGAGCACCCAGCAGTGCACTGCCCACCATGACACACATTGCACACAGGGCAGCACCAGACAGGGCCTGCACTGGGAGACAGCTCAGTCAGGTAGCACTGTCCCACGGCCACCACGGATGTGTGGGCGGCCCCGCCATGGCCCAGCAGCACTGGCAGGCTGAGCAGGGGCCACATCGGGTGGCGCTGGTGCACCATCAGGGGTCCCACTGCGTGAACACGACCTTGCCCGCACAGGGGTCTGCATCCTGCCAAACAAACTTGCTCCAGGGGTGCTCGGGATGCCCACAGCAGAACCCGGCGTCGACAGGCCTGGTGTCGCACTACGCCGGAACGGGAGTGGAGAGCGCACTGTGGGGTGTGTGGTACAGGGCACCTGACAGTGTGGCCATGCATCCACGACAGAGACCACTGCCTGGTCAGCCTGTCAATGGCAGCGGTCACATCCGTCCCATGATATGACCAGCTCGCTTGGCTTGGTCCCGAGCACACCCCTGCTATGCCGCCCATGGACACAAACAGTGCTCCACGGACCTTGTGAACCCGCCCCTGCAGCTGTACTGAGTCCTGCAGCAGGTGGGTGTGTGTCCATGGGTACTGTGCCCCAATGGCATCGTGGACCCCTGGTGTGGACGGTCCTGGTGCGCAGCACCCTTGAGGGTGGGCGCTGTTCGCCAGGACCAGGTATGGGCGGATCAAAGGGCGGTGGACATGTGCCACTGCTTGACACTGTACTCCCAACCTGGTGTGTGACTGCTGCTGCCGCCTCCAACTGCTGAGCCCCCAGGTCCACCTGTTCCACCTCCGTGCTGACAACAGTGCCAGACACCTGCACAGCCACGGTGCTGCCCCACCGGTGCTGACAGACACAGCCTGGGACTGTGCCAGCATGCTACACAGGTGTGAACCGGAAGGCCCAGGGGCATGTGCTGGCCTGCCATGTGTCCGCCATGGGACACACACCTATCACTGCCCATTGCAGGCCTGCTATCATCATAGTGCAGGTGCGCTACCTACCATAGGCACAGCGATGCTGGCATACCTGCATACCAGACTGCTGTGACACAGGCTGTGCACCCCTGCACCAGATCACTGACACCAGAGTTGTTGGCCCAGCTGCATGCTGCTGCAGTGCCTGCAGGCTGGTGGCGGAGGTGGATGGTCCCTCCTCCACATCCAGCAGGTCTGCATCACTGTCTGGACCCACCACCACCACCATCACCTGAAGACGAACAGGATCTGTAACAGAAAGAGAGTACATGTGAGTGCATGTGAACAACAGCCCCCCAACACCACCATGTCACACTGCGGTGCAGTGATGGGCTTTCACCTGTCTGAACCTCCACTGGCACGCCCAAGAATGGCACTCGGCTGCATGGTCACAACCAGTGTCTCCTCTGTAGGGTCAGCTGCAACACCACTGGTGGGCCCCCCACCAGTGCCAGCACATGCCGCCTGAAGGCTGCCACCTTCTCCTTCAGCCTCCTGCAGTCAGTCCCCATCTTCTTCTTGCATTCCTGCACGGAGCGCCTGGTGGCTTCCATGCAGGTTGACGCCCGAGCTGCTCCTCCCATGCAGCTGCATGTTCCTGAGGGGTGCCCTCCATCCACTCACTAGTGGCTCATCCTCCAGGTAGGCCTGGAAGAGGGCCTCCGCTCTGCCGCGGTGAAGTTCGCCTCTCCTATGCCCGCCATCCACACCCTCAGCTTGGCTCTGGTCAGTCATGGTGATCTGTAGGGGTGAAGGAACACCTGTCACTGTGCAGTCGACAGCATTTCCCCATGAGCATAGTGCCGGCCGTGGGGCAGAAGCCCCCACGCTTCCACTCCCATGGCAGATACTGATAGAAAGGGTGCCCTTGTCCCTTTCTAAGTGCCCTTTCATGCCTGCCCCTCAGCCTTTATCATCCTCCGCCCATGAGCATTGTCCTGAGCATCACACAGCATGTAACTCACCTCTCACCTGCAGTAACCAAATCTGGCCAGCACAACCCACTGTCGTATTTTTATGGCGCAACACATGCAAATGAGGTGTGGCATATTAATGACATGCTAATCGTGCCACTGCGCTTTGAATGGCTGATCGCATGATTTGCATATGTCGGTGAATATCGCGTGATTTGCACTTTGGCGAATACGGAAGGTCCGCTGAGCCAATGGCGCAGGTTTGTGGCTGTGTGCACTCGCATTGCGCATGCCCGTATCAGCTGACGCACGCGCCTTCATGCTGCAGACCTGCTGAGCGTGATAGGCGATTCAGACCATGGCCACCATTGTGCCAGTGGCGCACAGCACTGGGCACTATATGGCGCTGTGGCACTACCGCGCCGATAGTTCACTGTGGCACTGGTGCAGCTTGGAGCTGCACAGGATGCCCATACATCCGTCCGATGGCGCTGTGCGAGCCTTGCGCTCATTGCCGTGACCTGTGTGTGCCCTCTGACCCTGGCGCTCTTGGCATGCCATGTGTGTCGTCTCATTGCGCTGTCTGGTGACAGCGCCATGTGAATGACGGCGCTGTTCGAACAGCGATTGGTTCGTGGTGGTCCATTGCGCAACAACTCCACGGGGTTGGGCAGCGGGCGCCTATATTGCCTGCTGTAAAGTTGGTGCCATGGCTAGGAGGAGGGCGGTGTCCTGGAGCCAGCTTGAAGTGGCCAACCTGGTGGCCCTAGTTGAGCCACACTATGATGGCCTGTATGGTGAGGGGCCCCTCACCAGTGCCAGGACTCAGCTGTGGCAGCAAGTGGCCACTGACCTGGTGGAGGTCACTGGCCGGGGCCGGTCTGCTGAGCAGTGCCAGCACTGGTACAGTGACCTCCGCCGGAGGGAGCCGGAACTCTTGACGTGGCTGCATTCACGTGCCAGGCGGGGCATGGTGCCTAGGCCAGGTGAGTGTACCATCTATGCACCTATATGCTCTGTAGGGGTGTGTGTGTGCTTGGGTGGCTGTGCATAGGTGCCGGCTCGGACACGGTTGGCGGTGTCATGTGTGTAGCTGTGCATGGATGGTTATGGCTGTGTGGGCAGGCACCTCACTGGGGCAGGGGCACTCTGCTTTTGAGTCACACTGATGTTTGTCTCAACATATGTCTCCCACAGGCCGGATTTTGAGGACGCGGGCGAGGTGAGGTGGGCTATGCCAGGGCCCCGGTGCCAGGGGGTGTTGTGTCCCAACCGCAGCAGCAGCAGCAGCAGCAGCAGCAGCATCAGCAGCAGCAGACCCAGCTGCTGGAGGAGTGTGAGTATCATTACTTCATGGATGCTATTGCATGCTGGGGGGCAAGACCACCAGCCATGCACAATACAACCAAAGGGAGGTCATAATCCACTATACAAGACACTAGTGAGGCCCCACACTGGAGTACAGTGTACAGTTCTGGAGACCACACCCACGTATGGACATGGACTGGGTAGAGAGGGTTCAGAGGAGGCAACACGGATGGTGCATGGATTGCATCACAAGTCCTATGAAGACAGGTTGAAGGAACTGAACATGTACTCCTGAGGAGGGAGGAGAGGGGATATGATGGGGACATACAAGTATCTTACAGGGGGAACAGAGTGCAGGAAAACACTATTTTTAAGCGTAAAAGATGTTCCAGGACTAGAGGGCATGGGATGAAGTTGAGGGGGACGATTCAGAGGAAACATGAGAAAGAATTTCTTCACAGAACGGGTGGTGGACAAGTGGAACACCCTGCCAGAGGAAGTGGTGGGGGCTGACTTGGTCATGGGATTTAAGAATGCATGGGATAGCCATAAAGGAATTCTGGAGGTCAGGGGTAAGGTGCAACAGACTTATAGGAAAACAGAGTGAACTTACAAGGTCAAATGGCCAGACTGGTGGCCCATAGGCTCATCTGCTCGACACTGTCTATGTATCCATGTATGTGGCACCGACACAGGTGACATGCATCACAGTGCAGTATCACAGCATGTCTGTGTATGCGCCACTGGTGGTCCAGGCATGCACTGGGCACATAGCTGTGTACTGGCATCGCGACACGCTGCCACATCACTTGCCAGCCTAGTTTGTACTGTGATTGACGTGGGCAGTGTGTGTGGGTGGTGATAGCTGGTGCTGCCTGTTTGTGATGGCCATGTGCATGTTCACTGTGGGTGGGTGTAGCCATCACAGGTGCGGACATTGGGCTATATGGCTTGCAGGTTGGGTGGTGTTCAGGGTTGTGGTCAGTCACAGCCATTGACTGTGTTCCCATTTTCCTAGGCCTCAAGGTTCTATGGAGGATGCAACAGGATGTCCATCACCTCACAGAGGTCAGCATTGCAAACCACAGGATCCTGCAAGCCATCCGGAGGCATGGACGCCATCAGGGCCGGGATGGAACGGGGCGCCAGCAGGGGGAGGACCAGGAGCCGGCTGGGGTCAGAGCCCACATTACCCTTCCCACTTCTCCCATCCCTACCACCCTGCCTTCCCTCTCCAAGTTTTAATCCTCCTCTTGAACACCCCTTCCTTGTACCTGTCCCCTCTTGTAAATAGGTTTTATTGTTCTTGTTAAAATATGTTTAATATACATTTCTATTTTGATATATGAATACTGTGTCGGTCTCTGATTTTCAGCTGGCTATGGGTGCTCAGTTGCAGGTGTGTACATGCCATCTGGGCTGGTATGGTCCTGGGTATGTGTGTGTGTGTGTGTGTGTGTGTGCATGGGGAGGTATCTCCAGCATGGCAGTGACTTTCGGTTGGTCTTGCCATCTGCTGCCACCCAGTGCTGGGTGCACAGGGTGTGTCTGGCTTGTAGGCTTCTGTGTTGCACGGGGCTGACGTGCTGGGGGGACTGCATGGGTTCCTGCAGTGCCAGTCACTGCACATGGGTGGTGTCTTGGGGTCATAGTGCAGGGTGTGCTGTGCATACAGGGGGCTTATGTGCACTGTGGTTGTCAACCCCCTGTGTGTGGCACTCTCCGCCTGCCAGTGGTTGTGCTGGGGTGTCAGGGCTCTGCTATGCTTTGTTGGCTTGTCCCCATGGGCACCTGGATCATCCGTCCCACCCCCAGTGATGCTGTGCTTGGGGTGTGCCGGTGTGGTGTGGGTTCTGCAGTGTGTTCCTGTGCCCATGTGTGGCATGGCTGGCGGTGGGCCCCAGCCTGCCTCCCTGGATGTGCAGTTCCATTGCTCTGGGGGGGCTGTGCTTGTGCTATGGCAGCTCTGGACTGCTCAGCTGAGCTTCCCTGGTTGTGCCATAGCGCAACATTTTGGCTCAGCTTTTCCTTCCTGGTTGCGCGATGGCACAGTATGTGCGATATTCAGACGTTGGTTGCTTGCGCAATTTGCTCTGCTCCATGTTTGAATATCGCACCTGTTGCGCATTTGCGCAACTGGTTTGTGCTTGCTCCTGCTGTTGCACCAGTTTTGAGCGCAGTTTGAATATCTGGGCCTTGAACTTCACATACAAATTAAAACAATCTGCACAGCATATATTTTTTCAAGTTTTGGGTATAGTTTTCCTTTAACTCATATAGCTAGCTTTTCTGGGTAAAGACTGGCATTAAAATTGTTTGATTTTGTCCCTGATCGTTGCTGGGATACTACAAGCGCACCTTTTAAGGTGCTTAATGTATCGTGCAGTATACAGTGATTTATCTAGGTACAGTCCAAGAAATAAGGGCTGTCTCATTTCAGTATTTGGTTAATATGCACATTTTACTCAGTTCATCCTAGTTTAAGGCCTCAACACTCAATGTGGTTGATATTGTTAGGTTTTATTTCATTATATGTACCACCTCAGGAAATATCCCGTGGTGTTCATCTTAAGTGGCTAAGTTTGAGACCTAATCTGATTTAACTTGGCTCAGATCAATTTGAGGTTTCCATAGATATTCCATTTAGGTTGATTCCTGAATAGAGAAACATAGAGGGAGTTAATTAGATGCAATTTAAGTAACAATCAAAGGGATTACCTATTGTTTTAGATAACAAGCACAACCTATACTCCCTCTTTGAGATTAACATATTTTTACTTATAGTTATAAAGACTTCTACATATGGTTGTTTTATTAGTTCCACTACTTCAGGAAGCAATTTGGGATGGTTTGAGGGAGGGAGCTATGATGATGGCGAACTGTGAAACACAGTCCGCAACAGTAGTGGGTTTTGGGAGGACTGGGTTATCTCCTTTAAATAAAACTGTTACATTATCTGATGGGGTAATCAGGGGGTAGTAAGAATTAGGAAATTGTATAGGGATTATATGAAGTGGGGATCTTCAACACAGAATCATGGGAAGGAATGATCTTGACAAGTTTCTGGTTTAAGGGGGAACTTAAATACATATTGCTTTACTTTAACAGAGATGGCTAATGCCTTTAAAATTGCCACTTGGAATGTGAAAGGCCTCAGGCAACAATTGAAACAATATAAAGTACTGAAACATTTAGCTTTATTATCTATAGATGTTGCGTTTATACAGGAGTCACATCTTCTGGACTCAGAGGTTAATCGAGTCAAAAGACAACAAATAGGGTATGTTTTTTCAGCAGGAGGTACTACTCAAAGTAATGGGGTCCTAATCCTGATATAAAAAAAACTCCCTTCTCACTTATCCAATTAATCAGGGATCTGCGGGGTAGATTTGTTTTTATTCACTGTACTTTATATACTGTTGAACTCTTGATGGGATGTGTTTATGGACCCAATATAGATTCTCTGGATTTCTTCACGCAGCTGATTAATGCACTAACCCCCTTTGCATCATTACCAATAATCCTCGGTGGGGACATGAATACTGTTTTTGACTTCTCGCTTGATCGCTCCAGCAGATCTCGTAGAGGCCTTTCACCAGCTCAGCGAGCATTCTGGGAGTTGGCAGACAATTTTGGTTTATGTGATGTATGGCGTATATTTCATCCTACTGAAAAAAGTTATACTTTCATCTCCCCCGTTCACAAAACTGCATCCTATATCGACTATTTTTGTTATCTTAAATTCTCCTGGTCGGAATTCTGAATGTCTCCATCCAACCTGGCCCACCCTCTGATCATTCACTAGTTATCTGCCATCTATCTCTGGTATCTTCTTCCAAAAGGAATGCATGTTGGAAAATTAATAATCAGCTGCTGAAGGAACCCGCAATGATCTCCACGCTCAGCAAACACATGGAGCAATTCATTGAGGTCCATCTAGGCACAGCCTCCAGACCAGATATCATATGGTGTGCTTTTAAGGCCTATATTAGGGGCATATTGATTAGCTTATCTTCACAGAGAAAGAAAAGAAAGGACCAGGAGCTACTTATCTTACTTAATCAGATTAGGCCTATTGAAATAAATCTGACACCTGATTCTCCAGAAGACATTAGACAGAAATTAGCCAAACTGAGGGATGCATATCTAGAAATTTTGAGGGAAAAGGCCGAATTTGCTATCCTGAGAACGAAAGCAATATACACAGACCAGGGGGAAAAGGCAGGACATTTACTAGCGCTCAGAATTAAACAGCAGGAATCATTTAAATATATCCCATCTAGTCATTCTCAAGTGGATGGCACACTGAAAACATTCCCAACTGACATTGTATCTGAATTTTGAGATTATTATACCAAACTTTATGCTTCCATGTCAAACCCACCCTCGGATCAGGAATTAGACTCTTATTTAAACGCATCCCAACTGCCCTCTCTCCCAGAGATAAAAACAATCACTTATAGCCCCCATATCTTGTACAGAAGTAGTTAAAATTATTAAATCCCTACCTCCAATAAAACACTGGGCCCGGATGGCTTCTCAGTGAACTTTTATAAGAAATTCCAAAAACAGTTAATGCCCTTGTAACTACCCGGAGTTAACTACTAGCTACCGTCCAATATCTTTACTAAACCAAGGTATTAAAATACTAACTAAATTAATAGCAGAACACTTTAATGTAATTTTACCAGATCTTATAGGTCTCGAACAAGTAGGCTTTATGAAAGGGCGATCGTCGGTAGACCATCACCGAACACTTTCGCATGTTCTCTCAGCATCCAGGGAAGCTCATTTTAGGGCGGTTTTAGTCTCGCTCGATGCTGAGAAAACATTTGATAGAGTCAACTGGAATTTTTTGTTTTGTACCCTCAATGCCTATAAATTCCCCATCGAATTCCAAAACTGGATAAAAACGTTATACCAGGCCCCTTCGGCACGGATTTCCGCCAATGGTGCGATATCCAATCTTTTCCCCCTACAATCTGGAAACATAGAATTTGATGGCAGATAAGGACTGCTTGGCCCACCCAGTCTGCTCATTTCCCTACCTAATGGATAAGCTGCTGATCCTAGTTAACCAGCAGCCTACTTCTTCCTACACCCCACCCCCTAGAATTGCCTTATGAATGTCCCATGTATGCTTGAATTTCACCACTGTTTTTGGCTCCACAATCTCCTCCGGAAGGCCGTTCCATGCATCCACAACCTTCTCTGTGAAAAAATACTTCCTTCAATTACCTCTGAGCCGCCCCCCCATCTTCATATTGTGCCCCCTTGTTCTTGCACACCTCTTTTTTGAAAGATGCAACCCTCTTGGACTTTGTTGATTCCTTGAGGTACTTGAAAGTTTCTATCATGTCCCCCTCTCCCTCCTTTCCTCAGGCTATACATATTAAGCTCCTTTAGTCTCTCTCTTCATATGTCTTCCAGTGCAGACTCTGCACCATTTTAGTTGCCCTCCTCTGAACAGCTTCCATCCTGTCTCTGTCTTTGCAGAGATTGGGTCTCCAGAACTGCATGCAGTATTCCAGATGGGGTCTCACCAGCTGTCTGTACAGAGGGATAATAACTTCTTGTTTTCTACTGGTGCTGCCTCTCCCTATGCATCCCAGTATCCCCCCAGCCCTCCTTGCTGCCCTCTCACATTGTTTGTCCACCTTTAGGTCATCTGATATGACTACCCCCAGGTCCCTTTCCATTTTTGTTGTTGTTAGTATCTCACCCCCCATTGTGTACTCTTCCCCTGGGTTTTTGTTTCCCAGGTGCATTACCTTGCACTTCTTAGCATTGAATCTAAGCTGCCATACATTTGACCATTCCTCTAATCTTGCCAAGTCCCTTCTCATCCTTTCCACCCCACCTTGTGCATCAACTCTGGAACTAGACAGGGATGTCCTCTTTCCCCTATACTTTTTAACCTGTATTTATAACCCCTGCTCCGTAGATTAACGGATTGTGACCAGATCCAAGGTATACCTGTTGTATCCCAAATAATTAAGGTCTTGGCATATGTTAATGACATTCTCTTACAATTATCCTATCCAGATACCTCCATTCCCTCCATGTTATCACTTATCAGAAAATATAGTCAATTATCCAATTATAAGCTCAACATAGATAAGACGCTGGTCTTTCCCCTTAACCATAAGGCAATCAAAAGATCCATCACTGACTTGGGTTTGTCATGGAAGCAAGATTCCTTAAAATATCTGGGTATCACAATCCCCAGGAACCCAGCCCTTTTTCAAAAACTAAATTTGGATCCCCTCATGAAAATCATCCATCAAGATTTGACTAGATGGTCCACACTCCCTCTCTCCATATGGGTCAAAGTCAATTTAGTTAAGATGAATGTAATTCCCAGGATTTTTTAACCCTTGCAATTACTCAACATTTGGCTACCTCTTTCTTGGTTTAATAATGTTCACAGACTAATCACGAAATTCGTCTGGTCCAATAAACAACCTAGATTGGCCTATTTTAAGTTAGCATCCCCCCAAGGAGAGAGGGAGATTACACCTCCCTCATTCAACTTTTTACCACTGGGCTAGCCATGCTGTTAAATATCTTAGATGGTTGTCCTCTAAAGAAGAGGTTTTTAATTCCCCTTCCTGTCCACAATGGCTTAAAATTGAACTATCTCTTATTCACGACAGTAGTCTTAACCCTGCTGCACTTCTCCATGTTAAGGTCGGGGTCCTGCCCACAAATCTAATACTATCCCCCATCGCTATATCTTTTAAAAGTCACTCACAATTATGTAGCTTCCTTAAATATAACCACACTCAGGATCCCGCACAGCCCATATGGGGGAAACCCAAATTTAAAGATAGACAATGAAATACTCGTAGCTAACTGGTTACCTCATATGATTGAACCATGTCTTCTCTCATTTATCTCAGAAGAAAACTCCTGGCTTTCCTCTGCGGAGATTTTAAGCACCTACAATCTGCCCACAAATTATAGTTTTAAGATTTTCCAACTAAAACATCTCATTCTGAAGGTCTTCGGAATAACTCCTCCTTCACAGGACAAGCCATCCTTTCACAGTGTAATAAACCCCGAGTCTGGCCTCCAACAATCAGTGTCTAGTTGTTATAAAATATTGTATAATTGGGCTTACCCAACTTGTTTTGCACCATTGGAATACTGGGTGACCTTTTTTTCCACTAGAGAATTAGATTTGACTGCACTATGGCATAATTGCCATAAATACATTACCCAGGACCGACTACGCCTTACCTAATTCCATATATTACATAACTTATACTATTCTCCACAGAAATTATTCAAATTCAGTCTTCTCCCATCTCCTATATGTACTAGATATAAGAAAGAAGAAGGATCTCTGTATCACATCTTCTGGAATTGTCCTAAAATTACTCCACTTTGGATTACTATTCAGCAAAATATTGACCCCTTATTGGGTTTGCATGACCTATTTACCCCAGAAATCTGCCTACTAGGGGAATATATGGAGATTCCTGTATCAATCAGGAGATACCACATGGCCCTTATTTCCATGTTCATTAAGAAATTAGTTCTACGTCACTGGAAGGACAGTGACAGTATCTCATATTCAGAGTGGCTTAGTGAACTCCTCGCAAATCTCAGGACAGAAAAAACAATAGCGAGACTTAATAATAAGCCTGAGAAATATGTAAAAATATGTGATCCCCTGCATACATTGTACTCCCTTTGAAGTTCCTACCCCTAGATATATCATTCTATTGTTCCAGTAGGCTCCAGACAAATATCTGTGTTGAATAAGTAGAAGGAGGGGAGGGTTTAATGGGGAGGTGGGGTGAGGGTGGGGTGGTGGGGGGAGGGAGGGAGGGAGGTGGAGGACAGATCCCTGATGTTGTCTGTATCATGTCTACTATGCATTGTTTTTCTGGACCTGTTCTTATTATTGTGAAAAATCAATAAACTTTAATTTGAAGAAAAAAAAAGAATTTATTTTCTGGTCTATTTGTTTCTATGTATGTGTTCATGTTTTTAGATACTGTTTTTATGTTTGCTTGCACTCATGCGCAAGAAACATTATGCAGCAGCTTAGGAGAGAAGCGGGTTGTGGAGGTGCAGCACTGTGGCAGCCAACGGTGGCACTGCATTTGAGGGTTTGGTGCTGGTGAACCAATGCAGGCACACTGTGCTGATGACATTGGTTTCCAAAAGTGCCACCAAATTGAAACGATCTTGCTGCAGCAATGAGGGTCTGCCTCATTATTGCAGTGTCAGCCATTCTACTGCAATGAGGGAGTGACCCATCATTGCAGGGAGGTATCTTGCCTAGTATAACATTTTTTGTAAACATGGCGGTGCTTGCTGCTGCCTCACAGTCCCATGAAAGCCGATGGGGGTATTGGCATGCCCCTGACCCAGTTCATTTGCCAATGGGGGAGCCCACTCCCCATCAGCATAATGCCCCCCATTTGTTGTGTGCCGAGGGGGTGTCCAATCCCCCTCGTCATCATGCGCCCCACCAAAACAGTCTTTGTTAGCCAATGGGGAGGCCCAAATCCCCATCAGCATAATGGCCCCACAGTCATGTTTTTTCTGTGCCGAGGGGGTACCCAATCCCCCTTGGCATTATGCACCCCCCACCCTTTTCTGTGCTGACAGGAGGCCCAATCCCCATTGTCTGTAGTCCCCCTCCCCACAGATGCCAGTGGCACACTGGGAGCTCACCCCAGTGTGCCAAACACACCTGTAAAAAAGAAAACTGACCCGCATTGTCTGTTTTCTTTTTTTACCTGTAAAACAAGAAAACGGTCCCTCAAAGTCTCCGATGCTCCTCCCACAACCTGCGCCCACCCTCTGCATACTTTACCTCCCCACACCCCACGTCACCCCATACTCACCTCCAGAGCCTGGCGCGATGATCTACGGTGGACCAGGAACACGTCTGCACTCTTCAAAGCCGACTGTGAACTGAAGAAATGCCGGTAAGCTGTATAATGGCATAAATAGGGTTTTTTCAACTTTAGTGCATATCTCAGGTATTTTGGAGAGTTTTGGCACTACATTTTCAACATGAGGTTATTGGGACACCTCTTTGTGAATTCAGTCACTGTCATGGCGTCATTCAGTCCCAAAAGGTGATTTCACGGCCACTGCACAAAATCACCTTTTGGGACTGATTAATGAAATGACAGTGCCACTGTTCATGAGGTGGGCTCTCAAAAAGCCTATGTTGCAAATTTGGTGAAAAAATCCAAAATGTGACTGTTTTACGAGCATGCATTGCGCAGTTGCCACGCATGCTAGTTACTTCACGAATTTGCAATATTTTCACTCCAGATTCTCAACATTGCCATTTTTCCACACCTCCTTATGAACAGTACACCTGTCATTTTACACATCCTGGCCGAAATGTGTTTTAGCCTTCCAGCGCAGAATAGCGTGGTTACTGTGGGAAATCAGTTTTCAGGACACATTAAGAAAATCACTGTGACACTGTTCATGAGCAGAGGTCCTAAAATGCTTATGTTGAAAATTTGGTGACAAAAGTCCATAAAATGACTGTTACAAATGTGTGCTGCGCAGTTTCCACGCACTCTTATAACTTCTCAAATTTATAATATTTTCACACCAGATTTTCAACAATGGCATTTTTTCACACCTTCTTATAAACAGTACAGCTGTCATTTTTCACATCCTGGCCAAAATGTGTTTTTGCACTTCCAGTGCAGAATAGCGCGGTCGCTGTGGGAAATCAGTGTCTGGGACAGATTACGATCGAGCGAGTGAGAGAGGGGGAGTGAGCAAGCTCAACGGAGCTCTGTCAGGACTGCTGTGGATTTCTTTGTGGGCAGAAAAAGGCACCAACACAGGTAGGAGCCCAGTACAAAAGGGCAGCCTGCAGCGCCGGGAGAAACAGAACGAGCGAGTGAGAGAGGGGGAGTAAGCAAGCTCAACAGAGCTCTGTCAGGACTGCTGCAGATTTCTTTGTGGGCAGAAAAAGGCACCAACACAGGCAGGAATCCAATACAAAAGGGCAGCCTGCAGCACCGGGAGAAACAGAACAAGCGAGTGAGAGAGGGGGAGTGAGCAAGCTCAACGGAGCTCTGCCGGGACTGCTGCGGATTTCTTTGTGGACAGAAAAAGGTGCTAATGCAGGCAGGAGCCCAGTACAAAAGGGCAGCCTGCAGCAGTGGGAGAAACAGTACAAGCAAGTGAGAGGGCAGTGAGCGAGCTCAATGGAGCTCTGTCGACTGCTGCAAATTTCTTTCTGGGCAGAAAAAGGCACCAATGCAGGCAGGAGCCCAGTACAAAAGGGCAGCCTACAGCACTGGGAGAAATAGAACAAGCAAGTGAGAGAGGGGGAGTGAGCAAGCTAAACGGAGCTCTGCCGGGACTTTAGAGTTGCTCACCCTCCCGCCCAGTGTCCTCTGTGGTCTTATATTACAGCAGGGTCTTTAGGGTGGAGAAAAAGCAATGATTGGATACTTTTAGGATTGCTGTAATAATACAGATTTAGTTGTTCTGTTTATTTCTCTAACTGAGCTAAGTACTGAGCTATACTGTTAGGATTGCTGTAATAATACATATTCTGTTTCTTTCTCTAACTGAACTGAGTAATACTTGGAGTGCAATAGGATTTCTAACTGGGCTAAGTGAAACTATATGAGAGCTAAGAACAAAGAATATGGTAGCTGAGGGGTGAAAAACAGACAAGGAGACTTTAGGATTGCTACAGTAATACAGTATCTAATGGATGAGATTTGAGACTGAATTAATCCAGTCGGCAAGGGGGCAGTAGGGGGACTAGTGTGAGGGGACAGGAACTTGAGTAAATAGGGGCCTAACAGTTGTAGTAAGGTACAGAAACCGGGAGTAAGAGCACATAACATAAGATGGGGACCACAATGGGGCAGGTGCCACATGTCAATAGGGTGGGCATCTTTGGAAGAGTGGTGGGGTGTACAGGGTGTGGGTCCGCCACGATCCTGGACTGGGCTTGGAGGATGGGGGGGTGTATGGTCTTTAGACAACTGACTAGTTTGAAGGAGGAACTGTGGAGGTTAGGGAGGAGTCTAAGTGGCAGGGCAGATGAGTATGGTAGGCATCCTGGCTGGGGGGGATATTGAATGGCAAGGGGGGATGGAGGAAGAACAACTAGGGACTGAAACCGACCCCAGTATCAGAGGCACTAGCAGAAAAGAGAGGAGAAGGGAAGGGGTGCCTGAGTGGTGAGGGGGGACCTCCTGATCGGGAAGGAAGAGACCATGAGGAGTACCAGGGGAGAGAACAGATGGCTGTGGGTAGGGAGAGACCAGGGGTGGCACAGAGGGGAACAAGTAGAAGGGGGGAACCAAAAGGGGGAAGTGATGTAGCAGGGGTATCAACTAGGAATAGATTTGAGCCTCCGCTATGAGAGAGAGAGAGGGGAACAGGAACATACTGAAGGGGGGAGGACAAGCGGGGCATGAGAGGGATGGCAACAGGCAGGGGAAGAAATAGCAAGGAAGAAAGGGTAGAAGGGGGCTAGTAATGAAGGAGGGGGTGGTGACTAGAGGAGGGAATGCTACAGGAAGGGGGAAGGATGGGAGGGGCATCACTATTGGGGTAGAAGGGAATGGGGGTTCTAAATCAACAACAACAGGGATAGGAGAGGGGTTGGAAATCAGCAGGGGAGGAGGGGAGGTCGACATGGGAAGCCCAGTAGGAAGTAGTCAGGCTGGGAAGAGGTTCGAGGGGGATGGGAGGAATAAGGTACAGAAAAGGGGTGAGACAGAAGTAGGTGGTACAGATACAGAAGTCACAGAGGGTGCAACTGGTGGGGGTAAGGGGCAGGGAAGAACGAATACTGGGGTGGTGGAAGGGGCATTAGAAGGGAAAGGGGGTAAGGATGAGGGTACTCATCCTGGGGGATTATATACTGAAAGGGGTGAGATGGGGCAGAAGCGGGGAAGGCACAGCAATATTTGGGTTGAAGCTATCCCCAGGTTGACTGCAGGAGGGGCAGAGCAGACACTGTTCAAGTGTTCAAGTGTGCAGTGAGGGGGAGGAAGAAACCTCATTTAGTGTCACATATGGGTACAAATGACTTGGAGGGGGAGACTGTGGAAGTAGAAGAGGGGGATATTTGAATAGTTGGGCAGGCAGTGTGAGGGGGTGGGGGAGTCAGTAGCATTCTCAGTGGTACTCCTGGTACCATGTGCAAGCATGGGGAGGAAGGAGAAGATTGAGGAGTTCAACGAGTGGCTGACGGATTGGTGCCACACCAAAAATTATGGGTTAGTGACTAACTGGGGTATGGTCCGGGGGAATAGTGACTTGTGCACTGGGGAAAGGCTACACTTGAGCAGGAAGGGGAAGGGAGTATTAAAGGCAGGATTAGAGGGGTATATCTCTACTAAGGTGGATTTAAACTAGTGGGGGGGTGGCCAAAAGACTGAGGTTGCTAGAAAGGTCCGGACAGGGGAGCCTAATGAGCTCACCCCCCTAGATATAGGTAAAGGCAGAGTCATAGTAACCTTGGGAGGGGGTGGGCAGAGTGGTCTGAGTGTGATACAGAAGGCACCACCACCCAGTAAGAATAAGGAGGAGAAAGTTTGCGGAGTACCAGGAGGAGGGACACAGGCCAAGGAGAAGGAGGGGTATGGGTGGAAGGTGGTCTCTCTCAATGCAAGAAGCCTGGGAACAAAATTGCAGAGCTTCAGGTGCTTCTTTCAGAGGAGAAGGTTGACACTGCTGCAGTGACAGACTTGGGCCACAGAGTACCATGATTGGGACTTGGGCAATTGCGGGTTATATACAGGAGGGACCAGGGGGTTGGAAGAGGGGGGATTGCACTCTATGTGAGGAAAGAGATTAAATGCAAATGGGATCAGGGAGAAGAGAAGAGGACAGAGGTGCTTTGGGTGCAGGTCCTGGACTCCAAGGGCAGAAAGCTGAGGCTGGGAGAGGTGTACAGATCACCAGTCTAATCCTGGGAACTGGATGGGGAGTTGGCAGAGCAGATAAGGAGGGTGTGTAGAAGGGGGAGTGTGGTGATAGTGGGGGATTTTAACCTACCACAAGTTGACTGGAGCACCCCGGCCACTAGAAGTACCAGGGAGCAGGTGCTCCTTGATGCATTCCAGGACGGCCTTCTGACACAATTGGTAAGTGGGCCTACAAGGCTTGGTAGCACTCTGGACCTAGTACTGGCAAATGGGGAGGCAGTGAGGGAGGTAAGGGGTGGAGGACCCACTAGCAGGTAGCAACCACCAAACAGTGTGGTTCTTTCTCAAGCTAGGCAGAGAGACAGGAGGCATGGGCACTTAGGTGGTGGACTTTATTAGGGTGGACTTTGGAGGGGTGGGAGCAATACTGTGAGGGAGACTCCAGGATATTAGGCCGGGGATGGATGCAGAACAAAAGTAGTGAGTCATAAAGACTGGGCTAACAGAGACCACAGTAGCCTGCACCAGGGCCAGGAGTAAGAAGAGCAGAGCCAAGAAACCATGCTGGCTGAACAAGGAAGTGCTGCAAGGGGTGAGGGCAAAGAGGGCTGCATACCAGAAGTACAGAAGAACAGGGAAGGGAGAGGATAAGGAGGCTTTCAGGAGTTGGTCAAAGGAGGTGGCCAGGAGGGTGAAAAAAGCTAAGGCCTCCAAGGAATTAAGGTCCGCATGGGGCATAAAGGGAGGGGAAAGGGACTTGTTTAGGTATGTCATGGAAAACAGGAAGTGCAGGGAACATATTGTGAGGATAAAGTGGGAAGGGGATTGGGTGGAAAAGGGGGAGGAGCAAGTGGAAATTCTAAATGAGTACTTCTGCTCCATTTTCACTAAGGATAGGGATGGTCCACTCTCAGAATGGGCTGGGGGAAAGGAGGGGAGGCGGTGATGGAAAAAGTGATCACAGGGAGCAAGGTGCTAGAGGGGCTGAGGGCTGTAAGAGTGGACAATGCACCAAGTACTGATGGCATCCACCCCAGGGTGCTGAGGGAGATGGTGGAGCTGTTGGCTGAGCCACTGGCAGATTTGTTCAACACCTCCCTTGAAATGGGGTGTGTGCCCCAGGACTGGATGGTGGTCCATGTGGTGCCCATCCACAAGAGTGGGCCTAGGGAGGAGCCAGGAAATTATCAGCTGGTAAGTCTCACGTCCATAGTGAGTAAGCTTATGGAGGCGATACTGAAGGAGAGGCTGGTGGCATTCCTAGAGCGTAATGGCCTACAAGATGGGCAGCAACATGGGTTCATCTCAGGGAGGACTTGTCAAACCAACCTAATAGAGTATTATGACTGGGTGACAAGGGAGTTGGACAGGGACCATGCGGTACATGTCCTGTACTTGGACTTCAGTAAGGCCTTTGATACAGTGCCTCATGGGAGACTGGGGGAGAAGATGACGGCAGTGGGGGTGGGAAAAAAGCTGACTAAATGGATAGAGAACTGGTTACAGGGGAGGGTGCAGAGGGTGGTGGTGATGGGGGAGCTCTCGGCACCCAGAGCAGTGATAAGCAGGGTGCCGCAGGGGTCAGTGCTGGGCCCGGTACTATTTGGGCTTTTTATCTCTGATATAGCAGATGGAGTGGGGAGCAGGATTAGTCTGTTCACAGATTATACCAAATTGGGGGCAGTGGTGGATGAAGAGGATGGATGGGAAAAACTGCAGGGGGACCTAACTAAACTAGAGACATGGTTGGTGAAGTGGCAGCTAGGATTCAATGCAAAGAAGTGTAAGGTAATGCACTTCAGGGCTAAGAACCAGAAGAGGGACTACTGGTTGGGGATTACAGAGGAGGAGAAGGAATAAAGGGTTGTTGGTAACTGGGAGCATGAACAACTCGGCCCAGTGCAGGAGAGCAGCAGCGAAGGCAAACTGAATGCTGGGGTGCATCGCAAGGGGGTTCTCATCCAGACACAGGGATGTGATCCTACCTCTCTACAGATCATTGGTCAGACCACACCTAGAGTACTGTGTGCAATACTGGAGGCTATACCTGAGGAGAGATATAAAGTTACTGGAGGGGGTGCAAAGGAAGGCAACAAAAATTTTAAAGGGGATGGAAGGAAAGGAATATGAAGTTAGGTTGAAGGAGCTAAACATGTACACACTGGAGGAGAGGAGGGACAGGGTGGATATGATTGAAGTGTTTAAATACCTGAGGGGGATAAATAAACCTAGCACCGAGGGGGTGTTTAAACTGAGCAGTGGAAGAAAGACGAGGGGGCACGGACTAAGGTTAGAAGGGGGACATTTCAAGAGGGAAATGAGGAGGCACTACTTCACTGAGAGGGTGGTGTCTAGTTGAAATGCGCTGCCAGAGGGGGTGATAACATGCAGAACAGTCAATAGCTTTAAGAAGGAGTAGGATAAAGCAAGAGGAAGAGTCAGAGGGTTAGGGGCTGGGACAAGCGGAGGAGGAACTATGGGGGAGGAGTCTGGGGCAGCTGCAATCTAATGTGCTAGCAGCACACTCGGGTAACCTTAGATAGACCAATTGGTGTGTTCTGCTGGCAGATTTGTATGTTCGTAAATATGTTCATATGTAAAATCACAGTGACTCTGTTCACGAGCAGAGGTCCTAAAATGCCTATGTTGAAAATATGGTGACAAATGTCCATAAAATGACTGTGTTACAAGTGTGCATTGTGCAGTTTCCATGCACCCTCATAACTTCGCAAATTTGTAGTATTTTCACTCCAGATTTTCAACACTGGCATTTTTTCAGACCCCCTTATGAACAGTACAGCTGTCATTTTTCACATCCTGCCCAAAATATGTGTTTACTCATCTAGCACAGAATAACGCGGTTGCTGTGGGAAATCAATGTTCAGGACAGATTAAGAAAATCATAGTGACAGTGTTCATGAGCAGAGGTCACAAAATGCCTATGTTGAAAATTTGGTGAAAAAATTCCACTAAATGACTATGTTATGCACATGCATTGTGCAATTTCCATGTACGCTCAAAAGTTTGAGCATTTTTAATATTTTCACTACAGATTTTCAACATTGCCATGTCTTCGCACCTTCCTGTGAATGGTACAGCTGTCATTCTTTACATCCTGCCCGATCTGTGTTTTCGTACAATGGCACGGTCGCTGTGGAAACTCAACGTTCGAGACACTTTGGCAAAATCACAGTGCCACTGTTCATGAGAAGAGGTCCCAAATGCTTTCATGAGGTGGGGGTCACAAAAAGGCCATGTTGAAAATTTGTAGTGAAAATACCAACAAATGCCCTGGGCATTAGGGTTTCTAACCATAACATCCCACCCTGTACAGACTGACAGGCTTCAAGGGTGTGCCTTTAGATTGCCAGCTGTACTGCTCATGCCATTCCACCCCCACCTCCCCCTCCCTGCCCCAGAGTTCACCACATTCTCCTATATTGCACCCATTTCAACATATGTCCTTATGGAGTGGGGGTGACTGTAAAGCCAAACACCCCAAAGCACACCTCAACACTTCTCAGTGTCTCTAGGATAGGGTGAGGTGAAATGGCATGAACGTTATGGACGACAACCCAAACACATACCCCAATGCCTGTCCATCTCTGAAGGGTGGAGGTGGGGTTGGCGTGAAGTTCAATACTTCACTGCCATTCCTGCTCTGCATATGTCTAACTCCTGTGTTTCCAATGCTAATACCAGCAAGCAAACATTCGGCATTGACAAATGCTTTATGTTAATGTCCTTTCTCTGTTTTTTGGGGCTGGGCAACTGCCAGTTTTCCTTTCCTGAGCTTACAATGTGTGTGGAACCTGATGTGTCTGCACTAAAAATCACTAGGGACATGTCAGCAGCTTCTTGTTTCATTATGTGCATATTGAAAATCGTATCACATTGATAACAAACATTGTGTGTTTTTTCCCCCTCAAGTGTAAAATTCATTATACAATGAAGCCCAGGAGGATGAAGCCCAACTCTGCAGAATTCTGCAGTAGAGTTACTGCAGCAAACAATGCAATTTCAATGGGAGGTAATCCTCTTGTCATGCGGGAAACCAGTGACTCTGCACTTCATCCAGGCTAGCTTCACTGTATATAAATGTAAAGAAATCACTTTCCCCTGACAGGCAAATTGCAGAAAGACTTGGAACACCTACAAACTAGCCTCTCTGACAGCCACTTGCTGAGCCAACATCTGGGGTTCAGCAGCCTCATGTCAGGCAGTATTTTATATAGCCATTAGAGAAAATGTTACCCTTCACTAACAAGTTAAATAGTCATATATACAGTAAATGCTTCCTTTGTTGAGCCAGCATGTAGCCCAACCTGATGTACTGAAAGTGATCTACTGATGTCAGTGTCATAACTGGGGACTGCAGTCTACACTCTGCCTCATCTTGCATCCTAACAACAAAAAAAGTATCTAGATAGTCAGTCTCCCTGTTTAAAAAAAAAAGAACAACACGCATATAATTTATTTGTCCACACACATAGACAACTGAACATGCCTGTGATGTTAATCTGTGCACAGAAGTAGCTGAATCCTGTCAGAACTCAGAGTACATTTGATGGCTCTTTTCTCAAGTTTCAGATTGAGAGCTGCTGACTGTAAACAGCTGATACTCTGACCCCAGCATGAACGTGCCTGCCACATGAACGTATGTCAGGCTGCACAGTTGCAGTACTTTCAGGCACGTGAAGCCTGAGTCTGCTTATTGTAGGTGAAGTCAGCATGACTTGGGCTTCAAGGTGCATCAGAGCCGTTTTTTTCAGTTTCACTGTCCTGCTTCCGTATCCAGTCTAAATGTCTTACCGGCTCAATGCAGCAGCACCCAATATAAACAAAGGCACAGGGCACAGGTTTGCAAGTAAATTTTTATTACAAAGCAAGGCAAAACCAAACAGAAACATATCTATTTTAAGTGACTACCTACTCTTTAAACTTGGATTTGAAAATTCTAATAGTGGTAAGGTAAGGTACAATTTATTTCTGTGGCGTCCTATCCCAGAGGCTCCGGGCACCTTACAAAATGAAAAACAGGCAGGGTAAACAGTAACTATAAATAAATCAAGGCTGTAAGGGGTTATACAGATACATTTAACAGTTCAGGCATGAATAAACATTCATGAATAATTAATAAATACACAGTTAAAAACAACTTTAGTTAGTTCCGGAATGCCTGTTTCAAAAGATGAGTCTTCAGACCCCTCATAAATGCCTCACCAACAGGGCCTCCCTTACAGAGCTGGGAAGTGAGTTGCAGAGGACTGGGTTGGCCACCACAATTGCTCGATCATTGGAGATTTTCAGCCTGGTCCACGGAACCACAAGGAGACCCCTTGTGGAGGAGCCAAGGGAGTTTGCTGCAATCGCAGGGGAAGGGAAATCTTTCAAGTAGCCTGGACCCAATCTGTATAGGGCCTTATAGATGAGCAAGCCCACCTTGAAGATGATCCTTCACATGACAGGCAGTCAGTTCAGATCTCACAGTACTGGGGTCACATGATATGAACTGGGCAGGCCCATCAGTAACCTGGCTGCTCCATTCTGCACCAGCTGCAACTGGCAGAAGGTCCCTCCATGGACCCTGAAGTACAGAGCATTACAGCAGTCAAGCCAGGATATAACAAAGACATGTACTGGTGATGGCAGGTCCTCAGGCAGAACTAAGGGTTTAATCTGGGCAATATTCCTTAAGTGGTAGAAACCACTTTGGACAACAGATGTCACTTGAGCATTAAGTGTCAACCTGTCATCCAGGAAGATGCCCAGATTTCTCACTCTAGAGGAAGCCATCAATGGAGTGGTTTCCAAGATCAATCCTGTTGCCACCCTGGAGGCACTCCCATCACACCCACGAACAGGCTCGATAACTAGGACCTCCATCTTGTTGGGATTCAGCCTCAGGCACTTGGAGGACATCCAGTCCTAAATCTTGGCCAGGCAGTTATTTAGCATTCCATGGCATCATTTGGTCCAGGGGCAAAAGACATATACAGTTGGGTATCATCCGCATAGCAGTGAAAACCCAGAGTGTAATGTCTAATGAGCTCTCCCGGGGTAACATGTACACAGCAAACATCAGCGAAAGGATTGAACCTTGAGGAACTCCATATAGCAGGAGCTTTGGAGAGGAGGAGAAATTCTCAATCATCTCCCGTTGCTTCCTGCCCAAGAGATAGAACTCAAACCAGTTGATGACAGTACTAGAGAGTCCACAATACTCTCTAAGGTGATCCAAAAGCACAATGTGGTCTACGGTGTCAAATGCTGAGGAGAGAGATTGAGGAGAATGAGAATTGATTGGTCTCCTTTATCTCTTGCCCTGAGGAGGTCATTTTGCATCCTGACCAATGCCATTTTGGTGCTATGCCTAGCCCTGAAACTGGACTGGAATGGCTTATAGATGTCAAAGGCTGCGAGGTGAGCCTTGAGCTGAAGCACCACTATTTTCTCAACAACCTTCCCTTAAATGGGAGGTTGGAGATAGGTCAGTAATTAGCCAGGACATCAGGGTCAAGTGATGGTGTCTTCAGGAGGGTCCTCACCAACATCTCCTTCAAGGTATCAGGAAAGATCCCTCCAAGAATGAGCACCGGATTATCCTGGAGAAAACTGGACCAACAGTCTTGGCGCATTCCACTAGGAAATGGGTTAGGGCCAGGTCCATTTCACAAAAAGTGGGGCACAGATTCGAGATCACCCTAACAATATCAGCCACTTCCAGTAGGAGTGCCCATGTTTATACCAGGTCAACCACCATGGGGCTGACCTTGCCCTACTGGGGAGTTTCTGGACTGGATAGAGGATGCCCTGTCAGAGAAGAACTGAGCAACCTAATTGCACAATGCGATTGAAAATTATATTTTTCAGCTGCAGACTGACTAGATGGAATAGTCTGTCCACAGTCCGAAAAAGCTGAGCTGGCCTGTTCCTCCCTGTGGCAATCTCCCTGGACAGGAACTCTGCCTTTATACAATTGATTGCCCATTTGTACTCATGATAGTGAGCTCCCAAGACCAGTTTGTCCTCCTCTGACCAGGTCCTCTGCCAACAATGCTCAAACTTCTGACCCATGATCTTCATCTCCTTGAGAACCCCATTGAACCATGAGGGTCTCAAGCGAGAAGACCTGGGTTGTATACAGACCTGTGTGATGGCATCAAATGCTTCTGAGATTGCATTATTATAGACAACCACTGTCTCGTCAGCACAAATTGCACATGCAGTACTCACACCAGATAAATCTACTACCGCCAGAAATCCCTCTGGGGACAACACACTTAAAGGGCAATAGCTGACCATCTCAACAGGGGAAGGACTATTGGGGGGGCCAAAATGAGAACTCAACTGTGCAATGGTCACCTAAGTGACCCAATCAGTCTTGAAGTTCATGAGCTCAAGCCCTGGTGAGAACACCAGGTCCAAAGTGTGGCCATGGTGATGGGTCGCAGAAGCAACTGCTTGTGCCAGGCCCAATAATGTCATAAACTGGATGAGATTGTGCCCAAGATGTGAGACTCATCATCAACCCATGCATTGAAGTCCCCCAGAATTAACCATCTCGGGGACTCCAACTATCTGTCATTGATGAAATCCGCAAACTCCTGCAGGAAGTCTCCCCCCCCCAACCCTGGAGGGCGGTAAATAAGGAGAATCCTGCAACCTACACCTGGACCACCACGCACTGCCACACATTCAAAGGACAAGGTGGAACCTACTGGGTGCACATCAAAGTTCAGGCTGGATCTAAAACAGATGGCCACACCCCCACCACAACTTTTCCTCCTTAGGCAGTGCACCACAGAGTACTCGGCGCGGACAGCCACCTACAAAATTAGCCTGGCATCATCACCCAGCCAGGTATCTGTAATGCAAGACAGATCGACAAATGAAATCAAGTCTGCCATAATTGCGGTCTTGTTTCTCATTGATCTGGCATTGCACAGCATGGCCTGAAGTGGACCAGTGAAGACTGCAGGCCTACCGGCTACATGCCCATTCAGTCCAGTGGGAACCCAGGGAATGGGCACTAAGCTGGTTGGGACTCTCTCCTGGCTCCATTTAGCCCCAGGGCATCTCCTGCTCCTAACTACCCTAATACTGCTCACCTCCACTATGCCCATAGTGACCCACCACCAACCTACTCACTCCCTAGTATTATCCACCTACCAACAGTGTCTCACCACTATTCCTGGAATAGGAAAGTCGATAAAGGGGCAAAGGTCATGCATCAGGGAAGCTGCATAGGCAATACAGAGGGGTCTATGATGCCAACACATCTTCCTGCACTAATTACTCACTGAATCTTTAAAATATACTACTTTTATGATTCCCTTGCTGTTCCACAGAACAATCTTCAGTAACAGAACACCTAATAATAATATTACAAATCCTGATAACAAATTGGGATAAAGGAGAGTTGTTAGGAGGAAACTATATATATTTTTTTGCTTGCCTGTGCGTGGCTGGCGATATAATCCCTTCTTCCTAAATCTAGTTGAAACTGGCTTCAGGCTAGGTGGATGTTAAAAGATACAGAGATCCACAGGACAGGGGCTGCCACTACAAAGGCTCGGTCCCCAGCAGACTTTGGATCAGAAGGGGGTCCCTGTAGAACCCCTGTACCATGGATCTTGTTGTTTTAACAGGCATGCAGGTGGTCAGAAGCTCATGGGGGTAGCTGGAGCCCAGTTCATTCAGGTCTTTAAATTAGTAAGACCACCATGCAGACAACCTGCTACCAAACCGGCAGTCAGCCCAGAACCCATACAGTACAGTTACAGGCTCTGATCTCTACAAAGTGGTTAGCAACTTCACTTCTGTATTCTAAACGAGAGATGATATGATCAAAACATTCAAACACTTTAAGGGCATTAACAAGGTGAAAGAGTCTAACATGTTTCAGTATAAGAAAAATAGCAGGACAAGAGGACACAAAATGAGATTAAAGGGAGACCAATTAAGGGGTAATGTGAGGAAGTTCTTTTTCACAGAAAGGGTGGTGGATGCATGGAACGGCTTACCTCAGGAAGTGGTGGATATGAATGCAGTGCAGGGCTTCAAACAGGCATGGGATAGGCATAAGGGAGCAATACAGATGAGTATGAATAGACTGGCCATTGACAGAGCAAAGGCCGATGGCACATTTATAAGGTAGAAAAATAAATGGGCAGACTGGATGGGCCTTGCAGTCCTTATCTGCTGTTAATTTCTATGTTTATATGTTTCCATGTAAACTAGTGGCAGATTGACCACCCAGTAAGCTCTTGTAAAGCACATTGTAGTAGCCCAACCTTGAAGACCTGCTAGTGTGTGCAGATTGGCAAGATAAAGATAGGGGAGCAGTGTGGAAGCATTTTTTAATGGAACAGCAACCCATGACTATGGTGGACACCAGAAACTCAAATGCCAGTTGTCTGTCAGTGATGACTCCCGGACTATGAACTTCCCTGTCTCTATCTGAACCCCATCAAGCATGGGATGCCTGAGGCTGCAACTTAGTGTTGATAACTGCTGGTCTGAACCTACAAGTAGCAACTCAGTCTTGCCCATGTTGAGTGCCAATTGGAGGCCATTCAGATTAATGATCAGCTAATGCCAAATTAGCATTTTCTGGACATGCTGAAATGCTGCATTTTGTACAGGCAAAGCAGGTTCAAAGAACCTCAGTTTCCATTCTACATTTCAGCACATTGACATCATGACACAGTACTTTTTGCAGCGAGCACACACTGAGCATGACCATATTGCTGGTGGCCTGTGGCAGCTACTTAGCAATGCCAGAGATCAAGAAGTCTCTGTGGTGTGCACACTCCTCTCTCTTACATGGGAAGAACCTGTGGTAGCAGTAACTACTGAAGGTGTTCATTTTATGTGAAAAGGAATGTCTTTTGATCAGAAAACTTCCTCACGGAGGTGACCAGGATGCAGGAGGGGATATTTTTTCAAATATGAAATAGCACCAAGACCAGGGGGAATGCGATAAAGCTGGGGAAAGGAGTTTGAGAGATGTGATGAAATATTTCTTCACTGAAAGCTTGATAGATGCCTTGAACAGACTGTCAGCAGAAGTGGTGGAGGTGAAAATAGTGGAGAGCTTCAAGCATGTGTGGGAACGGCAAAGGGGTATATTAAAAAAAGGCAGGAAGGAGGGAGTGTCACCAGAGACCAGTTAGGGTGTGCAGAGAAAAATTAGACAGGGAGCATCTAGACAGACTGGGAGGGGCAAGTGACCCATTTCTGCCGAAAAATTCTATGTGTTTGCCAAACAGCTGGATTCATGGTGGCTGTAAAGTTGGTAGGTTAATATCTGACTCCTGATCCTGGGGCTACACATTTGGTGTTCAGAGGAAACCAGTGAATTTTTTGTGCCATCTTTACTGGTGTGATTATTTCACTGTGTCAGGGGGGTGGTACTACTCAACTTGCTGGTACTGGTATGCCCATAACCAGGAAGCCCCCCTAGGCTTCTTCTCTCTATATACCTCCTCAACCACCTGAGCATCATACCCTACCCCTATTTCCAAACTTAAAACTGCCTTGGTTGATGAGGACCCATTCCACGCACATAGCACTCAAGCACAATGATAATTCACCAAATAAATATTGGCAAAAATGCATTTATTAGAGACCTGGGCTCCTACCCAAATCCCAGCACTTCGGAGTTTAGCCTTCATCAGGGGGTGTGTCTCTGTGGATGATGAGGACTCCCCTGCACAAGCTAATATCTGGAATTGAGACCAGCATACAAAGTACCATGGTTTTAAGTATTTATGTTGCTATCAGTGCCTATGTGACTGCTCTTTTTTCCCCTGCTGAAATGAGCTTGACAAAGCTGACATATTGACACTGAATCCTCCTTTGGATCCATTACAAAGAAGGCCCAAATAAGGATTTGGAGGCCCTTTCTTTAACATGGCCAGGGAAGGTGATGGGTGATAGTGGTTGATACAGCTTGGATCTGTGTGGTGATTTGCAAATTTTGGCTTACCTTTTTGTGGTACTGGCAGACTGGACTTAACACTGTAAGGACAAGCTGGTGTAGGATTGTGGGGGTCTTTAGGATTTGGCTTAGAAAGTACAAATCTCTGAAAGCGAACCAACACTCAACACCACCCCTCCTCTTTTTATTTTCTGGCTCCCACATGGGAGTCATATAATTAGCAGCAGCACCACCCATAGCTGTGTCATCCTCTTCCTCACCCTCTTCACTCACATTTGTAATTTCTGACTAATGCTGTTTTGCCTGTATTCTTCTGTCCTCCCCCTAATTTCAGACCACATAATTCTAGTTATTGGGGCTGTCCTTCGGTTTGATTATATTGTAACTAAAACTTTTGCAACTGTATCCCTTGTAAGCTGCATCATTTCATTAAGTTGTAATGTAAGATTGTAGAACTGCTGATCTGAGATGCTGTCTTATGTAATGTATGACTTCTAGGATTCTTAATCTGTATATGTTACTCTTGATATGTCTTTCTTTCATGTATGTTCTTCATGTAACTAACTTTGAGTTGCCCTGAAAATGGACATTTCAACCCATTGGACTTATCCAGTCACCAAAAACCAACACATAAATAAATAAATTTAATTTAAACCAATGACACTTCTTAAACCATTACCAATATGAAGAGCAATGCAGTCCCATGAATGGGATTTAAAAAGACATTGAACACTTCAACTAAATAGTTCTCTGTTTCCTCCAGAGTTTTCCAGATGAATATTTCACTGCAACATCAGACCCCCTTCTTTGGCTAATATTGTATTTTTTAGAGAGTTTCCATGTTTTGAAAAAGACATAATACTGCATTCAGCTAATTAAGCTCTGGGACTTTGGTAGAGTCACACACAGTATTCTTCCAACTAACTGTGCTTGTCTTGTTTTGCAACTAAGCATTATTGTAACAGTCTGTGTTAAGGTGTTTACAAAAGTAGCTATGCTCAAGATGCAATTCTCTATACATAGTCATGCTGACCTTTAAAATAGGCTGTGTGAATCATGAAATTCACATTCTGCATGTTGAATCTTTGCAGAATTATTAGTTTCACTTCTGGAACAACTCACAAAATATTGCCAACTCTGAAAATGACTATGTAGTCATTGTGTGGACAATCACATTAGAACCAGATATGCATTAACATATCTAGATAATAACTGATCATTCAATCATCTAAAGGACCACAAGGAAAAGACCAGCTTACAAAAAAGGAGAAAAATTAAATTTCCCTGTTGAGCCCCAGTGATTGGAGTGTTTTAAGGCAAAAAATACAATGTGACTTCTTTTGCAGGTGTGTGCAGACCTTATCAGTGCCTCTTATAGGTGCAAGGTCATGCCCAAAGGCACAGAACCTCTTATATTTGTGAAATTCATCAAAAATGGTCTCCCAGTGCCGAATCAGGCCTGGCATGTTTTATATCCCTGATGTGCTGTTTTATACAATCCCATACAGGATGAATAGTTTTCTCCCCATACAGATGGCCACAAGCACGAGTAATGCCATAGACAATGAAAGACATGTAACATGAGATAATTCTTGTATATCAACCTTGAGGTCTTCTTTTGGGTGTGCAAAATGTTTGCCTGTCTGGCCAAACCCAGAGGTTTGACTGGTAATCATGCAATCTGCTTGCCTTTGGCTGGTGGTGACCATGGCACAAAGATCCTTTATGTTTTTAGCACTACTGTTTGTTACCCCAGGATGTTCTGATAATAAACCCAGAATGGTAAAGTTATTTAATATTGGTCACTCCAAAATGAGTCACATGGGTTTAAGCACTCACACTGCAGGGGTTCAACAGGAAAATTTTTCTTTTTTTTGTAAGTTGACCTTCCCCTTGAGGTCTTTTATTGGATTGTAGCATCAGTTGTCATCTCGATAGGTTACTGCATACCTGGTTCTCATATGAGTGTCCAGACTATATAGTAATTTTCTGAGTTTCTAAGTTTTGATTATTTCATATAGTCTAGTAATAATGATTTAATTTTTTTCATTCCCCTTTTTTTACAGGATCTTGTTCTAGTGTGCTAATGGGATCCACCTTTCTTCCCTCTCTACATCCCTTTGGAGTCCTGGTATTTGGTCTTTCAGTTTCTTAAGTAATCTTCCAATTTAATTTTATACAACTAAAATAATTTTTTGTGTTGAGATTTTCTCAGCTTGTTTTATACCCACGCCCATCCCAATTTTTGGTTATTATTATGCTCGTTGTGTGTGCAAGTGCAGACAAGCATGTTGATATGAGAGTTGCTGGAGAGATGTGTGAGGGGTGCCAGCCCAATGGCCAGCAGTGCTGCAGGGGCTGGTCTGTGGCTGGCAAATGAGCAGACAGTATCCTGATGACACTGGTTTGCTGAGGAGTTGGTTCAGCAAATCATTTCACAGCGACATCAAGGCCAGCATGGCTCTGTCCTTTGAAATGCAAGCCTTCAGTTGCTGCTTAGTGTGCTTCCTTGATAAACAATGTCCCTTTCCTGCTGCCACTTAGTGTGTCTTTCCTGGTTAAACAATTTGCCCTTTCCCTTTCTGACACCAGGATGCCCACTCCCAATGTCGGATGCGCCACCTCCAACCCGTCTATATCCCTAGCTGACATCAGGGTGCCCAATCCTCGTGTTGGCATCCACCCTTCCCACCACTATTGTGATGCGCTGGGAGCCCACTCCAGTGTGCCTAAATTTATATTTATTAATTTCTTTACATGTAAATGAAGAAAACCTTCCCTAGGTGGTAGCCTGGGTAAAAAATTGGCTGGTATTAGGATACAGAGAGTAACAGTAAATGGAGTTCTAGAATTCTGAACTGAGTGGCTGTGTTAGTTAGTTTATTTTGATCGGTCATAGACCATGACAATAACAAAATACATATAGTATTACATAAATAAATATAAGCATAACAAACCAACATATCATCACATCAAATTTACATTCTCAGAAAGACAGATAAATAAACAAGCATCAAGTTTTAAATGTCCTATAATGCAAAGCTCAAAATTATCAAAAGTATTCAAAAAAATTATTCAAAAAAAGAAGTGTGCAAGAACAAGGCGGCACAATTTGAAGATAGAAGGGGGGCGGCTCAGAGGTAATTTAAGGAAGTATTTTTTCACAGAGAGGGTTGTGGATGCATGGAATGGCCTTCCGGAGGAGGTTGTGGAGTCAAAAACAGTGGTGGAATTCAAGCATGCATGGGACAGTCATAAGGCAATTCTAGGGGGTGGGGGTAGGAAGAAGTAGGCTGCTGGTTAACTAGGATCTGCAGCTTATCCAATAGGTAGGGAAATGGGCAGACTGGGTGGGCCAAGCGGTCCGTATCTGCTGTCAAAATCTATGTTTCTATGTATCAGCCAACTACATTGCTTAGATATTAATGTAAACCATATATAGCTACAAGAGAAAAAAGAAAAGTATCCCTAAGGATGTCATTCATTATCTGCTGCAGTGCTACTACAATCTTTAAGACATATTCTGGATATTTTAGCTAAATAATTGGCAACTGCTCTAATTACAACAGCATCATTAGAGATGAAAAAGATGTTCAACAAAACATTCTTATCCTCTGTTTGTACAGTTCAGCAGAGTGGCACTATTCATTTGTCTCTAGGACACTTATACCATTTGCAGGTGAAAATAACATGCTCCAAATTTTTTAAAACAGAACAGGTACATGAACAGTACTTAGATTGTACTGTAATTTCTTTCCTGTAAATGGCATCTTGAATATTATTTGGATAAACCTCCAGTCTATACCTAGGATAAAGCCTTCTTTGATTAGGCTCAAGCAATACATCCAGATAGTGTTTATAATAATGTGCAACATCATTTGCCCTAAGCCATGGTGACATTTTTAATTCTCCAATCTTAACCACATCAAGAGATCTATAATAATATTTGATCTTATTAGAAACATATGTCTGATATTTTAAACTGATAGTGACTCCCATATCCCTATAACTATTCAGACGAGTTAATCCTGTCCTTTGTAAAATTTGAAATAACAGAGATAGCCATTCAGATCTCAGATGACCCAAAGTAATCCAGGAATATTTTTCTTTTAGACACAAAGGTATATTGAGTGGCTGTGTTTGAGAAGAGCTCCCAAAGCTAAGTATTTTTTACTATATTTTTCAGTTTAAAAATTGTTTTGTTTCATGTAAATTTAGGTGATTGTGAAAGATAACCCTGTAGGCTCCAGGAAGGTATAACATTTGTGTGGTAGATATTGGTTGGAAGTCAGAAGGAAAAACACATTTGTTTGGTGTGATCTTTCAACTCTGATGTGGTTAATTTTAATACTATAGTTTAAACCCTTTCTTTATGTGCCTTTGGTGGTGTCTGATATTGAGAATCTAAGTGTCATGTGTGGGTATTCTGTCTGTTTATGTAGGTACTTTATTTTCTGTGTTAAACAACTGAGTATACATAGTGCCTAATACTTTACAGTACATTATATCTTTTTGTACTGTCTCCGATTTGTTCTTCTTTCTTCAATCTTTTAGAGTTGTCTAGTTACTGTGACAGTGGTGTGGTACTGTGTTATTTCTTGTAGTTCAAGGTACTTTTGGGACTGCTGATTTCTACTGGTTTAAAAAATTACATATTTTTCTATTTTTAAAAAAAAAAGCTATTTCAGCTTGGTATGTTGTCACCTGTTTGTTGTTGCTAAGTAGCAGATGTTTTTCCATCGTGTTCTGGATCTGTGATAGAATCTGTATTAGTAGAAGGTAGATTATTGTGATTGTTGATACCTTTTGATGGTAAAGTGAGATAGAAATGTATTTATACAATGGGTTGTGAAATTTCAGTAACCTCATTGGTCAAAACACATCACATGACCGTGATAAATCCTCCAGTATACCCACTGTAAAAGTTTTATATCACTATAAAAACCAAAAAACAAGTTGAACATTGTATAATAGCAATATACCATGACAGGGGGTGGGTATATGGGTGGATTTACCACTTCTGGTGTGGTTAAGTCACTCATCTGTGCCTCGTGACTGAATCACACCAGGCGTGGTAAATCCACCAATATACCCACTCCCTGTCATGGTATATTGCCTAAATATTTTTGAATGTTATAGTTATTGTATAGTTATGTATAACTGGAGGGTAGGAGACGCTGGGCTTGGAGGAAGTGGGGGAACAGGTACATGTATGGGAAGCAGAAGAGTGGTAAACTGCAATAGCTGTGGGGCAGGAATCTTTCTGGGGTGATGTGGAGTAAAGGGGGATGTCCTATGTGTAAGAGCTTGGAGCTGCTAGGGGCTGAAATAAGGCTGCTCAGATGGGAGCTGGGAGGATGGTGTGGGAAGTCAGAGCAGCAGAGCAGTGGAGGGAAAGGCAGAGGGGTGATGCCCAGGGGAGTGATGGAATCAGGCAGAGAATGGGAGTGGGGAGGAGCACCCAGTATACAAGATTATCTCTTCCTCAGAGGAATAGTGAGCCTACAGTGAAGGAATGGCAAGTGGTGAGGGGAAGGGGTGGGAATGTAAGAGTAGCATCAGGGGTGGGAAATTCTAAAGGGTGCCTTTACTGAATAGATTTGCACCACTGTCTGGAAGGAGGGAGAGGGCAGCAGAAGGTGAAGTAGGAGAATAGGTTGAGCCAGGGTTGAGAGTAGGAATGCAGAGGAGGAGGGAGGGAACTAATCAGGGTGGGCAGGGAGGAGGAGGTAGGCAAAATGGAGTGGAAGAAGGGGGGAAGGAGAGAAAAGGAAAGGAAGAGGTGAGGAAAAACTGAAAGCAGATACAGATAGTCAAAGGGGAGGGCAGACTGGGAGATGGAAAAACAGTTAAGGGGATAAATTGTGGATGTGGAGATAAGTTTACCAGGGTACAAAGGGAGCAGTTAGGTGGGGAAGCAGCTAGTACCGAAGGTAAGAAAGGAAGGATGGGGAGCACAGATGCAGGGGATGGAAGGGTGGTAATCATAGGGGACTTCATAATTAGGGGTATTCACTGGAGAAGGAAAGGGGACCCAAATGCAAGAAGGAGGGTGGTTTGTATGCCAGGGATGACAGCGGGGAAGGTGGGCCCAAAAATAAGGGAAATAGTAAGGGAGGTTGGAGGACAACCTAATTTAGTTATACATTTGGGAACCAACAACCTAGCTGGGGAGGAGGTGGAGGTTGTGCAAAGTAGGTTCAGGGAGTTAGGGAAGATCTGCAGGGAGGAAGAAAGTTCACTGCCCTTCTCTCAGGTGATACCAGTACTAAGGGCCAGAACAGCCAGGAAAAGAAGAATAGAGGATTTCAATGACTGGCTGAGGAAATGGTGCCGGGAGAAGTTCATCTGTACTGGGGACTGGGAGGAGACCTGGTCAAACAAAGTACTCTTTTCACCAGACAGGCTACACCTCAGTAGGGAGGTGTGAGGGTACTTGGGGACAAACTGGGAGAATACATAACCACTACACTTACTTTAAACTACTGAGGGGGGACAGTGGGTGTGCAGGCCCACAGACTCTGAGAGGAGATGGTCAGTGAACCTCCCCCCCCAACAGTGATGGAAGAGGTCTGGAGGGAGGAGGTGGAAGGGGCAAGAGCACAGTTAGCAAAGGGTGGAGGGGGTGAGGAACACATAACAAGGGTACGTGGAGGGGTGCACACAGAGGAGAAAAATGTGAATAGAAGAATAGAGGGAAGAGAAGGAAGGTCAGATTCTAGGTGGAGGGGGTGTCTCTGAATGCACGGAATCTTGGAAACAAGATAGAAGACCTGAAGGCACTATTAGTGGACAGTAGGGTGGACATAGCTGCAGAAACCGAGACTTGGGCAACATCACATCATGACTGGGACCTTGCAATCCCTGGATACAAACTAAACAGGAGGGACAGGGTAGTCAGGAAGGGGTGGCAGTTTATATCAGGGAGGGAATAACTTGCATGAGGGAAGAGTCAGAGGAAGGGGAGGTGGAGGCATTATGGGTTTAGTTAAGATCCAATAGAAGGAGAAAGGTGAGGTCAGGGGTGATTTATAAACCACCCAGTCAGGATGAGGAGAGGAACAGGGAACTGAGCTTACAAATATCGGAAGCTGCGGGGAAAGGAGAGGTGGTAAATGTGGGGGACTTCAATCTGTCCAAGGTGGACTGGAGCATACCATCCATGACATGTGCTAGGAGTCAGGTGATCCTGGAAGGACTGCAGAGTGGATTCCTGACTCAGTGCATCACTGAACCAACAAGAGCTGAGACAATTCTTCATTTGGTGCTCACAAATAGGGAGCATATACAGGAAATAATGGTCAGGGAGCCATTGGGAGGAAGTGACCATTGCACAGTATGGTTCCAGTTGGATACGGGCAGGGAAAGCATCCCGACTAAGACCAAAATCTTGGCTTTCAGGAGGGCTGACTTCAGGAAAATGGGCAAAGTGCTAAGGAGCCATCTGGTGGGCATCAGAGCAGATATGGGGATGGACCGAAGGTGGTTCATCATTAAGGAAGGAATACTGGTTGCCACAGATGAGTGTGTTAGACTCAGGGGTAAGAACACAAGGGCAAAATTGCCCAGCTGGTTCAGTTCTGGGGTTGCCCAGGCAGTAAAGGAAAAGAGGTTGGCCTATAGAAAATTCAGGAGGACAAGAGAGAGCTGGATAAGGAAAATTACCTAAGGTTGGCTAGTGAGGCGAGCAAGAACGTCAGGTGAGCAAAGGCACAGAAGGAGCAGCAGAAAGCTGAAGGAATTAAGAAGGGGGAGAAGGCTTTCTTTTGATATATATGTGAGAAAAGGGACAAGAAGAAAGGGATTGTTAGGCTTAAGAAAGGAGTGGAGTGGGTGTAGGATAATGGGGAAAAAGCAGAGGTACTAAATGAATACTCCTGTTCTGGCTTCACCAGGGAGAAGGATGGACCAGTGCCTTCAGGAGGGAAAAGAAAAGTGGGGGGGGAGGGGAACACAGATGTAGTGATAGAGGAGAATAGAGTGAGGGAAGGGCTGCTGGCATTGAAGTTGAACAAATCATCAGGCATGGACAGAGTACATCCAAGGGTATTAAAGGAACTGGCTGAGGAACTGGCAGGGCCACTGGCAGACCTATTTAATAGTTCTCTAGAAACAGATGTAGTACTACAGGACTGGAGAGCAGCACATACATAGATACATAGATACATAGACAGTGTCGGCAGATAAGGGCCTATGGCCCACCTAGTCTGCCCATTTGAGCTTGTAAGTTCAGTTTGTTTTCCTAGAAGTCTATTTCCCCTTACCCCTGACCTCTAGAATTCCTTTATGTCTATCCCATGCATTCTTAAATCCCGTGATTGTTTCAGCTCCCACCACTTCCTCTGGCAGGGTGTTCCACTTGTCCACCACCCTTCCTGTGAAGAAATTCTTTTCATGTTTCTCTGAATCGTCCTCCCTCCAACTTCATCCCATGCCCTCTAGTCCTGAAACATCTTTTTCGCTTAAAATAGTGTTTTCCTGCACCCTGTTCCTCCCTGTAAGATACTTGTATGTCTCTATCATATCCCTCTCTCCTCCTCTCCTCCAGGGAGTACATGTTCAGTTCCTTCAACCTGTCTTCATAGGACTTGTGATGCAACCCATGCACAATCTTTGTTGCCCTCCTCTGAACCTTCTCTACCCTGTCTATGTCCTTACGTAGGTATGGTCTCCAGAACTGTACACTGTACTCCAGGTGGGGCCTCACTAGTGTCTTGTATAGCGGAATTATGACCTCCTTTTCCTGCTGGTGATGCCCTGCCTATACATCCCAGCATCCTATTTGCTTTACCTGATGCCTTGTCACACTGTTTCCTACCTTGAGGTCATCAGAGATGACAACCCCAAGATCCTTTCCTGCTTGGTGCATGCTATATCCTCACCCCCAACTGATATATTGTGCCAGGGTTTTGTGCCCCATATGCATTATCTTGCACTTCTTTGCATTGAATTTCAACTGCCAAACCTTGACCATTCTTCAAGTTTCTGCAGGTCCCTTCTCATTCTGTCTACACCCTCTGGTGTGTCTACTCTGTTACAGAGCTTTGTGTCATCAGCGAACAGTGAAATTCTGCCTTCTAGATCCTGTTCAATGTCACTGATGAAGATGTTGAATAGGACCGGTCCCAGCACTGATCCCTGTGGTACCCCACTGGTCACTCTTCCCTCTGTGGAGTGACAGCCATTTACCACCACCCTCTGTGTCCTGCCACCCAGCCAGTTACCTACCCACCACACTACTGTCCTGCCCACACCGTATTCCCCAGTTTGTGTAATAGTTTCTATGTGGCACAGTGTCAAAGGCCTTGCTGAAGTCCAGATAGGCCATGTCCACTGCCCTCCCTGATCCACCTCCTAGTCACCCAGTCAAAAATTCAATGAGGTTGGTCTGACATGACCTCCCCTGGTGAAACCATGCTGCCTTGGGTCCTGTAGTCCATTGACAACCAGATGTTCCACCAATCTCTCCTTCAGTAGTGCTTCCATGATCTTTCCCACTACTGAGGTGAGGCTGACTGGTCTGTAGTTCCTGCTTCCTCTTTGTTCCCACTTTTGTATAAGGGACTACATCTGCTGTCCTCCAGTCTTTTGGTACCTCCTGTTTCCAGTGATTGGCTGAACAGGATAGCTAGAGGTTCAGCCACCCTCTCTTAGTTCTTTAAGGACCCTGGGTGCACCCATCTGGCCCCATTGCTTTATCAGCTCTTATTACTTCCAGTTCCTTCAGGACCCTTTCTCGTGTAAAGGGACTTGTGTCCATTTCTGCACCATTCTCACCCTTGTACTCCCTTCAGACCCATTACCCCTCTTCCTTAGTAAAGACTGAGCAGAAATACCTGTTCAATATGTCAGCTTTACTGTTGTCATCCTCCATGCGGCTCCCATCCTCCCCCTTCAGTCTCACTATCCCTCCCTTTGTCCTTCTTTTTTCACTTATGTACCTGCAAAGGTTTTGTCCCCTTTAACCACTGATTTTGCAATGTGTTCTTCTGTCTGAGCTTTGGCTTACCTTACTGACTTCCCTGCCTCCCTTTGTTTCTCCTGGTACTTCTCCCTATCCCCTTCTGCCTGTGTCTTTTTGTATTGCCTGAATGCAATCTTTTTGGCTTTCACTTTCTTTGCTACCTCTTTGGAAAACCATAATGGTCTCCTCTTTCTTTTCCTCTTGCTAACCTGCTTAATGCATAATTCTGTTGTTCTTATAATCCCCATTTTAAATACTGCCCACTGTTCCTCAATCCCTGATTCCTGTCCCATTCCCTTAATGCCTCTTTCAAGCATCTCCCATTTTCCCAAAGTCTGCCCCTAAAATCCAGGATACGTGTTTTGTGTGGTTTGGTTCTGCTCTTTCTGTGATTTCAAACCACAATGACTGGTGGTCACTGTTACCCAGGTGCTCCCCACTGTTACCCCCATCACACTGTCCCTGTTTGTGAGCACAAGGTCCAGTATTGCCTTCTGCCAAGTTGGTTCCATGACCAGTTGCTTGAGGAAGGCACCCTGAAGGGAGTCCAGGATAAATCTGCTCCTAGTTGATGCTGCTGCTGGGATGCTCCAGTCCACGTCTGGTATATTGAAGTCTCCAACCAGTACTACCTCACTCTTGTCTGCCATCCTTTGGATGGCTAGCATCAGCTCCCTATCTGTTTCTTCCTCCTGGGCTGGTGGTCTATAGACCACACCTGTGCGGATGGCTGGCCCCATTTTCCTTTCCAGCTTAACCCACAGCATCTCTCCCCCATTTTGTTCCTCCTGGATCTGTGTGGCCCTTATGTCATTTTTCACATACAGTGCCACTCCTCCTCCCTTCCTGCCTGCTCTGTCTCTTCTGAATATGTTGTAGCCAGGTATGGCCATCTCCCAGTCATGGTTATCATTACACCAGGTTTCAGTGATGGCCACAATGTCCAGGTCTGACTGTACCATGACAGCCTCCAGATCTTCCATCTTGTTGCTAAGGCTCCTGGCATTTGCACACATGGCTTTCATGATTTGACCTCCCTAGACTGCTTCACTGTTCTACTCCAGCCCCTTCCTTGGTTGTCATTTATCCCTGGTTCTCCTTGCTGTCTGCCCTTCTGCTGAATTTTGCCCTTTCTGCTTATCCACCTTTTGGACACTAATCTCCATCTTTTGCACACTGCTTTGCAGAGATAGCCCTCCTCTGGTTCACTGGTTCCATTACTAGCTGTGGGGGTGAGCAAGTAGGTACAGTCCTTGCTGGCCTGCCACCCCCTTTTAGTTTAAATGCTTGTCAATGTAGCATTTAAACTTATCATTGAGTGCTTGGATTCCCCTCCAGGATGGATGCAGGCCGTCAGGCTTGAATAAACCTCCATCCCTCCGGATGGGTCCCCAGTCTCCAATGAATCCAAATCCTTCCTCACAGCACCAGTTCTTCAACCATGAGTTAAAGTTCCTGGTGCATGCACTCCTATGCTCTCCCTTGCCTCTCACAGGTAGTACTTCTGAGAAAGTGACAGAAGTAGCTACATGTAGTGCCACTCCACAATAGCGGTCCCAAGGATGACCTAGGGAATTACAGACTAGTCAGTCTGACCTCCATTGTGGGCAAACTCATGGAGACCATACTAAAGGAAAGGTTGGTGGAATATCTAGAGGAGCATGGTCTCCAGGATGCGAGGCAGCATAGGTTCATGAGGGGGAGATTGTGTCAAACAAATCTGATTGACTTCTTTGACTGTGTCACTAAAACAATAGACAGAGACCAAGTGGTAGACATCCTCTATCTTGATTTCAGCAAGGCCTTTGACTCTGTGCCCCACAAAAGGTTGATCAGAAAGTTGGTGGATCACGGGGTTGGGGTAAAGATGGCCAGATGGGTGGAAAACTAGCTGAAGGACAGAACCCAGAGGGTGGTTGTGGGGATAGAGTTATTTTGCACAAGACAGGTAACCAGTGGGATCCCACAGGGCTTGTTGCTGGGGCCAGTGTTGTTCAACATCTTCATCAATGACATTAGAGATGGCATTAAGGGCAAAATGTGCCTATTCAAGGATGACACCAAGCTCTGTGGGAGAGTGGACACAGCTGAAGGGATACATGACCTACAGGAAGATCTGGAAAAGCTAGGGAGGTGGTCCAGGATCTGGCAGCTTGATGTCAATGCCATGAAATGTGAAGTTATTCATATTGGAGCCAAGACTCCTAGGACAGAGTACTACCTGGGTGGAGTCTGAATATCTGCATCAGAGGAGTAGAAGGACCTGAGAGTTATGATCACTAGTGACCTGAAGCACTCCATGCAGTGCAAGAAAGCAGCAGCGAAGAGGAGTCACGTGATGCAGGGCGAGAGATAGCTGCTCTCTCTAAACGCTCCGATCCCTCCTGCCTTAATCGCGTTATTTGTTACGGTTTTCACCGCCGATCATCGTTGGAAACGAAATCCCTGACGTCCGACCAGCAGCTCTGCTACAATTGACAGCAGATGGACGAGGAGATGCGTAAAACCCCCCCTAAGCACACACCGCCAGCTCTCCAGCAAAGGCCCCAAAGAAAGCCAGGGCCTCGAGTTCCCCACACCAGGTTGCCTCAGATGCTAGTCCTAAAGAAGAGAAGCCGCTCACACTAGCACAATTCCTTGAGGAGTTTCGCCCATTCAAGCACCAAATGCAGGAGCTCGAGGGAGAGATTAAAACAATCTCGGGGGCACTGGAGGATTTAACCAGGAAGACCTCCGATAATGAAGCGAGGATTCACTCTTTGGAAGGGCACTACAATAAAGTTGAACCAGCACTGGTGCTTATGAGACAACGGGTGGCTAAATTAGAAGCTAAGGTGGAGGATCTAGAGGCAGAAGTCGCTTAAACAACGCCGGGCTATTGGTTTGCCAGAGGGGAAGAAGGCTCGATCCTATTAAATTTGTTCAAAAACTGGTGGAGAAGATTGCAGGCCCTCTCCTTGGTCCTTCCTACATGATTGAGAGGCCCATCGCGCTCTATGTCCAGCCCCATCACCAGCTGCGCTCCCACGCTCCTTTATATTTCGCTTTCTTAATTACCAGGAGCGGCAGCTGTTTATCCTGAAAGTAAAAGAAACTAAGGAAGTCTTTTGGGCTGGAGTAAAGATTAGGATTACCCAGGACTTACCGTTATCGGTCCGCCAAAAGAGGAAGGCTTACCACCCCCTGGTCAGCAAACTTGTGGCGGCAGGCATTCAGTTCAGAATGGGCTATCCTGCTAAACTGCAGGTTCGAACGCTGGAAGGTTGGAGCGCTTTCGAGGAGGTGGAAGCAGCGGCCGCTTCACTGCATAAGGCCTTTCCAAATCTCTTTAAAGATACATGAAATATCAAAGGCTTGGCATGGGGTCAGATCTGTTCTTCTTCAGACAACTGCTATACTTGTGTTAAGATGAAGAATCACTGTCGTACTATATACCTGTAGCAAGAAGTTTCCACGTAACACCAGGACATTTTGGACTATTTTGATTTATTCTCCCCTTTCCTCCCCTTTTTTTTTTATATACATACAGAGTAAAGACATGATGTGCATAGGAAGACTTTATGGTCTCGGGCAATAGTGAGTCTGATATATGACCAATTGGGCTATTGTATAAATAAAATTTGAGAAAACTTCCTTTATTCTTTGGCTAGGATCGGGTATATGGGTTCATAAGGCTGGTGCTATGTAATTATGGTATGGCTCCCACCTATATCTATACCCATTCCTGATGGTGTAATCTATCCCTGATGTGCAATTTTATTTTAGTTGTCCAATGCAATTCAGATTGGTGGTGGTTAAAATAGTTATATTTTTCATGTAGTTATCTACTCATGTTAGATTTACTGGTAGGGGAGGGTGGGCGGATGAGGCAGGGTCAAGGCGCTGTTGTCATGGGCCACGATATGCCGGGTGGGCTGGGGTGGGTGGGGGTAGTTAGGTGGGCTTGTCTCTATTTGAGAGCGGAGGTGGGTTGGGGGGCCTCTCGACCTCTGGGGTGCTGGGTATTGGACACGAGACTTGGGGTTATGTAGAGTACACAAGGCAGACTATGGTTCTTTATTGGGTTTGTAGGCTATGGGTACGGATACCTGTATTAAGTTTTGTACGTTGAATGTCAAGGGTGCCAGACACCGCATTAAACAAGTCAAACTGTTAAAGTATTTGGAAATAGCTAAGGTTATGATAGTTTTTCTGCAAGAAACTCATTTGCTAATAGAGGAAAGTAAATGTTTAAGAAAAAGGCAGTTTGGTGAAATTTTCTGCTCAAGGATCCACACAGTAGAGGTGTCTCAATTTTAATCACAAGATGGTACCATTTGTATCTAGTAAGACTATTGCCGATAAGGATGGGAGGTTTATCCTTACTGTTGGGAAATTATATATGAGAGGTACTGTTGGCTCAGTCTACGGGCCGAACTCGGATAACCATGATTTTCTCGTTAAATTGCTGCATAAGTTACTGCCCTTCGCCCACATACCTATAATTTTAGGAGGGGACTTTAATATGGTTCTAGATCCTACATTAGATAAATCCTCAAGGCAACATTTGTGTCTTGCCCTGGCCTCCTTAGCACTAACCGATATAATGATGCGACTGGGGCTGTCGGATGTATGGAGGGTTCTGCATCCGCAAGTTAAAGAATTCTATTTTTTCTCACCGGTACATAAAACGGGCTCAAGAATAGATTATATTTTCCTTTCCAAGGTTTTGCTTAAAGGGGTTGTTTCAGAGAAATCTTGCCTGCCCCATGTCAGATCACTCGCTGTTGAGGTTGTAATCTCATTCCCAGCTGCTCTGGGCAGGGGTAACAGGTGGAAAATTAATAACCAGCTACTTACCTGCCCAAACTTGTACAGTCCATATCTTCTCATATCGAGGAGTTCTTAACATTAAATTCTACTCTGGAACCAGACCGGATATTCTTTGGGTGACTCTAAAAGTTTTCTTGAGGGGCCTTTTTATTAAGCAGGCTACTATTAAGAAAAAAGAGACTAGTGTGTTAATGACTGATAAACTGAGAGTGATCAAAGAACTCCAGGCTTCTTTGGTTATTAACCCACAAGAGGAAACGGAATTAAAACTAACCAAGGTTAGAGATGAATATCTTAAAATGTTAGGGGATCAAGCTGAACTTGCCATCATTAAAACCCAAGCATTGTACACGGATCAGGGGGAAAAGCCGGGCAGGTTACTGGCAAAACGTTTAGCGCAGTTGGAAGCATCTCGAGTCATTGAGAGTGTTAGATTGAGTAAAGATGGACTAATTAAAACCACCCCAGAGGATATTAACCTCGTTTTCCGTGATTATTACGAGACATTGTATGGAGATATGTGCGATCCACCACGGCCGTGCAATATCCAGCAATTCCTAGATAAAATACCGTTTCCTAGTTTGGGGAGGGATGATAGTAAGGAGCTGGTGGCAGATATTACATATAAGGAGATACAGGATGCAATTAGCGCCCTGCCGGCTCATAAAACTCCTGGCCCTGACGGTTTTTCACCTAATTTTTACAAAACCTTTTCTCCCCAGCTGACCCCATTACTGGCCAACCTATTCCGATATATATTATCGGGAGAAGAAGTGGATAAGTATCTTTTTGAAGCCTAAATAGTTTTAATTCCTAAGCCTAATAAGCCGTTTGAAAATCCTGGTAGTTATCACCCCATATCCTTACTTAACTATGATGTTAAAATCTTGGCAAAAATTCTGGCTCTGCGCATCGGTAAATATCTGCCTCAGTTAATAGGGCAGGAACAAGTGGGATTACTGAGGCAGATCCTCTTCGGATCATTTTCGGACGCTGTCTCACGTTTTCTCGGCCTCCGAGGAGGCTGACACCCCTTGGGCCTTGGTCTCCCTGGATGCCGAGAAGGCGTCTGATAGGGTTTACTGGCCTTTTCTTTATCAGGTGATGTTGCAGGCGGGTTTCCCGGCACAATTTGTCGGTTGGATTGAGGCTTTATATTCAAACCCGACGGCAAGAGTGACCTGCAATGGTGTTATTTCTGATCCCTTTGTGCATAAGGCTGGAACAAGACAAGGCTGCCCCCTATCTCCCTTACTTTTTAATCTTTATTTAGAACCCCTTATTAGATGTATTGTTCTTGATGACATGATACAAGGGATTAGGATATGTGACCAGTTCATCAAGGTTACTGCTTTTGCGGACGTACCTCCTGATTTACTTGTTTGATCCGGTCTCCTCTATTCCTGCTTTGTTGAAAGTCATCAAGGATTACAGTCGAGTATCTAACTATAGATTAAATCCAGATAAAACAGTAGTGTTTCTCTCTCCAAAGGATTCTTTAAGAAGGATATTACTGAGATGGGTCTGGGTTGGAGTACTAAATCACTCAACTACTTGGGGCTTTCTTTGCCTTAAGGCCTGATCTCTCGATATCTCAATTTAGACCCCTAATTCGTAAAATTGATCTAGATTTGAAAAGGTGGGCTCAATTCCGTTATCGCTCTGGGGTAGAATTAGCATAGTTAAAATGAATGTCTTTCCCAGACTTCTCTATCCATTAACTATGTTAAATATCCAGCTTCCGTTAGGCTGGTTTAACAAGATTCATAAACTAATAGCCAATTTCATCTGGAACTTTAAGAAGGCTAGGATGTCTTACAATAAGCTTGCGGCACCTAAAGTCCAAGGGGGTCTGAGGCTTCCCCATTTCGCACTATACTATTGGGCTGCCCAGATTAACAAATATGGCAGGTGGCTGGACTCCTCTGCTTTAGAAGGGCATGGGAATATACTCCTCTCTGGTTGGACATTGAACATTCTATTATTAAGAGATTGGGTTTTAACCATAGGGCTCTGTTGTTTTCTCCCCCCAGATTAATCTCCCTCTCACGGAACTCCCCCATCTGGGTTTCCCTCAAGATTCACGACCAATTTTGCAATTTCTTGAAGTATGAGTATAAACTAGATGGGCTTCAACCACTTATAGGCAGCCCTCTTGGCTGATTGGAGGGAGGCGATTGGGTGTAGATGGTTACCTAGCTTGGAGGAGATTACGCTGGGCAATCTATTTGAGGTAGATGGTAAACTTTACACGACTCCCCAAATTCTCACTAGGTTGAGTTTGCAGTGGCAGTGTTTTAAAGTGTATGAATCACGTCATCTAGTACTTCAGAATTTGGGATCAAGGGCTTTAAACCCCTAGGATAGACTTTGGGATACTATTAGGCCACTAGTGGGTGCCCCGCATGCAATATCCAAAATATATGCAGTTCTCCTAAACTGGACTTTTCCAGATGGTTATACTCCTCCATCAGTATGGAACGGTGTTTTTCCCAATTTAGAACTTGATTGGGCCCAAATATGGGCTAATTGTCATAGATATTTGAAGCAGGATTCACTTAGGTTAACTCAGTTCAAGATATTACATAATATTTATTACTCTCCCCAGAAGCTGGTCCAACTAAGATTGTTGCCGGACTCTCGCTGTTTTAGATGTGGGTCAGAAGGAGCAGATTTGCTGCATATATTTTGGCATTGCATTAAGATATCCCCACTGTGGGCGGACATTAAGGAAAGGGTGAATCCACTTTTGGGCCTTGATGATCTGTTTAAGCCAGAGATTTGTATACTAGGGTATATGCCTGAGATCTGTGTGCCGCAGAGAAAGTTTCACATATCCTTGATCTCTGTTTCAGTTAAAAAACTTGTGCTTAGACACTGGAAAGACAACATTAGAATTCATTACTCTGAATGGCTAACTGATTTATTAGCTCAACTTAGGACTGAGAGACAGATTGCAATTTTTAAAGATCAGCTTCCTAGGTTTGAGAAAATCTGGTCTCCACTTGTCTGTGCCTACTTATGATTAGTATTTCATTAGCTTTCTTATTTATACATGCACTGTCTGCTATTGTTTTTGGATTTTGTGTCCAGGGGGAGGGGTGGTGTCGAGAGGTCCCATAGGGTGGGATGGGGGGGGTGGGGAGAGGCGACTAACTTGGGAGTGCTCACTTATTTTATTATACTTATATTTACCAAATTTGTATTGTATCATGAGCCTTGTGACTTGTTGTTTATGTGGAGTATCGTCTCTGTTTATATTTTCTTTCCTCAATAAAAAGTTAATGGCAAAAAAAAAAAAGAAAGCAGCAGCGAAGGCAAACAAGATGCTGGGATGCATATCTAGAGGGATCAGTAGTAGGAGAGAGGAGGTTATACTGCCCTTGTACAGGTCACTGATAAGGCCGTATCTAGAGTATGGAGCTCAGTACTGGTGCCCACACCTCAAATAGGACATTAACCTGCTGGAGAAGGTCCAGCAGATGGCTACAAAGATGACAGCTGGTCAGCAAGGTAAGGCATATGAGGAAAGGTTGAGGGCACTGAACATGTTCTCCCTGGAAGCCAGGAGAGAGGGGGGGGACATGACTGGGACCTTTAAGTACTTGAAAGGGATAAATAAGGTTGATAAGGAGAGTCTCTTTAAGCTGAGTGGCAACCATAACAAGAAAGGGCACAGTCTTAAGCTGGACGGTGGGAGGTTTAGGAGGGAGGTTAGGAAGCACTTCTTCACAGAGAGGGTGGTGGACACTTGGAATGCGCTGCCAGAAGAGGTAATCTCATTAAAGACAGTAGGCAGCTTTAAAAGAGGCTAGGACAGATATAGAGGGAGGGTGAGGGTCATGGGTAGGGAGGATGGGAAGAGTGGGGAGAGGGGGCAAGGACGGTAGCTCAAGCTGTGGACCCTGCAACACGAGCAGATTTGATAGAACAAATGGCCTTCTTCTGCTGGCTTCTTCATATGTTTGTATGTTCGAAGAAAGGGGGGTTACTGGCGGGATACTGCAGGGTTCAGTACTGGGTCTGGTCCTTTTTACTGTCATAATAAGTGACATTGCAGAGGGACTGGAAGGAAAAGTATGCCTCTTTGCAGATGACACAAAGATCTGCAACAGAGTTGATACACAAGGTGGGGTGGAAAGGATGACAAAGGACTTGGCAAGGTTGGAGGACTGGTCAAAAGTATTGCAGCTTAGATTCAATGCAAAGAAGTACAAAGTAATGCACCTGGGAAACAAAAACCCAGGAGAAGAGTACACAATTTGGGGGGAGGTATTAACAACAACAAAAATGGAAAAGGACATGGGGTAGTCATATCAGATGACCTAAAGGTAAACAAGCAAAGTGAGAAGGCAGTAAGGATGACTGGAGGATATTGGGATGTATAGGGAGAGGCATCACCAGTAGAAAACAGAAAGTTGTCATCCCTCTGTACATACAGTTGGTGAGACCCCATCTGGAGTACTGAGTGCAGTTCTGGAGACCCCATCTCTGCAAGGACATAGGCAGGATGGAGGCAGTCCAGAGGAGGGCAACTAAAATGGTGAGGGCATACATAGAGAAGAGAAACCCAGAAGCCACCTTTAGGCTGGGAAGGGAGTTGCTGGCAGTCACAAGGGAAGAAAGAGACTTGGGCATCATCATCACTGATGACCTGAAATCATCCAAGCAGACCACTAAAGCAGTAGGTAAAGCTAGGGGGATGCTGGGGTGTATTAGTAGGGGTATCACAAGTCGGATGAAGGAGGTAATAGTCCCTCTTTACAAGACACTAGCTAGGCCCCATCTGGAGTACTGCGCGCAGTACTGGAGGCCACACCTTCACAAGGACATTAACCAAATTTAGGCAGTCCAGAGAAGGGCAACCAAAATGGTGCAGGGACTGCATCAGAAAACATATGAGGACAGATTAACTGAGCTCAATATGTATACCCTAGAGCAAAGGAGGGAGAGAGGTGATATGATTGAAACATTCAAATACCTTAAGGGCATTAACAAGGTGAAAGAGTCTAACATGTTTCAATATAAGAAAAATAGCAGGACAAGAGGACACAGCATGAGATTAGAGGGAGGCCGATTAAGGGGCAATGTGAGGAAATCCTTTTTCACAGAAAGGGTGGTGGATGCATGGAACAGCCTACATCAGGAAGTGGTGGCTATGAATACAGTGCAGGGCTTCAAACAGGCATGGGATAGGCATAAGGGAGCAATACAGATGAGTATGAATAGATAGGCCATTGACAGAGCAAAGGTCAATGGCACATTCATAAGGTAGAAAAAGAAGTGGGCAGACTGGATGGGCCTTGCGGTCCTTATCTGCAGTCAACTTCTATGTTTCTATGTTTAGGGTTTGCAACAGAAGCCATATGAAGAGAGACTAAAAGAGCTTAATATGTATACCCTTGAAGAAAGGAGGTAGAGGGGGGACATGATAGAAATGTTCAAGTACCTCAAGGGAGTCAACAAAGTCCAAGAGGGTAGCATCTTTCAGAAAAAGAGACCTGCAAGAACAAGGGGACACAATTTGAAGATAGAGGGGGGACGGCTCAGGGGCAGTGTGAGGACGTATTTTTTCACAGAGAGGGTGGTGGACGCATGAAATGGCCTTCCTGAGGAAGTCATGGGGTCAAAAACTGTGGAGGAATTCAAGAATGCATGGGAGAGACATAAGGCAATTCTGGTGGGGGAAGGAAGAAGTAGGCTGTTGGTTAACTAGGATCTGCAGCTTATCCAATAGGTAGAGAAATGGTCAGACTAGGTGGGCCAAGTGGTCCTTATCTGCCTCAAAGTCTATGTTTCTCTGTTTCTATTGGTCTTTTATTTTAGTTTCACCTTAAAAACCAAAACCGTCCCCTCTTGTCTCCCCCCCTTCCCCATCCCAACCTCCCTCTGTGCACCCACCTCACCGCACCCTCCTTACCCCACACTTACCCTCTTAGGTCAGTGGACACAATCTTCTGTGGAGCAGGACACATCTGCACTCTTCAAATCCGACCAGCAAACTGAATGAGTGAAAGGTAAGTTGTACAATGGGACTCAATGGGGGTTTCAACTTAGGTTGATATCTCAGCAATTTTTAGGAATTTTGGCCCCCAATCTTCAACATGGGATTCTTGGGACCCCACCTCATGAACATGTTACTGTTATTTTGTTCCTCAGTCCCAAAAGGTGATTTCCCAGTCGCTGTACAGCATCATCTTTTGGGACTGAGTAATGAAACAACAGTGTCACGGTTCATGGTGGGGGGGAGGGGTTCCAAAATGCCCATGTTGCAAATTTGGTGAAAAAATTCCCCAAAATGACTGTGTTACAAGTATGCATTGCGCAGTTTCTATGCAAACTCATAACTTCGCCAAATTTTAATATTTTAACTCCGGATTTTCAATGTTCCCATTTTTGCACACCTACTTATGAAGAGTATAGCTGCCATTTTTCATATCCTGCCTGAAATTTGTTTTCACACCAGTTGCACAGAGTGGCGTGGTTGCTGTGCTAAATCAACTTTCAGGATGGAGTAACAAAATCACAGTGCCACTGTTCATGAGGGGAGATCCCAAAAAGCCCATGTTGAACATTTGGTGAAAAAAATTCCCAAAATTGACCGTGTTACGGGCATGCATTGGACAGCTTCTATGCAAGCTCGTAACTCTGCCAATTTCTCATATTTTCGCTCCAGATTTTCAACATTGCCATTTTTGCACACCTCCTCATGAACAGTGCAACTGGTATTTTTCACATCCTGCCCAAAATGTGTTTTAGCACCTGTGGTGCTGAATGGCGCAGTCGCTATGCAAAATCACCTTTTGGGACTGAGTAACAAAATGATAGTGCCACTGTTCATGAGGTGGTGTTGCAAAAAGCCCATGTTGAAAATTTGAAGTGAAAATACCAACAAACATCTGGGCATTATGGTTTCCAACTGTATTGCCCCGCCCACCCTGTAGTGACTGACAGGCATTGGGCATGTGCCTTGGGGTCATCAGCCGTAATGCTCACATTATTCCACCCTCACCCCCACCCAACCAGTGACAGGCATCGGGGTGTGTCTTGACGTCTTTGGCCCAAAAGTTCACCCCATTCTTTTATACCGTACCCATCTCAGCTATTTCATTATGGAATGGGGTGAGCGTTAGGGCCGAAGACCTCAAGACACACCATGATGCCTGTCAGTGTATGCAGGGTGGGGGTGGAATGATGTGAGCTTTAGAGCCAATGACCCAAAGGGACACCCCCGATGCCTGTCAGTCTCTGCAGGGTGGGGGCAGGGTGTTAGGGTTGGAAACCCTAATGTCTCATTAAGGAAGTAAATCAGGGAGGGACGTTTGATGTCACCTACCTTGATTTCAGCAAAGCTTTTGACAACGTCCAACATAGAAGGTTGATTAACAAAATGAGTAGTCTGGCAATGGGGCACAAGCTTATAAACTGGGTTAGAAACTGACTGATGGACAGGAGGCAGAGGGTGGTGGTAATAGGATCCAATCCAGGGAGAGGGGTGACCAGCAGGATACCTTAGGGATAAGTCCTGGGACCAGTCCTGTTCAATGTCTTCATTACAGACATTGTGGAAGGGCTAGAAGGAAAGGTCTGTCTGCCTGTTTGCCGATGACATCAACATCTATAATAGAGTGACTACTCCTGAAGGGGTGTAGAAAATGAGCAATGACATGAAGAGGCTTGATAAATGGTCTGAGGAGTGGCAACAGAGGTTCAATGCAAAGAAGCCCAAATAATGCACCTGAGAAGAGGGAAACCTGTGGAGAGTTATAGGATGGGGTGGAGGTGCTGATGATCGCCAAGGAAGAAAGGGACCTAGGAGTTATCAGTTCTGATGACCAAAAGGTGCCAAAACAGAGCACAAATGTTGCAAGGATGGCCAGTGGCATGCTGGGATGCATAGGCAGAGGTATCACTAGCAGAAGGCATGAGGTGGTGATGCCATTGTATGATGCACTAGTGAGGTTTCACCTACAGTACTGTGTCCTATTCTGGGAGCCGCACATGTGCAAGGCCATTGACAGTATAGAGGCAATCCACAGAAAGGCAACCAAGATGTTACATGGCTTGCAACACAAAACATATCAAGAGAGATTAAAAGGACCTCAATATGTACTTATTGGAGGAAAGGAGGGAGTGGGAGAACATGATAGATATGTTCAAGTACCTCAAGGGCATAAACAAGGTGCAGAGGTAGACATCTTTCAATACATCTAACGTATAGCATTGACAAATGCTTTTTTTATCCTAAAAAAAAGGAAACCATTCATCATTGTCCGTTGTGTAACCCCCCCCCCATAACAGTATATAGACACTGGGGGTGCCCAGTCCCCCAGTGTCCTCATCTGTCCATCCATTGTCTGTTGTGTAACCCCCCCCAAACAGTATACAGACACCGGGGGTGCCCAATCCCCCAGTGTCCTCATCTGTTCAGCAAACTCCTTTAAAAAAAAAAGAAAACTGTCCCTCGTCATTTCTTTTCCCTGTAAAAAATTAAACTGTCCATAGTTGCCCATTCCACCATTACCCAACCCCCTACCCTCCCACTCAGGACCCACCACCCCACACACCCTGTACCCCATACTTACCCACCAGAGGTCTGTCGCCATAATCTACCTTGGACTACAGACACGTCTTCGCTCTTTAAAGCCGAACTGCGAACTGAGGTAAGCATTTAAATGTATTTCAATGGGGTTTTTGGCACCAATGTATTTCAATAGGGTTTTCAACTTAGTGGCACAACATGGCCATTTTGAAATATTTTTGCCCCACATTTTCAGCATATGTTTTTTGGGACCCTACCTCACAAACAACTTCATTGAAGCAATTTTCAACACCCCCCCTTGATACCAGTGCACACAACAAACCTTCGGCATTGAAAATTGCTTGTTTTTTTATAGTGATCTCATTTTTCACTGGGTGGATACCAATATTTTCTACCATCACTTTAGATATTTTGATGTTCTAATGCATCTGTATGTACTTCAGGTCTGCACTAACTTGTAGGATTCCACTATTTAGTAGATCCTTCCAGGCTGTTTTATGTTCTCTTTCGACTTGGCTGGACCTTGTTTCTCAAGGGACACACACAAATTGCTCTTTATAGTACTTACTTTTTGAAGTTTTCCCAGTCTTTATACCATTAGGTGCTTTAGAAGAGATCTCCCTTAGTCTGGCAGATCATTCATGTTTTTCCTTCTTCTCACTGCCCCCTCCCCCACTGGAGTACGTGAAAGTTATTTTATTTGTAAACTACATGGATAATTTATTAAGGTTTTATATGAAGGGAAAAACAACGTGCAATGAAACATAAAAAGTTTACTTCAATGGTAAAGAATGTTTTGGTCTTAAATCTTTAACAGAGCCACTATGAAATGCCCCCGTTATGAAGAATCAGAGTGCCTCGAAACACCAGGGATTTTTCTGACTGATGCTGCAATAAACAAATTATACTTTTTTTAGTATTTCACCGCACTGCCTTTCCTGTGGATTTGGTATGAGTCAATAGCCTGGTGAACAGCAGCACCCTCCCACCACATGAGGCTTGCAGGTTTGTGTCTATGTTTTATCATTATAAATCAGTAGCATGATTTCAGCCAATCAGAATACAGGACCACTATGCCTGTTATTCTGTAACAGTGTGCTCTTGTGCAGGAGTGTTAAGTGAGAGTGCTCCACTTAAGTGCCCAGGGAGATGACACACAATCAAATTTTAAATAAAGACCATAAACATATTTTGAAACACTCATCCTAAACTTGAGTGATTTATAGTAAGACAACATGGCCTCTGAGGGATGTCTTTTATAGTATAAGAGACTTGTCTTGTGAGGTTTAGGCAGACTGAACCACTCAGCTTCAGTTTGTGGTCCTCTAACTCTAACTTCATGCTCAGAGTCTCTTGTACATTACAGAATTCCCTTTGGAGGCATATTAATGTATTAGAAAATGGGCTTGAGAAATCCCAGGCTCTGATTGGCTGATAGCCCAGGCGAGGTGGGCATCTATCAGACAAAAAAGCCTGGGCATTAAAAGTGCCAGTCCCAACCGACCTGATTACTGAAAGCAAGGTGCCCCTTAGAACTTTGAAAATCGACCTGTAGTCATTTTTTTCTCTCGCTTAGTGGGCAAGTTGTCAGTGGACTAAGCTCTCCCTTCCGTCCGACTGTGTTAGATCAACAAATCCCATACAGATAACATGAAAACTGCCAACTGCTTTGGAAGAAGCTGTTTAAACTGAAAATCCCACTGCTGAGAAACATCACCCCTACACAAGACATCAGGAAGTGCTGACCAAGCTACCAGCTTAGCGAGACATAAACCCGGATCAGAAAAAAGCCTTTCCCCTGCCATGCAGTGTCTCCCCCCCCCATAGAAACAAAAACATTTTTTTCAAGCAACTAACAGTTTTTCTTAACAAAACAGTACCTTCATTTATAACTGATCGTGTTGTTGCTGAATGGTTCGAATGCGGGCAGTAGCGCTGCCGGCGTTCTTTTAGATTGACGGCACGACTCCTCCCAATCACTTCACACTTAAAACTGTACCCCTCCTGTCTGCTTACAGGCATGTTGTCTGTAGCTGCTCCGGTTCTTTACCTCCACTGAGAGGCTACATCAATCCTCTGAACAGCACTCCTCTTCACACTCCCAGTCCAAAGAGCAGGTAGCGAGGACTGGGAACCACTAAAAAAGCAAGAAAAAAAGGAACCAGTAAAAACTGAGCCCCGGTCCTCAGGGTAGGCAACGAGGACCAGGAAACTGTAATGGTTCTCCTCTTCACACTCCTGATCCTCAGAGCAGACAGCGAGGACCAGGAACCACTAAAAAAAAAAAAAAAAATAATAATAAAAAACTAGAACTGAGCCCCTGTCCTCAGGGTAGGCAGCGAGGACCAGGAAACTGTAAAAATATGAATATTAAAAATCCTCAGGGCAAGCAGCGGAGATGGCACAAAACAGTTGTGCTTTTATTTATCCTTTTGTATAGTGCAATAACGATGACAGCAGAATACTGGGTGGGAAAACTTATTCCAAAGGTGGTGGTAGGGGGAGAGAAAAAGTACACAGTACAAGTGAATGGCTCTGTGAAGGGATAGGTGAAAGGAGATGGAATACCTAAGAAACCAGGGACTACAGTACTTTTGTAAGCAAATGGCTTAAATTTCATTCTTCTTAATATTTTTCCTTTTTCTCTTTTTTAAAATACCACATAAAACTGCCACAGGTAGCCCATTTTCTAAGCGCATTAATACCCTCCAGAGTGGGCAGTATTGGGCAATACCAGACCTTCCATGGGGCTATAAGGCACTCCACTTGTGGCATCAAGCCTCATTATGCCCCTGGGCAGTCCGTATTGCCCAGTACCGCCCACCCTGTCAGGTATTATTGGTTACCTGTATGTCACCAGCATGGGTTTGTTAAAGGGAGATATGATATCAGTCTGTTGTGTTTTTCCTAACAAGTTGGCAGAGAAATGGATGTGGTCAACTGTGAGAGATTTAGGGAACCCCCCCCCCTCACCTTTGGACGTTTCATTCTTTGTTTTTCCTATGCCTGTTGAAAATCTACTGCAGTAGTACCTTTACCTTTGGTCTCCCTTGACCATATTTCATTTTTCTACCATGCTAGGGTGGCCTCCTATCGTTGTATGTTCTGCTATGCTACACTGCTAATTCTCTTTTCAGTCCATGAGGTGTAGGTGTTTAAAGAAAAGAAGCTGCAGAGTTGAGCATTATTATGCTGAATAATAAAGAATAAGGCCTTGAGAATAATGTCCTGTGGTACTTTGTTTAAGCAGCCTTCTGTCTGGAGGAATGAGGCTGTCTATTGTATTTCTATTGTAATGTTCTGTCTGTACTGATCCTCAGAGAACAGTAATGGGACTGTAGAAAGTGTTATTACATTCTACTCAGACAGACATTCTGTTCTGCAGTGAAGAGAAGTGATTTCCATTCACTCTCCCCATCCCCGTTATCAGTGCACACAAACTTTCTCATTCTTAACATAAAACCCTTCCTCTGTTTATTTTAATGCTTGCAAAAAGCTCTGCATTTATTAGTGATTTCAGACCAGAAAAAGTATTGTTGTTTCTTGTGAAAACCTTTTAAAATAAGAGCACAATTACCTGTTTGCTCTGTTTGTCTTGCAGCAGTACAGTACTCGGTTGCTTCTTAAGGGCCAGAGGTCTCCTTCTGGGCTGGCTTTATAGTGCACTGCTGATGTGAGATCACATTCAATAGGCAGGGCTAGTGCCTTAAGTGACCCTTAGTTATGCATATAGAAATTATTATATTTGTAGAAATGTTTTTCCTTAAATAAATGACACAACTGTTTAGAGAGGTAAAATTACAAATTGTGGTCCCTGATGATTCACCTTTGTTTGTATTCAATTAGTTTATTTTATGTATTAGAAATAGGGGCAGACCAGGTGATCTATTAGGTCATCATCTGAGCTCTATATAAATGCTGTCTAATCTGAATGACTCAGATAGGTCTTGTACACAGAGGATAGTGGTTCTGTTGCTTTGAAGGTACCACTCTGTGGCAGTGCTCCATTATAGAGTACTGAGGTTCAATTTAAGAACTGATTTATTTTGTTTTGTTTATTGAAGTATTTGCTTTAATTTTTAATTTTTTTTAAAAAAATAAATCCTTTAGCCGCACAGAGCTGTGTGTCCGAACTTTACACTGGAGTCTTGTGTTTTCACTACCCACTCACACTATCACAGGTGGTGGCAGTGATGGGATACTGGTGATCCATGGGATAGTGCGGGAGACCAGCTGGTACCAGTTCTGGTATAAGTGGCAAAGATGGCAATGGGAACAGATAAAAAAATGGGTGCGGTTACCGATTCCCAGGCAGAGAAGACGGAGGAGCCCCTGTATACTGGCCTTCCAGATGTCCAACGGAGGATGCCCAAGGAGACACCAGTGGATGATGAGGAAGAAGGATGGCAGGAGAGATGCCCGGGTGTTGGTGACCTTCCCCTGGAAAACATAAATGACTTATTACATTGGTTGGCTGTCTGTCAAATGCAGATAGAGCGACAAAGAGACACTGATGCCCAGGAGAGAGATCGAGATTGAAGGAGACAAGATGCCAGGTGGGCAGAGACTTTACAATTGTTACAAAATCTAGGCATGGGCCATGGATCTGGGGGTGATCAACCCACCAATAATCCTAAAGACATAAAACTATCTCGCATGTTGCCCTCAGATGGCATAGAAACCTATTTGACCATCTTCAAAAGGGTGGCCAAGGCTAGTGATTGGCCCCAGACCCAATGGGTAGTAAGACTTGTTCCCCTTTTATCCGGTAAAACACAATTGGGTTATGGAAATATGGACCCTAGACTGGCAGATGATTACGGTCTGGTAAAGCAAGAAATTTTGAAAAGATATGACATAAACTCTGAGACATACCAACAACGGTTTAGGACTCTGAAATATAATACATAAGATAGCCCCAAGAGAGACTTCTATCCGGTTAAGAGAACTTACATAGAAACATAGAGGTTGACGGAAGATAAGGACCGCAAGGCCCATCCAGTCTGCCCATTTCTTTTTCTACCTTATAAATGTGCCATCAGCCTTTGCTCTGTCAGTGGCCTATCTATTCATACTCATCTGTATTGCTCCCTTATGCCTATCACATGCCTGTTTGAAGCCCAGCACTGTATTCATAGCCACCACTTCTTGAGGTAGGCCATTCCATGCATCCACCACCCTTTCTGTGAAAAAGAATTTCCTCACATTCCCCCTTAATCGGCCCCTCTAATCTCATGCTGTGTCCTCTTGTCCTGCTATTTTTCTTATATTGAAATATGTTAGACTCTTTCACCTTGTTAATGCCCTTAAGGTATTTGAATGTTTCAATCATATCACCTCTCTCCCTCCTTTGCTCTAGGGTATACATATTGAGCTCAGTTAATCTGTCCTCATATGTTTTCTGATGCAGTCCCTGCACCATTTTGGTTGCCCTTCTCTGGACTGCCTAAATTTGGTTAATGTCCTTGTAAAGGTGTGGCCTCCAGTACTGCATGCAGTACTCCAGATGGGGCCTAACCAGTGTCTTGTAAAGAGGTATTATTACCTCCCTCTTCGACTTGTGATACCCCTACTAATACACCCTAACATCCCCCTAGCCTTACCTACTGCTTTAGAGGTCTACTTGGATGATTTCAGGTCATCAGTGATGATGATGCCCAAGTCTCTTTCTTCCTTTGTGACTGCCAGCAACTCCCCTCCCAGCCTATAGGTGGCTTCAGGGATTCTCTTCCCTATGTGCATGATCTTGCACTTCTTTGCATTAAATCCCAGTTGCCACTCTTCTGACCATTTGTTAGTTTATTCAGATCTCTTCTCATTCTGCCCACCCATCTGGATCATCTACTCTGTTGCAGATCTTGGTGTCATCTGCAAACAGACAAGCCTTATCCTCTAGTCCATCTGCAATGTCACTAATGAAGATATTGAAGAGGACTGGCCCCAGGACTGTCCTAGAGGTACCCACATTGAACTTGCATCTCTTCTGACTGTAACCATTTACCACCACTCTCTGTTTTCTGCCAGTCAACCAGTTTGACACCCAGTTGACCAACTTCTGACCCACCCGAGCCTACCCAGCTTATTTATCAATCTTCTATGTGGAACAGTGTCGGAAGCTTTGCTGAAGTTAAGGTAAGCGACATCAGCTGCTCCCCATTAGTCCACCACTCTGGTTGCCCAGTCAAAGAAATCTATGAGATTAGATTGACAGGACTTTCCTTTTGTAAACCCATGCTGTCTTGGATCCTGTGCCCCTATGGATTCAAGGTGTTGCACTATTCTTTCCTTAAGGAGTGCCTCCATAATCTTGCCCACTACTGACATAAGACTGACTGGTCTGTAGTTCCCTGCCTCCTCCCTGCTACCACTCTTGTGGAGAGGGATCACACGAGCCCTTCTCCTGTCTTCTGGGACCTCTCCTATACTCAGAGACTCACTCAACAGTTCTGCTAATGGCTCTGCTAGTTCCACCCTTAGCTCCTTAAGTACCCTGGGATGTATGCCATCAGGTCCCACTGCCTTGTCCACCCTGAGCTTAGCGAGCTCTTGTGGGACCCTTTCTTTTGTGAAGGGAGTAGTGCTCACCTCCCTCCCCCCCTGTGTCCATGGTGCTGAGCAGTGGGCTCTGCCTTGCCTTCTCTTCAGTAAATACTGAGCAAAAGTATCTATTTAGGATATATGCTTTTACAGGCTCCTCCTCCTCACATGCCCCCTTTTCTCCTTTGAGCTTAGCAATACCCCATCTGGACTTTCTCCTTTCACTAATGTATCTATAGAAAGTCTTGCCACCTTCTTTTACTGTTCGTGCTAGTGTTTCCTCAGTTTGGGACTTTGCCTGCCTTACTGCCTTCCCTGCTTCCCTTAGGGCAGTTTGGTATGCCTCCCTATCTTCATCCTGCTGTGTTCCCTTATATTTCCTGAAGGCCAGCCTTTTGGCTCTGACCTTTTCTGCTACTGTATTTGAGAACCAAAGTGGTTTTCTTCTTTTTTTGCACTTCCTTTTCTGTCTAACACAATGGGATGTTGCTTCAAGTATTGCATCCTTAATGCTTGCCCACTTTGCCTGTACCCCCTCACCTGTGTTTCTTTTTGCCAGGGCTAGCTTAACTCTGTTAGCCATCTTATCAAAGTCAGCTCCTCTGAGTCCCATATTTTTGCCTTGGAATGGGATGATTTAGATGTAGTGGCCAAATTTAGCCATACCGTGTGATGGTCACTGGCCCCCAGGTGACCTTCTACCTGGAGATCTGTGATCCCTTCCTTGTTAGTCAGTACTAGATCTAAGATAGCCCTGTCTTTTGTGGATTGTTGTACCAGTTGTTTGAGGCCCTCCCCCTGCAGGGAATCCACCATGTGTCTAGTTCTGGCAGATGTTCCGGCTGGTATTGAGCAATCTGTATCTGGCATGTTGAAGTCTCCCATTATCAGAACCTCCCCTTTAGCTGTCGTGTTTTGTATATCTTCTAACAGTAATGTGTCTATGTCCTCCCCCCCCCGGTCTGGAGGCCTGTAGACAACCTCATTTCTTATGGCTGTCCCATTTCCTGTTTCCAGGGTGACCTACAGTTCTTCTGGCTCCTTATGTGTATTCTGAATTTCAGTAGCTTTGATATTTTCTTTGACATACAGGGCCACTCCACCCACCCCCCTTTTTGCACCTCGGTGAACTGTGTTTGAAATGGGTTGTGCCAGAGGGAAAATCAAGAATGGACATCTTGGAAGTATTTGTGATGGAACAGTTTTTACAAATATTCCCTACAGACATTCAAATCTGGATAAAAGAGCACAATCCAGAATCTGCAGAGATGGCTGTAATGTTGGCTGAGGACTTTCTAGCTGCTCGTCAGCCCTATAGGAAAGGAGGCATTCAAACATATGTACCTATAGCCAAACCTACAGGGGTAAGAAACCCATAGACTGTACAAACTAAACCTAATGACTTTGATAAAGGGAAAAGAACAGTTGCAAATGATGTGATATGCCATAAATGCAAAGGTAGGGGGCACATCGCTAGGTTTTGCCCCTCTAGAAAAAGTGGTAACTCCCATTTAGCATTGTTAAATTCTAGTTATATAACCACTGTAGTACAAGTACAGGATTAGAAGGTATTGGGATTAATTGACTCGGGAAGTAAGAATACAGTGATTAGGAGGGACCTGTTAATTGTTGAGAAAAAGGGGGCCCCCCATAAAGGTTATGTGTGTTACTGGAGACAGTCACCAATATCCCACTGTTACCATACCTCTAGAGGTACAAGGAAAAAGATCAATGGTTACAGCAGGTTTGGTACCCAGTCTTCCAGTACCTACTCTGTTGGAACATGATTTCCCAGAATTCAGCTCCCTATTGTTAAGCCCTGAAAATATATCCACAGTGACTACTCAATCTCAGAGCAAGAGAGAGTTACCACTTGGGGAAGTATTTCCATTTGAGGGAGAATTTTATGGGGAGCCGGGGAAAAGTAGGAAATCAGGTAAAGAAAAGAAAAGAGTAAAAAAGAAGTGGAATCAAGATCTTAATAGGTTAACAGATCAGACTTCACAGATATATACAAAAATTGATATGTAAGATCAGCAACAGAAGGCTGCCTTTAAAACATTTTTTTTCAACAGGCTGGGCAGGTTGAACAACCAGGAAAACCCACTATAAAAGTGATAAGCAATTTATTGTATCAGGTATGTATAAATCCTAGCACAGGAGAAAAGGTGGAACATCTACTAGTGCCCCAATGTTAAAGACAAGATATTGTGGCACTAGGCCATGTCATACCTTGGGCAGGGCACACTGGGAGAGATAAGACTACCAGTAGAATACTGCAAATATTCTTTTGGCCAGGAATCCATGAAGACATAGCCCACTATTGCCAAACATGTCCTGAATGCTAATTGATAATGCAGAAAATGAAAAAAGAAATGGTCCACTTAGTACCCCTACCCCTGGTAACCACCCCATTTGAGAGAGTCGGAATAGATATTGTGGGGTCCCTAGATAAAAGCAGTAAATGAAACAGATTCATTTTAGTGGTCTGTGACTACGACACAAAACATCCGGAGGCCATTCCAATGATATCTGTCACAACCCCTCAGATAGCAGAAGAGCTTGTTAAACTGTTCAGCCCAGTAGGGATCCCCAAGGAGATTTTAACAGATAGGGGGGTCCAATTTCAACTCAGAGCTGTTGAAAGAGCTATATCGACTCCTGGGAATAGTGGCCCTAAGGACCTCTCCCTATCATCCCCAGACAGATGGGTTGGTTGAGCGGTTTAATCAGACCTTAAAAAGGATGATTAAAAAGTTCATCCATGAGGAAGGAAAGGTGTGGGATAAATATCCCCCCTTTCTACTATTTGCATATAGGGAGGTTCCCCTAGCCTCTACTGGGTATTCACCTTTCTCCCTATTATATGATAGGACCCCAGGGGGATTCTGGATGTTATAAAAGAATGCTGGGAAGAGAGGAAAGATCTAAAATCCCAGGGCATTGCTCAATATATGAAACAACTGTGGCAGAGGTTGGTCTCCTATGCCAACAGAGCACATGAAGGGAGTATAGAGGCCCAAAAAGAGCAAAAACATCATTATGATAAGGGTACAGGTGTAACAAAACAGTCTCAGCCTGGGGACAAAGTATTACTCTTATTACCTTCATCTACACATAAACTATTGATGAAGTGGCAGGGACCTATATCGTGCTTTGCCAGACAGGCCCTGTGACCTATGAAGTTGATACCCCTGATAGGAGAGTTAAGACCAGGATATATGATGCCAACTTATTTAAAAAGTGGTATGAGAGGTCTAAGACAAGCCTCCAGATGGCAGTAATGCCTGACTTAGAACCAACAGAGATGGATTTGGCATATGGTCGGTTAGAAAACACACAGTGGATAAAAGTAATAACCACAAATCCAGATTTAACAGACCAACAGCAGAGGGAGTTACAAAGCCTGTTACCAGAGTTCAATACCACTTTTACCAGTGCCACTGGACTGGTGAAAGGTGTAGAACACCATATTAGAACTTCTGCAGGGCCCATCAGAAAGAAACCATACCGACTTCCCGAGAGAAATAGAATATTGGTACAAGAGGAACTCCAAAAATTGATGGATTCAGACATTACAGAGCCTTCCAAAAGTCCTTGGGATTCCGCTATGGTGATAGTACCAAATAAAGAGGGAGGTATTTGTCTATGCTTAGATTTCTGTGCATTAAATCAAGTAGCACAGTTTGATGCCTACCCTATGCCCAGAATAGATGATGTGATTGACAAAGTGGGAAATGCCAAATACATCTCCACCTTAGATCTAACTAAAGGTTATTGGCAGATCCCACTGGCAGAGGATGATAAAGAAAAAACAGCCTTTAGTACTTGTATGGGTTTGTATTAGTTTAAAACCATGTCCTTTGGACTCCATGGAGCCCCAGTGACTTTTCAATGCTTTTTGGACCAGATGCTGGCACCTCACACTAATTTTTGTGCGGCATATTTGGATGATATTGTTGTATATAGTCCAAACTTGGAAACTCATTTGAAACACCTACGGGTAGTGGTTAAGTCTATCCAACAAGCTGGAATGACTATAAACCCCACAAAATGTACACTGGCTATGAAGGAAACTTGATATCTTGGTTTCTTGTTAGGTAATGGTCTACTTAAGCCTGAGGTCTGTAAAGTAGAGGCAGTTGCAAATTGTCCAGTACCCACTACCAAGAAACAAGTACTGTACGTTCTTTCTTGGGTTTAGCAGGATATTACTGAAGATTTATTCCTAATTTCACTACAATAGCTACTCCCCTTACTGATCTCACAAAAAAGAAATGTGGCAACCAAGTAAAGTGGACATCTGACGGTGAAAAAGTGTTTATTCAGATCAAGGTAGCATTATGATCTGCCCCTGTATTACATAGTCCCAACATTCAATATCCTTTTGAGGTATACTCTGATGCATCTAGCACTGGTATTGGGGCGGTACTGAGCCAGACCATTGATGGGAAAGAACACCCTGTGGTATATATTTCAATGAAATTACATGATAGAGAACAAAGATACTCCATGATAGAACAAAAGTGTCTTACCACTAAGTGGTCAATAGAATCACTCAGATTCTATTTGTGGGGAGCACCTATTACTCTTATCACAGACCATAATTCCCTATGCTTTCTTTCACAGATGAAAGATAAAAATAACTGAGTAATGCGGCGGTACCTTGCCCTGCAACCTTATAAGTTTGAGGTGAAACATAGAGCAGGAAAGAAACATGTGAATGTAGACTTCCTTTCCAGACATGGAACAGATAAGTTAGTATAAGCCAGATACTTGAGAAGTTCTGTTTTTAATTAGACACACCATGGCAATTTGTAATAAAGAGATATTTAGTATGGGTTTATTTATCCCATACAGTTGTAAATGTTGTTTATATGGGTGCCCTGGGGTGGAGCTTCCTAGCGAGGGTGGGCGGAAGTTCCATCCTACCCTTAGTATTAGAGTAGGTTGTTTTGAAAACCAGCTTTGTACTTACAAAGATTTCAGCTAGGTTTTTGCTCAACCTTGGGGGTATGTGAGAGATTTAGGAACCCCACCCCCTTCCCCACCTCTGGACAGTTCCTTCTTTGTTTTTCCTGTGTCTGTTTAAAATCTACTGCAGTAGTACCTTTACCTTTGGCCTCCCTTGACCATATTTCACTTTTCTACCATGCTAGGGTGGCCTCCTATCATGGTATGTTCTACTATGCTACCCCGCTAATTCTCTTTTCAGTCCACGAGGTGTAGGTGTTTAAAGAAAGAAGCTGCAGAGTTGAGCATTATTATCAAAGCCACTGATTTACGGTGAATAAAACAATGAAATTCCATTTTCAAGACTTCAGATTCCGGAATTGTACCGGTGATTGTTACTCTAATTTCCGGATTTTACCGGGATTCTGCTATCATTCTTTTAGCATGTGCATAAAGAATCAGAATTAAAGAAAGCTTAACATACAGAGCCTTAAATAAAGCAAACTGAAGCTAGTACAGGAAAGAATTATAAGAAAAATACAAGTTTTGTAGATTTACTGATCTGATATAAAATGCCTGATTCCATGAAATCTTTGTTTTTACCGGTTTTTAGACAGTCCTAATTCCGGAATTTTACCAGGTTTTCCGGTAAAAACCAAAAAACAGTGGCCTTGATTATTATGTTAGTGAATAATAAAGAAAAATGTCCTTTGGTCCTTTGTTTAAGCAGCCTTCTGTCTGGAGGAATGAGGCTTTCTATAGTATTTCTATTGTAATGTTCTGTCTGTACTGATCCTCAGAGAACAGTAATGGAACTGTAGAAAGTGTTATTACATTCTACTCAGACAGACATTCTGTTCTGCAGTGAAGAGAAGTGATTTCCATTGACTCCCCCCTTCCCCGTTATCAGTGCACACAAACCTTCCCATTCTTAACATAAAACCCTTCCTCTGTTTATTTTAATTCTTATCAAAAAGCTTTGCATTTATCAGTGATTTTCAGACCAGAAAAAGTATTGTTGTTTCTTGTGGAAACCTTTTAAAATAAGAGCACAGTTACCTGTTTGCTGTGTTTGTCTTGTGGCAGTACAGTGCTTTGTTGATCCTTAAGGGCCAGAGGCCTCCTTCTGGACTAGCTTTATAGAGCACTGCTGATGTGAGGTCACATTCAGTAGGCGGAGCTAGTGCCTTAAGTGACCCTTAGTTATGCATATAGAAATTATAATATTTGTAGAGATGTTTTTCCTTAAATAAATGACACAACTGTTTAGAGAGGTACAAACACAAATAGTGGACCCTGATGATGCCACATTTTTTTGTATTAGATTAGTTTATTTTATGTATTAGAAATAGGGGGCGGTCCAGGTGATCTATTAGGTCATCATCTGAGCTCTATATAAATGCTGTCTAATCTGAATGATTCAGATAGGTCTTGTGCACAGATGATAGTGGTTCTGTTGCTTTGAAGGTACCACTCTGTGGCAGTGCTCCATTATAGAGTACTGAGGTTCGATTTGAGAACTGATTTATTTTGTTTTCTTTGTTTATTGAAGTATTTGCTTTCATTTTGATGTTTTTTTTTGAAAAATAAATCTTTTAGCCACACAGAGTTGTGCGTGCGAACTTTACACTGGAGTCTTGTGTTTTCACTACCCAATCACACTATCACATCAACCCAGCAATGTGGTCTTTTGATTTCTGATTCACCATGATTACAGACCATGGACCAGTACTTAAAATCCATGGACCAATGTAAGGGTGAGCTAATGTGGAAATTGACAACATCAGTTTGGACACTGTCATCAGTTCCGCTTCGACTCTTTCACCAAATGTACTTCTTGTCCTTAAGATTGAGATTTAGCAGACTACAATTGGGCTAAGTGGCACCCCTTAACCATCCCTCCCTACCCCAGTCAATCCCAACATCATCCACCATCCTCTGGTAATACAATCAGATTTTTAGGAAAAAAATCAGTCAGCATCTGCCAGAGTGCCAGGAGTGGAACATTGTTTAACAAAATAAAAAGTCTGAGGGACAAGAAGGGTGGAAAACAGCCAGGGTGGGTGAACAGGTGGTCTTGGAACTAGCACTCTCCATCTGGGAGGGCCTAACTGTTTTTTAGTAATTAACTGGTTGCAAGTAAAAGAGATCCCAAAGTTGCATCCACACCCCAGGTGTGTGTAAAATTCTCATTATACTCACTACCCCATGTATTATTCTCTATGTAATGCAGGCACAATATCAGGACTGCCATTTGATATTGATAAGGAAAAAAGGGCAACACATTTTTGTAGTGTTGTTTTTCAATCAGTTATGTGCTACTTCAGATGACATAGCTCTTGAAACTGAAAAATATCGTGTGCTAAAAAAAGGTTAAGCATTTTGCAATTACTAAAGGGCCAGGTTATGTATGATCAGAAGTAGATTTAGTTACTTTTTTAACCAGATAAGGTCAAATAACTGTGTAGAATGATTTTGGTGAGTAGAATGAGCATTACTGGGCTATGGCAAGAAATGAATCTCCATGCGTAATTTGTCAGCATACCAAAATATGCTGTGGTCATAGTCTTTCTCTCCTAAATTTATTCAGCACCTCTTCACACATGGAAATAGACTTTTAGATAATAACAGAGAGTATATATAAACGATGAGGAAAAAGAAAGACACATGGTCTTAGTACCAATTGATGTATACTTAATTTGGCCAAAAGTGCTGCCGACATCAAACATGAGATCAGGAAAAAACTGAATACAGGTTTTGTTAAATGTGCAGACACGTACTTTTCAGTCTATTACCCCCTGACTTCTTTTGAGAGTTTGATTCTTTAACTTAGATGACATACAGTTTGGCATCACTTGTATTCTCCCCACAACAGAGTTACCATTAGAACACCAGAAAAGGTGTATAAGTCCTTTCAATTATGTCTTTTTTTTCTTATACTTTAACCTTGCACTCTATTTTATTGTATTATGATGAACGGTCTATAAGCAACACAAGCACTTTACCAGCCCTCTTTTGGAATATCAGCCTCTCCAAGCTAATGAAATTGGCACAACAATTGGTATTTCCTGTCAATATCCTATGTAGGAGACAGACTCCTTTGGATGACAATCTAGAATATAAAGGACAGAAGAAAACCCATGTGGAAAAAAATAGACTAAAATCAATGGACCTGCAGTACAGAAAAAAGAAGAAAATGATGGATATTGGAGAAAACTGCAGGACAGCTATTGCATTCATTCCAACAGCTGAGGAGTCAAGATGATTTAAACGTCAAGGCGATACACAAGAAGACATAGCTATACATTCCATATTAAAAGCAATGTTTGTTTCTGCTTTTTTCTCCCTACCTTGTTCACCCATATTTCAGTGCCATTGAAAGCTGCACAGTCAAAAAACGTGCTGCATAGAGACCCCAAAAGTGCATGGACAAAAACCACGCTAAAATTATAGAAACAAACTCCAAACCATGCATGCTATTGTTGACGTACGTGCATCCCTTCGCGAGCTTGATGGGATACCTTCCTATTTTTCACAGTATATATGCCAAGATGTTATCAGTACAGGGATAAATATTTGTCTGAGGACAGTGGAAGAATGTAGATACCAGATAACTGATTATTTACTTGGGAAGAATCACAAGAACATACAAGGATGGAACCATTGGTTTTAAGGGACAGTAATATCCAACACAAGAACAAGAACAGACCCTGGTACAAATTACAAAGGAGACTGACAACTGGTTTTTAGTCATGAAATTCAAATACAAGACATAGCATCCCTTATGAGTACCAGTGTGTAGAGATGCAGTGAAATGTAATTTTGCTGCCGAAATGACAGCAAAATTAGGAATTTTGCCCCATAAAATATTTTGCGGAAATCACACATTATGTTGAATATTTTGCGGGTGCGAAATGCGGATATTTTAAAAGTGTTTTCCCCTATCCTGGCCATAGTGGCCAACATTAAAGTAAATATTTAATTCCCCAGGATCCTTGGTGTTTAGTGGTCCCACCCCCCTGGCTGATCGCAGGCCCATTATGAAGAATCCCCCCACCACCACCACAGATTCACCCCTATCCATCCCCCTTCCAGAATGTTAATTAAAAATAAATATCCATGTTGTCTAGTGTCCCCACCTCCATGATCTCTGGCCTAATCTGAAAAATGACCCCATCCTCCGAGATTAACACCTCATCCCCCGTCATCCTCAACATGAGTGCCACCATCCAGACACCACATCATGTCATTATTTAATTTAAAAAAAACTTTCCCTGGTGTCTAGTGGACCCCCCACCCTGTCTTGTAGTGACCCCCCTGCTGACCCCCATCTAGGATCAGGACCCCTGTGTTCCACCGGCACAGCCCTCCACTCACCTCCATGGCTGGCAGACCCACTGAGTGCTTTCATCATGAGTGAGCCCAAGCTGACCGAGTGCTTTCAATGAATGAGCACATGCACTATTCATTGAAAGCACTCGGTCAGCTTGGGTTCATCCATGAAAGCGCTCAGTGGGGCTGGTGGCAATGGAGGTGAGTGGAGGGGCTGTGTCAGTGGCCCACTGGGGTCCAGGTCCTGGATTGGGGGTTGGGGGTCCACGAGACACCAGGGAAAGTTTTTTTTTAATTAAATAATGACATCATCGGGAGTCTGGATGGCAGCACTCATTGAGGATGGGGGACTGGGTATGAATCTCGGGGGGGTCATTCTTCAGATTGGCTGGCAATCGGCCAGGATGGTGACATTAGACACCAGGGATATTTATTTTTAATTAACTTTCTGGTTGAGGGATGGATGGGGTGAATCTCAATGGAGGTGGTGGTGGGAGGATTCCTCAAAATGGGCAAGTGATTGGCCAGGGCAGTGGGACCACTAGACACTAGGGATCTGGGAATTTAAATATTTACTTTAATTTTGGCCACTATGGTCAGGAAGGGGGAAAACTTTAGAAAAATAAATACATGCAATTTTATCCCCTTCAAATGCAGAATTTCACACACAAAAGATGAAATTTCATCCACAGGTAACAAAATTCTACATTTTGTGTGCAATATTCTGCATTTCTCCGTTGAATTTCACATTTTGCGGCCACTAAATATTTCGCAAATACGTGAATTATGCAAAAAATTTCACAGAACAAAATGTTTGCATTTTTTCCATCCCTACTAGAGTGGTGACTTTATCAATTAAATATTTTATTTTTCCTCTTCTTTTATCTGGTCATTTTAATACTATTGAACTATAATTATTTTATAAACTTTGGGCTCTATTTACTAAAGCAAGGGTTATACACACAAAATGCACATATAATGCCCACGTACTGTAGCTACACAACCCTGGACAGGTGCAGGGTGTGTAGTATTCATGACCATGAGTACCCGCAGTCACCTGTGTCCCTACCCTCTTGGTGTGCAGCAATGGGGGGGTGGATCAAGCAGGCAACCAATGGAATGTTGGCCTGAGTGCCATTGTGGATCCTCTGCTGCATGTGTGCAGGTGCCTCCTGGGAAGGTGCAGACCCCAGGAATCTGGGTCCATTGAGCAACTGCCTGAATGACTTCCCCTGGCCCTCCTTGGTAGCCCAGTGGGCTGGGGCAGCAGTTTGGCTTGATCCTAGTGTTGATGCCTCTGGCAAGTGTCCATTTGGTAGTACATAAGATTTACAGCTGGATCCCCATCATGTAACTTGTGCCTCCATGGCTTGGCACTCTATGCCACCTCCATGCCTTTGTGAATGGTGTGGAGTGTGGGTATTCCCCCATGAATGCCCCTTGACTGCCCGTGACATGTAGTTGCATGGGCAGCCAGGGGATCTGGTGCACAAGGTGGTAGCATGCCTGCCATGAATACTGCAGGGGTCTGCCAGAAACCTGCTGTGCAGCATTTGGTCTTGGGCATGTCTATGTGCCCACATACACAACATGTAGGCATTTGTGAATAGTGCAATTTATTTATGACCGCTAATTGGATAATTGTATCAGTGCTGGTTGGATCAGTCTTAATTTTTGTTCAAACTTGCATACTTTATTAAAACTTTGAAAAAGCACTTGGTGAAGTCCAAAAACATTCAGCTACCTTGAGGGAGGGTGCAGGCAACATACTGCCTACTAATGTTTGTTGTTTTATACAATGAAGTATTATCCTAGACACAACATTTGTATGTTTTTTCCATGGAGAATTGAAGACTGAGGAAGACAAACTCCTGAGAGACTGTGAGATACTTTATTAAAGATAATTTCATAGATTACTGCATACAGCCTTAATGATTCTTCAAGCTCAGCAGGAATTTTAACATCACAATTATGTATCCTGGATCTATGACTAATGGGAGTCTTAAAAGTCTCTTAAAGCCTTGTTAGGAAATCATGTAACCAGTCTTCTCATCTATAGGTGATACCTATGAATTCTAATATCCAGTTGTTTTATACTCATCTTCACCTACTAAGGAGCTGTCTGATTTTCAGAATTGCCAGGTTACTAGTGCTGAAAAGTCCTTGTAAGTTGCAAAACCTGTATTAAAACCTCAAAAATGCACATACACTACTATATCAAGTAAATCAACAAACATAATAAAAATGAGAACTTGTGTGCTCAGCTGATCTATATAAAAAGTGTACTGTTATAGTCTCACATCAGTCAGTCATAAACTACAGATAATGAGTAAAATACAGTTGATTAGTTCAATAGCTGTCTTAACACTGAGAGGTTTTCCCTCTCCTTCCTGCAGTGAAGGAATAGAAGCCGCCTGGAGTTAAACTTGTCTCAAGAATGCTGTTATTGCTTCTATACTCTGGATCTTCAAGACATTGTTAAGCCTCTGTCTCACTGACGGCTTGCTATTTGTGAGCCAAAGCTGTGCTACAGCCTTGACCACCACTGTTATTAGCATTGGGAGCAGATATTTGTTTATGAGCAGCTCTGGCCCCTCTGGATGCCAGACCTAGGATCAAGGTCTTTAAAGTAAGGCCAAGAGAAAGTTCTAACATTTCTTATTGCAGCACCTATCTTGGACCAGAACGTCCAACCCCAAGACAATTCTAGAAAAATTGATATTGCATCACCTGTCCTCCACACCCTTTCCAGCACCTGTCCATAGCATTAGTGTCAGGATGTTTAGATACTACTGGGATGATAAAGAACTGAGTGCCTACTTTCCACCTGCATTCTCTCCATGCCGAGGAGGTGGCTGTGTCATTTTCATATTATCTGATTTTATGTAATTCCTTAGCATTTCACTTCTTTTTCAAGTTTAGGAATGTATTTGGCCCGCTTTCTTAATGTCATTAGTATGAAAAACCCTCATCAGGACTGGATAGTGTATTTATTGTCACATTATAATACTTATCATGACAACACAATGTGAGTGTCATAAACACAGTTGTGAGGTCAGGTGGGAAGAGTCAGATGTTTTTAAAAATTACAACAGAATATGAACTTGAAATATTTATCAGATCATTTATGAAATAAAGGCAGAAACTTGGACTGCAATAATGTTAAATGCAATGTCTATAAACACTCAGAATAATATATGGTAAACCATATACAACAAGGCTGTGTTCCCATCGAGGGGTTACACATGGACCTCAAGAGTAAAGTTCGAGTCGTCAGTTTCAACCCCAGATGGAAACATGTGCCCCGAGATGGAAACAGGATCTGCTGAGTTATGTGTGGTTGCCCATATTTTATTCTAGATTGTAAATTTTTTTACACAGGGGTCACAGAAGTGCCCCCAAGTAAAACTTGTAATTTGTTTATGTAAAAAAAAAAACTCACGCACACACACCATTGCTTACTACTCAACCTGTGCCCATAGTTTTACATTTTTTAGTTGCAGAAGTTTGTAAATTTAAGTTTGACCAAGTTCTACCATCGAAAATATAGCAGCTCTGTGATACAAAGCCCTGCCATTTCAAGAATGCTGATTGGAACTTCTTACTTTGGCAGGATCTTCACTTGGTGTAACCAATTTTACATTCAGAATTAAAGTTGCAGACTTTTACAAGTTGAGAAGTACCGCTTTGGGCACTGAGTGGTCAGTAAGCAGCTGGGTATTGTAAACAAGGAATTTACAGTGTTATTCCATTTGAATTGTGCAGTGCAACTGTTTGGAATCCGTACAACAATGCTTTAGAATGTGCATAACATGAAGGTTGAGTCGTTGAATGCCACACCTCATGCCACACCAGCGACCCGAGTTCGGGAGTGAGCTTGAGCTGCCATGGGTCTGCTGGGTGGTGAGGACAAGGTGCTGGATCAAGCTGCTGCAAGACAGTGCTCCTCTGCAGGGAGGGACATGGGTTCCCCAGTCTCTTGGCTGCCACCTGGTGGAAGCTAGGTGGCAGCGCCAAGCCACAAGGGAAACCTGGCATTAGGCCAGGTGGGAGGATGGGGCCATCACTGGAGCGATGGAGTGCATGCACACCTCCACACGCATGCATGCCCATCTTCTAGGGTCTCAGGATAATGGGGAGAAGATCAGAAAAACACCATTACTCCCCTGTCGCCAAGCAGGCAAAGGTGGTGGTATGTGAAGCAAAAAGCAATATAAATAAAAAAGAATGTGCACAGCAGTTTAGCATGCACAAAATTAATATTTTAACTAGTCTCATTTTTATACAGAACAGTTGGTAGCCATAAACTATATAATGATTTTCAACATTTTATTATGGCTGCATAGCAGAGCTATTCTAACATATTGCTGTTACATACTAAAGAGAGGGAACGGTGGAAGCATGTGATCGGATACCTAGACTGTTTCCTTCTATGGTACAGTTGAAGTATGCAGTCCTCTCCATTGGCCACAGTTCCCCCCCCCAAGTGGGTGCATTTTTGACCTGTTCCACGCTCACTTCCGGTTCACTTTTGGTTTTCAGAACTAGGTGCCCCCTCCACCCTCCAATCACTATCCCCATTATATGAGTAATGTCTTCCTGGTGACTAGTGGAACCCCCAACCCCAACCTCTGATCACCATCCCTGTATATCTATACATTTCGCTGGTGTCTAGTGACACCCCAGCCCTTTGATCACTGTCCCCATATTTCTATATGTTTCCCTGGTGCCTAGTGGCATCCCACTTCCAGTCTCCATCTCCACATTTCTGTAATGGTTCCCTGGTGTCTAGTGGCACCCCACATCCTCTGATAGCAGTCCCCCAAGACATCTAATGTTTCTCTGGTGTCTAGCAGCACCTCCCCCCACCCTCCAGTCACCATCTCTGTATTAATTTTAGAAATGTGAGCTGTAATAAAGAAGTCTGTCCCTTGCTGTTTTTTGCTTTTTTCTTCTTTAAACCTGTAAAATAAGAAAACAGTCCCTTGCTGCTCTGACCCCTGCCACCTGACCACCCACCCACCCTCAAATCACCATCCCCATTAACTTGATCAGAAATCCTTTAAAATTCAGGCCCAGGAAAGAAGATTATCATTTATATTAAAATTATTTATCCTTCCTTCGGAACGCCTTCCAAGGATGTGTTTGGAAGAAGAACTAGCTCATAATCGAAGAGGTTTTGTATCTCCAACCATTGTAACAATTAAAAAGACTTACTTTCCTTGGGACTAGGATATTTATTATATGAGATCTATATCAGGCCATTTGAGGATACACTGTAATATCGCAAATTAAGACCTGGTTAACAGATGTTGAATGGTCAGCTGATCACATTAAAATAGAGTGGTTAGTAAATTACAGATGGTATAAGAACATAAAAACCTCTAGTGGCTTGAAAGATTATTTGACAAAACTGACAGACTGGAATGAACGAAGAGTTCTGTCAAGGTTTAGAATGGAATTGTATCCTGTGAACTATATCATGCTAAAACAAGGGAGAAATGAAGTTATAACACCATACTGTAATTGTAACAATCAGGTTGAAGATGACCTGAAGCACATTGTGTTACATTGCCCACTTTATAACAAACAGAGAAAATATTGGCTGGGATCCATCTTGGGGACCCTCGGTCTTCCCTCTGATCAGTTACTTTTATTTCTCTTTAATTCCAAAAGTATAACAACTCTAAAAAGTTTAAGTAGATTCTTAATATTGACCAAACTATGAGAATTAAGTAAGATGAAAACATAAAGTGTTACCTTGCCTAAGTTTATTAGGTAGCAATAAAATTGGATGCTATGACCTGATTTTTATGAAACTTGTATAATTACCGTGTGAAGGTTAGGGCTTTGTATAATTTATATGATACTTATGTAATGTTAAAGATTTTAATGGCTTGGGAATGTATGTATTTTTAAAATTTGTAATGACATTTTGTCGAATAATAAGTTTCTACCTAGCTACCAACTATCCCCGTTATATATGTAATGTTTCCCTGATGTCTAGTGGCACCCCAGCCCCCAACCTACGATTGCCATCTTTGTATTTATATAATGTTTCCCTGCAGTCTAGTGGACCCCACCACCCTCTGATTGCCATCCCTGTATTTGTATAATGTTTCTCTGTTATTTAGTGGCACCCCCACTCTCTGATTGCTGAAACAGTATTAGTATAATGTTTCCCTGGTGTCTAGTGGCACCACACCACCCTCTGATCCCTGTCCCTATATTTATGTAGTTTTCCCCAATGTCTAATAGCATCTGCCACCCACCGATCCCCATATCTGTATTTATGTACTATTCTCTGGTGTCTGGTGGCACCCCTCCAATCCTCACCCCTCTGTATGTTTCCCTAGTGACTAGTGGCACCCCCTCTGATGGCCATTCTCACGGCATGGGGTCATAATGTTACAAGACATTATGCCTCATGGCAAAGTCATGCTGCCAATACAGCACAATTTCTGCCATGAGGCATAAGTCTTTTTTCTGTTGGGGGGCTCCACCACCCACACCCCCATTACAGGGGCTGCACCCCCCGAACCCTCCCCACTAAAGATTCTCAACTCCAGGGGAGGGGGTCAACTCAGGTACTGCACAAGTAAATAAAAAATAAAGTATTCTGGGACCAGGAATCAAAACCGGTCCCAGATGCAGCACCTGGGTTCCTGCTGCTGAGGCTCAGTCCTGTGAGCCATGGAAGCTGCATGGTGGAGCCCACTCCCAGCTGAGGTCATATCCTCTGCCTGAGAAAGCACTAGTGGTGTAATACCGTGTACAGCAAGTATACGCGGTATTGCACCATTAGCGGTTACAGACTATGCTGTACCTACTTAGCTATAGTGTCACATGCTATTAAGCTTGCACATTATGACAGAGTAGGCATTCCCACATTTCTGTAATGTTTCACTGGTATCTGGTGGCACCCCCTGCCCTCCCGCACATGTCCACCTATATATCTAATGTTTTCCTGGTGTATAGTGGCACCCTCCAAAACCATCCCTATATTAATTTTAGAAATGTTAACTGTAATAAAGAAAACAGTCCCTCACTGTTTTTAATTCTTTAAACCTGTAAAAAAGAAAATATTCCCTCACTGATTTGACCCATCACCCCAGCCTTCCATCTTCCAGTTGCCATCTCCCTATTTGTATTATGATTCCCTGGTGTCTAATGGAACCCCCACCTTGTATTTATGTAATTTTCCCTAGTGCAGGGGTTCTCAGACCTTCTCAGGTTGAGCCTCCCCTATGTCACTTTGGACAAGCCTGGGCCTCCCCATGTCTCAAGCACAGTAGAACACACTCAAAAGGATATGAAATTTCATGCACGATTTCATGCGCAATCACGAAACAGGCAAAATATACTATGATAGTGTTTTATTTACAAAGTGAAGCACTGTGCATTGTAAATACAGTGCAAATGACTAATTAAAAGTCAACTGAAAGGCAGTTTACCACTGCACACTTGTTTGGGTTGGAGGGGCCATTCCTTAAGACCTGAAGAAGCACCTCATGTCCAAGGTACACCTGCAGCCCACCCCCCAAAAAAGGGCACCATTTTAGTACCAAAAAACAATCATATATATGCCCCAAGCTACACCCACAGCTATAGTCTCAGCCTCACTGTGAACCAGTGTAGATGGCATTATGTACCGTGCATCTCTCGTTTTTCATCTCCTCTTAAGAAACAAAATATTTGTTCACACTAATAAAAACATTCTTTAAAATATTTTTATATATAACAATGAGCCATTATATAATCCAGGTGTGTGTCGCTGGGATAACGTCACTTCTGGGTGATTAATCACTCGGCCTGTGCCTCGGTGCCTCAATCACCCAGGCATGATGTTATGCTGGGATGACACACCCTCATCGCAGGCAGTATTACACCCCTCCAAGTAAAACCACCAGGTCCATCACTTCAAAACAGTAGCAGACACAACTGTGCATCTTCCCACAAAACAGAAGCATCCAAAGTCTCCACAGCCCGAGCCCAAAGATGCAGATCCATCATTGTAGCATTGTAGCACCTCCAGTCACCACAAGACTTCTTTTGTGGCATTTCAACCATACCCCCTCCCATAAATACAAATAGAGTAGACCAGACATAAAAAACGAACCAGAAGCAATCCTTCCTGTGAAATAGTCAGCTCTGTCTATGTACACTCCCTTGTTTCCAGTAACAATATTCATGGAACCTACTGGCTGAGAGTCCCATTTTCACAGCAGCAGATAGATGGGGGGGAGAACATTTTTTTACCAACTGTACAACTCCTTCCTTAGAACCCCTCCAAGATGAGGGGAGGGCAAGAACATTTTTTTAGCAGCAGGTAAAACCCCAACCTTACAGACCCTTCCTTACTCCATCCTTGAAGGCCCTCCATGGGGTCAAATGAACTTTTTTTGCACATTAAAGACCCAACCTTACAGACCCTCAATGGGGGGGTGAAATAAATGTTTTTTAAGAGGCATATTTAAAACACCAGCCTTGCAGCCCCAGGCCCCTGCAGCAAAACCCTGAGTTGACCAGCCCTTCAGCAAAACAACTAAAAATCAATGCTTACCAGCCCTTCAGCAACAGACGAGGAGAGTTCAGTTCTACACTCATGTGGCAGCTGGCAGCTTCAACGAGATGAACTGTGAATGCACGGACGATCGGAGTCGGGCGACCGAGCAGTGGTCAGATAAGCAGTGGCAAATGAACACGATTTATCGGAGTTAAGCACTCGGAAAGCAGTGGCTTGAAGCAGCGGGTCCCTGTTGAAATTTCTTCATGCGCAGATCTTTCCGATTCAGCAGCTGTGAGAAAAAGTATCCTGGCATGCTGCTTTATTGCCGGAACTGTTCTGCAGCACAGGTAAGCAGCAGCTGATTGGTCAAGAATTTGCCAGCCATTGGCTGAAATGAGGCATACGATTGGTTGCATTTCTCCCTTCTCATTGGCTGTTATTTGCCTGCTCCTCATTGGTCCAGTACATATGAAATTCGGCCTCTTGATTGGTTGGCTTAGACACCCTCCTAGCCCTCTAGGTCCGATGCCTTTCTGTTTCTCCGCACTGGCAGAAAGAAGTTGGCGCCCTCATCAAGGTGCTATTAGCACCTCATCGAGTCATCAAGGGACAACTGGGACTAAAGACAAGGTAAGGGAGGGGATGATGTGTTTGTGAAGAATGGATGGGATGTCTGTGATTTACAGTCGCGGGCTGTTTTGCTGTTTTCAGTTTGGCTGCTTGTTTGCTTCCTTGGTTTCACAAGCAGCCTCCGCCCCCCTGAAGCAGCTCGTGTTCCCCAGGAGGCGCCACCACCATTTGAGAACCGCTGCCTCAAGTCAAGTGGCACTCCTGCCCTTCGATCCCCATTCCAATATTTATGTATTTTTCCTGATGTCTAGTGGCATCCCCCACCCTCCAATTCCCATCCCCATATTTATGTAATTTAACCTGGTGTCTAGTGGCACCTCCCGCCCTCTGATCCGTGTCTCTCTATATGTTTCCTTGGTATCTAGAAGCACTCCCAACCTTCAATCACCGTCCTGTCAGCTGTAATAAAGAAAGCCATCCCTCAATGTTATTTTTCTTTCTTTAATCCTGTAAAAAAGGAAACTGTCCCTCACCAATCTGACTGCAGCCACCCCAGCCTCCCACTCAGCACTCACCAACCCAAACCCCCAGTACACCCCCACACACCCTCACTCACCTGAACAGGTCACAAGCCAAAGATCAACTCTTTGATCAAAGACACGTCTTGCTGCTGGAACTGGCAACTGCATTATCAGAAGCTAAGGTAAGTGCAGTTCATTGTATTTTATTTAATACTTACTGGTGAGTGTCAATAATCAGCCACTGGCAGAACCTTACAAACTCTGTTATTCACATGTGTGAATAACGGACCATGAATAACAGAGTTCCGTTTACCACCTTTGAGAAAGATTCTCAAAGGGGCTTCCATGCCAGCCAAACAACTTTACCACTGTTTGTTTTCATGCTAGCAGTTCACTTGCTCTATCATAGAAAAACTGCCAGCATGAAGGACTGAAGTTTCCTCAACTAAAACAGCACTGTACTGAAACCACATTTTGGGAAGTTGTTCTGGCTGAGTGGATCAAACGGATCAAGGCAGGTAGATAAACTGTGTTTCTTTTTTTTTTTTTCTTTTTTTAAAGTGAAGTGTCATTTCTTGAAAAGGAATTGTGATTTAGGTATTTCAATTGAGAGCCGTTTGGTGTGCTTCTGGAAACAACTGATCACTGAGGAGCGAGCGTGTGGTGAATTAAGCCATGGACTACTGAAGCCACTCTCACAGAGTGGCTGTTCCTAAAATTAAATTGATTTCCCATTCATATTTATTTTAATGGTACTGAGTTGTGGACCATGCCAGACTTCCTGGAGAACAAAACAGAAGTGAGGGATATGAGGATGAGTGAGCGCGACCTTTAGGATTACTTGAACCTGCTTGCAACAGAATAGAAAATGCATACCCCAAAGAACCAGTAAATATAAAAAATAAAACAGAGGGAAGTGCTTAAACTCAGATTTTATGCACACCCTCAGTGTGTGATGCCCTGATAAACCACTTGGGCTTCGCCCTCGGGGTTTATGGAGCATCAACACCCTGGTTATATTAAATGCACACTGAAAATAGAAAATAGAGTTACAAATCTACGTTTCGACCTTAGGTCTTCTTCAGGAAATATCTAAAAGAGAAAAAAAACAAGTTAGTGTAGAGGAGAGGTAAAATGAGAGAGATATATATGTGGAGAAAGAAGAAGGGGGAGGCAAAGGGAGAAGAAGTGATAAATGATAAGATTAAGAGAGAATCTGTGAAACAAAAAGGTGATGATGGGAAAGATAAAACATAATGGGATAGAAAGAGCTGGGGAAGATCCCAGGTAGAGACTGATTAACAGGGCATTGTAAGAAGGCTGAAAGGTGACAAATGTGTGAGAAGGAGACAGAAATGGAGACATATGGTGAAAATGAAAAATAAATCAGTACAAAAACAAATTGACTTTAGGGAAAAAAAGGGGAGGCTGAAAGATGTTAGTGGAAAATAAGCCTATAATTTAAACCAGAGGGCTGCTGGGAGCCAAGGCGGATGATCAGCTTGGCTTCCATTTTTTTTCTATGGTTAGGATCCCGGAAGCCCTGCTGAAGGACACAAACAGCCTGGGTGTGCATAATATCCTCATTATGCACACTTCCCAAGCATTTTTCTATATTTTATTTATTTAATTCTTGGATTGTAATACCTTTGAGCTGAAAGCTCATTTACAAAGTTCCATATCATAACCATAACAATCAGACAAACAATACAAATAAGAGAATTGAAAAATTTGTCATACAGAGCAGTAGGCATATTTTGCTGAATATGACAGGCAGAAATAAATCAGTCTGAGTTGACTTTGTCAGGTTTCAAAAAATACAAGAGAACATCAGATAAATTCATGCACAGAGAGTTAAACCAAGTGAGTCACATTTGCACATTATTACAGCATTGTTTCAAGCAGGAGAGAATCAGTCAGAGTTGACCTAGTCAGGTTAAGGGGTGGGTGATGAGGAGGGGCAAGGTAAGACATGGAGGCAAGGGGAGGGTAGTGAAGGGGTAGAGGGGTTGTGGTGACAGTTGAGGTGATGGGGTGTGTATGAAGGAAATGGTGGCAGAAGGGGATGGGGTGGAGAGAGGGGGTGGAGACAGTGACAGGTTGGGTAGGGGTGTAGGTGGGACAATGATGCAGGGATGAGGTGGGAGTAATGCTAATTAGGAATGGTAGTCACAGCTGCAAAGTGCAATTAGGTGTTGCCGAAGTTTGCTCTTAAAGGGTCCTAGTTTAGGTACAGACATTATGTCATAGGGAAGGTCATTTAGCCATCAAGGCACATGGTAGACAATGGATCGCTGAGCTTGTGAGGTTCAGCAGAAGGGGACTTGGAGAGACTGTCTGGTCATGCCTCGTGTCCAATGAGGATTCTTCACTGGAGTGAGGAGTTCCTGGATTGCTGGAGGGGTTAGACCTAGGCAGGTTTTTCTCCCTAGGACACATACTTGGTATTTCATCATGCCTTTCAGATGCAGCCAATTGGTCTGAGAGTATAATTCACAGGTATGTGCAGCCTGTGGGCTATGATTATTAGCCTATATGACTGTTTAGTGCTGTGTTGATCCTTCTAAGAGTTGTATCAGAGACAGTGCCATACATAGCAGACCGTAGTTGATGATGGAAATGATCGAGCTGGTCACTGCTAGTCAGCATGCATCTTCGATCATACAGTGTCTGTGTCTATGAAGGAGGCCAGTCCTTGTATTAACTGCCTTTACCATGTGCTCGCCCATGGTTGGCAATGGATGGTGAGCTGTTGAGGGTTACCCCTAGATATTTGAAGATATTTGCTTGTTCAAGTGGGGCATTGTCTCTGTTCCTTATGGTTAGTTGGTACGTTTTATGCTTGTTGTAGGGGTCAGAAAATTGCATAGCCTTAATTTTCTTATAGTTTATCAGAGGTTTGTGATCCAAGAACCATGCTTCAACAGCCAAAACGTTTGGCTGGAGTTGCATTTCCAGGAGGAATGGAGGTCTTAAATTTGAGGCATAACTTTGTCATTTTTGCATATTTTCACCCCATATTTTTAACATGGCCTTTTTGGAAACCCACCTCTCCATCAATGGTCATAGAATTATGCAAAATCAAGCCCAAAAGGTGATTCCACAGTCACTTGGCAAAATGACCTTTTGGGCAGGAGTTTTTTCCCATATACGATTTTCCCAACATCCAGAGTGGCAGCTATTCAACTCAATTCCCAGTACTCATACTGGCTCCCTACTGCTGCTGCCATCTACCTAGTCTTACTGGTTTTCCCACAAGCTTCCCCATCATGGCAGTGCAGGGAAGGGAGGGAGGGCTGTCCTTCCACAAGATTAACACATCCAAGCCGTACCAGCATGGTGACTGGGCAGTGGTGCAGGCACAGTACAGCTGCACCAGGCTTCGTTAAGTCCCTCTGATGCCATTTTCTTAGTTTTCTCTCACCCCACAGTGGAGCATCATACTTGTATGTGCAGTCACACATGTCTGATGTGTCCCTGCTATTCCCTCCTGTATGTGCCTCCCTGGCACTGCGCTACCCCCAGTTTTCTAGCTAGGGGGCAGCCTAGACTGAGCTGACATACAGTGAAGTTCACCAGGATAAAACCCACTTTTACAGCATTCTGCAGTATGCTGCAGCAGAGTTACTGCAGTAAGCAATGTCATTGCAATGGGAATTGGTCCCTTTTGTCATGCAGAAAAAATGTGACACTGCCAAGTGAATATCAGTTTCCTGCAAGACAAAAGGGACTAATTGCCATTGAAATTACATTGTTTTCCACAATAACTCTGTTGCAGCATGCTGCAGAGTGCTGCAAAATGCTGCAGAACTGGGTTTCATCCTGGTGAGCTTCACTGTACCACTTCTGCCCAGAAGAGGAGAGCAATCCCTTGGATGATTGATTCTCCCTGTACTCAGCTGACCACTGATGACCTGAGTCCATTCCCACCTGGGTCGCCAGTGTGGGAATGGGTAAGGTTCTAGTTGCCTCAGCCCTCTTTGCCACTTGGCTGACCTTTTGGGTGGGATTTGACAATTTTTGCCACCACCATTGTTCATGAGGTGGGGTCATAAGAGTGCCAAGTTCAAAGTTTTTGGTCTAAATATGTAAAAATGACAACATTACATGTGGGAGGATGAATGTAAGTTATACCACCTAAATGCAAGTTTAACTTACGTTGCCGGTTATCCACTGGGTTCTCTGGGTTCTCCTCCTGGGGTTCTTGTAGAATTCCGACACTGGGGACTTTCTTGCTCTCCTCCTGGAATGGAGCACAACTGCTGCCATAAACCCCCTAGCGCCATGTCACAGGGGGCTCATGGTGCAACTGCCAGTGTAACAGCTGTTTGGTGCAAGTGGCCTGCGACTGTCACAGGCCACTTTGTAGAACAGCGCAAGTTGCAATTGCTGGCATAAGTTGCTACTTGTGCCATTCTACTTGGGGCAAGTGCTGTTATGCCAAGTGCAACCTTTATAGAATTGAGGCCACAGTCTTTCTTTCCTAAATTTATTCAGCACCTCTTCACCCATGGAATAGGCTTTTAGATCATAATAGAGAGTATATATAAATGATGAGGAAAAAGAAAGATAAATGGTCTTAGTATCAAATGATGTATAATTAATATGGCCAAAAGTGCTGCCAACATCAAACATGAGATCAGGAAAAAATGAATACAGGTTTTGTTAAATGTGCAGATAAGTGCTTTTCAGTCTATTACCCCCTGACTTCTTTTGAGAGTTTGTTTCATTAACTTAGATAACATACAGTTTGGCATCACTTATATTCTCCCCACTACAGAGTTACCATTAGGACACTAGAAAAGGTGTATAAGTCCTTTCAATTATATCTTTTTTTTCTTATGCTTTAACCTTGCTCTCTATTTTATTGTATTATCATGAATGGTCTATAACCACCACAAGCACTTCACCAGCCCTCTTTTGGAATATCAGCCTCTCCAAGCTAATGAAATTGGCACAACAATTGGTATTTCCTGTCTATATCCTATGTAGGAGACAGACTCCTTTGGAAGACAATCTAGTATATAAAGGACAGAAGAAAACCCATGTGGAAAAAATTTGACTAAAATCAATGGACCTGCTCTACAGAAAAAAGAAGAAAATGATGGATATTGAAGAAAACTGCAGGACAGCTATTGCATTCATTCCAACAGCTGAGGAGTCAAGATGATTTAAACGTCAAGGAGATACACAAGAAGACATAGCTATACATTCCATATTAAAAGCAATGTTTGTTTCTGCTTTTTTTCTCCCTATCTTTTTCACCCATATTTCAGACCTGTTGAAAGCTGCACAGTCAATAAATGTGCTGCGCAGAGATCCCAAAAGTGCATGGACAAAAACCACGTTAAAATAATAGAAACACACTCCAAACCATGCATGCTATTGTTGACGTATGTGCATCCCTTCATGATCTTGATGGGATACCTTCCTATTTTTCACAGTATATATGCCAAGATGTTTTCAATACAGGGATAAATATTTGTCTGAGGACAGTGGAAGAATGTAGATACTGTACCAGATAACTGATTGTTTACTTGGGTAGAATCACAAGAACATACAAGGATGGAACCATTGGTTTTAAGGGACTGTAATATCCAACACAAGAACAAGAACAGACCCTGGTACAAATTACAAAGGAGACTGACAACTGGTTTTTCATCATGAAGTTCAAATACAAGTCATAGTATCCCTTATGAGTACTAGCATGAAGAGATGCAGCGAAATGTAATTTTGCTGGTGAAATTACAGCAAAATTGGGAATTTTGCCCCACAAAATATTTTGTAAAATTCACACATTTCGTTGAATATTTTGTGGGTGCAAAAATGTGTATATTTGAAAAGTGTTATCCCCTCTCCTGGCCATAATGGCCAACATTAAAGTAAATGTTTAAATCCCCAGGATCCTTGGTTTCTAGTGGTCCCACCCCTCCTGGCTGATCGCTGCCCCATTATGAAGAATCACCCCTCCACCACCAATAAGATTCACCCCTATCCATGCCCCTTCCAGAATGTTAATTAAAAATAAATATCCCTGGTGTCTAGTGTCTCCCCCCCATGATCTCTGGCCCAATCTGACAAGTGACCCCAACCCCCGAGACTCACACCTTATCCCTGTTATCCTCAACATGAGTGCTGCCATCCAGATACCACATCATGTCATTATTTAATTTAAAAAAAAACTTTCCCTGGTGTCTAGTGGGTCCCCCACCCTGTCTTGTAGTGACTCCCCTGCTGACCCCCATTCAGGACCAGGACCCCAGTGGGCCACCAGCACAGCCTTTCCACTCACCTCCATGGCCGGCAGCCCCACTGTGCACTTTCATCATGAATGAGCCCAAGCTGACCGGCTGCTTTCAATGAATGAGCACATGTGCTCATTCATTGAAAGCACTCAGTCGGCTTGGACACAGCCATGAAAGTGCTCAGTGGGGCTGGTGGCAATGGAGGTGAGTGGAGGGGCTGTGCCAGTGGCCCACTGGGGTACTGGTCCTGTATGGGGTGGTGTGTGGTCCATTAGACACCAGGGAAAGTTTTTTTTAATTAAATAATGACATCATCTGGAGTCTGGATGGCAGCACTCATTGAGGATGGGATACTGGGTGTGAATCTTGGGGGGGTCATTTTTCAGATTGGGCCAGCAATCAGCCAGGATGGTGACATTAGACACCAGGGATATTTATTTTTAATTAACATTCTGGTTGAGGGATGGATGGGGTGACTCTCAATGGTGGTGGTGGTGGGGGGATTCCTCATAATGGGCAAGTGATCAGCTAGGGGGGTGGGACCACTAGACACCAGGGATCTGGGAATCTAAATATTTACCTTAATGTTGGCCACTATGACCAGGAAGGTGGAAAACTTGAAAAAAATACACATGCAATTTTATCTCCTTTAAATGTGGTATTTCACATGCAAAAGATGAAATTTCATCCACGGGAGAAGAGAAATTCTGCATTTTGCAGGCAAAATTCTGCATTTCTCCTGTTGAATTTCACATTTTGCACCCACTAAATATGTCGCACAATGCGTGAGTTATGCAAAATATTTCACGGAACGAAATTTTTGCATTTTGCCCATCCCTGCTTGAGTGGTGACTTTATCAATTAAATATTTTATTTTTCATCTTCTTTTATCTGGTCATTTTAACACTATTGAAGTATAATTATTTTACAAACTTTGGGCTCTATTTGCTAAAGCGAGGGTTATACACACAAAATGCACATATAATGCCCACATACTGTAGCTACACAGTAGTGATGGGCGAAGTGGCCCCTAATCGCTCTGAGGGTGGTTCATGGTGTAAGTGAATTTGCGGTGCTCCAGCAGTGAGCGTGCTGCGTTATTAAAAGAAAAATGCAAAGTTCATTGAAAACAATGACTTTATGCTACTCTGCCTTCCCAAACCACTACTCCACCATTTTAAGGCGAAGTACATTGAAAACAATGTACTTCAACTTGTTTTTAAGCTCCAAAGGTGAATTTTGCAGTGTTTCATGGGCTTTCAGGTCACATGGGCTCTAGATTGTTCTGCACAGCCCCAGTTTGGGGTAGTGTGTGTGTAGGAAGCTGTAGGAGACAATCTGCTCTGAGAGCTCTCTGCAATTCAAACCTTCAAAAAGCTGTTAAAAAAGCCTTTTTGAGTCATTTTTTTTGCTGAAACTTTAGTTCATTAATTATAGGAAACTCTCCTGTGCTCATATCATAGAGCGTTTATTATTTGTGTATGGATTTTGAATGTTAATGTACAACATTCAGTCTGTGTACTGAGAGACAGCTGAAGTGTGCTTTGGGGGAGGGGTGTATCTGTGGTGTAGGTAGATTAACTTTGAGAAAAAGACATTGCTTTCTGTTTTGGTGATATTTTTCTGGTATAGCTGTGTTAATGTACACACAGTAATATTTTCAATATTTCTTGCCATTTTTTTCACTGATTGTTGTGGTGCAGCAGTGCATAATTTTAGTTTGTTTAAAATATGTGGTTATATTACTGAAGTTTTCAATTTGCTATGCATTACTTAGTGTGTGTGTGAGTATGTGTGTGACGCGTGTCATCAAATCAGACACCTTTGATTGTGCCACATAATAATTTCAGCAATGTGAAGCTGCTATCCACTGCTGCTGTGTGATTTTTGTACTCCTTTGTGTTATCTTTACTGGTACTAGCACTAGAGACTGTTACTGCAGCAGTGCATTACACTGGCCCCCCGCAGCCCACCCCAACCGGCAAAGGTATTCTTTTCCAGATTTGAATTTCTGATGGTGAGCACAGTGCACAGTGCACTCTTAATCTGTGTGTGCATTTGCAACTCTTTAAGGCCAAATCTCCATCTGTAACTTAAGTCACAGTTGTTTCTTTGACTTCCCTTCAGAGTACTTGACAGATGTGGTGCTTAATTGTACTCATTAATATGCATTTTTAAGTCAGAACCATCATCACGAGTCACTTGTGATACAAATCACGTTCTTCATCATCACGGTCACAAATGCAGTCACAAATCATGATTCATGATCATTCACATTATGAATCACAACATACATTTTTTTTCTAGTTACTTGGAGGTATTGTAAGCCTGTTTTGTATTATCTCTCCAGGCTTCACCACCCCACCATTGTACTCACTGATACGTGATTTTAAGTCTGGGAGTTTTAAGCTACAGCTCTTCAGGGAAGTACAGCCATAGGCGGTAGGCATTCATGTTTCTTCATCATCACGGTCACAAATGCAGTCACAAATCACGATTCACAATCACGTCACGAATCACAACATTAATTTTTTTTAATAGTTACTTGGATGTATTGTAAGCCTGTTTTGTAGTATCTCTCCATGCTTCACCACCCCACCATTGTACTCATTAATGTTTGTTTTTAAGTCAGGGAGTTGGACAGTGTCTGCAGTACATACACAGACTGGAAAGAAGACTGACTGCACACATGCAGTTTAGTACAGTATACTTGCACTGCTCAGAATACAAAGCGTCACGCATATGGAAGACAACAAAAAAAGGGCATAATTACATACAAGGGTCAGGGATGGTGGAGGAATACATTTTATAACACAGCAAGGAAGGTGTGGGGGGGCACATGGTGAGAGGAAAAAAAAATAATGTGGGATCCCATGGTGATCCAGCAGCAGTTCCAGCATGGACATAATTTGCAACTGATGTTCCCCTATGTGATCCAGCCACTGCTCCACAGCACTCACCCTCTCATTGTTATTCTCAACAGCACTCCAGAGAACTGCCAAGTAAGCCTGTATTACATGCAGTTCTCTGGGGTCCACACATTCTACAGGCTGACCTGCTGGTGGTGGTGGTGGGGGTGTGGGGGTGCTGGTGGAGCAGCAGGTGCTGCTGTGGCCCTCCTCTTCTTAGGGATGCCGCAATGCACAGCTGCACCCTCTGCCACAGAATGGCCAGCAGGTGCAGGCATGGTCTGTTCTGTGGTACCCTGCCATTCCAACTACTGGTGATTGAGCATATGGGTGCACTTGCCCTCAGTCCCCAGGTGAGTCCCCCGGGGGCCACGGCATACCTCCACCTCACATAGGTGGCACTTGACTACACTGCTGTCCCCCCACACAGAAAAAATCTGCCAAACAATGGAGGTGTGGGGAGGACCAGGTACAGGCAGGGGATGGCCAGATGAACTGGCAGCCGGCTGGTTACAGTGCTGAACAGGGATGGAATACACACCTGGGCCTTAGGGAATAGGTACATCCTGCTCCAGAGAACCTGGACTTGGTGGTGGTGGTGGTTCAACTGCCTCAGAGTCAGGAAAGGAGGTGGTGCTAGTTCTGCTTCCGGGGGGGGGGACTCACAAGTATCGAGTGGTCCAACAGGAATGGGTGCCCATGCCCTCCACACTCGCACACGGTACGATGCTTACCACTACCACGCTCTTCCAGAGCTGCCCCCGCCCCAGACATTCCCTCACACTGGTCCATCTCTCCTACTGAGCTCCCTCAGTCTGAGCAATTACTACTCACACTGTCACACAACACACACACAGTCACACAGGCAAACAACTAACTACTTATAAATGTAAGAAAAATAAAATTTACAGAAAGAACAAATTAACTAAAAAAAGAGTACAGAAAAGACAAAAAAATGTAGCTTTTAAAAAAGCTGTTGGGTCTAAATCAAAGTTTAAATCTCCTCCTCGCTCTGATCTCAAAGTATCAGCAGTCACAAAACACACTACTCTCTCTCTGTCTGCACAGGAGAAAGTAAAAGTGTCTGCTTGTATGACTCACTTTCTTTCCGCCTAGTTAAAAAGCATGTGACTTATAGTACTACAAACCATGTGATGTGTGGGTGGGGCTGCCAAATCTGAAACACCAAGTGGATCACTTAGCATCATAATGAGGAATGCGAAGTCCATTAAAAACAATGACTTGCCTTACTTCGCATTGCCATTCCACCTTAACGTAAAGTGGTAATGACAAGGCGGAGTGAGCACTTTGCATTGCCCACTCCACGTAGCGGATTGGCAACGCGAAGTGCCCACTTTGCATTCACTTTACCAGCAGAATTTAAATTTGCTGCATCTCTACTACACAGCCCTGGACAGATGCAGGGTGCATAGTATTCATGACTATGAACACCCACTGGGCACCTGTCAGTGGCCCTACCTCCTTGGTGTGCAGCTGTGGGGGGTGGATCACTGGGCTCAGGCAGGCAACCAATGGAATGTCGGCCTGACTCCCATAGTGGATTCTCTGCTGCATGTGTGCAGATGCTCCTGGGAAGGTGCAGACCCCAGGTCTGGGTCCATTGAACGATTGCCTGAATGACTTCCGTGGCCCTCCCTGGTAGCTCAGTGGGCTGGGGCAGCAGTTTGGCTTGGTCCTGATGCTGATGCCTCTGGCAAGTGTCCATTTTGGGGGTGCATAACATTTACAGCTGGATCCCCATCGTGTAAATTGAGCCCCCATGGCTTGGCACTCTATGCCACCTCTATGCCTTTGTGAATGGTGTGGAGTGTGGGTATTCCTCCATGCATGCCCCTTGACTGCACGTGGCATGTAGTTGCACAAGCAGCCAGGGGATCTGGTGCACAAGGTGCTAGCATGCCTGTCATGAATACTGCAGGGGTCTGGCCAGAACCCTGCTGTGCAGTATTCGGTCTTGGGCATATCTATGTGCCCACATGCACACCATGTAGGCATTTGTGAATAAGGCATTTTATTTATGACCGCTAATTGGATCATTCCATCAGTGCTAGTTGGATCAGTCTCTTTTTCTTTGTTAAAAATTGCATACTTTATTAAAACTTTGAAAAAGCACTTGAAGTGTGAAAACATTCAGCTACCTTGAGCGTTGGTGCAGGCAGCATACTGCCAACTGATGTTTGTTGTTTTGTACAGTGAAGTATTATCCCAGACACAACATTTGTATGTTTTTTTCATGGAGAATTGAAAACTGAGGAAGACAAACTCCTGAGAGACTGTGAGATACTTTACTAAAGATAATTTCATAGATAACTGCATACAGCCTTAATGATTCTTCAAGCTTAGCATGAATTTTAACATCACAATTATGTATCCTGGATCTATGACTAATGGGAGTCTTAAAAGTCTCTAAAAGCCTTGTTAAGAAATCATGTAATCAGTTTTCTCATCTATAGGTGATACCTTTGAATTCTAATATCCAGTTGTTTTGTACTCATCTTCACCTACTAAGGAGCTGTCTGATTTTCAGAATTGCCAGGTTACTAGTGCTGAAAAGTCCTTGTAAGCTGCAAAACCTGTATTAAACCTCAAAAATGCACATAGACTACTATATCAAGTAAATCAACAAACATAATAAAAATGAGAACTTGTGTGCTCAGCTGATCTACATAAAAAGTATACTGTTATAGTCTTGCATCAGTCAGTCATAAACTGCAGATAATGAGTAAAATACAGTTGATTAGTTCAATAACTGTCCTAACACTGACAGCTTTTCCCTCTCTCTCCTGCAGTGAAAGAATAGAAGCCGCCTGGAGTTAAACTAGTCTCAAGAATGCTGTTATTGCTTCTATACTCTGGATCTTCAAGACATTGTTAAGCCTCTGTGTCACTGAGGGCTTGTTATTTGTAAGCCAAAGCTATTTATTTTATTTATTTATTTTAATATTGGAATTACAATCCTTTGAGTCATAGACTCATTTCCAAAGACTCCACTTCAGTTACAAACATAAGATACAGTAAGGCAGTTACAGTGTGGATATATAAACAGAAAATCAATGGGTGAATGTGGCCTATACAATATGTTAGCTAAGTGGGCTGGGAGAAAAACATAGTAAAATAGTTACAAGTATATTAACAACCCAGTGGAATGGGATCTATACAAGAGGTTAGCTAAGCATGGTCCCAAAGACAAGGGACTAGTTGTAGGCAAAGGAAACAGTGCAGTCAGTAGAGGTCAGACTTTGTCAAAGCAGGGTTTAGAGGCAGTACAGTTGAGTACAGGCTCGGGCTATCAGATGGCAGGTGGTACAGCTATGGGCAGATGCAGGAGTGGGTAGTGAGTATGTGGCCTCTGAGAGCCACCTTGAAAGGACCCAGTTTGGAGAGGCTAGTGACGGATGGAGGAAGGGCATTAAAGATGGTGGGGGCCCTAACCATAAATGACCTCTGTGCCAGGGTTGTCTTGACCCTGGGCATTAACAGGGAGGCAGTGCTAGTGCTGCGAGTGTTTCCTGGATGTTCTTTGGTAGTCAGTGATGCTGTCAATCCCGGAGGTGTTAACCCATGGAGAGATTTCTTGACTGTGAGACAGACCTGATACCTGAGCCTCTCATCTGCGTAATGGAGTAGAGGGTGCACATGTGCATGGTCCATGTCACACCTGACAGGAGCCTGCATACTTTTTTGAGGACTACATTGATTTTGTTGAGAGCCATTGTGTCAGCTACGCTATATATCAGGAGACCGTAGTCTATCAGGGAAATGACAGATGAGGTGATGGCTAGTTGAAATGCTTCAGGACGTAAGCAGTCCTTGTGGTGGTAGAGGAGGCTGATACGGGTGTACACTGCAGATGTGAGCGTGTGATTGTGGGCATGGAAGGTGAGAGCAGGGTCAAAGGTAACCCCTAGGCATTTGTAGGAGTAGACCTGTTCTAGTGGGTGGAATGAGCTGGAGACGATGTGAAGGGGCCAGTTCTTTTGTTTGTTCTGATGGTGCACAAATAGTAGGGTCTCAGTTTTCTTCAGGTTCATAACAAGCCTGCTTTTGCTGAACCACTGTTCAGCCAGGCTAAAGGAGTGCTGGAGTGTGGCCTGCAGGTTGTTAGGGTTTGCATGGGTGGTGCACAAGACAGAGTCATCTGCGTAAAGTAGTATTTTTCCCGGGTAGTGGGAGGGGAAGGCGTTGAGAAAGAGACTAAAGAGTAGTGGTACAGGATGGATCCCTGGGGTACTCTAGAGCATATTGGGTGGGAGATGGACAGCATGGTATTAATCTTGACACACTGCGTTCATGATGTCAGGTAGCTGGAGAGCCAGTTGAGGGGACTTTGAGGGAACCCTAATTTGAGGAGGATGTCCAGCAGGAGGTGTGGTTTATTGTGCCGAAGGCCTTGGAGAGGTCAATGAACATGGCTCCTGCTAATTTTCCCTTATCAAGAGCAGCATGGATGTAAGATGAGAATTCCAGGAGGGCTGTGGTTGTGCTGTGCCCAGCACGGAAACTGTGCTGTTGGCTGCAGAGCAGGTTATGAGTGTCTAGGTAGGCTGTTAGCTGATCAGCCACCACCTTTTCTAAGGCTTTGGAGAGGGGGGGAGGATTGAAATTGGCCAGTAGTTCCCCATGGCTAGGTGACCCCCACCTTTGTGGTGGGTGTCACTACTGCTGTTTTCCAGTTTGGGGGGAACTGACCAAGGCAGAGGGAGAGATTCAGGAGGCTCGTTAGGGGGAGGAGCAGAACATCTAGTGCCAAACATAGTAGTCTAGTGTCCAGCGGGTCATTTAGGGGGCTAGTGCCTATCAAGGCCTTGGCCAGGTAAGGCTCAGCTTCCTGGGATGTGATTGTCATCAGGTACAGCCCTGACCATCACTGTTATTAGCATTGGGAGCAGATATTTTTTTATGAGCAGCTCTGGCCCCTCCGGGTGCCAGACCTAGAATCAAGTTCTTTAAAGTAAGGCCAAGAGAAAGTTCTAACATTTTTTATTGCAGCACCTACCTCAGACCAGAACGTCCAATCCGAAGACAATTCTAGAAAAGGTGATATTGCTTCACCTGTCCTCCACACCCTCTCCAGCACCTGTTCATAGCATTAGTGTCAGAATGTTAGATACTACTGGGATGATAAGGAACTGAGTGCCTACTTTCCACCTGCATTCTCTCCATGCCGAGGAGGTGGTTGTGTCATTTTCATGTTATCTGATTTTATGTAATTCCTTAGCATTTCACTTCTTTTTCAAGTTTAGGAATGTATTTGGCCTGCTTTCTTAATGTCATTAATATGAAAAACTCGCATCAGGACTGGATTGTGTACTTATTATCATATTATATTACTTATCCTGACTACACAATGTGATGTCATAAACACAGTTGTGAGGTCAGGTGGGAAGAGTCAGATGTTTTTAAAAATTACAACAGAATATGAACTTGAAATATTTATCAGATCATTTATGAAATAAAGGCAAAAACCTGGACTGCAATAATCTTAAATGCAATGCATATAAACACTCAGAATAATATATGGGAAACCATATACAACAAGGCTGTGTTCCCATCGAGAGGTTACACATGGATCTCAAGAGTAAAGCTTGAGTGGTCAGTTTCAATACCAGATGGAAACATGTGCCCCGAGATGGAAACAGGATCTGCTGAGTTATGTGTGGTTGCCCATATTTTATTCTAGATAGTATATTTTTTTACACCGGGGTCACAGAAGTGCCCCCAAGTAAAACTTGTAATTTGTTTATGTAAAAAAAAAAAAAAACTCACGCACACACACCATTGCTTTACTACTCAACCTGCGCCCATAGTTTTACATTTTTTAGTTGCAAGAGTTTGTAAATTTAAGTTTGACCAAGTTCTATCCTAGAAAATATAGCAGCTCTGTGATACAAAGTGCTGCCATTTCAAGAATGCTGATTGGAACTTCTTACTTCAGCAGGATCTTCACTTGGTGTAACCTATTCTACATTCAGAATTAAAGTTGCAGACTGTACAAGTTGAGAAGTACAGCTTTGGCACTGGGTGGTCAGTAAGCAGCTGGGTATTGTGAACAAGGATTGGAATCCACTCAACAATGCTTTAGAATGTGCATAACATGATGGTTGAGTCGTTGAATGCCACATCTCGTTCCACACCAGCGACCCGAGTTCGGGAGTGAGCTTGAGCCACCAGGGGTCTGCCGGGTGGTGAGGGCAAGGTGCTGATCAAGCTGTTGCAAGACAGTGCTCCTCTCCAGGGAGGGACATGGGTTTCCCTGGCTCTTGGCTGACACCTGGTGGAAGCTAGGTGGCAGCGCCAAGCCACAAGGGAAACCTGGCATTAGGCCAGGTGGGAGGATGGGGCCATCACTGGAATGATGGAGTGCATGCACACCTCCACACGCATGCATGTCTATCTTCTAGGCTGTCAGGATAATGGGGAGAAGATCAGAAAAATACCATTACTCCCCTGTCGCCAAGCAGGCAAAGGTGGTGGCATGTGGAGCAAAAAGCAATATAAATAAAAAAGAATGTGCACGGCAGTTTAGCATGCACAAAATGAAGATTTTAACTAGTCTCACTTTTATACAGAACAATTGCTAGCCATAAACTATATAATGAGTTTCAACATTTTATTATGGCTGCATAGCAGAGCTATTCTGACATATTGCTGTTACATACTAAAGAGAGGGGACTGTGGAAGCATGTGACCAGATACCTAGACTGTGTCCTTCTACAGTACAGCTGAAGCACATGCAGTCCTCTCCATTGACCACAGTCCCCCCCCCCAAGTGGGTGCATTTTTTTCCTGCTCCACGCTCACTTCCGGTTCACTTTTGGTATTCAGAGCAAGATGTCCCCTCCACCCTCCAATCGCCATCCCCATTATATCAGTAATGTCTCCCTGGTGTCTAGTGGAACCCCCCCAACCTCTGATCACCATCCCTGTATATCTATACATTTCGCTGGTGTCTAGTGACACCCCTGCCCTTTGATCACTGTCCCCATATTTCTATATGTTTCCCTGGTGCTTAGTGGCATCCCACTTCCAGTCTCCATCCCCACATTTCTGTAATGTTTCCCTGGTGTCTACTGACACCCCACATCCTCTGATAGCTGTCCCCCTATACATCTAATGTTTCTCTGGTGTCTAGCAGCACCTTGACCCACCCTCCAGTCACCATCCCTGTATTAATTTTAGAAAACTGAGCTGTAATAAAGAAATCCATTCCTCGTTGTTTTTTTTCCTTTTTCTTCTTTAAACCCATAAAAAAAGAAAACAGTCCCTTGCTGATCTGAACCCTGCCACCTGATCACCCACCCACCCACCCTCAAATCACCATCTCTGTTAGCTTGATCAGAAATCTTTAAAATTCAAGCCCAGGAAAGATTATCATTTATATTAAAATTATTTCTTCTTCCTTTGAAACGCCTTCCAAGGATGTGTTTAGAAGAAAAACTAGCTTATAATCGAATAGGTTTTATATCTCCAACCATTGTAACAATTAAAAAGACTTACTTTCCTTGGGACTAGGATATTCATTATATGAGATCTATATCAGGCCATTTGAGGATATAATATCGCAAATTAAGACCTGGTTAACAGAGGTTGAATGGTCAGCTGATCACATTAAAATAGAGTGGTTAGTAAATTACAGATGGTATAAGAACATAAAAACCTCTAGTGGCTTGAAAGATTATTTGACAAAACTGACAGACTGGAATGAACGAAGAGTTCTGTCAAGGTTTAGAATGGAATTGTATCCTGTGAACTATATCATGCTAAAGCAAAGGAGAAATGAAGTTAGAACACCATACTGTAATTGTAACAATCAGGTTGAAGATGACCTGAAGCACATTGTGTTACATTGCCCACTTTATAACAAACAGAGAAAATATTGGCTGGGATCCATCTTGGCGACCCTCGGTCTTCCCTCTGATCAGTTACTTTTTATTTCTCTTTAATTCCAAAAGTATAACAGCTCTAAAAAGTTTAAGTAGATTCCTAATATCGACCAAACTATGAGAATTAAGTAAGATGAAATGATAAAGTGTTACCTTGCCTAAGTTTATTAGGTAGCAGTCAAATTGGATGCTATGACCTGATTTTTATGAAACTTGTATAATTACCGTGTGAAGGTTAGGGCTTTGTATAATTTATATTATACTTATGTAATGTTAAAGATTTTAATGGCTTAGGAATGTATACATTTTTAAAATTTGTAATGACATTTTGTCGAACAATAAATTTCTATTTACCCACCAACTATCCCCGTTATATATGTAATGTTTTCCTGATGTCTAGTGGCACCCCAGCCCCTACCCTACGATTGCCATCTTTGTATTCATATAATGTTTCCCTGCTGTCTAGTGGACCCCACCAGCCTCTGATTGCTGTCCCTGTATTTGTATAATGTTTCTCTAGTATCTAGTGGCAACCCTACTCTCTGATTGCTGGCACAGTATTAGTATAATGTTTCCCTGTTGTCTAGTGGCACCACACCACCCACTGATCCCTGTCCCTATATTTATGTAGTTTTCCCCAGTGTCTACTGGCATCTGCCACCCACCGATCCCCATAACTGTATTTATGTACTATTCCCCTGTGTCTGGTGGCACTCCCTCCAATCCTCGCCCCCCCATATGTTTCCCTAGTGACTAGTGGCACCCCTCTGATGGCCATTCTCCACGGCATGGGGGTCATAATGTTACAAGACATTATGCCTCCTTCTTAAAGTCATCTTTCTCAATATCAGCACAATTTCTGCCATGAGGCATAAGTCTTTTTCTGTTGGGGGGCTCCACCTCCCACACTCCCCTTGCAGGGGGCTGCAACCCTTGAACCTCCCCCACTAAAGATTCTCAAATCTGGGGGAAGGGAGTCAACTAAGGGAGTGCACAAGTAAATAAAAAATTAAATATTCTGGGAGCGGGAATCAAACCCAGTCCCAGACACAGCACCTGGGTTCCTGCTGCTGTGGCTCAGTCCTGTGAGCCACAGAAGCTGCTTGGTGGAACCCACTCCCAGCTGAGGTCATATCCTCTGCCTGGGAAAGCACTACTGGTGTAATACCGTGTACAGCAAGTATACGTGGTATTGCACCATTAGTTGTTACAGGCTATGCTGTACCCACTTAGGTATAGTGCTGCATGCTATTAAGCATGCAACATTATGACAGAGTAGGCATTCCCACATTTCTGTAATGTTTCACTGGTATCTGGTGGCACCCCGTCCTCCTGCAGATGTCCCCCTATATATCTAATGTTTTCCTGGTGTATAGTGGCACCCTCCAACACCATCCCTATATTAATTTTAGAAATGTGAGCAGTAATAAAGAAAACTGTCCCTCACTGTTTTTAGTTCTTTAAACCTGTAAAAAAGAAAATATTCCCTCACTGATCTGACCCCTTTCACTCCAGCCTCCCATCCTTCAGTTGCCATCCCCCTATTTGTATTATGATTCCCGGGTGTCTAGTGGAACCCCTCCAACCTCCATTCTATGGTCCTGTATTTGTATAATGTTTTCCTGGTGTCTAATGGGACCCCCACCTTGTACTTATGTCATTTTCCCTAGTGTCAAGTGGCACCTCCTGCCCTCCAATCTCCGTCCCAATATTTATGTAGTTTTCCCTGATGTCTAGTGGCATCCCCCACCCTCCAATTCCCATCTCCATATTTATATAATTTTACCTGGTGTCTAGTGGCACCCCCCTCCTACTCTCTGATCCCTGTCTCTCTATATGTTTCCTTGGTATCTAGCAGCACTCCCAACATTCCATCACCGTCCTGTCAGCTGTAATAAAGAAAGCCATCCCTCAATTTTATTTTTCTTTCTTTAATCCTGTAAAAAAGGAAACTGTCCCTCACCAATCTGACTGCAGCAACCCCAGCCTCCCACTCAGCACTCACCACCCTAAACCCCCAGTACACCCCCACACACCCTCACTCACCTGAACAGGTCACAAGCCAAAGATAAACTCTTTGATCAAAGACATGTCTTGCTGCAGGAACTGGCAACTGCATTATCAGAAGCTAAGGTAAGTGCAGTTCATTGTATTTTATTTAATACTTATTGGTGTGTCAATAACCAGCCACTGGCAGAACCTTAAAAACTCTATTATTCACATGTGTGAATAACGGACCATGGATAACGGAGTTCCATTTACCGCCTTTGAGAAAAATTCTCAAAGGGGCTTCCATGCCAGCTAAACAACTTTGCCACTGTTTGTTCTCATGCTAGCAGTTAACTTGCTCTATCACAGAAAAACTGCCAGCATGTAGGACTGAACTTTCCTCAACTAAAACAGCAGTGTACTGAAACCACATAGCCAGATGAACACTTCAAGTTTTTCATTTTGGGAAGTTGTTCTGGCTGAGTGGATCAAACAGATCAAGGCAGGTAGATAAACTGTGTTTCTTTTTCTTTTTTTAAAGTGAAGTGTCATTTCTTGAAAAGGAGTTGTGATTTAGGTATTTAAATTGAGAGCAGTTTGATGTGCTTCTGGAAACAACTGATCACTGAGGAGCGAGCGTGTGGTGAATTAAGTCATGGAGCCAGCACTACTGAAGCCAATCACACAGAGTGGCTGTTCCTAAAATTAAATAGTTTTTCCATTCATATTTATTTTAATGGTACTGAGTTGTGTACCATGCCAGACTTCCTGGAGAACAAAACAGAAGTCAGGGATCGGAGGATGTGTGAGCGCGACCTTTAGGATTACTAGAACCTGCCTAAAACAGAATAAAAAATGCATAACCAAAAGAACCAGTAAATATGAAAAATAAAACAGAGGGAAGTGCTTAAACTCGATTTTATGCACACCCTCAGTGTGTGATGCCCTGATAAACCACTCGGGCTTCGCCCTTTGGGTTTATGGAGCATCAACAACCTGGGTGTGCATAATATCCTCATTATACACACTTCCCCTTGCATTATTCTATATTTTATTTATTTAATTCTTGGATAGTAATACCTTTGAGCTGAAATCTCATTTAGAAAGGTTCCACATCATAACCATAACATTCAGACAAACAATACAAATAAGAGAATCGAAAAATTTATCATAGAGAGCAATAGGCATATTTTGCTGAATATGACAAGCAGAAATAAATCAGTCTGAGTTGACTTTGTCAGGTTTCAAAAAATACAAGAGAACATCAGATAAATTCATGCACAGAGAGTTAAACCAAGTGAGTCACATTTGCACATTATTACAGCATTGTTTCAAGCAGGAGAGAATCAGTCAGAGTTGACCTAGTCTGGTTAAGGGGTGGGTGACAGGGGGGCAAGGTAAGGCATCGAGGCAAGGGGAGGGTAGTGAAGGGGTGGTTGTTACAGCTGGGGTGATGGGGTGTGTGTGAAGGAGATGGTGGCAGGAGAGGATGGGGTAGAGAGAGGGGGTGGAGACAGTGACAGGTTGGGTAGGGGTGTAGGTGGGACAATGATGCAGGGATGAGGTGGGAGTAGTGCTAATTAGGAATGGTAGTCACAGCTGCAAAGTGCAATTAGGTGTTGGCGAAGTTTGCTCTTAAAGGGTCCTAGTTTAGGTACAGACATTATGTCATAGGGAAGGTCATTTAGCCATCAAGGCACATGGTAGGCAATGGATCGCTGAGCTTGTGATGTTCGGCAGAAGGGGACTTGGAGGTACTGCCTGGTCATGCCTCGTGTCCAATGAGAATTCTTCGCTGGAGTGAGGAGTTGCTGGATTGCCTGAGGGGTTAGGTCTAGGCAGGTTTTTCTCCCTAGGAGACATACTTGGTATTTCATCATGCCTTTCAGATGCAGCCAATTGGTCTGAGAGTATAATTCTCAGGTATGTGCAAGCCTGTGGGCTCCGGTTATTAGCCTATATGATTTGTTTAGTGCTGTGTTGATCCTTCTAAGAGTTGTATCAGAGGCAGCGCCATACATAGCAGACCATAGTAGATGATGGAAATGTTCGAGTTGTTCACTGCGAGTCAGCATGCATCTCAGATCATACAGTGTCTGTGCCTATTAAGGAGGCCAATCCTTGTATTAACTGCCTTACCATGTGCTCAACCATGGTTGGCAACAGATGGTGAGCTGTTGAGGGTTACCCCTAGATATTTTAAGATATTTGCTTGTTTAAGTGGGGCATTGTGTCTGTTCCATATGGTTAGTTGGTACACTTTATGCTTGTTGTAGGGGTTAAAAAATTGCAACGTCTTCATTTTCTTATAGTTTATCAGATGTTTATGATCCGAGAACCATGCTACAACAGTCCACAAATTTGGCTGGATCTGCATTTCCAGGAGGAATGGAGTTTTTAAATTTGAGGCATAACTTTGTCATTTTTGCATATTTTCACCCTTTATTTTTAACCTGGCCTTTTTGGAATCCCACCTCTTGATCAATGGTCATAGAATTATGCAAATCAAGCCCAAAAGGTGATTCCACAGTCAGTTGGCAAAATGACCTTTCAGTCAGGAGTTTTTACCCATAAACGTTTTTCCCAACATGCAGAGAGGCAGCTATTCAACCCAGTTCCCAGCACTCGTACTAGCTCCCTACTGCCCCTGCCACCTCCCTGGTCTTACTGGTTTCTCCACAAACTTCCCCACCATAGAAAATCTGGGAAGGGAGGGCTGTCCTTCCACATGATCAACACATCCAAGCCATACCAACATGGTGACTGGGCAGTGATGCAGGCACAGTACAGCCATGCCGGGCCTCATTAAGTCCCTCTGATGCCATTTGCTTAGTTTTCTCCCACCCCACAGTGGAGCGTCATACTTGTATGTGCAGCCACACATGTCTGATGTGTCCCTCCTGTTCCCTCCTGTACGTGCCTCCCTGGCACTGCACTACCCCCAGTTTTCCAGCTAGGTGCTGCCTAGACTGAGCTGACATACAGTGAAGCTCGCCAGGATGAAACCCATTTTTACAGCATTCTGCAGTATGCTGCAGCAGAGTTACTGCAGTGAGCAATGTAATTGCAATAGAAATTGGTCCCTTTTGTCATGCAGAAAAAATGTGACACTGCCAAGTGAATGTCACAGTTTCCTGCAAGACAAAAGGGACTAATTGCCATTGAAATTACATTGTTTTCCACAATAACTCTGTTGCAGCATGCTGCAGAGTGCTGCAAAATGCTGCAGAACTGGGTTTCATCCTGGTGAGCTTCACTGTACCACTCCTCCCCAGAAGATGAGAGCAGTCCCTTGGACACTTGATTCTCCCTGTACTTGGCTGACCACTGATGACCTGAGTCCTTTCCCAAACCTGGGTCGCCAGTGTGGGAACAGGTAATGTTCTAGGTGCCTCAGGCCTCTTTGCCACTTGGCTGACCTTTTGGGTGGGATTTAGCAAATTTTACCACCACCATTGTTCATGAGGTGGGGTCATAAGAATGGCAAGTTCAAAATTTTTTGGTCTAAATATGTAAAAATTACAATGTTACATGTGGGAGGACTAATGTAAGTTACACCACCTAAATGTAGGTGTAACTTACATTGCCGGTTCTCCACTGGGTTCTCTGGGTTCTCCTCCAGAGGTTGTTGTAGAATCCCGACACAGGGGACTTTGTCGCTGTCCTTCTGGAATGGGGCACAACTGCTGCCATAAACCCCCTAGCGCCATGTCACAGGGGGTTTATGGTGCAACTGCCAGCATAACAGCTGTTCGGTGCAAGTGGCCTGTGACATGTCACAGGCCACTTTGTAGAATAGCGCAAGCTGCAACTGTTGGCGTAAGTTGCTACTTGCGCCATTCTACTTGGCGCAGGTGCTGTTATGCCAGGTGTAACCTTTCTAGAATTGGAGCAACAGTCTTTCTCTCCTAAATTTATTCAGCACCTCTTCACCCATGGAATAGGCTTTTAGTTCATAACAGAGAGTATATATAAATGATGAGGAAAAATAAAGATAAATGGTCTTAGTACCAATTGATGTATACTTAATATGGCCAAAAGTGCTGCCAACATCAATCATGAGATCAGGAAAACATGAATACAGGTTTTGTTAAATGTGCAGATAAGTGCTTTTCAGTCTATTACCCCCTGACTTCTTTTGAGAGTTTGATTCTTTAACTTAGATGACATACAGTTTGGCATCACTTGTATTCTCCCCACTACAGAGTTACCATTAGGAGACCAGAAAAGGTGTATAAGTCCTTTCAATTATGTCTTTTTTTTCTTATGCTTTAACCTTGCACTCTATTTTATTGTATTATGATGAACGGTCTATAACCACCACAAGCACTTCACCAGCCCTCTTTTGGAATATCAGCCTCTCCAAGCAAATGAAATTGGCACAACAATTGGTATTTCCTGTCAATATCCTATGTAGGAGACAGACTCCTTTGGAAGACAATCTAGTATATAAAGGACAGAAGAAAACCCATGTTGAAAAAATTAGACTAAAATCAATGGACGTGCAGTACAGAAAAAAGAAGAAAATGATGGATATTGGAGAAAACTGCAGGACAGCTATTGCATTCATTCCAACAGCTGAGGAGTCAATATGATGTAAACGTCAAGGAGATACACAAGAAGACATAGCTATACATTCCATATTAAAAGCAATGTTTGTTTCTCCTTTTTTTGCCCTGTCTTATTCACCCATATTTAAGAACCGTTGAAAGCTGCAAGGTCAAAAAACGTGCTGTGCGGAGATCCCAAAAGTGCATGGACAAAAACCACACTAAAATTATAGAAACAAACTTCAAACCATGCATGCTATTGTTGACGCACGTGCATCCCTTCACAATCTTGATGGGAAACCTTCCTATTTTTTACAGTATATATGCCAAGATGTTATCAATACAGGGATAAATGTTTGTCTGAGGACAGTGGAAGAATGTAGATACTGTACCAGATAACTGATTGTTTACTTTTGAAGAATCACAAGAACACACAAGGATGGAACCATTGGTTTTAAGGGACTGTAATATCCAACACAAGAACAAGAACAGACCCTGGTACAAATTACAAAGGAGACTGACAACTGGTTTTTCATCATGAAGTTCAAATACAAGACATAGTATCCCTTATGAGTACTAGTGTGTCGAGATGAAGCGAAATGTAATTTTGCTGGTGAAATTACAGCAAAATTGGGAATTTTGCCCCACAAAATATTTTGTGAAATTCGAGCATTTCATTGAATATTTTGTGGGTGCGAAATGCGGATATTTGAAAAGTGTTTTCCCTTCGTCTGGCCATAGTGGCCAACATTAAAGTAAATGATTAAATCCCCAGGATCCTTGGTGTCTAGTGGTCCCACCCCTCCTGGCTGATCGCTGCCCATTATGAAGAATCCCCCACCACCACCAAGATTCACCCCTGTCCATCTCCCTTCCAGAATGTTAATTAAAAATAAATATCCCTGGTGTCTATTGTCCCTCCCACAATCTCTCTCCCAATCTGAAAAATGACCCCATCCACTGAGATTCACTCCTTATCCCTCGTCATCCTCACCATGAGTGCTGCCATCCAGACACTACATCATGTCATTATTTAATTAAAAAAAAAACTTTCCCTGGTGTCTAGTGGATCCCCCACCCTGTCTTGTAGTGACTCCCCTGCTGCCCCCCATTCAGGACCAGGACCCCAGCAGGCCACCAGCACAACCCTCCACTCACCTCCATGGCTGGCAGCCCCACTGAGCGCTTTCATCATGAATGAGCGCAAGCTGACTGAGTACTTTCAATGAATGAGCACATGCGCTAATTTATTGAAAGCACTCAGTCGGCCTTGGCTCATCCATGAAAGTTCTCAGTGGGGCTGCTGGCCATGGAGGTGAGTGGAGGGGCTGTGCCAGTGGCCCACTGGATTCCTGGTCCTGGATGGGGGGGTTGGGGTCCACTAGACACCAGGGAAAGATTTTTTTTAAATAAATAATGACATCATCTGGAGTCTGGATGGCAGCACTCATTGAGGATGGGGGACTGGGTGTGAATCTCGGGAGAGAACATTCTTCAGATTGGGCCAGCAATCAGCCAGCAGGGTGACATTAGACACTGGGGATATTTATTTTTAATTAACAGTCTGGTTGAGGTGAATCTCAATGGTGGTGGTGGTGGGGGGATTCCTCATAATGGGCAAGCGATCGGCCAAGGGGGTGGGACCACTAGACACCAGGGATCTGGGAATTTAAATATTTACTTTAATGTTGGCCACTATGGCCGGGGGGGGACTTAAAAAAAATACACATGCAATTTTATCCCCTTCAAATGCAGAATTTCACATGCAAAACATGAAAATTCATCCACTGGTAGTGAAATTCTGCATTTTGCAGGCAAAATTCTGCATTTCTCCTGTTGAATTTCACATTTTGCGCCCACTAAATATTTTGCAAAATGCGTGAATTATGTAAAATATTTCACGGAACAAAATTTTTGCATTTTGCCCATCCCTACTAGAGTGGTGACTTTATTAATTAAATATTTTATTTTTCCTCTTCTTTTATCAGGTCATTTTAACACTATTGAACTATAATTGTTTTACAAACATTGGGCTCTATTTACTAAAGCGAGGCTTATACACACAAAATGCACATATAATGCCCACATACTGTAGCTACACAGTAGTGATGGGCGAAGTGGCCCCAAGTCATTCTGCTGAGTGGTTCACGGAGTGAAGGCGAATTCATGGAGTGCTCCGCAATGCGAAGTGGGGTACTTCATGTTATTGAGTAACATGAAGTCCATTGAAAACAATGACTTCCTGTTACTCCACCTTCCCAAACCACTACTCCACCAATTCATAAGGCGAAGTACATTGAAAACAATGTACTTCGCCTTGTTTTTAAGCTCCAAAGGCAAATTTTGCAGTGCAGTTCTTTGTGGTATCTTTACTGGTGCTAGTACTAGTGATTGTTACTGCTGCAGTGCATAATTTTAGTCTGTTTAAAATATGTGGTTGTATTACTGAAGTTTTCAATTTGCTATGCATTACTTGGTGTGTGTGTGTGTGTGTGTGTGTGTGTGTATGAGTATGTGTGTGACATGTGTCATCAAATCAGACACTTTTTTTTTGTGCCACATAATAATTTTAGCAATGTGAAGCTGCTATCCACTGCAGCTGTATGATTTTTGTACTTCTTTGTAGTATCTTTACTGGTACTAGTACTAGTGACTGTTACTGCAGCAGTCCATTACACTGTCCCCTTCCCACGGCCTGCCCCAAACGGCAAAGGTATTCTTTTCCAGATTTGAATTTCTGATGGTGAGCACTGGTTAGGTGTTGTGACTTTGTGTCTGCATCTCTTCAGTGCACAGTGCAATCTTAACCTGTCTGTGCATTTGCATCTCTTTAGGGCCCAATCTCCATCTGTAACTTAAGCCACAGTTGTTTCTTTGACTTTTCTTCAGAGTACTGGACAGGTGTGGTGCTTAATTCTGCATGAACATTGTACTCATTAATATGCGTTTTTAAGTCAGGACCATCATCACGAGTCACTTGTGATACAAATCACATTCTTCATCATGACGGTCACAAATGCAGTCACAAATCATGATTCACGATCATTCACATTACGAATCACAACATAAATTTTTTTTCTAGTTACTTGGATGTATTGTAAGCCTGTTTTGTAGTCTCTGTCTCTCCAGGCTTCACCACCCCACCATTGTACTCACTGATACGTGTTTTTAAGTCTGGGAGTTTTAAGCTACAGCTCATCGGGGAAGGACAGCCCTAGGTGGTAGGCATTCATGTTTCTTCATCATCACGGTCACAAATGTAGTAACAAATCACGATTCATGATCACGTCATGAATCACAACATTAATTTTTTTTAATAGTTACTTGGATGTATTGTAAGCCTGTTTTGTAGTATCTCTCCAGGCTTCACCACCCCACCATTGTACTCATTAATGTTTGTTTTTAAGTCAGGGAGTTGGATAGTGTCTGCAGTACATACACAGACTGGAAAGAAGACTGATTGCACACATGCAGTTTAGTACAGTATACTTGCACTGCTCAGAATACAAAGTGTCACGCATACAGAAGACAACAAAAAAAGGGCATAGTTACATACAAGGGTCGGGGATGGTGGAGGAATACATTTTATAACACAGCAGGTGTGGGGGGGCACATGGTGTGAAGAAAAAAAAATAATGTGGGATCCCATGGTGATCCAGTAGCAGTTCCAGCATGGACATAATTTGCAACTGATGTTCCCCTATGTGATCCAGCCACTGCTCCACAACACTCACCCTCTCGTTGTTATCCTCAACAGCACTCCAGAGAACTGCCAAGTCAGCCTGTGTTACATGTAGTTCTCTGGGGTCCACACATTCTACAGGCTGACCTGCTGGTGGTGGTGGTGGTGGTGGTGGTGAGGGGGTGGGGGTGCTGGTGAAGCAGCAGGTGTTGCTGTGGCCCCCCTTCTTCTTAGGGATGCTGCAATGCACAGCTGCACCCCCTGCCACAGAATGGCCAGCAGGTGCAGGCATGGTCCATTCTGTGGCACCCTGCCAATCCAACTGCTGGTGATTGAGAATATGGGTGCACTGGCCCTCAGTCCCCAGGTGAGTCCCCCGGGGGCCACGGTGCACCTCCACCTCACATAGGTGGCACATGACCACACTGCTGTCCCCCCACACAGTAAAAAAAACCTGCCAAACAATGGAGGTGTAGGAAGGACCAGGCACAGGCAGAGGAGTACCAGATGAAGTGGAAGCCAGCTGGTCACAGTGCTGAACAGGGATGGGATCCACACCTGGGCCCGGGGAAATAGGCACATCCTGCTCCAGAGAACCTGGACTTGGTGGTGGTGGTGGTTCAACTGCCTCAGAGTCAGGACAGGAGGCGGTTCTAGTACTGCTTCAGGGGGACACTCACAAGTATTGAGCGGTCCAACAGGAATGGGTGCCTATGCCCTCCACTTATGCACATGGTATGATGCTTACCACTACCACGCTTTCCCAGAGCTGCCCCTGCCCCAGACATTCCCTCACACTGGTCCATCTCTCCTACTGAGCTCCTTCAGTCCGAGCAGTTACTACTCACACTGTCACACAACACACACACACACAGCCTCACAGACAAACAACTAACTACTTATAATGGTAAGAAAAATAAAATTTACAGAAAGAACAAATTAAGTAAAAAAGAGTACAGAAAAGACAAAAAATGTAGCTTTTAAAAAAGCTGTTGGGTCTAAATCAAAGTTTAAATCTCCTCCTCACTCTGATCTCAAAGATTCAGCAGTCACAAAACACACTATTTTCTCTTTGTCTGCACAGGAGAAAGTAAAAGTGTCTGCTTGTATGACTCACTTTCTTCCTGCCTAGTTAAAGAGCATGTGACTTACAGTACTACAAGCCATGTGATGTGTGGGGGGGCTGCCAAATCTGAAACACCAAGTGGATCACTTAGAATCATAATGAGGAACGCGAAGTCCATTAAAAATAATGACTTCACCCTACTTCGCATTGCCATTCTGCCTTAACATGAAGTGGTAATGACAAGGCAGAGTTAGGACTTTGCATTTCCCACTCCACATAGCGGATTGGCAATGCGAAGTGCCCACTTCGCATTCACTTTGCCAGCGAAATTTGAATTCGCTGTATCTCAACTACACAGCCCTGGACAAGTGCAGGGTGCATAGTATTCATGACTATGAGCACCCACTGGGCACCTGTCAGTGGCCCTACTTCCTTGGTGTGCAGCTGTGGGGGAGTGGATCACTGGGCTCAGGCAGGCAACCAATGGAATGTCGGCCTGACTCCCATAGTAGATTCTCTGCTGCATGTGTGCAGATGCTCCTGGGAAGGTGCAGACCCCAGGAATCTGGGTCCATTGAACAACTGCCTGAATGACTTCCCTGGTCCTCCCTGGTAGCCCAGTGGACTGGGGCAGCCATTTCGCTTGGTTCTGATGCTGATGCCTCTGGCAAGTGTCCATTTGGGGGGTGCATAACATTTACAGCTGGATCCCCATTGTGTAACTTGTGCCTCCATGGCTTGGCACTCTATGCCACCTCCATGCCTTTGTGAATGGTGCGGATTGTGGGTATTCCCCCATGCATGCCCCTTGACTGCACATGGCATGTAGTTGCACAGGCAGCCAGGGGATCTGGTGCACAAGATGCTAGCATGCCTGTCATGAATACTGCAGGGGTCTGGCCAGAACCCTGCTGTGCAGTAATTGGTCTTGGGCATATCTATGTGCCCACATACACAACATGTAGGCATTTGTGAATAATGCACTTTATTTATGACCACTAATTGAATCATTCCATCAGTGCTAGTTGGATCAGTCTCTTTTTTTTTTTTGTTGAAACTTGCATACTTTATTAAAACTTTGAAAAAGCACTTGGTGAAGTGCGAAAACATTCCGCTATCTTGAGGGACTGTGCAGGCAGCGTACTGCCTACTGATGTTTGTTGTTTTGTACAGTGAAGTATTATCCCAGACACAATATTTGTGTGTTTTTTCGTGGAGAATTGAAGACTGAGGAAGACAAACTCCTGAGAGACTGTGAGATACTTTATTAAAGATAATTTCATAGATAACTGCATACAGCCTTAATGATTCTTCAAGCTCAGCAGGAATTTTAACATCACAATTATGTATCCTGGATCTATAACTAATAGGAGTCTTAAAAGTCTCTAAAAGCCTTGTTAGGAAATCATGTAACCAGTCTTCTTCTCATCTATAGGTGATACCTTTTGTAAGCCCCTTGTTACCCGGGGTTACTAGAATCCCAGTAAGACCTAGTGGTAGGCAGGGAAGGCAGCTTGTGAAACTCCAGTTAAATGGGTTTCACACTGTCTCACTCTGTTCTCAGTCTCAGCTGAGACTGAGGGATGACATCACCAATAGAACTATCGCAGTTGCATGAGCCACATTGGAATCTGCAGCAAGGGAGTTAGTTAGAACGTTGGGAAGTTTTGAAGTCAGTCTTCAGTTGAGTGTGAGTCAGTGAAGTGTGAAGTTGAAAGCTTGCTGAGAAAGCAACTTAGTGAAGGCTCTAGGAGCCTCAGCCCTGACAGAGGGCTACTTTTAGTTTAAAAAGGGTGTGTGTCTCCACCTTAAAGAGAGACACAGAAGATAATTGAAGTGGTGGAGACCGCTGTTTTCCGGTCTCAGTGCCCCCTCCCTCCGGGGGGGAGCAGGAAAGGGTTCCCTGCAGATTCCTGGGGCAACCCCCTAGTTCTGCTTGTGAAGGAAAAGCTGCCTATGTGTTCCAGAGTTTATTTGGGAGAACAAGAAGATTTGTGAGTCACCTGTGGGGCACCTGCAACGTGAGGGTGAGTATCTGCTCTTACTAAAAGGGCCTGTGTATTTCACCCTGGGACTTGTGTGACAATGTGGGGATTGAACTACTAAATATTGGGAAGCTTTGAGTAATGGGCTAAGCAAAGTAAAAGTAGGTTCAAGTCCAGAGCTGGTTGGGATGCAAATGATATGTAGAGGAGATGTGACAGACGTCTACCCAGAATCTACATTTGAAAGTTCAGTAAAGAAATTGTTCAGTTTCCAGAGAAATGGCCGGGTATGGGCTGTGGGAGCTGGAGGTGGGTGGCCCCCCATCTTTAGTGAGCAGGTCCACCTCTATGGATTTCTTCTGTGGATTTCTACTTTACCTCAGGCACTTGGCCAGTGATGAGGGAAGTACCCAGACATGGGATTGTAAGGAAAATTCTCTCTAGGAGTTGAAGACTCTAGTGTGGTTTGGGGAGCCACAACAGGATAATTGGTTCATTCCTCAAATGGACCATGGATCAAGTGGCCGGTGGGGGAGCCGGGCCAGTGGGAAAAATCCCAGTAATGTACAAGTCGGGCTGTGTACCCAAAGCTGCGTGCAAGTCCGGGCTATGTGCCTGGTGGGTTTAGAGCCTGAGGGCTGGAAATAGTGATAAAGTGTTCTGTAGTCTCTAATCTGCATTACCAGGAAATGTAGCCCCGTGGGGATCTGTCTATGCTTTGTTTGTTCAGCTAGTATGTGAATAAAAGCCATACTGAAGAATCCCATTCCTGGTTCTGGACATTACAGTTATTGCTTCCTGTGTTCGGATTTACTTGGGTGCCCCTGTTCAGAGTAGCCAAACCTAGGCCCCCGGTGCCAAGTAACCTCATCCTCCCCGAACTCAGTCCCCACCAGGTACTGCTGTCAGCTTCAACAGCATGCCACCTGTCATTTTGGCAAAAAGGCAGGGGTGAGGGGTTACAAAAATGGAGGCACCACTTTGGATTTTGTTCTGGGAGGAAGGTGCTCGGGCAAGGGGGCTAGCGTTTTGGCTATCTAGCATTGGGTAGCCCAAAAAGCTGAAGCAATTTCCCTAGTGTGTTGCTGTGTGCTGTGGATCTTATGCTGCTGTTTTAAAATTGCCAACTGTTTACCAAGGAGCAGTAAAGCCAAAGAGTGTGCCCTTGTCCTGCATCAAAATTGTTTACAGCATTTTGCCTGCTTTAAAAATGAACTGTGGTAAAGAAAAGTGTGGAAGACTAGGGGTAGCAACAGGAAAATTGTGCCCTGGATGTTGGAAATGCTTTTTGAATGAACTGTGGTAAAGAAAAGTATGGAAGACTAGGTGTAGCAACAGGAAAATTGTGCCCTGGACGTTGGAAATGCTTTCTGAAAGAAATGAGAGACTTGCAGGTGTAATGGCTATGTTAGATGGCTGAAATGGGCTCCCGCCTTGGAGTCAGTTGGTAAAGAAAAAAAGTTGCATTCTGCAGTTTAAATTTGCCTGCTCGACGATCACCATAAGGAGACGAGCCCTCACGAGGAAGAAGAGGCTCATTTGCATGGCGTTGTGTGATTGGTCAGGCTGAGTTCAGTCCCGCCCCTCAGCCAGCTCTACAGTGACTGCCCCAGCATTCGAAAGGGAGTGTGAGTGGAGTGCGTGTACTGGCTAGTGGAGGAGCGTCGCAGAGTGTTAAAATCGCTGTAAACCTTGTAAAAATAGACTTTCTAGTTTAAAATCAGGCTCAACCCGCTAATCGATCGTCGAAATTGCAGAAGTGGTGGTCGAGAAGACGATTGGCAGGACTGCCAGCTCGTTTCTGTTCTGAGGCCTCCAAGAACTGGCTGCAGGCCGTTTTTCCCCATCGCAGCAAACTGCTACTGATAACAGTAAGTAACAACATGAAAACTGCTTAAACAGTGATTTTCAGCCCTATGCCATATAAATATGTGTATAGCTGTGTAGTCGCTTTGGAAGTAATGACTGTGTAAAGTCCTGCCAGCAAGTGAAAGTCTGTTAAGCCATTGACTGTGTGCATAGTAATGAATTCAGCCTCAGTTTAAAGTTTAAAGCCAGAGAGAGACTGTGGGTTGTAGCCAATGTGCAGCACTAGTTATACAGGCAATCCTGTGCTAGAAAACCTGAAGCTGTAGAGGACTGTGAATCAAATAAATGTTACCAGCATGTAGAGAGTCTGTGGAAAATCCTGTAAATGTGTTTAAAGCAAGAACAGAGCAAGTTGTGCAGTTTGAGCAGAAGTTGTCAGTAGTTTGTGTAAATCGGGTGCGCAGTGGCTTGACCCAGATTCTGAATGTTGATGCACAGGAGTGCTGCCGCCGCCATTACAGGGTGGGGTAGTAAAGTAAACACAGCAGTAGAGGAGCCATTTTACAACTAAAAAATGTGTTCAGTAAAGTGGGACTTTCAGTTACAGTGAGCTTTTGTCTGTTTTTCTGCAGTTATGGCCTCAGGACCAGCTTGTTACCCGGATCATGCCCGGGTTGCAGTAACAGCAGCAGTAAATAGACTGAGGGATATTGAAAAGTGGTGATATGGAGGACAACTACCTCCTCATGTGGCGGTTCCTGGATATCCAGTGCATGTATGTCAAATATGCTTGAGAGCTGGAAGGGATGTCTTCATGATTCCTCACTGTGCTGGATGCCTAGAAAAATATGGCTTGTATAAAGCACCTCCAATCCATTTGGCTCCCACATGGACAAAGGTTCAGGAATCTGCAGTTGGCAGCACACAGCACCAGGTGGAGCCTGTGGAGGAAGGCCCCTCGGGGGAGTGTGGCACAAAGCTAGAGGGTGCAGAGTTAGAGACGGAACCAGAAGTTGAAGTTTCAGATGCTGGATCCCAGAAAGAAAGTTCAGATAAAGCATCAATAGACCCCTGGAGGGGGGGCCTAGCCCAAGTCTCTTAGGTGAAGATGAGATGCGGGAGGCCTTTGAGTGGGAAGTGTCGACCTCCGTGCCTAGTGATGACTGGATAGTCTCAGGAGTGAGAACTACTGCTCACTCCTGGGCTCAGATCCTCAGTGAAGAGGAAGATGAGGGGGAACCTATGTGGCCTTGTGAAAAAGGAATGGGTACACAGCCTCAAGATCTTGACCCGGAGGAATGTATGGAAGAGAGTGGTGATGCCACTGCCCTGGCTTCGCAAGATGAAGAAGTCAGGGATCCGTTTCTAATTTCTTTAAGGATGCGTAGCTGGCAGAACCAGGACTGGCCACCCCCAAGCCAGGCCAGCGGTCTTAGATTGACCAAAGCAAGTAAAGAGGAGAGACTGGTTCGTAGAAAGGCAAATGAGATCTATGATATGACCTTTCCTACCTTTCCTTGAAAAGTCTGGGAGGAGATTGAGAACTGCAGAAAATCCTGGATCTGAGACGAAGCCATGAAAAGTGTGCATCCTGGGGCCAACAAGCGTGTAAAGAACAGACTGTTTCACGAGAAGTATACCCAGTGGAAGAGAGGCAGGACACTGTTTATAGACAGAGTGTGAATAGTGGACAGAGAGGGACGTGAAATCTCCCACTGTGTGAATTATGTGCGCCCAGACGGGGTAATAATTCAAGCTCCTGACCCCCGGTACTATTGGCCTCAGTGCAAGGACCTCCCAGCAAATGTGCCCGTGCCTACAAAATGGAAAGCCGAGCAGTGGTAATCAATACTGCCACACCAGACTGTGAAGTGCCTTTATTGATCTGCCAATATGGACATCCAGGACTCAGGTGCCCCACATTCATCAGTCTACAGTGTACTGGCCTTTCCAGAATCCATCGACTGGCCCACCAGATGACTTCAGATCCAGGGAGGACACCTGCCCAGCTGTATCCTGTTCATCGCCTGGTAATCGGATGACGTTAGACCAGCTGTTTTCTTTTTGTTCCTGTTCTAAAGTTCCATCTCCAGAGAGGACATCAGCCCAGCTGTTCCCAGATGTGCCCTCCTGTGGTTCCCGGAAAATGTCCGCCCAGCTGTATTGGAAGAAATGCTGCCAGGGAGAATCTTCGCCAGAGGTGCAGGTCGGTCCCAAAATTTCCATTCTACAAGTGGCTGGTAAGTCTGAACTTTTCTATCTTTATGACATTGCAGTACACAACCTACACTAGCTGACTTCAAAATGTGTGAACTGTCCTCAAAGACTCTCCGGGACTTTGGCCTGTTTAGAACTGTGCTTCACCGGGCTCCGGCCCAGGAGAGACTCTTTATTGGACTAGCCTTCGGGCACTGTGGTCACTAGTTGGGACTTTTAAGGCACTCCATCCCCCCAAATGTGTATTGTAAATAATGTAATTGTTTTCTAATTTAAATACTGGTTTTCTACTTTTTCTAAAAAAAAAAAATCTTTTTGGGATTTCAGTGTTTTGATGGTAGGGGTCTAGGTAGACTGTGTATGCAGATTAGGAGAGTGTGTGTTGTCTTTCTTTTTCTTACAGGTGTTCCTGGGAAGACAGAACAGAAGACAAGAAGAGGAGGAGGGGCTCATCGGAGTTCCTCATCAGTGCTTTAGTGAATAGAAATTTAAAATACTGTGGTGTTATGATTGTTATTACTGTATTAACCCTTTCCTTCCACAGGTGTGGTTGTGGTGGTAGGGAGGAGGCAGTAACATGGTATAAAATGTGGTATTTTAATGGTGTGTGGTTGCAGGTTGCCCAAGGTCGGGGAGGTCCCTGGGTTGTTTTTGTTTTTGGGGGGTATTAGGGTAAAGGCAGATAGGTTTTCCCTAGAGGGTTAGGGGGATGGACAGGCTGTGGCCCTGACCTGCAGTAGGGACCGCAGTGCTGATCTATCAGGGCTATGCTCTGGATGGTTCTACCAGACCCACTAGGCGTCCATAGTAAGTGGATAGTATAGAGGCTGATATGTCAGCTAAAGGCCTCTAGGCCCTTAGTGTTGCCTGCCTGTGCTTGCACATGGTAGGAGGGGGCCTGATCACCCCCTCCGCAGGTAGCACATAGGGTGGGATGGCCTAAGGCCAGGTAAACAATGACTGCGGACAGTTATTTTCCTGGTCAAGGGCCAGTGTAACCCCCTTGTCACCCGGGGTTACTAGAATCCCAGTAAGACCTAGTGGTAGGCAGGGAAGTCAGCTTGTGAAACTCCAGTTAAATGGGTTTCACACTGTCTCACTCTGTTCTCAGTCTCAGCTGAGACTGAGGGATGACATCACCAGTAGAACTATCGCAGTTGCATGAGCCACATTGGAATCTGCAGCAAGGGAGTTAGTTAGAACGTTGGGAAGTTTTGAAGTCAGTCTTCAGTTGAGTGTGAGTCAGTGAAGTGTGAAGTTGGGAGCTTGCTGAGAAAGCAGCTCAGTGAAGGCTCTAGGAGCCTCAGCCCTGACAGAGGGCTACTTTTAGTTTAAAAAGGGTGTGTGTCTCCACCTTAAAGAGAGAGACACAGAAGATAATTGAAGTGGTGGAGTCCGCTGTTTTCGGGTCTCAGTGCCCCCTCCCTCGGGGGGGCAGGAAAGGGTTCCCTGCAGATTCCTGGGGCAACCCCCTAGTTCTGCTTGTGAAGGAAAAGCTGCCTATGTGTTCCAGAGTTTATTAGGGAGAACAAGAAGATTTGTGAGTCGCCTGTGGGGCACCTGCAACATGAGGGTGAGTGTCTGCTCTTGCTAAAAGGTCCTGTGTATTTCACCCTGGGACTTGTGTGACAATGTGGTGATTGAACTACTAAATATTGGGAAGCCTAGAGTAATGGGCTAAGCAAAGTAAAGTAGGCTCAAGTCCAGAGCTGGTTGGGATGCAAATGATATGTAGAGGAGATGTGACAGACGTCTACCCAGAATCTACATTTGAAAGTTCAGTAAAGGAATTGTTCAGTTTCCAGAGAAATGGCCGGGTATGGGCTGTGGAGCTGGAGGTGGTGGCCCCATCTTTAGTGACCAGGTCCACCTCACGGATTTCTTCTGTGGATTTCTACTTTACTTCAGGCACTTGGCCAGTGATGAGGAAGTACCAGACGTGGATTGTAAGGAAAATTCTCTCTAGGAGTTGAAGACTCTAGTGTGGTTTGGGGAGCCACAACAGGATAATTGGTTCATTCCTCAAATGGACCACGGATCAAGTGGCCGGTGGGGAGTCGGGCCAGTGGGGAAAACCCCAGTAGTGTACAAGTCGGGCTGTGTACCCAAAGCTGCGTGCAAGTCCGGGCTGTGCCTGGTGGGTTTAGAGCCTGAGGGCTGGAAATAGTGATAAAGTGTTCTGTAGTCTCTAATCTGCATTACCAGGAAATGTAGCCCCGTGGGGGTCCGTCTATGCTTTGTTTGTTCAGCTAGTATGTGAATAAAAGCCACACTGAAGAATCCCATTCCTGGTCCTAGACATTACAGTTATTGCTTCCTGTGTTCTGATTTACTTGGATGCCCCTGTTCAGAGTAGCCAAACCTAGGTCCCCGGTGCCGAGTAACCTCATCCTCCCCGAACCCAGTCCCGACCAGGTACTGCTGTCAGCTTCAACAGCATGCCACCTGTCATTTTGGCAAAAAGGCAGGGGTGAGGGGTTACACTTTGAATTCTAATATCCAGCTGTTTTGTACTCATCTTCACCTATTGTTGGATTTTCAGAATTGCCAGGTTACTAGTGCTGAAAAGTCCTTGCAAGCTGCAAAACCTGTATTAAAACCTCAAAAATGCACATACAGTACTATATCACGTAAATCAACAAACATAATAAAAATGAGAACTTGTGTGCTCAGCTGATCTTTATAAAAAGTGTACTGTTATAGTCTCGCATCAGTCAGTCATAAACTACAGATAATGAGTAAAATACAGTTGATTAGCTCAATAGCTGTCCTAACACTGACAACTTTTCCCTCTCCTTCCTGCAGTGAAAGAATAGAAGCCGCCTGGAGTTAAACTTGCCTCAAGAATGCTGTTATTGCTTCTATACTCTGGATCTTCAAGACATTGTTAAGCCTCTGTGTCACTGAGGGCTTGTTATTTGTAAGCCAAAGCTATTTATTTTATTTATTTATTTTAATATTGGAATTACAATCCTTTGAGTCATAGACTCATTTCCAAAGGCTCCACGTCAGTTACAAAAACAAGATACAATAAGGCAGTTACAGTGTGGATATATAAACAGAAAATCAATGGCTGAATGTGGCCTATACAATATGTTAGCTAAGTGGGCTGGGAGAAAAACATAGTAAAATAGTTACAAGTATATTAACAACCCAGTGGAATGTGGTCTATACAAGAGGTTAGCTAAACATGGTCCCAAAGACAAGGGACTAGTCATAGGCAAAGGAAACTGTGCAGTCAGTAGAGGTCAGACTTTGTCAAAGCAGGGTTTAGAGGCAGTACAGCTGAGTACAGGCTCGGGCTATCAGATGGCAGGTGGTACAGCTATGGGCAGATGCAGGAGCGGGTAGTGAGTATGTGGCCTCTGAGAGCCGCCTTGAAAGGACCCAGTTTGGAGAGGCTAGTGATGGATGGAGGGAGGACATTAAAGAAGGTGGGGGCCCTAAGCATAAATGTCCTCTGTGCCAGGGTTGTCTTGGCCCTAGGGATTAACAGGGAAGCAGTGCTAGTGCTGTGAGTGTTTCCTGGGTGTTCTTTGGTAGTCAGTGATGCTGCCAATCCCGGAGGTGTTAACCCATGGAGAGATTTCTTGACTGTGAGACAGGCCTGATACCTGAGCCTCTCATCAAAGTTGAGGATCTGCGTAATGGAGTAGAGGGAGCACATGTGCATGGTCAGTGTCGCACCTGACAGGATCCTACATGCTTTTTTGAGGACTACATTGATTCTGTTGAGAGCCATTGTGTCAGCCACGCTATATATCAGGGACATGACAGATGAGGTGATGGCTAGTTTTAATGCTTCAGGAGGTAAGCAGTCCTTGTGGTGGTAGAGGAGGCCGATAAGGGTGTACTGTACACTGCAGATGTGAGTGTGTAAATGTGGGCATGGAAGGTGAGAGTAGGGTCAAAGGTAACCCCTAGGTATTTGTAGGAGTAGACCTGTTCTAGGGGGTGGAGTGAGCTGGAGACGATGTGAAAGGGTGATTTCTTTTGTTTGTTCTGATGGTGCACAAATAGTAGGGTCTTAGTTTTCTTCAGGTTCATAACAAGCCTGCTTTGGCTGAACCACTGTTCAGCCAGGCTAAAGGAGTGCTGGATTGCAGCCTGCAGTTTGTTAGGGTTTGCATGGGTGGTGCATAAGACGGTATCATCTGCGTAAAGTAGTATTTTTCCCGGGTAGTGGGAAGGGAGGGCATTGAGAAAAAGACTAATGAGTAGTGGCCCCAGGATGGATCCCTGGGGTACTCCAGAGTGTATTGGATGGGAGATGGATAGCATGGTATTAATCTTGACACACTGCATTCGTGATATCAGGTAGCTGGAGATCCAGTTGAGGGGACCTTGAGAGAACCCTAATTTGAGGAGGGTGTCCAGCAGGATGGGGTGGTTTACTGTGTCGAAGGCCTTGGAGAAGTCAATGAACATGGCTCCTGCTAGTTGTCCCTTATCAAGTGCAGTATAGATATAAGATGAGAATTCCAGGAGGGCTGTGGTTGGGCTGTGCCCAGCACAGAAACTGTGCTGTTGGCTGCAGAGCAGGTTATGAGTGTCTAGGTAGTCTGTTAGCTGATCAGCCACCACCTTTTCTAGGGCTTTGGAGAGGGGGGAGGATTGAGATCGGCCGGTAGTTCCCCATGGTTAGGTGACCCCCACCTTTGTGGTGAGCATTACTACTGCAGTTTTCCAGTTTTTGGGGAACTGACCAAGGCAGAGGGAGAGATTCAGGAGGCCCATTAGGGGGAGGAGCAGAACATCTAGTGGCAAGCATAGTAGTCTAGTGTCCAGCTGATCATTTAGGAGGCTGGTGCCTTTCAGCGACTTGGCCAGGTAAGGCTCAGCTTCCTGGGGTGTGATTGCCCTTAAGTACAGCCTTGACCCTCACTGTTATTAGCATTGGGAGCAGATATTTTTTTATGAGCAGCTCTGGCCCCTCTGGGTGTCAGACCTAGAATCAAGTTCTTTAAAGTAAGGCCAAGAGAAAGTTATAACATTTTTATTGCAGCACTTACCTCAGACCAGAACGTCCAATCCGAAGACAATTCTAGAAAAGGTGATATTGCTTCACCTGTCCTCCACACCCTCTCCAGCACCTGTTCATAGCATTAGTGTCAGAATGTTAGATACTACTGGGATGATAAGGAACTGAGTGCCTACTTTCCACCTGCATTCTCTCCATGCCAAGGAGGTGGTTGTGTCATTTTCATATTATCTGATTTTATGTAATTCCTTAGCATTTCACTTCTTTTTCAGGTTTAGGAATTTATTTGGCCCGCTTTCTTCATGTCATTAGTATGATAAACTCGCATCAGGACTGGATTGTGTACTTATTATCATATTATATTACTTATCCTGACTACACAATGTGATGTCATAAACACAGTTGTGAGGTCAGGTGGGAAGAGTCAGATGTCTTCAAAAATTACAACAGAATATGAACTTGAAATATTTATCAGATCATTTATGAAATAAAGGCAAAAACTTGGACTGCAATAATGTTAAATGCAATGCCTGTAAACACTCAGAATAATATATGGGAAACCATATACAACAAGGCTGTGTTCCCATCGAGGGATTACATATGGACCTCAAGAGTAAAGCCCGAGTGGTCAGTTTCAACCCCAGATGGAAACATGTGCCCCGAGATGGAAACAGGATCTGCTGAGTTATGTGTGGTTGTCCATATTTTATTCTAGATAGTATATTTTTTTTTACACACGGGTCACAGAAGTGCCCCCAAGTAAAACTTGTAATTTGTTTATGTAAAAAAAAAAAAGCACACACACCATTGCTTACTACTCAACCTGTGGCCATAGTTTTACATTTTTTAGTTGCAGAAGTTTGTAAATTTAAGTTTGATCAAGTTCTACAATATAAAATATAGCAGCTCTGTGATACAAAGTGCTGCCATTTCAAGAATGCTGATTGGAACTTCTTACTTCGGCAGGATCATCACTTGGTGTAACCTATTCTACAATCAGAATTAAAGTTACAGACTTTTACAAGTTGAGAAGTACAGCTTTAGGCACTGGGTGGTCAGTAAGCAGCTGGGTATTGTAAACAAGGAATTTACAATGTTATTCCATTTGAATTGTGCAGTGCAACTGTTTGGAATCCACTCAACAATGCTTTAGAATGTGCATAACATGAAGGTTGAGTCGTTGAATGTCACACCTCGTGCCACACCGGCGACCTGAGTAGTGGTGGGCAAAGTGGGCTCAATCCTCTCCGCGAAGTGATTCGCGGAGCAAAGGTGGATTCGCGGAGTGATTCGTGACATGAAGCGGAGTACTTCATGTTATTATGAGGAACACGAAGTCCATTGGAAACAATAACTTCACGTTACTCCGCCTCCCCAGACCACTACTCCATCAAATGTAAGGTGAAGTGCATTGAGGACTATGCACTTCACCTCACTTCACCTTGTTTTTGAGCTCCAAAGGTGAATTTTGCAGTGATTCATGGGATTTCAGGTCACATGGGCTCTATATTGATCTGCACAGCCTCAGTTTGGGGTAGTATGTGTAGGAAGGAATAGGATACAGTGTGCTCTGATAGCCGTCTGTGATAGAAATCTTGTAAAAGCTGTTAAAAAAGCATTTTTGCATTTTTTTTTTCGGGTTCCAACAGTAGTTCATCGATTGTAGGAAACCCTCCTGTGCTCTTATCATCAAGCGTTTCTGTTTTTGTGTGGATTTTGAATGCTAATTAACAACATTGAGTGCGTGTGGTGAAAGACAGTGAAAGTATGCTTTGGGGGAGGGGTGTATCTGTGGTGTAGGTAGATTTAAGTTGGAGAAATAGTGATTTCTTTGTTTTTTGGTTATATTTTTGTTATATAACTGACTGTGTTAATGTACACACAGTAATATTGTCAGTAATAGTTGAAATTTTCTTGCTGTTTGTGTGTGGATGTGGTGTAGCAGTTCATAATTTCAGGTTGATTACATTACAACACGTAATGTGGCATAGTACTGAACTTTTGCATTTGGTATGCATTACTCATTCAGCATTGTAGACAAACTGTTCTGTGTGTGTGTGTGTGTGAGTGCGGTGTTGCATGTATCAAATAATACATCTTTTATTGTGCCACAGACTAATGTAACTGCAGGCACAGCAGTGTTAACCTGCTATCCACTGCAGCTGCCTGATTTTGTACTGCAATCGTGGTATCTGTTCTTTGTTTTGCTGCTTGTAGTGCTGTAAAAATCTGCACTGTCTGCATTCATTGCTCTCCCCCCCCCACAACGTTCAAAAGGAATTTTTTACCAGATTGGATTGTTTTTGTGACCTCATCAGCACCACTGGTTGCTGAAGTTGTTTTCATTGCGTGACATCTCAGACTAGTCTGTTATCTGTTGCTGAAGCTACAGTTGTTTTTTTTGCTTCACATCTGGCGTCCCCCCAGTCAGACAGAGAACGTATCAAAATCTGAATTTGGTTATAATATTGTGGTTGATCCCCCAAAATGGCTGCAAAGAGACATGCAAGCAAAGCTGTTTCTCGCAGTGGCAATGGCAGTAAGATAGTCTGTGGGCATGGTAGTAGTACGCAGAAGCAGAACTGCATTGCTGATGTGAGGAAAGGTATTTCTCCTGCAATGTTTTTTACAGCCCAGTCAGTAGCTTCACTCATAGTAGGAGGAGATGATGTTTTCCCAGCCAGTGGTGTTAGTGTTACTGCTGTTAGTGGTGGTGGTAGTATTAGTATTGTTGCGTCAAGTTCTAATTCTGACCAGTACACCGTATCCAAAAATATTGAGTGTGAAGCAGTGCAAGTGAGTGGCAGTGTAGATGATGTCATACTTCCCAGTAACATCTCAGTAACTGAACCTGAGGAGTCTGATAATCATGCCAACGACAGCATACAATATGATATTCCATCCACCGTGGCAGTTAATGTCATGCATTTTCCATGCAGTGATTCACAGTGTGCTGAAAAAATATCAGGTGATGGTGGTGTAGAGGCTGTTGTTGATGTTGCTGTTGTTGCAACATGCAGTCCACATGCTAGCATCCAAGCAAAAGATGTGGATGTGTGTGACATTGATGAATATAATGATGATATAATTGGCCCCACTTGGGAACCGGAGAAGATGAAATTCAAAGTGGCTGTGTCTGAGTCTGTTTGCAGGAATCCCCCCCCCCAACCCAGAAAAACTTGTGATCTACCAGATTTAGTTGATGATGATGACCCAGTAATCAATATGATAGGTAGTCGTGGTGGTCACTTGCAGTCCAGGTGTGCAGTGCCGGAAACATCACGTGCCCCCCCCACTTCAGTGCTTAAAATAACAGTCTTAAATAAGCCACATCATGGACATGTTAAAAGCAGGGCATCACAATCCCATGTGTCAGATTTTTTTGTTCAAGATGCAAATGATGAATCAGTTGCAATCTGCCAGGTTTGCCATGTATGTGTGAGTCGAGGTAAAAAGGGGAGCCATCTGGGCACAGGAGAACAGCATATGTATCTTAAGAATAGACATTTGGCACTGGGGACCCAGCACAAGCTGGCAGCTAATACCACAGTGGGGCGTTCACCCTCATCACCAGCAACCATAGCAAGCATGTTATCTCCTTCCATGACTGTTAAGTCCAGTAGGAAATTAAATGTGTGCAGTAGAGAGGTAACAAGAGCACAAGATTACAAGAGGCATGATGAGTTGGAGGACCATAATGACTTTGAAATGTTGTCCAGTGCTGGTGAGAGTAGCAGTTTTTGTGGTGGTGATGAATGCAATATGTCTAGTGCAAGTGGTACATCAACCCTGGTTGGCAAATCTGGCAAAATAAAAGCATTTCTGGGTTTGTCATCATCACCTGTGCAACCGTCTTCATCAAATGTCCACACTCCACCCCCTGTCAATGCCATTCATCACAGAGCACAACCATTTTTGATCACACCGCATGTAAAACATTTAAGTCAGCCCATGTTACAGAGTGTTTTTGCGCATAAGCTGAAGTACCCCCCCCCCCCCCGAGTCATACAGTGTCACGTGAACTTAATGCTGCTGTAGCGGAAATGCTGGCAATTGATTTTTTGCCCTTCTCCTTTGTGGAAAATTCTGGGTTCTGGCGGTTTGCTGCACGTGCCTGTCCAAAATGGAAAGTCCCATCCAGGACATACTTTTCTACCTGTGCTGTCCCCGAGTTGTTCCACACTGTGTCTGACTCAGTAAGACATGCGCTTCAACATTCCTCCTCTCCATTCATCCATTTAAGTATGGATATGTGGACAAGTGGCAAAACAGTGGGGAGTTCATATTTGTGTATAACTGCACACTGGGAACACGTGCTGGGGGTTGTTTGTGATGTTGGTAGTGTGAATAATCAGTGCAGTAAGGTGGATTGTCACGGTAGCAATCTTCCAGGAATTAGACAGAATGCAACGACTGCAATGCACAATGTGACCTGTTCACACACTGGTGAGAACATGTTGGACATGGTACTGACTGAAATTGACAGATGGCTAAACCCTCTGTCCCTGACAGCTGGGTTCATAGCAAATGACAATGGGTCAAATGTGGTGAAATGCATCACTAATGGTGCTTTTTTCATGTTCCATGCATGGCCCACTGTTTAAGTCTTGTGGTTCAGGAGTTTCTGCAGCACCCTGATATAAAGGAAATGCTGACCGTTGCACGACGTATCTGCTCTCACTTTTCAAGATCTGGAAAGGCCCGTGACCAGCTGCGGCAGTTGCAGATACAAAGCAGCCTGCATCAACACCGCTTGAAGCTGGAAGTTGTCACCTGGTGGAACTCCACTTTATACATGGCAGAGAGGTTGTATGAACAATACAATGCCATCTCAGAATATCTTGTGATGCACACTAGCCGTGACAGTTCCGGGGCCTCCATGTCTATGACGACAGAACAGTGGCCCCTCATGAACTCTGTAATAACAATTTTGTGGCCTTTTGAACGTGTCACACAGGCAGTGAGTGGCGAGTCTGCCTCCATTAGCCAATCAGTTCCACTGCTGTGGGTGCTGAGGCAGACATTGGTGAATGTACAGCATAGCTTTGATGTTGCCGGAGATGGTGGTAGCAGTATGTTGCTGCAACACATGCTGACAGTATTTGACCAGAATCATCACGTTGTGAGCATTCAGTGTAGTGACAACTTTACCATAGCAACAATGCTGGACCCATGATACAAAAGTGGAATTGCATCAGTACTGGAGGGAAGGCCTGAACAGGTAAAAAATATCAGTGGTCAACTGGTGCGCTTGGTTCATGGGGCACAGAAGTCACGTACCAAGGTCAGCAAACCTCAGCAGCATAATCCGGCTGAAGGTGTACCTGGAGGACCATCAAGCATATCCTGCAAAGGGAAGAGGACTGCAGTTCCATGTGGTCTGTCATCCAAAGCGGCTGGCGTCAACCTGCTTTAGGAGGCTTTGTTTCAAGTGGGTATTTGTGAAAAAAATGATTTGGGAGAACAGGATGATACATCAACAACTGGACTTAGTGTGGCACAGAGAATGGTTGAGTCATATTTGTCTGAAAACAGGCATCTGACAATAACTGAAGATCCTCTTTTGTGCTGAAGTGGAATGGTCAGTGAATGGCCAAAGCTGACTGCAGTGGCACTGAAGTTCAGCTCAGCAAGGGCAATAGTCAGGGATGGTCGGGCAAACCTGTCTCCTGCAAATGTTAGTTTGATAACATTCATTAAAAGGAATGAGAGGCACATACCAGCACAGAAAGCAACCTCTGTATTTGTACCCTGGCCTAGTCTTGGTGGTCTTGCTGATGTGGAAATGGACCATACTGGTGGCACTGGCAGTGGCTGCCTGAAACGGCACACCACTGACGTAGATGACAACACAATGGAGAAAGAATTTCCCAGTGATCAGACTTCAGACATCGATGACTGTAAGGTCAGCTTTCTTTATGAGGATGATGAAGTGGTTAATGTTGGCAGGTTTTAACTGAAGTTTTTAAAAGGTGGTGTGCCCCCCAGACCACCACCACTACCGGGACTGCTGCTATCTTCTGCCACCACTAAACCTGGGTCTGTCCACCCCCCGGACCACCACCACTGGACTCCTGTTAGCCAGTGCCACCACTGAGCCTAAGTCCGTCCGCCCCCTGAACCACCACCACAGGGACTCCTGTTAGCCACTGCCACCACAGAGCCAGAGTCTGTCTCCCCCCCCGAACCACCACCACCAGGACTGCTGTTAGCCACTGCCACCACTGAGCCTGAGTCTGTCTGGACCACCACATACATCAGCCAGAGACACAAAGCTTCTTAATATTTAAACCATAAAGTGAGTATGTGTACTTATGTTTGTTATTCTGCTTCACTTCCTTTAGTTGTATGTTTTATTTTCTGTAGCTTTTCAGAGCCACAATGATAAAATATATATGGTACACTTATTTTGCTTCTTTTACAGGTTAACAAAAAAAGTCTCCATCGCTAAAACTCGGTGGGAATGGTACTGCAGCTGTACTGTACAGAGATGATTAGGAACCGATGGAATATCCATGTGAAATGCATTCTGGTAAGTATGAAGATTTTATTTAATCTGTTTCATTGTTTTGGAAAGAGTGTTGCAAATATTTTACAAACAGGTTGTGTTAGTTGACAAGATGTGGATTTCAGTGTAATTTGACTTGAGAATAGATTCAGAACCAGGGAGGGAAATTAAGTTGTAAGAAGTCATTCATTGCTTTTTTTACGAAACTTCCAGATGCCTTGTTGTTCTGTCAAACTGGCCTTATCGAAAAAAGTTCTTCAACATCAGGCACCTCCCTCCACCAGGCTTGGGTACACATGCAGAAGTCGTTTCATTAGATGACCATGACCATCATTAACAACAACCGGACTCCAGAAGGATGTAGATGAAATCTGTGAAGAAGTAACAAAATAAGAAACCATTACAGACAAACCTGCAAATATGACCCCCAATAAAACACTTACCTTCTTGTGCTTGAGAGTTATCCGTTTCCAATTTCAGTGCAAAAAAGTCTTGTTGAGCACTGGAATGTGCACACCAACAGTTTCTGTGTAACCTGTGATGCAGAACAATACCATGAGTACATGTCCATGTCACCCCCTCCTCACCTACAAAACACATAACCATATATCTATCTATCTAAATACATATATATATATATATATATATATATATATATACTGTATATACATCTACTCACCAAGGCTACTATTAGTGTACAGCCAAAGGGTACTCTTCAATCCAGCTGAGATGATCACATTGCATTTGCTTAAATTACCTTGCAGAACACATTGAACCAGCAACAGGATGCTCACGGTCATCATTTTATACTGGGGGACCTTGTATATGCTGAAACAGTCTCATTTCACTGTGTTACCACTTGTCAATTTTCTGCACATAAGAAGGATGCATTTTGGGCCTGCAGAAAATATCTGGGGACCCTGTGCCACCAATGCGCGCATGACTGAGTGCGCCATTTATTCTGGGGGACTTTGTATGTGCTGGAACAGTCTCATTTCACTGTGTTACCACCTGTCAATTTTCTGCACACAAGGAGGATGCATTTTGGGCCTGCAGAAAATATCTGGGGACTCTGTGCCACCACTGCGCGCATGACTGAGTGCGCCATTTATTCTGGGGGACTTTGTATGTGCTGGAACAGTCTCATTTCACTGTGTTACCACCTGCCAATTTTCTGCACACAAGGAGGATATATTTTGGGCCCACAGAAAAAATCTGGGGACTCTGTGGCACCACTGCGCACATGACTAAGTGTGCCATTAATTTTGGGAGTCTTTCTATGTGCTGAAACACTCTCATTTCACTGTGATACCACTTGTCAATTTTCTGCACACAAGGAGGATGCATTTTGGGCCTGCAGGAAAAATCTGGGTACTCTGTGCCACTTTTGTGTGTTCTGTGACTGTTGTGAGCTCTTGATGTCATACTGACATTACAATTACAGCAGCATTGCAAGGATGTCCTGATAATTTTGAACTGTACTTTTTTATGCTACTTTACATTGCCACAGCCACCACTAGTTACCTCCGAGTCGTGACTTGAATGATACGCTTCTTTTCACATTTTATGTCTGCTTTACTTAGTTGACTACTTTTTTTCATGTATGAAAAAAAATTAGCACACCTTCCAATATTGTTCTGACCAGGATTGTATTTATTTGCAGCTGCTTTTCAATAACTGTTGTTCCGTGTGTCATAAAATACTGCCTACTGCATAACTGTTAATTAACAACAGAAGTGATATATAACAACTAACTGATGTGATGGAGAAAAGCAGAGAAAAACAATGACAAAGACCTGGTCAGCACCAATTTAAAAGGAATGCTCCTTTCATTATTTCACACATGAAAAAAGGTAGTACAGCAGACTCAACTACTGCAAATTATCGTATCATTCCAGTCAGTCAGAATGTAAGTAAAGGAAGTTGTAACATAACATTAAAAAATATAGGTCAGAGTTCTCAACAGATTGTTGCGCTGCTGCTTTACAGAGATTCACCACATTACATAGTTATGGTGATGCACATAACCTAATATATGGGGGCCTTACTCCCACTGGAATATTTCCTGCTCCACAGAGTGCAATATGTTTCTGTGAAAACCACCCATAATTTCATTACAGTGTGTCACGTGATGGAGGAATTACCATTCAGAAAAGCCACTCACATTCTGCCCCCCTTTCTCAGCAATGTTAGGACGTGATGCCGAGGGAGCGCAAGTGCATGCTCCACCACAGTGAATGTCCGGCAGCTATCCCAATGTTTCCTTATGTTATAAGGTTGACTTTGTGGTGAAATGTGGGAATGTTTCCACTAACAAGGCTCTTCTTACTGGAAACCTGCCCACATGTTTCACCACAAACTGACCGTTATAACATAAAGAAACTTTCGGAAAGCTGCCGGACAATTGGATATTCACTGTAAGGAGCACATACATGCACTCTCCCTGGCATCATGTCCTAATGTTGTTGAGAAGGGAGGCAGAATGTGGGCAGATTTTCAGACTGGGAATTCCTCCATCACATGACACACTGTAATGAAATTATGGGTGGTTTTCACAGAAATGTATTGCACTATGTGGTGCAAGAAAGATTCCCTTGGAAGGGAAAATGTGTATGATTAAACAACAACAAAGAAAAAACACACAAAAACAGTACAACACACTAGTGGGGTGGGGTGGGGCTAGAAAACAATCCCGTAAGTTACTGTGGCGTGGGATGCTGTGGTGGTCCAGCAGCAGGTGCAGCATTGTAACTATTTGGTGCTGCTGTTCTTCTATTGTGTTGACCTGCTGCTGCAAAGCACCGACCCTCTGATTGTTTTCTTCCAGAGCTGCCCACACCCAGGCAATGTCAACCTGTTTGCAGAGACTGTGCCGGAGTCCACTGCAGCAGGGAATCTAGGTAGTGGGGGTGGTGGTGGAGAGGGTGGTGCTGGTGGCTGTGGTGGTGGTGGTGGTGGTGGTGGATCAGCTGCTGTACTGGCCCCTCCTCCTGCTGCAGCGGTGACTGTGAGGCACAACTCCCACCCCAGCAGCACCCTCAGCCACTGCCATGGAAGGGCCAGCAAGTGGACTCCTGGCCCCTTCTGTGGCAGCCTGCCACTCTGCCCTGTGGTGGTTGAGCATGTGGGTGCACTGGCCACCGGTCCCCAAATGTATCCCACGGGGGCTGCAGTGCACCAGCACACCACATAGATAGCACACCACCACTGTGCTGTCTCCCCCCCACAGACTTAAAAAAACTCCCACACTGGGGAGCTGTGGGGGGGACCAGACACAGTCCTTGCACGAGTCCCACCACCTACATTTTCCAGGGCCACCTCCTTTGACTGTGGAGGTGGTGAAAGGGGTGCTGCTGGAGCCCCTATAGCTGCTACCGGTGGTGGTGGTAGTGGCTGAGAAGGTGGACACACAGCAGCCACCGGTGGCACTGGTGCTGCTGCTGCAGCTCCTGTTGCTTCAACATGGGGGGAAGCAACACACAGGAGTCGGGAGTGGTCCAGCATGACATGACCACCCCACCCCCCACGTGTCCACACTCCCTCTGACTGCGCCCACGGGCCAGTAACTTGCCTTCTCCTGGGTCCATCCTGACACAACAAGTCCTCGGGCTGACACACACACACAGACACCGTCACTGACACTCACTGACACACACAGTAAGTCACACACACACACGAAACAAAACAAAACTTATAAAAAAAAATTCACTAACAAAAAAAAACACAAATACAATACAAAAACTAAATAAAGATATAGCTTTTAAAAAAGCTGTTGGTCTTCTTCAGTACTGAAATGCAAGTGGCAATCAAGCACTTTCACTCCCTGTCTCCTCTCACAAAGCTTTCTCCCTCTACAAATGCAAAGGAGAAAGTGAAACTGCTTCTCTGACTCACTTCTTTCCTGCCTGGCTAAAGCATGTGACTTACAGTACTATAAACTGTGTGATGTGTGGGGCTGCCTATTCTTTTCTCACTTCGCCTTACTTCGTGTTAAGTCATAATGGCAACACGAAGTAGTAATAATATTAACGCAACGTGAGCACTTTGCAGTGCCCACTTCGCCAGTGGATTAAAATTTCGCTGCATCTCTAGACCCAAGTTTGGGAGTGAGCTTGAGCCACCAGGGGTCTGCCGGGTTGGGAGGGCAAGGTGCTATTTCAAGCTGCTGCAAGACAGTGCTGCTCTCCAGGGAGGGACATGGGTTTCCCTGGCTCTTGGCTGCCACCTGGTGGAGGCTAGGTGGCAGCACCAAGCCACAAGGGGAAACCTGGCATTAGGCCAGATGGGAGGATAGGGCCATCACTGGAGCGATGGAGTGCATGTACACCTCCACACACATGCATGCCCATCTTCTAGGGTCTCAGGATAATGGGGTGAAGATCAGAAAAACACCATGACTCCCCTGTCGCCAAGCAGGCAAAGGTGGTGGCGTGTGGAGCAAAAAGCAATATAAAAAAAAAAGAATGTGCATAGCAGTATAGCATGTGCAAAATTAATATTTTAACTAGTCTCATTTTTATACAGAACAATTGCTAGCCATAAACTATATAATGAGTTTAAACATTTTATTATGGCTGCATAGCAGAACTATACTGACATATTGCTGTTACATACTAAAGAGAGGGGACTGTGGAAGCACGTGACCAGATGCCTAGACTGTGTCCTTCTACAGTATAGTTGAAGCACATGCAGTCTTCTCCATTGACCACAGTTCTTTCCCGCCCTCCCAGTGGGTGCATTTTTTTCCTACTCCATGCTCACTTCTGAGTCACCTTTGGTTTTCAGGGCTAGGTGTCACCTCCACCCTCCAATCACCATCCCCATTATATAAGTAATGTTTCCCTGGTGTCTAGTGGACCCCCCCGCCCTCTGATCACCATCCCTGTATACTGTATCTGTATGATTCGCTGGTGTCTAGTGACACCCTGCTCTTCGATCACTATCCCCATATTTCTATATGTTTCCCTGGTGCCTAGTGGCATCCCACTTCCAGTCTCCATCCCCACATTTCTGTAATGGTTCCCTGGTGTCTAGTGGCACCTCACATCCTCTGATAGCTGTCCCCCTATACATCTAATGTTTCCCTGGTGTCTAGTGGCACCTCACATCCTCTGATAGCTGTCCCCCTATACATCTAATGTTTCCCAGGTGTCTAGTGGCACCTCACATCCTCTGATAGCTGTCCCCCTATACATCTAATGTTTCCTGGTGTCTAGTGGCACCTCACATCCTCTGATAGCTGTCCCCCATACATCTAATGTTTCCTGGTGTCTAGTGGCACCTCACATCCTCTGATAGCTGTCCCCCATACATCTAATGTTTCCTGGTGTCTAGTGGCACCTCACATCCTCTGATAGCTGTCCCCCATACATCTAATGTTTCTCTGGTGTCTAGTGGCACCTCACATCCTCTGATAGCTGTCCCCCATACATCTAATGTTTCCTGGTGTCTAGTGGCACCTCACATCCTCTGATAGCTGTCCCCCATACATCTAATGTTTCCTGGTGTCTAGTGGCACCTCACATCCTCTGATAGCTGTCCCCCATACATCTAATGTTTCTCTGGTGTCTAGTGGCACCTCACATCCTCTGATAGCTGTCCCCTATACATCTAATGTTTCCTGGTGTCTAGTGGCACCTCACATCCTCTGATAGCTGTCCCCCTATACATCTAATGTTTCTCTGGTGTCTAGTGGCACCTCACATCCTCTGATAGCTGTCCCCCTATACATCTAATGTTTCCCTGGTGTCTAGTGGCACCTCACATCCTCTGATAGCTGTCCCCCTATACATCTAATGTTTCCTGGTGTCTAGTGGCACCTCACATCCTCTGATAGCTGTCCCCCTATACATCTAATGTTTCCCTGGTGTCTAGTGGCACCTCACATCCTCTGATAGCTGTCCCCCATACATCTAATGTTTCCTGGTGTCTAGTGGCACCTCACATCCTCTGATAGCTGTCCCCCATACATCTTATGTTTCTCTGGTGTCTAGTGGCACCTCACATCCTCTGATAGCTGTCCCCCTATACATCTAATGTTTCCCTGGTGTCTAGTGGCACCTCACATCCTCTGATAGCTGTCCCCCTATACATCTAATGTTTCCCTGGTGTCTAGTGGCACATCACATCCTCTGATAGCTGTCCCCCTATACATCTAATGTTTCTCTGGTGTCTAGTGGCACCTCACATCCTCTGATAGCTGTACATCTAATGTTTCCCTGGTGTCTAGTGGCACCTCACATCCTCTGATAGCTGTCCCCCTATACATCTAATGTTTCCCTGGTGTCTAGTGGCACCTCACATCCTCTGATAGCTGTCCCCCTATACATCTAATGTTTCCCTGGTGTCTAGTGGCACCTCACATCCTCTGATAGCTGTCCCCCTATACATCTAATGTTTCCCTGGTGTCTAGTGGCACCTCACATCCTCTGATAGCTGTCCCCCTATACATCTAATGTTTCCCTGGTGTCTAGTGGCACCTCACATCCTCTGATAGCTGTCCCCCTATACATCTAATGTTTCCCTGGTGTCTAGTGGCACCTCACATCCTCTGATAGCTGTCCCCCATACATCTAATGTTTCTTGGTGTCTAGTGGCACCTCACATCCTCTGATAGCTGTCCCCCATACATCTAATGTTTCCCTGGTGTCTAGTGGCACCTCACATCCTCTGATAGCTGTCCCCCATACATCTAATGTTTCCTGGTGTCTAGTGGCACCTCACATCCTCTGATAGCTGTCCCCCATACATCTAATGTTTCCTCTGGTGTCTAGTGGCACCTCACATCCTCTGATAGCTGTCCCCTATACATCTAATCTTTCCTGGTGTCTAGTGGCACCTCACATCCTCTGATAGCTGTCCCCCATACATCTAATGTTTCTCTGGTGTCTAGTGGCACCTCACATCCTCTGATAGCTGTCCCCCATACATCTAATGTTTCCTGGTGTCTAGTGGCACCTCACATCCTCTGATAGCTGTCCCCCATACATCTAATGTTTCCTGGTGTCTAGTGGCACCTCACATCCTCTGATAGCTGTCCCCCATACATCTAATGTTTCCTGGTGTCTAGTGGCACCTCACATCCTCTGATAGCTGTCCCCCATACATCTATGTTTCCTGGTGTCTAGTGGCACCTCACATCCTCTGATAGCTGTCCCCCTATACATCTAATGTTTCCTGGTGTCTAGTGGCACCTCACATCCTCTGATAGCTGTCCCCATACATCTAATGTTTCCTGGTGTCTAGTGGCACCTCACATCCTCTGATAGCTGTCCCCCATACATCTAATGTTTCCTGGTGTCTAGTGGCACCTCACATCCTCTGATAGCTGTCCCCCATACATCTATTGTTTCCTGGTGTCTAGTGGCACCTCACATCCTCTGATAGCTGTCCCCCATACATCTAATGTTTCCTGGTGTCTAGTGGCACCTCACATCCTCTGATAGCTGTCCCCCATACATCTAATGTTTCCTGGTGTCTAGTGGCACCTCACATCCTCTGATAGCTGTCCCCCATACATCTAATGTTTCCCTGGTGTCTAGTGGCACCTCACATCCTCTGATAGCTGTCCCCCATACATCTAATGTTTCCTGGTGTCTAGTGGCACCTCACATCCTCTGATAGCTGTCCCCCATACATCTAATGTTTCCTGGTGTCTAGTGGCACCTCACATCCTCTGATAGCTGTCCCCCATACATCTAATGTTTCCTGGTGTCTAGTGGCACCTCACATCCTCTGATAGCTGTCCCCTATACATCTAATGTTTCTCTGGTGTCTAGTGGCACCTCACATCCTCTGATAGCTGTCCCCCATACATCTAATGTTTCCTGGTGTCTAGTGGCACCTCACATCCTCTGATAGCTGTCCCCCATACATCTAATGTTTCCTGGTGTCTAGTGGCACCTCACATCCTCTGATAGCTGTCCCCTATACATCTAATGTTTCTCTGGTGTCTAGTGGCACCTCACATCCTCTGATAGCTGTCCCCATACATCTAATGTTTCCTTGGTGTCTAGTGGCACCTCACATCCTCTGATAGCTGTCCCCTATACATCTAATGTTTCTCTGGTGTCTAGTGGCACCTCACATCCTCTGATAGCTGTCCCCATACATCTAATGTTTCCTGGTGTCTAGTGGCACCTCACATCCTCTGATAGCTGTCCCCTATACATCTAATGTTTCCTGGTGTCTAGTGGCACCTCACATCCTCTGATAGCTGTCCCCCATACATCTAATGTTTCTGGTGTCTAGTGGCACCTCACATCCTCTGATAGCTGTCCCCCATACATCTAATGTTTCCTGTGTCTAGTGGCACCTCACATCCTCTGATAGCTGTCCCCTATACATCTAATGTTTCCTGGTGTCTAGTGGCACCTCACATCCTCTGATAGCTGTCCCCCATACATCTAATGTTTCCTGGTGTCTAGTGGCACCTCACATCCTCTGATAGCTGTCCCCTATACATCTAATGTTTCTGGTGTCTAGTGGCACCTCACATCCTCTGATAGCTGTCCCCCATACATCTATTGTTTCCTGGTGTCTAGTGGCACCTCACATCCTCTGATAGCTGTCCCCCTATACATCTAATGTTTCCCTGGTGTCTAGTGGCACCTCACATCCTCTGATAGCTGTCCCCCTATACATCTAATGTTTCCCTGGTGTCTAGTGGCACCTCACATCCTCTGATAGCTGTCCCCCTATACATCTAATGTTTCCCTGGTGTCTAGTGGCACCTCACATCCTCTGATAGCTGTCCCCCTATACATCTAATGTTTCCCTGGTGTCTAGTGGCACCTCACATCCTCTGATAGCTGTCCCCCTATACATCTAATGTTTCTCTGGTGTCTAGTGGCACCTCACATCCTCTGATAGCTGTCCCCCTATACATCTAATGTTTCCCTGGTGTCTAGTGGCACCTCACATCCTCTGATAGCTGTCCCCCTATACATCTAATGTTTCCCTGGTGTCTAGTGGCACCTCACATCCTCTGATAGCTGTCCCCCTATACATCTAATGTTTCCCTGGTGTCTAGTGGCACCTCACATCCTCTGATAGCTGTCCCCCTATACATCTAATGTTTCCCTGGTGTCTAGTGGCACCTCATCCTCTGATAGCTGTCCCCCTATACATCTAATGTTTCCTGGTGTCTAGTGGCACCTCACATCCTCTGATAGCTGTCCCCCATACATCTAATGTTTCCTGGTGTCTAGTGGCACCTCACATCCTCTGATAGCTGTCCCCCTATACATCTAATGTTTCCCTGGTGTCTAGTGGCACCTCACATACTCTGATAGCTGTCCCCCTATACATCTAATGTTTCTCTGGTGTCTAGCAGAATCTCCCCCCCCCAGTCACCATCCCTGTATTAATTTTAGAAATGTGAGCTGTAATAAAGAAGTCTGTCCCTCACTGTTTTTTGCTTTTTTCTTCTTTAAACCTGTAAAAAAAGAAAACAGTCCCTTGCTGATCTGACCCCTGCCACCTGACCACCCACCCACCCTCAAATCACCATCCCCGTTAGCTTGATCAGAAATCCTTTAAAATTCAGGCCCAGGAAAGAAGATTATCATTTATATTAAAATTATTTCTCCTTCCTTCGAAATGCTTTCAAAGGATGTGTTCGGAAGAACTAGACTATAATCAAAGAGGTTTTGTATCTCCAACCATTGTAACAATTAAAATACTTACTTTCCTTGGGACTAGGTTATTTATTATAGAGATCTATATCAGGCCATTTGAGGATATAATATCGCAAATTAAGACTGGTTAACAGATGTTGAATGGTCATCTGATCACATTAAAATAGAGTGGTTAGTAAATTACAGATGGTATAAGAACATAAAACCTCTAGTGACTTGAAAGATTATTTGACAAAACTGACAGATTGGAATGAACGAAGAGTTCTATCAAGGTTTAGAATGGAATTGTATCCTGTGAACTATATCATGCTAAAGCAAAGAAGAAATGAAGTTAGAACACCATACTGTAATTGTAACAATCAGGTTGAAGATGACCTGAAGCACATTGTGTTACATTGCCCACTTTATAACAGAAAAAATATTGGCTGGGATCCATCTTGGCGACCCTCGGTCTTCCCTCTGATCAGTTACTTTTATTTCTCTTTAATTCCCAAACTATAACAACTCTAAAAAGTTTAAGTAGATTCTTTATATCGACCAAACTATGAGAATTAAGCAAGATGAAATGATAAAATGCTACCTTGCCTAAGTTTATTAGGTAGCAATCAAATCGGTTGCTATGACCTGATTTTTATGAAACTTGTATAATTACCGTGTGAAGGTTAGGGCTTTGTATAATTTATACAATACTTCAGTAATTTTGAAGATTTTAATGGCTTGGGAATATATGTATTTTTAAAATTTGTAATGACATTTTGTCGAACAATAAATTTCTGCCTACCTACCTACCATCCCCGTTATATATATAATGTTTTCCTGTTGTCTAGTGGTACCCCAGCCCCCACCCTACGATTGCCATCTTTGTATTTATATAATATTTCCCTGCTGTCTAGTGGACCCCACTACCCTCTGATTGCTGTCCTGTATCTGTATAATGTTTCCCTGGAATCTAGCGGCACCCCACTCCCTGATTGCTGGCAAAGTATTAGTATAATGTTCCCTGGTGAGTAGTGGCACCACTCCACCCTCTGATCCCTGTCCCCATGTTTATGTAGTTTTCCCCAATGTCTTATGGCATCTGCCACCCAACAATCCCCACATCTGTATTTATGTAATTTTCCCTGGTGTCTAGTGGCACCCCCTCCAATCCTTGGCCCCCTATATGTTTCCTTAGTGACTAGTGGCACCCCCTCCGATGGCCATTCGCATGGCACAGGGTCATAATGTCGCAAGACATTATTCCTCATGGCAAAGTCACACAGCCAATACCGTGCAATTTCTGCTATGGACATAAGTCTTTTTTCTGTGGGGGCTCCACCACCCACACCACCGTTATGTGGGGCTGCTCCCCAAACCCCCCACTAAGGATTCTCAACTCCGAGGTGGGGAGGCTCAACTCAAGGAACACACAAGTAAATAAAAAATTAAATATTCTGGGACCAGGAATCAAACCCGGTCCCAGACGCAGTGCTTGGGTTCCAGCTGCTATGGCTCAGTCCTGTGAACCACAACAGCAGCTCAGCAGAATCCACTCCCAGCAGAGGTCATATCTTTTGCCTGGGAAAGTGCTACTGTTGCAATACCGTGTACAGCAAGTATATGCAATATTGCACCATTAGCGGTTACAGACTACGCTGTACCCACTTAGCCATAGTGTCGCATGCTATTAAGCATGTGACATTATGACCCAGTAGGCAGTCCCACATTACTGTAATGTTTCAGTGGTGTCTGGTGGCACCCCCTGTCCTCCTGCAGATGTCCACCTATATATCTAATATATATCTAATGTTTTCCTGGTATATAGTGGCACCCTCCAACACCATTCCCATATTAATTTTAGAAATGTGAGCTGTAATAAAGAAATCTGTCCCTCACTGTTTTTTTTCTTTTTTCTTCTTTAAACCTGTAAAAAAAGAAAACAGTCCCTTGCTGATCTGACCCCTGCCACCTGACCACCCACCCACCCTCAAATCACCATCCCCGTTAGCTTGATCAGAAATCCTTTAAAATTCAGGCCCAGGAAAGAAGATTATCATTTATATTAAAATTATTTCTCCTTCCTTCGAAATGCTTTCAAAGGATGTGTTCGGAAGAACTAGACTATAATCAAAGAGGTTTTGTATCTCCAACCATTGTAACAATTAAAAATACTTACTTTCCTTGGGACTAGGTTATTTATTATATGAGATCTATATCAGGCCATTTGAGGATATAATATCGCAAATTAAGACCTGGTTAACAGATGCTGAATGGTCATCTGATCACATTAAAATAGAGTGGTTAGTAAATTACAGATGGTATAAGAACATAAAAACCTCTAGTGACTTGAAAGATTATTTGACAAAACTGACAGATTGGAATGAACGAAGAGTTCTATCAAGGTTTAGAATGGAATTGTATCCTGTGAACTATATCATGCTAAAGCAAAGAAGAAATGAAGTTAGAACACCATACTGTAATTGTAACAATCAGGTTGAAGATGACCTGAAGCACATTGTGTTACATTGCCCACTTTATAACAGAAAAAATATTGGCTGGGATCCATCTTGGCACCTCGGTCTTCCCTCTGATCAGTTACTTTTATTTCTCTTTAATTCCAAAACTATAACAACTCTAAAAAGTTTAAGTAGATTCTTTATATCGACCAAACTATGAGAATTAAGCAAGATGAAATGATAAAATGCTACCTTGCCTAAGTTTATTAGGTAGCAATCAAATCGGTTGCTATGACCTGATTTTTATGAAACTTGTATAATTACCGTGTGAAGGTTAGGGCTTTGTATAATTTATACAATACTTCAGTAATTTTGAAGATTTTAATGGCTTGGGAATATATGTATTTTTAAAATTTGTAATGACATTTTGTCGAACAATAAATTTCTGCCTACCTACCTACCATCCCCGTTATATATATAATGTTTTCCTGTTGTCTAGTGGTACCCCAGCCCCCACACTACGATTGCCATCTTTGTATTTATATAATATTTCCCTGCTGTCTAGTGGACCCCACTACCCTCTGATTGCTGTCCTGTATCTGTATAATGTTTCCCTGGAATCTAGCGGCACCCCACTCCCTGATTGCTGGCAAAGTATTAGTATAATGTTCCCTGGTGAGTAGTGGCACCACACCACCCTCTGATCCCTGTCCCCATGTTTATGTAGTTTTCCCCAATGTCTTATGGCATCTGCCACCCAACAATCCCACATCTGTATTTATGTAATTTTCCCTGGTGTCTAGTGGCACCCTCCAATCCTTGGCCCCTATGTTTCCCTAGTGACTAGTGGCACCCCTCTGATGGCCATTCTCCACGGCATGGGGTCATAATGTTACAAGACATTATGCCTCCTTCTTAAAGTCATCTTTCCAATATAGCGCAATTTCTGCTATGGACATAAGTCTTTTTTCTGTGGGGGCTCCACCACCCACACCACCGTTATGTGGGGCTGCTCCCCCAAACCCCCCCACTAAGGATTCTCAACTCTGAGGTGGGGGAGGCTCAACTCAAGGAACACACAAGTAAATAAAAAATTAAATATTCTGGGACCAGGAATCAAACCCGGTCCCAGACGCAGCGCTTGGGTTCCAGCTGCTATGGCTCAGTCCTGTGAACCACAACAGCAGCTCAGCAGAATCCACTCCCAGCAGAGGTCATATCTTTTGCCTGGGAAAGTGCTACTGTTGCAATACCGTGTACAGCAAGTATATGCAATATTGCACCATTAGCGGTTACAGACTACGCTGTACCCACTTAGCCATAGTGTCGCATGCTATTAAGCATGTGACATTATGACCCAGTAGGCAGTCCCACATTACTGTAATGTTTCAGTGGTGTCTGGTGGCACCCCCTGTCCTCCTGCAGATGTCCACCTATATATCTAATATATATCTAATGTTTTCCTGGTATATAGTGGCACCCTCCAACACCATTCCCATATTAATTTTAGAAATGTGAGCTGTAATAAAGAAAACTGTCCCTCACTGTTTTTTCTTCTTTAAACCTGTAAAAAAGAAAATATTCCCTCACTGATCTGACACCTGTCACCCCAGCCTCCCATCCTCCAGTTGCCATCCCCCTATTTGCATTATGTTTCCCTGGTGTCTAGTGGAACCCCTCCAACCTCCATGCTATGGTCCTGTATTTGTATAATGTTTCCCTGGTGTCAAATGGGACCCCCACCCCTGTATTTATGTAATTTTCCCTAGTGTCAAGTGGCACCTCCTGCTCTCCGATCCCCGTCCCAATATTTATGCAGTTTTCCCTGATGTCTAGTGGCATCCCCCACCTTCCAATTCCCATCTCCATATTTATGTAATTTTACCTGGTGTCTAGTGGCACCCCCCCACCCTCTGATCCGTGTCTCTCTATATGTTTCCTTGGTATCTAGCAGCACTCCCAACCTTCAATCACCGTCCTGTCAGCTGTAATAAAGAAAGCCATCCCTCAATGTTTTGTTTCTTTCTTTCTTTAATCCTGTAAAAAAAAACTGTCCCTCACCAATCTGACTGCAGCCATCCCAGCCTCCCACACACCACTCACCACCCCAACCCCCCAGTACACCCCCCACACCCCCTCACTCACCTCAACAGGTCACAGGCCAAAGATCTGCTCTTTGATCAAAGACACGTCATACTACTGGAACTGGCAACTGCATTATCAGAAGCTAAGGTAAGTGCAGTTCAATGTATTTTATTTAATACTTACTGGTGAGTGTCAATAACCAGCCACTGGCAGAAACTTACAAACTCCATTATTCACATGTGTGAATAATGGACTGTGAATAACGGAGTTCCATTTTCCACCTTTGAGAAAGATTCTCAAAGGAGCTTCCATGCCTGATAAACAGCTTTACCACTGTTTCTTTTCACGCTGGCAGTTCACTTGCTCTATCACAGAAAACTGCCAGCATGAAGGACTGAAGTTTCCTCAACTAAAACAGCAGAGTACTGAAACCACGTAGCCAGGTGAACACTTCCAGTTTTTCATTTTGGGAAGTTGTTCTGGCTGAGTGGATCAAATGGATCAAGGCAGGTAGATAAACTTTTTTTTTTTTTTTTAAGTAAAGTGTCCTTTCTTGAAAAGGAATTGTGATTTAGGTATTTAAATTGAGAGCCGTTTGATGTGCTTCTGGAAACAACTGATCACTGAGGAGCGAGCATGTGGTGAATTAAGCCATGGAGCCAGCACTACTGAAGCCACTCACACAGAGTGGCTGTTCCTAAAATTAAATTGTTTTCCCATTCATATTTATTTTAATGGTACTGAGTTGTGTACCATGCCAGACTTCCTGGAGAACAAAACAGAAGTCAGGGATCGGAGGATGTGTGGGCATGACCTTTAGGATTACTAGAACTTGCTTGCAACAGAATAAAAAATGCATAACCCAAAGAACCAGTAAATATAAAAAAATAAAAACAGAGGAAGTGCTTAAACTCAGATTTTATGCACACCCTTAGTGTGTGATGCCCTGATAAACCACTCGGGCTTCGACCTCAGGGTTTATGGAGCATCAACATCGTTGGTGTGCATAATATCCTCATTATACACACTTCCCCTTACATTATTCTATATTTTATTTATTTAATTCTTGGATTGTAATACCTTTGAGCTGAAAGCTCATTTACAAAGGTTCCACATCATAACCATAACAATCAGACAAACAATACAAATAAGAGAATTGAAAAATTTATCATAGAGAGCAATAGGCATATTTTGCTGAATATGACAGGCAGAAATAAATCAGTCTGAGTTGACCTTGCCAGGTTTCAAAAAATACAAGAGAACATCAGATAATGTCATGCACAGAGAGTTAAACAAAGTGAGTCACATTTGCATATTATTACAGCATTGTTTCAAGCCAGAGAGGATCAGTCAGAGTTGACTTAGTCTGGTTAAGGGGTGGGTGATGGGGGAGGTAAGACATGGAGGCAAGGGAGGGTAGTGAAGGGTGGAGGGGTGGTGGTGATGGGGGGTTGATGGGGGTGTGTGTGAAGGAAATGGTGGCAGGAGGGGATGGGGTGGAGAGAGGGGGTAGAGACAGTGGCAGGTAGGGTAGGGGTGTAGGTGAGACAATGATGCTGGGAAGAGTTGGGAGTAATGCTAATTAGGAATGGCAGTCACAGCAGCAAAGTGCAATTAGGTGTTGGCGAAGGTTTCTCTTATAGGGTCCTGGTTTAGGTATAGACATTATGTCATAGGGGAGGTCATTTTGCCAACAAGGCACATTGTAGGCAATGGATCGCTGAGCTCGTGAGGTTCTGCAGAAGGGGACTTGGAGAGACTGTCTGATCATGCCTCATGTCCAATGAGGATTCTTCGCTAAAGTGAGGAGTTGCTGGATTGCTGGAGGGGTTAGGTCTAGGCAGGTTTTTCTCCCTAGGAGACATACTTGGTATTTCATCCTGCCTTTCAGATTCTGAGAGTATAATTCACAGGTATATGCATGCCTGTGGGCTCCAGTTTTTAGCCTATATGACTTGTTTAGTGCTGTGTTGATCCTTTTAAGAGTTGTATTAGAGGCAGAGCCATACATAGCAGACCATAGTCGATGATGGAATTGATCGAGCTGGTCACTGCGAGTCAACATGCATCTGAGATCATACAGTGTCTGTGCCTGTAAAGGAGGCCAGTCCCTGTATTAACTGCCTTTACCATGTGCTCACCCATGGTTGGCAAAGGATGGTGAGCTGTTGAGAGTTACCTCTAGATATTTGAAGATATTTGCTTGTTCAAGTGGGGCATTGTGTCTGTTCCAGATGGTTAGTTGGTACGCTTTATGCTTGTTGTAGGGTTTAGAAAATAGCATAGTCTTCATTTTCTTATAGTTTATCAGAAGTTTGTGATCTGAGAACCATGCTTCAACAGCCAAAAAGTTTTGTGGAGTTGTATTTCCAGGAGGAATTGTGTTTTTAAATTTGAGGCATAACTTTATCATTTTTGCATATTTTCACCCCATATTTTCAACATGGCCTTTTTAGAACCCCACCTCTTGATCAATGGTCATAGAATTATGCAAATCAAGCCCAAAAGGTGATTCCATGGTCACTTGGCAAAATTACCTTTCAGGCAGGAGTATTTTGCCATATATGTTTTTCCCTACATCCAAAGGGGTGGCTTTTCAACCCAGTTCCTAGCACTCGTACTGGCTCCCTACTGCCCCTGCCACCTACCTGGTCTTACTGGTTTCCCTACAAACTTCCCCATCATGGCAGAGCTGGGAAGGGAGGACTGTCCTTCCACATGATCAACACATCCAAGGTGTAACAGCATGGTGACTGGACAGTGGTGCAGGCAGAGTACAGTCATGCTGGGCTTCATTAAGTCCCTCTGATGCCATTTTCTTGGTTTTCTCCCACCCCACAGTGGAGCATCATACTTGTGTGTGGAGCCACACATGTCTGATGTGTCCCTGCTGTTCCCTCCTGTACATGCCTCCCTGGCACTGTGCTACCCCCAGTTTTCTAGCTAGGGGGCAGCCTAGACTGAGCCGACATACAGTGAAGCTCACCAGGATAAAACCCACTTTTACAGCATTCTGCAGTATGCTGCAGCAGAGTTACTGCAGTGAGCAATGTAATTGCAATAGGAATTGATCCCCTTTGTCATGCAGAAAAAATGTGACACTGCCAAGTGAATGTCACAGTTTCCTGCATGACAAAAAGGGACTTATTGCCATTGAAATTACATTGTTTTCCACAATAACTCTGTTGCAGCATGCTGCAGAGTGCTGCAAAATGCTGCAGAACTGGGTTTCAACCTGGTGAGCTTCACTGTACCACTCCTCCCCAGAAGAGGAGAGCAATCCCTTGGACACTCGATTCTCCCTGTACTCGGCTGACCACTGATGACCTGAGTCCATTCCCAAACCTGGGTCACCAGTATGGGAACAGGTAAGGTTCTAGGTACCTTAGCCCTATTTGCCATTTGGCTGACCTTTTGGGTGGGATTTGGCAATTTTTACCACCACCATTGTTCATGATGTGGGGTCATAAGATGGCCAAGTTCAAAATGTGGGGTCTAAATGTGTAAAAATGATGTTATATGTGTTAGTTGAAATTATTCTGTGCTCACTCACAACTTGGGTAATTTTAAATATTTTTACCCCAGATTTTGAACATACCCTTTTTTCACATGACCTCATGTCACATTGAAAATGTTTCTCAAATACTGGCCAAAATGTGTTTTTGCACCTGTGGTGCAGAATGACATTTCGGTGGCACAGAATCATATTTCAGCAGAGATCTGAAAATGTTCACCTTCGTGGTTCATGAAGTGGATTAATAAGAAGCCCATGCTGAGAATTTGGTGTACAAATATCATACAATCTCCAGGTTATGACTGAATGTTGCAGTATTTCTATGTTTGCGCATAACTTTACTAATTTTCAATATTTTGACTCCAAACTTTCAACATGCCCATTTTTCTACACCACCTCATAAACATGACAGATGTCATTTTTAAAATCCTAGATGAGACATCTTTTCGCACTTGTGGTGCAAAATGTAAGTTTACTCACCTGGTAAAGGTGATTATAGGAGCACCTTTTTAGAGCACTTCGATTCTCTACTAGTGGAGGTATTCTGCCATCTCCTCTCAGGCTGATGCACAAAAAACATCTAGAACTGTAATTCAACCTGTCGTGTCCCTCTTTGGTCACCCATTCCTCAGTATGACTTCTTCCAAAGCTTAGAAATTCCTGATGAGAAAAAAGAGGGACTACCAGCAAACAGAACCTGACGGTCCCTGTCAGAACTTGTCTTGCTTAAATAACTTGGCAGAGCAGTATGTTTAGTATTCAAAGTATTCAATGCACTATGACCACAATATGCCATATATGTCTCACTGTGAAAGTAAGCATCTCTTAGTGTCAACTTCTAATGAGTACTTATCTAAGTATATATCTGCATAACTTTGCAACCTTTCTGATTCGTCGTACATTCTCGTTGTCATCGTTCCTCCTCACTGGGTGGGATGTAAAATGCTGTAAAAAGGTGCTCCTATAACCACCTTTACCAGGTGAGCAAACTTACATTATCTATCACACCTTTTTACAGCACTCCAATTCTCTAGTAGTGGGTGATTATACAGCAGTGTCCACCTTTAATCGGTCAGAGGAGGAGGAAGAGGACTGAATACAGCTTGTAATACCTTTCTGCCAAACTCTGAGCTCTTGGTTAGCCAGTAAAACCTAGTGAAGGTATGAGGTGATGCCCAAGTTGCTGCTTGGCAGATTTCAGCTATAGACGCTGAATTGCATTCTGCCCATGAAGCAGCCTCTGCTCTGGTGGGGTGCGCTGTGATGTGTTTGGGCATGGTCGACTCTTCTGCTTTGTAGGCTTTAGAGATGATGGCTTGTAGACACCTCACAATAGTGGATTTGGACATGGGCAGGCCCTGCTTTGGGCCTGTGGGATAATGAATAATCTGTCAGTGCACCTTATACTGTCTGTTCTTTTTAAGTAGATCTTAAGAACTCATCCTGGGTCCAGTCACAAGAGCGTATTCCTTTGGGGATTGTCTTCATTTGGATTAAACATCAGAACTGAGATCTCTTGGGTGAGATGAAAAGGAGTTGCCATTTTGGACACAAAGGAGGGCACTGTCCTCAGAACTACCCTATCAGGATAGAAGGTCATGAGTGGTTCCCTGAATGACAGGGCCTGGATTTCACTGGTCCTTCTAGCCGGGGCTATAGCAACCAAAAACACTATGTTTAGGGTGAGGATTGGTAGGGCTAGGTCGGTGATTGGTTCAAAAGGTGGTTTGGTTATGGCATCCAACATCAAATAGAAGTGCCACAGAGCCGTGGTGGGTCTTGGTCTGAGTCTGATGTTGGAAGCAGCTTTCAAGAGTGTCTGGACATAGGGGTGTGCTCCAGGCAAGTGTCCCTCCATCTCTCCTTGGATTGCTCCAGTTGCTGCTGCTTGCACTCTGAGGGATGCTGAGGCCAGACCTTTGTCTAATCCATCTTGTAAAAAGTCCAAGACATGAAAGATGGAGCATGTTGGGGCCTCTATCTCTCTTGATTCACACCATGTGGAGAAAACAAACCAATGTATGCTGTATGTTCTGTTGGTGGAAAACCTCCAAGCCTTAAGCATTGTATCGGCTACCTTGTTGGAGACTCCTAAGTTCAGCAGTCTAGCCCTCTGAGTGGCCAAGCCATCAGTTTTTGTGATTATGGATTCTTGTGGAGAACTGATCCCTGCATAAGAAGATCTGGCTGTAGTGGTAATGTCAGCAGTTTGTCCATTAACATTCTCTGGATGAGAGCGTACCAAGTCCTTTTGGGCCAGTCCACTGCAATCAGAGTAACCATATTGCCTGTGTCCTGGAGCTTTTGAAGTACTTGCCCAATCATAGATGGGGTGGGAACACATACACCCTTGTGAAAATGCCATGGGTCGGACAATGTGTCCACTCCTGCAGAGCCCTTCTTTTGTATTGAGACATGAAGCTCAGTAGTTGACTGTTCTTTGCTAATGCCATGAGATCTAGTTGGAAGGGGCCCCATTTTTCACTTTTGGATTCAGTTGCTATTCCCCCAGTAGCAGAGACTGTCTGCTAAGTCAGTCTGCCTTGGTGTTGAGGACTTCTGCTAGATGCACTGCTGTTAGGCTGAGTAAGTGTCTTTCTGCTCATATCATCAAGATTTCCGCTTCCCGATCCATTGACTTGGTCCTCGTACCCCCTTGTTTGTTGATGTACACCATCGCTACTCTGCTGTTTGGGCAAATATTCATCTGCCTGTTTTTGACATGAACTTTGAAGAGTCTGAATGCAAGATGTATGGCTCTGGTTTCCAGTATGTTGATTGGTAGGCCTTTCTCTTTTTCTGACCACCTTCCTTGAATGGAATTGTCCAGAATTGCTCCACAGCTGCTTAGGCTGGTATCAGTTTCCAACTTCCGTTGCACTTGTCTTTCCAAGAAGGCCCCTCGCCTTAGGTTGTTTGGGTCTGCTCACCATTTTAAAGATCTCTTTACCGCCGGTGGGATGAGTACCCATGAACTGTAGTTTTGGGCTTTGTAGTTTCAATTGTCCAGGAGGAGGCATTGTAGCTGCCTCATGTGAGCTCTGGTCCAGTCATGAAGGTTTATGAACATGGCCATTAGGCCTAGGAGATGCATTAGCTGCCATACGGTATCTGTTCTGTGACTTAGTACTCAATTGCAGTGTTCTACTAGGTTCCGTATGCGGGACTGAGATGGTCTGACTGTCCCCCTGGTTGTGTCTAATATTGCTCCTAGATGCTCGAGTGTTGTTGTGGGGGATAAGTTGCTCTTTCCCTGACTGATGATCCATCTGTGTTGTATCAACAAATCTTGGGCCCGTTTGGTGGCCCTGTGCACCTCCTGGACTGATTTGACCCTGATTAGCCAATCGTCCAGGTATGGTATCATGTGTACTCCCTCCCTCTGTAAGATTGCAGCTAGGGGTGCCATCACCTTCGTGAAGAAGTGGGGCCGATGCTTGGCTGAACAGGAGGCACTGATGTTGGAAGTGGCAACCCAGAAGGTAGAAACAGAGGAATCTTTAGTGGCTTTGTCTGATCGCTACGTGAAAGTAGGCATTGTTCAAGTCTATGGATGTGAGTTGATCCCCACAGCGGACCACTGCTATGGTGGATTGCAAAGTCTTCATCTTGAATTTTTGGTAATGTATGAACTTGTTTACGAATTTTAGGTCCAGGATTGGTCTCAGATCCCCCTCTCTTTTTTGGGACCACAAAGAAGATAGAGTATACGCATGAGTATCACTCTTCTTTTGGCAGTGGTACGATGGCATTGGTGTGTACCAATGATTGAGAATTGACCTGACCTTGTATATGGTTCTTGTGTTTGTTGAGATGTGTGATTTTACAAATCTTTCTCTCTTGGGGGTCGCATTGAACTCTATGGCATATGTTTGAGATATGACTTACTGAATCCATTTGTCCATAATGGAGGGGGCCCAGGTTGTGACAAAGTGTTGTAGTCTTCCCCCCACTGCGCGTGTCACATCCTGGACCTATTTTCTTTCATTGGCAGTATCCTTTGTTGTTCATGTTGGGCTTGAAGTTCGGCTTACTGTGGTAACGGCCTCCGCATCCTCTATTGCTTTGAAAGTTCTACTTATAGTTGAAGTAGTTTGGTTTAAGGCCAAATGATCTCCTAACTTGGCCTTGCTGTCCTTGTCCCCTTTTGTTCTTGTGAGCATAGTTCCACACCTGATTGCTCTGAAAGGATGTCAGGGTTGCGAATTTGGCTTGATTATCCTTGTCATCTGGTTTGACTGTGAACTCCTCAATCCCCAGGCTGGATACTTTGTCTCCTGAGAAGTTTAGTTTCAGTACCCTAACATACTAACATGCTAAAATGCCAGCAGAATAGGCCTAATAGTCTTTCGTGTCTTCTCGTTTGGTCAGCCTCCACTCTGGGAGCTGACCTTGCTGCCACCATCTCCCTCTCTGGCTTCTCCATTCCCAGTCCTGGATATTCTCGCCGCATTGGATTTTGCTTCCAGAACCCTTCCCCTGTACCTATCCCACCCCCTCTTGAACCCCTCCCTGTCTCTGCCTCCACCAGCCCCTGAGCAGCACATTCCATGGCTCCACCACCATCTCAGTGAAGTAGCACCTCCTCCTTTCTCCCTTGAATCTCCCCCCCTCCAGCTTCCACCCATGCCCTCTAGTTGCCCCCCTCCTTTCTTTGGAGCACCCTGACTGCTCCTCCCTATTTAACCCCTTCATGTACCTGAAGACCTCTATCATGTCCCCCTGTCCCTTCTGTGTTCCAATGTGTACATATTTAGCTCTTCAAGCCTCTCCCCATAGGTCCAGTCCTCCAAACCTTAAATCATTTTGGTTGCCCTCCTCTGGACCCTCTCCAGGAGTTCAATGTCCCTCTTTAAATGTGGCCTCCAAAACTGCATGCAGTACTCGAGGTTCGGCCTCACCAAGCAGTTATACAGTGGGAGTATCACTTCCCCCTTCTGGAGGTGATCTCCCTAGTGATGCATTGCAGCATCCTGTTGGTGTTTGTTGCTGCCTTCCTACAAGCCTCTGAGTTATTCATCTTGATATCCACCACCACCCCCAGGTCCCTGTTAGCCATCGAGACTTGTAGCATCCCCCCCACAGGGTGTACACTTGGCCAGGTTTCTGGCTCCCAGGTGCAGTACCTTGCATTTTCCTTCATTGAACCTCAGCTTTCACTTTCCAGACCACTTTTTCAGAGCCTCAAGGTCCCCCTGTAGGGCCACCCTCCCCTCCTCCCCATCCACCACCGCCCCCAGTTTTGAGTCATCCACAAAGAGACTCATCTCACTCCTGATACCCTTCCTTATGTCAGAGATGTAGGTGTTGAACAGGAGGGGCCCAAGGAATGATCCCTGAGGAACCCCACTAATGACCCTCCTTGGGGATGAGACTATCCCGCCAACCACGATCCTCTGGGTCCGGTCCTGTAGCCAATTTCCTAACCATGATCATCTGGTTCCCCACCCACATTTCTTCCAGCTTATCCAACAGGCCCCCATGAGGAACAGAGTCAAACGCCTTGCTGAAGTCAAGAAAGATGACGTCCACTGGTCTACCCAGGTCCAAGGCACTCGTCACCCTGCTTTTTGATTCCTGATCAGCATGCCATAACTTAAGCCAGATGTGTTCCTGAGACTGTTGATAGATGCTGTAGATCTAGAAGCCATTTTAAAGTTGTTGATAGTTGTGTCCGCTATGTATTTTATGGCCTATATGGTGTAGTCCATGTTGGCACCATGTGAGCTTGTTGAAGAGATGTCTTGCCTGGCAGTCTCCAGCCACTGCAGTACTACCCTTGAGAAGTAAATGGTTGCAGCGGATGCTCTAATGGACATTGTGAGCATCTCATGTACTTTTTTTAATGAAGTCATCCACCTTCCTGTCTGTTTGGTCTTTCAGAGCCGATGAAGACTCGGAGAGGAGTACCATCTTATTGCTGAGGACGGTGACTTCTGAGTCAATCTTAGGTGGTGCTGTTCATGCTTTTTCTTTTTCTTGTACCGGGGGTACTTCCTCTTGAAGGTCCACTTTTCTCAGGTGTTGATGGGGTCGGTTGCCTCCCATTCTTTTGTCAGGATATTTTCCAGTGCCTAACAAATGGGGAAGTAGGTAGTGGGCTTTTTCCATTCCCTCACTAGAGGTCCAGCTTATTGTCCAGCTGTTCACGGGGTTAGTCAATGCAAAGAGTCTTGCAGAGCACCCTGATGATCTCTGGAATTAGGTCAAATGGGAAGAATCTGGCTGACATGTCTTCTTCCTCCTCTGAGAGCTCCTCCTCCTCTGATTCTGAACAGTCAGTGTGGTCATTTGGGTCAGCACCTCTTGGTTTCTTAGACTTAGCATTTGATGTGTCAGGCTTTCTGGAGCATTTGCTATCCCCCAGCGAATCTATTTTATCCAGTAATTTTTGAAATAAATCCACCATGAGGTTTTGCAAGACAGTGAAGATGCTGTCATCAATGTTCTCCTCCTTGGCCAACCCAGATGTTTGGATGTTTGTGTTAATGTCTGTCCCCTGTGCCTTTAGTCAGGAGTAGTTTGGGGAATTTACAGCACGTCCTGCGTGTCTTACCCATGTTATATCCAAGGATACACAAGGGAACAGGGCCAGAGCCTGGTTACTAATCTTGATGTTATTAAAACAGCCAAATTAAATGCTTTTTTTTGGCAATACTATTTCTCTGGTGCTGAACCATCTAGGGTGTGGTCATCAATATTCAATCACATGCCCTATGAGCAGTGTTTTATTGGGGCATGGCCCTTTAACTAGCAGTTCATGGTGTGCTAGTATCTGCTTCACTGACCTCGTCATGACTGCTGAGATGTGGCATATCAATCATTTTGTGTGTGTCTCAATCTCTGAAATGGAATGGATGACCTTAATACTAGTGTCATGTTGCCACGCAATCGTCATATTGGTTGTGGCATTTTAATTCCCTTATTAAAAATGTATCTCTTTAATTATTGTATTAGGTTCCATTAATCCCCTTTCTATAGGTGCTGGCAATTTTCAGCGATGAGGTACATGGTGAGGCAAGCCACTTCCGATACTTTTTGGGGTCAAGGCTGCCTTATATCTGTAATCTCACTCCTTGCTAGAGTAAGAGGCTGTAAGTATTGACAAGAACCACATGGGCATGTCCAGGAGTCCACCTCATGGTGTGAAAGTCAAACAAAGGACTCAGACGTTGATTGGGGAAAACATGTCAGCTAGTCCATTGTTGAAATGCTGGATTCCCTCTGAACTACCCAGAAGAGAGCAGCTGCACACCCAAATCAACAGAACACTGCTGCACTTCCCAAAGCACATTCCCCCCTCTGACTTGAGCATTCTGAGCCTACGGATGGGTTGGAGACAGAGTCAAGCTGAGCTGGAGGTAAGTCTGGTAGTCTACTTTAAAGGAACAGGGAAATATGCAGCAATCACTGCTTCTGGCTGAACAAGGTGAGCCAGGGAGGTGTTTTTAAGGCTTCTAAAACCCTTAGTTGGAGACTCAGTGAGGCATCTACTCCCTGGCTGAATGAGGTAAGCCAAGGGGTATGTCACATCATTTTGAGGTTTCTAGAGGCTGATTTGAATATTCAACCTCCAGCAGAACAAGGTAAACTGGGGGAAAGACAAGGGGTGTTTTCCCAGAAAAAATAAATGAGTTAAACTCCAGTCTAATGCTGATGCTCTCGAGTAGCTAAACTCCTCTATTACACAAATAAACCTTTATTTTCTACTAGCTGGTGGCACCCAAAAATAGGACAAAATAGGGGTGCAGTCCCAGCAGCTAGTATTTTGTTCTCATGAAACTTTGAAGTAACAAGGGTCTAAAATAAATGCTAAACATCCTTACCTTATAAATTGTTGAGAAGCCAAACAGAACATGAGAAGCCTGGTGGGATGCACAAAAAGAACTGGGGAGTGGGTGACCAAAGAGGGATGAGACAGGTTGAATTACAAATCCAGATGTTTTTTGGGCATCAGCCTGAGAGAAGATGGCAGAATACCCCCCCCTCCCACACACACACACACACACACTAGTAGAGAATTGGAGTGCTGTAAAAAGGTGCAATAGATAATGACATTTTGGCCAGTATTCTAAAGTGCTACATGTCATGTTTATAAAAGCAGTCATTAAATGACTATCTTGATAATTTGGGGTCAACATTAATAAATTGAGTGACTGTGTGAAGAGTGAATGTTTAAAGAGTGAATGTGCCAGGCCTTGCACTTCAGTATGTGGACAGAGTCTTCCCATACCACACAGCCCAACGGGCCCTGCACATCTGCTTCTGTTCACATATCAATGAAATCTTTAGCTTTCCTTGGATCTGAAGCAGCCTTTCACTTTTTACAGCTGCAACAATACCATTATTTTGCAGCCATATTGGCTCTGACCAGAATTTGTTTTAGTTGGTACATGCTCTTTAAGGAGATCCTCTCTAATGTGAACAAATACTGTGTTACCTGAGCAAGCAGTTCACTTGTATAATCAGATCACCAACCTTTCCCATTATAATGTAATCTTGAGCATGTTATTACAACCTACTGCAATTCACTTCTGTTATATTTAAGGCATTGCCGAATCCATACTGAAAATTTAATCTGTGTAATTAACAAACTGTATAAAATGAGTAGGACCATCTCTAACTAGAACATATAGGTAAATCAAAGACCCCCTATAATTGTGGTTTCCATTTTCTATCAGTTAGAATATCATTATGCCAACAAGAATTGTTCTACATATATAAGTTATGTTTTTATACATGAAAGTACTTCTTTAAAAAGAAGCTACCGAAAAGAAATCACAGAATGTATTCTTTGTTGAATAAAGATGTTAGGTGCTGTTTGTTGAAAAAGCTCTAAGAGAGTTGACACTAGAGTACCATTAAATGGTCTGATATTTACATGTGACAGCGATAACACATTCAGAGCCTGTCACTTCTCAAATGGAACAGGTGTTTGGAAGTATAACAAAATTATATCAACAGTTCATTACAGTTATTCATTGGTACAAAAATACAGAAACCAGCAAAACACAAACTCAGTTGCCTAGATACAGAAATAGTTGCATAGAGAGAGGTCTGCAATTCATACAGTGATTAGGTGCACTGAATTTCAAATGAACTGCTACATACAAATAATTTTGTGACTGTAACATGACCTCAATAATGTTAAACAAGAGCTTTTACTTTCTGGAATTGTATTTGTAGTGTATAGAATTTATGCAAATTGTGTTGTGCCTGTGAACATGACCTCAGCTATATTAATCAAGTGCTTTTACTTCCTGGAATTGTATTTATAGTGGATAGTTTATTAGATATTTCTAAAATGTATATAATCAGACTTGACATAAGTGAAGGGAAACATTAATCAAAGAAGCTTGGATAACATCTGCTAGTCACCAATGCAATTATTGGGGTGGGAATAATAAAGTGTTTGCTTAGAATGGTTAATCTAGACAATCAGCTATCTTCTCCAGGTCATGACTATCAATCAGCTATCTTCTCCAGGTCATGACTATCTGCATAATGTTAACTGGATCAAATAATCATTACATACCTATAATCAAGCAAAAAAAAAAAGTATAAACATATTACAGGTTTTTAGCTAACAGAGGGTTCTCTTAAGAGTTGTCTCAAATCATTTTGGGTTCTTCTTGCTTCTTACATTCAATGTGCAGTGGAAGAATGGGTCAGATGCAGTTTTTTTTGTCTGAGAAGAGGTTGTTTTTTCACTAAAAATCAATTAAAGATGTACAGTAGTTCAGAATTAATATTTGGTAGATTGGGAGACACATACTTGAAATCATTAACTGTAGTGTGTGTTTGAGCAATTAAAAGCATTTTTATGTTTTTTCCCCCATGACAAGAAAACAAACGTATTGTTATCAGTAGAACATTGGATGGAGAAGAACACTGAAAAGCACCCATTGCACAGAATGTAGCATGGTATTATATCTTGCATTCTTCATAGATTTTTACAATATACTGTATGTCACTGACATATCAATAAATGTCCTTATGGTTATAATACTGTAATATTATTGAGTGATTTAAAGAACACAAATACTCCAGCAGTTCAATTAACATGTGTAATTGACCTATAGTACAAGGGCATAGTGATCCTTTCCTTGTGCTTGGAGACCTGAGAAACTCTGAATGTGAAACAGAGCCACAAAGGGACTGCCTATATTGAATAATATGGCCTGATAAGGATTCGGATCAAGACCCCACCTCCTAAATGGAAGACCTCTGATTGATGCAGGAAACCTGACTCAAAATTTTCTGAGGCATGAGTCTTTCTGGATCTGTTTATGTGTTTATTTATTTGTTGATGTATTCATTGGTAGCCAGATAGGCCCTCGAGCAACAAGGGCCTGTTTTCAAGGGTGACCCAGTTTTAACCAATAATACGTGCATTCAGTTAATAAGTACACTGTATGTAGTATATGAGCAAGACAAATAAGATAGTTAAATACATAGTATAAAAACAACAGTACATAAATACTACATAACACAATCTGTAATACACAAAAATTCTAGTTGTATTTTTGAAAAACAAACTCTGGCAGAGCCACTACGACTATGAATGCATTTTTTAATTTTATGTTTTTATTTATTTGTGTCTAGGATTACAAAGTACCTTTGAGCCAAGGCTCTTTTATAAAGGTTCCACATCATGCTGGTTACAGGGTAACAGACACTAAAACATAAAACAGTTAGAGGTACATGGTTTTAGACAGTAACTTTGCTTGACAAAATCAGACTGAGCGATGAGTAACTCAAGAAACAATAGGAGGAAGAGGGCAAGAAGAGGAGAGGGCTGAGGGTAGGGAAAGGCATAGGTGTAGAGGGTCAGGGTGAGGCAGCCGAGGGGCCTTGTCAGGACAGCAGGACAGACACAGGGCAAGTGCATTAGAAGTTGCATTGGATAGGTAAGTGCAAGAAGAGAGGGCAGAAACTGACACCTATAAGGTCAGAAGCAGCGTAGGAAGTGAAGATGTTATGGGGTGCAAGCGCAGGTGGAGATGCCAGTTATGGAGTGGCAGAGCTTTTAAGTTGCATTAACTAGGTAAGGGTGTTTCATGGGCTTAAACATAAACATTTATTTACAATTATTCGGTTTGAACCCTCCTAGCTTCTGCCTTCTTGATTCTAGATTCTTATTTCTCTCTCTCTCTCTCTCTCTCTCTTTGCAATTGGACATGGTAAGCAACTTTCCTCCACCCTGGGGTACAATGGAAGCAATTTACCAATTCTAAACAATAATTATGCAGTGCAGCAATACAATTGCTGGACAAACAATCCTTCTCCTGGCTGGAGAAGGTCTAGTTAGGATTAATTATTAAAGGAAATGCTGGCCAACAAGCCTACTCACCCCTGGAGTTCCACAAGGATTTCTGTACTCTGGGGAATGCACAACCACAAAGGAGTGATAAGGCCTCTTCTCCAGGAGACTCCTGCATGAAAGGTTCACTGGGTCTGTTTTTCTGCCAAATGAATTGACTCGACACACTGGGGGACCTGACTAGATGGCAGAGTTCTTTAAAAAAATGACCAAGGCTGCTACTGGGGATCTTCTGGAGGGAGTTACACTGAAGGGTCCCAGGGGGTTCGCTTCAACCTCCTAACAGGGAAGTCGACATCCATTGCCTTGCTGTCCTTCGCCTCCTTGATCAAACACTTTCTCCTCTCTCTCCAGCCTGTGCAGAGCCTCCTCTAGGTTGGAGCAGCCCTAGCTACCTGTCAAGGAATTGGCTCCTTCATCCAGAGGTCATCCTCCCAAGGCTGGGTCAGTGGCTTAAAAAAAAGTCTCCAGTTTTGAATCTGCCTTGGCCACAGGGATTGGCTGAGAGGGCTCAGCCTGGCTTCCTTCTCCACTGTGGGACAGGAATGTGGCCCAATTGGTTAGGCTTTGTCTGGCTAGGTGTCGGTCTTGAGCAGGGGGGAAGGGGAACCAAGAAAGAGAGAAGAAAGAGAGAGGAAAAAAAAATGGTGTTCTTTTAAAACCCTGAATTTAGACTGCTGGGACTGTCTGCTGGAGTTGGGTCTGTTCTGTGTTTCAGAGGGTCGCCAAAGCTTTTCAAGGGTTTCCCATTACTGTCTGACCCCTCATATCAGTGAGGGTCCCCTATTTTCTGTGGTGCCCCCAATTTTCCTGGGGTACTACAGTTATTATCATTCAGTTGTAAACGCCTATAGCCACAGCCAGGATTCACATTGCTAGACTCTGAGTAAGTATGACAAGTTTCCTTAATACTGGTACCTTATCCAGCTGTGTTCTGCTTGGGGTATATGTGTGTGTGTGTGTGTGTGTGTGTGTGTGTGTGTGTGTGTGTGTGTGTGTGTGTGTGAAAATGCTTTCAAAGTTTTAAAACTACTAAAGAAAAATTATATATAAACTATATACACAGGACAATTGAGAAAAAAAGGCATTGCAGTCATTTAAACTCCTCAATTGAATATAGCAGTTCAGTCACAGCAAGCAGTTCAACAATGTAAAACAGTTTGATTGAATACAGCAGTTTAGACACAGCAACACTGCCTGCAACCGGTTTGCACCCCTAACTAAACAAACAATTAAAGGTGCCAACACACCTTGGCTATCTCAAGCCCTTCTGGACCAGATGCATGAATGAGACAATCTGTGGCACATTGCACAGGAAACCAGAAAACCCTCTGACAGGCAGCGCTATCAGGAAGCGAGCAATAAATGTACATGGCATATCTGAAAAGCAAAGGCTGAGTACTATAAAATCTTGCTCACCAACACATGGGGTGCAGGTCGCAAGTTTTGGGACTCACTCAAAATGCTACGTGGCAAAGCCTCCACTGCCCCCGGCTACCCATATCTGGGACAGTGGATCTATCACCTCAGACCCAGTGCTTATCACTGACACATTAAATGACACCTTCTCTGACCTCTCTGGTGTCCTCCCCCCCAACTTTTCCTCCCCACCTGCCCTACACCACACTGCCCCCTCACCAACCCCATTCTACTTTAAAGCAGTTTCCCAGAGTGAAGCTGCCCCTCTCCTACTCAAAGCCCTCAGCAAATCCCATTTCAGCAGTGACTCACTGGACCTAAAACTGCTTAGACTCACATTCAACAAAGTTCTCCTCCCCCTTACCATGCTTTTGAACTGCTCCGTTTCTCTGGGCCAGTTCCTCACCAAATGGAAATCTGCCCTCATCACTCCTATCCTTAAAAGTGGTGACCACACCCTGCCTGGGAACTACCGCCCAATTTCAATCCTGCCTCCCCTCTTTAAAACCCTGAAAAAAAATCATGGCCATACAGCTAACAGGCTACCTCATTAAATATAGTACTCTGTGTCCTGAACAACACGGCTTCCACCAGAACCATAGCACCACCACTGCCCTCTTGGAATTTACAAATGCCCCTCCATATATCCCAGGACACTGGTTACACTACTGGTGCTGTCTTTATAGACCTCTCAATGGCATTCGACACCTTGCACCACTCGCTTCTCCTGGACTCCCTCACTCAGACAGGCCTTTCCCATGAGACCACTGACTAGTTTGCCAGCTATCTGTCTGAGAGAACCCAGACAGTCCAGATTGCCCATTCCCTGTCATACCCCCCACCAAGTCAGGTCTGGGGTCCCTCAAGGCTCTATTCTTGGCCCACATTTCTTCTCCCTATACCTCAACACCCTGCACAATGCCGGCTCTGGGAAAATGCTACTGTATACAGACAATGCAGTCCTCTACAACTCACACACACTGATCCCACAGCCCTCCGCTTGGCACTCCAGAAATCATTCTCTGAAGCTGAATCCTGGTTCATTCAGCATAGGTTAGTACTAAATTACAAAAAAACTAAATCCATGATGTTTGCACACCCCTAAAATAAGAACCTAGGACAACCCTTGCACATTCTGAACTTACTGAATGACCCCCTTGAACAGGTTAACACTTTCAAATACCTTCGCATCACCCTAGACAAAGGTCTCACTTTCCATGACCATATCCGATTACTAAGCACTGCTGTCAATGTACGTATTGGTCTCCTGCACTGCTATTAGCACTGCCTACCTCCTGAATCTCTCCGCCTAGCCATCTCTGCATCTATTCTATCCCTAACTGACTATGGTATCGTCATCTATGGTGAAGCCAACACCACCCACCTACACAAGATTAGACTAGCCCTCAATAAGGCCTGTAAGGCCTGCAGAATTGCTACAGGCTGTCCTAGACTTACACATACTGTATCTGCACCCTCTACACCCCAGCAAACTGGCTCAGCTTTGATGGGAGACTAAAGTACCAGGCCTGCCTCTTTGAAAAGAAAATCACTTCAGGAATACTTCCTCCAGCCCTCTCCCCACTACTTCAGACCCCACTGTCCAGCCGCCTCACAAGGCAGTCAGCAACTACCACTTTAGGGTACCTCACTGCAAGACCACCTCTGGCCAAAGAACGTTTCGATATCTGTCCCCATCCTGGCTCAACTCACTCCCAAACTCCCTCCTCACTGAACCCAAACTTGGTTGGATCAAGTCCCAACTAAGGGACCTTATTACCCAGGGATCAGTATGTGACTGCCCCTAAACCTGACCCTCCATTTCTACCACCCCCCATCTCCCCATGACTACGGACCTAACTCTGGTCTGCCGCCCTGGACATGCCTATACCGTGACAATGGACATCTCTGTCCAGCCTTGGTCAGTGAATAACTCCTGGGCATGGCTAACGCCATCGCCCTGAAATGCTATGCTTATACCTGCAACCTTTTTGCATTTTTGCACCTTGTTTAGAAGCTCTCTGTTACCCTGTATTCCCAGCTGCTATTCTTGTATTTTGTATTTTCTGTAATCATCTGCAACCATTCTGTAGCCATTGTCTTTAACTACTATGTTATTTGTTACTCTGTACACTGTTGTCTCTTTCTTATGTATAATGTAGAACCTTTGTAAAGGAGTCTATAACTCAAAGGTGTTATCCGATATTTATCAATAAACAATAATAAACAATAATATTAGTCCCAGAAGCTGTATACAACATGTTTCTTAGTGTGAATAGCATTTTCTTAATGAGAACTAGACTGAAACATTAACGGCTGGCATTATTCTGTGATCCCAATCCCTACTCTTTAGTGCCAGAAATGCCAAACTTAGGAAGGACAGAAGAAATTTCTGAGGCAAAATCAGGGACAGCTGAGAGGTAGGTAAGTAACAGAACATTGCAGACAGATAAAGAAAATACAATTTGCTTCATGGGCATTGAACAGTTTGACGACCCCCCCCTTTGATAATATGGATCAGCTCTGGGTGCCTTCTGAATGTGGAGGCCAGGGTACCTAGTCTCTGTCCTTGCTATGGGCTGCCCACCCTTCTACTACATGGACAAAGGACTAAGTTTTTCCCATTACTAGGGCTTAGATTACCCTAGAATTCTGAGAGAAGAATGCAATAAGGCTCTGCCAGGCTTCTAGTAATTAGCTTCTTACAGCTAAACAATTAGAAATTCAGCAGGAAATGCACATTCTCACCAATAATACTTCAACCTGGCTTTACCTAGCACTTCTTTGATTCTTGGCTGAGAAGGAGTGCCCAAGTCTCTCTATTTGGGGCACAGACTGCTTGAATAAATTAGACTAGCACAAGTTCCTTCAAGATCGGAGTTCACAAACACCTTTAATCTTGGTCCAACAATTTATTTGGTTTGAACCCTCCTAGCTTCTGCCTTCTTGATTCTCATTTCTCTTTCTCTCTCTCTCTCTCTCTCTACAATTGGACAAGGTAAGCAACTTTCCTCCACCCGAGGGGGTGCAATGGAAGCAATTTAACAATTCTAAACAATAATTACACAGTGTAACAATACAATTGCTAAACAAACAGTCCTTTCCCTGGCTGGAGCAGGTCTAGCTAGGACTAATTATTAAAGGAAATGCTGGCCAACCAGCCTACTCACCCCTAGAGTTCCACAAGGATTTCTGTACTCTGGGGAATGCACAACCACAAAGGAGTGATAAGGCCTCTTCTCCAGGAGACTGCTGCATGAAAGGTTCTCTTGGGTCTGTTTTCCTGCCAAATGAACTGACTCGACACACTGGGGGACCCGACTAGATGGCAGAGTTCTGCAAAAAACCGACCGAGGCTACTACTGGGGATCTTCTGGAGGGAGTTACACTGAAGAGTCCCAGGAGATTTGCTTCAACCTCCTAACAGGGAAGCTGACATCTATTGCCTTGCTGTCCTTCACCCTCCCTGGTCAAACTCTTTCTCCTCTCTCTCCAGCCTGTGCAGAGCCTCCTCTAGGCTGGGGAAGTCCTGGCTACCTGCCAGAGGATTGGATCCTTCATTCAGAGGTCAGCCTCCTGAGGCTGGGTCAGTGTCTTAAAAAAAAAAAGTCTCCAATTTTGAATCTGCCCTGGCCCTAGGGATTGGCTGAGAGGGCTCAGCCTGGCTTCCTTCTCCACTGTGGGACAGGAATGTGGCCCAACTGGTTTGGCTTTGGCTGGCTAGGTGTTGGTCTTAAGCAGCGGGGAAGGGGTAACCAAGGAAGGGAGAAGAAAGAGAGAGAAAAAAATGGTTTTCCCTTAAAACCCTGAATTTAGACTGCTGGGACTGTCTGCTAGAGTTGGGTCTGTTCTGTGTTTCAGAGGGTCAGCAAAGCTTTTGAAGGGTTTCCCATTACTATCTGACCCCTTATATCACTGAGGATCCCCTATTTTCTGTGGTGCCTCCAATTTCCCTGGGGTACTACAGTTATTATCATTTAGTTGTAAACACTTATAGTCACAGCCAGGATTCACTTTGCTAGACTCTGGGTAAGTATGACAAGTTTCCTAAATACTGGTACCTTATCCAGTTGTGTTCTGCTTGGGTGTGTGTGTGTGTGTGTGTGTGTGTGTGTGTGTGTGTGTGTGTGCGTGAATGCTTTCAGCGTTTTTAAACTACTAAAGACAAAATATATATAAACTATACACACAGGACAATCGAGAAAATAAGGCAGTGCAGTCATTTAAACTCCTTAATTGTATATTGCAGTTCAGTCACAGCAAGCAGTTCAACAATTTAAAGCAGTTTGATTGAATACAGCAGTTCAGACACAGCAAGCAGTGGGTCCAGGCAACCATACCTCTTAACCTCCCTCATCACAAGGCAGGGACACATGACCAAAATCAGGAACACATCAGATAAAACAGTAATAGTAGTCCCAGAAGCTATACACAAGATGTTTCTTAGTGTGAATAGCATTTTCTTAATGAGAACTAGACTGTAACATTGATGGCTGACATTATTCTGTGATCCCAATCCCTACCCTTTAGTGCCAGAAATGCCAAACTTAGGAGGGAGAAGAGGTAGGCAAGCAACAGGAGATTGCAGGCAGATAAAGAAAATACAGTTTGCTTCATGGGCATTGAAACAGTTTGATGACCCACCCACTTTGATAATATGGATCAGCTCTGGGTGCCTTCTGAATGTGGAGGCCAGGGTACCTAGTCTCTGTCCTGGCTATGGGCTGCCCCGCCCATCTACTACATGGACAAAGGACTAAGTTTTTCCCATTACTAGGGCTTAGATTACCCTAGAACTCTGAGAGAAGAATGCAATAAGGCTCTGCCAGGCTTCTAGTAATTAGCTTCTTACAGCTAAACAATTAGAAATTCAGCAGGAAATGCACATTCTCACCAATAATACTTCAACCTGGCTTTACCTAGCACTTCTTTGATTCTTGGCTGAGAGGGAGTGCCCAAGTCTCTCTATTTGGGGCACAGACTGCTTGAATAAATTGGACTAGCACAAGTTCCTTCAAGATAGGAGTTCACAAACACCTTTAATCTTGGTCCAACAATTATTTGGTTTGAACCCTCCTAGCTTCTGCCTTCTTGATTCTCATTTCTCTCCCTCCCTCTCTCTCTCTCTTTACAATTGGACAAGGTAAGCAGCTTTCCTCCACCCTGGGGGGGGTACAATGGAAGCAATTTAACAATTCAAAACAATAATTACACAGTGCAACTATACAATTGCTAAACAAACAATCCTTCCCCTGGCTAGAGCAGGTCTGGCTAGGACTAATTATTAAAGGAAATGCTGGCCAACAAGCCTACTCACCCCTGGAGTTCCACAAGGATTTCTGTACTCTGGGGAATGTACAACCACAAAGGAGTGATAAGGCCTCTTCTCCATGAGACTGCTGCATAAAAGGTTCACTGGTTCTGTTTTCTGGCCAAATGAACTGATTCAACACACTGGGGGACCCGACTAGATGGTAGAGTTCTGCAAAGAAATGACAGAGGCTGCTACTGCAGATCTTCTGGAGGGAGTTTCACTGAAGGGTCCCAGGAGATTCGCTTCAACCTCCTAACAGGGAAGCCAACATACATTGTCTTGCTGTCCTTCACCTTCCCTGGTCAAACTCTTTCTTCTCTCTCTCCAGCCTGTGCAGAGCCTCCTCTAGGCTGGGGAAGTCCTGGCTACCTGCCAGAGGATTGGATCCTTCATTCAGAGGTCAGCCTCCTGAGGCTGGGTCAGTGTCTTAAAAAAAAAAAGTCTCCAATTTTGAATCTGCCCTGGCCCTAGGGATTGGCTGAGAGGGCTCAGCCTGGCTTCCTTCTCCACTGTGGGACAGGAATGTGGCCCAACTGGTTTGGCTTTGGCTGGCTAGGTGTTGGTCTTAAGCAGCGGGAAGGGTAACCAAGGAAGGGAGAAGAAAGAGAGAAAAAAATGGTTTTCCTTAAAACCCTGAATTTGAACTGCTGGGACTGTCTGCTAGAGTTGGGTCTGTTCTGTGTTTCAGAGGGTCAGCAAAGCTTTGAAGGGTTTCCCATTACTATCTGACCCCTTATATCACTGAGGATCCCTATTTTCTGTGGTGCCTCCAATTTCCTGGGTACTACAGTTATTATCATTTAGTTGTAAACACTTATAGTCACAGCCAGGATTCACTTTGCTAGACTCTGGGTAAGTATGACAAGTTTCCTAAATACTGGTACCTTATCCAGTTGTGTTCTGCTTGGGTGTGTGTGTGTGTGTGTGTGTGTGTGTGTGTGTGTGCGTGAATGCTTTCAGCGTTTTTAAACTACTAAAGACAAAATATATATAAACTATACACACAGGACAATCGAGAAAATAAGGCAGTGCAGTCATTTAAACTCCTTAATTGTATATTGCAGTTCAGTCACAGCAAGCAGTTCAACAATTTAAAGCAGTTTGATTGAATACAGCAGTTCAGACACAGCAAGCAGTGGGTCCAGGCAACCATACCTCTTAACCTCCCTCATCACAAGGCAGGGACACGTGACCAAAATCAGGAACACATCAGATAAAACAGTAATAGTAGTCCCAGAAGCTATACACAAGATGTTTCTTAGTGTGAATAGCATTTTCTTAATGAGAACTAGACTGTAACATTGATGGCTGACATTATTCTGTGATCCCAATCCCTACTCTTTAGTGCCAGAAATGCCAAACTTAGGAGGGAGAAGAGGTAGCAACAGGAGATTGCAGGCAGATAAAGAAAATACAGTTTGCTTCATGGGCATTGAAACAGTTTGATGACCCACCCACTTTGATAATATGGATCAGCTCTGGGTGCCTTCTGAGATGTGGAGGCCAGGGTACCTAGTCTCTGTCCTGGCTATGGGCTGCCCGCCCATCTACTACATGGACAAAGGACTAAGTTTTCCCATTACTAGGGCTTAGATTACCCTAGAACTCTGAGAGAAAGAATGCAAAGGCTCTGCCAGGCTTCTAGTAATTAGCTTCTTACAGCTAAACAATTAGAAATTCAGCAGGAAATGCACATTCTCACCAATAATACTTCAACCTGGCTTTACCTAGCACTTCTTTGATTCTTGGCTGAGAGGGATTGCCCAAGTCTCTCTATTTGGGGCACAGACTGCTTGAATAAATTGGACTAGCACAAGTTCCTTCAAGATAGGAGTTCACAAACACCTTTAATCTTGGTCCAACAATTATTTGGTTTGAACCCTCCTAGCTTCTGCCTTCTTGATTCTCATTTCTCTCCCTCCCTCTCTCTCTCTCTTTACAATTGGACAAGATAAGCAGCTTTCCTCCACCCGGGGGGGGTACAATGGAAGCAATTTAACAATTCAAAACAATAATTACACAGTGCAACTATACAATTGCTAAACAAACAATCCTTCCCCTGGCTAGAGCAGGTCTGGCTAGGACTAATTATTAAAGGAAATGCTGGCCAACAAGCCTACTCACCCCTGGAGTTCCACAACGATTTCTGTACTCTGGGGAATGCACAACCACAAAGGAGTGATAAGGCCTCTTCTCCAGGAGACTGCTGCATAAAAGGTTCACTGGTTCTGTTTTCTGGCCAAATGAACTGATTCAACGCACTGGGGGACCCGACTAGATGGTAGAGTTCTGCAAAGAAATGACAGAGGCTGCTACTGCAGATCTTCTGGAGGGAGTTTCACTGAAGGGTCCCAGGAGATTCGCTTCAACCTCCTAACAGGGAAGCCAACATACATTGCCTTGCTGTCCTTCACCCTCCCTGGTCAAACTCTTTCTTCTCTCTCTCCAGCCTGTGCAGAGCCTCCTCTAGGCTGGGGAAGTCCTGGCTACCTGCCAGGGGATTGGCTCCTTCATCAAGAGGTCAGCATTCTGAGGCTGGGTCAGTGGCTTGAGAAATAAAAGTCTCCAATTTTGAATCTGCCCTGGCCACAGGGATTGACTCAAAGGAGTCAGCCAGGCTTCCTTCTCCACTGTGGGACAGGAATGTGGCCCAGCTGGTTTGGCTTTGGCTGGCTAGGTGTTGGTCTTGAGCGGGGGGGGGGGGTAACCAATGAAGGGAGAAGAAAGAGAGAGAAAAAAATGGTTTTCTTTTAAAACCCTGAATTTAGACTGCTGGGACTGTCTGCTGGAGTTGGGCCTGTTCTGTGTTTCAGAGGATCACCAAAGCTTTTCAAGGATTTCCCATTACTCTCTGACCCCTCATATCACTGAGGATCCCCTATTTTCTGTGGTGCCCCCAATTTCCCTGGGGTACTACAGTTATTATCATTCAGTTGTAAACACGTATAGTCACAGCCAGGATTCACATTGCTAGATTCTGGGTAAGTATGACAAGTTTCCTAAATACTGGTACTTTACCCAGCTGTGTTCTGCTTGGGTGTGTGTGTATATGTGTGTGTGTGTGTGTGTGTGTGTCAATGCTTTCAATGTTTTGAAACTACTAAAGAAAATTATATATAAACTGTACATATATATATATATATATATATATATAGTTTAAGAAAAACATGTGTCTATTACTGTAAATTAGAATGTGCGTCTAGGTCTCCTTCTGAGGCCCCAGGTGGGTCTGATAATCACTAGTGTATCTTGTTACAGTATGCTAGAGCTATCTCATGCCCCTCCCCCATGAATCAGAAAAATGTTTGGGGTGGAGGCGGAGGTGGATCTTACTCCAAAAAAAAATCTAATGCTGCCTACCACTACTCAGGTTCCAGTTCTTGTACCACCCATTTAAGAAAGAAAATAGTACCCTGCAACCATTGACTAACATGAAAGCATATTTATTTGAGGGCGGAAAACATTGTTTGGAGGAGGGTAAAGTGGAAGAGACTATTTACACCTTCAGTCAGTTCCACGGACAGAAAACATGACATCACTCCTTTTGTACATGCAATACTCCTATAGGCTCCACCCACAGTTGTAAAAAATGACATTAAATCATACATTTGCATGTAGAAGTCTCGGCTAATTTTTTTTTCAAGAAACTCCTAAAGTGACCCACACTATCATAGCATTGTACATTCTTGGTAAATTGTTCCAAGTTTTTGTATCTTTAAAAAAAGTGATCTTTTCCCAATATCAGATTTAATTAGTGGAAGAATACATGAGCAGTAACATATGACATGGCGTGCATTGTTCTACTTTGATGCATGCCTCAGGTGTGTAGTACCACACCTGGAAAGTGCATTGAAGTAGCATGATACACACCCTGATGTGTGTTATTGTGCTTATAAAATGGGTTTATGAATTTGTAATATAAAAACAATTAAAATAGAAGAATGTTCTTTATTAAATATGTAGAAATGTTTTGGATAACCTTCCACTGAAATAAAGTAGTTCCAGTGACTTTATAGGTTTTTTACAATGCAATTGGTTTTAACAATGCAGCTGTTTCTAATATAATTTATTTTTAACACTTCCAACTGTCATAGTCACACAAGAGTGTGGTGTGCATATTTATGGAACACATACAAACAGAAGTAAGAAAACAGTGAGTACCTCAGCTGGGACTTAAACCCAGGCCACCCGGAATACTGTTCTGATTTCACTAACCAGCTGTGCTACTGAAACAACTGGAACCTGGGCTGTCTCCAAGCACATTACTCTTTCTCAAATGCACAACTCAATGGCAACACAAACATTTACTTGTAACAATCACACAGGAGTGCAGTGTTCATATATATATATATATATATATATATATAATATAAATATAATATATGTATATGCATATATATATATATATATATATGGAACACATACAAACAGAGGTGAGAAAGAAGTAAATGAGACACCTGGAACCTGGACTGTCCCTGAGCACTGAACTTTGTGTGTGATGGAAACTGTTCCATAGATATGCACATCGCACTCCTGTGCCTGGTTAGCACAATCAGAATGTTATTCTGGGCATCCTGGGTTCAAGTCCCTGCTGAGGTACTTACTTCTGTTTGTATGTGTTCCATAAATATGCAGACCGCACTTCTGTGTGAATGTTACAAGTAAATATTTGTGTTGCCATTGGATTGTGCATTTGAGAATGAGTAATGTGCTTGGAAACAGTCCAGGTTCCAGTTGTCTCAATGGCGCTTCTGGTTAGCACAATTAGAATGTTATTCCAGGCAGCTGGGGTCAAGTCCCAGATGAGGTACTTACTACTTTCTCACATCTGTTTGCATACTTTCAACTGTCCAACAGCTGTTTTGATGTTTCAACTTTAGATTGTTTTTTAACATAAACTTTGTTAAACAGAAACATGCAATGTAATATTTAAACTACAGTTGCAGTTTGTATTTTTCCCCTTTAACTTGTCTCTGGTTTGTCTGGTTGGTTTGACTTTATTATTTGATACATTTAGACAGAGTGCAGCCAGCACCTCAGCGGGTCATCGTGGGCTCCCTGGAACTTCAGACCTTTCCCTGCCCCCCCTCCATCCCCACGGCTGAACCCCACTGCTACATCCCAGACTCTAAGCCCCAGATGGAGTGCAGTCAGCACTTCAGTGGGTCCTCGTGGGCTCCCTGGAACTTTGTGCTTTTTCCCTGCCCTCCATCCCTACGTCTGGAACACCCTGCTACATCCCAGACTCTAAGCCCCAGAAAGAGCACAGCCAGCACCTCAGCAGGTCATCATGGGCTCCCTGGAACTTCAGCCTTTCCATGCCCTCCCTCCTAATGGCTGGAACACCGTGCTACATCCCAAGTACTGAAGCCTTACCTCTGCTGCTTCCATCCTGACTGTTGAATGTGGACCAGCGCCATCTTGCTTCTTTAAGGAGCACCATGTGGCCTGTCTTTTGTCGGCAAAGATGAACTGATTGACTATTTTGTAACTTACATCTAGGTTTTGCCTATTTTTGTGACTTAAATTTAGGATTCCTATGGTTGATTTCAAACAGTATCTGTGTGTACTATGTGTTGGCATTTCGCAGATAATGTGCATATTATTGCATTTGCCACAAGTTGCTCTGCCTGAAACTAGTATTTGCTCCTTTGTGCTGTGTATGCTTGTACAACCCTAGCCCAAGTTACAGTAGCATTAGTGCTGTTTTACAGTATTTGCTTAGTAGGTTGTGTAAGGAACTATGTGCACCTAGCTAGCTCAATGCAGTAGCAATCTGTTTCAGGTAATCAGGCTACAGCTTTACTGCATAGCATTTGTTCTAGTTCTGTTAAGCTGCCACCACAGGGGATATATTGGATATGCTGCTGGGCTGCCTTGCTAAGCCTCCCCCCAGACCCTCCCTCCTGCATACTAATGTGTCCCTAAACCTGTACTTCTCTCCCCATACTCTAAGCCCCACATGGAGCACAACCAGCACCTCAGCAGGTTGTTGTGGGCATTTTGGGCTCCCTGGAACTTCAGACCTTTCCCTGCCCTCCCTTTCTATGGCTGGAGCCCCCTGCTACATCCCAGGTACTGAAGCGTTACCTCTGCTTCTTCTATTCTGACTGGTGGATGGTACCACACTACGCATGGCACCGTTAAGCATATCCTATACAACCCACCCCAATCACCTTCCCACCCAGGGGTGTCTGCTTATTATTCATGTCAGAACCTATCAGTCCATTTCCACACTCCTATCTTGACCATCAACTTGGATTCTTCTGCCCGTCCCCCGAGGTATCATATTAGACATTCCATACAGTCTCTCCCAACTATAGAGTCTCCCCATGACCTCTTGCCAAGGCTTCTCACCTGGCATCCACACCCTCTGACCATTTGTTCTAGCTCTCCACTCATTTTTCTCCACTATCCCATGACACTGCTTAAAACCCTCTGCCACACTGTGCAATTGTTGCCACCTGAGTGAGTTTGTGGGATTCAAACTTGGTCAGCCCCTAACTCCTATGCTACAGTCAGGAGCCTTAACTCCTTGGCCAACTACTGCCATCAGGTGCTATTGGTGACACATGGTTATAGCACACGCAATGAAGCCTGTCCTGCTCCCCCTACTGGCAGCCTGTCTACTAGGTATGCTGGTGGGGACTGATTTCTGTGCTTCAGTACTTGCCTTTGATCAAGAAAAACTATCATCCTTCACCCACCTTTATAAGCCTGTTGAACCTCCCTCCCATGAGGATCATTGGGAACTAAATCCCCTGGCACCCATCCTCTTTGCTTTTCTCTCCGACCAGGAATGCCGTCACCTCAGATTTTTCCTAAAACTCCATCTCACTATCACCCTCCCGATGGCTGCATCATTACTGCCCTCTCTTTTCCCTGCTACCAAAGGCAGGTGATGTTGAGGAAAACCCAGGTCCTACATATATCCCCATCACCCGCTCCAACCATGCCTGGGCTAGCTACTTTGGGTTAAAAATTGCACACCTAAATATTTGTATTCTCCCAGACAGTCTCCAACCTCGAAGCCTGGGCGTTCCTCTACAAGCCAAATGTCCTCGGTCTTATGGAATCTTGGCTTAAATCACAAATCCCAGATGCCGTGTACCACCTGCCAGACTACACCATGCTGCATTGAGACAGACCTGGTAAAAAGAAGGGTAGTGTGTGGCACTGTATTTCAAGAAATCTCTCTCAGCCACCACTGTCCTCTGCTGTGACACCTCATCCCCATGTGAGTGGCTCATCGGAGAAATGACCCTGGGATCAACAAAAAAGATCCCCATGCGGTGCTGCTACAGCCTACATCCCTCCCTTAGGGTGCATTCCAGGCCTAACAAATCACCTGCCTGGACTGGGACAACTCTCTCCTCCCAGGGATATTATCCTGCTTGGTGATTTAAACCGTAACTGGTTAAGCACCCTGGAAACTGACTACTCCAATATTCTAAAGCAGTTCAACCTTGTGCAAACCATCACCATCCCCACCAGGCACAACTCCCACATGCAAAACCACTTCTTTCTGGACTGGGTGGCAACTAACAGAGAAAATAGGGTGATCTAAGCAGGGACCCTATCGGACTCAATCAGTGACCACTCCTCCACCTACAATATTTGGTCTACCAAAACAAATCGCCCCCCCCCTCCCAAGTACCTATCCTTCCAGAACTTTACCTGTACCGACACCTCCAGCCTGCTTAAGGATGTCCAGGCAGTGAATTGGCATACTCTCCACTCCTTCACAGATGTGGCCTCAACTGTTGTTTTTTTTCACAGACACCCTCCTTAAGATCTAGGACCTGCACTTCCCACTCACTAGCCACAAAGTGACAGGTGACAACACTCGTTTGATCTCCAAAGAGCTACTCACTCTTATCAAATAGACAGACTGAAAATGGGCTGCTTTTAAAGCTTCCCCTTCCCTGCCCTTTGAAATGATTATAGGCATTTATGTAATAAATGCAAACAAGCCACCAAGTCCCTGAAAAAGTGTTTTTACCATACCCTGCAAAGGGGCAGCCTCAGAAACCCCCATCGTTTCTGGTCCACCATTGGCTCCATGCAAAACCCTTGAAATCACAGCCCCATTGTACAGCTCAGCTCCCCCTCAGGCCTTTTAACTAATCCTACTGAGATCACCCATGCCTTCAACACAAAATTTACAGAACTCTCTGTCCACCTAAGCAAGCTACTTACCCACCACCCACCCAGCCCAGGTGACCAGTCAAAGCACTCCTCCCCCTGCTGGTATTCCCCCCTTTCTACTTCAGAGCCATTTCCTACAGAGATATCTTCAAACTTATCATGAGCAACCCCAGTAGGGGCAGCCTTGATAGTGATGGTCTCTAACCCTCATTTTTCAAGCTCTTTGCCCCCTTCATTTCAAAATTCCTCACCTTTATCTTTAACTTGGTGCTAGCCACATCAGTCATTCCCTTCTCCTGGAAGAATGCCAAGGTGGTCCCAATTTTTAAGGAAGATAACCCCCATCCCCCGACAACTATAGGTCTATCTCCCTCCTCCTTCACCTGAGCAAACTTCTGGAAAAAATTGTCCACCACTAGCTCTCCAAACATTTAGGGGAAATACAACCTGCTGTGCCCTCAATGGTATAGGTTCTGGAAACACCACAGCAGCATGTTAGCCTTGGATCACTTTACCAATCATGTCCTCCAGAACATGGACTTAGGAAATGCCACTGGTGCTGTATTTGTGGACCTGACAAGGGCCTTTGACCTTGTTGATCATACCCTCCTCCTTGACAAGCTCCAACACCTTGGTTGCTCATCTGAGACATCATTATGGTTCTGAAGCTATCTCACGGGCTGATCTGAATCTGTACTAATCGGCTCAGCCATCTCCCCAGCCTTGCCTGTCTCTACTGGAGTCCCCCAGGGCACCATCCTGGGCCCTCTGCTGTTGTCCCTCTTTATAAATTCCCTTCGTACCAGCCTTTCCTGTAAGGCCCCACTGTACACTGATCTGGTCTTATATCACATTGACAAATCTCTCACAAATCTGTCCACCACATTTACCCAAAACTATGGGGCAGCCCATAAATAGTTTATGTCCAACAGGCTCTTAAATAATGAAAAAGAAAACTAATACAATGCTTCTAGGATCCAAATCATACCTTTCTAATATCACCAAATCTAATTCTTCCCTCACTGTACTTACACCCGTAGGCCCCCTCCCTGCATAATGTCCCCTGTTTTAAATACCTGGGCATAACCCGAGACCCCTTCCATTCATTCACGGAGCACATTAAAAACATAGTGCAAAGAAAACCAGAAAATAGGGTCTGACTTTAGACTCAAGCACTACCTGACCAGCAAGGTGCACCTAGCCATTGCCCAAGGCAACTTTCTCCCCCTATTAGATTATTGTTTCCCTATCTACTTCCATGTTTCCTCCTCACTGCACACTAGACTTACCACTGTCTATAACAATATCTGTAGTTTCACGCTCCTGTCACCCTACTCCGCACATCACTGCACCTTATACCAGTTGCTAGGGTGGCTCCCACTACAAGGACGGCATTACGATACACTTGGCAGTATTATTGATAATGCAATTAGAGGCAGCAAACTGTCACTGCACTCATCCCTTCTAATATGCAGAGTTGCTCCTAGGCATCTCTGTGAATCCTGGGTTCCCCTGCTGGTGGTCCCCAGGATCTCCACTGCTCAGGGCAGCAAAGCCCTGTCCTATGTGGCCCCCACGATGTGGAATAAACTTCCTTCCTTCCTCTGCTCACCTGATTCACACCTTACTTTTAAAACTCATCTCAAAGCATGGCTGCTATCAGAAGCCAAATGTTTCTGCTATTTTGGGCAACTTGGATGTGAATCCTCACCCCTACCATTAAGCCCCACAGATTCCTTTCCCCTGGTAGGGTGCACCACTTGTCTATTGCACCTTACCCTCTTTCTATTACACTTGCTTCTAACCTCTTTGACTTGCACTTGTTTTTACTGTAACCAAATTTCCATGCCCTGGACTGTATGATATTTTTATCCCAGTGTATTTCCTGTATTCTTAATGTTTTATTGTACCTTCTGGTATATCTTGTGTACAAAGTATTTTATCATTTATTTTTTTCACTGTCTTATCTAGGCATCCAACCTCTCTTAAAGCATGTAACATTGTATTGTTTGTATTCAAACCTGCACCCTTCTTAAATCACTTAATTTGTATTGTTTGTATTCATATTTACCATCTTCATGGCCTGGGTCAGGCCTGAAAAAGGTCCATTGGATCAGTGCACTTACCCGGTAAACAAACAAACAAATAAGTAAACAAACAATAAAGTTCCCTGACCCATTAACTGTGAACTTCGACAGGCTGTGCAAGCTAGATTCAATTGAAAAGAGCTGTTCAGTCAGCACAGGATGAGGCAGTGCTAGTGATGTCACCTGAGGTGGTGCTGACTGGATTCCATGTTACAGAAGCCATTGTGGCTGAACTAGGTGATGTAGCAACAGTATTTGGTCAGTTGTGGACTCCAGAATTAGAAGGAATTTTAGAATAAGGAATAGGAGTAAGAACTATGTATTGCTCTTTAGTTTGGTTCTTGAAGCCGAGTATGTTAACTGCATTTCTTGTAGTCCTCAAGGGAGCAGACCAATAGCTTTGAAGGCTTCTTTCACATCAGTGTCTGATCATGGACATTAGTGCCCATGATGACAAGCCTAATTTTGTTAATAAATATCTATCAGAGCTTCTGATTGAATGATTTGTGCAGTATATCAAATAGATCAATTTGCTTTTCTGGAGATTCAGGGCATCATCTCGCAAAGGTACTGTATCCAAGCCCCACGTGTTCTTCAGTGTACCAAATAGGGTTATTCCTGGGGAGCTTGTGTTTTTTTGTTTGGATGCAGTTAAAGTGCATCCATGTTAGACAGGCATTTTGAAAAATATATTTTTAAAAGACTTTACTGAGCAAAGTGGGTCTTCAGATTTTGGGAACATGAAGCTTCAGTAGTTTGTTTTGGGGCTTCTTTTGGGTCACTGTGGTTTTTAGTAGCTGTTAAAGCACAGTGACACATAATCAGTACCATTTGGGTCTGTTTCTATTGAAAAACAGTTTCTGGTGAGCTTTCTGGGGCCTTCACTTCCACAGGGGGCAAAATGAATCAGGATATCCATTCAGACTTAATCAGTCCGACTGCATTGTCTAGGGGGAAATCTGGGGATTGTATTATTCTTCATAATTCTGAGTCACTGATTCATGAATAAATGTGATGCTTTGTCTTTGCCAGCCCATTTGTACATTTTTAATTTTGCTGTAGACATGTTGTTAGCTATCTTTAAATGCTTGGTCACTTTTCACATTTCTATGTGTTTTTATTATTGGCCCATTTACAGTATGTAGTGATTTACTCTGACTGTGATTGAAAGTTGGCTTGCAATTGTATAGTTACTTCAGTTTGCTGTTCTCACTGTCACATAGAATTTCTGCATCAGTTCAGCTAATTCTTCAATGGAACTATTTTTAAGTCTACGTTTTTTTTTTCAAAGTGTCCAGTCCAGAAATATTTTGAATGCCCAGGCAGTGATTTGCTAGGTGTTCGCCACATCTTTCTGGTTCTGCAGTTGGTCTAATTAACAATCCATTATTGCAAGGTATTGTACCTTGCTTTTTTTAGAGGTTTTTGTATTTGTTTCATTTTTTCTGTTTCTCTTTTTTGCCCTTTTTAGTTTCAGGTTCTTGTAAAAGCTCAGCGAAGTAGTAGTGGTCTGGAGGCAAAATCTCAAAACAAATGGCTCTGTCACTCATTTTTAGTTTACTGGTGGGGTTTCAAATGTAAAGATGGCTGTTCCTGCCAGTCCACAGGCACAATGGTAGCATTGCTGCTTATGACAATGATGACACATATGCACTCAGAACATCTGAAGACCAGCCGGGGGAGAGGAAGATCAGCATCCTCTGGACTATTTGCCTCCAATGGGGAGGGATGATCTCAGCACTCAACAATATACCAACTGATTGTGGTGGCCAGAGGTGGGGGAGCCTGGGACTGAAAGCAGAAACTGGATTGGTAGAAGAGGTGGACATTGGCATGTCATGCATAGGATGTCATTGCACATCCATTCCGTCGTGGGAGGGACAACCACAAAAAGATCCCTTGAGGCAGTGCATAGCTCTCAGACTGACTCCAACAAATCATGGCAAAAAGATTCTAGCATATGTCTTGGACAGAACCTCCTAATTGATCTCCGTCCTTTCCTCAGGGAGCCTCGCTGTGAGTGATAAATAACAGGCCATTCACCTCAGCAGTCAGGGAGATTGCCACCAAAAAAATATGCCTATTCTTTTGCTTTGCTCCGAATGACGTGTGTAGTGATAATGTGTGTATAAATGCTGCTATCTATGCATTGTTCTAGTATGATGAATGGTCATGTAATTTGTTTGTACCAATTAAGTTAGCTTAATGTACTACTAATTTTATAAGATTTTTTTAAATGATTTGCATACTATACTGTGCATCCTTTTGTTTTGGGTACTCTAATTTAAACAAGTCCTGGAGAATATGTGGATTGTCACCAAAAACAGTGTTCCAGGATAATAAGTTCAGATAATATGTATTATTTTTGACAGTTGTAAGGGAGCAGTCAAGCTTTGCATATATAACTGACAGTGATGTGTCCCCTAGGATCTTGACTTACCTCTGGGTCAACCCTCATAACCTTGTTGGAAGCGAGCCCATTTGATGGTCCGCCTGGGCCAACAGAAATATTCAGCTCATTGCCTATATCTCCATCCCTCAAGCTGGTGATCTTTTATTTTTCAGCAACTACAGGATAAATACATCCTTTCCAGGGTCAATTTTTGGCATTATTTGCAACTCCAGGCCACCATCAGAGATTATGGGAAGAAACGTCTGCCTCAAAATTATTGGGGTTGGCTCTCTAATCTATATGGGGCCAGTAACACTAAAGGATGGACAGAAAGGATGCACCGTACCCTCTGTGAGGCCTTACCCTAGGCCATTAATCACTGTAAAGGCAAATGGGAAAAGAAACCCCATGCATCTATCTCAGATTATGAATTGTTCACCAGTGTTTGGCAGATCCATCATTCATGCTGTGATACCAATAGACATCTACTTCATTTTAAGATCCTGCACTGCTGGTATAAAACTCACCAGGCCCTCTGGTCAATGGGCCTTACTGGGGACTCATCTTGTTGGTACTGTTCTCAGTCTGAGGCTGGACTGCTACATATCCTTTGGAGCTGCCTGTGCCTTACCAAGTGGTTGGATGCTGTTCTTTTGAACTGTACCACAGTTTTGTGAGTGCCTGTCCCATTCCATCCCATCCCAATCCATCCCATCCTGACTTAGCTCTGTTAGGCCTTCCCTCTTGGTTCCCTCTGCTTCCCTCAACTCAGAAGTGCTGGTTAGTTGCCATGCTTCTGGAGACCAAGAGGTTACTCCTCAAGTAATAGAAATCCCATTTTCCTCCCTTGATACTCCAATGGCATTCTGCCCTTTCACATCTCATACTTTTTAATCAGCTAACTTTAATCTTGTCTGGTAAATCTGATGCCTTCCACAGTAAATGGGATCCTTTCCTTCTCTCACATCTCTGTACGGTGCCCCTTCCTCAACCCGCTAATCCTCCTACTAACTGATTAGGACTGAGGCTTTCTAGCAGACTGCACTATATTGTTCTTGGGTTGTTATTTTGTTTACTATGTTTTCCTTTTTATAATACTCAGTTTATGGTTTTAAAATGCATAAGTCACTGAACTTGCTACCGATCTGGCTATTGTTTGTATCAGTAGCAGTATATTTTATTATTCAACTGTTTAGTCATTACAAGAATTTAAAAAGCACAGCATAATTTCAATATCAGACAAACTCAATTACATGAAACCACAGGTAACAGAGTTTACACATGTATTTGAAAGATAGAAATTCATTTTCTTAAAATATAAAATCAAATATTGCACATGACCATAAATTATCTATATACTATTATGTATCATTATTTTAGCACCTTGTGGAATTCTTGCACATTTTTTTATCCAGTTTGCATAATTTGCCACATCTCTGGCAATGAACTTGAGTGGTGGGTTCATCAGAATTCTCAATACCTCATTCTCTGTTATTGTATTTGTCAGGAAATAGGGGCTACACTCTTGTCTCACAATTAAATAAGAAATATCAAATTTTTGTCCGTCAAAAAGTATAGATAAGGTTACAAAATATAGTTGATTTTATTTGGGATGTACTAGTGATAGGCCTTCAGGGACCTTATTCTTGCCATGTCTTCTTTGAATTAGATTTTATATAGTCTGTTTTTAATTAGAGGAATAAACTTAGATTAACTTTTTATGCCTCTCTGTTGATCATTCCACAGGTGATTGAACCCTATTTTATTTAAAGTGGAAACTACTTGTGTTAACCATGGGGGAGGGGAACCCTGCCCTATCCATTTTGCTTTTTCACTTAGGTATTTATATGCTGATCTGTTTAGATCCAGATTTGGACATCTGAGCCAATACTGTAATTTTGTTAGAAGCGGCAGATATTTAATTTGAACTCTTCTGAGTTCTGCCCTTGCCACCACTACTGGGGTGGACCTTGGTAAGCCCAGAATATTTTTATACGATGATTCAAATGTTTTATCTAATTTCATGACATATTTGTCAAACCATATTTCAATAGTGAATAAAGCTATTGGATTCAGCCTCTTATTTGTACTAATTGTTTTGGGATTTTGCCATTTATATATTGTTCTGTTTTACTTGCTGTGTATTGTGTGGTTAATGTTCTTTTCAGCTGATTTTATCCTCTTTCCCCAGTACACATTATTTTGTATTGTTGCTGTATGATTGACAGGTTGGTGATTTGTACACATGTTCATGGTTGTCTTTTGTGTTATTCCATATGTTTATTGTTGGAAAATGTTATTAAAATATTTCATGTTAAAAAAAAAGCAGATACAGAACTGCACATCATGGAGGGAGTGAAGAAAGGGAAAAACTGTTTCAGATATATTATTGAAAAACATAAAATGAGAGGTTTACATGACTGGTGGGGGGGTATGGGGTGAGAGAAGAAGATAGGCAAAAGGCTGCCATTCTGAACTACTATTTTTGTTCCATCTTCACTAAGGAAGAAGACGAGCCCCTGCCTGAGAGAAGCATCAAAAGTGGCCTCAAAGAGAATCCAAGAAATTAGTCTGCCAGTGTTTACTAGGGAAAGAGTCCAAAAGGAGTTGGCAGCTCTCAAGACTGATAAAGCCCCAGGTCCAGATGGGTTGTACCCAACGATACTGGAGGAGTTGGCAACTGAACTGGCTGATACACTGGCTGAGTTGTTCAACACCTCACTCAGGATTAAGGTGGTCCCAGTGGACTGGAAATTAGTGTACATAGTACCACTATATAAGGCAGTGAGGGGCAGGAGACAAACAGGAAATTATATGCCTGTTAGCCTGACCTCCATTGTGAGGAAGCTGATGGAGTCCCTGATTGAAGAGGACCTCATAGAACACCTGGAGAGCAATGGACTCCAGGATGACAAACAATATGGTTTTGCAAAAAAAGGAAGGTCTTGTCAGACCAACCTGATAGTCTTCTTTGACTGGGTGACAAGGGAGATAGACAAGGGCCACACAGTAGACTTGCTGTACTTTGACTTTAGTAAGGCCTTTGATTCAGTGCCACACAAGAGGTTGCTTAAAACATTGGAGGACCTGGGGAAGCTAAAACTCTTTTCGGTTGGGTGGGAAACTGCCTAGTAGGTAAGCAACATAAAGTGGTGGTTAATGGGGTTAAATCAGAGAAGAATAACGTAACGAGTGGGGTTCCACAGGGATCAGTCCTGGAACTGGTGCTCTTCAACATATTCATTAGTGACATTGGAGAAGGAATCCAGGGCAAGTTGTGTCTGTTTGCTGATGACACAAAACTCTGTGGGATGGCAGATTGTGAGGAAAAAATAAGGAATATGCAAAAGGACCTGCTAAGATTTGAGTGGTGGTCAAAGGTCTGGCAGTTAAAATTCAATGCAAAAAATGCAATGTAATGTGCCTGGGGAAAAAGAACTCCATGATGGAGTAGTGGATGGGAGGGCAGAGACATAGTAATACAAATGAGGAACAGGATCTAGGAGTTATCAGCAGCAACTCCCTTAACCAAACCAGTCAGTACAATAAGGCCTGTGGTAAGACCATGGGATGCATTGGGAAGGGGATTGACAGTAGAAGAAAAGAGGTGATACTACCCCTCTACAGAGCCCTGGTGAGGCCTCACCTGGAGTTCTGTGCCCAGTTCTGGAGTCCTTATCTCAGAAAAGACAGGTATAAGTTAGAAACAGTGCAACTCAGAGTGACTCAAATGATTCAGGGACAGCAGGATGAGTCCTATGAGGAGCACCTCAGGGCACTAAATTTGTACTCATTGGAAACCAGAAGGGAGAGGGGTGATATGATTGAGACCTTCAAATTCCTCAAAGGAATTAATAAAGTGAACTTCACGGAATTATTTAGCACAAGTACAAACTCAAGGTCATGGGTTCACGAGTGAAAGTTGGCAGGTGGGAGGTTCAGGAGAGATGTGAGGAAGTACTTCTTTACAGAAAGGATGGTGGAACCCTGGAACAGTCTGCCAGCGGAGGTGGTGGGAACTAGCACAGTAAGGGGGTTCAAACAGGCCTGGGAATACTGGTTACCTGTGCCAACAAGACCAGGAAAGATAATTAGGGTAAAGTCTGGGAGGGTTAATAGCCTGAGGGAATGTTAGGTTCCAAGAGTGATATCAGGGATTTAGGGAACCTGAGCAGACTGGATGGACCATGGGTCTTTTTCTACTATCATTGTCTGTGTTTCTGTCTTGTTTCCATGAGGGAACTGAAATTGAGACCAGTATTAGTGGATAGGGTACTTAAAGGGTGGATGATGCATCTCAGAGTGCTGAGATAATTTGGGAAGGAACTTGCATGTCCCTTTTCAGTCTTGTTCAACCACTCCCTGGAGACTGGGGTTGTCCTGATGGATTGGAGAAAGGTGGACATGGCTCTCTACACAAGAATGGAAGCAGGGAAGAGCCAGAAAACTATAGAGCAATAAGTCTGACATCTATAGTGAGAATTTTAGTAACTCAGTGCCCCATAGATTACTTATCAGAATTCTGGAACATCTTGGAATTGGGGCAAAGATAACAAGTCAGGCAGCAAAATGGCAGGCAGGAAGGACCCATAAGATGATTCTAAATGGAAAACATTCAGAGGTCAGGCTGGTTACAAGTGGAGTACCACAAGAGTGGGTGCTGGGATCAGTACTGTCTGATTCATCTGCAACACAGGGGAAGGGATCAAGGGAAACTTTGCCTCTTTGTAGATGCGACTAAACTCTGTGGCAGGATAAACTCCACGGAGGGGCTCAGGGACATGAAGAGGGACCTAGAAATGTTGAAGGTATCTTCCAAGGTATGGCAACTAAGGTTTAATGCAAAGAAGTTCAAAGTTAAACAGATGAGCACGGTTTACCAGAAGACAAGTTATAATAAATCCATGTTAGCAACATGAAAAGTAAAATTCCTAAAGGATACTACATATTGTTCATAAACCAGATTAAGGAACCTCTGAACATTAATTGCTTAGTCCCTTGCCATGGGGAAGTTTTTGCCTATGGCAGGTGTGCCTAGTGTAGCAACATGCTCTGTGTCTCATTTTTTGAACATCACAAATCAAACAAAAGATAAAAAAAACATATGTGCTACTGGGGGTCACATATGTTTTAAAATGTCCCTATAATATGAGATACTTGGACAAAACAAGTCAAAAACAATGTATAAGAGTGTGGGAACACAAGAGCAACATATGAAGTTTTAAAACAGTGGCTAGACATTTCATACAAGCAGGTCATATGACAAACTCTTTAAGACTGTATGGCACACAACAAGTAAGGTGGAGGAAACTACAATTAGATGCTGTTGAAATGTGAGATGTACTGAATATTGCAACTAGAAGCAACAAACCCAGAAAAGGTTTTAAGTGATGAGACAAACTGGAGACATTCTTAAATTTGCATTTTTGTTCTCGTACATGAAATATTTTGGAGTCTGATAGATAACATCTCTGTACTTAGTGCAGTGTGGCTAGAATACCAAATGATTTGTGTGTTAATAATATTGCAACTTTTTTTGTATGTACGCTCATGTGATGGTACCATTCTGAAACTTTTTTTTTTTAAATGGAATAAGGCCCTTCTCTGCTATAGTGGGGTGTCCACCATTAGATTTTGCAATTACTCTGAGTTATCATTATTATATTGTAGGAATTTGGAACAGTAAGAGTGTTATACAGTGGTGACGGTAGGATATCAGAGCACTAAACACCTGCTTTGGCTTCTCCCAAATCTGGTATAATTATTTTTATCATTGTCTAGGTTAGTTTATTATTTAGGAATAACCTTTGGGCAATTAACCCTTTTTCAAAGGTGTCCCGGTCAGTATGGACAACACAAATACTGTATATACACATAACATAAAACACAGCATAACATAAAATAAGGTTAAAATAAAATAACATTGTAAAACTACAGAAAATACATTTGCAAACCAGTTTGTCCTGAATGTAAGTTACCAAGTTCATGAACTGTTCATCAACTACTGCCTTGAACAATGTCTGTTTGACACTTTATTCAGATGACGTGGTGGATTATGCCTATGGCAATACCACTAGTGAGTTAAATGCAATCCTGACCAGAGAAATGGGAAATTTTCAACATTAGCTGGTCTGTAACAAACCGGTCTTAAATATAACTAAAACAAAAATGATGGTATTTGATACATCTTCCAAACTAAAGGTAAGAGATGGGGGTTTTCAGGTTAAACAACTGGACAGTACCACATTTGAGAATGTGGATACTTTTAGATATTTAAGCATTACACTAGACCCTGCCTTAAGTTATGATGCACATTTAAGTAATGTTATGTTTAAGATCCATACTAAATTAGGTAGGTTATATAGACGTAGATCTTTTCTGACTGACGAGACAAGAATGGCCAAAGTTTAGCAATGTTTATTTCCTATAGTTACTTATGCTCCCTTGGTTACAGATAATGCCTCTGCAAACTTTTTATTTAAAAAGTCAATACTGATACAAAAGTTAGGTAAATTTGCCTTGTCACTTCCTTGTAGTACCCACAATTGCATAGTCTTAGATAAAATGGGTAGATTGCCAGCTAAACTGAACTACAGGTATGTCTATGCAATAGTTAGATTTATTTACAGAATAGCTCAAACTTGTAAACCTATCAGCTTATGGAGACACCTACAGCATTTTGATTTACAGTAAGTACATCTTCTAGGGCTAGGGGGATGAGGAAGTTCTGAGGCTCCATTAAGAAGAACTACATGTTGACAGAGGGCATTTTCTTTTGTAGGTCCAAAAAGTTGGAACAGTATACCTGTCACTATCAGAAATGTATCCTCTTATGGTGCTTTTTCAAATTCTTTGTACTTGCACTTTAAGTCTTTATCAGAATATAATTGTTTTAACTGATTGTTATATAATATGTAATTGACGTGGAATCTTTTTTCCTAAAGTGTTTTATTGTTTATGTGTTTTGTAATTGTCATGTCTGACTTTGTGGGTCACACCTGTAAAAGGATTATATTTCCAGTTGTGCTAACCCATTAAACAAACAAACAAACAAACAAACAAACAACATAAAGGTCATGAAGCTGTTGAACCTTCAAAGGACCGAGATGAACCAAGACAAAAATCAATTTACATGACTACTATGCATGTCAGAATACAGTTTACCACTATGACAATTATAAAGCATCACAAAATTAGAAGTTTTTCAGTTTAGGAGTGGAAAACATTTGCTCTTCAAAGCAGTTAACTATCTGAGTATCCAAAAGGATTAACATTTAAACCCACCACATTTTGAATGAATTTTAGATTCTGCTGATGTAAATGACAACTGGACTTTTCTATTTATGAAAGGAATGTGAGCAAGGGTTTTATTTGAAAAAAGAACATCAAGAAAGTAAATATAAGAGCACTTACTTATTCTAAAATATATGGTAAGGAAAAAATACAGTTGTCATGATTAATTGTTTAGGTTGTCTTATAAAATGGGGAGAGTAAATCCTGCATTTTGATTGGTTTTTACCTGTGTGTCAAATCTATTCGATACACAGGTAAAAACATGTACTCAAAGGCAGGACTGTATTAGAAAATGAGAAAGAAAATAAATGAGCCATTGGAATACTCATGTTTGAAATGCCGCCATTTTTTCCCCTCAGTAACGAGTCTTATTCCAGAATTAAGGACAAGCTGCCCTGCCTGTCACAGTCTGCCAAAACATACTGAAATGAAACTCCTACCACAGTGTGCACCCACACACTCCTTGCCTCCCTCGTTCACTCACTCACTCACTCTGCTGCTCCACTTCTTTAATGGCAAACAAATGGAACTTTTTTTTTATAATGCTCAGCTTAACTTAATTCAGTCTTGGACTAGTGAAACTGGCATTGCCATGCTGAACTACCAATTTTTAAACAGAACAGCTGTTTTACTAGCTCCGTTTATTTACTGAATGTAGAGTTTGTCTCACATCTCCATGACTTTCTTCCTAACCGCCCTGCTCACTCAATAGCCAGCTCTCCTAGAGCACATTAAACAATGCCTCTGCTCCCAGCTCCTTCACTAGATCACATCTTTCTTCCCAGCCACTTGGCTGCTCTTTCACTCACTGCCTAATGTTATGTGAAGCATATCAAGATCACACCTCGCTGATGACTGCTCACACCCTGCACAACCTCATCATATAAAAATACATTGTGTAAAATAAAATACAGGAATGAGAAATAAAAAGTAAATCTTTCACTTTTCCCTGTGAGTAGGGAGAGAAAGTAGCCATGACAACCAGTTTAAGCTAGAGATATGGTAGCAGCAGAAGGAGAAATATCCAAGTGTCAAAAAAAAACAAACAAAAAAAAAACAGCTCAATGTAATGCAGATGGAGGAACTATTTTCCAATAAAACACATTAGAAATTGAATTTTCTTTACTATTTGAATGTGTTTTTTTTAATTTTACATGAATGTAAAATATAAAGCACCATTTTATAAGCACAATAAGAAACTCTGGGGGGGGGGTGCATTGAACAGATATTACCACACTTCCAGGGGCTGAAGTCACTCAGTGATACCCCTGGACATGTGGTAATATCTGTTCAGTGCAAACCCATTGTGTCTTATTGTTTATAGATAAAACATTGACTCTGCCTTTGGTTCAAACATAAAGCAAACATCTTTTGAGGATGGGACTAAAACAGAGTTGCTCGATGAATTAACCAATATCATAAAAGCAGGGTACTTCTGGTCACCAAAAGTATTGATGGACTTTATCCATAAAAGTTTAGTGAAGGAGTTTCCTGAACTTTCATGAGCCTTTATGACCCTTCATATTCTTGAACATTCATGAACACAAGAGTGCCATTTGATGTACATGTACAATTCATGAACAGCACTGTTAAATAATCTGATGCATGCATAATGAACTGAATGGCTCATGGTAATTTCAGAGTCAGGTCTGAAGCAATATAGAGATTATGTACATTTTTAACAAAAATTTCATAGAATTTAATTTTAAGTTAAATTGTTAAAAACATTTATATTAAGGACAAGCTGCTCCACTGATGTGCTGAATAAATTATTTAAACTTCTTTAAACTAAACTTTTAAATTGATGACTGAATTAAATAGATACTTTATTCCATTCATTTTTAAGGTTACAATTCTCTTTCAATAATTGGTAGGTTCATAAGGAAAAGCAACAAAATATGTTAAAACTTTTATTAGGATTACTAGGATGTAAAGGACAAAATGGAGCAATTTATGCCCATAAATATTGTCCTCCGCATCATGCAGGCAATTTAAACCATAATTCCATCCTTACATTATAATCTATCAAGAGAATTTTAAAATTTACTAAAGTCTCCAATCTCTGCTACTGTTCTTGTAAGTCTATTCCAAGCCCTATCATTCCTAACTGTATAAAAATGATCTTTTTTTTGTGCAGGCCCTAGGTATAATTAATTTTTTGCCATGACATCTAAGATTTCCTTGAGAGTTACTTAATTCAAAACCACAGATGTTAAATAAATCAGGTGAATGCATTATTTTATGGAGCAGAAGCAAGTCTCCTTTCTGCCATCTATGTTCTAATGAATATAACCCAGTTTCTTTTAGTCTAGAATCATAAGGTAGTCCCTTTAAGTGATAAAGCAGTTTAGTTACTGTGCGTTGTACCCCTTCTATCATTTTAATGTCCTTAAGGTAATATGGTACCAAAAGGGTGATCCAAAGCCAAGTATGGGCCTAATATAACTCTTATATAATGGTATTATACACTGTTCAGATCTACTGACAAATGAACGTTTTATCCTTTTTATGATACCCCTAGCTTTAAAAGAGACCTGTCTACAGTGTTACGTAGAGGTGAAGGAGGTAGATATTATAACCCTAAGGTCACGTTCTGATGATACTGCCCTTAAGATCTGATTACCTAATATGTATTTATATTTGGGGTTTTTCTGTCCAAAATGCAGGACTACACATTTTTCTGTGTTGAACTGCATTCCGTTTTCATTTGCCCATTTCATGATATTATTTAAATTGTTAACAATAGATACATGTTTTGAAAAGGAATCTACCTCCCCACCTAATTTTAAGTTATCTGCAAATTTAACTAATTTATTTTTGATATTTTGTTGGATGTCACAAATGTAAACACCAAAGAGAACCGGATCCAAGACCGATCCCCGCGGCACCCCACTTGTAACCTCCCTACTGTCAGATAGTAAACCATTTAGTTTAATCTTTTGCACCCGTTCTGTTAACCAGTTTTTGATCCATCTAACCAGCATACTACTAAACCCCAGTTTAATCAATTTATTTACTAAGTTCATATGTGATACTTTGTCGAAGACTTTGGAGAAGTCCATCAGGATCACATCTGATTTCTCTCACTGTCTAAGCTAGCACTTATGCTCTCATAAAATGCAATCAAGTTTGTTGTACAAGACCTTCCTTTTTGGAAACCGTGCTGCATTTTATCCTTGATATTTAATATGACAGCCTCTTGTTCTATTCTATTTTTAATCAATCTCTCCATGATTTTACAGGGGACTGAAGTTAGATTAATTGGTCTGTAGTTGTTTACAAGGTTTCTGTCTCCCTTTTTAAATATAGGGGTCACAATGGAACATCTCCAATCCTTCGGTACTGTCCCAATTTGCAATGATTTATTAATTATTTTAGTCAATGGGGCAGCTAGTATATGAGCTCCATTTTTAAGTACTTTAGGATGTAACTCATCAGGACCGGGTGTGGTTGTTATTTTAAGATTTTGGAGTTCCAGTTTTACTTCTTCCTCTGAAATCAGATATTCATGTTTAATTTCATCAATCAATAAATTGTTTTCATCTACTCTAGGGCTAAACATAGATACAAAATAACTATTGAAACAGCCCATGATATCAATGGGGTCAATAAATGTCTTCCCATCTGCTTTAATTTTATCAATGACTTTGAATGAAGATGTGTTATTATTTAGATATGAATATTTGTAATTTAATATCCTTCCTATGTGCTATTTTAAATTCTAGTTTAAATCTTGCTTTCCTAATCAATTTGTTTTAGTTTTTTTTGTATATTTATAAATTTAGCCTTATTAGTATTAGTTGGGTGCTTTTTTTTAATTTTCTATATGGTTTAAGTTTATAATTCAGTTTTTTCTTTATTTCCCCTGTCATCCAGTTCTGTATCTTACCTTCCCTATTATATTTGTTCCTTAGAGGTACAAATTTATCAATTGCAATTTGTATAGTATTTTTAAAGAACCCCCAAGATTCTTCTGTCCCTTTATTGGAAAATTCGCAGTTCCAATTAACTCTATCTAGATAATTATTCACTAATGATATATTACTTTCATTATATTTCCTAATTCTAGTATTGGTTTTAAGTATTTTAGATGAACCAAAACTCAATGAACATGTTATAATGTTATGGTCACTACTTCCTATAGGTGGTAAAATAGTTATATTGTTTATTAGATCACTAATATTTGTTATAATTAAGTTCAGAATATTTGGTCCGCTTGTGCTCACAATTTCAATTGATAGTGTTGTCTATGAACAAAGTCTCAATATCAGACCTGGCCCTCAGATTAGCCCAGTCAATACCTGGGAAATTAAAATCTCCCAATACAATAAAATTTCCTAATTCAGATGCCTCCAAAATTTCAGAACAAAGGCTGATTGTATCATCATAACTATGTATTGGTGGTCTATACCAGTTTCCCAAGATTACCAGTGGAGGACCCTGTGGTTCCAGTTTTATCCAGATTGATTCAATATTACCACTCATTAACACAGGATGGTTGACCAAGTGTGATGGGATTTCTTCAGACACATGTATACACACACCCCTCCACCTATCCTACCCTCTCTATCTTTATTATAGAGTTTAAATCCTGTAATATCTTTAAACCACTCTACAGGGTCATCCCACCATGTCTCAGTAACAGCCACCACGTGTAGGTCAAGAATTTTCATTAGGGTTTCAAGTTCACTTTTTTTGACTAGATTGAAACTCCTAGCATTTAATAAGGATAGGTTATAATGACCAAGTTTTTGGTTAGATGTTGCTACTCATAAATAGGTGTGCTGATTTCTAGCTCCAGGTGACACCTCCCCCCAAGTCTAGTTTAAATGATTCCTAATGTGTGTAGCAATTTTCTTACCTAACAGTCCACTCCCACGTCTACTTAAATGAAGGCCATCCCAGCAAAAAAGACAGGGGTGACCTTCATAATTTTCCCAGTGTGTTAAACAGTTATATCCCTTTCTTAAACACCACTGTTGAAGCCAATTATTGAGCTCTTTAATCTTCTTATTTATAGTAATTGTTGACCTAGGTACTGGAAGTAACTTTGAAAATGTTACATCACATCCCTTTGAATCAAGTTGTACACTTAGAGCCTCAAAATCATTTTTTATGTTCTCTATATTATTTGAACAAATGTTATTCATTCCTATATGTAATACTACTAAAGGTCTCTCACCTGTGTTCTCTAAGATCAAATCAATCATGTTTGAAATATCTGCAACCTTTACCCCTATAACTAGAACATGTTCTTTGGCCTTGTCTGGATTACAGACTAACCCATCAATGTGTTTTATCATAGAGGCTCCCAGTACATAAATTTGGCATTGATTCTGAGTAGCATTAGTTTGTTTTTGTCCTTCTATTGATGGTGTCGTACAGTTTAAACTATCGACTTCAGATGAATTTGCACCCAATGCCCCTACTGTTGTATTATTTAGTTTTCTGTTGTTATCATTATGTAACATGGTTTCTTTTACTTGGTCAGGTGAACCTTGTGATAATGATTCACTAATCCTTTCCTCTCTAGACTTACTTTCTGATTTAGAATCTACTTGGAATGCCTCAGACTCACTAATCAGTGGCATGTGGAGTTAAAAAGAGCAGTTTCTCTGTGATGGCAGCATTAGCAGGCAGCATTTTCTTTCATTTATTTTCTTGCAGTAAAGTATAACAGTTCATTTGACAGTGTACTGTTTTAGAATGGTTATCCAATAATTATAATGTATGGTACAATTGAATGGCATCAGTAAATAATTTGAAGCATTCAATGTAAATAGAGAGGAAACTTGCTATAGTATATGAAAAATATTGATTACATCCATAATTTGTTGAACCATAGAACTACATGCCCTGTGGAAGCCTGTAAATGGGCTAAACATTGGTATGGATTGCAGCTTTCAGAAGTATAATAAATAAAAAGTAAACTGAGATGAACAATGGTTGTTTCCATGGACCTATGTTAGAGTTGAGCTATCTTCCACCTTGAATAGGATGGATGGGGCACCTGGGGAACTGGGGCCACTCCTGGAGGGATAGGAGGCTATTCAAATGGGATGGCCTTAACCACTCTGAAAAGGGCATCAGAATTCTAGGGCATAAATTTAAAGAGTGTATTGAGGCACTATTAAAGTATCAGAGGAGGGAGGCAGAGCAGATGTGGGGAGGTGCACCTTCTGAACTGAGGGAGATCTGGATGGTCTCCCCCAGTGATAGGATACAAAGAAGAAACAATAGGGCAGACTATGTGTGGAGGAGGGGGATGGAGGGATGAGAGGTAGGAATGGGGCTCCAGGGGAACCAGGAGAGAAGTGGGAGGAGGGCAACAAGATCAAGGCTGGAAAAGAGGTCAGGGAGAAAGGTGCAGGATCAAATAAAGAGGGAAGAAGGCATCCTGGAGGGTTATATACATGAATGCCAGGAGCCTGGGGATTAAGACCAGGGATTTGGAGGCACCAGTGAGCAAAACACATTTGGACCTGGTGGCAATCACTGAAACATGGGCAACCAAGTACTATGACTGGGACATGATCATACCAGGATATACAGTATTCAGGAGAGCTTGAGAGGAGGAGGGTGACATTATACTGTATGTAAGGGAGAATAGAATGAGAACAAGAATATGGGGAAAGGTGAGTACACAGATACAATGTGGGTACAGGTGGAGATTGGGAACAGATGCATTAGTGTGCAGTGGTACAATATATAGGCCACCATCTTAAAGACAGGGAGCTGAGGGATGAGATTAAAATGGCAATAGGGAAGGGGAAGTGCTGCTGCTTGATGACTTCCACATGCCTGATAATAATAACAATAATAATAATAATAATAATAATAAACTTTATTTATCTATGCCTTTCTTAAAACCAAGGTGCATTACAGTAAAATACAGAATAAAAACATACTAAAACATAATAAAACTGAATTAACAGTGGGGCAATTAATAGGCATCCAAATTATCTACAAAAGCCTTTTTCCATAAGAAAGACTTTAGGCCCTTTTTAAAACCCTCCACCGTCATGCACTCTCGAATCCAACGTGGTAGAGAATTCCAGAGGGTCAGCGCTACAAACATAAAAGCTCAGGCACCGGAAGATTTTAGAATGGCCCTCTGGATCTCCAGCAACCCCTCGTTGGCTGAGCAGAGTGGTCACATTGGTCAGTAGGGCACCAGAAGCTCTTTCAGGTAATCTGAGCCCAACCCATGTAGGGCTTTATAAGTCAGGAGACCGACTTTAAAGGTGATCCGCCACTGAATCGGCAGCCAGTGCAGGTCTCGGAGCACCGGTGTAAAATGAGAGGAATGAGAGGTCCCCATTAACAACTGGGCTGCTGAGTTCTGCACTAGCTGCAAGCAGCGGATATCAACCCCGGGCAGCCCAAAGTAAAGGGAGTTGCAGTAGCCCAGACGCGAGGTCACAAAAGCGTGGATCAGCGTAAGTAGGTCGCCAGATGGAACAAGGTGCTTGATCCTGGCGATGTTCCTAAGATGGCAAAAGGATACCTTAATGACCGCCGACACTTGTGCACACAATGTCAGCTGATCATCAAGGATCACCCCCAAGTCTCGCACCCATTCAGAAATCGGGAGCTCCGCATCTCCCAGGAATAAACCAGAGGTTTAAAGTGCCCCCGACCCCTCAATCTATCAGCCAGGATCCACAACCAACACCTCCGTCTTCCCAGAGTTCAACTTCAGCCAGCTGGACCTCATCCAATCCTGGATCTCCCTGAGACAGTTGTTAAACACTGAGAGTGCTCTATTCTGGTGAGGTACAAAAGACAGATAGAGCTGGGTGTCATCAGCATAACAATGAAACTCCAGCCCATATCGTCTTACAATGTCTCCGAGGGGAAGCATGTACACCGCAAGCAACATGGGGGACAGCACAGAGGCCTGAGGCACCCCACAGGTCAGAGCAGTATGATCGGAGGAAAAAATTCCCGATACCACCCTCTGAGTTCTACCTGTGAGGAAGGAAGTAAACCATCTGTGCACCAAGCCCGACAGCCCACAGATGCATTTTTTAGGTGCTCAAGCAGCACCCCATGGTCTACGGTGTCAAATGCTGCTGACAAATCCAGAAGGACCAAAATGGACCATTTTTTCTGGTCTCTCGCCATAAGGAGATCATTGAGGACCGAAACCAGCACAGTCTCAGTGCTGTGTCTCTTTCAAAAGCCTGATTGAAGAGGGTCGTAGATGTTATTGATGGTAAGATGGTTGTCCAACTGGGCTGCCACCACTTTCTCGATTACCTTCCCAACAAAGGGGAGGTTCAAGATGGGTCTGTAGTTTGCCAGGGAGTCAGGGTCCAAAGATGCCTTTTCAACACTGGTGTCACCACCGCTTCCTTCAGGGAGTGGAGATATTCACCAGTGTCCAAGGAACACCAGACTATCCTGGCTAGAACCGGGAAGATAACCTCCCCACAGCCCATAATCAGGCCTGTGGGACCCAGGTCTAAACTACAGCTTGTGGTGCGCATACCCTGGACAATCTTCATAACATCCTCGATTTCCGGCCTTATGAAGGTACTCCAGGTGAACAGTGTGCTTGCGACCATAGGCTGGACCACCACAACTCCCCTGGAGGGGCCGGCTCAAATCTCGGCCCTGATGTCGGCCACCTTATCGGCAAAGAATCGAGCAAGCTCCACACACTGTAACTGTGAAAAAGCTCGACGAACCTGCAGACAGGCTGGGTTGCACAGCCTGTCTACGGTTCGAAAGAGCTGGGCTGGTCGATTCTGAGCAGCAGCAATTTCTCCGGACAGGAACACTGCCTTCTTATGAGTAATTGCTGACTGATAGAGTTTATAATGCTCTAGGAGTCTAAAATGGTAGGCATCTCAGCCGGACTTCCACCAACTTCTCTCTAACCTGCGACCAAGTCTCCACAACTCCCTCAGATCCCTATCAAACCAAGGGGATCAGGGGTGAAGGGAGAGAGGCCGCACACGGGTGGGAGCAATTAAATCCAAAGTGGAGGTGACAGCCCTATTATAGGCTTGCACCATTACTTCCGGATTTAAGCTCAACCCAGGAAATTCTGATAGGTCAAGAACCGCAGTTAGACCGGTGGGAGTAACATCCCATAAAGGGTGGTACTTGACCATCTCCACTGGGATAGGTCTACGCAGGGGGGTGCAAAAATTGAACCTCACAGTGTGGTGGTCGGACCAACTGACTGGTTCCACCCCCACATCGGAGGCCTCCAACCCCAGCAGGAAGACCAGATCGAGTGAGTGGCCATGTTTATGAGTGTCAGAGGTAACCACCTGTGAGAGGCCCAATGAACACATCAATTGGAGGAAGTGCTGACCAAAGAGCGAGAGTTTGTCATCGATCCAGGCATTGAAATCACCCAGCTCCATCAACCTGGGCAATTCAAATACCAGGTCGACAACGAAGTCCTCCACTTCCTTTAAGAATAGTTTTTCATCACCGGGTGGACGATAGACGAGTGCTATTCTATAGCCCCCACCTGCCACCACGACACATTCAAAGGATCTGGTCTCCTCCACTGGAATACTAGTGAGGTCCAATTTGGTCTTAAAACAGACCGCAACCCCCCCACCCCGGGATCCAATCTTGGGCAGTGAATCACTGAATACCCGGCCGGAATTGCTGCCTCAAAAACTGGGCCAGCATTGCTATCCAGCTGGGTTTCGGTGATGCAGGTCAGGTCCACCATACCTACCAAGTCAGCTACAATGGCAGTCTTGTTCACAACGGACCTGGCATTGCACAACACCACCTGAGTTAGATAGGACTCCTGGGAAGCCCCAACCACCTGCCCACCATTTACAGATGTGGTGGTGCCCTTGGGTATGGGTACCAACCAGGAAGGACCCCGTTCATCACTCCATTTCGCCCCAGGGCGTCTTCTGGACTTAACCACTCAAACGCGAACACCCCCCTCCTCCATCCCCCACTGTTCACGTCCCCCGCCACGCGCAATTCCCAAGGCCCTGCAGCATTGATAAACAGGGAAAGGCAAAGGGGGGGCAAAGAAAGGGCGGAGGGCATGAAGAGCGGCAGATGAAAAGTGTATGATGGGGGGGTTAAACAAGAATAACTAACGTTGTCCATAAACATCAGGCCTAAACAAAAATCTCAAAACTCCCGAGAAATCCCAATAAAATTAAAATACAATACTAAAACTTAAAAACACATGTCAACTTAAGATAAATAAACTAAACAATCAAAATATCTAAATAAACATACAATAAAATAATAATTACTTAACAATAATAACCAGTTCAGTCAAATATTAAAAAGTCAATTTAGAAACAGTGGAGGATTGCTGCAGCAGAAAGTGTGAGGAGTCAACAGCTGGTAGAGGTTATTCAGGAATCATTTCTAGTACAGAGGGTGAAGATACCCACAAGGGGGTGGCCATCCTTGCCTTGGTCATCACAAACAGGAACAGTATGGAGCAATCACAACGCATGACTCACTGGGAGCCAAGACCACCTGACAATATGATTTGATAACAAACTAGCAGTGGCAAGGAATCAGTCCCAGACAAAGGTCCTTGATTTTAAGGAGGTTGATTTGGATAGGATGAGGTAGCTGTTGAAGGAGAAACAAGAAGGGATAAGAGGTCAGATGGGGTAAAAGTAAAATGGAAAGTGAGAATTGCAAGATAATAAGATGTCACAAATCACTGTGTTAGTGTACTAGGTAAAAATAAGAGGTGCATCACAAGGGAGGTGGGGGTCGCTGTGAGTGCAAAGAAAAAGGCATTTAAAAATGTAAATCCAGCCAAGAGGAGGGGGATAAGCTAGAGGATAAAAGGATGAAGGAGGCCAGTGGGGCCATGAGGAAGGCTAAGGATTACCTGAAGCTGAGAAAGGCAGAGGGAATGAGGAAGGGGAGCAAAACTTTCTTTTGTTTCATACAAGAGAAGCAAAAAATAGAGAGGAAACTGTCAGGTTAAAGAAAGAAAATGAGGAGCAGGAGGATTAAGGAAAGGCAAACATCCTGACTAAATACAGTATTTCTGTTCAATTTTCTTGATAGCGGTGAAAGGACCATTGGCTGGCTGTGCTATCTGGGCATGGGGGAGAGAGGGGAGGGGAGGGTATAAACGAGGATACAATCTTAGAAACAAGGGTGCTAGAGGGCCTAAGTGCACTGAAGGTGGATAAGTCTATGGCCCAGATACAGTAGGCTACATCTCCATGTGCTAGAGCAGATGGGGCAGGTTCTAGCAGAGTCACTGGCTAAGCTCTTCAGCAGTTCACTGGAGACAGGGATAGTAACCAGGGACTGGAGGACAGCAACTTTAGTTGCCCTGTACAAGAAAAGGAGTATGTATGTATTATTTATTTATTTATGTATTTATTTATTTCTATGTTTCTATGTTTAACAATAAGGAAGCAGCAATATACTAGAAAAGGGTAACAATGGATAAAGAATACAGCAAGTTTAAACAGTAAATGCATATGTTATAATTTACCACAAGCATAAATTTAAAAATGAACTCCCTCTTCACTGTGCAGGTGCATCAGTCCAGCTGTATGCTGACAATGCCATTCTGTACAGATCCCCCTCTGACCTGACCTTGCAGAATCATGACTTGCAGAAGGACTTCCTTAAGCCTGAGTCATGGTTTTCCATTAATCTCCTGGTGTTCAACACCAATAAGATGAAATTGATTCTCTTCTATCATCAGACCCCTAAACTAACATCCCCACCCCCGTTGGTGATAAACTCCTCCCCTGGTGACCCCTTAGATCAGGTACAGCCCTTCAAATACATGGGTGTCACTCTGGACTCCCACCTCACATTTGACATGCTTGTTTCTACTGTGGTTAAGACTTTTCACCAAAAGCTAGGGTTGCTCTACCACCTCTTGCCCTACCTTACACACTCTGCCTGACTGGCCATAGCTTTCTCCTCATTGCTTCCGCTTATCTCCTATGGAGCCCCCATACTCCACTCTGCTAAGGTCGCCCCTCTTGACAAATTCAAGCAAACCTACCACAAAGCCATGCGCTTTTCCCTCTGTGTTAATGCTAGGATGCACCACTGTTCAGCCCTGGCCTCCCTAGGCTAGCCTTCCTTTGAAGCTAGACTACAATACCCTACCCTCTGCTTTACCTACAAGTTTGTTCATAAATTCACACTTCCTTGCTTCATAGACATTGTCCAATGTAAATCCAAGACGAGGTCCCTAAGGTCATCCAACCTTCCTCTTCTCTCCATTCCTAAATCCCACCTGGCCGTGGGTCAATGCGCATTCGCCTCTTCCGGGACCTCCCTCTGAACTCCCTACCAGCTGCAGCCTGATGCCCCTCCAGCCACTTCTTCAAGAGTTCTTTAAATCCCACTTTGCCTTCCTTCAGTTTGCTCCTGTACCTAAATTATCCCACCTTGGCTTTCAGCTTATTCCCTTGTCCCTTCATGTCTTTCTCTTGCCCTACCCTGTTGTGCCATTCCTGCTCTGCTGTGTTCAAACTCTGTCCTGTTTCACCCCCACTTCAACTGCGATTCAAGTGTTATTGAATATTCTGCCTCTGTACCAGCGTCTACTGTCTTATCTGTAAAAACCAACTGTATGAACTATAAAAATCTCTGCAACTGCACCTTGATTTATTGTAAATTGCTACCTCTGTACTTATTTATTCTGTATAATTTTATAAATACTGTACATACATCTTGTACTTTGTATGTTTGTTGTATTCTACAGACTACTGTAAAAGTGCTATTGTGCATTTATCTGTTGCTGTTATGTATTGTTTCTCTGTACCTCCCCTTTTTCCCTCCCTTGGTCACCCCAGAAAAAGGGACATTCTGTCTCAGTGGGCCAACCGGTTACCAAAATTCAAATAAATAAATCTAGATGGAATCAGACTGAGCAATTCTGTGCACCACTCATTGGGAGGAGAATACCAGAAATTAAATGCAGTTACAAGCAGAGATAGATTTCAAGTAATCCCATCAAGACTTTTAAAACTGTGATGGGAGGTGGCAAGAGTATGTACTAGGAGAGGGTTTCATAACCTAGGTGTACATACAGCAAAAGCCTGGTCACCCATCACTGTATGGATTTTATGAACAAGAAACACAGATGAGTCATTAGATCTAAAGGATAAGTTGGGTTGACAGTCCTTGGTTGCTCTGCCAAAACTTGTGGGGGACATTTCTGAAGACTGTATCAATAAAACAGCTCAGAGCTAAAGTACGATAATTCCATCACTCTGATTTGCTATATAGTTCACAATGATGAGTGAGTCAAAGGGCAGAGAGGGCAAACTGACCTATGTTGTTATAAGCAATATTTCATTTAGATAGATTGGGCTTGGTAGTACTGGTAAAGGTAAGGAGCATATAATTAAAGGTGGGAAGGAGCACTCCTCTTGCAATAGCAAAAAGCGCAGCTGATGTAAGAATGCACTTGGTTCTATAGACCAGACCCAACTTGCAGTTTACTGTCTTGCACACATTGTGGATATGCAAGGAGAAGTCCAGCTGAGGATCAAGAGTGACTCACAGATATTTAAAGTGACTCACCAGGTTTTCTTGATCTTCTTCTTCTTATCCCTGTAGTCGGTTCCCCTGCTGTTCCGGTGCTGATCTGCTATGCGTTTGCAATAAAATCCTTGCTCAGCATGTATTTTAAACTAATTTTTACACTGCAGCCACCAGCCCCCTGGTTTTGTCTTTGTCCCTGCTTTGTGCATGCATGCAACATGAGCTTGCCTCGCTGACGTCAGCCCAGGGAAGGCATGCCCCCACAGTACCTGTTTCGCTGCAACAGTCGCTAGTGGAGCTCGGTCAGACTGGCATCTATCTCATCCTTTCATGGCACTGAAATCAACTGCATGGCTCCAAACTATGGAAAAGAGACTGTTGCATTGAGGGGAATACCTTGTTGTGGAAGCGCACGACTGCTGTTATCCGAGGGCTGCATGTTTTGTGTAGGACTTGCTCAATACGGTCATTGGCTGTGCTGAATGTACATTGTGTCAGTAGCTTTCTGCTGCACACTGATACTGGCACATCAGTAACGTCTAAAGCTGTGAGTTTGTTGAACATTTTGAGGGTGAGTGGGTAAGCAAGTTGTTGTTCAAGGCTCAATCAGCGGCACCACAGTAAGAGAGTGCGGCTTTGTAATTGTCTTATGTCATTTGTGAGCCCTGTTGCTCATCACTATTTGGCACGAAGCTGACCTCTTACTCTAATCCAGTTCCAGACCCTCCTTATGAATGCAAGTATTGGTGAGGATACTTTTTGCTGCTTGCAAGTTTGCTGCCTTCTGTTTTGACTATTTTCCATTGTTGGGGTCTCTAGGTCATTTTGCACCAAGAAGTGCATCATTACAGTTACTGACGGTGAATGAAAGTGTTTCTAAAGTAAATTTGCAGTGCAGGTGGTCCTTTCTGAAAAGTGACAATAAAAAGTATAGTGTCCATTTTTCCACTCTTTTCTTGGAGTGGCGTAGCACTAATGTATCATTCTATGGGGGTTCAATACTAGTCCTTTATACATTCCTTTCAATTGGTGACATCATGGTGCAGAGCTTGAAAGTCAAATAGTCTAATAATAGTTGTATGTGCAGTGGGTAGTTTTTTGCCTGGTCTGGATATCGATTTATTTTGGTGACTGTGTTTGTTAAACAATTAATATGTGAATCTACCTGATCAGTACAGTACAGTACAGGAAAGCTATAGGATATTTGCAATTTCAGCTTTTTTTCTGGTTGTTGTTGCTGCCATCAGAGTGCTGCAACACGTAGTATTACAGCAACGGTGCTAGGCAATGATAATTAAGTGTACATAAATAATCAAATACATTTTGTGCCTCTCACAAGTCTGTTGCAATATCTGCATTTAGCCGAACTGTTTCCTAAAAGTCAGTTTGCAACTTTTTTATTATTTGCCTTATATTCTACACTGTACAACAGCTGAGTAGTATATACTGCATTTTGTTTGGTACCATCAAATACTTGTGACATCTAGTTGGTATTCATACTGTTTTTGCTATTTTGCATTAAGTGACATTATGGTTAATTACTATGTGGTTGGGGGCAGCAGTAATAGCCCCTTTAGTGATATTTCACTGTTTGAATTCCCAAAGTGTGATAGATCGCCAACACAGTTTAAGAAGTGGATGTTCTTTGTTCTTCTGGACCATGAGTGGGATTGAAAGTAGTCCATTGCACCCACTATCTGCTCTGCCCATTTTTCCCCAGAGTGCTTCACAAATGCCATGCAATTCCGGTACAAATTTTGCAAATCTTTGAAGTTAGCGAAATATGCCATACCAACAGTACATCCCCTCATAGCACCGAAAAAGTTAATGGCACCCAACCCATATAAACATTTAGGTGAAGACAGAGAGACATCTAATGGGCAAGTTAAACAGTGCAGCCGAGTCACAGCAAAATTGAAGACCTCTTGGGTATGTAGCACATCAATATTATTCAGTTCGGCCTATCGCCATTTCATGTTGTTGCAGTCAATTCATGTTTTTCTGCTGTCTCTGCTGCTATACCTTGTCCACTCTCTTTTGCTAACCCCCCACATTCAGCAACACAACTGGGTCATGATCTTGATACTGCTGTGTGAAGTGCTTCTCTGTCCTGTTGGTGTTCAGTTCTTCCCCAACCCCCAACTGATTTACCTGGTTGCTGTCAAATCACGATCCTTGGCTTTGCAAACCCCCACTCCTCAGGGGCACTTTCCCGGGCCCTTCAGAGGGTGGTGGAGTAGGGGAAAATCACTGGAGGCACAGCAACAAGAGTTAGCCATGCCATGCAACATTCTGTATGCCGGAAAGTGGATGAAATTTGCTAGGGTCGCCACAGTCTGCACTTTCCTCTGTGGGCCACAATTCCCATCAAGATGCCAGGTAGTGTCCAAGTGTATGGTTGTGTCCTGCCCTACAGCTTCGATGTTCTCCTCTCCAGGCACACATGAGTACTGGCAAGCCAGTGCGTTATGGTTTTGCCATGACATTCCGCTCAGGCTACATGAATGGTTTCCTACACAGCAGCAAGGCCCACATTACAAATATACACAGTTGCCCATAGATAGTGATCTACTGGTATATCAACTTTGCTTGCATGTGCAGCACTTGATGCTTTAGTAGTGCAGATTCCCCACCCTCCCCTGCCATGCCACCTCATACATTGTGTCCTACCCCCATGCTCCCCATGTTTGGAACCCTCCCTCTGAGCTCGTTCCACACCTTTCAGTAGCTGCCCATGATCCATAGTTATATGCCCTCCTCTTGCAGTGGGTTCTGGCCCACAACCACCCTTTTTCTGGAATAATGCCATTTCATTGCTCTGCTATGTCTGCTTTAAACCCTAGGTAGGCTCACCCCAACACCAGTTCCCTCTGCCCGCTGCATTTTTATACTGCTTCTGTTTGCTTAGTTATGCTGATTGGACCCCTCCATCCCTTTCTTACTTGCCACCTGCCATCCACCCTCCATCCCTATCCTTTTTCTCTCCTTGTGCTTGGCTGGGTTGTACAACATTGTGGTGACACATTCAGTGACCTATGCCAACACATATTCACCGCAGTCTTATTACATTGTATACACTGCACAATGCACCTGACGTTGACATTTCTCTTGTTTCCTACATCGGTGACTGTTGTGTGTCATGGGTAGCTGTGATTGCTTGTGATTGCTTCAAAATCACGTGCAGTGTGGATAACATATAAAGGCACACATGGTATGCACTAATCGTTGTACTGTCATTAATATTATTGGTCACCTAACAAAGTTCATCAATAGAACAACTATTACTGTATTCTTTGTGCATGATTCAACATGTCATTGCCACTGTGAAGTATTTCTACCGTGAACATTTTTCATGTTTCCCTTCACAGTTGCTCTGTGTCCATGCCCATGGATCTAGATTGCGAGTTGATGATGCATTCAGGGCAACTACTGTTGGAGAAGACAATGTGCCTTTACTGCCTGTCATTGATGGTGATATTATGTGAGCATATATCTCTGGCCTAAAAAGCAACATTAACACATGATGTGTTTCCAAAACAGTGCTTCTAACAAATAGCAAACACAACTATTTGTAATTTTTACTTTCAGGGCACCACGGAAACAGAAAAGACAGATGATGCAGCAACAACCATAGCCAGCAACATTCTTTGGGTTGTGGCACCCGAGTGGCAACAGGAAGCACTCATAGAAAATGTGTCTTTTTATCGTGTGAACACTGATACCATTACTTCTTCCAAGAACAGTGTGAATTCTGCCACCCAGACTGCAGTGCTGAAGAAAACCAATGGTTCATGCCTTGTCTATAGGCCCTTATCACCCCTTTTCAATTTGTGTACTGTACTCAGTAAAATTTCATAGAATTTTTCATTTTTTTCACAGGTGTCTTAGCTAGGCCACAGATGGTGTCCATTGGCATCCAGTGTGACTTGCTCTCTGATCACACCTTGCAAACAGACAAACCACCACAGGGGTGCAACAGATGCTGCTCCACACCGCTAAGCACCTCACTGTCTTCCTTATCAGATGTGGACAATCTCGACAAAGACTTGGAGTACAGTCCCTGTGATGACTCCATCCTTGCAGCAGAGAATGAAGTTGCAGATGACATTGATAGGTAAGTATCACATTGCTGCAGCTCAACTGTTGAACTTATGCTCACCGTATTAAAAAAAAAACACTCATTGTGCTCTGGGTCGGGGTTCGATACTAGTCCACTGACATATGAAATTGTTCTGAAAGAACTAAAATGGGAGTTTGACAAAATGACAAAGATAGGAGACAGCATATTATTTAGATAGAATTAAAGGTAGAACTAGTCACAGCTGTGCATCTGGAATTAAGGATTGCAGCTCTGATTTCCATTCACAAACATTGGCAGCGATGCATCGAAGGGGAAGCACAGACCACAGTGACAGCAAAATTGATGGAATCACTTATGAATGAAATAATTGTTGCCTGCCTATAGGCCATAAGTGCGCTGGAAAGAAGGCACCATGTCTAGGTAAAAAGATCTGTAGGTGTGTGAAGGGATGTGGCCAAGGCCTAGATAGACTTTGGCAGTGTCACACAAAAAATTAATAAGCTGCTCAAGACCTTCAAGTACCTGAAGGAGGTGAACAGAATAGGCTTCTAGGGTGAGTTCACTATCCAGAATAGAAAAGATACCATGGGCACCCTTGAGTTACGGGGGGGCAGATTCAGGAGGGAAAGGAGTGGCATTACTCACTGAAACAGTGGTAACAGGGTGGAATGCACTGCCTGAGCAACTTGTATCAGTGCAGACTGTATGGTGCTTCAAGAGGGAGTGGTACAAATTCTAGGGGAAAGTACATACTGGGGGGGGTAGTTTTGGGAGAGAAGAGTTAATGGGTGGGGGACAGTTGCAGTACAATTGGCAGAAGTGGTGCACACTCGAGCAGCCTAGATAGAGCATATGGCCTGTATCTGCTGTCCAGTTCATATGTTTGAAGTAGTGAAGTAGTGCCTCCTCCTTTCCCTCCTGAATTTCACCCACTTTAGCTTCAGGGAGTGCCCCTTGTGATCTATTCCATTTTGGAGAGCGAACACACCTTGGTAGCCTACTCTGTTCATCCCCTTCAGGTACTTGAAGGTCTCAATCATGTCCCCTCTCTCTCTTCTATCCTCCAGGGTATACATGTAGAGCTCTTTTAGTCTTTCATTGCAAGTTCTACCCCCAACCCCTGGATCATCCTTGTTTTCTCTTTGCTGCACTGCCTCCAGTAGTTTTATATCCATTTTCAAGTACGGGCACCAGAATTGCACATAGTACTCCAAGTGTGGCCTCACCAGGGACCTGTACAGAAGCAATATGACTTTGCCACATCGGGATGCAATCCCCTTTGCTTTATACCCTTGCATCCTGTTAGCCTTAGCCACTGCCTTCCTACACTGGGCCAAGTGGTTTAATTTCCTGGTCACCAGCACCCCCAGATCCTTCTCCTCGTCGGATGTGGACAGTTTGATACCATCCATCCAATAGCTGTATCCTGGAGTTTTGCATCTGAAATGCATCACCTTGCACTTCTTATCATTGAACCCAAGCTGCCAGATGTGCAACGACTCCTAGAGCCTTGCCAAGTCCTCCTGCAGTAATTTGCCACCCTCCTCCCCATCCACCTACTATGCAAACATATGGCAGATTAGATGTACTGCACATTAATGCACCAGTGAAACCAAATAACCAGTGGTGTACTACACAATGTAGGTACGGTGAGAGAAGTGTACACAAATGGTGTGTAGAGGTACTTACTAACAGGAACCAAAAAGTGTTAGTGAGCTGTGTATGGTGATACAAGCCAACCAAAAGGTCACTGCTTGTACATGATATCTGAGTACAAATCATCACTGGTAGTTGACAAATACCAAAGCACGTTCTCCTTCCATGCCTTGAACAGACGAGGCTGGATAAAATGCTTTAAATATTGCACCAGTTATATTTTTGTCCATGCCCTCCGGCTCTGCTGATCATCTGGTGGTAATGCATGAGCATTTCAATATTACAGGGGGCACACAGTGTTGCTCTGTACCATTGCATGATTTAAGTCTGTCATATTTCCCAGCTATTGGCCTAGTGTGCTCTGTTATTAGATTAGTGTGCTCCTCCAAGATGTTGCAACACACCTTGGCACACACATGTTGCCATTGGACAAGCATCATTGCGAGCCAACAGTGAGAGCACCATTTGCCTCTTGGTAGCGAAATGTATATTTGTGTCGCTCTGTACATACAGTGGTGATCGCACCGCAATGTAGCAGTACTGAGGTATACCCTGTTGTGTGCTGCACATCACCTTTATACCGGCTACATTGCTGTTGTATGCTTATTGTGGTGCCTCTTTGTGCATAGACACGTTCTTTGCTTGCATTATCCAAACATAGATGATGTGCATACTGTCATGTTAAAAACACCATTTTATTGGTGTTGGTTTGTGACACTAGCCATTTGCTGTGGGTGACATAGACAACACCAACTGGCATAAGTGAATATGCAATTCTGAATATATTCTAAAGTTGAATAACTGCTTCTTTTTCGAAGCTAACCAACCACCACATGTTTGTTTTTCAATACTCCATCTCATCACTATTCAGTGTGCCTATACAGCCATCAATTCCAGAAACAGGGGAGCAGAAGTTTTTTGTTTCCATTCCAGTCTCGACGAGCTGTTCCAAACATGCTCCAGTTGTACAGCGAATACAACGGTACAGTACTCTGCAGATGAAAAACCGCGTAAGCTGGGGACTCTTTTGATAGTAACTGTGATGTGTCCAGACTGTGGATATCATCTTGTCTGGTGCAAACAACCTAAAATGGGTCATATTCCACCCATGAACATGTTATTCGCTGCTGCCATTCTCATATCTGGCTGCCCAGTCTCTAAAGCATTACGTGTTTTCACACTGATGAATGTTGCATCCATTTCCCGCACAACATTTGACAACCATCAGCGGAATATTCTGCTCCCAACCATTGTTATCTACTCGCTACTGCACCAGACACAATTAATTCAAGACTTGGAGGTAACGGGTGGCAGACTTATGTTAGCTGGCGATGGGCGTTACGACAGCCCTGGGCACTGTGCAAAATATGGATCATACAGCATGCTGAAGCAGCGGATCAACAAAATAATAGCTTTTTCACTGGTCCAGGTAAGAAATGTTGAGCAGCACCAACGTTGAACATTTATTCATGATTGTCAGTACCGCTTCTGCAATGTGACCCTTACACTCTTCTCCAACCAGAGCAATGAGGTGAAGAATTCAACATGGATGGAACTGGAGAATCTATGGCGAGTGTTGTCATTTCTTGTGTTGGAATCTAACCTGAAGATTGACTGCCTGGTGACAGACAGACACACTCAAATAAATGCCTGGCTTCGGGACAACCCCCTGATGACTGGTGGAACACGTCACTATGATGTGTGGCATGTTGTCAATGGTGAGGTAGCTTTAGGCTTGTATGGTATAGCTCTACCTCTTGAATGGTGGACACAGTTCTCTGGTAATGTGCACTAAGCATACATTTTTCTTTGCAGGTCTCTGTAAAAAAATTGAGGCCTTGGGGAAACAGAAAGACTGCGAAAATATCAACCAATGGAAACACACCATTAACAACCACATCTATTGGATTGCTGCCTCAGTGCCAGACTGTGACCCAGACATGAGAAAGACGAGATGGAAATGCATGATGAACCACATGGCAAACATACATGAAGGCCACAGTGATATTTTCCCATGCTGCTTGCATCCACCACTCGAGGGTGAAGAAAGGAAAAAAGAAGTGGCTGCATCCCAGTGAGTACTTTGACATTAAATGAGTAAATAAACCATACTGATGGTCATAGACATTTCGCTGTACTGACATTTCTGTTTCTGATAGGTGAGAAAGGAACAGAGAAACTGTTGATATTCTTGAAAATAATCATTTAGTAAGTGACATCTGTCGATTATCACCCCATGCGCAAACATTGGCGGTTGAGGCTTTCCACAGCACAATTCTTCATTTTGCACCCAAACACACTGCCTATTGCTTCCACGGGATGCAGTGCAGGTAAGTGTCAGTGCTTTGGCTTCTCAGAAGGAACTAGAAGGGAAAGGATCAGATTTGTTACAGTGCAATGGCTTCTTGTTGTTTTTACATTGTTTCTTGTGGATTTTGCTTGGTAGAGGGTTGTTTCTTTTCTTTCTTGCTGCTTTTGGGGGGCTGTCAGGGTGTTGTTTTGGGGCTATTGGAATTTTCAGGGCTGTTTTGGTGGCTATGGGTGGGCTCATTTGTTTGGTGTTTCACTGCGTGGCGGGCTGCATTTGTGGAGGCCTGTTTCTTCTGATTTGAATCCTATTTGATGTGATTTGGCTGAGGCTGTTTCTTTGAATCGGAGACCCTGTGTCTTCTAGTTTCAAACTTATTTTGATGTGTTGTAGGTGAAGCTGTTTGAGTTGGATACCTGTTTCTTTTGGTGGCAGACATATTTTGAGGGCTTTGAATAGAATTGTGATCCATTTTTGCTGTCTTCACTAGCTGCAAAGGTTAGTGCATAGTGGGGGAATGGTGTTAATGGTCTGACCAGGCCTCAGCTACCTGATTGTTTCTGGAAGATTGTGGTTGGTCCCACCCCCAACCCCTCACCCCACCCGTCCTGGTCCATGATTTCCTTTTATACCAGGGTTCTGACATCACTTCCTCAAATGGGCAAGGATATGCACCTGTCATAGCAGAAGCAGACATCCAGGAAAGAAACAGCAGCGAGTGAAGAGGTGACTGCTATCTCAGTGGAAGGGAAGTAACTGCAAATCTAGGAGCTTTCATTGTGCTTCTTTGAATTGCTATTGCATTGTGGAAAGGAGGAGTAGGAGTTTGAAGAAGGTTGTGCAATAGCTAGTTAAAGTCTCTTTTTGAGTTTGGATAGGAAGGTTAGGAATATAAAAAGCAGTTGCTCAATCTATCTAAACATGTACAACAAAAGTGGTAAGGGAAATTAAGAAAATAAAGTTTTGCACTGATAGAGGGGGGAGAGGGAGACTTGGGGGAGTGTTTGGAATCCTGCCTCTGGAAGGGTAGGGGATCACTGGTAGGCAATGACAGCAATGGGTAGGGTGGTAGGCTGCAACAACTGCGGTGCACCAATCATTCTAAAACTTACCTGGAGTGTGGGAGGATGTTTAGTGTGCAACCACATAGAGAAACTCAGAAAGGAGATTGGGGTCTGCAGGAAGAACTAAGACAGGCAAGGCAGACTGAGGGTGGGTTTAGCCCAATACTGGAGGAAGGAAGAATGGGAGATGAGGGAGGGCGATTTAAGCCAACAGTGATGAGAAGAGGGTCAGAAGAAGGGAAGCAGGGACAAGGAGGCCCAGGCCAGGAAGAACGATAGCCAGGGAAACCAGGTCAGGAGACAAAAGACAAATGGAAGGAGGAGATAGGGACTTGTGAGTGAAGGCCAAGAAGTGACAAAAGTCATGGAGTGGAAAAGAGAGAACAGGTTACTATGAAGAGAGAGGGAGCGGGCATTTGTGAAGGGTCTTCAGAAAATAGTTTTGCACTGCTAGAGAGGAAGAAGGTGGAGGAGGGAAATGATGAAATTAGAGGAGTAATTGATAAATGTCTGGACCATACTGGAGCAGCGGGAAGTTCTGCTGGGAGTATTGCAGAAGATACAAAAGGGGGAAATAATGTGCAGGAGGAAGAAGAGGAGCCAGAAGTGAGAGAGGGAGATGGAAGCAAGCAGGCAGTAAGACTGGTGGAATCTTAGTGCTGGGGGACCTGAGTACTAAGAGGAGTCAGGTGGGGTAGCAGGGAGAGGTATAGTCACAGATTTAGGTGGAGGCCATGCCAGGAATGACAGCGAAATGGTGGGACAATCTGTTCTGAAATATGCTAGAAGGGGTAAGAAGAACCCTCATTTAATTATACATCTTGGGAAGAATGACGTTACTGACAAGACAGTAGATATAGTCCAGAGGAGGTTTGAGGAACTAGGACAATTATGTAAGGGGGCAGAAAGATCAGTAACTTTTTCAGAGATACTTCCAGTGCCCAAGGCAAGCACAGCAAGAAAGCTGAGAATAGAGGAATTTAATGGATGGCTAAGAAGCTGGTGTTGTGCTAAAGGATATGGGCTGTTGGGGGGTGGGAGGAACCTGGGAGGACAGTAGTCCCTATGCCAAGGACAGACCACACTTGAGTGAGGAGGGAAGAAAGTGTTGAAACAGAGGATGGAGGAGTATATAGAGGAAGTAGGGAATTTTAAACTAGGAGCTGGGTAGAGCAATTGGGCAAGAGACATGCAGAGACCACAGGTTGGGAAACCATATGAGCTTAACCCCATAACAGTGACAAAGGACAAATGGCAAGTACTATTGGTGATGCTAGTAAAGGAGGGCAGGATGGGGGGGGGAATGGAAGTTGGTTACCCTTAATGCTAGGAGCCTTGGGAGTAAAACTGTTGAGTTACAGATGCTCATGGCAGAGGGAGAGGTGGACATTGCAGCCATCGCAGAAACATCGGCCACCCAATACAATGACTGGGATCTGTCTGTACCAGGCTACAGGTTATTTTGTAGGGACAGGGTGATTGGGAAAGGAGGGAGTGTGGCACTATATGTGAAGGAAAGACTGAAGTGTGTAAGGGAGGAAGGGGAGGAGGGTAGTATGGAGTCACTTTGGATGCAAATCCAGGATTCCAAGAATAGGATTCTTAGAATGGGAGTGGTGTGCAGGCTGCCATCTCAGATGGAGGAGTTAGACAGGGAACTAGCGGGACAGATCAGATGGACCTGCGAGAAGGGTAGTGTGGTGATTGTGGGGGACTTTAACATGCCAGGACTGGACTGGAGTACCCCAACAACCAGGAAGAGAAGGGAACAGGTACTGCTGGATGCCTTCCAGGACAGTTTCCTGATGCAAATGGTCAGTGAACCAACCAGGTTAGGGAATAGTTTTGACCTTGTGCTGGCAAATGGGGACTTTGTGAGAGAACTTACAGTGGAGGAACCACTGTCAGGGAGTAACCACCATTCAGTACGGCTCACATTGGATACGGGCAAGGAAGGAGTGGAATCTGGCACAAGAGTGCTGGACTTCAGGAGGGCAGACTTTGGGAGGATGGGGGAAATGGTAAAAGGGTACCTGGCCAGAATTTAATCTAGCATGGACACTAACCAGAGGTGGGGGCTCATAAAGCTGGGGATAGTGGAGGCAACCAAAACCTGCTTCAAGGCCCAGATCAAGAAGGCTAGGGCTAAGAAACCAAGCTGGTTGAGCAAGGAGATCATGGAAAAGGTAAGGAGGAAAAGAGCTGCCTTTGGAAGTACAAGAAAACAGGGAGAGGGAGGACAGGGAGAGTACTTGACAGAATCGAAGGAGGTGACAAGGCAGTAAAGGAGCCAAGGCATCTACGGAACTCAGGCTGGCACAAGGCATTAAGCAGGGGGAGAAGGACTTCTTTAGGTACATCAGGGAGAAAAGGAGCTGTAAGGACCACATAGTAAGGATTAGGAAGGAGGGGGGTTGGGTGGAAGCAGGGTGCTATAAGGCAGAAGCACTAAATGAGTACTTCTGCCAGGTATTTACTAAAGAGAGGAGGGGGTGACACCCAAGGGAGGAGAAATGACAGAAATGGGGGGAAGGGGTGACAGATGGGGAAATCATGGAGGGCAGAGTTCGGGAGAGTTTGAAGGCACTGAGGGTAGATAAGGTGCCAGGCCCAGATGGCATTCACCCCAGGGAACTGAAGGAGCTGGCAGAGGTCCTTGCAGGACCTTTGGCAGACCTATTTAATGCCTCACTACAGTTGGGGTGTGTACCTCAGGACTGGAGGATGGCTCATGTGGTGCCCCTCCACAAGAATGACCCCAAGGATGAATCGGGAAAATACAGACCAGTGAGCCTCACATCCATCGTGTGTAAGCTAATGGAGACTATCCTGAAGGAAAGACTGGTGGCCCTCCTAGAGGCCAAAGGACTACAGGACAGCAGACAGCATGGCTTCATATGGGGCAGATCCTGCCAAACCAGCCTGGTGGAGCTCTATACTGTAACTAGGCAACTGGACAGGGCCATGCAGTGATGTCCTGTAGCTGGACTTCAGTAACGATTCTACCTTCCGGGTGCGCATGGAAGGCTGGAAAGTGTTAGTAAGCACAGGGCAGGTGCAAAGCTGGTGAGATGGGTTGGGAACTGGCTTGTGGGAAGGCAAGAGAAGGTGGTGGTGGTGGGCGCTCTCACACACAAGGGTAGTGACGAGCCGTGTTCCACAGGGCTCGTGTTGGGACCAGTGTCGTTTGGGATATTCATTGCAGACATATCATTGGACATCAAGAGCAAGATCAGTCTGTTTGCTGATGATACCAAGGTAGGAGCAGTGGTGGATGACCTAGGGGGATGGCAGGGGTTTCAGGATCATCTGGCAAAGCTTGAAACCTGGTCAGAAACCTGCCAACTGGGGTTTAATGCCAAAAAGTGCAAGGTGCTGCATTTTGTGATGAAGAACCCAAGGAGGAGTTACCAGCTGGAGGGAGTGCAGCTAGCTCAGACAGAGGAGGAGAAGGATCTGGGGGTGCTCATTACAGGGTCAATGAACAACTCAGCACAATGTAGGAAGGCAGCTGAAAGGCCAACAAAATGCTGGGTTGTATTGCAGGGTATATCCGAGGAGGGAGGAGGTGATTCTGCCACTGTATAGGTCATTAGTTAGACCGCACCTGGAGTACTGCATGCAGTACTGGGGCCTGTATCTGAAGAGGAACATTAAGTTCCTGAAGGGAGTGCAGTGCAGGGCAACAAAGATTATCAAGGGGCTGGGGACTTATCATACGAGAGGAGGCTGAGGGAGTTGAACATGTACTCACTGGAGGAGAGGAGGGACAGGGGGACATGATTGAAACCTTTAAGTACATGAAAGGAATAAACAAGACAGGTACAGAGGGGCTGTTCAAAGCAAGGGAGGGGAGGGACACCAGGGGCCATGATATGAGACTGGAGGGAGGAAGGTTCAGGAGGGAGATGAGGAGACACTTTTTTACAGAGAGGGTGGTGGCTGGGTAGAATGCGTTACCTGCAGAAGTGGTATCCAGTAGAACAGTGGACTGCTTCAAAAGGGGATGGAATAGGACAAGGGGGAGGGTCAATGAAGGGGAAGGGTGGAAGGGAGTGGCAGCTGCAGAATAAGGGGTGCTAGCTGCACATTCGAGCAGACTTGATAGACCTCTAGGCCTTTATCTGCTGGCAAATTTTGTATGTTCGTATATACATTTCAGTCACGTTGGTCACTGTCAATCAATGAAAAGTAATGGAGCATAGCACCATAGGAGACACTGATTCATGCCGTGGAGGTCATGTCAGGTGACTACCGTGTGACAAAGAAAGTTGCTCCATGTGGTGCAGCAGGCTACATTTCTTAATTAGCAATGTACCTTAACCACTGAAGGGAAATGTCTGCCTGCTTGCAACTGACAACAAGAATCTGTAAGGGAATCTATACCACACCAGTGTTGGGCAACTTGAGGAGGGACCTGGGGAAGCATTAATGACATGGCCAGTTCCACCTCTCATGTTTCCTGACCTGTTCTGCCCACCATTGCTAACATTTGTTCAACTGATTCTGCATTTTATGCTCATCTGTGTGGTTCACTTCTTGCTTAGCACATACATGTTTGTATTATGACGGTGTCTGCATTTCCTGTCATGCTGTGTCCAGGCCATTCCAAGTGTCCTTCAAATTGTCAGTTGGAAATACTGTCAAGTCATGACTCCTTATTATAGGTCCCTCCCCTTTGCTCTGTAGCCATTGGCACACTCTTACATGTTTCATAAGTGACTAGGTTTCTTCCTGGTCACTTAAAATGGTGTCATTAGCTGTAGATCAGTGCATAGTGACATGTTCACGTATTACATTGTAAAGCACAGTATGGTATCTGCATGCTGAATAGGTACTTTGTCTGGTAAAGGTCCATCACCACTCTGACCACCAAACCATAACCAATATTGGAAAAAACCAAAGCTTACACGACCCCTGCCCTCTGGACAGATGTATTGCATTCCAAATATCTTATATTGTCTGTACGCTTTCTTTTTATTTCAGATTATATCTTGCTGCACTACAGTTTAACAAAAATGCGTGCAAAGACACTCTGAAGGACGATGCCGGTAATGCAAAGTTTTCAGTCTACTTCTTCAAAGCAAAGAAGGGTGAGCCGTCTGTGAGGCCACGTAAACAAGCATCCACATATGGTAAGCTAGCACACTAACCGTGGATTTTGATACCCATTTTTTGGTGTTTCTTTATTGTGTTCTCAAAGCAACATCCCTGTTACTGTCTTTCATGGACAATGCCACGTCATGGGTTAACCCAGAGACACAGTGTGAGTCACAAGGTGGAAGCCGGCAATAGTAGGGTTGTTCGGCAATGCAATCAGTGTCACTTTGAAAGGATCCTGCCACTATGCTTATTAGGCTGTGGTACTGGTTTCACATATACATATACGTATATACATTGTTGCCAGCAGATGAGAGTCAGTGGTCTCTCAAGTCTCCCAAACACAGTTTGCTGTTACAGGCTGCAATTCTGCTACCCATACACTGAGGCCCCCCTCACCCCATGACACTGTTTTCTGAACTCTCGCCCATTCTTACTATGCCCATGTACCTAAGCCAACCCATCTCAAATCCTTCCACTGTTCCCAATGCTTATAATTTCTTCGGCACTGCAATACATGCTGCCCCCACCCTCTCAGTGAAATTGTGCCTTCACTACTCCCCTCTGAACAACACTCCACCCTGCCCCCAGCTCCCTCCACTTTCATATCTGCCTCACTATGTTGGAGGGAATGAAAAGCATTAGTGAAATTTGGGTATATCAGCCAACTAACCCATGTCCAAGTGCCGTGTCACCCAGTCATAGAATTCCACCACGTTGGTTTGGCATAATTCTTCCATGACAAACCCATGCTAGTTTTCACTCTGGTAACCATTTTCCTCATGGAACTCCACCGTCCTTTCATTCAGTATGGCCACCAGAATGTTACCTTTGATGGTTGATGTCAGGCTGACAGGACTGTAGCTTGCTGTAGTTAGCTGTATCCTCCTGATCCATATCACTTTACTGTGAAACGTACCAAGGTATCATGATTGCCTAATTGATAACAATCAGTAGCAGAGGTGGTGGCGGTGGTCACCCCTCCTGGCTGCTCCAATGTGAGTAGTGGTGCCCCACCATCATCTTTATTCACTGTTTAGTGCCCATTGTGGAGCCCATGATTGACTGACTGGCCCCCCCCAGCTCCCAAATGCTCCCAAACCTAGCTCCACCACTCATAACAATGCAGTTCATTACAGTGTGCCTTTGCATGCAGTTGTGTATCACTGCTGTTTTCTGTTTTGCATAACCCAACAAAGGTGACTGAAATATAACCCCCTTTTTTTGCAATCTATTACAGAGTATGCACATGCAGTTATGATTACTGTCATGTTGCCATTGAGAGATGCAGCAGTGATGGACCGACTAAAGCAACTCGTCCAGTCAAAGCAACAGCCAGCACCACTTTCTGCAACATTCAAGGATGTGGATCGAAGTTAGTGTGGGTAGCAGTACCTATACGATTTCAAACAAAAGTAACATGGTTCACTAATATTGATGATACAGGTGGATAATAATTAGAAAATCGGGCAGAACACTGTTTGTATCATGTATTCCATGACATGAATTGTAACTTGATGAAGCCCTCACTATTTTCACTTTTACCACAAGGGCAACATAGTGATGGCTGCGTAGCACACTACATGCAAACTGCTGCATTACACGACCTGACCACTGTGACAGTTTCCTTTGTGGACACTGCTGCCAGACATTGAAGGTACTATGACAGTTTGGAAAATGCCACGGGAAACTGAACAAATGTTACTTTGTGGCACAATTCATTCTGGACATTCAGTGACAGTACAGTGGTGTAGCAATGGACTTTTTACGATGTGTAATGGACATGGTACAGTGGTCTGCATGATCTGTTTGTCCATTGCCAGTACAGTACCATAGTTAAAGGTGACACTTGAACTGACTGACAGCAATACAGCACAGTAGAAGGTGCATGAAACACCTGCAGCGGAGAGTTTGCGTAGTACTGTGTTAGCCAGTTGGCTTTGCACGGAAAGTCATACTGGATTGAATTTACCTGTGTAACCATCTCAAGTTACATACTAACGTATACGACATACTAGAATGCCAGCAGAGTAGGCCTAATAGTCTTTTATGTCTGTTTTTTTGATCAGCTCCCATACCTGTCCCAACCCCTCTTGAACCCCTTCACAGTCTCTGCCTCCATCCCGTCTTGCAGCAAATTCCATGGTTCCCCACCTCTCAGTAAAGTAGCACCTCCTCCTTTCCCCTCCTGAGTCTTCACCCTCCAGCTTCCACAAGTTGCCTTTAGTTGGCCCCCCTTTCCTTTGCAGCAGTCCGACTGAGCCTCCCCATATTTATCTGCTTCATGTACTTGAAGACCTCTATCATGTCCCCCCATCCCTCCTCTCCTCCAACGTGTGCGTGTTAAGGGAGGTCATCACACCGCTACCCATAGGTCCTTTCCATTTGGTTGCCCTCCTTTGGAGTCTCTCCAGGAGTGCAATGCCCTGTTTTAAAGGTGACCTCCAAAACTGCACACGGTACTCTAGGTGTTGTCTAACCAAGTAGTTGAACATCGGGATTATCACTTCCCTGCTTCTGGAGTTAATCCCCCTAGTGATGCATCCCAACATCCCATTGTCTCTGGCTGCTGCCCTCCTACAAGTGTCAGAGCTGTTCATTTTGACATTCACCAGTACCCCTAGGTACCTCTCAGCCATCGTGACTTGCAGCATTTCCCTACCCAGGGTATACACTTTGCACTGGTTGCTGGTGCCCAGGTGCAGAACCCTGCATTTCCAAGTAGTGAATCTCAGACTCCACTTCCCTGACCACCTCTCCTTCAGGGTCACCCTTCCCATCCACCACTTCTCCCAAATTCGATTTGTCTGTAGAGAGACTCAGTTCACTCTTGATACCCTTCCTTATGTCAAAGACATATGCGTTAAACCGGAGGGACCCTATGGCTGATCCCTGCGGGAACCCACTGATGACCCTCCATGGAGATGAGACAAATAAGGTCATGGTTCGGGGGTTAGTCTCATCTCAAATGCCTTGCTGAAGTCAAGAAAGAGGATGTTCACTGGCATGCCCTGGTCCAGGGCACTCGACACCCAATCGTAGAACTCCACAAGGTTTTTCTGTCAAGATTTTCCTGGGACAAAGCCATGCTGTCTATTGTCCAGGTACCCCAACTTCTACAGTACCCCCCTAGTCTTTCCTTGGTAACACCATCCTTCACTTGCCCACCATCGATGTCAGGCTGATGGGCCTGTACAGCCCTTTCTCACCTCTTGATCTAGCCTTGTGTATAGGCATGATATGTGCCACCCTCCAGTCCCAGGGCACCTACCCCGTCATCAGAGACATGTAGAAAAGCAATGTCCTGGATTGCGCCAGGATATCTGCACATTTCTTCAGTATCCTAGCATGTAAATCATCTGGCCTTGGTATGTTCTCCATCCTAAGGGACCTGAGGGCTTCCCTTACTCTCACTACTGGGATTCCCACCTCCTCTACCGCCCCCTTGTCCTCCAGTTTGGGCTGTCCCCTGTCCTGATGGTGATGTTACCCCCCTCCCTTCACATACCCACCTGTACTCCCGATCAGTAACGGTCCCGCCTCCAACTCAGTAATGGGGTTTCATCCCGTGGTCCACGCTAGCATAATTCACAGCTATAAGTGGTGATGTTACTAGATACATAGACAGTGTCGGCAGATAAGGGCCTATGGCCACCCAATCTGCCCATTTGAGCTTGTAAGTTCAGTTTGTTTTCCTAGAAGTCTGTTGCCCCTTACCCCTGACCTCCAGAATTCCTTTATGTCTATCCCATGCATTCTTAAATCCTGTGATTGTTTCATCCCCCACCACTTCCTCTGGCAGGGCGTTCCACTTGTCCACCACCTGTTCTGTGAAGAAATTCTTCCTCACGTATCCTCTGAATTGTCCTCCCTCCAACTTCATCCCATGCTCTCTAGTCCCGGAACATCTTTTTTGCTTAAAAATAGAGTATTCCTGCACCCTGTTCCTCCCTGTAAGATACTTGTATGTCTCTATCATACCCCCTCTCTCCCTCCTCTCCTCCAGGGAGTACATGTTCAGTTCCTTTAACCTGTCCTCATAGGACTTGTGATGCAATCCATGTACCATCTTTGTTGCCCTCCTCTGAACCTTCTCTACCCTGTCTATGTCCTTACGTAGGTATGGTCTCCAGAACTGTACACTGTATTCCAGGTGAGGCCTCACTAGTGTCTTGTATACTGGAATTATGACCTCCTTTTCCTGCTGGTGATGCCCTGCCTATGCATCCCAGCATCCTATTTGCTTTACCTGCTGCCTTGTCACACTGTTTCCTACCTTGAGGTCATCAGAGATGATAACCCCAAGATCCCTTTCCTGCTTGGTGCATGCTATATCCTCACCCCAACTGATATACTGCGCCAGGGTTTTGTGCCCCATATGCATTATCTTGCACTTTGCTTTGAATTTCAACTGCCAAACCCATGACCATTCTTCAAGTTTCTGCAGGTCCCTCCTCATTCTGTCTACACCCTCTGGTGTGTGTCTACTCTGTTACAGAGCTTTGTGTCATCAGCAAACAGTGAAATTCTGCCTCTAGGTCCCGCGAATGTCACTGATGAAGATGTTGAATAGGACTGGCCTCAGCACTGATCCCTGTGGTACCCCACTGGTCACTCTTCCTCTGTGGAGTGACAGCCATTTACCACCACCTCTGTGTCCTGCCACCCAGCCAGTTACCTACCCACCACACTACTGTCCTGCACACACCCATATTCCCCAGTTTGTGTGATAGTCTTCTATATGGCACAGTGTCAAAGGCCTTGCTGAAGTCCAGATAGGCCATGTCCACTGCCCTCCCCTGATCCACCTCCCTAGTCACCCAGTCAAAAAATTCAATGAGGTTGGTCTGACATGAACTCCCCCTGGTGAAACCATGCTGCCTTGGGTCCTGTAGTCCATTGACAAGTAGATGTTCCACCAATCTCTCCTTCAGTAGTGCTTCCATGATCTTCCCCACTACCGAGGTGAGGCTGACTGGTCTGTAGTTACCAGCTTCCTCTTTGTTCCCACTTTTGTGTAAGGGGACTACATCTGCTGTCCTCCAGTCTTTGGGTACCTCCCCTGTTTCCAGTGATCGGCTAAACAGGATAGCCAGAGGTTCAGCCACCACCTCTCTTAGTTGTTTAAGGACCCTGGGGTGCACCTCATCTGGCCCCATTGCTTTATCAACTCTTTACTTCCAGTCTCTTCAGGACCCTTTTCATGTAAAGGGACTTGTGTCCATTTCCTGCACCATTCTCACCCCTTGTACTTCTTCAGACCCATTACGCCCTCTTCCTCAGTAAATACTGAACAGAAATACCTGTTCAATATGTCAGCTTTACTGTTGTCATCCTCCACGTGGCCCCCATCCTCCCCTTCAGTCTCACTATCCCTCCTTTGCCTTTCTTTTTCACTTATGTACTTTAAAAGGTTTTGTCCTCTACCCACTGATTTTGCAATGTGTTCTTCTGTCTGAGCTTTGGCCTCCTTACTGACCTCCCTGCCTCCTTTGCTTCTCCTGGTACTTCTTCCTATCCCCTTCTGCTGTGTCTTTTGCATTGGCTGAATGCAATATTTTGGCTTTCACTTTCTTTGCTACCTCTTGGAAACCATAATGGTCTCCTCTTCCTTTCCTCTTGCTAACCTGCTTAATGTATAATTCTGTTGCTCTTGTAATCCCCATTTTAAATACTGCCTACTGTTCCTCAACCCCTGATTCCTGCCCCATTCCCCTTAATGCCTCTTTCAAGTATCTTCCCATTTTCCCAAAGTCCGCCCCCCTAAAATCCAGGATCCGTGTTTTTGTGTGGTTTGGTTCTGCTCTTTCTGTGATTTCAAACCACAATGACTGGTGGTCACTGTTCCCCAGGTGCTCCCCCACTGTTACCCCCATCACACTGTCCCTGTTTGTGAGCACAAGGTCCAGTATTGCCTTCTGGCGAGTTGGTTCCATGACCAGTTGTTTGAGGAAGGCACCCTGAAGGGAGTCCAGAATAAATCTGCTCCTAGTTGATGCTGCTGCTGGGATGCTCCAGTCCACGTACTACATAGAGACTTCAGTACGTGAATGGAGTCACAAGTATCAGTAGGTCTGTGTGGCAACTGTGTTTTGACACTTCTACATGTCATTTCTGGCCTACCAGCTAACTATTTTTGGATGTTTCTTGCACATTTTTTTATATGTATATTGTGTATTGCATGTTATTGTGTTCTAATATGTACACCCTGTGCAGTCTATGACCAGGTAGCACATGGTGATTGGTGCCCTCCTGTAGAAACAGCAAAATAAAAAGAAACATGAAATGAAAAAAAATATTTCTAAGTGTCACGACTTTACTAGCAATTCATTATATATGTTGATATTGGCTAATGCTGCATGAATGAAACCAGTAGGAAAATGGATCAGATGTTATTTGAAGTAATAAAACTGCTGCATGCAGTCAATTGTTTTAACATACAAAGCCCTAATGTGTATTTGATTTTATCATGCACTGGATATTGTTCATTGTTGTGGCACTGAGTACAATCCCAGTAAGTAAATGCACAAAGATGCAGAACTTGATTCAAAGTTGTCTCCTGTCTCTTTATTGAATGATTACATGCATGAAAATATATTAGACTAGAAATTGCTACATTGCAATAAAGGAAGGATCAAAGGTCTGCTTTTATGGGTTGATGATTCGTTCAGGCTTGAAATGCCTACAGGCCTCCCCATCTTCATTTGGATATTTTTCATGTATCTTGGTAATGGCACATGATGGTAGTGCCACTCGTACATCCTTCCCAAGGTATCCCCAGACCCATCGAACCAACTGTCCGTACCCAGTGTAGTGATATTTCATGTTGACAGAAAAAAAAGAAATACCCAGTCAGTTGATGGGCATTGCTGGGGTGATAGCAAGGTAGCATCAATGTATACAGGGGATTTGGCAGGGATAGGAATCAGATCATGATAACCTTAGAGATTGGAGGGCCTTGCACCATAGGGATGTAATCTGGGCAACAAGCTCCCTGAATTGGTGGCCTTGATGGAGGAGGGATGCCTGGATATCGTAGCAGTCACAGAAACAAGGTACACAGAGAATCATGACAGGGATGTTAACATACCAGGGTACAACCTACAGGAGAGACAGGGAGGGTAGAAGAGGGAGAGGAGTTGTTCTCTATGTAAGGGATAAAAGCAATGGAACAAAAGAGTAAACAGGGAGGAGAGGAGGCACTGTGGGTCACCTTAGAGCCTGGAAATGGCACCATAATCTGCACCGGGTTGTATACAGACTCCCATGTCAGGGGGAAGGAATGCACAAGGATATGACAGGAGGCATTCTTAGGATGGCAGAGAAAGGTGAAATACTGTTGATGAGGAACCTGAAAATGGATAATGTTAACTGGAGCACCTTTGCTGCAGCTACATCCAAAAGCAGGGCCATTCTCGATGTCCTACAGGTGGCAAGCTTCTGACAGCCAGTTTTGGAATCCACTCATGAGGGAGCAATCTTAGACCTCATACTCTGAAATGGGGACAGTGAGAGGATCGCAGATCTAGAAGTGGCCCTGCAGTATTATCTATGCCAATGAGTAATAAACAGCCACAGAAATACGTTTATTCCATTGTGCGATCATCACATCATGAACATATATGGCTAGTGTGGGCAGAACGAAGATGGGCATCAAAGATGGTACCAGTGATTGGCAAAAAACAAATGTGATGGGAGCAACTTTGAGAAATATGAGAATGTCTGTCTATATGAAGAGGCATGGGGAGTACTGGTCTAATGACCTTGTAAAGACACGGATGAACCTACAGTTTGTTAGCATGGATGCAAAGCCATTGATGAGGCATAGCAAGTTGCAGTCAACCACCGTATGCCTCAAGGGCAGATGGGAGCACAGTAATAGGTCTTTTCTCTGGACACTGTATATTTAGCAGTGATAGGATGGAAGTAAGAGGGGTCAAAATAAAATTTTCCGAAAAAACTAGCAGCAAGTGTGTGTATTAAATCCTTAAAACAAAAGAGGCCAAAGATAACAGATTTACTGTCACCATGACCATTGTGGGTATGGTGCAAGGAAAAGCATATATACATACAGTACAAAGTAGCATTGTGGGATTTGAAAATAAAGGATGGAAAAAGGGATTAGACAGCAGCATGAGGGCACATAAGAGGGGAGCTGAAATTCAGAAAATGGGGGTGGGGTGGAGTAAGGCCACAAATAGAAGAGCAAAGACAGAATTATCGCAAAAGAGAAGTGAGGACTTGAAAATATGGGACTGTAGAAGGTGGGACGTGGTGCTGGGTGGTGACAGATGAGGCAGTTGAAGGGGACATATTGATTGCAGGAATGCCTGATGTGAGGCTAGTCAAGGAACCATGCTTTGACTGGAGACACCCATGGTGGATGAAGCAGATGGCCCACTGGCATGTTTCAGTTGGCAGTTCCCCCTACAGACATGTTCATTATAACCCTTCTTGCAAGGATGGTGCCACTGAATGTACAGGGGGGTATATCATGGCAATGTGTCATAATATATATAGATCTAAGACCTTGCATAGGGCACATGTGTGGTTAATGATACTTACGCATACATACTGCATGGTGCATTTCCTTCATTGCATTGTTGCCAGTGCCCATAGTATGCAGTTTGAAGTACATCAGGGTCCAACACTATGCTGCTGAATGCTGGGCCCTCTGTGATGCAGTCTACATTGACATCATCCCTCCTACCACTCATTCTTTCTATCTCCTGGCAACACAAGCACTCCAATTTATCGTCCATGATAACACAGTGCCCACAAAGGCACCTACAAAGAGGATGGCAGATGAAATGGTAAAACATGGTGTCAGTGCAACTGTGTGTAGCTGCCAGAACTTAACAGTCAAAAAATAAGGCAATGAACCCTATGGTAATGTCTAAACCAGAGCCAGGTGCCAGAATATATCTGGGCTGCTGCCATACACACAACCCATATAGTGGGAGCTCTGTAACACAGGATTAATCATCTTTTGGTGATACTACTAAAAGAGAACAGGATGGCAGGAGGGAGAAGGGTGGAAGATGGTCACTCTTAATGATGGTAGCCGTGGGTTGAAAACTGCAGAGCTACAGGCATTCATGGCAGAGTGAGAGGTGGACATTGTAGCCATCACAGAAATATGGGCCACCCAACACAATTACTGGGACCTATCTTTAGAAGGATAGAGGTTACTTCTAGTGTTAGAGTGATTGGCAAAGGGGGGTTAGGTGATGGAAGGAAGGGATGTGGCAGGACTGAAATGTGTAAGGGAGGAAGGGGAGGATGGTAGCAGAGAGGTCGATTAAGGGGTAATAAATTTGACATACATACATTGTACGGTGGAAACAATTTTACAAATATTGTACAGTGTATTCAATATAGTAGAGCTAGCTACAGTATGTACACCATATATACGTATCTATAAAGATCTATATACCTTACAATTCTTAATTATATATGTGTAATAGTAAGTCACACTTTGCGCACAATTGGATGGGGAGAGTGGGGAGACGAAAGGATGGTGGGGAGGAAGGGGAGAGGTGGTATAGGTCAGAGGTCAGACTAGTGCGGAGGTTAGGAGATTCAGCAGAAGCAGAGACAGGAGGCAGAGGCAGCAAGATAGGCTTGCAGGTAGGACTTGAAAAGAGGAAGAGAAGGACAGGTCAGGATGTGGGGACTTGCTGCTGACAATCAGCTGTACAAAAACAGCACAGCACACACATGTCCAGTGGGAGGCAAAAATGTGCCTGTGGCTGGACTTATACTATACTATGCATGGTAGCTTAGAGCAGGAAAAAATAATTAGTGGATAAAACCTGAGTTAGTGAGGAACTGCATAATTACCTTCAATTTTTCAGATGGTGAGGAGTGATTGCAACCTCTTTAGCCATTATATTATCTTTCTGAGCCAAGTGGTACAAGGGTTCTGCATTGAAAAGAGTCAATGTGAGGGATTTGCCCTCCATTGACAACATGCATTTATATCTGCTAAGTGTTGCTAAATCACTTCTGTTTAGCTAGAAGTGCTTGTGTTCACTCTCTGGGTATTTTTGCAGTAGAAAACTAATTTCTGAGATGAAGGGCCCAGCATTTACTATGTTGGAATTGATTGCTAAGCTGTGTTCTCTATTATGTGATAAAGGTGTTGTTTTAGTCACTAACCCAAATATATTACAGAGTATGGTGCCACTAATATATAGCTGAGGCCTGAGATGCACTGCCCATGATCACATCCAATTAGTCTCACTGTGGATGCAGAGCCAGCACCATGACAGAAATGTTCATAGGCTCAGCTTACCAGCAATGAAATAGTCACCACTGCAATGTGCTGCTGTATGGTTAGTAGTGCTACTTTGCCTAGGTGTTTCTCTGCAGTGTGAGTGAGTGAGTGAGTGTCTGTGTGTGTGTGTGTGTGTATGTGTGTTGGGGGACACAAGGTGCAGACCACTAGGTTTCATGCATTATGTGCATATGCCATGGGATCATTCAGCATACTACACAGGATGCTCAAGTGCAAAGTGACACTTTTTCCTATGCATACCTGGCCAGCTACCATGTTTGGCTCAATCTGGAAATGCATACTTATACACTGACAGATATACCTTTGTTAATAGTGACTCATACTGTTATCACTGCACCTAACTCTGTTTCCACCTAACACATTGTGACAGTACAGGATGCTGATACCCTCACCACCAAAGCGTTGTAAGCTGTACAACACATGTTCGCTATGGACAGTATGTAGGTTGTGTAGAATGCCACTACAACACGGTGGACAGCACTGAGTGGTGATAGTGTGTTGTGTTTTGGCATGCATTTCTGAAAAGGATCAAAAAAAGAGAGCAGGTGAGGTAAACAGGGGAACAGTACCACAGTGTGTAGTGTCACAGTGTAGTGCTATACATCGCAACAGAGGCCAATATCTACTGTAGATAAGATGCTCAGTTTCCTATAGACCACAAGATCAAACCTCCCTACGCACACGCACACACACACACATATGGACTAGCATAACATGGCATGTGTCAAGCATCAGTCAGATTCAGTTATGTCCGTCTGGGGTGTGTTGTATGTTGTGTGTGGTGTGTGGTGTTGGGGGCAAGGGTGAGACCAGTACTTTTCTTGCATCACAAAGAATGCATTATGCACTTACGCTAGGGGATCAGTTGGCATGCGCGACAGGGTGGCAATATGATAACTGGCACATTTCCCATGCATACCTGGCCAGGCATCTTATTACAACATCTAAAGGCAGTATCACATGCACACACACACACACACACACACACACACACACACACACACACACACACACACACACACACATTTATTGCAGTGACATATATTGCTATTACTGAATGTAACACAGTGTAACTAAACAACCTCTGATGCCCTTACCAACCAATGCTTTGCTATATGTTCATGACTGTGCAACACAGGTTATGGAGAGCAATAGCACTGCACTGTGCACAGTATGGAGTGGTAATGGCTGTTGTGTATAGGCATGCATTTCAGAATTGTGACCCAAAAAAGGAGCAGGTAAAAAAATCAGAGGAACAGTACCTGCTAAAGGCAACATGAAACATGTGGTGAAAACACATGCCAATGACCCTGATATCAGCTGTGCCTAAGCAAAGTGCAATCATGCCCCCCTCACACACACACACACAGCACAACAGGACTGCCAAGAAAAAAGAATCTCAAACATAGCAGTGTTGCATGAGACATGTAATCAGTCAGATGCAGAACGAGGGATGTGGCATAGCACTATACATAGAGTGAAAAAGAAAATTCATTAGGCAGGAATGGGAAACCAACTCTGAGCATGCAATTTACCTGTTTGCAAAGGTAACTATAGGATAGATGGGGCAGAATATTGGATCGAGGCGGGAAGATTGGTGATGGTGGAGATGCTATCCTTGATCATGGGGTGAAAATTAAGATTATTTATTATGTTGGACACCGCACACATTTGCACAGACCAACACAGATTTTAGTTTGGGATAATGAAACTCAACACAAGAAAGTTTGTGAGGTGACACTGAGAACATGTTTAGTAACAACAATTACCACTAATTGGTGTCTGGCAGGTACAGATAGTGTTTGTCACTGCTTTGCACTGATACTGAGGTGCTGTGGGCCGTCACTACCGGGCTTCAGCTGCTATGCACAATGCAGAATGAGAGTATTTTGTAGACATGTGCCAAATAATAGGTGAAGCTGTAACCACTTCATTCTGCACTGTGCTCACCACTGTTTTAACTGCAGACTGCATAGATAGTGCATATGCCAGTACTGTAACAAATGCAAACAGAAATGTGCTGCATTGCAGAATAATGCTGAAAGTATCACATTGTTTCCCATGATCACAATTGATTGCACAGCCCGGCATCAGTAAAAAAAACCTTGATTGTAATATTTAGAAACTACCATTTGCAGTTACTGTCAGTATGGGTACAAATACTGTATATGCTGCAACTTGCAATTAAGGGGTGGTACATACGCACTGGGTGGCTAATATATGTTACGATGGGCGAGGGGTGGCAAGTACGGCACAGAGCTATATGATCAATTTCCCAACACTATAACAGTCTGGCAAAAATTTGCAGATGGCAATGCCTAGTTTTGCAGGGGGCCAAAAGGACAGCAAATGCCATCAGAGATGGGGAAAAGAACCATCAATGCATAGCCTGGGTGTAACTGTAAATGTTCGCGATCATTGGCAAACCAGAGACAAGAACTGGCCGAACCACATAAATCAGACAAAGATCATTCCATTACCACTCTGTGTTGCCAAGTCTGTTTTTGCTGCCATAACCAAAAGGCTCCGGATTGCTGCTACCGCCTGAGCTGCCACCATTGCTGTCACTGCTATCGTAGGGGTCGTCTCTATAGGGGTCCAGGATGCAGATATTTTCAACGACTGGCACTGACTCAATATCCAAAAAATCACTGGCTGAGTTGGATGCACTAAGACTGTCCTCAGACCAAGAGAAGGAATTGTCTGCCATTGCCAAACTATACTGTGAAACAATGGCACACAGAATAAGCAGCAAGAGCTAGGTATACAGCATACAACTACCTGCGGTGACGTGGCTTCGGTACCCTGTGTCAAAGGTCACCAGATTCAGCTTTCAAAACACACTCTGACAGTTCTGTGATTGCCACTTGCAAGAATTATTTTATTGTGCAAAAACAGCTGGTACAATTGGAAACAACATTGTACATTGGTTATTTATGCACTTGGTGAATGATTGCTAAATCTACATAGGAAAAGTTGGTAACTCACTTTAAAAGAGTCAGCAACCATCACAAGGAATTCATCAACACTAGTGACATTCAGGATGAACCAGGAAACTACAGACTTGTCAGTTAACATCTGTCATGGGTAAATTGCAAGAGATCATAATAAGGGAGAGACTGATAAGTATTCTGAGGTGGCATCCTGAGACTGCATAGATAGTCAGGCGGTCATGCATTTGTCGCTTTGTTACTGAAATAAAGTCTTTTTGCACTGTACTCTGCAGTGCCTTGTTTGCCTTTACACATGTGGAGGGCATGCAGACTTCATGACAAAAGGCAACATAGTTTCAAAGGGGGTCATGTCATACAAACATGATCAGTTTCTTCAGTTTGGTGACAAGAGTAGTGGACAAGGGACATATGGTAGACATTTAAGGAATAATCCACAATAGGGTGTAGGTTGGGCTGGGATTTATCCACCCAGTGTGGTTTGGTCACATGGCCACAGTCTGAGTAACCAATCATGCCAAGCATGGGTAAATCCTAGCCCAACCCACATCCAATCGTGGCTTATTCTGATTATACAATTAGGAAACATGAGAATGACACAAAAAAAGTGAAGGAACAGTTTTTTTTTTATTTATATACTGATTTTAATAAAATATTCTTCCCCTACACAAAATAGTTTGTTGTTGCTGGGCAGAAGCACTCTTGTACCCCTGAAGTCCGCTGGCAGCAAAGTGGATGAGCTGAGCATTGTGAGACAGCAATTAAAACTGAAAATGTGCCGTTAGCTCTCAGTTGTCTCCCACTTCAAAAATTGCAGCTTAGATCTGACATTTTATATTGTTTTCACTTTTCTTGAATGGCTTTTGATTATGTGGAACAGTACGATTAGTGGGAGAAAAAAATGATGGCTTTGTGAGCGTATTGGAACGCTTAGCGTCCTGCATGGAATGATTTAGTTTTTTTTTTTTTTTTTTCATGCGGTCTGCTGGTACTATACATGGTGGTTATGCAAAACTTATCCCATGGCATTAAGTAGCAGTGAACCAATCAGGAAAGTAAATTTTTAGACCGTATTATATAATGTACATTAACTTAAGTAAGGCTAATGGCTCCATCCCACAGGGATGGTTGGTAAAGAAGCTGCATGTCCTGGAGTGTGGGCCAAGTTCACAAGGTGGGTGGTAAATTGGCTGGGTGGCAGAAATGAGAGGTTGGTAACTAATGAGGAATTCATAGGGGACATAGTGGTCACTAGTTGTGTGCTACAGGAGTCTGTCCTGGGACTGATCTACTTCAATGTCTTCATCTATGACATTGGGGTAGGAATATAATGTAAAATATGCCTCTTTGCAAATGATACTAAGATCTCTGGCCAGGTGAATAGTGAGTAGGGGTCAGAATTATGAATGAGAATATGAGTTGATTGGTAGGTAATCATAAGTATGGAAGCTAAAATTTAATGCTCAGAAGTACGAAGCAATGTATGTTGGGGTAAGAAATCTGAAAAAAAAGAACGGATGAGGTAGATGTGGAAAGCGAAAGAGAGGAGAGGGAGTTGGGGAAATAATTTCTGATAATTTAAAGACAAAAGTGCAATGCATAGGGCAGTGGGGAGGGCAAATATGATGTTAGGGTGAATATAGAGGGGGAATCAGAAACTAGAGAAGAGAGGTGCATTTACCAATATACAATATAAGCCATCAGTGTGTTCTCACCTGGAACACTGTGTGCAGTTTTGGAGACTGTGTTTGAGGAAGGGCAGAGACAAAGTGGTGGTTGTGCAGAGAAAGGTAACCAGGATCATCCAGGGGCAGCAGGAAAGGACTTACAAGGGAGATTAAAAGAGCTAAATATCTACACACTGGAGACAAGGTGGTTGAGAAAGGATATTACTAAGACATACCAATACCTCCAAGGAGTAAACAAGATAGATAGCAGAGAATTGTTCAAATGAGGGGGAACAAACACACCAGGGATAACGCCATGAAGCTGGCAGATGGCAAATTAAGAAGGATAACAAAAAGTATTTTATTTTCACAGAAAGGGTGGTGGAAGGGTGGATTAAGACTACTGAAAAAGGTGGTCTGTGCAAAAAGAGTGGGGGATTAAAACATGGGTGGGACAGTTACAAGGGCTTGGTAAATATGGTATCAAAAGGGCAAGTGTGAAGAGATACTAGGACTTACATTCCACATTAGATAGGTCAGACTGGGCAGACACGATGGGCAAAATGGCCTTTCTGTGCTAGCAAAGTCTTCATTTCTGTATTTGTATGACTGAATAAACTAAGTCTGCCTTATGCTATACCCCCATGCACACAGACTTAGTTTGTCTACCATGAAATTGTACTTTTAGGAATAACTTGGGCAAATGACAATTGATTTGGACTAAACAAGTGGGTGGCATAACCCCCACCCATGACCACATTAGTGGCGACTCATAACTCACACACAAAATTTGTGTTCAGTAGGCTTTAGTGCCAGACACACATTTTGGGTAAGTGTTATGAGTCACCACTAATATGATTATAAGGGAGTGGTCCAGAAGCAATCCTCAATATTTAGTCCAAATCGGTTATCATTTAGCCAAGTTATTTCTAAAAGTAAAATCTCATGGAAGAAAAACAAAGTCCTTATTCATATGTAGTACAGTATTTGGTGGACTTATTTTTTGAGCAGTCAACAAGTTCTGTATCGCTAAACAGTGGTGCACCATATAGTAATACAGGACTCACACATTTTCATGCAGTCCACAAGTTCTGTATTGCTAAACAGTGGTATACAGTATAGTAATAAAGGATTCATGCATGTTCATGCAGTCCATAAGTTCTGTATCACCAAACGGTGGTGTACAGTATAGTAATACAGGACTTGTGCATTTTCGTGCAGTCCACATGTTCTGTTTTGCTAAACAGTGGTGTACAGTGCAGTAACACAGGGCTTGTGCATAGCAGATAGTGCCTGGCCAGGGAGGTGAGTAGAGGGTGAGTGCTGGCCACCATCTTGGTAGACACTGTTGGGGGAGAGAATGCTACTGAGAGAGGGAAGTGACCAATGGACACCAGGGACTTATTTCATTTGGGAATCAAGTGAGGGTGGGGAACATACCACCAGACACAAACAGACTAAAGAGATAAATACATGCTTTATCTGCAATTTGAACCCAGGCTGCTCAGAATACCAGTCCATTGCACTACCGGTTGCACCACCAAGACAACTGGAAACCTGAGTCTCCCAAGTGCACCTTACTCTTTCTCAAATGCACAACCTGGTGCTACACAAATAATGTGTGCACACCACACCCTTATGAATAAAAAAATTTAATTAATCTGTGCAGCACTGGGTTGTGCATTTGAGAAAGGGTGAGGTGCTTCTGGGAGTCCTAGGTTTTCAGTTGCCTTGGTGGTACAACTGGCAGCACAATGGAATGGTACATTATTATGAATGGACTGGATTCAGAGCTCAACTAATGCATTTATTTTGTTCTTTTCTGTCTGTGTTCCATGTATATGCACATCACACCTTTGTCAACAAAAATGTAATTAGTTTTTGCAGCATCAGTTTGTGCATTGGAGAAAGAGTAAGGTGATTCTGGGAGCCCCAACTTTCCAGTTGCCTTGGTGGCACAGTTGGTATCACAAAGAACTGATATTCCAAGTGGCATGGATTCAAATTCCAGCTGAGGCACTAATTTCTTTCTCTTTTCTGTCTGTTTTTGTCCCATGTGTATGAATACCCTTGAAAATAAAAAGTGTAGCACTGGACACCAGGGATGTTTTATTATATGGCATATGAGGATTGGTGATGGTGGTAGGTACCATTAGAAAGCAGAGAACTGTATCCTATAGAGATCGAGTGAGATAGGATGGGTCCACTAGAACCATGCTGCCAGAAAGGAGGGTGGCTTCACTCTGCACATTCCAAAGAGCAGCAGCTTGCTTCTTTCTTTTTGTGAGGCTATAATGAGATGCGCATAATCTTATTGCACCTTGCCTGTGCAGTGAGGTTATCTGCATGAGATACTTCAAATATGGCAAATTGCTTCATGGGAATATTGCCTGTGACAGGCAATAACTGCTACTTTGCTCTTTGGATCTTTATTGCTCCCAGTACAGATACAGTACCGTACCTGATTTAGCCTGTAAGAGGGTTACAATTGGTGAGGAGTAAACAGATTTTTGCCTGAATTCACACTTCACTGTTGGACAGTATATTCAAAAATGCTTTTTGAACTTGTGGTGTGCTCCAGGCTTATTTTTATACATCAGAATTAGCTCCACCTACTAATTAGTGCCAGAGGTCCAGATTTTAGGAGAAACAATATGTGAGTTTTCAATATGTTGCCCTGTGTCTTCAGGATCTATTTCTATCTGAACTATGTGGTAAAGGTATAGTACATAAAGGTGATGCCATTGTAACTGGTACACTCAGTATAATCCAAAAATAGGGTGTTTATTTACAATACCCACAACCAAAGTTACTTAAATATTTGGTTTATTAAAGTGTCAAAATAGCAGTACTGTATGTAAATTTCCATTTTTATATAATTACACCAAATACAGAGTAGTATTACGGTAGACAAACCTGGGGGTGGGGGATGGGCCATGTACTTTTAACTTTTTACCCATGTATAAAACGTGACAAAACTGTTATTTTGTGCAGTCTCAGAAAATATGCTATTTTTATGTGGTTACATAATGTTCTAGGTTTCTATAAACCAGAAAATGATGTTGTGCTTTTCAAGATATGGACCCAAATGTATCCCCTGGAAAATACATAAAGCACTCTATTGCAGGGATACTGGATGCATTTTTGTGAACACTAAATTGGTTAGTGCCTCACAAACTACGGCTAGTGCCTCACAAAGCATGCTCGGTGCCCCAAAGTAGGGGCCTCTCTAAATGTGCCATATTGGAAGGCACAGTTAATGAAACACTAACCCGTTTGTGAAAGACACTAAAATATGCCAGTGCTCCATGCTAAGCAGCTGACTGTGCTTGCATGCACTGTACACACACTGCCATATTCTAAGGTTTGGGGAGGTGTTAAATAGCCATTTGTGCTTCCCTATGAACTACCTCCCCAAACCTGGTCATATGGCTATTGCACCTCCCCACAATCCCCTGTTCTGTATGCCATGCGAGAATATCAGGCTCTCGTGGTCTACCCACCCTAGCATTTCTTTGATAAGGCTGCCATTATATATCACTGTGTCTAGTGATCTCCCCAGTTTATCATCCAGGCTGCTAGTATAGAGTTTCTGGCATCCAGGGGTCTCCTCACCACCCTGATCACCAGTCCAGTTTGACAGTACATTATGCTCCTGTTGTCCAGTATTCCCCCTATTCCCCCAATTTCCCATCTGGGCTAACAGTATGCAGTCCCTGGCATCCAGTGATCCCCCAACCCACTGATCACATGTCTGGCCTGACTGTACACAGTTCCAGGCAATCAGTTGTCCCCCAACTACCATGATCACCCATATAGGCTGATAGTATGCAGTCCCTGGCATCCAGTAGTCCCCCAGACTCCCTGATCATCACTATCACCACCGAGTAATGGCCAGTTTAAACAAAATATATAGTCTTTTCCTATAGTAACATGGCATTCTGGGGCTCTACAGAGCAGAAGGATAACACTGTGCATTTTCTATCATGGGCACAAATGCATCCCCTTCAAAATACATTTACAGCAGCACCCTCAGTATTTGTTTATATAAATGCAGTACCTATGGAAGTGACACACTCTGTAGAATTCTAAAATGCAAAGATTTTTATTGGTTCCATTCTCCTTTATTAGACCAGAGCTCCAAAGTCATGGAGTATTTGTGACAACGACAACTGGAAATTAATGTACAGTATACTTTTAGTATTTAAGCTTCTATCTTTAGCACTATATTTACTTAGGTTATCTAGGACCCTTGTGTTTGCTTACATTTATAACACACAGTACCAACTTAGAAAATGAGCATTTTGTCTATTTTGTTTTAGAAAATATCTGTACAACCCAGTACTTAGAATGGGAGGTAGGTAATCCAAAATGCTGACAGTAATCCTTGAACACTCCCCACGTATGCTGGAATTTTGTGCATAAAACTTTTGAAATAAATAAATACAGTGCATATTGCTTGTTGTAATAGGTGGATCTGGTGTTGTAGATGACAAAGATGTAGGCTTTTGTATAACTATTTATAGTGACTGTTTTATAGGCCTCCTGAAACTTCAAAGTGTTTGCATCCAAAATAAAAAACGAACTTACCACAAAATAAGAAACACATTGAAAACCTATGTTAATTGGAATAGTTTTCAAACTGTTTCATAGTTTGTTGGCCTTATTCAAGCACTGTTTAAAAATAATCTTTATTTTACTTACAATTTTTCATGTCCTCTTATGTTTCTAGTGCCCGCTGTCCTCAGAGCTCTATGGCTGAGATTGGCTCACCTGCATCTACATGCCACTACTGTTTCTCCATGGAGCTGAGGCTTGTCCTCCTCGGTGGAGTCAGGAAAGACAGGGTGCTATACCCCTGAACATTGTGGCAGTATTGCCCCAGATTTGGACTTAGAAATCCTCGAGACAGACTTCTAGTCTTTTGCCCTCTTGTTTCTGTCTCCCCCCATCTGCCTCTCCTTCTATCAAATTCTGCTGCAGCAGTATCCTCTAACTTTTTCACACTATAATGGAGTGGCCACCCATTATAGTGTATTCTCCAACTTTCCCTTTTAGTCATTCTCTCTGTCTCGAGAATTCCCAACTTCAAATAAAGAAAAATGCACAAAACGCCCGAAGTTTATTATGGCATTTGTTGCGTTGTTTCACAGAATGAATAATAAAAATATGAGCCTTTTTACCCTGTTGAGGTTATTGAAGTAAGTCCCTCCTTAAGAAAGCTAGCGCTAGCGCCATTACAGGTACAGCTTTAGGAGGGAAGCCGTAGCTTTAGGAGAGAAACTGTAGCTTTAGGAGAGAAGCTGTGGGACTTTGAGAAGGCTGGTTGGGTGTTTTAAAATACAAGGGGTCTTCCTTGTTGGATGTGAATTGTGAGAGCTAGTTCAGCTGCAAAAGGGAAAGCAGTGACAAAAATAAAATCAGCATGTCCTGCCCGCCTCTCGCACTATATCTGTACCGCTGGGTGCGGTCACTTGCTGCAGCAAGAGTGGGTAGTAGTGTGAATACAGATTTGTAACTGCTCTCCTGTATTTGCAACTACCAAACTGAACCTGTAAATAAAAGGGTTTAGTCTGTTTGTTGATCAGACTTGTGGGTTATGCTTTTTGTTTGAGCTTTTATCTGCATGCATGAAGAAAACATAAGGACACATTAAACAAATGTACTAGGCAGTAATTAAAGGGGAAGCCCCTACAGGTTACCTGGTTGTCGTCTTGATTAAAGCTCTCCTGAAGTGGCTGGCAGCCCAGAATGAAGCATGTTTGTAGAGGGCTAAAACTGAGTGACATCACAAAGTGGGTGGAGTTATTAGCTAATTTAGGTAATTAAGGTTTCAAACTATTGAATATGTGTTTTTAACCTGCTTTGAAGGCTGTAGTTATTAAGATATCAAAATTGTAAAATAGAATATCGACTTGTTATAACTGTAGTCCCCCATTTTTGTGTATTAGTGTAGAATAAAGTGTAATTATTTAATTAGGGGGCGGACTACAGTGACCACATGATTAAGTATGCCCTGTGAATTCCTATAAAAAGAGAAAGGTAGACACAGATGTTAGATAGCAGTGGAAGGGAGTAGGTGAAGCTCTGTTCCAGAACCATAGAAGATAGTGGAAAGTTAGACTAAAACTACTTCCACTCTATGTTACACCTTGAAAAGTAACTGTAAGCTCTTGGTGAGCTAGGATTTGATTTGTATCCAGTTTTTCAGTGTTTTGTTTTATTTCCTCCTTGGTTATATTATTTGAACTTTTATTTGGATCATTATAATAAAAGGCACTCAAGGTGGTCTTGTGTGTCACAACCTACCTTTGGTCTTTACCTGTGTTAAGTTGTCTACACCCACACTCTACGACAAACATCTCAAGTCTTATCAGGCAGCATAAGCCATCTGCATGCCAGGGGCACAAGTGGCAATATGCTGATAGCATGATAATCACTTGCCCAGCTGATGACCTCCCTTCCCTGCCTGCCTGTTGTTGTTCTGTTACCCATGGTCACCTGGGTAGCATCACTGTAGCAGATGCAGCAAGCCTCCCTTTCCATTGAAGTGGAGCATCCTCGCCGGGCGGACTGCAACAAGCCAGATTTGCTATCAAACCCAGGCCTATGACACTGTCAGCAGTAGCCATACTACTGCTCTGAAGGGTGGATTAAAACAACAGATATATATATATATATATATATATATATATATTCTTTAGACATAACTTGATCTTTACACATAAAAACTATAAAGAAATCAAAGGCACACATTACATTTTAATGTTTTATTTCATAGACATTTAAGTGCCACTAATAAAAAAAATCTTTCTCCATATACAGTACAGAAGATTTTGTGTTGCTGACATAGTACAGTCATATAAAAGTTCATTGATATGTAGACTTACAGTTCTATAGCTCCCTCTTAACTAATGGGTTTTCTGGGGGTCTGTTCTACAATACATGTTTTAGTAGAAACAGCATTTTATTTAAACTTCAGGCTGTGACCAGGTAGTGACAAAACATTATCTCTGAAAAGGTTAGTATTTGCCAGTAAAAATCATTCCTACAGTTGTATCCCTACTGACCTAGAAGGGAAATTATAGATATTTTTCATTTTTAAATAATTTAGCGCACAGATATCAAAACAAAAACTTGGCACAGGAATGTAACATACCAGTGGCAGATAAGGGGTTAACAGCCAAGAAACTGTAAAGCCATTCTAGACCTAGTCATTAGAAATGAACCAAGCAGGGTTAATATAGTAAAAGTTGAAAGGAATTAGGATCTAGTGATCCAATTATTGATGTGGTGATGCACTTATGCCTATCACTTTTGAAATCTCAACCATAAGCAGCCAAAGGATTGAAGTACCGAAAACTATACAGGCAGGATATTCTGGATAGGGGTCACAAAATAGGTTAGCCACTTTCTAATACCCCTTGGCCCCCAAAAAGGAGAGTAGGGGTGAAAAGTGCAATATTGGATGGCATGGTTAATGAGTCACCAACCTGGTTGTGAGAAGCCCTAAAATATGCTAGTATGTTTATGCAAAGCAGCTGACTGTGTCTTGCATACAGGTGTACTGGCATGTTGGTAGGTTTGAAGATACAGTAACTAGCCATTAGAGCCACACTAATTACCACTTCCCCAAACCAGGTCTTATCATTAAACCCCTTCCCCTGATTGCCTGCCATGTAGAGTTTAAGTATCTCCGGGTGTCCAGTGTTACTCCCCAAACACCTGCCCATATAAGTGTGCAATATTTCATGGTGTACAGTGGTCCCCCTGAACACCTGCCCATGTATGTATGCAAAATTACTGTGTGTCCTATGATTTCCCCACCCCCTGAACACCATTCCATGTAAGTGTGAGACATTGCCTGGCATGCAGTAGTCCCCTGCCCTCCTTGAATGCCTGTCCAGTGACCTCCACAGCAAATAAGTTGTTTTGTTTGCTATGGGGATCACAGGACAGGTGACTGGGGGAACTCTGGACACCAGGGAATATCTCAGACTTATAAGGACAGGTGTTCATGGGGTGGGGGGCCCGCTGGACCACAAGAAATATTGTGCAATTACATGAGTGGATGATCGGGGTGGGGCAACTGAAAATTAGAGAACAGGTATTAGGCAGCCCTGGTAGGTGGTGTGTGTGTGTGTGCATGTGTGCGTGCGTGTGTGTGTGCATGTATATATATGTGTGTGTGTGTGTGTGTGTGTGTGTGTGTGGTGGGGGCAATCCCTATTTCTTCTGGGCCTGTAATGAAGTTCTAAAGGGATGCAAAGGACCCCAGAGCACCTTGCTAGTGCTCTGGGGTCATTTGCTTATAAAAGTATGAATATAGCAGATTGCTCCAAAGAAGTGATTGCCATTTGTGGGCCCTAACAGCCAGATTGCTCTTGCAAGCCCCATTACACCCTACTGTCCACATACCTCATATTACCTATAGGGGGCTGGAGTTTGAAGGCACAATCAGGATAGTGCCTGACTGTATACTGAAACATGCCTTTAGCACTCACACTGTGCTTCCTCGTGTTCAGCTATACCTGTGATTCGTTTCAGGCACTAATATGCTCATGAAGCAATTAATGGGCACAATCCAGGATCTTTGAATGTTTTGATTAAAGTTTTTAAGAGACTACTTACTCCTTAATGGTTACAGCAAGGACAGATAGACAGACAGACAGACAGACAGACAGACAGACAGACAGACAGACAGACAGACAGATAGATAGATAGATAGATAGATAGATAGATAGATAGATAGATAGATAGATGGATAGGCTTAAAAAGCAGGGTGGCTGTGCTAATCAATCTAAAGGGGGTAGGCTATTCAGACCAAATTATCTTTTCCTGTTACCAAAATTCATATGCACATATGATGTATGCAGAAAAGGTTTCAGATATGCAGTACACTCCACTTAAATGGGACGTACTTAATCCAGGCGTCCACTTAAACAGAACATCCCGATGGGCACCGATTTTGCTACAATGTTATTCTATGGCATCAATATCTCCTTAAATGGGATGGCCAGGCCATTTTAACGGGTCAATTACTGCCCAAGAACCAGCTGTTGATGACTAATTAAATGAATGTTTGCACCTGCTTACCTGATCATGACATGAAAGGTTAGTGCAGTTAAGTGTTGTAAGGTGTAGAACCCTCATTCCTTCACCACACAATGGCAGAAAATGTATAGATCTTACTACAGAGACTCCTTAGACATCTGCACAATTTCTGTATTAGTGTCCAATGGGAGGGTAGGGAGGAGGCAGTAGCTCCCCAAGTTTCCTAAGCAACAAATGTATCCATAACCAGCTGATAAAGGACCCATCATCCCCAGAACTCCTCAAAAGCTACTATAGCATTGTTCATTCTGTATATTAATGTTTCCATCTTACAAATGTAATTCATCAATTTCTTCCACATCTCCACTGTCAGAACAGTTGATGTCAACCGAAGTCATCAAGACTTTTTTTGCTGCTGTTACACAGCATCAATAAAAGTTTAAGTGATTTAGCTCGCATTTTGGGATCTTTGGGGGCAGTTAATAGCACCAAAAAGGATGTAACTAAATTTTGAACACCGTGCAGATGAGAGGGTACCCCCAAATGATGTGCATTTGATCTGCCTGTTCTGTTCCACCTGCTCTCCAACATTAGCCTTTGCTTCATTCCAAATTTTTAGCCTGTACCACAGGAGTGGGGATATACCTTATGCAACACTTCCATGAAAATTCCCTATGGTAGAGTGCTGAGGTAACCTTAAACGTGGGTAATGTGAATTGCAGCCAAGTCTAAAAGGAGTGCCCAGTCCCCAGTTCATTGTTCTGTTTCCCCAATACCTGCTCGGTCAGCTCTGGGTTAATTTCCATGAGACCTTTATACAGATGCCCAATCAGATGTTGCCCAAGATACTCTTATTGTACCCATACAGGAGTCTGGATAACAGTGCCAGGGCTGTGGGCAAGTGGGTTTCCCCAATCCCTAGTGTCTACAGATAAGAGCGGAGTTGGCAATATCTGAACTGATTGGTCTGAGTAAACCATAGGCTTACTATAACTCCAGAAATGGGAACACACCCCCATCGTTCAGCAGTTGGTGCACAAAACTGAGACCCATTCTATGCCAGTGCCTCAGTGAGATATCCAACTTATTATGCGGGCAAATACAAACATACAGGACTGCCATCAGCCACACCCAGAGAGTAACTAACTCCGTCTGGTGGAGTGTTTGATGCCAAGCTTTTAAAGATATGACTGTAAAGGTTCAGTATTGCTGCCATCCCTCCAGGGAGCCAAAGAGGAATTGGTCAACTTGATATAGATAATTTAGAACTAAAATGAGTTTTAATCTGTTTATTTGCCTCACTGTTCCATGCTAAATTGGTGCACAAGGGGGCTTCAACGAGATTAGCAGTAACTTCCAAAATGGTATTTTACCATGATGTTGTGAGATTAGCAACCACAGTAAAGTTGTGGGACTATGAGATTCAGGCTGTCTGCCTAATTGTTTATCCTAAATTGTCAGTTTTTAATGCTATGCATGAGTTGTATATTTTTAACTGTCATGATAAATGTGATTACATTTGAAGGCATTATAATCACTGTAAGGTTGTAAGTAAGGAGAGCTTTTATATTTATCTTATTATATAAAAATTGTATTAAACACTTTAAATGTCATTACCATTGCAATAAAAGACTAACTATTGAAGAGCACCACAAGAGATAGGAAATTACAAGTGAGTTCTAGTTTATTCTACTTATGTCCATTACTCCTGCCTCATAACTCAACCATTCATTTATTCATAAAGGATGCATGGTTCCACATATCTAAAATCCCTTCATTAACACAAAGGGGGTTTGAATATATGCCAGTGGACTGCTGGACAAGTAGTGGCATTCAGAACCACTGTCCCTCCACTATGTATTTGGTAAGTAGCTCAGAGGGTTCATGGGCATGTCGGGGGCAGAGCAAGGCCAGACAGCATGCATCCAAACAGATGTCTGGACAAACACTAGCATGAATCCCCTGCTCTGAATGGAGTAAGGGCTCATGGGATATGACAATCCTCCAATGGTTGCCATATTTTTTTTTTATTTATTTCAGATTCAGGTTAATACCATTGAGACAAAAGGCTCTTTTACAAAAGTTCCAAGTCAAGTCATAGACACGTAAAACAATAACATATGGGTACAAAACAAATTACAAAAAATATACTCAAGTGTAATTAAGGTATACAGAGAGTAAACAGTTTCAAAAGTGCATTGAGTTACAAAACATCATCAAGTGTGGCACATAATACAATCTTTCAAGAATCAGCATTTCAATTGTGAATTAAGACATTAGTGTTACAAGGAACAAGTCAGTAAGAAAGTAGCTGCCTGAGTAGAATTTGTCTGGAGAGAGTATATAGGGCTGGCTGCAGCCAGAGTAGGCATTGTCAGAGAGGGGAAGGTGAGGTGAGTAGGATGGTGTGGAAGGGCAGATATGGGGTAATATTGCGATTGAGAGTTGCAGTCACATTGCATAGATTGGATAAAGAGGTGACGAAGGCCCTGCTTGAAGGGGCCAGTTCTTTCACAGTCAATGAGGGATGCAGGGTGCTCATTTAACCATTGCGGCCCATTGTAGGACAGGGCTCACTATGCAAAGGACGATCTTTTAAGAAGGACATGGAGAGTACATTTTGATGATCTATGTGTGGATTTGAAGGATTGTGAGTGCTGGAAAATGTAGGCAGTAGATTTTGGTGTCTGACCAAGCACGGATTTTTTCTCTATCACACACGCCTAATATTTAACCCTGAGGTGCAAAGGGAGCCACCCTGTATCCAAATAAAGGATACAAGTGTATGTAAATCGGTCTGCCCCAAGAACAAGTCTGCAAGTCATGTTGAGTAATAGCTTGACCCTTTTCAGTGTTGTGTCTGTAGCCATGCTGTAAATTATTAGCCCATAGTCAATCGATGACAGTATATGGTACTCCTTGCCACAAGGCTCAGTGCTTCTGGAGTAATCAAGTGCCTGTGGCAGTAGAAGATGCCAAGTTTGAAATTTACAGTTTTAATAATGTGGTTGGCATGATAGCTGAAGGACAGAGTGCCATCAAGGTATATGCCCAGACATTTGAATGTGGTAACCTGCTCTAGTGATTATCCTACAGTATGTGATTACGGATAATCAGGGTGGTGTTTTTTTTCGCATTGTGCGGCAATGAGTGTTAGATGACTTTTGGTTTTTTATAGTTCATGAGTAGTCTGTTTTGCTTGAACCAGTTTTCCAGTAGGTTGAAACTATCTTGAAGAGCCTTAGTGATTTCAGGCATGCTGTGGCCTGTTGCTGAGATTGCAGCATCATTTGCATATAATATCCTTATCAGTACCTTCCTTAATAAAAACAGAAACTTGTAGAACTAATCTAGTGTTCCCCCAGCCTCCATGCCACCTCAGAGGGCTAGGGTTTACATTCTGATGGACTGATTAGGCCCCAGGACCATTTTGTGAGTGCAAGGGGTGACCTACACAAAGGGTGGCTGGCCTCTATGCAAGGTCTTTCTCTCTCTCTCTCTCTCTCTCTCGTAATGCAGTCATGCTCTGTACCCTGTCCCAGGTGTGGTAAAGTGGCCAGGAATCACACAGAAGCACACTGATGCTCCCATGCTCACCCTGACCAAGCCTCCTTGTAGATGTGCAGGCAGAGCAAGAGTGGGTACATAACTCCCTCTGTAAATGCCATGGAGTGCTTTGCATGTACAGACTGGAAACTTCCCAGTTTTTTCCAGCCCGTTGCATGTGCTGAAGGACAGGAAACATTTGTGGATAATCTTGTATACATTCATAATCTTCAGACAATTATCCAGTTACATGCTGCACATAGCCTAACTGTACCTGTCCCCATAGATACCCTGTATAAATATGCATTTGATATGTTGGATTACTTACTTAAGGCCTATATTGATGTACTACCAGGCAAAATGATGCCTACTGAAAATATCATATGCACCAGATCATTTGAATATCCAGGGGCTGGTAGCTGCTCACATTAGCATTTTCCTGGAGCTTCCTCTGGATGGCAAAGGTGTTGTCCAAATTCCATTCATTGGAAACAGGGCCAAATCTTGTTGGTCTCATCTGGGCCAATGAAATGAAATGAAATTTATTGATGTTTATACAGGATAAAATTAAGTTAATTCATACAGGAGAAAATGGGTATTGGACAATTTTCAGGGTTGCACTATTAGCAGTACTTCAGACGTGACCAATAAACAATATAAAGTTAGCATAATACTGTATTTCTGTCTCTGTCTCTCTCTCTCTCTATATAGTATATATATATATATATATATATATATATATATATATATATATATATATATATATATATATATTCAATTACAATAAAATACAGCCTCATACAAAGGTAAACAAGTAGTAGTAATTGAGTTAAAGAATTATGACCATTGTAATTTACAAACCTTCACAGAGAGCTTCATGAATTGGTTGCAATCGTCTGTTTTGGGGTTGGATACATTTTTGTACTCTTACAATTTATCTCAGTTGCTTGCAGTACCCACTAGGCTTAACCATCTTACTGGTAATTATTCCACTCTTGATTGGATTGCAACTAATAATATTGATGTTGTCTCTTCTTTTGGGGTCCTTGCCGAATCTACTAGTGACTAGCAGGCTATGTATTGTATCATGAATTTTAAAAAGGGAAAGGTACTCCTCAGGATTATCTAATCTCGTAACTTCAAGAATTTTGATTCTCAAAACGTGTTGTATAATCTTTCTTTGATTGATTGGTCTGTGTTAGATTTAATATCTGACCCTGATTGTGTGGTAGATTATTTTTATAAACAACTTCGACCAGTTCAGGAAGCTTGTTTTCCCTTATGTAAAGTAAGAGTGAAAGGGACTGTTAATGGGTGGTTCAATGGAGAAATTAAAGACTGGATAAAGGCAAGAAATCTTGCTTGGCAAAGTAATAAACAGTTACAGTCAAGGGTATTATTGGATAGATACAATTTCTTAAGGAATAAGGTTAGTAATCAAGTGAAAAATGCCAAACAATCCTTTTATAAAAAATATCTAAGTGAGAACTGCGCTGATCCAAAAAAATTCTGGAGCTCTGTAAAAAACTAAATTGCCCTATTAAGATCTCTTCCTTGGATAAAGTCCTGACTGATCCTTCAGTATTAGTTGAGAAATTTAATACTAAATAATCTGACTTTACTAGTTATGGAAGTCATTTTTTAAATGTCTCTACTAAATTAGGTTCAAGTGAGCCCCCCGAGTGATAGAACTAAATTATATTTTAAAAGGATTTCAAAGTCAGCAGTGTTTAAATTAATTACTAGTTTGCCTAATAAAGTTACAGACTATGGTGAAGGACTGGACAGCCATTTTCTTAAGTGAACTGCATCTCAAATTTCTGCCCCCTTTTGTACAATTTTTAATTTATGCCTTATTTCAGGTCAATTTCCACCTTTACAGAAATTAGCTCGGGTATTCCCAATCTCCCCAAAACCAGGTGCCATCTCTTTAGATGACTTTAGACCTATATCAGTTCTTAACCCATTGAGTAACTTGCTTGAAAAAGTGGTAGTGAATCAAATTACAGAGTACCTGAAGAAATATTCTGTTCTCTGCCCACAGCAGCACAGCTTTCAGTGAAACCATGGAACAGAGACTGCCTTGGTCAGGTTCTCAAGTGCTGTCCTCCAGGGCTTCGATAAGGGCCTGCTAATGGGGGTGGTGTTTGTGGATCTGACCAAGGCATTCAACCTTATTAATAATTTTTTACTTTGTTCAAAATTGAACTTTCTTGTTTCTCTGAGGATCCTTTGCTCTGGTGCAGAGACTATTTATTCAATAGGTCCAAAGTTGTGGGAATAGGGTCAGTTACTTCCTCTGCTAGACCCATGAATTTAGGGGTACCTCAGGGGTCCATTTTGGGCTCTCTTTTATTTTCTTTGTTTGTTAATTCCCTACTCTCTATGTTTAAGGCCTGTAATTGTCTTCTTTATGCGGTTGATTTGATAATTTATTCTCAATTTAGTTTAAGTTCTCAATTGGCATCTTTACTTCAATCTGATTTTTGTGAAATCTGTACTTGGTTTACTAGTAACCACATTGTTATTAATGTTAGCAAAGCAAAATCAATGCCGTTTGGAACCCCTGATATGTTGAAGAGGGATTCCTCCCTGTTGATTTATCATCTTGGAGGGTCTGTTGTAGAATAAGTTAAAGAATTTAGATTCCTCGGAGTCTTATTGGACCCAGGTTTAACTTTTTCCTTGCAGGCAAAAGCTATTTGTAAAAAAGTCAACCAGAAATTGGGTGTTCTATTTAAAATGAAGAAATATTTCTCTGAAAATATTAGAACGTCTATTGCTATGGGAATACACTTGCCCCACCTTGATTACGTTGCAAGTCTTTATTTTAGACTTCCAGTTGCAGAACTTAAGGCACTAACTGTGGTCTACCATAACATTTGTCGGTTTGTTCTGGATTATCCTTTCTGAACTCATCACTGCTTAATGTACTCTAACCTTGGCTGGCCAGCATTGAATAACAGGATTACATTTTATTTTGTCTGCCAAGTTTTTGAATCTATTTTTCTAAAAATCATGTACCCATTATCTGACTTGGTTGCGATAAAGCCCCATATCTGTAACTTGTGTTCTAATAGTGGCATTCTTATGAAAAATGCCTTTTCTCGGACCAAGGTTGGTGCAAAGTCATTCCCATTTGCAGACCCTCAATTTTGGAATGCACTGCCTCTTGAAGTTCGCTCTTCCACTTCACTTTTAAAATGTAAGCATAATTTAAGGTCTTATTTGAATTCTACTGCATCGTGTACTTGTTTTGCTTAAATGTATTTGCATTGTTTGTAATTGTTTCATTTTTTTGTTGGGTCAGACCTGAAAATGGGCTTGTCCCAGTGTTCTTACCCAGTTAACAAATAAAAAATTAAATGAAATAAAATTTATTAGGAATCCATCGTGAAAGCAAAAGTCATCCAGCAGTATTGTGATCTCAGTTTAGATAAAACTAACCCTCTTATTTTAATATTTCTTAGGGTGTACTGGGACTTTAGGTTGGCCAAAAGTCTAGATAAATAGACTGGAATAGAACATCTCATGTATTTGTACAAATAACTTAGCCACTGATGCTCACTTCCTATGGAATGAGATGTTCAATCCAGCTGATCAAGTAATAAGCAAAGATGTACATTACTTGGAAAGCCTGCAAACATAAAGCAAACCTTGCTACTTGGTGATAGATTCTGTCCAATTTAAATAGCTTGTTGTTTGGCTAAGCAGTTGATCAAGTTACCATAGTCTACAGTACCTGAGGGAATTTAGTTTACCTAACAATTGTCTGTCTGGTTTCTGATGCCAGTCTGTGCTGATGTTTCCTCAAGGCTCCTAATTTTTGGAAAATGTTAGGGGAGTGTTTACTTGTATGAAAAATTAATTTTAGTTCAGGGTCAACCTATAAGCCTAAACATGTGTACAGTATTCTTCTGTATGTGCATGTCATCATGCCCTCACTTCACCTTAACTTGTGTATAACTGTTGTTTGTGTGCTTCATATAGCTGAGGGTTGGAAGAGGATTATTGGATATTTAAAGCACATCACTGCATTGGGACATCTATAGGACCTTATACCTTTAAATAGTGTGAATCATGTTCTGTCAGAAATAAAAATTGAACAGAAATGCATGAATATCATAGATACAGAGATACATATACTCTGTTGGCTGATAAGGGCCTATGGCCCACCCAGTCTGTCCATTTGAGCTTGTAAGTTCACTTTGTTTTTCTAGAAGCCTGTTGCCTCTTACCCCTGACCTCCAGAATTCCCTTATGTCTGTCCCATGACAGTCATAAATACTACTCTTGCTGTGCTTCAAATTGTGAAGGTTTTACTAATACAGTTTTCAGTATCTTAGTCACTGCTCACAAATTGCTCCTGATTCAGTCTGCAGTTTATACGGTCACAGTCTTTTCTAGTTGCTTAACATTAGCATGAAGACAGTAATTCCCCTCTTCAACAGAGACACAAGTTCAGAAAATATATTGGAAATGTGAAAATCAACAGAGTAAAAATGTTAAGCATGTGAGCAAAAATTCCAAAAATGACAAATGTAATGCAAACCTTAGCTGCTCCCTCATATACCAACTTAAAGCTTGCTCAAAAAAACCTTTGTAACATTTAACCTATACTGTGGAGGCTCTAAAATTATTAAAATTTTGTTCTGTAATGAATTTCTAGGTTACATACTGTACTAGCCCATGGATAAGTCGAGATGATCCATAGTCTTGACTGGTCTCCTTAAACATTTCAATTTATCTCACCTTTGTAGCTAGAATACTGGAACAAAGATAATTAGAAATGATTCATAGGGTGGACTGGTCTCCTAAAAGTTTTAAATTTATCTTGATTTCCTAGCTGGAATACTGGCCCATAGATAAGTAGAGATCATTCATAATGTGGCCTGGTCTGTTTAAATATGTTTATTTTATCCTGACTTTCTTTTAGCACTCCTGGTTCAGGTCATTAGGGGACACTCTGTAGTGTTGGGTTTTTTGTTTGTTTGTTGTTATATTTTTACCTTCTTTTAATTATCTTGGTCTCATGACTATCAATTTTAATGAATTTTCCCTCACTGACCAAGAAGTAGAAACAATAATAAAATAAACATGATGCTGGTACAATTTGTTTATTTCATTTTTATTAACTGAGTAAGGTGTAATAACAAACATTTGCCTACTCTTAAGGACATTCACAATTGTGCTCTTTATTTATTATTTATTGCAATTTGTGACTGGGTAGGCCCACTGAAACAAGTCTCCCTTTTCAGGGGTGACCTGGAGTTAATTCACATGAAGCACTGAAACAGAAAGGTATATACATACATAATGTAGGTGCTCAGAAAACATAAACTCTAAATTCAGTACAACTCAGATTTATAGTCACAATGCAAAGATGCATACAGTGTTAATTACATTTTTACAGTTCATACAATACATTACATCAGAATAGCATAATTTGAGACTACAGCATAAGTGTTATGTGCAGGGTTACCAGTTACAGTAACAGCGGCTACCCCCAAGCAGATGTGCCTTGAGGGAGGTTTTAAAGAACTGCTGACAAGTCAAAGGAAACTTTAAAAAAACATGATAATTGGGTACAATTCAGAGTGCACTCCATATATATTCTATAGATTTCTCATCTCCATTATTTATTACTGAGAAAAGTTGCATGAATACATGATCTTTATCCCTTAGAGTTCATCTGCTTCTAGAGCTTACTCCCTACTTCAAGTCATAATCCTGTGTTGTGACATCACAATCTGTTGCTATGGGATGAACTGTGAAGTCACAAGCACTGCATTATGACCTAAGGTAGGGAGAAAGCAAAAGGAATAGATGAACTCTTCAGGAGCAAAGATCCTGTTTTCATGCAGATTACACCAGTAACAAATAATGGGGAGGAGGAACACATAACTAATGTGAAATACAAGCCGAACTGTGTCTAAATATTAAAGTTCTCTTGAAGGCGTCACTTGATCTTTAAGTGTAAGAACAGTAGAGCATTTTAAGACTTCAGGTGCTAGACTATTCCATAGGACTGGTGCACATGTTGCAAATCACCCATCCTATGTGCAAGTCCTGGTCCTTGGGACCTCCAATTGTTGACAGGTACAGGATCTAAGTGCCCTTTTGTGTGATTTAGGTTGGAGACTAGGAGGAGCATCAATGTTGAGCCACTTGTAGGTAAGACATAGGATGGAATACTCTAAAGTAGCCTGAAGGGAGTGCCAGTTGAGGGCAGCTAGCACATCATAGTGGAGGGATCTAGGCTGTACACCTGCTGCAAAATATGTCACTTTGTGGTATAGTCCCTGTAGCCTATTAAGCCTTGAGCCACAAAGGGGTTGTATGTGGGGCACCATAGAATAACTGTGGCAATGGTATTCCATTGGCAATGGCTAGCTGTGTTTCATTGGTGACGTACCCACTATGTCTGTAAAGTAGGCCCATTTTTTTGTAGTAAGGATTTCGTCAACAGCTCAATATGATGTTTAAATGTCAGTTCCTAGTCAAGAAGGACCCAAAGGCATTTCATGGAATCCATAACTTCAATCTTGGAACCATTCAGAGAAGTTATATGCAGAAGATTTTGTCTCCTTTTGCTCAGGTGCCTACTGCCAAACAGCATGACTTTAGTTTTTTTTTTTCTGGTTAAGGACAAGTTTATTGTCTTTTAACCAGCCTTCCAATTTCCTGAAATCCACACCCAGGCCAGTGCTGATCTGAACAACATCAGCTGAGCTTCTAAACAATATGGCATTATTCGCATACAGTTGAAGCTTGGCCCCCTAATAATTGTTAGCAATGTCATTGATAAATAGAGAGAAGAAGAATGGGCCTAGGATGGAACCTTGGTGTACCTCTGTAGAAACTTGTTTACAGTCCAACATACTGTCCCTCCATTTTACTCACTGCTTTCTGTTGGTAAGATAATGCCTGAACCATGTCATCACTGTTGAAGGATACATCATACTTTCTAAACAAAGTGGCACTTTAAACAGGGGGATTTAAGTACTGCTGTAGAAAAGAAAGTTAAATCATCTACTCAAGTATTCTACATATGTCATTTTGTAGGGGTGTGTATTAAAATTGAGTCTGTTGGTGAATACCTTGTATGCTAGGTGTATGCAATGAATACCTGAATACTAAGGTGTATTCAAGGTATGTAAAGGATGGTGATCAATGAGACTTTGAGATTTCATGTGTCTCTCCTGTCAGATTTTCAGGCTGCTCAGAGAGCTTTCCAGAATATAACCATTTGATCTGCCTGAACTACGGTGCTAGTCCAGAGAGACACTCGAGTTGCGAGGTTGTGCTTCGCTGCTGTTCTCAAACCTATGCATTTCTAAAGTTGTTTTTTGGCCAAGTTGCCTTTTTAAAAATCAGTGTGCCTGGTGTTGTTGATACTGACTGTCACAACTGACTGAAAGGTCATCAGACTGTGTTGAAAGTTTTCACTGCAGTTTCTGTGCTGGCCTGCTGCTGCAGGGTACAACTTGTACTTCTTGTTCCTTCTTGAACAAAAATAAATATAAGCCTTTTTTTCTAAAGATGAAGTTCTGTAGATTGTCTGTGGAAGGATATTTCTGACTGTGCTCATCAACTCAGTCTCTCTTTCCCTCTGGCACTGGGCCTTCCTTGTGACTCCTTTCCTGCTTTGCATCTCCACTGGTACAAGACATTTTCCACCACCATCGGACAGTGGCCCATTAGCCTGTCAACTTCCTCTCCCGGTCGCATGCCTGCAATACTAACTGCCTATGGTGCCCTCTATCTCTTATTGTTACCGCAGCCAGCTGCCTACTCAAGCTGCTCGTTATATGAATATTATCTCAAAGTATGTTATAACAGAGTGTCTTTATTTTTTCTTTTAGTTGTTTTGGTTGTTTATTGTGCATTCTTTTACTACCTCTGTATGTATGTTGACCCTCATCCTTTGACGTGGAACCTTTGTAAACGAGCAGTTTCTGCTCAAAGGTATTTGTAATCTGAGAATTTAATAAATAAATAAATAAATAAATCTACAGTATATAGTAACATGTTATCTTTTTCCTGATTACAGCAGTCTGTAGCACTCTTCTCTCAGCACACTGTGAATAAGTTATTGATTGTTGTAAGCTTTCACTGTAGCTGTTGCTGTACAAAACCAGTGGCTACTAGTATCTACCGGTACCTGCTGGGAAACAAAACCCATAAAAATGAAGTAGCCTATTTCTTCTCAGCATGTGTGTGTGTGTGTGTGTGTCTGTAAAATAAGGCAGGCTTTTGATGTGGACATCTGCAGTGCGAGCTCTTTGCCAGCTTTAGTTTAGTACCACTTATTCTGTAGCTGCTACATATATAATTAAAATATACATCTTGTAAGTTTTTTTTCCTCCTGACTCCACTGTCTTTGCACACTGCAACTGAGTTGATATTTTTACAGGTCAGCAAACTGTTGTAAGCTTTCACTGCAGCTGCTGCGGCAAAAAGACAGTAGCTACTAGTATCTACTGATGGCTGCTGGAAAAAATGAATAAGAAGTAGCCATTTTTTCTTCTCAGAATTAGTACTTGTCTTTATGAAATAAGGCAACCTTTTGCTGTGGACATCAGCAGTGCAGCTACCTGCCAATATAGTTTAAATACCATTTATTCTGTAGCTGTGGCAAAATCAGCATATAAAACTTTCCAATTTATTTTTGTCCTGACTCATGAAGTTTGTATACTAAGCATAGTAGTACTCTTAACGCCACACATACTGCAACTCAGTAATTGGTTTTTGTACAACTACTAAGAAGATTGCACAAAACAGGCCCACTCACCCATTAATTCAAAAACAATTATTCATTTTTATTTGTGACATCGAGAAACATTCAATTATTATGTTTCAGGATCACCCCTTTATCAGAGAACCACTGGTTATGTATCTAAATGTTTTTTCAAAACATTAGAACATATTATAAATCATTTCATGTTATCATTATTCTAATCTAATGTTATAGTATTTTCTAATATTTAGGGAACTTTATTGAAGACTACTTACTTAAAAATGTTTCTGCACCTTATAAATTTGCTTGAACAATGTCATTCTTACATATCTATAAATACAATGCAGTTTTCATCAGTTGTCATGTATACCATAATAATTCTGAATTCGTTAAGTGAAGTTTTATCGATTTAAACAAGACCCACCTCAGGACAAGCCATATTTTTGTTATCTTTCTTCAATGTTTTATACTGTTTTGTAATATATGGATAAGCCACATTAATACTATACTAAGTTATACAAAAATTTCCCAGTAATACATCACTAATCTCAATAATACTATCCTGAAAAGTGATAATACTATTGTTTTTGCTGATAATACTACAGTTCAAAGGTCATCTCCAACTGCAGTATTATCAGTGGATCCATATATTACAAAAAAATAACAGAAAGATAAGTGTTTTACAAAGCAGTAATACCATCTCAAGGTTTTGGGGAATTTAGGACCTCTCAAGTTTCACTCTCGAGGTTCCATGTCCCCAAAACCTCTCGATGGTATTACTGCCTTGTAATACACACTTATCTATTATTCTAGTTATATTCAGCTCATTCCTATGAGTTAAATTTAAAAGCATACAAATATCAGTAGTGTTGTCCAAGACCGCAAAGGTTTAATTTCATCTGCTTGAAGTTAATAAACATTGAATCACCTTTTGTTTAGACTTCCCACTATTTTATCTGGGTTAGGCATGAAATCCTGTCTAAAAAAATACCGAATAGTAAATTACCATGAAAAAACATCCCTAATGGCCGATTTCCCAATACAGTCGAGATCCCTCCATAAAAAATACTGAAATTCAGAAATACGCTCAGTTCTCTGCAACATGCTATAATCCAAGCACTTAGTAGTTTCTTACACTTTGCAAATGTGAAGAATGACTTTTGTGCTCTCCTTGTAGTTTATTAAAGCCTTTCACATTCAAGTGAGCTCACGACTGAGAGAAAATGAAAAAAAAAACTAACCTGAATTAACTAAGAGAAAACATTCATTAGATTTCCTAAAATGACTGAAGATTACACTTTTTACGGACAGGCAGAACAAACTAAATTAAATTAAGCCACAGTATACCTACATACAGAAGTGATCTGAAATGAACCCTGTCTGACAGCAGCTCGACTACATTCTTCTGCTCGCACTGTTTACATCTGTCAGTCACCCTCTCAGGGGTGAGCAGGTACAGGTGTCGCAATAACCCTACAGGGTTCAATACTAGAAAACATTAAAATAATATCGTGTTCTATAGTGACCAGAGTCCTGTACCCCCAGTTCAGCAGATGGCACCCTAATATTTTCCTATTTCTGTTACACAATGAATTGCATTAACCTGTGGAACAGATTCTGATCTGCAGCCTTTATAACTACTCTCACAGAGACTCAAAATAGACAATGAGACCTTGATCTCTCACGAATGGATTTTAGTCACATCAGTATATTTAATTTCAGGATTCCTTACTTGCAGCTGTGCTAATTAAAATCAGTTGACTTAAACATGCTCTACAATGGTAATTTAGTTAGGAAATCTACACATTACCTGTTGTTACGGTGACCATAGTCCCTTGTCCCCAATCATACAAAGCTCACAGGGCTACATTTCTAATCTGGGTCCTGCAGTAAACTTTTTTTTTTTTGCAGTAAACTTCAGCCCGATTTGAAGAATGCTGGCATTCATGTTTAATTAAAACAAAGAAATATTACCTGTTGTGACTGTGACCATTGTACCTTGTCCCCAGTAGTCAAAAATACACAGCGCTACATTCCTGCTTTGCGTCAAGCAGTAAACTGTATGCAGAGCTAAGGAATGGCGGCAGTCATGGTTTATTAGAAAATTGAATAATATGCAGTACCTTTTGTGACTTGACCGTAATGCCTTGTCACTAGTAGTCCACAGCTTTAAGGTCACAAAACAATAAATTCCCTTATCTTCTCCAAACAATAACGGTCTGACTCTGAACCCTGTATAGTTTGATCTCCCTGTCTAATACAACTGGTTTACATGTAATGAGGTGGGATTTGGATATTAGGTATTTTTTGGTTTCTGTATTTTGATTAATCGAGATTTTTTTTCGGGATTTCGTCACTCGGTATTTTCTATTGCAGGAATTAGGACGGATCCCATATTATCTTGGTAATTTTTCCATTTTAATGGCTTTTCTTTTCTCACAGCCTGTAATTATATATGTGGTTATACTTTTTAATCTACTTCTGTCTACATTCATCATTTATACTTTCCCAGTTTTTAAGTGTTCGACTTTCTTTACCTTAGAGTTCCATGTCCATCCTGCTCCACATCCACTAGGTGAATGAGGACATGCATGGGCCAGAAAGCAGCTTCTTTTGTAGTGGAAATGCTCTGGAATCCGTCAGTGTGTCATGCCTGCCTTAGTGACATCACTGATGCATGCACATACTTGATAGTGTGCTAACACTTACCTGGACACCAGACCCAGATAAAGTGGCACCTAATATGAGCTGTCCAGAATAAAGTATGCAAATAAAAAAGGTTTTGACTTCTCAGTCTTTTGTGTAAATATGGGTAAACTTGATGGGTTTCCACAGAATTCAGGGCAAAATGCTATCTTAACATTTGAGTACCTTAACAGTTCTGTAACCTTTCTCTTACTCCACTCAATTATGCCACTATTGCAAGATCCACAGGTCTAACCTTTCAAAAAGGAGAAAGAAAACTCTCTTCCTCAATGTTTACATCAATTATTATCAAACATTAAAGGGATATTTGTTTTTTTTACAAGTCAGCTGAGCTGCAATAAAGAAAAGGTACATTTGATAATCACTGATTTATTTGACTAGTGAAAATGTCAGACATGCAGCTATCAAAAAATACTTGAGGTCAAATCCATCCAAAAGTTATTTGGAATGTTGTTGATGATCAGCACGTGTTTGTCATCTTACTTTCCCCAACACTCCCAGCAGATCTGTTTTTGCTAGTTGGAGCACTGCTAGTTCCAGTACCACCATAACTGTTCCTGCTCAAGTGTTAGTCTTTGTACGGTATCTTGTTGCCACAGGAGCTGCCACTATCGTCATCTCCACTACTGCTGTGATAACCATGGCTGCTGCTGCAAGTACAAGTAATACAGTTGCCCTGTCCACTACCATGAATAATACTGCTATTATAGATATAGAACTACATATAGTCATTGCAAAAAATTACATTAATGTAGATCAGAGTTGCTATCGCATAAAACTTAAAACTTCAAAGATTGGGAATGTGCTATTATGGTTTTCAACACAATGCCCACAAAGTCTGGAAATGTGTTATAGGGTAGTCAAGCCTAGTTGTGTACCACAAGTATTCTAATTTATTTATTTATTTGGTTTTTGATAACCAGTTAAGTGCACTAGATAATAAATATGCCTATTTTCAGTTACAACCTGGGGGAGTACAAGTGACAAACATTCATGAAACATAGTACATAATTTTATTTTATTTATTTATTTAACACATTGGAAAGACCTTTGAGCCAAGAGCTCTTTTACAGAGGTTCCATGTCGAGTCACAACAATAACAAATTACAATGGTTTTAGTAAGCAGCACACCATGAGGAAAGTAACAACCTAAACAAAAGAATAATATGGCAAGATAAATATTGTGTCAAGTGCAGCAAGCGGCCTTGTCTGAAGAGGGATGAAAGGGATTACAAGGACAGAAGGACGGGGGTGAATTGTGGGGGGTGGAAGGAGCAAAATAAGCAAGGGGAGAGATGCCACAATGAAGCTTAAGCAGGAAAGATCCACGGGGGGGGGGATAGAGGGAGAGAACAAGGTGAGAAAAGACAGAAGGAAGGGGGAAGTGGGAGTGGAGAGATAAAGGAAGGGGGAATGAGGTAGGATGCAAAGAGGATAGGAATGTGGATGGGAAAGGGATGAAGGAAGGAAGTGCTCCAAGTGGAATAATGCAGCAACATGGTAAAAGAGGGAGGTCCCAGTGCATTTAGCTGTCAGCAAAGATTAGGTATAGCAGTCACAAGATGCTCTGGAAACTAAGAACTGATGCAGCTTCCACTTAAATGGTCCCAAGGTTGCAGTCATCACAATCTCAGGAGGAAGGGAATTAAATAAATTAGCAGCTCTAACTGCAACGGATCACTGTGGGAGTGAGGTTCAATACCGAGGGACAGTAAAAGTTTGGCTTACAGTAAAGGGTAGGCTAGATACAGATACAAAATCAGTTGAATAATAAATACATTATAACAAGGAGAAATCAGTACAATAGCAGCAAAAGCAAAGCCATATGGCTAAACAATTTACAAACAGACAAAGCATCTTACAGAAATGCAAAAGATTTTGTACCAATGACAAACACTAGTCAAGTAGACATTGGTTGTGTGATCAAAGAGGTAGGAAACAGGTACAAGGGTCAGAGCCTAAGAGACAGTGGTGACACTTCCTTTTGAAGCAAGCATGAAAGGGGGAGAGTCAGAAGGACACAGGCAGAGAGTTCCAAAAATGTGGGTCAAAGTAGGAGAAGGCCTGGAGTTCCATAGTAGTCATACACCTAGGAGCAGTGAGTAGAGACTAGTCACCAGATTGAAGGTGGTAGGGGAGGTTCAGTGGAGTCAACATAACAGCTAAGGAGGATGGAACCCTTGTTTTAATAATTTTGTCAGTTATGGGACCAAGGGCACAGAAGCGTCTGGCCTCAGGAAATAACCAGTTTAGACCTCTGTAAAACTAACAGTGGTGGATGAGGTGATTAAATGCCAGCAAGAAATGACAAGTATTATTGTAGGTGGTGTCCCATTTCTGAAGGTAGGCTTTGGCAATATGTGAGAAGGTAGCAGAGCCATAGGTGAGGGCAGGAAGAAAGATGCCCTTTGCAATGACAATTCTTCCAGGAGGTGTGAGGGCATATCTAGTTTTAAAGGCCAGACCGAGCTTAGTGTTAACAGATTTAGAAGCATTAGAGTAGTGTTGGGCAAAATCCAGAGAAGAATCTAGAGTATTTCCAAGGTATTTGAAGCAGTTTGCATTTTCAAAGTGTGAACCATCACTACTGGAGATGGATAGCTGCCTAACATACTTTCTTAAGGTAGGGGCAGAGCCAAACAGTGTAGAATGGGTTCTGCTGAAATTTAGTAATAGCTTGTTATAAGAGAGCCAGGAGTGAATTTTGCAGAAATCAGAGGTACAGTGAGGGTAGTGTTAAGGTCATCAAGGGATTTAGAGCTAGATTAGAGGACTAAGTCATCTGTGTAGAGCAGAGAGGAACAGGAAGTGGCATTTAGGGAGAGGTCATTCATAAAGATAATACATAGAAACATAGACTTTGACAGCAGATAAGGACTGCTTGGCCCACCTAGTCTGCCCATTTCCCTACCTACTGGATAAGCTGCAGATCCTAGTTAACCAACAGTCTGTTTCTTCCTATCCCCCACAAGAATTGCCTTATGTCTGTCCCATGCATTCTTGAATTCTCTCACAGTTTTAGACACCACAACCTCCTCAGGGAGGCTGTTCCATGTGTTCACCACCCTCTCTGTGAAAAAATAATTCTTCACATTGCTCCTGAGCTGTCCCCCCTCTATCTTCAAATTGTGTCCCCTTGTTCTTGAACATCTCTTTTTCTGAAAGATGCTACCCTCTTGGACTTTGTTGATTCCACTGAGGTACTTAAACGTTTCTATCATGTCCCCCCTCTCCCTCCTTTCCTCAAGGGTATATATATTAAGCTCCTTTCGTCTCTTCTCATATGGCTTCTCTTGCAGACCCTGTACCATTTTAGTTGCCTTCCTCTGGACTGCCTCCATCCTGTCTATGTCCTTGCAGAGATGGGGTCTCCAGAACTGGACGCAGTACTCCAGATGGGGTCTCACCAACTGTCTGTACAGAGGAAAAACAACTTCCAGTTTTCTGCTGGTGATGCCTCTCCCTAGAAATCCCAGTATACTCCCAGCCCTCCCTACTGCCTTCTCACATTGCTTGCCAACCTTAAGGTCATCTGATATGATTACCTCCAGGTCCCTTTCCCTTTTTGTTGTTGTTACTACCCCCCCCCCCGTTGTGTCATCTTCTCCTGGGTTTTTGTTTCCCAGGTGCATTATTTTGCACTTCTTTGCATTGAATTCTAGCTGCCATACTTCTGACCATTCCTCCAACCTTGCCAAGTCCCTTCTCATCCTTTCCATGCCTCCTTCTGTATCAACCCTGTTGCAGATCTTTGTATCATCTGCAAAGAGGCATACTTTTCCTTCCAGTCCCTATGCAATGTCACTTATAAAGACATTAAAAAGGACTGAACCCAGTACTGAACCCTGCGGTACTCCATTAGTAACCCCTCTTTCTTCAGAGTGGACTCCATTTACAATTACCTTCTGTGTCCTGTTGTCCAGCCAATGTTTTACCCAGGCTACCACCCTGGGACCCACTCCCAGGCTGGTTAATTTGATTATTAATCTTTTGTGTGGGACTGTGTGAAATGCTTTGCTAAAGTCTAGGTAGGTCATGTCCACAGCCCCTCCCTGGTCTACTACTATGGTCATTCAGTCAAAGAAATCAATTAGATTCATCTGACACGACCTTCCCACTGTGAACCAATGCTGCCTTGGATCCTGTGCCCCACTTTCCTCTTGGTACTCAACAATTCTTTCCTTCAGAAGTGATTCCATCACTTTCTCTACCACAGAAGTCAAACTGACAAGTCTGTAGTCTCCTGCCTCTGTCTTGCTCCCACTTTTGTAAAGGGGAATCACATCTGCCTTCTTCCAGTCCTCAGGTACCACACCATCCTCCCATGATTTGTTAAAAAGGGTAGTCAGTGGCATCACTAGTTCTCCCCTTTATTCTTTTAGAATTCCAGGGTGAATTCCATTGCTTTGTCCACCTTCAGTTTTAGGAGTTCTTTCAGAACCCTTTCTTCTGTGAAAGGACTGGGATCACCCCCCCCATCCAGAGTGCTTCTTTTAATTGGATTAGGCACCTCCCCCTCCTCCTTTTTTATGAATACTTAGCAGAAGTATTCATTCAGTATCCCTGCTTTTTCACTGTCCCTCTCTGCCCACCCACCATCCTTTCTATTCAGCCTCACTATCCCTCCCTTTGTCTTTCTACACTCCCTGATGTTACCTATAGAAGATTTTATCCCCCTTCTTAACCGAGTTGGCTATCTTTTCCTCAGTTTGGGCCTTTGCTATTCTGACTTACCTCCCTGCTTCCTTCTGCCTTAACTGGTACAGTTCTCTCTCCTGCTCCTTCTGTGTTTCCTTATACTTCCTAACAGCTATCTTTTTCTCCCTAAGCTTCCCTTCCACCTCTTTTGAGAACCATAGTGGCGATCGCTTTCATTTTGATTTGTTTATTTGCTTCACACAAAGGCTTGTTGCCTCTGTGATGGCAGTTTTGATGTTTCCCATTGTTGCTCCACCCTGCTTCTAGCCTGTTTGCTAGTGCTTTTCTAAGGCACTCTCCCATCTTGCCAAAGTCAGCCCTCTTGAAGTCCAGTACCCTCACTTTGTATGGCTTGACTCTGTAGCTGAGTTTATTGAACCACACTTTCTGGTGGTCACTTGTTCCAGATGGCTACTCACTTCTAGATCTGAGATCCTCTCACTGTCCCCATTTGAGAGTATGAGGTCTATGATTGCTCCCTCATGAGTGAGTTCCAAAACTAGCTGTCTGAGGCATGCCACCTGTAGGCATCAAGAATGGCCCTGCTCTTGGAAGTGGCTGCAGCAAAGGTGCTTCAGTTAACATCTTGCATATTCAGGTCCTCCATCAACAGTATCTCCCCTTTCTCTGCCATCCTAAGGATGCCTTCTATCATATCCTTGTCATTTCCTTCTCCCTGGCATGGTGGTCTGTATAGAACCCCTGTGCAGATTGTGGTGCCATTTCCAGTCTCTAAGGTGACCCACAGTGCCTCCTCTCCTCCCTGTTTACTTTTTTGTTCCATTGCTTTTATCCATTCTGTTATATAGAGAGCTACTCCTCCCCCTCTTCTACCCTCCCTGTCTCTCCTATAAGTTATGTACCCTGTTAACATCTCAGTCATGGTTCTCTGTGAACCATGTTTCTGTGACTGCTACGATATCCAGGCATCCCTCTTCCATCAAGGCCACAAGTTCAGGGAGCTTGTTACCCAGACTATGGGCATTGGTACTCATTACTCTCCATTTCTTGATGGCCTTACCCCTTTTTTGCTCCATCCCTGTCCTTATTGCCTTTGTAATATTCTCCATTTACCCCTGCCCTTCTCCCTATTGACATCTCTATCTTGGTGTTTACCTCATTTACTACCCTGATTTTTTTTGTGGGGTTAGGATTTCCCTGCTCCTTTGCAGTGTCTCCCCCTTGGCTAGTTTAAATGCTTGCCAATGAAGCATTTAAACCTATCACCTTGGATCCAGGTTCCCCTCCTAGGCAGATGCAGACCATCACGTTAGTATAGGCCTGCATCACTCCAGGTGGACCCCCAGTCCCCAGTGAAGCCAAATCCCTGAGGTTTGCACCAGTTTTTCAACCACTGATTGAATCCCATGGTGTGGAGCACCCTAGCCTCATCCATGCCATAGACAGGCACCACCTGTGAGAAGGTTACTGTGCATGCTACTTGTCTAAGGCCCCTCCCCAACTCCAAAAACTCTTCCTGCACTGCTCTGATCCCTTTCTCAGCCAGGTCATTTGTTCCTAGGTGGACAATGACATCCAGCTCCCTCCTCATGCAGCTGCTCCAGTAATCCTGAGGATTCACTCTCTGTCCCTCCAAACCATGATGCCAGGCAGGTGCCTTACCTCCCTCTCCCCTTCCTCTCCCAGTTCTACCCTCCTAACAATAGAGTCCCCCACCAGGAGTTGGTTCCTTCCCCTGTCGGGTTCCATGCCACCCTCCTGTGGGACTCCTTTGTGGAGGTTCCCAGCATCCTTCTTGGTCTCCACTGTGGGTGCCTCCATAGAGGAACCACACTTTGCCAGAATGGCATATGAATTGTGGAGAGGTACAACTGGAGGTATGCACCTCTGTTCCACCACCCTCACCCTCCCTGAGTCCACTGTGGTCCAACCACTCCTCTTTCTTGGCAACCTCTGAGGCAACGGTAGTGGCCCTGGTGGTCCCTGGGTGGGATAGGAGGTCCCCCAAATCCTGGACAACTCAGTCTGGAGATAAGCAACTTCCTCCCTCAGCCCAGAGAGGTGCCTGCAGATGGGACAACACCTCATCCTCCAGAATGTCTTCCAGAAGACTGCTGCTCTGCAGCTACTGCACTGCACCACTCCCATCATGTCTTATTTCTGGCCCCTTAATTGTTGTTTGGAATATTTACTCTTTCCTCAGTTTTTTCTCCCTACTTATTTACTGCCTCTCTGCCCTTTAAGCTCCTGATCTTCCTCTTCTGAGACAAGAAGTTCCTATATTTCTCAGTAGTCTCCTTATTTGTTCAGAGTCAGACCTCCAGCAGCTGTGGGGGGTGGGCAGAGAGATACTCTTTTTCTTCTAGGATGGTGAGTCTTTTGTGGCTTTCTGAACATTTAATCCCTGCTCCCAAACAGGAAGTTCCTGTTGTCAGACAAATCTTGTGCCTATAAAAGTAGAAGTGGCTTAGGGTGGGGGGGTAGAGGGGAAGGCAATATACTCCCAATAGAGAAGTATAGTTATAACAGCAGCTCCTTCTTCTTGGTGTTTTCTGCCTGTTCTCTGGCAGAAGCTATCTAGGGCAGTGTTTAAATCTGGTTTTAACCTGGCTTCCTTCTAGCTAAGCCACTCCCCCTACTTTACAGCTCTTTCTATACTTAGTAATTGCACAGATAACAATTCCCTTCAGCCACCTGAGACAAACACCTAGATAACTGCACAGATAACAATTCACTTCAGCCAACTCAGACAAACACACTTACTTTTTTGTTTTGTTTTGTTTTTACCCTAAATTGAAGGTTCCAGTGGCAGCGTTCTAGTTCTTTAGTCCCAGTAGAGAAGTATAGTTATAACAGCAGCTCCTTCTTCTTAGTGTTTTCTGCCTGTTCTCTGGCAGAAGCTATCTAGGGCAGTGTTTAAATCTGGCTTTAACCTAGCTTCCCTCTAGCTAAGCCACTCCCAGACTTCACATCTCATTCTACACTTAGTAATTGCACAGATAACAATTCCCTTCAGCCACCTGAGAAACACACCTTGATAACTGCACAGATAACAGTTCACTTCAGCCAACTCAAACACACTAACTTTTTTTTTGTTTGTTAATTTTTTTTACCCTAAATTGAAGGTCCCAGTAGTGGAGTTTGAGTTCTTTAATCCCAGTAGAGAAGTATATTTTTTACTTATTTATTTATTCATGATTCGGAAAGTACCTTTGAGTCAGAGACTTGTTTACAAAGGTTCCACATCACATAGATTGGACAATACAGAAATTAAGGTAACATACACTTTGATACATGGAAACAGTACAACAATGAGGCTCAAAATCAGTAACAAAACAGTCATATGGATATGTTTTAACAGCAGCTCCCTCTTCTTGGTGTTTTCTGCCTGTTCTCTAAAGAGGAGGGGACCAAGGATTGATCATTGCAGAACACTAATGTTAATGGTGGAAAGGTCAGATTCAGGTGAGTTGTATCTAACAAACTGCTGTTTGTCAGTGAGGTAGCTGTCATACCAGGAAACAGCATCAGCGGAGATACCAATGGATAGCATTTTGGATTTAAAGAGAGAATGGTCTACTAGAGCAAAGGCCTTTGTAAAGTCAATGAAAATAGCACCTGTAAATAGTCCATTATCCATGGCAGCTTTAGTGTCATTTGTAAATTTGAGAAGAGCAGTGGTGGCACTGTGGCCTTTCCTGAAACCATGCTGAACTTTGGAGAGGAGGTTTTTGTGATGAAGACACTTATTGATTTGCACAGAGACTGTTTTTGTCTGGAAGTTTACTCAGAACTGAAAGGATAGCTATTGGGCGATAACTGGCAATGGATTTAGAGTTGCCGTTCTTAAAAAAAGGGACAACCTTAGCAGTCTTCTAGATATCTGGAACAATCCCTGATTATAAGGACAGATTAAAGATTCTAGCTAGGGGAGACAAGGAGAGGAGCAGCTAGTTTTAATAGCCTAGGCTCTAGGCCATCAAGGCCTACACTACAGCAGACAGAGATGGAGTTAATTAGCCGATGAGCCTCCATTTTAGTGAGTGCACACAGGTAGAAGCCGGGGGTAGTATTAGGAATGTCTTTAGAGATGAGGGGATGGAAGTGTGAGTAATGAGGCCATGCAAGTGTATCAGGCCAGTCAGAAAAGGGATGGTTGAAGGCACTTGCAGTGGTGACATGGTTATTACAGTGAGTACCATCAAGCACCTTATCATTAATGGACTGAGTGTGCTTGTCACCCATGAAACTTTTAATGTAATTCAAAAATGTTTTGAAGTCACCAGCAGTATCAAGCAGCAGGTTCTTGCAATAGGAGCTCTTTGCAGAGCATACAGACTTTTTGTAAGTGTTTCTCTTGGTTCTGCACTCTATCAAATCAGTCTGGTGACCAGGGGCCCAATATTCAAAACTTTGCCTGGGCACAAAACCGAGTTTGCTCGCACAAACAGAGTTTTGCACAGAAGTGAAATATTGAAAAGCTTGGTTAGCACATGCAAACTCAGTTTGCATCCAAGCAAAAGCGGGGGGGGGGGTGGCACAATGTAAATGAAGGGGCAGGGCCCTGAATATTGGTGCAATCCAATGTTCAGAGTATGTACGCCGCTCAAGGCTGTTTTGCATGGTCCCCTTGCACAGTGCACATACCACTGATTGAAACCCTGAATTACTCCTGCACAGTTCTATGTGATAAGAGCAATTAAAAAACAGCCCCTCCCCCAAAAAACAGTGAATGCACATTGCTGAAGATCAAAACAGTGATGAACACTACAGCACAGTGCAGAAACAGCAATGGCTGGCCATGTTTTTAAAGGGGGGGTGCGACATGTACTGACCTCACCCTCCACACTCCCCATCTCTGAAATAACTATCACAGGGAGGCATTGAGGAATAGGTAAAAACTCAGAAGGGGGGCTGCTCCCTGGGGGTACAGAGGTTGGCAAGGGGAGAAGGAAAATGGGTGTTCAACAAAGGCAAAAAAAATTAACAATGAGCAAAACAAACAAACAAATAAAAAACAATATGTCCCTTAGCCAGCCCCAAACCCGGGTCTGCCAGTTACAAAGATGGCAACTCTCATCACTGCACCAGATGGCCAGCTCAGAACTGGCCCAATCAATAAATCCCTATGTACTGCACAAAACAAGTACCCCCTACTGAAAGGAAATTGTTGAACTTAAAATGTGCTATAAAGAACACATAGTGCATTTGACATTCACTATTTTCATGACACCCAAATTGATTCACTTGAACTGATTCACTCTATTCACAGAATATCCTCCCACACAACCCTAGCATTTGGCAGAGGAAGTGGGCAGCCCCCCCCAACACAGCAATCCCTAGTGGTCTAGTGGTCCCTCTCCTATCGCCAATCACCGTTGCATTCTGAAAAACATATGGAACTCCCTGATGATTTAGTGGTCCCTCCCTCATCATCAAGCACCATCCCGATATATACTGTACTATATTCTCCCTGGTGGTCTAGTGCTCCCCGCCAATGACTGGCCCAATGATAATACATAAAACTTTTCTTGGTGGTCTAGTGGTCTCTCCCCTGCCAATCGCCGTTCTGGTGTACTGTACTATATTCTGCCTGGTGATCTAGTGCCCCTCTGCCAATCACTGGCCCAATGATAATACATAAAACATTTTCCTAGTGGTCCCTCTCCCTGATGATCACCATCCCAGTGTACTGTAACATATTCTTCCTGATGGCTAGTGGTCCCTCCCCCCACCTGATCATCCACCCAATACTCATAACAAATATTCCCTGGTGTCTAGTGTACCCCCATCCCTGATCCCCTGTATAGTTAACAGAACCCTTTCCCTGCAGGTCACGGGGACCACACCTCCCCCACCCTGGCTGATAGTGATCCACCAACCTGCTTCCCCCTTCCTGGAACAGAACCAGCAACCAGTACAGCCCTACTCTCTCCACCATGGCTGGCCACTGAATAAGCTGTCACTGAGTGCATGCAGTATACCACTCAACCACCAGGAAAATGTTTTATGTATTTTCATTGGGCCAGCGATTGGTGGATATACTACCACCAGGACCACCAGGGATATATATTTTATTTCAGATTGGGACAACGTTCAGTGATGGGGGAGGGAGCACTAGACCACCAGGGGGTTTATATATTTTACTGAATGGGACAGCAATCAGTGATGGGAGAGGAACCACTGGACCACCGGGGAGTTCTATATATTTTACTGACCAGGACAGCAATCGGTGATGGGAGATGGACCACTAGATCATCAGGGAGTTTATATGTTTTTCAGAATGGGACAGTATGTGGTGATGGGGGAGGGACTACTTGACCACCAGGGAGTTCTATATATTTTACTGAATGGTAATCAGCGATGAGGGAGGGACCACTAGATCACCAGGGGGGTTCTATATATTTTTTGGCACAGAACAGTGATTGGTAATTGGACAGGGACCATCTGACCACCAGGAAGTTCTATATATTTTTCTGAACAGGATGGTGATCAGTGGGGGGACACCACTAGCACCGGGGATAGCTCTCAGTGCATGGACAATCGGGGGTGGCACCTGCACAGAACAGCCTCACTCCCTATACAAATTGGCCCATAATGGTCATGCAAATAGCCTCTTAGCACCTTGCATGCCCAATGTGCTCATTTGAATAGGTTCCTTTGAATATGGGAAATTTAGCTCAGGTGCAAGCGATTGTGCCATTTTATTTTGGAGGCTGTATCTGTCTTGCACTAGGGGGTTTATCTCTGGGTCTCAATGGCCCTATATTCAGTCAAATAGGGCCAATGCACTATTCTACTAAAGATAGCAGTTTTGGACACATGGACAACTGCAGGGGAAGCACAAAGTTTTGCCCTCTGCTTTGCCCAGATTTGAATATCTGGTCCCAGAAGTTTTAAATTTGGTCCAGCTTCTGTCTCTAGCCTTTATTAAGGCAAGGAGTCTTTGTGTAGCCACCTTGTGGGAAAGCCTTTGATTCTTCATGTAACTCATTGGGGTATGCAAGTCTTGGAGTGCACAGAAATGGGTGATAAAATAATTTATGGCCACATTGACATTATTAATGTCATAAAGTGGCCTTCAGTCAACCCTATATATGTTACAGACCTAAAATGAGTAGGGCATGTATATAACACCAGACCTGTATGGCATGACTCCAGACCTATAGCTTGACCTTGGGACACAAGTGTAGGGGACGGAGCAACTATTAGGGTGGCTATTTGAACATGTTGTATATACTGGCCCTGTATGAAGTACCACACCATTAGTGCATTGCCCCATACATGTAGCCTCATACTAGGTAAAAAGAGGAAGTGCAGGAGATGGGATTGGAGCTAGACTTGATTATCCTAATAGCACATTTCCAAACTTTGTGGTCATTGGGTTGAAAACCATAACAACACATTTCCAAAGTTTGAGGGTTTGAGTTGTATACAGTAGCAACCCTAATCTGTATTAATGTAGTTTTGTGTTTTTTTGTAATGCATTTCCTTAGTTTTTGAGACAGTACAGTGGTAATTTGCTTTGTGCAGGGTCCTTGAGGCCCTGTGCAAAGCAAAAGGTGACTCCTAGCTTTCTTTGTGTCTCCTAACTTTCATTATGCAGAGTAAGATACACAGGGCACTTCAGTTCCTGTTCATGAGTCCTAACTTTCTTTGTGCAGGGCCCTGCAGTATGTGGGAATGGCAGAACTCATTGTCTACTCTTCTGGCAGTCTCCAATGATAGACACCAGGGGCTGGATTTTTAAAGCACCAAGAATGACACAAGGTGCTTGTACCAGAAAAGAATAATGCAAGAAGCAAGCTGAGTCAAAATATCCATTAATTCTGATTTTCTAATGCTTCTTGCATCAAAAGCAGAACTGCTTGCACCAAAAAATTGGGTACACCATGTCACAGTGCTGCTTGCATCAAAAAATAATGCACCATCCCATTTTTGGAGGATTTTCAAAGGTGGAAACTGTTGACAGTGTGACGAAGATGCTTGCTGCTGTTAGACCAGCCAGAGCTGGTCTAACTGACACTGGAGCATATAAAGGTGGGGGTAGATTATGTAGAGGGTTGGTTAAAGAGCCAATATTCCCTTGTAGGACTAGTTGACAGTGTTTTGGGGGCAGAACATGCCACTGTCTTGGCCATTTCATCTATGGTAATTTTTTACTCTGCTTGCATCATTTTTGTGCCATGCACTATTTTTTTAACTCAATTTGCTTCATTTTTTGATTCAATCTACATCATTGTTAAGCTCCCCTTTGTGTCACTTTTCTCCATGCATGCATTTTGACTTAATTTACTTCATTTTTTTTGACTCATCTTGCTTCATTTTTTGACTCAACTTACGTCATTGTTGAATTTGGATTTGTGTCAGTTTTCTCCGTGCATGCTCTTTTTCTTTTTTTACACCTCTGTTACCCTCTCCTTCCAATCCTTCAGACCTCTGATCAATCTCTCCCAAGAGCACCCCTCATGGAGTCTGACCCTAGAGTGTCAGGCTATCTTCATTCCTCTCCTTTCAGACTCCTCTACCTTGGAGTTCCTGCACACAGTGGGGTCTGCCCATGAGAGGGTGATCAGTGGTGTGGATCAGTCCTCATCTAGGACTGAGAGTTTTTTTTTCTGTTTTTCTTCCTTGTTCCTTCCCATAACCCCTCCTCCCCCGAGGATGTCGGCACGCAGGACTTGACATCCAGACAGATGATGGGCAGACGCTCATTGCCATCAAGTGTCCACAATGACCTCCCCACCCTGACTCTGCAGAGCTGTCTGGTGCCTCTATGCCCATGCTTTCACAGGCACAGGCGCATCAGGTGCCCAAGAGCACCCCAGGATCCCACCCTCAGTGGAGGAGAGCACTCGCCGGGGCGCTCAATCCTCCTCCTCCTCCCCTCCAATCCCCGGTGACCCGACTCCATTCCCAAACCCAGGTCGCCAGCGTGGTGTGACGTATGGCATCCAGCGCCTCAACCCTCAGCACCACCAGGCCTATGCATGCTCTTTTTGACTCAATTTGCCTCATTGTTTTGACTCATCTTGCATCATTTTTACTCTGCATCATATTTGTGACTCAACATGTGGTCAATTTTGCTCCAACTCACTCTGTGCATCATATTTTTGCCTCAGCTTTGCCTCATACTCAGTTTGGGTCATATGCTTGATGCAGGGGACCTCTTGTGTCATTTTAAGGGCCCTTTGAAAATCCATCCCAGGAGTGCAGTCATGACTGAGACAATGTGGATTCTAAAGGTAATTTAGTGTAGATCACCATTAATTCTGGTGGGAGTTGTGATAGGGTCAGTAAGTGACCTATCATAGGTAAGGTTCAGATTAGAGCTTGTAGCGATGTGCAGTTAGTGGCGCCACCTACCTGGACATCACCACAAGCTAATGTACACTATTTCACCGTTATAATTTCTTTTAGACCTCCCTACCCTGAGTCAAGAGTCTACCAAACTGAGCTCATAATAAAAGCACCCTCCTGTTCTGTCCCAAGAATGCTGCATGTGCATACTACCAAGCAGGGCCAATATGCAGCTGGGTGACTGGGTCTAAGCACCTGTCTCTGATTAAAAAAGGAATTCATTTTAAAGCAGCACCAAAATTGCAAGGCTCTTCTTCATGATGCCAGAATGTGGATGTCCTATAAATAAGAAATAGATAGTTACTAGAAGAAAATATGCTTACCTTCATTCTGTCTTTTCTCTGCTTTCTCTTCCCATGGCTTCACTGGGCTGGCCATTCAGTGGTGATTTATTCTTCTATTACTCTTTCTTCTCACCCCCCCCGGACAACATTAGGTCCAAGCCCTCAGGCCCCAGGGTTGAATAGGAGCCAGTATGTAAGGATTATCCAGTCTTTAAAGGGCTGGTGCTGCCTGTTCAAATCCTAAGGTGTCCCTTCTACTTGGAACTCATGGCTGCCTGGCAGTATAAAAGGCTGTAGGCCAAGCCAGATAAATGTAAATAAAACTAATTGCATAAAGTCACAGTTTAAGCATAAGCAAACACATGGTGATAAGGAGGAAATGTTTTTTGTAATGTGTGTTAAATGCATATGTTAAATGTATGTTAAGTGTCTTTTGTGTGGTATAATGTCCTGTTTTGAGTGTCCATTGTACTAGTATGAAATGAAGTAGAAACCTCACCTTAAAGGGAGCTCTGCTTCTTAGAAGCCAGCTTGCCATAAAATGGAGCCTTACATACCTGTGTGTTGTAAGTGAAACAGATCATGTGACAAAGAGGGGAGGTGTATATAAGCCCTGTGAAACTGAAGCTAGTCAGTCCGTCTTTGGTGTGGGTAAGACAAAAACCTCAAAGAGGAGTCTGAAATGCCAAGATAAAAAGGTTTCAAGCAAAGACTTGGTAGATTGTGCCAGAGAGAGGGATTCCTGCTGATTTACAGTACCTTGTTAGTCTGTTTAACCTGATCTTTTCTTACAAAGAACTGCCCGTACTGTCCGCAAAGTTGTCTCAAAGACTTTCCTTTTTAAGAAAAACTGACATTGTCAAATAAAACCACGCCAGCTGTGTGTTAAGCCTGACACCTGAGGTCTGTTTTCCTTTTGCAAACCCACTACTCTCCAACAGGAATGTAATGGATCTTTGGGAGGGAAAGATGATCCTAAGGGACTACCCTCAAGGGAGCTCCATAGTTGCCTCGTTATGTACAGAGAAATTCACCAAAACATGTGCCTTCACTTTGGATTGACATTTTGGTCCTGTCTGTCACAAACAGATGCAGTCAACTGTAATGAGGATGGTGAGATATCTGTTGCCAAAAATTGGACTGCTAAAACGTATAGGAAATGGGCCTACTGTTTGTATGGGGAATCCCAAGCTAGCACTGTGTGAATATTGGCAACATTACCTCTACTAGAGAGTCTGTAAAGATTGCCATCGACTGCTTGAAGGCAGGCTGAGGTTGACACTGGTGCTCTTGTGCCCAGCACACTGTCTGGTGAAAGACCCTGTTAATGTGAGGTGCCCAGAGCCAGGGTGGACATTAGCCAGGAGCGCCAGAGTGAATATCCCAACAGCGATGCTGCCTTTTGCACACCAGCTAAATTGACACAGCAGTGGCATGGTAGTAAATGAAAAATAATTGAACCCAAAGTGTATAGCAAGGCGGGAGCTCTGGTACATTCAGAAGGCAGCATAGGAAAGGCTCTGTCCTGAGGTAAAACCTCACCCACAGATATGGTGCAAGAAATAAGAGGAGATATGGGGATCCTGTAAAAGATGTGTAAAGGGTAAAACTTTTTTAAGGTACCCTAAGGTTTTAACTTATGTCTATGGTCCAGACAGTGCCTATCTTGCAATGTTGACAAGGACAGCAATTGTTGGGGTGGTGTTCCCATGTATGTAACTGTCAATATGTTTGTAAACATGACAACAGCCCATCATGTAGCACAGTGATTTCTCATATGACCAAACAGGCACCAAGCAAAGCTCATCAAGAAATGAACAGAAAGGAAAAGAACTGCACATAGCTAGAGACGGAGTGTATTTGATTGCATAACATATTTAAAATGATTCCTCAAATGCAAGGAAAAAGATGGGTGTTCAGAGCCCTTTTAAAACTTCAACATATGTGATCTGTCAAAGCCTATTTAGTAAGGCATTCCACATGAGCAGGGTGGCCACAGAAAAGGCCCTTTCACCAATGATTTCAAAAGGACACAGAAAAACAACAGCAGATTATCCCCTGTTGAACAGAGCAGCCAAACTGGAGTATATGGGACCCAGAGATTTTTTATGCAGTCAGGACCCAGCTGCTACATGAGTCTTGCTTGATGCATCATTACCACAGCCCCCTGTTGGCAACAGGCTCCCATGAGCAAAGGGAGATAGCCTATCTGAACTGGAATGGTGAAATGGAATAGCACCATCACTTCTGAGGGCCATATTATGTGGCTGACATGCTAAAGACCACATATGTATGGCATGCACAGTGCATAGGGGCTGTTTGCATGTTTCCACAGTATGTGGCCACTAGCAGCTTTGCACAATACTTCCATGAACAAACGCAGGAGGCATGTACACAACCTCAGTTACCCCCCACATGGAAGCCCTACCAACCTATGCCATCCCTGGCAATCTAGCAGAACCCCTTCTATGAGCTGATTCCTGTTGGTACTGTGAAACTGTATTCATGCCCTTCCCTGGCTGCCTAGTGGACCCCTCTTCACCTAATCTGATGTTGTGGTTATGTACTGATGCCCATCCATGGCACTTTATTGGTGCCCCCAGACAATCACTGTCAAAGCCTTCCTCTTCAGTCCACCAACTGAGCAACCATGAGTTCCACCCTGTCAGTCCTCTCCCATCCATCCATAGGTGAGCTGCTATCAGGTTCTCAAACACTGACTGGCTATGACCCACCCCCCACCATGCTCACCACCTTGGCCATCTGCCATCTGATTTATAGGTGGTGAGCAAGCACATGCTACAGAAACAGTTCTGTCTACAAATGCATGCATTCACTCCTTATAAGTAAGATGGTACCCTTCTGAGTTGGTGAGAGAAGGGTATGTTTCAGTTGTCATCTGAAGACACAGTGGTGGCTGACCTATGGACAGGTGGGTGAGTAGCGATACAAAGGGGTTGTGGGCAGTGGGTGCTCACTGGGTAGGCCGGGGGTGACTTTGACAGTGGTCCATAAGGGGGTAATACTGGAATGTCAGGGATGAGTTTCAGTACAATTCCACAGTACCGGACTTGGTGAGGGATGGGGACCCAGTACATTGCCAAGGGAAGGCTTTTTTGACAGTTCCAAAATATTAATAGGGATCAGATGAGGAAAACGGGTTCACCAGGCTGCAAGGGAAGGGCTTTACTACAGTTCTGCAATATTGACAGGATTCAGTTAAGGGAGGGGGTCACTAGACTGCCAGGCAAGGGCTTTAGTACAGTTCCACAATACTGTCAGGGACTTGGTAATGGGGTGTCCATTAAACTGCCTAGATATTTGATACTGCACAGTACTGATAGCAGTTGGTGTGGGGTAACAATTAAACTGCCAGGGTTTGGAGCTGCAATATAGCTCTGTACTAACAGGGATGTGGCAGGTGGAAGCAGGGTTCCCCAGTCCCAATGTTGCTGGGGGGCATGAGTCACACACCACTGTTCACATTGACAAAGCAAGGTTTCATTAGCATTAATCAGGGCTACCCTAAACTGCCTCGTACCACTTACAAAAGCCTTTGAATATACCATTACATCCTGTATGCAAAAGGGTACTTTCATTTGCAAGGTTGCAGTGTAGTCTGTATATCAGCGCCAACCACTGTGTGCAGTGCCATGTACCCACTGAATATGGACACCACCCCCTGCAAAGATGAACTGAGTCTGGTCAGCTTGGTGGTATGCTGTTTAGTGCTATGCTAACCTTCATAATATGGGGATCATTGCATCTTGTTCTTCCTGTCCCTCATAAACACTAAAGTATCACCCTTAGCATTTAAATATTTAATAAGTTACAGTATCTTACCTTAAAGGTTTTAAAATAATTAGATACAAAATGGACAGAAAACATAGATGAAAGAGCAGCCTTTTTGACTGAGGGCCTATAAATTGTGTGTGTGCATGTGTGTGTGAGTGTGTGTGTGTGTGCACTGAGCAATTTGTGTGTGTGTGCACACTCTGTGCAAAGCAAAATTTATAAGCCCTTTGCTAAAACATTCCTTTCTTGGGAGGATTGATTTATAGCACAACTGGGTTTAAAAGACTGTTCTTTTATCTACGTTTTGTATCTAATTACTCTCCTTGTGTATCAACAGAACTGTCACAATTCTGCTTCATGTACTTTAAAGTGGTTTCTTTGTGTAACTGCCATTTTCTGATGAAGGACTCTGTAATCTGAAAGTTTAAGCACATTCTGTGAATCTTTTGTTGGTCCAATAAAAGGTGTCAAATTACCTATTTTGTGCATCTTAAAGTTTTTAGTCACCTTGAACTTAAACACTAACTAGAAACCTTCACTCAACAGGAAGATTTTGAAAATCATTGTGCAGCATGTTGACTTCTATAAAAAAACATCACATAGCTGGTATATTTTCAAAAGCTTCAGGTAGTATTTCTGCTTTGTGAAAACCATTGCACAGCAAGTACATTTTAGAAATCATAATGCAGCATCAAGATTTTGGAAACCATCACACCTGCATAGGAGTGATATACAGACCTCCAGCACAGGGAGGAGCGGTGGATAAGGATATGATGGAAGCAATGCAAAGGTTGGCAAGCAAGGGGGAGATATTGCTGGTGGAGGACATCAATCTACCAGATGTGGATTGGAGCCTTCCAGCTGCTGCAACAGTTAGAAGTAGGGCATCCTGGACTGCCTGCAGGGGGAATTCCTCAGGCAACTGGTCAAGGAATCCACTTATGGAGGGGGCAATACTGGACCTGGGACTGACAAGTGGGGACAGTGTTGCTGACATCATGGTGGGTAGCCACCTGAGGACCAGTGATAATGTACGGTGTGGTTCAATATGAGAACTGGGTCAGAATTAAACCACACTAAAACATAGGTCCTGGACTTCAGGAGGTCCGATTTTAAGAAAATGGGAGAATGCATCAGGGACACCTTACCAGGGATAGGAAAACTGGGTGGAGTTGAGGAACAGTCGGCAAAAATAAAGGAGAGCATCAAGGAGGCAACAAACCTCATTCTTTAGCAAGTTAACAAGGGCAAGAGAAAAAAAGAGACTACTACAGTTCTCTACAGAAGTAGCAGAGAAAGTAAGGGCAAAACAGCTAACATTTAGAAGGTACAAGACGATATAGATGGAAGAGGACAGAAACATAGAAACATAGACTTTGATGGCAGATGAGGACAGCTTGGCCCACCCAGTCTGCCCATTTCCCTACCTACTGGATAAGCTGCAGATCCCAGTTAACCAACAGCCTATTTCTTCCTACCCCACAAGAAATGCCTTATGTCTGTCCCATGCATTCTTGAATTCTCCCACAGTTTTAGACCCCACAACCTCCTCAGGAAGGCTGTTCCATGCGTTCACTACCATCTCTGTGAAAAAATACTTCTTCATATTACCCCTGAGCCATTCCCCACCACTTCTTCCAATTCTGTCCCCTTCTTCTTGCACATCTCTTTTTCTGAAAGATGCTACCCTCTTGGACTTTGTTGATCCCACTGAAGTACTTAGAAGTTTCTATCATGTCCCCCCTCTCCCTCCTTTCCTCTGGGGTATACATATTACGCTCCTTTAGTCTCTCCATGTATGGCTTCTCTTGCTGACCCTCTCTTGCTGACCCTGCACCATTTTAGTTGCCCTCCTCTGGACTACCTCCATCCTATCTATGTCCTGTCAGAGATGGAGTTTCCAGAAATGGACACAGTACTCTAGATGGGGTCTCACCAACTGTCTGTACAGAGGGATAATAACTTCCTGTTTCCTGCTGGTGATGCCTCTGCCTATACATCCCAGTATCCCCCCAGCCCTCACTACTGCATTCTCACATTGCTTGCCAACATTAAGGTCATCTGATATGATTACCCCCAGGTCCGTCCCTTTCCATTTTGTTGTTGTTACTACCCGCCCCCCATTGTGTACTCTTCCCCTGGGTTTTTGTTTCCCAGGTGCATTATTTTGCACTTCTTTGCATTGAATCCAAGCTGCCATACTTCTGACCATGCCTCCAACCTTGCTAAGTCCCTTCTCATTCTTTCCATGCCTCCTTGTGTATCAACCCCGTTGCAGATCTTTGTGTCATCTGCAAGGAGGCATACTTTTCCTTCCAGTCCCTCTGCAATGTCACTTATAAAGACATTAAAAAGGACTGGACCCAGTACTGAGCCCTGTGGTACCCACCTAGTAACCCCCCTTTCTTCAGAGTGGACTTCGTTTACTATTACCTTCTGTGTTCTGTTGTCTGTAGCCAATGTTTTACCCAGGCTACCACCCTGGGACCCACTCCCAGGGTGGCTAATTTGTTTAATAATCTTTTGTGTGGGACTGTGTCAAATGCCTTGCTAAAGTCTAGGTAGGTCATGCCCACAGCCCCTCCCTGGTCTACTACTTTGGTCACCCAGTCAAAGAAATCGATTAGACTCATCTGATATGACCTTCCCACTGGGAACCCATGATGTCTTGGGTCCTGTGCCCCACTGGCCTCTAGGTACTCAACAATTCTTTGCTTCAGAAGTAATTTCACCACTTTCCCTATCACAGAGGTCAAACTGACAAGTCTGTAGTTTCCTAACTCTGTCTTGCTCCCACTTTTGTGAAGGGGAATCACATCCGCCCTTCTCCAGTCCTCAGGTACCACACCATCCTCCCATGATTTGTTAAAAAGGGTAGTCAGTGGTGTCACTAGTTCTCCCCTTAATTCTTTTAGAATTCTGGGGTGACTCCTGTCATGCCCCATTGCTTTGTCCACCTTCAGTTTTAGGAGTTCTTTCAGAATCCTTTCTTCTGTGAAAGGACTGGGATCAGCCCCCGTATACAGAGTGCTTCCGTTAACTGGATAGGTACCTCCCCTCCTCCTCTTTTGTGAATACTGAGCAGAAGTATTCATTCAGTATCCCAGCTTTTTCACTGTCCCTCTCTGCCCATCCAACGTCTATTCCATTCAGCCTCACTACCCCTCCCTTTGTATTTCTATGCTCCCTAATGTACATATAAAAGGTTTTATCCCCCTTCTTAACAAAGTTGGCTATCTTTTCCTCAGTTTGGGCCTTTGTTATTCTGACTGCCTTCCCTGCTTTCTTCTGCCTTTACAGTTTTCTGTCCTGCTCCTTCTGTGTTTCCTTATGCTTCCTAAATGCTATCTTTTTCTCCCTAACCTTCCACGCCATCTCTTTTAAGAACCATAGTGGCTTTTTCTTTCATTTAGATTTGTGTATTTGCTTCACACAAAGGCTTGTTACCTCTGTGATCGCAGTTTTGATGTGTACCCATTGTTGTTCCACCCCTCCTTCTTGCCTGTTTGCTAGTATTTTTCTAAGGCACTCTCCCATCTTGCCAAAGTCAGCCATCCTGAAGTCCAGCACCCTCACTTTTGTATGGCTTGACTCTGTAGCTGAGTTTATCGTGAACCACACTTTTTGGTGGTCACTTGTTCCCAGATGGCTACCCACATCTAGATCTGAGATCCTCTCACTGTCCCCCATTTGAGAGTATGAGGTCTATGATTGCTCTCTTCTGAGTGGGTTCCAACACTAGCTGTCTGAGGCATGCTCCTTGTAAAGCATCGAGAATGGCCCTGCTCTTGGATGTGGCTGCAGCAAAGGTGCTCCAGTTAACATCTGGCATCCGGATAGGGAGAGATTGCAGGAGAAACAATGGGAAGCAGAGAAAGCAGTTAGGAGCTCAAAGGCACAGACAGAGGAGAATACTGCCAAGCCAGCAAAAAGGGGGATAAAACATTATTTAGGTATATAAGCCAAAAGAAGAAGACCAAAGAAGGAATAGTAAGGCTAAAAAGGGAATGAGGGGTTTGTGTGGAAGAGGACGAAAAAAAAAGCAGACATATTGCACAAATAGTTTTGTTCAGTATTTATGGATGAAGGGGCAGGTGACAGCCACAGGTAAGAGACAAGAGCATTAAAGATTGGAAGGTGAACACTAGTCCTTTCACAGAGGAGAGAGTATTTAAGGAACTAACATAACTAAAACTGGACAAAGCAATGGAGCCTGACAAGGTACACCCCAGAATACTGAGGGAGCTCAAGAAGGTACTGGCTGCCCTTCTGACAGCCCTGTTCAAGCTATCACTAGGTAAGGGGGAAGTTCCAAGGGACTGGAGGAGAGGAGATGTGGTCCCACTTTGAAAAGTTTACTTTATTGTTTTACCAGGATAAGGCTCCATTGAGCAAGCTCATTTACAAGGAGGTCCTTGGAAGAACTGTATAAGTAATACAACAATCACAATACAGTAAAGAAGTTAAGAGAACCAATACATATACGTTATATAATACAAGGACCCAACAGGCTAAATTGATACAATTCTAGATGGTGTATCAGTAAATGCATACAAACATAATTGAAAAAAACAAAAAAAGGCACTGCGTCAGCATGTGGTCTAAAAGAAAAACAAAATGGTTATATTAAATGCAGCTGAAAATAGAAAATAGAGTTAAAAATCTACGTTTCGACCCTAGGTCTTCTTCAGGAAATATCTAAAAGAGAAAAAAAAACAAAGTTAGTGTAGAGGGGAGGTAAAATGAGGGATATATATATGGGGAAAGAAGAAAGGAGAGGCTCAGGGAGAAGAAGTGATGATGGGTAAGATTAAGAGAGAATCTGTTAAACAAAAAGGTGATGATCGGAAAGATAAAGCATAATAGGAGTGAAACAGCTAGGGAAGTTCCCAGGTGGGGACTAATTAACAAGGCATAGTAAGAAGGCTGAAAGGTGACAAATGTGTGGAAAGGAGACAGAGATGGAGCTTATGGTGAAAATGAAAAAGAAATTAAATGAGTACAAAAACAAATAGACTTTAGGGGAAAAAAGGGGTGGCTGAAAGATGTTAGTGGAAAATAAGTCTATCATTTAAACCAGAGGGCTGCTGGGAGCCCAAGGCGGATGATCAGCTTGGCTTCCATGTTTTTTCTATGGTCAGGATCCCAGAAGCCCTGCTGAAGGACACAAACAGAAAGGTCATTGACACTGTGGTCCCCGGAGATAAAGTGGGATACAATGGGTTTAGCAATGTCACCATTACTGACTGCTCTGCAACGTTCCCTGAAACAGTCAGCAAGGCACCTACCAGTCTCTCCGATGTAAATAGCTGTACACTTCCTGCAAAGAATACAATACTCCACGTTAGTGGAGGTGCATGAGAACTCCTTGGTGTTGTGAAAAACACCTGTAGGCCCCTGAATTTCAGTCACACTGGAAATAAATTTGCAGGCGTAGCAGTGAGTCCTGTTGCAAGGTTTGGTACCTGGGAGGGAGGAACTGTTAGGTGTAGGTAGGCTGCTTTTAACCAGGAGATTCTACAGGTTTGGTGGCCACCGGTAGGAAGCAATAGGTGGTTCTGTAAAGGAAGCACCAATGTTAGGGTCAGTTTGTAAAATGGGAAAGTTACTGGTGATGATCCTGTGAAGAGAAGGTGTGCTCTGATTGAAAGGAAGCACTAGTGGAATTCATGTTGTTCTTGTGTGACAGTATCCTTCCTGGGGGGATCAAGGTTACTGGGCATGTTACTGACCCAGGAGAGTGCTCTGTCCACTGTGCTTTTATGGTATCCCCTGTTGATAAAAAAACTATGCATTATTTGGGTCTGCTCAGCAAAATTATCCTCTTCACTGCATAACCTGCGAAGTCTAAGAAACTGTGAATAAGGCAACATAGAAACATAGAAACATAGAAGTTGACGGCAGATAAGGACCGCAAGGCCCATCCAGTCTGCCCATTTCTTTTTCTACCTTATAAATGTGCCATCGGCCTTTGCTCTGTCAGTGACCTATCTATTCATAGTCATTTGTATTGCTCCCTTATGCCTATCCCATGCCTGTTTGAAGCCCTGCACTGTATTCATAGCCACCACTTCTTGTGGTAAGCCATTCCATGCATCTACCACCCTTTCTGTGAAAAGAATTTCACATTCCCCTTAATCGGCCTCCTCTAATCTCATGCTGTGTCCTCTTGTCCTGCTATTTTTCTTATATTTAAACATGTTAGACTCTTTCACCTTGTTTATGCCCTTAAGGTGTTTAAATGTCTCGATCATATCACCTCTCTCCCTCCTTTGCTCAAGGGTATACATATTGAGCTCCGTTAATCTGTCCTCATATGTCTTCTGATGCAGTCCCTGCACCATTTTGGTTGCCCTTCTGGACTGCCTCAATTTGGTTAATGTCCTTGTGAAGATGTGGCCTCCAATACTGCACGCAGTACTCCAGATGGGGCCTAACTAATGTCTTGTACAGAGGATTATTACCTCCCCTTACGACTTGTGATACCCCTACTAATACACCCTAAAACTCCCTAGCCTTACCTACTGCTTTAGAGGTCTGCTTGGATGATTTTAGGTCATCAGTGATGATGATGCCCAAGTCTCTTTCTTCCTTTGTGACTGCTAGCAACTCCTCCCAGCCTATAGGTGGCTTCAGGGTTTCTTCCCTATGTGCATGATTTTGCACTTCTTTGCTTTAAATCCCCGTTGCCACTCTTCTGACCATTCTGCTAGTTTATCCAGATCTCTTCTCATTCTGCCCACCCCATCTGGATCATCTACTCTGTTGCAGATTTTGGTGTCATCTGCAAACAGACAAGCCTTATCCTCTAGTCCATCTGCGAGGTCACTAATGAAGATGTTGAATAGTACTAGCCCCAGGACTGATCCCTGAGGTACCCCACTTGTGACTTGCATCTCTTCTGACTGTATACCATTTACCACCACTCTCTGTTTTCTGCCAGTCAACCAGTTTGCCACCCAGTTGACCAACTTCTGACCCACCCGAGCCTACCTAGCTTATTTATCAATCTTCTATGTGAACAGTGTCAAAAGCTTTGCTGAAGTCAAGGTAGCGACATCAACTGCTCCCCCTTGGTCCACCACTCTGGTTACCCAGTCAAAGAAATCTATGAGATTAGTTTGACAGGACCTTCCTTTGTAAACCCATGCTGTCTTGGATCCTGTGCCTATGGATTCCAGGTGTTGCACTATCCTTTCCTTAAGGAGTGCCTCCATAATCTTGCCCACTACTGAGGTAAGACTGACGGTCTGTAGTTCCCGCTCCTCCCTGCTACCACTCTTGTGGAGTGGGATCACATGAGCCCTTCTCCAGTCTTCTGGGACCTCCCCTGTGCTCAGAGACTCTTTAAACAATTCTGCTAATGGCTCTGCTAGTTCCTCCTTTAGCTCCTTAAGTACCCTGGGATGTATGCCATCAGGTCCCATTGCCTTATCCACCCTGAGCTTAGCAAGCTCTTGTAGGACCCTTTCTTTTGTGAAGGGAGTAGTGCTCACCTCCCTCCCCCCTGTGTCCATGATGCTGAGCTGTGAACCCTGCCCTACCTTCTCTTCAGTAAATACTGAGCAAAAGTATCTATTTAGGATAGATGCCTTTACAGAGTCCTCCTCCTCACATGCTCCCTTTTCTCCATTAAGCTTAGCAATACCCCTCTGGACTTTCTCCTTTCACTAATGTATCTATAGAAAGTGTTGTCACCTTCTTTTACTGTTCGTGCTAGTGTTTCCTCAGTTTGGGACTTTGCCTGCCTTACTGCCTTACCTGCTTCCTTAGGGCAGTTTGGTATGCCTCCCTATCTTCATCCCGCTGTGTTCCTTATATTTCCTGAAGGCCAGCCTTTTGGCTCTGACCTTTTCTGCTACTGTATTTGAGAACCAAAGTGGTTTCCTTCTTCTTTGCACTTCCTTTCTGTCTAACACAATGGGATGTTGCTTCAAGTATTGTATCCTTAATGCTTGCCCACTTTGCCTGTACCTCCTCACCTGTGTTTCTTTTTGCCAGGGCTAGCTTAACTCTGTTGGCCATCTTATCAAAGTCAGCTCCTCTGAAGTCCCATATTTTGCCTTGGAATGGGATGATTTAGATGTAGTAGCCAAATTGAACCATACTATGTGATGGTCACTGGCCCCCAGTGACCTTCTACCTGGAGATCTGTGATCCCTTCTTTGTTAGTCAGTACTAGATCTAGGATAGCCCTGTCTCTTGTGGGTTGCTGTACCAGTTGTTTGAGGCCCTCCCCTGCAGGAATCCACTATGAGTCTAGTTCTGGCAGATGTTCCTGCTGGTATTGACCAATCTGTATCTGGCATGTTGAAGTCTCCCATTATCGGAACCTCCCCTTTAGCTGTCATGTTTTGTATATCTTCTAACAGTAATGTGTCTATGTCCTCCCCCTGGTCTGGGGGCCTGTAGACAACCCCAGTTCTTATGGCTGTCCCATTTCCTGTTTCCAGGGTGACCTAACAGTTCTTCTGGCTCCTTATGTGTATTCTGAATTTCTGTAGCTTTGATATTTTCATTAACATACAGGGCCCTCCTCCCCTTTTGCACCTCGGTCTCTTCTGAACAATACATAGCCAGGTACTGAAGTCTCCCAAGTGTGGTTACTGGTAAACCACATCTCACTAATTGCTACTATGTCCAGTTTAGCCTCTGACATTATTGCCTGCAGGTCTGGGATCTTATTTCCCAGGCTGTGAGCATTTGTGTACATGATTTTCCATTGGCCAGATTTTGGTGTGTTAGTTGTTGGGTGAAGTTTGGCATTACCCCTGTGCATCGTATGGGGAGACAAACCTTTCAGGCCAGTCTTGACATGTTTAGGATGGAAGGAGCTGTGGAGGAGGAAACTGTGGGAGTGAGTGGGTTTGTAATAAACTGATGTCTTCAGACCAGTGTTCTGTACTGACAGCTGGATATCCAGAAAAGGCAGTGTAGAGGAGGATACTTCAACAGTGTATTGAAGGGAAGGATGGGCCGTGGTAAACTTGTCAAGGAAGACTTGGAGGGTCTCCTTGGAGCAGTAGGTGACCCCCACACAGTCATCAATGTAGTGTTTGTAGAGTTCAGGCACAGTCCCTGTGAATGAGAGAAAAAAACATTCCTCCACCCAACACACAGATTAGTGAAGATGGGACCCATCTTGGTACCCATGGCAACTCCACTGACCTGCTGAAAAAAACTGTTACTAAAAGAAAAAGCATTAAGTGTAAGAACCAGTTCTGCCAGACGAGTTAGTGTGTGTGTGGGTGGCTGCTGGACTTCCTGCTTATTCAAGAAATGCTGCAAAGCTGTCAGATCATCATCATGGGGGATCACTCTGTAAAGAGATTTGATGTCCATGGTGAAGATCAGCTGATGAGAGTCACTGAATCAGAACCTGTCAAATAACTAGAGAGCATGGTTAGTGTCTTTAACATAGGAGGGCAGGGACTCGACAATGGGTCTCACGAGGCTATCCAAAAATGCAGAGATGTGGGATGTGGAGCAGGAGCAGGTAGACGCTATGGGACGACCCGGGTTACCTGTTTTGTGGATTTTGGGAATTGATGTGAGCAGTCTTTGATAAGTGCTGTGATGGAGTAATCGGAGGAGAAACAAAACATACGAACATAAAAGGATGACTCTATGGAATTTGTATAGCATTTGTTTAGAGGTGCATCATATGTATTTTAAGCATTCAAGTAACTGCAGCATTGCATGTACAGGTACAGTTCATGAATTTATACAGAATATGTCAATCATGGTTTTAAACATCTGTCAGCTAACTACACTGGTAAGTTTAAAGGTTTTCTGCAATGCGTTCCAGTGTACCGGGATAATACAGCTTATAACACGGTGTATGGAAAAGTAGCTAGGTGACTGGTAGAGTGCCATCAGGTGACAGTGCATTAATGCACATTATAGGCCCAATTAGGGTGAAGGAAGCCCCCAGAGGGTGAATCAGTGGGTAGACCAGGTCTTGTTTTGTGCCTGATGGCATAAACATGACAAGCAGCCTTTTGTAATAGGTTACTTAGTGAGAGCTAATGTACTCCCCACCCACCCGCCCAGAGGATCTCTGGGCACCACACAGTAAATGGGAAGAGGGAGTGCCGAGCTTTCAGATTGTTTGCTGTCTTTCCCACCCCACTCAATGAAGTCCCACCATCCCTGAATTCATATCTCGCCTCCCCACCCACGTGCCCCATGGATCTTGTTGCTCACCCTATACGGGGACCCAGCAACACAGTGAAGTCCCCAGTTTTGCTCACCAGTCACACCTGCTGCAGTATGACAGGAGAAAGAGACTGACAGACAAACATGTTGCAGTGAGGCAGCGAAAGGAAGCACAGTGTAATGTGTCTCAGTCTGTCTGTTTCTACAGCATACAGAGAGAAGAAGGGAAAACAATTTTGTGGCAAGAGAGAGAGAGACAGAGAGAGAGAGCCCAGGAGACACATCACAAGCAAATGTATTGCAGCGTGAGTGGCATAGTTGTCTCCCCATCTCTCTGTACAGTACATTGCAGCCTTGCTGAACATTTCCTCCTGCAGTTCTTTACATTTTCAAAGCTGGTGGTACAGAGGGGCTTGCAAGAGAGAGAGCGAGAGAGAGAGAGAGAGAGATCGGGACAGAGAGTGTTGAATTTCCAGAGTGTGTGTCTCTCTCACTGTCTAAGGTGTCCATGGAAAGTGCAGTCCACATAAAGACAGTAAGACAGACAGAGGGGTGTGGATTTGTGGCAATGTCCCATGTGTGTGTCTCTCCATTCCACTGTATCCAGTGCAGTGTCTTGTATCAGAGCAAGCGAGACACACCGGGATAGGGAAGTTGCTGCAATCATCTGTGTCACTGTGGCTCACTCTATGTCTCTTACGGTGCCTGCTTCTCCTTTGTTTGGTGTTTCTGTCCCCCCACAACCCCTGGCACCAGTCAGTGTAACTCACAGTCACTACATTAGTGCAACTACATGTGAGAGAGGGAAACAGTGATAGATCACCTATAAACGAGTGGCACACTTGTCACTGCTGTTCTTTCCCCACCATTGTCCTCATAGTGAGAGTATCCACTGCTGGCATGGAACCCTGACCCCCTCCTCCCACCCCCATTGGTATACCTGCTTCCATTGCAGTATTGTCACCATGCAACCCATCATTCTGGGAATGTTAGTGGGGCTGCACTCCAAGTGTTTCCTAGTGGTGGTTCCCGGCTCTTCCCCTCCCACCCTGGAAGATGAACCTTGCCGTAGTGACAGCTCTGCAGCAGGCAAATTGCTGGCACCCAGCATTTCTGCAACTGGGTTGGCATGGGAATGCAAGTCTCACAAATGCTTTCCAACAGCAACAGGACTGCCAATAAGCGAAAGCCCCTCCCCCCATGACAAGCTGCACTCCCCGTGCTACCTTCTGTGGGTACAGGTACTCGGAGCAAATTTGACATATGGCACAAAGCAGCACCCACTGTCAGTATGAGAGTGAAGGGAGGGAGAGAGAGAGAGAGAGAGAGAGAGAGAGAGGCATTGAACAGGACCATCACAGCTTGTTGAATGGGGTGAGCAAGGAGAGAAAGATATGTGCTGTATGTACACAGGGACAGCTAGCACACTGACAGGCACTCACAGTTCGTTTGAGTTACACTCAGTGGTAATGTTACGCTTATTAATTTTCTGGGTCGCACCTGGAAATGAGCCTCGCTCAATGTTCCTTTCCCGGTCACCAATTTTAAATAAATAAATAGTTAAGTTTTAGACGTAACCCTGCCATTTACTCCTTTCTCCAAACATTCTGTCATGTCATGTTTTGCTTTGTGGAGTGCAGTGAGATATTTCATGCTTGTAAATGTTATTCATTCTTCTGTGCAGAGTCTCCCTGTCATGACAGCACACATGCAGCCTGTGTAATATAAGAGCACACCTCATAGTCTCTGTAGTGCTTCATTATGGCATATCAGGGTAATTTCAATAGCTGGACTACTTTCTGTGGGGGAAGGATACTTTAAAAAATATCAAGTTTTTTATCATTTTATGTGACTTTTCTTTATGTTTATGACACTGTGCAGACCCCATGTTATAAGCGCAATAACCTACTCCAGGGTGTGCTGTTATTGGGGATTACAGAATACCCTGGTGCTGAGAGGGCACTTGGCCTGTGGCCTCATGCCTCACAATGCACCCGGGTGTGATTCCATAGCTGAAAATGCCCTTTTGGATCCACATCTACTCCTGAACTTTGCCAGCACCCCCCTCCTATCTTCACCTCCCCTACTGGCCCATGACAAATGCCACCTGGCTGCACTACCTCTATTCTTATCCGCCTTCCACCTCTTCTCTCTCTGTCCCCCCAACCTACCTCCCCTTTTTTCCCATCCACTTTGTCTCCCTGATTTCACCCTCCTCCTTCTTTCCCTTTCCCCTTCCCAAAGTTTCACCTTATTGTTCTTTTTCATCTACAAGATTACGTGTTTTTTTTTATTTTATAAACTGTCTTTGCTTATGATTGTCTCAATTGTACCAGTGATGTGGAACCTTTGTAAAAGAGCCTCAGCTCAAAGGTATTTGTAATCCTAGAACAAATAAATAAATAAAAATAAATAAAACCCCAATAACAGAACACCCTGTCATGAGTTATTGCATACTTCTGGCCTTTTTGCCATATTTGGAGTTAATCTTTGGGGTATCGTAAAATAAATAATTATTTTTTCTAAGTGTATATGTGGTGTGTGACTTTTTGAAGGGATCTGAGATGTATTCCTGTATGTCATTATTGAATACTTTGAATGCCCATCTATAGATCTGTTTTAGTCTTTTTGTGTATAATGTAGTCCATCCTATGGTGTTATATAAGGTACAATGATGCGCTATAGGCTCAAGTTCAGTGATGAATCTGAGGACTGCATGGTATAGAATATCCAATTTGTGTAAGTGTGTTGGTGAGCAGTTGTCATAGATGGCATCAGGGTAATCCAGCAAGGTAAGGAATATGGCTTGTATTAAGTTCTTTCTTATATTATGTGGTAGACAATTTTTGTTATGATAGAAGAAACCTGATCTGCCTCTTAGTTTAATACATTAGGCTGAAGTGCATGAAGCACTTTATAGAAAAAAGATATCTAAATACTACTTTGAATAGCTTTTATTAAAATTTAGTATTTTTACCTTTGGTGTATATTCAAGGAAAACCTATAATTGACAGTGACTTGTTTTGCAAACTCAAATTTTTAAGTGCTAAAAATAAAATAGTACATATCCTGGATTTGAACAAGTTTATTGTTATTGGTGTACTTCATATTAAACAGTGTAAAAGGAACATCAACGCAGATAACCAGTTTTAAAAAAATACAATAGTGATCCTATTTACAGAGATAAAAATTGCAGAGTTCCACCCACAGTATTTAATCTGAAATGATTTCAACCATGACTAGAAGCTGCAGCTTGTATTTGAGTGTGGCTTTTATTAAAAATATTCATTTTAACTTGCAGCTTGTTTTTGAGGGTGACTTTTATTCAAAGGTGGCTTCTATTTGATGAAATATTGCATTTAACTTTTTATTTGTTTGTTTCAGTGAACTGAGCATGTGCAAGCAATACCTCATTAATAACTTCAAATGAATTAACGCTTTTCACCAAACCATCAAAAGAAACTATAGCTCCATAGCATCTAACACACCTGTAAGATTCAAAATGTACCTTGTTGTAGATTTTTGTAGCTATTTTTGGCCATCTCAGCATGTGCGAACAAATGCCATTAATAATTATAGAGCAAATTGACTTTTTTTTCAGCAAACCACAAAAAGTGCCCATTCCTCCATAGCATCTAAGAAACTTCTAAGTTTTATAATTTAACAACCTGAAGTTTTTTCTCTATCCTAAAGGGAATATTTTGGTTCAAAATGGTCAAAATACATAAATTCAGCACATTATAAATCCAAAAAGGGCAAACAGATGTCTATAAACTTGACACATTGGTACACACTAGGACTGAGATGATTCATGCCAAATCTTACATCCTAAAGTCGAAAACAGCTAAGTCATAAGCATTTCAAAATGGTCCTTTTAATGAATCCTGAATGCAATCTTAAAATGTAGGCACTACTGTGCCTGTACTATACTGGCACAGCAGTGCCAGTGTAGTTGGGGTTGAGTGACAGGTCCTATGTTAAACCCCTAACTTTGCATATTAATAACATTGGCAGAATTTGATGAAAGTAGCTGAAATTTTGTATGTGATGTTTAGTGAGAAAGGTCAAAATATGTGGAATGTTTTGTGAAAGCAGCTTGTGCCATTTCTGAGATCTGTGAATGTCCTGTTCCTGCAGACATCTAATTTTTTTCCTATACTTAACATGGGTTTTTAGTTTTGCTCTCACCTATAGACTACGCGGAATGGAATTTTTTTCCAAAACTGTCAGGGTAGAAGCATGCTGTGCCAAGGTAGTACCTTTGGAAGGTTTTGATAAAATACTGACTGGTTCTACAGTTATGAGGATCTGACGTTTTGTTTTGTTATTGTTTTGCTGTTCTGAGCATGCTCCGTATGGTTGTTGGGCTAACATTCTGATACGATATGAACAAATCTATGTCGCAGACTGTTTTTGTTTTCTCACCACTTGCTTCTCACAGCACGGAAAGCAAGTTCATGTTATGATGGCTGCCATTTTGCCACTCAAAATAACAAACATGGAAAATGCTTAAAAAATCTGTAATTTTTGAAAATAAACATGAGAACCTAGCTAAATGGAACCCATTTAGCTACATTCTGGTGTTTGTTTGTTTGTTTCAAAAATTGCCAGAAATACAGTTTCTTGGCATCTCAAAATCCAGGGATCCTAGCTGAGTGAAAGGAGTTGTTCACTCATGTTCTCTGTCTGAGAACAAAGGAACTTTCCTGAATGCTAAAGCCACTGGTGGGGTTGTGCTGCCAGCTTCACTTGAAGCAGTCAGTAGGCAATCCCCTGCTCTGTCTGTCTTTCTGTCTGTCTGTCTGTCAGTCTGTCTATCTATATTAAATATTTGTTAAGCAGACCAGGGTGCCAACTCCTGGTACCACTTCTTTCCTGCCTATGCACCTTTCCCAAAATGTGTGTATTTTTTTATTTAATATAAGCAGACTGGACTGCATTGCGCCTCAGGAACCACTTCTCTTGCCCCCCTGCTGGTTGCCCACTCCAATTCTTTGAACAGTAGCCCAGCACTGGGGTGTACAATCCCCAGTGTCAGAATGTGAACTGAAATAAAGAAAATCAACATTTGATGATTTTTTTAAACCTGAAAAAATGAAAATGGCCCCTTGCCAATCTGAACCCACACCCCTACACACCCTTACTCACCTGAACATGTCACACAGCATAAATCCACACCCTGATCAAAGACATATTGCTGCTCAAACCAGCAACTGCAATATGAGAAAATAAGCTAAGTGTCATTTAATGTATTTCAATGGGGTTTGAACTTTTATTCATAACTTTGTCATTTTTGAATATTTTTACACCAAATTGTCAACATGGCCTTTTTGGGATCCCACCTCATGACCAATGGCACTGTAATTACGCAATTCTGGCCCAAAAGGTAATTTCTAGGTAATTTGAAAAATCACTTTCAAGCAGGATTTGAAAAATGTCACTGCCCTTGCTCATGAGATGAGGCCTTAAGAAGGCTACAGTATGTCAAACATTTGGGGTCACAATATGTTAAAATAATTTATGAATGTACATTGAAAATTTCCTATTCTCACTCATAACTTTAGTAATTTTCAGTATTTTGATTTCAAATGGTCAACATAGCAATGTTTTCACACCACCTCATACATGTGATAGGTGTCATTTTTCAAATCCTGACCAAAATATGTTTTTGCACTTGTGCCACGGAATGATGTTTCAGCATGGATTTGAACATTTTCACCTACAGGGTTAATTGGGAGGGCTAATAAGAAGGCTATGCTGAAAATATGTATAAAGATATGGTAAAATGCCTAGATTCATGAGAGAACATCTCTGTTTTGTGACTGCCTAATGGGTGGAATTAATGATCTAGAGCCTATTCTGTTGAAATGCCCGATATTGGAAAGGGAAAGGAAAGTATGTCTTTGTAAATACACTAGAGGAAGTAGATTTTCAGTTAATTAAACAATATATAATCTCTTCATCCTCAATGATGACATTAAAACAAAAAACATCATTACCTTTCTAAATAGGCTAAACTATAAAATAAGATAAAAGTATTTCACAAAGGAACTCAAGAAATACGATTTTCACCTGATGGTAACTTAAAAACATTTTACTAAGGCTAATATAGCACTGAATTCATTAAGTCAAATCTAACAGGCTTTACCAGTATCTGACAGAGAAACAAATGAAGATGACATCAAATAAAAGGAATTAAAATGTAATTGTGTAACTCAAAAATAATCATTTTATTCCACCCTTGTAACATGTACTTTAAAAAATATTTTTTCTCCTAAGTGCATAACTGATGGAACTTAAAGACTGGGGCCTGGATATTCAAAAGGGTTGCGCATACGTAAGTCCAAAATGCGCCATTCTGCGATATTCAGCAGGAGGCAGTTACGCCACTGGCATCAGGTTGCGCAAGAGAGCAATGTAAATGAATGCATGCTCAACAGGAGGGGGAGGATCCATGCATAACCTGCGCAACCCGATATTCAGTCGGGTTGTGCAGAATTGTGCATGCTCAACCCCCAACCTGCGCCTGCACAACCTTGAGCCCCAAAAAAAGGCTTAAGTTGAGGGCCACCCACAGGTGAGCTGCTGCATTGCAGGGCGCAACACAGCAGCTGCCACCCCTGGCTGGCCCCCAACTCTTTCCCTGTGCCCCCCCACCAGCCCGATCGCGGGCATAGTGTAACACGACTCCCCACATCTCCCACAGCCCGATCGCGGGCATAGTGTAACACGACTCCCCCACATCTCCCACAGCCCGATCGTGGGCATAGTGTAACTACGACTCCCCCACACATCTCCCACAGCCCGATCGCGGGCATAGTGTAACTCGACTCCCCCACACATCTCCCATAGCCCGATCGCGGGCATGGTGTACTACGACTCCCCCACACATCTCCACAGCCTGATCGCGGGCAGTACAGGTACATGTAACACCCCCATATCCGAGCCCGATCGCGGGCATAACATATAGACCCCCAGTGCCCGATCGCGGGCAGGGTATAACCCCAACCCAAATATCTCCCTGGTGGTCCAGTGGACCGTAAAGCCCGATCTCGGGCAGAATCATCTAAACCTCCCCAAACATCTCCCTGGTGTCTAGTGTCCCCCCACCCACGAGCCCTCACCCGCCCCCCGCAGCGGCGGGCGACAGCATCCACCCACCTGCCGTCCCGCCGCCCGCCGACTGACTGTCCGGTAGGGCTGCCGCCCGTGGTGCAGAGCTACAGCCAATGGGCTTACCGCCATACCATACCTGACAGTCAGATTTATGATGATGTTCATTCACCGTCGAACTATAATACAAATTCAATATACGCTGCCTGTCAAACGTTCGCCCCGATCAATCGGCGGCGGCGGCGACAGCGAAGTGGATGCGCCACCCGCCGGCGCTGAGCCAAATGAAGGAGATGGTAACCTACCACGACATGATGGGGGAAATGATAATTCTGCCAGCGATAAACTACGACCACTGAACCACCAGAAGATACTTGGTGAAGAACCACATTCTGCCAGCGATGAACACTGAAAGGTCGCCTGCGTTCCTGCCAGCGATAAGCTCGGAAGCGAGGGGGTTACGTAACGCATCTAATATCGAAACTGCATTATCGTTGTCGGTCCCGGCGGCTGCTGCCTGGCAGGGTGGCCAGGCGCAAGTCCTCGGGGATGCGGCGCACCTACATGCAAATGGCATGCAAATGGGGCCATAAATAGATTCAAATGGACCCCCTCGCCTTGCATAAATTAGGCCCATTGCATGTCACCTTTTGAATATCGGAAAATTGTGCATGGCACAATGGTACTTAATGCCACGCAAGTTTAAATGCTCATCTCAGCAGCTTTGCGGTGGCGCGAGTTCCACTGCGCCATGCGCAAGTGCTGTGGCTGGGGCGTGATATTCAAAGGAGTTGCGCAATAGCGCAACTCCTTTGAATATCACCCCGGCCACACCCCTGCGCAACTATTTTGAGCAATGCAAGGGCTTGCGCCTCAGAATGGCGCAGTTTGAATATCCAGGCCTGAATGAATACTTGTAAATTAAACTGAATATATGCATAAGGTGGTTAGATACTCATGTTAGGTTTGAAGTTTTAAAATGTTGTACAATTGATTATGTATGTACTGTAAGTGTGTCAAGTTTTTAAATGTTGTAAATGTGACAAGCCAAACAACAATAATAAACTAAAATTGAATGAACCTTGCCCCTTGAGAAAGAAATGTTGAGTTTCAAGCACTAGGGAGTTTTATGCTGGTCACTATACCAGCAGTCCATGACTAAAGTGGTTATTTAGCCCCCTCAAAAAAGTGAACATTGCACTATTTCAACATTCACCCATAACTTCACTAGTTTTCAATACTTTACCTCCAAGCTTCTAACATAGCCATTTTTCCACTCCATCTCATAAATGTGACAGCTGTAATTTTTTAAATCATGGGCAAGATATGTTTTCATACTTGTGGTATGAAGTGATGTTTCAGACAATATACAATAAATACTGCATGCCATGTTTATGGGGGGGGGGGTCATACAATGACTATCTTGAAAATTTGAGGTCAAACTAAAAAAATAAAATAAAATAAAAAAACAAAACATTATGTGTAGTGCCAGATTTTAGCCCAGCAGGTACAGTACTACTTTGTGATACCATGCCGGTGAACTGAGGTTGGGGGCAAGCTCAGTGAGCCAGCTGGATGGGGAAAGGGTGGTGGGAGAAACACATTTTAAATAAGAATTGAAAAATAACAGCTGTCATTTTCATGAGGTGGTGTGAAAAAAATGGCTATGCTGAACATTTGGGTTCCAAATTAAAAAATAATCACAGTTATGAGTGAGTATAGAAAAAAGTCAAAGTAGGGTCATAACATTTTTGATTTTTAATATTTTTACCCCAAATTGTCAACATTGCCTTCTTATGAACCCACTTCATGAATTTGTTAAGATAACATTTTCAAGTCCTGCCTGAAAGGTTATTTCATGCCACAAGTGCAAAAATATGTTTTGGCTAGGATTTGAAATATAACAGCTGTCATGTTCATGAGGTGGTGTGAAAAAATGGCTATGTTGAAAATTTGGGGTCAAAATATAAGAAAACTGCCAAAGTTGTGAGCGAGCATTGAAAAATTTCACTGTATCCTTTTTGTTGTTTTTTAGTATTTTTGCCCAACATTTTCAATATAGCCTTCTTATGACCCCACCTCATAAACAAAGGCAGTAAAAATTTAGGAAAAATTACACCTGAAAGGTGGTTTTGTGCAATGTAGGTGGTGGCACTGGGTTGCCCATCCCTGGTGCTACTAACAGTATTCCAACGCTGGGGCTCCCAATCCCCAGTGTCAGCTATGTACACTTACCAAAAAGAAAACTGTCTCTCATTGATCTTTTTTTTAAACATTAACTTGAAAAAAATTAATTGCTCTATTAGCGATTGGCCACCCATCCACTCCCATACACCCATCCCACCCTGACACCCCACTCTGCACATGATACCCTACACACACTCTCATGTACCATAACATGTCCCATGATGTAGATCCTTTCTCTGATCAGATACAAATCCAGGGGTAGCACATCAGTCCTACTGCATTTGTGTCATCTGGAAATCAGTTGTATGTTTGTCTTATATGATGATGTCTATCTATGAACCATGATGTTTTATCAGGTGAAGCACTGGAGTTAAGTGTTGTGCTTTCTTGTGCCTAATAAAATACTTCATTGGATTTACCATCATTTTTATTATTTTATTTTTTTGCTGAATACCACCATTTTTTTTGTTCCTTCAAATTTTAGGATAACCTTAGGATATAAAAGAGAAATTTACTTTTTGTGAGCATTTACCTTTAGCAGAACTAGTGCTTTATCTTTTGAGAGAAAAAATGTTTGGGTCAAGATGGTCTGTATTTTGTTTTCTTTAAAAACAAAAAAAAAGAAAATCCATGAAAATGAGCTATTTAAAAGTTATTTAAAAATATATATATATGATTTGGCCAGTATTCTATAAATGCCACATGTCATGTGTATAAGGAGGAGTCCTAAAACAACTATGCTGAACATCTGAGGCCAAAATAAAAAAAAAGAAAATGATTACAAAATTTTTGTACTGGCAGCTTTTAGCCCAGTGGTTAGTGCTTTATGATCTGGTGCCTGGGAGCAGAGTTTGGGGGTGAGCTCAGTGAGCCAGCTTGATGGGCCAGGGCTTGGGGGACAGCACTGTCATGCTGCACCCCCCCAGACTGGGAAGGGATTGTACAAGGTTTCCCACATGGACCCAAGTACCATACAGTGAAGAGAATTCTTCTCTTGGCATAGGGCCCTGCACCTCTATGCCTGTAACTGCTTAAGGGCCTTGCTTTTGGACTGACAGACTGACTCTTGGCCCTGCATGTCTGTATCTGTAGTGACATAGAAGTGAAGGGCCCAGATGGACTCTTTCCTTGGTACAGGGCCAAGAGGGTCTTGAACATCTGCATCTGTCCACACATGTCCAAAAGAGACCTGCTTAAATGAGTATATGATTCCACTATCTTAAAAAGGAATCACATTAATTGCACAAAACTGTGTTAATGCACCAGTTAGGGTTACAGATTACTGCCACAAAAGTAGGTAAATGTGGCATTAGTGTTTCCAGCCCTAAATCCCCCTCCCAAACAGCAAAAGACAAGACCACACAAGCAACCACAGACAATAATAGTCTGGTAAGACAAACAACATATACTGTACCTATTTTCAGATGATACAAATGCAGTAGCACTGATGTGCAGCCTTCATGGATTTGTATCTGCAGACATAGCTCTGTGTGTATATGCCTTACAGCATGCATGAGTATCTGTGGCTGTAGAGGTACTGTACAGTTACAATTTAGTTATCATAGATTTCTGCTGCCTGCCAGGCAGCCCAACCCATTCTTGAAATTTGTTGCCGAATAGAAGATGGACCCTTCACTTGGTGCAGGTCCCAGAGGGCCTTACACATCTGAATCTGTTCATGCAGGTTCCAAAGGGACCTGCATGAATGAGAATATGATTCCAATATCTCAAAAAGAAAGGAAATTCATTGCATAAAACTGCATTAATGCACCAGTTAGGGTTCAATGTACTGCCACAGAATTAGGGAATATGTAATTATAGTATCTTTTATTTCTATATAGAATTTTGTCCTCTGGGGCACTGCAGTTGGCTGTTTAGCCCTGTTCTTACCTCCTTCACCCAGCAACTGCCCCTCTGGTCCACTGAGCCCCATATCCCCCACAGATTCTCCCCTCTGGTGGGGCCAGGAAGCGGAGGGCTTTTCTTTCCCTACCCAGAGACCCTGTGTCCAGGTTTGGAGGGTTGGTAAGCCATCAATAATGCGGTGTGAGGGCAGGGTGGCAAGGCATCATACAGCCTGCAACCATCATTTTTCCTCCATTTTTCTCTCCTTGCTGTAGCAGGCCATATGCATGTACATGTGGATGTACACTCACGCTATATAACCATGGCCTTTCATCTGCACTGCCACCCAGCCTCCAGCAGGTGACAGCCAAGGAGCGAGCCAGAGGTTCCCTCAATCCTGGGAAAGAAGAGCAGTCCATTGGATGCTTGATTCTCTCCCCCACCAACAACCCAGCAATCCAAGCTTGTTCCTTAACCCAGGTCACTGGCATGGTGAGAGGTAAAGTGCATAGCACCTCAGCCCTCTACACCACTGGGATGGCCTTGTCATTAGAATTTCTAACCCTAACTCGCCCCCCAAGCAGCAAAAGGACAAAGCCTTACAAGCAACTACAGACAGCCATAATCAGGTAAGACAGAAACATACAACTGTTTTCAGATGACACAAATTCAGTAGCACAAATGTGCTACCTTCATAGATTTGTATCTGTAGCTGCAGAAGGACAGGCCCCATGGGGTCCATGCTTCTGCAGACACAGATGTGCGTATGTCTTGCAGTGCACATGAGTACCTGGGCTGCAGAAGTACTATTGCAATTTGGGAATCATGGATTTCTATATGTAGCTGTGGGAGTGCTGGCCTCAGAGGGCTGCACTTCTGCAGCCAGAATGGGTGTATATGTATTACACTTGTGGCTGCAGAGATGTAGGCCCTTCAGGGACCTGCGCTTCTGAAGACAGCAGTACTATTGCAATTTTGGTATCATGGATGTGTTAAGGTTGAGTCTGTGCTTCTGCAGCCAAAGGTTGGAGTACATGTTTTACACTTGTGGCTGCAGAAGCGCAAGCCCCTCAGGGACCTGTGATTTTGTAGGCAGAGATGTTTGTTTGTCTTTCAGTGTGCATGATCACCTGTTGCTACAGAAGCGCTTGTCCCCCTTTTGTAATTTTGCTATTGTGGATTTGCATCTGCCGCAGCAGCAGGGGCCTGTGCTTCTGCACATAGAAGCAGTGTTGTAATTTGAAACTGTGGATATCTATCTGCAGCCAGAAGTGAGTGTGTACCTTCTGTGGTGTGCAGAACACAGGTACAAATCCACAAAGGTAGCACATGAGTGCTACTGCATTTGTGTCATCTGGGAACAGTTTTATGTTTGTCTTACTTGATGATGGCTGTCTGTTGTTGCTTGTGTGGTCTTGTCCTTTTGCTGCTTTTGGGGGCAGTTAGTGTTGGAAACCGTAACATCACATTTCCGTACTTTTGAGGTGATAATTTGAACCCTAACTGGTGCATTAACATAGTTTTTTTTTTGGCAGTGAATATGTATGTGTATGAGATATGCCACGGACTGCATGAAAATAAATGATTTATTTTGAATGGTTGGTTAAGACTTGCATTGACCTCATGAGTGGTAGAACCACAAATAAGGTCTTCAGAGGTCACACCCAGCTGTTCAAAATAAATATTTTCATGCAGCCCATGGCATGTGCCATTTATACAATACCAGGGACTGGTAAGTTTGATGTTAATATATTTTTGTGCCAGAATGTTAGGAACAAAGTAAAATTCTGCTCAGAATATTATGGCACTGGAGTGGAAATGCCCATTGTTCTTGGAGCTGGAGTAGTAATTATTTATTTTCACTCCAGCTACCCTGCCAATAAAAAATAAATGCATTTTTTGTGATTTTTATAGTCACTGAGATTTATTGATAAGTGTGTGTATTTATTATGTGTGTATGTGTGTGTGTGTATAAATATACGTATATACTGTCTCTCTCTCTCTCTCTCTCTCTCTCTATATATATATATATATATATATACATATATCATAAAACTGCATTAATGCATCAGTTAGGGTTCCACCATCAAAAGTAGGGAAATGTGGCATTAGGGTTTTCAACCTAAATGCCCCATCCCCCACCCTGCACAGACCAACAGGCATCGGGGGTCTGTCTTGGGGTCATCAACCCTAACGCTCAACCCATTCTCCTATGCTGTAGCCATGTCACCTAATTTTGTAATGGAATGGGGTGAGCATTAGGACTGACGACCATTTAGTTTGGGTGCATGATGTTTCTAACTACCAATTGCACTGCCGGCTCTAGGTCTATTGGTGTTGAGTATGGTAGCAAGTGGGGTGCAGGGCTGATAAGCAGTAAATGTCATTGCTAACTAAGTCATGCATGTACAGCTGTAATGTGGCTTGGTGCCATCTCAACTCTATAGTTGCCCACAACTCTCTTTACCATTCAGAAAAACGTAATTAATCAAAACAGTGGCAGAGGCCCTCTGTTGTGAGCCAATACTGGACACTCTAGCGAGAGTAACCATAAAAACTGAGGAAGATGTTTTACAGAATTGCAATGCATCAGTCTGCTCATCTCTAAGGCATTTCTGACCCACCATATTTCATATTCAATTTGTTTCCATGTGTTGCAGGATCCCCTTTCTGTCTGCAATTAATCCATGTGCTCAGTGTCATCACACGGTGATTGCGTCACATGACATAGTGCTTGTAAATTGTAACCTGCATCGTGAATTTACAGGGGAGGCAGTACAGCGCAGTGGTTTAAGGCTCTGAGCTTCAAATCTGGTGACATCCAGCAGACCAGACCTGGGTTTGAATCCCACAGCTTCCACTTGCATACTGTGTGACCCTGAGCAAGTCACTTAACTTCCCTGTGCTCCCAGGTCGCTCCTGTAAAAAAGCTTTCAGCTTAGTGTGCTACTCCTGGTTAAACAACTAAAATGAAAAAATGAAAATGACAGGGGTTGTGTTCATATGAGTAGATAATGTTACTTCACTTAACAATTTTGAAAAAAAAGGTGAGTTAACTGGATGTAGTACAGATTCTTAATTTTAAAAAGGTGATCAATATATTTATCATGTGTAGACCAAAGTGCATGATGACTTTGATGTCAAACATATGCGATTTATTAACGATTTCTAATATGTGGCCATGATGGGAATCAGACTGTGTGATCAATGCTGACTTTTCTGAGAAAAGTTTCTATGTTGCTAAACTGTTTGCTATCATAGATGTTAGCCCGATTCTTAAAAGTTTGTAAGTGGCTGTATTGGGAGTCTGACATTGTAGTGGTGGAAAACATACATGGGCCATTTTACTGTGCACTAGCCCATCTATCTTGCTTGTTTAAAAATATTTCTAAACCATTAAGAGCCCATTCCACTCACTATGATTTAAGATTAAGAGGATCACTGATATCATCATTGCATATGGATGGTGCAGGAATGCCAGGAGAAGGCAGCTGGGGTAGTGTCCAGGGAGTATGTGGGGGCCTTCCACAGTGGAGACCCCAAGGTGGATGGGAGAGAACCCAAGAGGAGGAGGAGGAGGAGGATGAAGTAACTTCTGGTGGGGGCTCAGTTGTCAGGGGGATAAAGCTGTGGATAGAAAAGGGGACAGAGAGGGCAGTGATGTGCCTACTTGGCACCATGGCCCAGAGCGATGGCAAGCATATCCTTGGGATTGCTAGGGCAGCAGGAAGGAAGGAAGGAGGAGCTGGATGTAATTTTCCACCTGTGGACCAATGTCCTAGCTAGGAATGGGGATGAGATAATGCAGGGGGAGTTTAGGGAGCTAGGAAGCAGTCTTAGACAGGTAGCATGCTCAGTAGCTTTTGGGGAGGTGCTTCTTGTCAGACAGAGGCAAGGAGAGGGATTTCCGCAGCACGGCCTTCAAGTCATGGTTGAAGAAATGATGCAGAGAGGAGAAGTATGGCTACATTGGGGACTGGGGGCTCATCTGGAAAGATAAGGGCCTATACAAAGGTGATGGCCAGCATCTATCCAGGATGGGAACCACAGTCCTCAGTGGATGGTTTAATGTCACTTAGATGCACATTTAAACTACCCAAAGAGGGAGTGGAAGTAATCATGGAGTCAGAAAGAGGCTGAGATAGAGAGTAGGGAGATCCTGAGGGGAAGGAGTCCCTCCAGGTTGCAAGTTAATCAAAGATACAGGGTGATAGCAAAGGAGATAATAGAATGGAACAGAAGCATTCAAAAGAGAAGGGGGAAGGTTGTGGAGCATAAATAAAAAGGAGGGAGCAACAAGCAAAGCAGTATCAATGTCTGGAAGCCCATGCGTGCTAATGCTAGAAGTTTGGGAAATAAGACTCCCAGACCAAGAGGCCATCATGACAGAGACTGACCTGGATATTGTGGCCATCATGGTGCACTGACAACTATCACTGGGACATGGCAATACCAGTCCGCACACTGCTCAGAGACACAGGGTGGGAAGGAAAGGTGGGGGTGTAGTGCTTTATATGAAGGAAAGCATAAAAGCAACAGATACAGGGAAGTCAGGGGGGAGCGGAAGTGTTGTGAGTCACGCTCGAGTCTGAAAACAAAGCCACTATTTGCACAGGCATAATTTACCGGCCTTCAGCAAGGGGGGAAAGGAGTTAAATAAGAACATTTTAGAAGCAATTAGAAAAATGACTGAAAAGGAGGAGGTGCTGCTGGTAGGGGTATTCAATCTGCAAGATGTAGATTGGAGCCTCCCAGCTACCACTCAGCTACAAACAGGGACATCCTGGACTCCCTGCTGGGGGCCTCCTCAGGCAACTAGACAGTGACCCCTCTAGTGGTTGGTCAATACTAGATCTGGTGCTCGCTGACAAGTACAGTGTTGCAGACATCAAGGTGGGAAGCCACCTGGGGAACAGTGAGCACTGTACAGGGCAGTTCAACATAAGGATAGCTGCAGAATCAAACCACACAGTGGTGAGAGTCCTGGACTTGAGATGGGCATATTTTTTAAAGATGGGTGAATGCCTTAGGATTGATCTGGCAGGGGCAGAAGACTGGGGTGGAGGGCTAGAGGAACAGTGGGCCAAACTCAAAAAAGAGCATAATGAGGGCAACAAATCTCTAGGTCAAGCAAAGTGAGTAAAAGGAAAAGGAAAACACTATCATTCTAGATGGAGGTGGCGGAAAAGGTAAAATCTAAAAGGGTTGCATTCAGAAGGTATAAGAAGACACAGAGGAAGGAGGACAGGGAGGTATATTGGGGAAACAGAGGGAAGCAGGGAAAACAGTAAGGAGTGCAAAATGTGCAAATTGAAGAAAGAATAGCTCAGACAGTTTCAAAAGGGAACATAGCATTTTATAGGTATGTAAGCAAAAAAGGAAGACAAGGGGAAGGATTCCAAGGTTGAAAAGGTAGCGGGGATGGAAGGAAGGAGGACCAAGAAAAGGTAGACATCTTGAACAAATACTTCTGCTCAGTGTTAACAGTGGAAGCCAGAGGGGAAGGAGAACAAAAAAGCATCAGGAGCTGTGGTGGAAGGGAAGAGGACACTAGTCCTCTTACTGAGGAGAGAGTTCAGAAAGCACTCAGTAACCTGAAGGTGGACCAAGCTATAGGGCCAGATGGGGTGCATCCAAGGGTGTTGAGGGAGCTCAGAGAGGTACTAGCTGCAATCCTGTCAGACTTACTTAACAGATCAATGGAGACCGGAGGAGTCCTAGAGGGCTGGAGTAGAGCAGATGTAGTCCCACTTAACAAAAGTGGTAATAGGAAAGAGGCAGGCAAATATACAGTAGGTCTGTCAGCCTAACATTGGTGGTGGGTAAGTTTTTTTTTTTTTAATTCTTTTACCTCCTCCTGACCCCAGCAAACTCTCTCCAGCGTCCTCCTAGACCCCCCCTTGTCTTTACCTCCCATCGTGGCTTATGCCTTCTCTGCACCCCCTGGCCCGGCACATCCCCCAGGTCTGAACCCTCTGAGGAAGGGCCACCCTATCTGCTCAGGGTGCTCTTTCTATAGTGTTGAGCTCTGGACTGGGGGGGGGACACTGCAGAGAGGCAAGCCCGACATTGAGAGTGTGGACATTGGAGGGCAGGAGGTGCCTTCGCCTATCACTAGGAGGAGTTTTTTTTCTGTGTTGTTTCCACCCTCTCCCACCCCCTCCCCCGAGCCCAGACATGCAATGACATCCTATCACCATCCACAGTGGCTCAGCCCATCCCTTTCTGTGCCCTGTAGCATGGCAGTGCCTCTTTGTTCTGCCTGAGACCGTTGCGGTGCCAGGCTACCCCTGGATCCCTCCCGAGAGAGGAGAGCTGTCCTCTGGATGCTCAATCCTCTTTCCCCCCTGCTGACCCCTGACGGCCCGGGATCATTCCTGAACTCAGGTCTGCAGGCATGACACGAGGTATGGTGTTCAGCTTCTCAACCCTCAGTGCCACTGGGCCAGCTGGTGGTGGGTAAGTTAATGGAAACTCTGCAGAAGGAAAGGATTGTAGAATATCTTGGATCAAATGGGTCACAGGATCTAAGGCAGCATGGATTTACAGGAGGAGGCCATGCCAAACAAATCTGATAGATTTCTTTGACTGGGTGACCAAGGTGTTAAATCAGAGAGGAGCAGTGGACATGACATATCAGGATTTCATTTTGACACCTTTCCACATAAATGACTGATACGCAAGCTGGGTTGCTTAGGGTTGGGCAACAAGGTGGTAAACTCAGTAAGAAACTGGTTAGAGCATAGGAAACAGAGGTTAGTGTTAGACTGAGTTCGCTCCAAGGGAGGTAGGGCGACTAGCAGGGTACCTCCGGGTTCAGTGCTAGGGCCGGTCATAGAAACACAGAGACATAGAAGTTGTCAGCAGAAGAGGACCTCATGGCCCACGCAGTCTGCCCTGTTTTCCCTACCTACAATGCCATCGTAAACCCTGCCTGGTCTCTGGGTTTTATCCCCCTGCCTTACTTCCAATATCCCCTTGTGTCTATCCCATGCATTCCTGACTCCTCTAACCATTTTAGCCCCTATCACCTCTGCTGGAAGACTGTTCCATGCATCCACAACCCTGTCTGTGAAGAAGTACTTCCTCACATTCCCTCTGAGTCTCCCCCCTCCAGCTTCATTTTGTGACCCATTGTCCTTGAGCATCTTTTTCTTCGGAATCTTCCTGTACCTTGTTTATACCTGTGAGGTATTTGAATGTTACTATCATATCCCCCTGCTCCCTCATTTCCTCTAGGGAGTACATATTTATTTCCCTGAACCTTTCTTCATAGGGCTTTTGATGCAGCACCTGCTCCATTTTGGTTGCCCTCCTTTGTACCGCCTCCACCCTTCCTATGTCCTTTCTGAGATGGGGCCTCCAGAACTGGACACAGTACTTGAAGTGGGGTCTCACCAGTGATCTGTACAAGGGTATTATTACCTCCCTCTTTCTGCTGGTGATACCCCTGCTCATGCATCCTAGCATCCAGTTTGCCTTCCACACTGTCTTGTCACACTGTTTAGCCACCTCCAGGTCATCAGAAATTACTATCCCCAGGGCCCTTTCTTGTTCTGTGACTGCTAATACCTCTCCTCCTCGTTGGTACATTGCCCCCAGGTTTCTGTGACCCAAGGTGCTGGAACCAATCCTCTTCAATATATTCATCAGTGACATTGCTGACGGCCTGGAGGGGAAAGTGTGCCTCTTTGTGGATGACACAAAGATCTGAAACAGGTTGGATACCCCTGAGGGGACACAGAAGAAGGAGTTTTACCTAAAGAAGCTAGAGGAATGGTCGAGAAACTGGCAGTTGAAATTCAACACTAAAAAATACAAGGTAATGCACTTGAGTAAATGTTACCCAGGGAAAGTATACTCAATGGGAAATGAACAGCTAATGGCTACAAAGCATGAACATGACCTAGGGGTCATTATTTCAGATGACACCAAGGTTAACAAAGGAGGGCTCCTATGCTTGAAGGGGTGTAAGGTTCGTGCCAAAGGCACATACCCCACTTGCGTAGCTCTGCACCTGTGGACAGGTGCACACCAGGTGGCATTCACGACTGCCTTCCACCTGTCCATGCCCCCATCAATTCCCCACCCCCGGTGTGCAGGGTTGTGTGAGATAGCTGGGGGTGAAGTAGTGGACCCAGGCGGGCAACAATCAGATGCCCATCCCAGGTCCAGGAGTGGATCCCTTGCACAGAGACACAAGTCCGGGTGCTTGAACAGTCCCTGTAGGCATCCAGACCAGCGCGGCCATGCTCCTCTTCATACAGGGCCTGGACTATGACCCCCAACACCCCACCACACAGCACAACCCCCATGACAGAACTGCAGCCCCCCACACCCCTCCACACACACACACACACACACACACACACACACACACACACACACACACGCACACACACAATGGAGTGCATGCCCTGGACTTCTTCTGGGTAGCCCACCCCTCAACACACCAGTGCCCCTGCCATGGTACAGTAGACCCCCGCCACATCTTCTCCCCATCCCCATTGGGGTTCCCACCCCCATATGCACACCTGGCCACCACCCTGGTACCACAGACACCCTCACCCTGAAAACTTGACTGTCCCATTACCACACACTACTGCTCCATCCCCGCAGAGGTGCCTGCACACCCCCTGCCCAGTGAGGCATGATCTGATCACCCCCCCTGTCGATTGCTGCTGCCAGCATGCCCCTCATTGACATTCAGTGGACCTCCCCACACCCACAGCACTGACATCACCACCCCCCAGTCCCCATACCTGATGGTCCATGCCACATCCACGAATGACCTGCAGCACAGCCCTCCTCACACCTCCACAGCAGCCAGCCATCCAACTGACACTGGGAGCATGCTGCCTATATATAGCAGTGTCCTCCCAGTGTCAGTTGGATTGCCAGTGGTGGAGAAGGTGTGAGGAGGTCTGTGTCACTAGTCATTCTGGGACCATGGCACCAACTGTCGGGTATGGTGACCGGGGTGGTGGTGGTGATGTCGGTGCCATGGGGGTGAGGGGCCAAAGCCACAGCTGTGTGTGCCAGGGAACTGGAGTGGAGGGTGAGGATGTGTGGCTGGTACAGGCACCACTTGGTGTGTGTCTGTGTGGGGGGTTATTCCTGGCACTATAGGGTTGGGGCAGTTGTGCCATGGGGGGGGTTGCCTGGCACTACCAGACCAGGACATGGCAGCACAACTGGGTACAGGCACTCACCCATTCAGCTGCCCCAGCCCTCTCCTTCAGCTGCCCCAGTCCTCACCATCAGCCTAGTGGGCTGGGGCGGCCGAGTAGATGGCTTCCCAGTTCCACCGTGATCGGTGAGGCATGTCTGTGGGGGTGCATAGCGTGTTACAGCAGAGTCCTCTCTGCCATAATCTGCACCCTCCTCTACTCCCCAGTACACTACACTATGCTCCTTTGTGAATGGTGATAGTGCAGGCATGCCCTCACCCACTCTCTGCGCAGCCAGGGGATTGAGCGTGTACTTGTCTTATGCTCCCTTTGTGCATGCCATGGGTCCACTTCTCCATGGTATTCACACATAACGATGCCTGCATGTCCAGTTTCTGCAGTGCATATGCTTCATGCATGGGGCCCACTGTGAAAAGGAAACATTGAAGGCTAGTGTCATCCTGGGATGCATAGGAAGGGGCATTACTAGTAGGCAGAAGAAGGTGATTGTGACACTATATAGGTCACTGGTGATGTCTCACTTGGAGTATTGTGTACAGTTCTGGAGGCCACACTGGAAGGACATAGATCAGTTGGAGACAGTGCAGAGAAGGGCAGTGAAAATCTTGCACAGTCTGCATCAAGAACAATATGAAACAAAGCTGAGGGAACTCAACTTGTACTCCCTATAATAGCGTAGGGACAATGGGGATATGATAGAGACATTCAAATACTTGAAGAGTATCAACAAGGTTCAGGTCTAGAAGCTTTTTCAGGTGAACAACTGCATTAGAACAAGAGGACACAACATTCGCCCAAAAGGAGGTAGATTCAGGAGCAAAGTGAGAAAGTACTGTACTTTTTCACTGAAAGGGTAGTAGATCCTTGGAACAACCTGCCTCAGAGTGTCGTGGGAGCAAAGACAATAAAGGAAATTTAAACTGGTATGGAACAGACATGAGGGGATCATCAAGAGTACAACAAATTAGGGGATGGGGGTTGAAGCCACGAGCAGACTAGATGGATCATGCTGTCCCGATCTGCCGACACATTCTGTTTCTAAGTGCATGATTTTGCACCTTATTGTGTTAAAATCCAGCTGCCAAACCTATGACCAGTCTTCTAGCTTTTTTAGATCAGCCCTCATTCTTTCCACCCCTCCCAGTGTGTCTACTCTATTGCAGATTTTTGTGTCATCTGCGGACAGGCATACTTTCCCTTCCAGCCCTTCTGCAATGTTACTAATAATGACATTGAAGAGTACCAGGCCTAGTATTGAACCTTGTGGCACCCCACTGGTCACTTTGTCTTCTCCAGAGTGGACGCCATTAACCACCACTCTCTGATTCCTGTTGACAAGCCAACTCTACCCATTTCACTACCTTAGGACCTACTCCTAGGCTACCCAGCTTGCTCACCAGTTTTCTATGTGGAACAGTGTCAAAGGCCTTCCTGAAATCCAGGTTGGCCACATTTACCACTTGTCTCTAATCTACTTCCTTGGTTACCCAGTCAAAGAATTCAATAAGGTTCATCTGGCAAGACCTCCCCCCTGTAAAATCATGCTGTCTCAGATCCTGTAGACCACTGTTAGATGTTCCACAACTCTTTCCTTCAGTAGTGATTCCATTACTTTGCCCACTACCTAAGTGAGGCAGGCAGGCCTGTAATTTCCTGCCTCTTCCCTATTACTACTTTTGTGGAGTAGGACCACATCCACTCTCCTCCAGTCCCCCAGTACCTCCCCAGTTTCTAGTGACAGGATGAACAGGGCTGTCAGAGGGGCAGCCAGCTCCTCCTTGAGTTCTCTCAGTAACCTTGGGTGCACCCCTTCTGGTCCCATTGCCTTGTCTACCTTTAACTGTGTTAGTTCCTTAAGGACTCTTTCCTCTGTAAAAAGACTACTGTCCACCTCCTTCTGAGTTTTTTTGTGCTTTCTAAATGCTAGCTTTTTTGCTCTTTCTTTTTCCGCTACCTCTTTAGAAAAACGGTTCCCTTTAATTTCTTTATAACTGACATAGCAGAGGACCTGGAAGCTAAGGTCTGCCTCCTTCTGGATAACAGCAAGATCTACAACAGAGTGGACACTCCAGGGGGTAGAAAGGATGGGCATAGATCTGAAAAAACTGCAGGAGTGGGCAAGGGTATGGCAGCGGGTTTTAATGCAAAAAAGTGCAAGATAATGCACTTAGGCCTCAGAAACCCTGGAGCAGAGAACAAAATGCATGGAGTGTTATTGGCAATGATAGAACAGGAAAGAGAACTGAAGTAATAGTATAAGATGGCCTAAATGTGGCCAGATAGTGTGACAAGGCAATCAGGGGGGCTAGTGGGTTGCTGGGGTGCATAGGAAGAGGGATCACCAGCAGAAAATGAGAGGTGGTGTTGCCCCTATATAGATCACTGGTAAGATCCCACCTTGATCACTGTGTCCAGTTCTGGAGGCCATGGACCAGATTTTCAAAGGTCCCTTAGACTGACACATGGCGCATCAAACAACCACCTTGAGTCAAATCCAGGTGCGCCAAATATTGTGCGCCATATTTTGTGGAAAAAAAAAAGTGTTTTCTGTGGCAAAGTTCCACAAAATGATACGAGAAGTCAACCGCATCAAAAATAGGTTGCACATGGAGAGGATGATGTAAGCTGAGTCAAAAATGCTGGGGCTAGAATGACTCAAGCTTTGTCAAAAAGAGGATGCAGGGGTGAGAAATGACTCAAGCTGAGTCAAAGACGATGCAGGAAGTGAGAATAACTCAATCTGAGTCAAAAAACAAGTGATGCATGGAGTGAGAATGACGCAGATTGCATCAAAAAGATGTATGAGGCAAGACTGTGACACAAGCTGCATCAAAAAGAAGATGCATGAGGTGAGAATGTGACACAAGCTGCATCAAAAAGATGCATGTGAAAGAATGTGACACAAGCTGCATCAAAAAGATGAAGCATGCTGCAGGAAATGACTCAAGCTGAGTCAAAAAAGAGGATGAAATGGCCAAGACAATGGTATGTTAAGCCACCCAAAACGCTCTAAAGTAGTCCTGTAGGGGAATATTGGCTCTATAACCAACCCGCCACATAATCTACCGTCACTTTTATATGCTCCAGTGTCAGTTAGACCACCTCTGGCTGGTTTAACAGCAGCATGCATCTTCAGCACAGTGTCAGCAGCTTCCACCTTTGAAAATAAAAAAGGGGATTGTACATATTTTGTTCGATGCACACCCTGTTGGGACATGGCACACCCATTTTTTGATGAAAGCCTTACACAAGCCATTTTGGCACATAAATTTCTGCTTTTGACACAAGTAGTGTTAAAAAATCAGAACTGACACAAATTTTGATGCAGCTTGCTCCTTGTATCATTCTTTTTGTGGTGCAAGCCCATTGCTCCATTCTCTGACCTTTAAAAATTGAGACGCATATCTCAGAAAGGACATAGACAGAGTTGAGGTGGTCCAAAAGAGGGTAACCAAAATGGTGCAAGGTCTGCATCAACAGCCCTATGAGGAGAGACTAAAGAACATCAATATGTACATCCTGGAAGAGAAGGGGAGTGTATGTAAGAGACCTTTAAATACCTCACAGGGATAATAAGTTACAGGAGGAGAGTATTGTTCAGAGAAAAAGGAGCTCTAGAACAAGATGACATACTATGAAGCTTGGGGGGAAGGGAATCAGGAGAAATGTGAGGAAAGTACTTCATCACAGAAAGACTGGTGGATTTCTGGAACAGCAGAGGTGGTAGGGGCAAAAATAGTGGTGGGGTTAGAAATAGTGATGGAGTTCAAAAAATGCCTGGGATAGGCACAAGGGAATAGCAGAGGTGAGGAACAGAAGGGAAGAGAAAGTGCCACAGATCAGATAGGGTCTGCAGAAAAAATGAAGGTAGGAAAACAAATGGCATACTGGGTGGGCCAAGCAGCCCTTATCTGCCATCAGATTCTATGGACTCAATTTTCAAATCAGCCATAAGAATTGCACAAGCTGTGTCAAACAGGAGCTCACACCAATGGCTAGTGTGTCAGAGACCCTGCACCCAATTCTTATATGGGAGGGGTCCCAGCACCAAACACTCCCAGGTTGTGGCAGCCACTCCCATGCACCACATAATCAGTGCATGGGAGGAGTTTGGTGGAAGGGTGCTTCATGCGAGCATGGACCACTGACCCTGCCGCACAGCACAGGGACAGTCAGGATTCCAGGGGAGTTGACAGAGGCAGTAGTGCCACGGGGGGGTACAGGTAACAGATGGGGGTACAGTGCTATGCTTAGAACACCCACAGTGCTGCCAACCACTATGCCAGGTGCAGGTCCAGTAGGCAGGTGGGGCACACATCTGGGGACTGGGTGCCAAAATTCCTGGTGAGGTCTGCACCCAGCCATACATCTGCAGTCCTCTGCTGTGCATGTTCCATGGCTACCCACTTGTCTGGTCACCAGGTCAGCCCGTGCTCCCACCCAGCACTGTCTCCAGGGATGGTACAGGGGTTGTTAGAGCACCTGTTGAGTGGTCTAAGTCGTGATGGGTCCAGCCGGCTGTCAGAATCCCATTTTATGGGGATGGTACAGCCTGAATCCGCTACAAGCCCCCAGTGCTCTGGCAAACCCCAACCTTGGTACAGGCCTGGTATACAGCTGGTCTGACACACTGGGTCCCGATTTGCCACAGCGAACCTTTAGAATTGGAAACTCTTTAATTTTGGATGTAAGGTGCCTCTTCTGTCAAATGTGTTTGACGCAAGCACCTTGCGACAAATTTGGGGTTTTGAAAATTGGGCCCTATGTTTCTACATTTATAATTGAACCACAGAAATTTGTCAACAAAAAAAGGGCACAAGTTTAGTTAGTGACAGTTAAAGTCTATGCTATACCTGCTGTCATGTTTTGGAGGGAGCCCTGAACAAGGGACCACATTAGAATAATGGCATAAATTTAAATCAGTTTCATAACAAATTAAGCAATAAGGCATGACAGGGTGTGGGTTATTGGGGAATTTACCCATGCCTTGTGTGGTGTGTCATGAGGCATAGCCTAGTGACTTAACCACAAGAAGTGGGTAAATCCTCCAATAACCCACATCCTAGAGTGCCCTTATTGAGATTATACAAGAGACCCATGTGTAGAATAAATTTTAACTGTGTTTAAGTATGTTTTTTATAAATGCCATTTCTTAGCCATGGGTATACCACGGTCATGTGATGTGTTTTGACCAATGAGGTTATAGGATTTTCATACCCCATTGAATAAAAAAGTGTATACAATGAGTCTAAACAAAATCACATATCTGTGTGCATGCAGTGTTCATCAGGGCACAGTATTTCCCTCTTTGAACTGACATACATCCCCTGTCATTTCTTTTTTTTTTTCCTATTGGAAGTTCGAACAGGACAGGATACTGTCACTGGGAATGTACATGGACAAGAATTTGGCAATGCCAAATGTTCGCTGCTGGTATTGCTGTTCAGAGATTTCATAGATTTCATAGACATTTAAAAGAACTAAGGGTAGAACTAGTGACACCACTGACTACTGTCTTTAACAAATCATGGGAGGATGGGGTGGTACCTGAGGTCTGGAGGAGGGCAAATGTTATTCCACTTCACAAAAGTGGGAGCAAGGCAGAAGCAGGAAACTACAGACCTGTTAGTTTAATCTCAGTGATTGGGAAAATGATGGAATCACTTCTGAAGGAAAGAATTGTTGAGTTCCTAGAGGCCAGAGGGGCACAGGACCCAAGGCAGCATGGATTCACAGAGGGAAGGTCATGTCAGATGAATCTAATAGATTTCTTTGACTGGGTGACCAAAGTAATAGAACAAGGAGGGCCTGTGGACATGGTCTACCTAGACTTTAGCAAGGCATTTGACATAGTCCCACACAAAAGATTAATATATAAGCTGTCCAGCCTGGGAGTGGGTCCCAAGATGGTAGCCTGGGTAAAGAATTGGCTGGAGAATAGGACACAGAGGGTAATAGTAAATGGAGTCCACTCTGAAGAAAGGGGGGTTACTAGTGGGATACCGCAGGGTTCTGTACTAGGACCGATCTTCTTTAATGTCTTTATAAGCGACATTGTAGAGGGATTGGAAGGAAAAATATATCTCTTTGCAGACGACACAAAGATCTGCAACAGAGATGATACACAAGGTGGGGTGGAAAGGATGAGAAGAGACTTGGCAAGGCTGGAGGAATGGTCAAATGTATGGCAGCTTAGATTCAGTGCTAAGATGTGCAAAGTAATGGACCTGGGAAATAAAAACCCAGGGGAAGAATACACAGTGGGGGATGAGATACTAACAACAGCAAAAATGGAAAGGGACCTGGGGGTAGTCATATCAGATGACCTAAAGGTGGGCAAGCAATGTGAGAGGGCAGTAAGGAGGGCTGGGGGACACTGGGATGCATAGGGAGAGGCATCACCAGTAGAAAACAGAAAATTGTTATCCCTCTGTACAGACAGCTGGTGAGACCCCATCTGGAGTACTGCGTGCAGTTCTGGAGACCCCATCTCCGCAAAGACATAGACAGGATGGAGGCAGTCCAGAGGAGGGCAACTAAAATGGTGCAGGGTCTGCACCAGAAGACATATGAAGAGAGACTTAAGGAGCTTAATTTGTCTAGCCTCGAGGAAAGGAGGAAGAGGGGAGCCATGATAGAAACTTTCAAGTACCTCAAGGGCATCAACAAAGTACAAGAGGTGTGCAAGAATAAGGGGGCACAATTTGAAGACTGGGGGGGGGGGCGGCTCATAGGTAATGTGAGGAAGTATTTGTTCATGGAGATGGTTGTGGATGCATGGAACAGCCTTCCTGAGGAGGTTGTGGAGTCAAAAACAGTGGTGGATTTCAAGAATGCATGGGACAGTCATAAGGCAATTCTAGGTGGTGGGGGTAGGAAGAAGTAGGCTGTTGGTTAACTAGGATCTGCAGCTTATCCATTAGGTAGAGAAATGGGCAGACTGGGTGGGCCAAGTTGTCCTTATCTGCTGTCAAATTCTATCTTTCTGTCTTTCTATGACATGTGCTGGCAGAAAAGGACCTTCTTGGCCCATCGAGTCTGCCCTTTCCCTTCTCTTTACATGCACCCTTCCCCTTAGAGTCCCCCCTCCATGACCTAGACAGCCTCCTGTGGTTGTCCCAAACCCTTTTGAATCCCTCCAGCATTCCTGCCTCCACCACCTCCACTGGCAGACTGTTCCAGAGTGCCACCACCCTCTCAGTAAAGTATTGACCCCTCACATTCCCCTTAAACCTACTCCCCTCCACCCTCATCCCATGCCCTCTTGTTTTAATGCCTACCTTCCCTGTGAATAAGTTTCTCCCTACTTTATTGATCCACTTAACATATTTGAATGTTTCTATCATATCCCCTCTCTCCCTTCTGGTTTCCAGTAGGTACAGATCCAACACCCTAAACCTCTCTTTGTATGTCTTCTCACCTAGCCCATCTCTGTACTCTTTCTATGGCTTCTATGTCTTTGTGCAGGTGTGGTCTCCAGAACTGAACCCCAAATTCTAAGTGAGGCATCACCATGGAACTGTAGAGTGACATCAACACCTCCCATCTTCTACTGGTTATCCTGCTTCCTAAGCATACCACCATTCTGTTCTCTTTGTCCACCACCTTGCTGCATTGGTTCCCTACCTTAAGGTTGTCTGTGACTATGATACCTAGGTCCTTTTCCTGCTCAGATGTTTTAATGGCCTTCCCTCTCAATGTATAGTTTGCATGTGGATTCTTTCTCCCTATGTGTATCACTGTGCATTTCTTGGTGTTGAATTTTAGTTGCCATGATTCTGACCACCCCTCTAGCAACCTTAGAACTTCCCTCATAGCCTCCATTCCCTCTGGGATATCCACCGTGTTGTAGATCTTAGTATCATCTGCAAAAAGGCAGACTTTCCCCTGAAGTCCCTCCTCTATATCACTGACGTAGATATTGAACAGGATGGGTTCCAGCACTGACCCCTGGGGGACCCTGCTTATCACCCCCACCTCTTCTGAGTGCACTCCATTTACCACCACCCTCTGACTTCTACCCATCAGCCAGTCCTCCACCTCCCTTGTTATTTTCTGCCCCATCCCTGAGTGCTCCAGTTTGTTTACCAGCCTTCTGTGGGGCACAGGGTCAAAGGCTTTCCTGAAGTCCAGGTAGGCCACGTCCACTGCCCCCCTTCAATCAACTACCCTGGTCAAGTCATTGAAAAAATACCAATCAGGTTCATCTGACATGATCTCCCCCTTGTGAAGCCATGCTGATGGATGTCCTGCAGCCCTCTATCCTTCAAGTACCTAACCATCCTTTCCTTCAAGATTGCTTCCATCACCTTACCCACCACCAATGTGAGGCTGACTGGGCGATAATTGGCAGCTTCCTCCCTGCTACCACTTTTATGAAGTGGCACCACAGCTACCATCTTCCAGTTCTTTGGAACCTTCCCTGTGTCTAAAGAAATAGCCTCACTAGCAGTGCCACCAGCTCCACCCTTAGCTCCCAGAGCACCCTAGGATGTAGGGCATCCGGACCCACAGTCTTGTCTGTCCTTAGCTTTCCCAATTCTTCCCTGACCCTGTCCTCACTAGTTGGGCTAGGATCCACCCCCACATCACTCCTTCCCTTCCCCTCTAAGTCTGATCCACTGCCCTCTCCCTCTACCATGAAGACAGAGCCAAAATATCTATTTAGCACCTCCGCCTTCTCAAAATCCCATCCCACTTGCATTCCCCCTCTCCCCCTTATCTTATCTGTTCCCTAACTGGTTTTCCTTTTTTCCCTGTGTACCAAAAGAAAGTCTTATCTCCCCTTTTGGCATGCCTAGCAATTCTCTCTTCTGTTTCTGCTTTTGTATTTCTAATCCTCTGTCCTGCCACCTTCAGCTTCTCCTTGTATATTTCCCTGTCTTCCTTACCATAGACTCTGAAAGCCTTTTTTCTCTCCCTATTGCCTCCCTCACTTCCCTGTTGAACAAAGGCAGTCTCCTCCTTTTTCTGTTCTTCCTCACCTTTCTTATATAGCTCTCTGTGGCCTTTAGTATCCCCTTCCTTGATCCTATTCCATATTTCCTCAACCACCCCATCCACTCTGTCTCTTCTAGTTCATTCCAGACTACTTCCCTCATTTTGGGAATATCTGCTCACCTGAAGTCAAGGGCCTTTGTGATGGTTTGATTCACTTTATACCCCAGTCTTGCCTTGAAACCCACACTTACACCCTCCACACTATCCCCATTGGTGAGGATCATGTCAAGTATAGTATCTCCACTAGCTGGTTCTTTTATCAGCTGCTGCTTCAGGAATGCTCCTTGGAGGGACTCAAGGATCTCCCTACTCCTAGACGACACAGATGCTGGGATGTCCCAGTCTATGTCTGGGAGGTTAATATCGCCCACCAGCAGAATCTCTCCCTTTAGTGCCATCCTTTGAACCTCCTGGAACAACTGTGTGTCCAATTCTTAGCTCTGCATTGGAGGACTGTACACCAGCCCCAGCCTTATATTTATCCCAGGCCATCTCTCTAGTGTGAGCCATACAATTACTGCTTTCCCTTGCACCTCCTACCCTTCTGATGCCTTTATTCCCTCTTTTATGTAAAGTGCAATTCCCCACCCCCTTTCTGCCAGCCCTATCCCTCCTGAATAACCTGTACCCCAGTACCCCTACTTCCCAGGCCTGGTGCTCTGACCACCAGGTCTCTGTTATGGCAACAATGTTCAGGACATCCCCCTCCCTGGTAGCTTCTAAGTCTGCCATTTTGTTTCCCAGGCTCTTGCATCAGCGGAAAGTCCTTTTCACCATATACCTCCCTTCTCTCCACCCTCCCTCCCTCCTATGTCTGGCATGTTCCCATCTCCCATTTGTTGGGGGTGCCAGCTAGTCTCATTTTCCTCCTCTTGTTGACCCTTCACCCACCCTAGCCTTGTACTCTCCCCTTACCAGTTTAACCCCACCAGGACCTTATCAATGCATCCTTGTAAACCCACCCCCCTCAGTACTCTTGCCCCTCTCTCACCCAGATGCAGACTATCCTTCCAGTAGAAGTCCTTATCCTTCAAAGTGTCCCTCCACTCTCCTATACATGCAACCCTTCCTCTTCACACCATTCCCTGAGCCATTCATTGAATTCCCTGATTCTTCTCTGTCATACAGTACTGGCACAGGGGACTGGCAAGACCTCTGAAAAAGCCAAGGATTTAGCCTCCTCCAGGCATCCCTGTGCCAGTGCCCCGAACCTTCTCTGGACCTCCTCCACTTCATAACTTGCCAGATCATTTGTTCCTAGGTGAATGATAAGGTGTGGTTTCCCCACTAACCAAGCCTTCTCCCTGATTTTTTGCATTGCCCTCCCCGCCTTCATTCCCAGTTCACAAAAAACTGACCTCTGCCTGTATGTAGGACCCCTCCTAATCCTGTTGTACCAAGTCTTGCTTGTAAACATTTTTACTGTATTTTTACCCAGGGTAGAGCAGATGAGATGCAATGTCTGATTTTCAGTGGTGTCCTGCTTTTTACCTAGGATAGGGCAGCTGAGAGACAATGGGCCCAATTTTAGAAGAGGTTGCATCAAGCCCTGCATCCTCCATAAAGTTTGTCGCAGCTGTACCTAACAGTTCGCCGCAACTTTTGTCCAATTTTAGTATGTTAGGCTCAGTTGTGACTATCTATTCCCTTTACAGCTGCTTGCCCCAAAGATTTGGCACAAGTCCCATACAATTGCTGCTGCAATGTAGCACGTGAAGACTGGGGGAGGGGAGCAGATCTAAGTCCTGCTTTTGGCACACGGGACTTGCAACAGGGAGTTGCAGCTGTGTTTTTTAAAATTGGAATTGCTGCAGTGCATGCCACAAGTCACCACTTGCGTTCTACCCCCTGCCACAAGAACCTTGCAGCAATCTACAGTCGTTTGAAAATTGGACCCAATATCTATTTTTAAGTGGGCTCCCACATTTTGATCTAAAATGTCTAACAGTCTTTTTATGACAGGACATTATGATCAAGACAGGTGAAATTTTTAAAATGCCGTCTGAAAGGTGATTTCACTGTGCGACTGTGGAAACAAGTTTTGGAGGGGATTTGAAAAATGACACCTGCTATGATCTGCAGGTGGGGTAACACAAGGGATATGCTGAACATTAGGGGCCAAAATCTGCAAACAATTAAGTTATGAGTAAATGTTGGAACAATTCGTTTCCTCATAACTTAGTTGTTTTTCCACATTTTTAACCCCAATGTTTTTTGATCACTCTTTCTGAGCAAGACAGGTGTCATTTATAAAACAATGGCTGAAAAGTTCATTTTTGAAATTACAGCTGTCACATTCATGAGGTGAGGTGGTATGTAAAAATGGCTATACTGAAAATTTGGGGTCAAAATATTGAAAATTACCATAGTTATGAGCATGTGTTGAAAAACTGCACTATAGACTTTGTTGTTTGTTCATAATTTTACCCCAAATTTTTAGCATAGCCTTCTTATGACCCCCTTAGCCTTCTTATGGGCCTACCACATGAACAAGGTGTAGAAAATGTTCAAATTCTGCCCAAAAGGTGATTTCATGCCATAAGTGCGAAAGCACATTTTGGCCAAGATTTAAAAAATGATACCTGTCACATTCATGAAGTGCCGTGAAGATATGGCTATGTTTAAATTTTGGGGTCAAAATATTGAACATTACCAAAGCTGCGAATTTGCATTTCTTAAATGTCAACACAGACTCATAATTTCGTTGTTTTTAAATATTTTTACCCCACATTTTCAACCTAGCCTTCTTATGACCCAACCTCATGAACAAGGACAGAGAAAATTTTCAACTCCTGCCGAAAAGGTGATTTCACATAGCGACTGCAAAATCACCTTTTGGGATGGATTTGCTTAATTTCACTGCTATTGTTCATGAGGTGGGGTCCCAAAAAAAGGCACACTGAAAACCTAGGGCATAAATATTCCAAAATGATCAAGTTATACTAGTAAGTTCAAATCCCATTGAAATACATTGAACCACATACCACATTTTCTCAGTTTATGGTCGTGCGTTGAAGAGGGAAGAATTGTTTGGACTCCATAGAGGATTATGCCATTGAACCCCCGTGGGAAAGTAAGGGCTTGGGGGGGTGGATGCTGAGTTGGAGGATCGGGTGTGGGGACAGTAACGGCAGTGACAGCAACAGACATTGATGGACAATTTTCTTTTTTATAGGGTTAATTAAAAAAAACTATGAGGGAAGGTTTTGGTGTTGACATTGGGGTATTGGGCACCCCCAATGTTGGTGTTTTGTTTGGCAGCACTGGTGGTGGCTTCCCCAGTGCTGCAGAAGTAAACCGGGCAGGGTGGGGGTAGCAGCCTACATGGGGGTTTGGGCATCATAGTGCCAGAGTATTAACTTGGGTTGGGCTTGGGGGGGGACAGTTATGGCGGCAGCAGCAACAGACATGAATGGACTGTTTTCTCTTTTACAGGTGTAATTAAATAAAAAACTATGAGGGATGGTTTTGAGCAGGCTGATTATGACAGCTCAGCTGTGCTTGCTTGGCAGAGGTTATGTAGATAAAAGGGAAGAACCACCCTGTTACTTAGTCGGCTCTCTTACATAGAAACATAGACTTTGACAGCAGATAAGGACCGCTTGGCCCACCTAGTCTGCCCATTTCCCTACCTACAGGATAAGCTGCAGATCCTAGTTAACCAGCAGCCTATTTCTTCCTACCCCTTCCTGATCAGCCTAGCTGATGATTGGTGGCACACTGATGAGCCCCTTGCAGACCACTCTGCATTGGACCTACAGTGTAATACCCCACAAAAGCCACACTCTTAACAAAATATTGCTGCATGTGCATGCATGGCAAACATAACAATCATGAGGAATGGCAGATGTGCACAGATTGAACCCAACCCCTCCTCCCCCTTCCAGCCATCAAGACTGCATAAGAATCTTGGTGCCTCCATGTACTCATTTGCATTCTATTCAAAAGGAGACAATATTAATATATGAAAAAAGCAGTTTAAAAAAATGAATATGCTACCTTTTCATCAAAGGATCTTGCTCTTTCACCACCCACCATTGCTGTCATATAAAAAGAATGGTCCGTGTAGCAGATCTTGGCACATAATATATTCATTTAGCAAGCTTGTCAGAAAATGAGTCAAGGCTTTGCAATAAAATCGTATGTAATCTGCCTATTTTTCTATTTTTTAGCTGGGATGATTTGTGATTACTGATCTGTGCAATCAATTCTTTTATGAGCACTATGGGTAAATATACAGGATTTTGCTAAACACATGGTTCAGTTGCCTATTTAGTGTGGTTCATAATTTAATTAGTTATATTGCGTGCATTGTGGTAATACCCTTAGTGAGAAAACCTGTCTGAAAGACATACATAGGTTTACACATACTCCAATGTGAAATTGTGAAACAAGTGCACCTTCATTGATGAAAACAAATAAAAATGCATTAGTCATACAACTACCACACTTTTTTTTTATTTTGAAAGCATGGCAAGATAAAAATGAAACACAGGTTTGCATTTATAACTTGTGGGTGGGCTGACTATTTTTCTTTCTGACAGGATTGTTTTCCATTCCGTGGTATAAGGTTTAATCGGTTTCTTATTTACCAGTGGAGATAATACAGATAAAAACCTTTGTGTAATTATAGCTAAGAGGGACTTTTTTCTATTCCCCCACCTCTATACTACATACATACATAAGAACATATGAATGTGCCAGCAGATAACTACCTTATGGTCTTTCTGATCATCTCAAATGTGCAGTGCATGGTTAAAGAGAGAACTGTCCCCATCTCATAGCTCCCTTGACCCCTCTAAAATACCCCCTCCTCCCCTCTGTCCCCCTCCTACTTGCATCTTCCCCCCTCATTGGTTTTATGTGATAATGGTGACTCTGAAATGGTGAGTCTGAAATCATGACGGAATTGTGGTGAGGACAGGAATGGTGACAATTTTGTTTTTCAAGGGGCTTCTCAAAGCCACAGCACCTCCCTTACTTTTTTAACCAACTCCAAGGTTGTAGCACCTTTAGGAGTGGGTAAAACATTTGTCGCCATGTTGTCCTCACCGAAATTCTGTTGCTGACATTTGGACTCACCATTTTGGAGCTGCCGGCTTCATGTGCCACCCCCTCACCCTGTCCCCATCCTCTCTTATAGCTGTTCACTGTTTTTAAGGATACCATCTCCTCCAGCAACTCATTCCACTTTGCTACCACCCTGTTAATGAAAAATGTCCTGATTATGTCCTTCCAAAACCTTCCCCCCCCCCAAGTTTCAGGCTGTTACTTGTAGTGGTATTTCTTCCACTAAGACTGAAGTGGCCCATAGTGCTCACCCTGTTTATACGTTTAAGTTACTTGAAGGTCTCAATCATGTCTCCCTCTGCATTTTGTCCTCAAGATAGTACATGTTAAGTGTCTGAGTGTCTCCTCATAGGCGTTGCCTTACTGCCTCAGGATCATCTTGGTTGCTCTTCTCTGGGCCATTTTCAGCACATGGATATCCTTCTTAAGGGCACCGATACTGCACACTGTACTCTAGGTACAGTCTCACTAGAGATCTGTACATGTCAGAATGACCTCTGCCTTCCTGCTGGTAATTCCAGTGGTTATGCAACCCAGCATCTGATTTGCTTTGGCCACTGCTTTCTTGCAGTGTACCAAGTGTTTTAGATCACTTGCTATAATTACAACCATGTTCTTTTCTTCCTTTGACCTGCTTACCTGCACAACACCCAACCAGCATTTGATCCTGTGTTTTGTACCCCCAACTACATAACTTGACACTTTTTAGCCTTGAATTGTGGCTGCCAAATGCCAGACCACTTCTCTGTCCTAGCTAGGTCTTTCCTGAGTTCCTGTATCCCCTCCTCCATGTTCACCCTCCCACAGAGCTTTGTGTCATCCAGGAAAAGGCAGAACTCACACTTGATCCCGTCTATGATGTAACTTATAAATATGTTAAACAACACTGAGCCAAGCACAGAGCCCTGTGGGACCCCACTGGTCACAAACCTAGCTTCTGAGAATTCCACCCCACCCTGACTACCATCCATTGACTTCTGTCCTACAGCCAATTTCTGACTCACTCTACAAGCTGAGCCCCCACCCAGGTCTTCTAGCTTCATGACCAGTCTCCTGTGAGTCAAAGGCCTTTCTGAAGTCCAGATATAGGACATCATCTGCTTGGCCCTTGTTCAATGTTCTGGTGACCCATTCAAAGAAGTCGATTACTTCAGTCTGACAGGACCTCCCTAACACAAATCCATGCTGCCTCATGTTCTGGAGCCCACTATCCTCCAGAAAGCACATCAATCTTTCTTTCAGTATGGTCTCCATCAGCTTGCCCACTATTGAGGTCAGGCTGACTGGCCTGTAGTTCCCTGGTTCATCCTTTGATCCACTTTTATAGAGAGGCACCACATGCATTTTCCAATCCCAGGGCATGATCTCTGAGTCCAGGGAGGTATTAAATATGTCTGCCAGGGGATCCGCCAGGCCCTCCACCAGTTCCCTTAGGACCCTTGGGTGCACACTATCTAGCCCTGGGGATTTAGCCACCTTCAGGGCTCTTAGGCCCTTAAGTACCCTGCCAGCATGAATGACAGCATCCATGATTTCCCCCTCCCATTCCCCACCCCCGTTCCCTTGTGACCCTGGTCTGTTCTTCTCTCTAGTAAAGGCTGAACAGGAGTGATTGTTAAATACCTCCGCTTTCCCTTCTCTGCCCTCTGCCAAACTACTTTCCTTTTCTAATTTGACTATCTCATCCTTTATGTGTCTTTTCTTCCTCATATATTGGGAAAATGCCATCTTCCCTGTTTTTATCCCCTGTGCTTACTGTACTTCCCTTGTAGCCTTTGTCACCCTAACCAATCTACTAGCCACTCTTCATTTAGCAGAGTAATCCACCCTAATCTACCCCATCCTCTTCATTCTGAGTACATTTGTACTTCCAGAAGGCTGCCCTCATTTCATCTACCACTTTTCCCACTTCCTTGCTGAACCAGCTGGGCTTTTATGCCTTAGTTTTCTTACCTTTGGTTTTTGGTGCACTCACTAGTGGCCTCCATGAGTCCCTCCTTCATTATTGCCCATTTCCATTCCACATCCATTCCCTTCTGATTCCAGTAAGGTGTTCTACTAGAATTTCTCCTATCCTTCCAAAGTCTACTCAGACATTTTGCACATGTCATTTTTAAGTGTCATAGAGCAAGGGTCAGAAATTAAGTAATTGAGAAGAGAGTGTGGTATTTTTTTACAGCAGAGAGAGGGAGAGAAAGATACCTTCGTTTTTTCAGCCATAGGCTATTACAAAGTTATTACGAGACAGTTCACATAATAAACATCAACTACAAAGTACATAAGTCACAGCACTTTTAAAAGCATCAACTGCAAAGTACTTATCATACTGTAAGTCACAGTATACACCATAAAATTCTCCTATCCCAACACCTCCCTATCCTATCCTCTTCCTCTTCCTCCCCTCCTGCCCCTCTCCCTACTGCATTCTTCCATCGTCCAACCCCACTTACACATCCGGTATCTCCCTCACCCCTTATCACTATTCCATCCCCTCAATCACTCCGGCTCAGCCATCACTTCTCTCCTCCCCTATTTACCTTCCTTTCCTAGTCCCCCCTCCCCCCCGCCTTACACTGGTCTCCTCACTTCACTATCCACCAATTTTGAGCTCCCCTACAACCTTCTCTCCTCCTTCTCACGCTCTCCAAATCACACTACACACACATCACAAGAACACACAGGTAAAAGCTCTACCTCCTCCTCATCCTCCTCCTCCTCATCATCATCATCATTATCATCATCCTCCTCCTCCTTTTAGCAAGCAATGTCCATCCAAATACCAGCCCCAACCCCACTCCCCACAGTTCTCTTCCTAAAGGCTTTAGAGCCTGTCACCTCAATGACAGGAGTCTGCTCCCAAACCTTGATGGTCTCAGAGTCTGGGTCTCCCAATATGCTCCTGACCTTTTATGCATCACTGAGTTCTGGCTTTCCTCACGAATATCTGACTCCCAACTATCCCTCCCAGATTACCATCTAATCCGACAAGATCATGGCAAGTGCAGTGGGGGTATGGCCATCTACACTCATCAGAACCTTCCCTGCTTCATCTCTCTAAATGAATCCTGCCCCTCCTCCAATGAGCTTCTGATGGTCACAGTTACCCTAAAAGTCCCTTTCTCCTTCCCTCTCTTTGTTGCTGTGATGTATGCCTCCCCTAAAGCATCCCTTTTTTCTCTTATAGACACCATTGCCTCCTTGGTTACCCTTGACTCTGAGGCTGAGATTCTTATACTAGATGACTTTAGCCAAAGCTGGATCTTTCCATCACTCAAGCTCCTCACAGAAAAAGTTGAGTTCCTCAGTATCCCTCAGCTAATTATGGAGCCAACCAGGCCCAACCCATCTCACAAAACCACTCCCTCCTGGATTGGGTACTCTAATCTCATCCCCATAGAATTGCAGTTGCTGTCATACTCCCCAATGTTTTCAGTGACCACCTTATAATATACTGTGTATGCAAAATAAGTGTGCACATTCCCCACCTATCTACCAGTGGCTTCGATCATACATATCGATTGATATAACTACTGTACTCCAGGACCGACATTCAATGGACTGGTCACTGATGTACTCTGTATTGAATATAGACTCTGCCCTCTCCACATTTACACACTTTCTTCTTAAAGTATGGAAGATCCATGCACCCCTCAGGAGACATAGAGTTAAACACAACCATCATCCTTGGATTTTGACAGACATCATCCACCTATGCAAATCCCATTACCTTACCTGGGCCATATCCAAATCCTCTCTGTCCCCTTCTGACTTCCAAGCTTACATGTCTCTTAGGAACACTTGCATCAAAGCTATTAGAGTAGGAAAATCAATATATTTCAAAACAAAGCTGCAACAAAACCTTACCTCCTGCTCCAATTTTTGGTGAACTATCCACTCTCTATTTGATCCCCCTTCCAAACCCTTCACTCTTACTCTTATCATTGACGGGTCACCGGTCTCAGTGGCATCACTACTTAACTCCTTTTTTACCACATGTGCTCTCCCCTCTAACCCCCCCCCTTCTGTACCTCCTCCCCCTTGTCTCAGGGCTTCTTCTTCTCTACAATCTCTAGTCATGAATTCTCCCATGCTCTTCTTTCCCTAACCACCCATAAATCCAGTCCTGCTAGTCTCAACTCCATCCTTCTCCACATCTCTGCTCCTGCCATTCCTCTCCCCCTTACCCATCTGCTGAACCTCTCTTTCAATCTTTGCTCAGTTCTCCAAGCATGGAAGATTGCTAAAGTGATTCCCCTGAACAAAGGGCCATCCTTCTGCTCCAGGGAACTACAAACCCATATCCCTCCTTCCCTCCCTGGCCAGATTGCAAGAAACCCTAGTTTTCTCCCACCATACTTACTTTCTTACCTCCTCTGGTTTCCTCACTCCTTTCCAATCTATGTTTAGGACCAATCACCTGACCATTACCTCTCTCCTTCATGTAACTAACTCCATCCTCACTAACATGGATGAAGGATACATAACTGCTGCCATTTTCATTGACCTTGCTTAGGCTTTTAATTTTGTTTCCCACCCCCTTCTTCTCAAACTCAACTCCACTTGTCTCTGTTCTTCAACCATCAACTGGTTCAACTCTTACCTCTCTGTCTGGACTCAATGTGTCTTTACAGATGGTACCCTTCCCCCCCACCTATCCAGGCCGGTGTTCCCCATGGCTCAATTTTAGGCCCTGTCCTCTTTGTCATCTTTCTCAATGACCTTCCCACAGCCTGTTCTCTCTCCAACAAACATCTATGCAGATGATACTGTCCTTTATGTCTCTAGTCCCTCTGCCCCAGAAGTCCAATCTCAGCTGCAGTCTGACTTCCACTCAGTCCTTCAATGGTTTCATGACAATCGCCTCAGAGTCAATGCCAAGAAATCAGTATTGATATCCTTTGGAACCCCTCAAAGATTGGCCAAACTCTCTCCACCCCTCTCCTTTACACCCTGGCTGGTACCACCCTAGATGAAGTTCCCTCTTTTAAATACCTTGGTGTCTGGTTAGACATCAGGCTAGACTTCTCATCCCATATATACCATGTTCACTCTAAACACTGTCCCAAACGGGGGGTCCTGTACAGAAACAAAGACTCTCTCTCCCTATCAGTCCACCGTGAACTACCAACTAAAATGGTTCTCCCTTTGTTTGATTATGCCAGCATAATCTAAGGAATCACCCATGCCTCCTCACTAATAGAGATGGGCGAAGTGGCCTCAATTTGCTCCATGGAGTGATTTGCAGAGTGAAGGCAAATTCACGGAGTGCTCCACAACATGAAGTGGAGTACTTCGTGTTATAATGGGTAATGCGAAGTCCATTGAAATCAATGACTTTGCATTACTCCTCCTTCCCAATCTACTACTCCACCAATTTGTAAGGCAAAGTACATTGAAAACAATGTACTTCACCTCACTTCACCTTGTTTTAAGCTCCAAAGGTGAATTTTGCAGTGATTCATGGGATTTCAGGTCACATAGGCTCTAGATTGTACTACACAGCCTCAGTTCAGGGTAGTGTGTGTAGGAAGCTATAGGAGACAGTCTGTTCTGAGAGCTCTCTGTGATTCAAACCTTCTAAAAGCTGTTAAAAAATTATTTTTGAGTTATTTGTCATGTTGAAACTTTAGTTCATTGATAATAGGAAACCCTCCTGTGCTCTTATCATCGAACATTTATTGTTTGTGTGAGGATTTTGAATGATAATGTACAACATTCAGTCTGTGTACTGAGAGACAGTGGGAGTGTGCTTTGGGGAAGGGCATATCTGGTGTAGGTAGATTTAAAGAGATAGTGATATGGCAGTGGTGGTTTCGGCATTTCACTGTACCTATTGAAGTACTGTGAGCATGTGTGTAACACTAGTTTACTCTATTAAATGTTTTAATGTTTTTTTTCTAATCTTGCCTCTTGTTTGTTCTGCCTGTGTGCTGCATTCTTATCAGTGGCGGTTCCGTGTTTTGAAGTGCAGTAATGGCATGGTGAGAGGAGTTCTGTCAGTTAAGGAGCTAGGGGGTGGTCTTCAATTGTGCATGCGATGTACAGCTGTACTGGTGGCATAGCTGTCACGAGACCATCAGTATGTAAAGGAGCCCTCCATTTCACTTTTGAGAATGTAGTAGTTGTGCCACTGAACAGCTCTAGTAATGTATGGTGTGAAATAAAAAAGAAAAGTTTTGGGTTATGTGCGGTCATAGTATTGTATTGAGCATTTTAGTTGGGACAAACAATGTATTGGAATGAAGATTTTTTTCCCAGCAAAGTTAATTTTTTTAGGACTTGCCAAGTTTCCCTGTTTTGTTTGCCTACTGCCGTTTGAACTATAGTGATGCCAAAGTGGTGTGTGGTCTATGGCTGTGGCAACAGAGCGTCTTCTACAGTTTCTCTACATTTTGTTCTGACAGATGTGTCTGCCCATCGCCAATGGGTGTCTTTTGTGAGGAAGGACAGAGTGAATTTTATGCCATCTAAACACTGTCATATGCAGCATTCATTTTAGGGCAGATGACTTTGATATAAGCTGCGAAGTGAGGAAATTAGTGGGCATGCCAGGCAGCTCAGGGTGAGTTGCTCTCAATGGATTGTGTGGTGCTGTTATCTGTCCTCTCCCCATTATTGCCTGATAGGACTCCCCTCCCACTTGTGCTTTAGGCTCCGCTGGTTAATCCTTTTTGTTCCGTGGTGACAGTTCTGATGTGCATGTGTTAGTTACAAAATAATCAGTTGTTCAAATAAATGAATTCACCATAGGTTCAGGCTGAGAGTGCTTCTTCTTTTGGGTGGTTGACTGTGACTGTCATTATAAGAAGCACAATGGTTTACCTAGAGTACTGCAGTTCTTTTTTGGTTTTCCTATCGCATACAGTGGGCTGAATCTTGGATAGAGCTAGGAGGTTGGTGTACTATGACCAGAATTAGGCAAATGATGTTGGCACCACCTAACCTCCTCCTCCTTGTCGGCGCCCCTCCTCCTTGATGCAACAAATGCTCAATAAGCCCCCCACCCCCACACCTGTACCCCAACCCCCACCCAATACCCCACACATAGTGATGCTGGATGAGTTTGAAATGTATCTTTACAAAGGTGGTGAAGTTTGCGATCAGCCTTTCATGTAGTTATATATTTTTATTATATCGGTGACGCGCAATGCTTTGTATTGCATGGTTTTCCCATAGTGTCAGCGTGGTGTGGCTGCTGTCTACATTCACTGTCACTGTAGAGAGCTAATCTGTCTAGCTGAAGCTCCAGAAATGTCAGTGTCTCTGATGGGGAATTATACTAGCTGAGCATTATGTTAGAATGCGGTATACTTTGACCACGATATGATGTGGGAGTCTTTGATGTCAAATGATAGTGTTGTGGTCAGTGAGATGTGTAATGTTAAAAGGCAAAACAAAGGAAACCCATCTGACATTGTATTTCTCAGATGCACTATTTCTCATAAACGTGTGTCTGGTTGACTGAGCAACAGACCTTCAGGTGGTGTTTGCGGTGCTCAGACAGTGTTTTTTTGTTGTGTTGTTATCTTATGAGGGTAGTCCTTATTTTTTCCTAATTTGCACTCTGTTGTATTTTTTATTTGGTTATGTATGTTTATTTTTCAGTTTGTTAGAATTGACAGCTACATAACCTTACCCACTGAACACGTGGCTGCATGCTTGTAAAGTGATGGCAGTATCGAGGACTATTTCTAGCATCCAGCATGAGCATGTCTGTTAAACTGTGTAAGAATAATTGAATGGTTATATAATGTCGTGTTGTATGCGGCACAGCAATGCATGGTGTTGTTTCTGTACATATTGGCCCGGATATTCAAACTGCACCATTCTGAGGCGCAAGCCCTTGCGCTGCTCAAAATAGTTGCCCAGGGGTGTGGCCGGGGCGATATTCAAAGGAGTTGCGCTATTGAGCAACACCTTTGAATATCACCCCAGCCACAGCCACTGTCATGGCACGCAGTGGAACTTGTGCCACCGCAAGTTGTCAGAGTTGAGCAATAAACTTGCGGTGGCGCCAAGTACCATTGCCATTCATCATAAATTCCGATATTCAAAGGTGACATGCAAATGGGGCCATAATTCATGCAAGGCACAGGAGGCCATTTGCATCTGATTATGGCCCCATTTGCATGCCATTAGCATGTAGGTGCGCCCGATCCCGAGGACTTACCTGGCCTGCCCTGCCAGGCAGCAGCCGTCCCGGGACTGGCGCGCCCTGCAGCTAATCTTGAGCTGGCGAAAACAACCCCCCCCGCCCACATCTCCCAATGCGATCGTGGGCAGGCGTTATCATGACAACCCCCCCACATCTCCCAATGCCCGATCGCGGGCAGAACATGAACAACCCCAGTGCCCGATCGTGGGCAGAATGTAAAAAGACCCCCAACCCAAATATCTTCCTGGTGGTCAGTGGACGTAATGCCCGATCGCGGGCAGAATGTCCAGTGACAACCCCCAAACATCTCCTGGTGTCTAGTGTCCCCACCCACCACCGCAGAGCCCCACCACCCTCCCCGGCGGCGGCGGCGGCAGCATCCACCCGCCTGCCACCCGCGCCCCACCGACTGACTGTCCGGTAGGGCTGCATGCCCATTGATGCAGGCTAGAGCCAATGGGCGTGCAGCCCATACCGTATGACAGTCAGATTTATGAATGGGTTCATTCACAATCTGGACTGTCATAACGATCAGTTCTCGCTGCGGTAGCTATCCACCAACAAGCATGCAGACGGAAGTCATCGGCAGCGCAAGGCGGCAGGCGGTGGCTCCGGCGCGAGGCGGTGTGAAACGTGGTGATGAACCTGGCGCAGAGACCTCACTGAACATTCACTCAGAATCGGGCGATATCTTTTGGACCAGCCCGGTAGAAGTCTTCATTCTGCCCATCCCGACCTGAGGGAACATTCACGTTCTACCAGCGATCCCGTAAACTACATTTAGTGGGGTTATTTGCATTCCGCGATCGGGGCTGGTGGGGCACAGGGACTGAGTTGGGGGCCGAGTCATGGGTGGCAGCTGCTGTGTTGCGCCCTGCAATACAGCAGCTCACTGTATGGTGACCCTCAACTTGATCCTTTTTTGGGCTCAAAGTTGTGCAGGCGCAGGTTGGGGTTGCGCCTGCACAACTCTGCACAACCCGACTGAATATCGGGTTCGCGCAGTTTATGCATAGTTCCTCCCCTCCTGTTGAGCATGCATTCATTTGCATTGTGCTGTTGCTCAACCTGTTTTCAGTGGTAGCAACTGCCTCCTGCTGAATATCGTAGAATGGCGAATGTAGACTTAGTCTTACACACTGTTGCGCATGGCGCAACCCTTTTGAATATCTGGGCCATTGTGTTTTATGTTGCTTTTATATTGGAGAAATTTAGTCTTTTTTTGTTATGTTTGTAAGTATTAATATTTTACCTTTCTTTCGGAATTACTGGGCTGTATCTGCATTATTTTATTCCCTTTGTTTTAGTTAGCTTATGTAGTTGTGTTACCTGTCTGTAATGCAGAAGTACAATGCTCTTATTCCAATGTGCATCACAAATGTAGTCTGGTTCTCCATTCATGTGACTGCATTATGTTTGTGGTAGTGGATTTTTTTTTTCTTTTGTGTTGTTACTCCTGAAGCCCCATATATAGATATTTTATTATGTGGTTCTCATTAGTGTTTAGTCTGCATGTGGCACTGTGCTGTATCAAAATGTAGTATCAGTATTTAAACCAATGATCTCATTGTCTTGCAATGCAGCTATTGGCTCATGAATATCTTAGTTCTCTTCATTTTTTAATCATCTGTATGCATTGCCTGTGATTATCATACAGTAATGCAAACTGCTGTAATTGAGCTAAAAGCAGTATGATGCAAGTGGGCGAGTGTAAATGATAATTTATTTATTCATACTAGTTTCCCTCATTCACTCCATGGCATTTAATTGGTATTTATGGTCATTGGCCCCTTATATTTTATTCTCTGTGGCACTATATTGTGCGCAATATGTTTTCTGAAAATATGACATGGTGATAAGTATCACTGGCTGTCACAGTGGTTGCTGTAGCTGTGCTGTGATTAATTATATGTGGCCTTGATATCTGCACAGTAGAATAGCACATGGCATGGTTCTGCACTAGATTTAGCTTATCCTCACATAACTTAGCCACTAAATACCATTGTTCTCCTGCGTGTGACAGGACAGTTTTGATGAAGTAATGCAAAATGTACAACAGTGTGATGTTTTTAGCCAATGTGTTTGTTGTTAATCATGCATGATAAGTACACACTCATTTAATAAGGTAATTAAGCCAGTATGTGGATGTGTGTTAACACAGTTGTAACGCATGGGCAGGGGTCTGCTTGTAATCTACTTGATACGTTGTGTATAATCACGTCTCTAGCCATGCACTTTTACTGTTTTGTGCACACACCCCTGAGTGGTTTGATTAGGACTTATATAGTCTATCCCTGGTTAAAGAATTCAAAAAAAATTAAAAATTGTCTGAAAGGGGTTTGAATTTGAAACCGTGTGTGGCACACTACTCACATATGATGACTAACAGCTAATCTGATGAATTGAAACTGTTTTTTCCTTTTAAAAAAAAAGAATATACGTTGTTACATGCAAACATACAAACTTGACAACATGTTACCCTTTGGGGTGTATTGTATGTGCTGGAGGTTCAACTCCAAGTTTCTTAAGTCATATTTCCTGCCCCCTCTCCCCCCAGACACACACACACACACACACACACACACACACACATATCTCCGTTTTTCCCCTGTCATCATATTCATTCAAAGTATGTCTGGTGTCTATCTACTCTAACTTTATCCTTCCCATGAACCCATCTATTCACCTCTTACAATGTGCCAGCCTACTGATTCTCTCCATTCCAACATATTCATACTCATGAGTTGGAGGGCTGGTTGTGGGAGAAAGACAGAGTCCCATGGACTGATATTTTAATCAGAAAGGAAGAGGGAAGAGTGTCAAGCACATTGTGGACATGTGACAGTGGATGAGGTACTAGTGTGGTTTGCACCAAATGTCAGGGGGTAGGGTGGACACTTGTGCCACTGTATGTCTCCATCCTAGTGTGGGGGTGGTTAGTTTTCAAAAATGCTAGTCTGCTTTTGATGACAGTTCATCTCTGGCCCTCCTACTGCTGCAGACCAATGTCCTGTGTTGATGGTGTTTTGTGGGGTCAGGGGTTGTGCTCACATGACCCCATCATGGGTGACAAGCCATGTTTAGTGACCAAGTTACTTTATGATTGGGAGCCCATCTGGTGGCATAATCTAGGTAGTACGGCTGGGTTTAGTGTTGTCTGTGAGCTTGGATTGATTCAAGCCCCTACAGTTGTAACAGTGATTGATTCTGCCTCTAATAAGTAAGCAGTAAGACACAATGAGGTGTGCGTTAGACAGATGTTTCTCTTTTTTTTTTTGCTTATGTTTGTCAAAGAAGTGAACAAAAATAGCATTTTCTGCTCTTTTTTGCTAATTATAAAAAAATTTATAAGGTATCTATAAATGAAATACCACTCCTTTTGTAGATAATTTTGAGTTGAATAACTTTCATGGTCACAGCACTTTGTTATCTTTTTTCATTTTAAAGTTATTCGCATTTGAATATAGTTAGCACTGGTACTGAAGCTGAACATTCTACGTAGGTTACGGAGTGATTGTGACATATAGTCACAAAGGAAGAAAGAGACTTGTGCATCATCATCACCGATGACCTGAAATCATCCAAGCAAACCTCTAAAGCAGTAGGTAAGGCTAGGGAGATGTTAGGGTGTATTAGTAGGGGTATCACAAGTCGTAAGAGGGAGGTAATAATTCCTCTTTACAAGACACTGGTTAGGCCCCATCTGGAGTACTGCGAGCAGTACTGGAGGCCACACCTTCACAAGGACATTAACCAAATTGAGGCAGTCCGGAGAAGGGCAACCAAAATGGTGCAGGGACTGCATCAGAAGACGTATGAGGACAGATTAACAGAACTCAATATGTATACCCTAGAGCAAAGGAGGGAGAGAGGTGATATGATCGAAACATTCAAACACCTTAAGGGCGTTAACAAGGTAAAAGAGTCTAACAAGTTTCAATATAAGAAAAATAGCAGGACAAGAGGACACAGCGTGAGATTAGAGGGAGGCCAATTAAGGGGTAATGTGAGGAAGTTCTTTTTCACAGAAAGGGTGGTGGATGCGTGGAACAGCCTACCTCAGGTAGTGGTGGCTATGAATACAGTGCAGGGCTTCAAACTGGCATGGGATAGGCATAAGGGATCAATACAGATGATTATGAATAGTTAGACCACTGACAGCAAAGGCCGATGGCACATTTATAAGGTAGAAAAAGAAATAAGCAGACTGGGTGGGCCTTGCAGTCCTTATCTGCCATCATCTTCTATGTTTCTATGTGTCTACTATGTGTATAAATCTGTGATGATGCTTCTACTATGTGTATAAATGTAAAATTTTAAATTTATCACCTAGTAGCTCAGATTTATTACATAGGATTTATGTCCATGCCTATTGCATAAATTATGTTAAAAGCACAGATTCACTTACATTGTTACATATTTAAAATTGTGTTTCAAAATAAAACACCTGTTTCCAAAAAATAATGAAAGGAATTACAAGCTGTTTGATGGTTGAAATGGCCGTGGCTGCATGGGAGGTGAGCAGCAGTTCAGGTAGCTACAGTGGAATGGTTCACGAGATGATGGAACAGGCATAATCAAGGGATGAAGCAGAGGATGTCTTTCCCTTGGGGGGCAGTTGGAGGAAGGGGTGGGATAGGGGGAGAGTATAAGCATTAAAGGAACTTGGGACATGGCTACGGAACTAAAGCAGGGTGCAGAGGTCCAAGCAGACTCGATAGATCATGAGGCCTACTAAGCTGGCGTTTTACTATGTTACTATGCAAGTATGATGATACACTGGAGGAGCTCAATCAGTATTCGAGGATGGAGAAAAGGAATGGGTTATTTGATAGAACTATTAAATTCTTTCAAGGTAATGAATATGGTAAGCATTGAAGTGGTATTTCGGCTGAGGGAGACATGTCCCTCAAGGGAACATAGAAACACAGAAACATAGAATTTGAAGGCAGATAAGGACCGCTTGGCCCACCCAGTCTGCCCATTTCCCTACCTACTGGATAAGCTGCAGATCCTAGTTAATCAGCAGCCTACTTCTTCCTACCCCCACCCCTAGAATTGCCTTATGACTGTCCCATGCATGCTTGAATTCCACCACTGATTTTGACTCCACAACTCCTGGAAGGCCGCTCCATGCATCCACAACCCTCTCTGTGAAAAAATACTTCCTTAAATTACCTCTGAGCTGCCCCCCATCTTCAAATTGTGCCCTCTTGTTCTTGCACACCTCTTTTTTTGAAAGATGCTGCCCTCTTGGGCTTTGTTGATTCCCTTGAGGTACTTGAACATTTCTATCATGTTCCTCCTCTCCCTCCTTTCCTCGAGGCTATACATATTAAGCTCCTTTCGTCTCTCCTCATATGTCTTCCAGGTGCAGACCCTGCACCATTTTAGTTGCCCTCCTCTGGACAGCTTCCATCCTGTCTATGTCTTTGCAGAGATTGGGTCTCCAGAACTGCACACAGTACTCCAGATGGGGTCTCACCAGCTGTCTGTACAGAGGGATAATAACTTCCTGTTTTCTACTGGTGATGCCTCTCCCTATGCATTCCAGTATCCCCCCAGCCCTCCTTGCTGCCCTCTCACATTGATTGCCCACCTCTAGGTCATCTGATATGACTACCCCAGGTCCCTTTCCATTTTGTTGTTGTTAGTATCGCACTCCCATTGTGTACTCTTCCTGGTTTTGTTTCCCAGGCATTACCTTGCACTTCTTAGCATTGAATCTAAGCTGCCATACATTTGACCATTCCTCTAACCTTGCCATGTCCCTTCTCATCCTTTCCACCCACCCTGTGCATCAACTCTGTTGCAGATCATTGTGTCATCTGCAAAGAGACATACTTTTCCTTCCAGTCCTTCTGCAATGTCGCTTATAAAGACATTGAAGAGGACCGGTCCTAATATTGAACCCTGCGGTGCCCCACTAGTAACCCTCCTTTCTTCTGAGTGGACTCCATTTACTATTACTCTCTGTGTCCTATTCTTCAGCCAATTCTTTACCCAGGCTGTCATCCTGGGACCCACTTCCAGGCTGGCTAACTTGTATATTAATCTTTTGTGTGGGACTGTGTCAAATGCCTTGCTAAAGTCTAGGTAGGCCATGTCCACAGCCCCTCCCTGATCTACTACTTTGGTCACCCAGTCAAAGAAATCTATCAGATTCGTCTGGCATGACCTTCCCACTGTGAATCCATGCTGCCTAGGGTCCTGTGCCCCTCTGGCCTCTAGATACTCAACAATTCTTTCCTTCAGAAGTGATTCCATCATTTTCCCTATCACTGAGGTTAAACTAACAGGTCTGCAGTTTTCTGCTTCTACCTTGCTCCCACTTTTGTGAAGGGAATCACATCTGCCCTCCTCCAGTCCTCAGGTACCACCCCATCCTCCCATGATTTGTTAAAAAGGGTAGTCAGTGGTGTCACTAGTTTTACCCTTAGTTCTTTTAGAATTCTGGGATGAATCCCATCAGGCCCCATTGCTTTGTCCACCTTCAGTTTTAAGAGTTCTTTCAGAACCCTTTCTTCTGTAAATGGCTGGTATCAACTTCTGTATCCAGAGTGTTTCTACTGTTTGTTTTATGTACCTCCCCCTCTTCATTTGTAAATACTGAGCAAAAATATTTGTTTAGTATCTCTGCCTTTTCACAGTCTCCCTCTGCCCACCCTGCCTCCCCTTTATTAAGCCTCACTATCCCTCCCTTGGTCTTCCTTCGTTCTCTGATGTAACTATAAAAGGTTTTATCCCCCTTCTTAACTGAGTTGGCTATCTTTTCCTCGGTTTGGGCCTTTGCTGTTCTGACTGCCTTCCCAGCCTCCTTTTGCTTTAACTGATACAGTTCTCTGTCCTGCTCCTTCTGCAATTCCTTGTACTTCCTGAATGCTTTATTTTCTCTTGAACCTTCACTGCCACTTCCTTTGAGAACCATAGTGGTTTCTTACATCGTTTTGTTTTGTTTATTTGCTTCACACAAAGGCTTGTTACCTCTGTGATGACAGTTTTTATTATTCCCCATTGTTCTTCCACCCCTCCTTCTTGCCCATTTGCTAGTGCATTCCTTAGGCACTCACCCATTTTGGCAAAGTCAGCCCTCCTAATGTCCGGTACTTTTGTCTTTGTATGGCTAGACTCTATTGCTGTGTTTATTGTGAACCATACTGTTCGATGATCGCTAGTTCCCAGATGGCTACCCTCTTCTACATCTGTGATCCTCTCTCCATCTCCATTTGAGAGAATCAAGTCTAATATTGCTCCCTCTCAAGTGGGCTCCAGTACTAGTTGTCTAAGGCATGCCCCCTGTAGGGCATCTAGAATAACTCCACTCTTCAAAGTGGCAGCTGCAACTGCACTCCAGTTACCACTCTGTTAAGCTGGGTGTCAGGATGATAAAGGAGGAAACCAGGACATGGTACTTCACTGAGAGGGTGGTAGAGCCCTGGAATGTACTGCCAATTAATCTGATGGCATCATGCTATGTTAATATATTAGTATGTTAACATTATAAAATTACCAGTCCACATTTCCTGTTTCACAACTTGCTCTGTATTGTGCAGATTTACATTAACCTGCTCTTCTTCTGCCTCCAAACCAGAAGGCTCAAACTAGTAAGGACTAATACCTAAACCCATCAGACCTGATATACAGTAGACTGCTCAGCATCATGGCTCATTCCATCAGCAAATGATGCGTCACTACTGTCTCCTTATTCACTCTCTGAACTGTTAACGCTGACTACATCAGATGCATTCATGGTCCTGCAATGAGAAAAACATACATATAGATATTTAGGAGCATATGAACATATGGGTGATACTTTTAAAGACAGCTTTACAAGACTACTGATTGAGACATTGCATATAGTTTTATCATATTCAGGACTAAGTTAACTTTTCATTACTGTAAAGTTTGTAAGTAATTTCAAGACTACAATGTAGCATAATTCAATGAGCAATTCTTCTGCTATGTCTCTCTTCATAGAAAGAGGCACATGCCACCGATTGATGAGGTGGCTCCCTTGATCATAGCCCCTTGCTCCAGTCACAGACAAAGCCTGTGCGTAACCTTAGTTTCCATTTTTCGATTATAGAAACAATGATGAGTAGCGATGCACCTCAGAATAAATGACATGTTCAAACAAAAAAAGGGCCTGTCAATCCACTTTGTACTAACTGTTTATTGTTTTATTGTGCTGAGGCAACTACACACATTAATGAGATGTTTTGAAAAGGTAATAGCTGATCAGTCTTGTACCTGATGCCATTTGATGCATTTCTTGTGTAAATATATTTTTTGTGTGTTCACTTTATGGAGATACAGAACTGGCCCTCCTTAGAGCGCATCTCGGTACTATGGACTGGTCCTTCGCAATGAATACCCTGGACCCTGACAGATCCCTTAACCTCTTCATTCATTCCTTCAATACTATATGTGATAAGTTTGCCCCACTCACTAAAAGGAAGGTCAAAGGGAACCCCGCGCCTTGGATCACGAGCCACCTCCTGGTACTGATGCAGACTAAAGACTCTCTTTGGCACCTCTCCAGTGAGTCCCGCCTGTCGACCGACAAACAGCAGTATAGGGAGGCCTGAAATAAATACACATGGGCTTTGCGCAGAGCTAAAGCTGAATATTTTAAATCCTCCCCTTACCACCACCTGTCGCTCAGGGCAGCATTTCTGGAAGAACATTAATAATATCTATGGCAAAGTCCCTAACACTGTTCCCAACCAGATCTTAGTTGATGGATGTCTGACCATGGATTCTACACGTATAGCAACAGCCTTCAACAACACTTTCACTAACCTCAGCCAAGTTCTACCTCCTAATTTCTTTGACTCACCATCAACTTGCCCCCCCTCCCCCAGCCCCCCCTTCCATCTACACTGCATCCTCCAAATGCTGCAGAGCCATACCTAAGAAAGGCCCTCAGCCACTCCCGTTATAGCAGTGACTCCCTAGACCTGAAACTCCTACGACTCACCTTACAGGAGGTACTCTACCCCATCACTCACATTCTAAATTGCTCCCTGTGCCAGGGTAAGTTCTCCTCCTGGTGGAAATCTGCCTGTGTTACATTGGTATTTAAAGGTAGGGACTGTACCAGCACCAACAACTATTGCCCCATCTCCATCCTCCCTCTCCTCTCCAAGGCCCTAGAGCAGATTGTCTCTGATCAGCTCACCAACCACCTCAATAAATACAATCTTCTCTGTAAACAGCAACATGGCTTCTGCAAGGGGCACAGTACCACTACTGCCCTCCTGGAGTTCACTGCCCATGTACACTCTGCCTTAGACAGGGCACACATCACTGGTGCTGTCTTCATTGATCTCACTAAGGCGTTTGACACCGTCAACCACTCTCTGTTACTAACCACACTTTCTAACTTTGGTTTCTCCTGAGACACCCCCGGCTGGTTCACTGACTACCTCATGAACCATTCCTAGCAGGTCAAAATAGGTAACACCTTGTCCAGTAGACTGCCCACTCTCTCTGGCGTCCCTCAGGGGTCCATCCTCGGGCCATTGCTGTTCTGCCTCTTCCTTAACTCCCTCCCCTTGTCCTGCACAAACAACCAGCTACTTTACACAGATGATGCTGTCCTATACGCCACCAATTTGGACCCCTTTCAACTCCACCACTCCCTTCAAACCTCCTTTAATGATGCTGAAAACTAGTTCTCCACACAGCGCCTCCTACTGAACTATAAGAAGATGAAAGTTATGATCTTCTCCCAACCCCAGAACTCCCAGAAAGAATACTGGCCCCCTCTACTAACTATCAACCAGTCCCCTCTCGAACTAGTGGACTCTTTCAAATACCTGGGCATCACCTTAGACCCAGCACTAAACTTCCAGCAGCATATACACCTACTATCCACCACCCTCAACATTCGGCTTGGGATACTGCATCGCTTTAAACATTGTCTCACTCAAGACGCCCTTAGGCTCGCTGTCTCCTCTTCGGTCCTCTCCCTACTTGACTATGGCTTACTTATCTATAGTGCAGCGAGCTCCTCAGCCCTATCCAGACTACGCCTTGCCCTTAACAAAGCCTGCTGCCTTACCCTGGGATGTGACCATCTTACCCACACTTGCTCGCTATAAATTAACATTAACTGGCTTAACCTCAAAAATAGAATCAGGTACCACTCCTGCCTCATGGTGAAAAAGGTTACCCTTAGCCTCACCCTCCCAGGCTCACCCTGCTAATCCACTCAGCCCCAGCACTTAAACACATCCGAAGCTCTGTTAAACAACTCCTTGCAGTACCCCACTGCTGCACCTCCCAGTTCCAAAGGTCATTTAGTTACAGAGCCCCCTCTTGGATGAATGGCCTACCCACCTCCCTCGCTAACAAAAGCCGAATTGGCAGCTTCAAAACTCAGCTTAAGAAACACCTCCAATCCTCTAACTACTGTGATTGCCACTGATTACCCTCCCTTCCCTGACTAAGGCCTCTGGCTGGCTTATTCCAAACCCTGTTGAGTATCCAGCTTAAATCTGTCAGTTTCAGCTGTATTGCTGAGTAGTATTAATGTTTTTTTTAATGAACTGTGCTTACTGTTCCAAGTTTCTAACTGTTAGCCTTTTCCTGCTCTATGTGTATTGCTTACTCTGTGCCCTGGTGATGGTGAATTGCCTTGTAATGTCTGTTTTGTAACTGATTTCTGTGACGTGGAACCTTTGTAAAGGAGTCTGTGACTCAAAGGTACTTTTCCAAAACCTCAATAAATAAATAAATAAATAAAAAATAAATAAATTAAAATTATAAATAAGTCTAGCATGCCAATGTACTGTTCTACTTAATAATGAACTCTGAATATCGCATAGTTGTGTAACACATGTTAAAAAATTAAAAATGATAACCTACTGCATTTTCAATACAATATGTATTGCTGACATTAAATACATTTTAATAACCCTAGGTGTCTGTTTTGTGAGTGGTCATGTAGTTGTCAGTCACTTGCAGTTTGCAAATAGGGATGCCCACCTTGAATCACACAGCCCATCCACAAAGTGAACTAGTAAGAAGTCAGCACCCATCTGGCTCCACATACACTCAACTGCTGGAAGGATGCAGGGAAATTCATACCACTAGAGGTGTACGGGGCTGGATTTGTACACACTGCAGACAAGAATGGAAAGGGTAGACATGAAAGACACTTGAAAGAGACACAATGACTTCAAAGTCATCATCCGATGAATACAAGCAGCGTGCCTTAGAGTTATGTATTTTTTATTGCATTGTTGGGGGGGTAGGGGGAAGAGGGCAGGGCATGAGGAGACATGTACTGCAATAGAGGAGGTGGGAATATTAAATGTGGGCTGGTGTTATCCCTAGGGTGGGTGCAAAGTGAAAAACAATGAAAATAGATATAAAAGTGCAGGGAGAGTACACAATGGATAGAGGATTGGTAACAACAACAAAGAATAGTAACGGACCTGGGAGTGGTCATATAGGAGGCCTAAAGGTTAGCTAGCAATGTGTGAAGCCAGAAGGGAAGGATGTGGGGGGGAATAATATGATGTCTAGGGAGAGCCATCACCAATAGAAAACATAAAATGGTTATCCCTCTGGTGATATCGCATGGAACCACCTTCCTGAAGAGGCTGAGCGTTCATGAACTGCTGGGAAACTCACAAATGCATGGGATGTGAGCTGGACCATCAAGATCTATAAGGAGCTGAGTTTGCACTCTAGGGTCAACTCCTTTGCTAAGAGGGAGACGTGTGTAGTGCAATGTAGGAGCCTGATTTAGTGTAGCGAGGGGGAAAGTAAAGGCAAAGATAAATAATAAGTAAAAACAAAATGGCATCAGGAGCAGGATGAACCTCTTTGCAGATGACTCTAACCTGTGGGTGGTGGTGGATGGGAAGGAGGGAAAGCTGAATCTCAATGAGGACCTGGAGACTCTAGGGAGGTGGTCACAAATCTGGAAACTACAGTTTAATACTGTGAAATGCAGGGTTCAGAACATGGGGGCCAATAAACTGACTCATAAATATGTCTTTGGAGAGGGGAGATAATACAGATTTCGAGGGGGAAGAAAGACCTCGGGGTGATGGTGCATGTCTGAATAAGCAACTCAGAGAAGTGTAGAAGGATGCCAGCGCAAGCGAAAACAAAGCTAGGGTGCATAGCCAGGGGCGATATCCTCAAGAAGTAAAGAGGTACTCCTACTGATGCAAAATAACCTGGTTAGACCACACCTTCAATACTGGGTACAGTTCTGACATCACTGCTTAAAGAAGGATATTGCGTTACTGGAGAGGGTACAGAGGAGAGCCACCAGGATGGTAATGGGTTTAGGGGAAAGGCTATATGAGGATCACAACCTATACTCAATGGAGGAGAGATTAGTCAAGGGGGATATGAGAGGTCTTCTAGTATCTCAATGGGATCAATAGGGTAAGCCTTGCGGAGTCCTTCACCTAAGAAAAGCAGGGGCCACCCGGGAACACACCACGAAGCTTGATGGAGGGAGGCTGAGGGGGAAACAAGGAGACGCTACTTCACTAAGAGAGTGGTGGAGCCCTGGAATGTGATACCCAGGGTACTGGTGACTGCTACATCTGTGGATGAGTCCCAGAAGGGATGGGATAGGTGCAGGGGGAAGGCTCATCCTGGAGCACCACTGGGAAATAGGGGTCCTTGTTGGGAGGGAGGGAGTGCTACAATCGGTGGCCTACACAGGCACTGACCATCGAGCAACCTTGATGGACCATAGGGCCTATTCTGCTAGCTCCATAGTATGTTAGCACGTTAGTAATATCTATGCCATCATATCATGAATTTCATGCATTACATCCCTATATATGTCCTCCTCCAATTCTGGATGTATGTAAATCACAAGTATGCAGATTTCTAGGGCCCACCCAATCCTATGGTGACCCACAGTAACTCAATTGTGCCCTGTGTGGAATGCCACACATTTCCTGTGTTAGGTTCTGTTGCAAACTGAGCCATACATCACCTTTATTGCTCCCCCAATCTCTTCTGCATACAGCATAACCTCAAATTATTGTGTTCTACTCATGATTTGGGTAGGGAGTGAGTGGGGGAAAGGGAGATTAATAAGCCTTTCTTTCTGCTGCTGAAACACAATGGAAGCTCATACGTGATCATCCATTTGATGTATGTATTTTTGCTCATCTTTCTAAGCACGCCATGTTTGTTGAGAACCATTTCTTTTACCTTTACACAATAACAAAATGCAAGCTTCATTATACACAATGGAATGAAACCTGCCATTGCCCTATACTGACATCATAGCACACCCTAGCATTTCATTGCAAAACAAATGATGCTTCAGTTTAGGCTGAGTATACAGAGCGATTGCATGTTGACTAGAACCATGACAGCAGGACTGACATGCAGTCTGATGCTACCTATGATACTCTAGCCTGTAAATGCATTGCTTTCTCCTCCATATGAATTAGTCAGATGCATTCAAAAGCTAAATAGTCACACTGCATGACACCGCAAACTTATTCAGTGTATTCTACTTTCACACTGTGAATGTGCATACTCAATGCAATTTTTAATACTGGGGTACATAAATACAGCTAGCCTGTAGCTACTCAGACCAGCTGATGTCAACAAAAAAAAAATTGAAAGGATACACAGACATATTCTGCATGTATCCACAAGCAATACCAGACTAGCTGTATAACATCATGACATAATGAACAGAACTTATGCAAAAGTAGAAAAGACAACGGGGCTTGCACCAACATGATGGTACTCACTCCTACTGTACAACTGCCCACACATCCCACATCACATCATCTCAGAAAACAGGCCACACGCACATTATTTACATGCAGCCTATCAGCTTCATGCAATGTAACACTTAGTCGACTATTGAATAAAATTATTCAGATTGACTCACCTGATACACAGGACACAGCTGATGCACCCCCTCCTCCCAAAACCACACACACTACTACCACCACAATACACAAATCAGTCATTATGAAAGAACACAATTTGACTGAATCAGACTTGGATGCAGAATGTAAAAGTTTCCTACTGATAACATTCAGCAACATAACTTCACAGCAGCATGACTTCTTTCAACTACTGGGCAATGTGCAGATGAAGTGCAGCTACATTCCTAGACATAGACTGTGATTTCACCTTGTTATTGAAAATGTATATTTTGATGTGAGGCTCCCTTCCAAGCTACTCACACTGCTGCCGTATGACAGGCAATTACTAAATACCAAGCATACTGAAGGTGTCCGAGAGGCTTGAGATGGAGCGTTACAGAAACATACACTTCCACAATAACAAGGTGAAATCCTCCTCTATGCCAAGGGATGAAGCTGAAGTTCACAAATAAAAACACAGAACTGAATATCATGTCAGAGCCGCAACTCCCACTGCCAACTGATTGCAGTCCCTGTTCTGTGACAGGATGCCCAGAAAGAAAAAGAAAAACAAATGCCTTTAAAATGACACTCATATTATGAGCTTCAGACAAAAATGCTGGGGATCTTTTTGGGATCACTGCTTGACACAGACCCTCCCATTCATAACAAGCATGAATGTAGATCTGTGAGACTTACTCTGGCAGGTAAACACACAAGACTTTCAGCGGTCACGTTTTGTCATGCCCTAAGGAAAAAACAGACAAAAACAAGTAAGAAAAGTTAAAATTTCACTCATCAAATCACAGAAATGTAAGTAGTATGTATTTAATTACAATGCAGTATGGTCTCACCTCATGAACTGAAGTATGGAAGCATTAATAACCAGTGACTCCTGACTGACACTTCGCCTCCCACCACATCACTGGCACAAGCGCAAGATAATCATTCTTTTCACCACGGCAAAACATAACAAGCGTAGGCATTCTCTTACCAGTAATATTAGCCTACTAGATCATCGCTGTCGCTCAGAGAGATAGCACCAGCGTGCCTATGGAGCCAGCCCACTACAAATGGTGTTCAAAAATGGTACTTTACACTATCTCTTTAAGTTAGCGAAATAGGGAGTTCTTTGTGTTTTGGTTATATTTTTCTTGTATAACTGACTGTGTTATTGTACGCACAGTAATATTTTCAGTAATTGTTAACATTTGTTTGCTGATTGTGTGTGTTGTGGTCTGGTGGGACCTGGTGCAGCATTGAGGTTGTTTAAAAAACCTTGTATATTACTGAAGTTTTAAATTTGGTACGCATTACTTGTAGACAAATTCTGTGTGTGTGTGTGTGTGTGTGTGTGTGTGTGTGTGTGTGCGTGCATGACATGGCATCAAATAATACACCTTTTATAGTGCCGGAGTGTAATTGCAGACACAGCAGTGTGAACCTGCTATCCATTGCAGCTGCGTGATTTTGTACTGCCATTGTGGTATCTTTTCTTGGTTTTGCACTGCAGTAATCTGTAGTCAGTGCTCCCCGCCCCACCCACTGGCAAAAGGTATTCTTTTCCACATTGGATTGTTTGTGACTTGAGAACACCACTGGTTAGTTAAGGTGTTGTTGAACTTGTTGTGACTTTGCGTCTGTATCTGTTGTTGAAGCCACAGTTGTTTTTTTGGCTTCACATCCAGCATCACCATCCCAGCCCCCACCCAGAGTGAACATTCTAAAATCTGAATTTGTTTAGAATATTCCTGTTGATCCCCCAAAATGCCCGCAAAGAGATATGCAAGCAAAGCTGTTTCTCCCCATGGCACTGCTGCCAGTGGTAAGATTGTCTGTGGGCATGGTAGTAGTACACAGTTGCAGAAGTGCATTGCTGATGTAAGGAAAGGTATTTCTCCTTCAATGTTTTTTTACAGTGCAATCAGTAACTTCACTCATAGTTGGAGGAGATGATGTTGTCCCAGCTGGTAGTGTTAGTGCAGTTGCTAGTGGTGGTATGAGTATTGCTGCCTCAAGTTCCAGTTCTGACCAGTTTACCCTGTCCAAAAATATAGTGGAGTGTGAAGCAGTGGCAGTGAGTGACAGTGTAGATGATGTCATACTCCCCAATAACATCCCAGTAAGTGAACATATGGATTCTGGATTCTGATCATCATGTCAATGATAGCACTCAAAGTGACATTTATTCCACCGCAGTTCAGATCATGCATTTGCCATGCAGGGATTCACAGTATGGTGAAAAGATTTTGGGTGATGGTGGTGCTAATGATGATGATGATGCTGTGGTTGCAACATGCAGTCCATATGCCAGCATTCAAGCAGAAGATGTGGATGCAGTTGATGAATATGATGATGATGTCAGTGACCCCTCTTGGGAACTGGAGAAAAATAAACTCAAGGTGGCTGTGTCTGGGTTTGTTTGCATGTCCCCCCCCCATAAAAAGCTGGGATTTACCAGTTTCAGTTTATGATGATGACCCAGTAATGATGATAGGTAGTCGTGGTGGTCAGTTGCAGCCAAGTGTGTCCTGCCAGAAAAATCATGTAGCACACCACACACTTAATGGCTTAAAAAAATGGAGCTCAATAAGTAGCATCAGACAGGACATGTTAAAACTAGAGCATCAAAATCCCTTGTTTGGGATTTTTTTTGTGGAAGATGCAAATGATGAGTCAATTGGGAGACTTCAGTACCTGGCTATGTGCTGTTCAGAAGGGACATAGGTGCAAAAAGGGGGGTGGAGTGGCCCTGTATGTCAATGAAAATATCAAAGCTACAGAAACTCAGAATACACATTAGGACCCAGAAGAACCGTGGGTCACCCTGGAAACAGGAAATGGGACAGCCATATGAACTGGGGTTGTCTACAGGCCCCCAGATCAGGGGGAGGATATAGACACATTACTGTTAGAAGATATACAAAACATGACAGCTAAAGGGGAGGTTAAGATAATGGTAGACTTCAACATGCCAGATACAGATTGGTCAATACCAGCAGGAACATCTGCCAGAACTAGACACATGGTGGATTCCCTGCAGGGGGAGGGCCTCAAACAAGTGGTACAACAACCCACAAGAGACAGAGCTATCCTAGATCTAGTTCTGACTAACAGGGAAAGGATCACAGATCTCTAGGCAGAAGGTTATCAGGGGGCCAGTGACCATCACATGGCATGGTTCAATTTGGCCACTAGAACTAAATCATCCCATTCCAAGGAAAAAATATGGGACTTCAGAGGAGCTGACTTTGATAAGATGGCCAACAGAGTTAAGCTAGCCCTGACAAAAAGAAATACAGGTGAGGGGGTACTGGCAAAGTGGGTAAGCATTAAGGTTGCAATACTTGAAGCAACATCCCCTTGTGTTAGAGAGAAAAGAAAGTGCAAATGAAGAAGGAAACCACTTTGGTTCTCAAAAACAGTAGCAGAAACAGCCAAAGCCAAAAGGCTGGCCTTCAGGAAATATAAGGGAACACAGCAGGATGAAGAAAGGGAAGCATACCAAACTTCCCCAAGGGAAGCAGGGAAGGCAGTAAGGCAGGCAATGGCACAAACTGAAGAAACACTAGCACAAACAGTAAAAGAAGGTGACAAGACTTTCTATAGATACATTAGTGAAAGGAGAAAGTCCAGAGGGGGTATTGCTAAGATCAAAGGAGATAAGGGTGTGTGTGAGGAGGAGGACCATGTAAAAGCATCTATCCTAAATAGATACTTCTGCTCAGTATTTACTGAAGAGAAGGTAGGGCTGGGCCCACAGATCAGCACCGTGGACACAGGGGGGAAGGAAGTGTGCACTAGCTGCTTCACAAAAGAAAGGGTCCCACAAGAGCTCAATAAGCTCAGGGTGGACAAGGCAATGGGACCTGATGGCATACATCCCAGGGTACTAAAGAAGCTAAGGGTGGAACTAGCAGATCCATTGTCAGAACTGTTTAGTGAGTCTCTGAGCACAGGAGTGGTCCCAGAAGACTGGAGAAGGGCTCATGTGATCCTGCTCCACAAGAGTGGTAGCAAGAAGGAGGAGGGGGGAACTACAGACAAGTCAGTCTCACCTCAGTAGTAGCAAGATTATGGAGGCACTCCTTAAGGAAAGGATAATGCAACACCTGGAATATATAGGAGCACAGGATCCAAGACAGCATGACTTTACAAAAGGAAAGTCCTGTCAAACTAATCTCATAGATTTCTTTGATTGGGTAACCAGAGTGGTGGATCAAGGAGGAGCAGTTGATATCGCCTACCTTGACTTCAGCAAAGCTTTTGATACTATTCCACATAGAAGATTGATTAATAAGCTGGGTAGGCTTAGGGTGGGTCAGAAGTTGGTCAACCGGGTGGCAAACTGGTTGACGGACAGAAAACAGAGAGTGGTGGTAAATGGTATACAGTCAGAAGTGATGCAAATCACAAGTGGGGTACCTTAGGGATCAGTCCTGGGGCCCGTCCTCTTCAATATCTTCATCAGTGACATTGCAGATGGACTGGAGGGTAAGATTTGTCTGTTTTCAGATGACACAAAGATCTGCAACAGAATAGATGGTCCAGATGAGGTGGGCAGAATGAGAAGAGATCTGGATAAACTGGCAAAATGGTCAGAAGAGTGGCAACTGGGGTTTAATGCAAAGAAGTGCAAGATCATGCACATAGGGAAGAGAAATCCTGAAGAACACCTATAGGCTGGGAGGGGAGTTGCTGGCAGTCACAAGGGAAGAAAGAGACTTGGGCATTATCATCACCAATGACCTGAAATCATCCATGCAGACCACTAAAGCAGTTGGTAAGGCTAGGGGGATGTTGGGGTGTATTAGTAGGGGTATCACAAGTTGGAAGAGGGAGGCAATAATCCCTCTTTACAAGACACTGGTTAGGCCCCATTTGGAGTACTGCGTGCAGTACTGGAGGTCACACCTCCACAAGGACATTAACCAAATTGAGGCAGTCTGGAGAAGGGCGAAGGCTGGAGAGACGTTGGAGGAAGTCCGGTCTGGATGATGACAAACTTAGTTTGATGGACCATTATATGGCTTATCAATCCACAATCTCTCGTAAGAAGGCAGAATTCCTGTCCAGAGAGATTGCGGCTGCACAGAATAGACCAGCTCAGCTCTTTCAGACTGTGGACAGACTGTACAATCCAGTCTGTCTTCAGCCCAGAAGAGCCTTTTCTCCAGAACAGTGTGAGGATTTTGCTCTTCTTTGCAGATATAAGGTTGCAAAATCAGATCGGATGTCCGCTCTTCCTCCCAATGGGAGCGGTGATAGTCGGCAGGAGATGTCGAACACCCAGTTTGTATGGTCTGACTTCAGCTTCCCCACAATCGATGACATTGTGATGATCATCCGAGCGTTGGGACCGACCAACTGTAATTTGGACCCTGGCCCCACACGCATCTTAGCGGATTGTGTGGATAAAATCGGCCTAGTCCTGGCTTCGATAGTCTGGAAGTCTTTGGAGAGGGGGATCTTTCCAGATCCCGTTAAAGAGGCTATAGTTATGCCTCTACTGAAGAAGCCCTCCTTAGACCCAGATTGTCTAGCAAATTACAGACCCATCTCTAAGTTACCCTTTGTGGGTAAAGTTATTGAGAAGGTGGTTGCAGTGCAGTTGGATGGTCATCTGACCAACAACAATGTCTACGATTCTCTCCAGTCCGGATTTAGGAAAAGGCATAGTACCGAGACAGCACTTGTTTGAGTATTAAATGACCTCCTAATAGCGAGAGATCATAGGACCTGTTCTATCTTAGTATTTCTCGATCTCTCTGCAGCATTTGACATTGTTGATCATGGTGTGCTGTTAGAGCATCTGCGGTCCATCTGTGGATTGTCCGATACGGTCCTCAGGTGGTTTCGATCTTACCTCGAAGGTAGGACTCAGAGGGTGGTGCCGGGAATTTCTTCCTCGGCATCAGTCTCCCTATGCTGTGGAGTACCGCAGGGTTCTATTCTAGTGCCCATGTTGTTTGTAGTGTATATGCTGCCGTTGGGAGAAATTATTAGATGATACGGTTTGGGTTTTCATTTGCTATGCAGATGATACCCAGCTGTATATGTCTTTTGTGCCCGGCCAGGATGCTGCCCTTTTGGTATTTAATAACTGCCTTGCCGAGATCCAAGACTGGATGAATGGGAGTTGGCTGAGGTTAAACCCGGAGAAAACTGAGGTGTTGGTCGTGGACAAGGGTCGCTGTGAGGCGGGTCTGCCGGATGGGTCGCCCTCAGGCTTATGGCTTGGGGGTGTTCAGCTGACGACCTCAGATCAGGTGCGGAATCTTGGCATAATATTTGACGACCGCTTAACGTTTAAATCTCAGGTGTCAGCGGTGGTCAAAACTTCCTTTTTCCATCTGAGGAACATCGCCAGGGTGAAGCACCTTGTTCCTCCAGAGGATCTTCCAACGTTGATCCACACTTTCGTTACCTTCCGCCTTGACTATTGCAACTCCCTGTACCTAGGGCTATCGGGGGTTGAACTCGCCATCTGCAGCTAGTGCAGAATGCGGTTAGGTTGTTGACTGGATCTTAGATCCAGCCATATAATGCCTGTGCTCCACGGACTGCACTGGCTGCCAGTGTTTTATGAATCACCTCAAGGTCGGTTTGGTTGACCTATAAAGCCCTACTTGATCAGGGATCTACTTACCTGAAAGAGCTCCTGTGCCCTACTGTCCTTCCCGCCCCCTCCGATCCACTGACGAGAGATTGCTAGAGATTCCCAGGGTTTGTTTAAAAACTTCAGGGGCTAGATCATTTAGTTTTATGGCTCCGACCCTGTGGAATTCTCTACCTCGTCAGGTGCGAAATTGCCCGACTGTCCTAAGTTTTAAAGGAGCTTTGAAGACACACCTTTTTAGTACAGCTTTTAATGACTTATGATAGTTTTAAACTTGGTTTATTTATTGTTTTATGAAATTGTACAGGCACTTTGGTTTGAGAAAAGCGCCTTTTAAAAATAAAGAATGAAATGAAATGAAAGGGGAACCAAAATGGTGCAGGAACTGCATCAGAAAACATATGAGGACAGATTAACGGAGCTCAACATTTATACCCTAGAGCAAAGGAGAGAGAGAGGTGATATGATCAAAACATTCAAACACCTTAAGGGCATTAACAAGTTGAAAGAGTCTAACAAGTTTCAATATAAGAAAAATAGCAGGGCAAGCGGACACAGCATGAGATTAGAGGGAGGCCAATTAAGGGGTAATGTGAGGAAGTTCCTTTTCCCAGAAAGGGTGGTGGATGCATGGAATGGCCTACCTCAGGAAGTGGTGGATATGAATACAGTGCAGGGCCTCAAACAGGCATGGGATAGGCATAAGGGAGCAATACAGATGAGTATGAATAGATAGGTCATTGACAAAGCAAAGGCCGATGGCACATTTATGAGGTAGAAAAAACATATGGGCAGACTGGATGGGACTTGTGGTCCTTATCTGCCACCAACTTCTATGTTTCTATTAAGTTGCAATCTGCCAGGTGCGTGTGAGTTGAGGTAAAAAGGGGAGCCATCTGGGCACAGGGGGACAGCATACACATCTTAAGAATAGGCACATGGCACTGTCAACTCAGCACAAGATGGCAGCTAAGATGTGTACCACAGTGGGGCGTTCACCCTTGTCATCAACCATAACAGGCATGTTATCCCCTTCCTGACTGCAGCAACAAGTAGAAAATTAAATGTGTACAATAGTGATGAAATAACAGCATAGCATTACTATAGGCATGATGAGGTGGAAGAGCAGAATGATTTTGAAGTCTTGTCCAGTGGTGGCGATAGTAGCAGTTTTGGTGGTGGTGGTGATCAATGCAGTATATCTAGTGCAAGTGGTACATCAACACCTGTTGCTAAATCTGAGAAAATAACTACATTTCTGGGTTTGTCATCACCTGTGCAACTGTCTTCATCGCATGTCGGCACTCCACCCCCTGCAATTCACAGAGCAGAACCATTTGTCATCACACCCCATGTAGAATGTTTAAGTCAGTCCACATTACAGAGTGTTTTTGCACATAAGCTGAAGTACTCACCCAATCATACAGTGCCACGTGAACTTAATGCTGCAGTAGCTGAAATGCTGGAAATTGATCTTTTGCCCTTCTCCTTTTTGGAGAATTCTGGGTTCCAGCGGTTTGCTGCACGTGCCTGTCCAAAATGGAAAGTCCCATCCAGGACATACTTTTCTACCCGTGCTGTCCCAGAGTTGTTCCGCACTGTGTCTGACTCAGTAAGACATGCCCTTCAACATTCATCCTCTCCATTCATCCATTTAAGCATGGATATGTTGACAAGTGGCAAAACAGCGGGGAGTTCATATTTGTGTATAACTGCACACTGGGCGCAGGTGCCGGGGGTTGTTTGTTCTGCTGGTAGTGTAAATAGTCAGTGTAGTAAAGTGGAGTGTCATGGTAACAATCTTCTCAGGAATTCAACAGCATGCAACGATTGCTAAATGCAATGTGACCTGTTCACACACTGGTGAAAACACATTGGACATGGTACTGACTGAAACTGACAAGTGGCTGAACCCCCTGTCCCTGAGAGCTGGGTTCATAGCAAGTGACAATGGGTCAAATGTGATGAAATGCATCACAAATGGTGGCTTTTTTCAGGTTCCATGCAAGGCCCACTGTTTAAATCTTGTGGTGCAGTTGTTTCTGCAGCACCTTGATATAAAAGAAATGCTGACAGTTGCACGCCATATCTGTTCTCACTTTTCATGCTCTGCAAAGGCCCATGACTAGCTTTGGCAGTTGCAGATCCAAAACAGCCTCCCACAGCACCGCTTGAAGTTGGAAGTTGTCACCCGTTGGAACTCCACTTTATACATGGCAAAGAGGTTGTATGAACAGTACAAAGCCATCTCAGAATATCTTGTCATGCACACTAGCCATAATAGTTTCGGGGCCTCCATGTCTATGATGACTGAACAGTGGCACCTCATGGACTCTGTAATAAGAATCTTGAGGCATTTTGAATATGCCACACAGGCAGTGAGTAGCGATTCTGCCTCAATTAGCCAATCAATTCCACTGCTGCGGGTGCTGAGGCAGACATTGTTGAATGTACAGCATAGCCTTGATGTTGCCGGAGACAGTGCTAGCCATGTGTTGCTGAAACACATGCTGACAGTATTCGACCAGAATCGTCACATCTTGAGCATTCAGCATAGTGAGAACTTTGCAATAGCAATAATGCTGGACCCGCAATGCAAACGTGGAATTGCCTCAGTAATGGAGGGCAGATCTAAACAGGTAATAAATGTCAGTGGGCAATTGGTGTGCTTGGTTCATGGGGCACAGAAGTCACATGCCAAGGTCAGGAAACCTGAGCAGCATAATCAGGCTGAAGATGAAACTGGAGGAGCAGTATCAAGCATATCCTGTAAGGGAAAGGGGACTGCAGTTCCAGGTGGTCTGTCTCAAAAGCAGCTGGTGTTAACCCACTTTGGGAGGCTTTGTCCCAAGTGGGGATTCATCACATAAATGATTCCAGAGAACAGGATGATTCATCAACCACTGGACTTAGAGCAGCACAGCGAATGGTTGAATCATATGTGTATGAAAACAGGCATCTGTCAATCACTGATGATCCCCTTTCATACTGGAGTGGAAAGGTCAGCGAATGGCCAGAGCTGACTGCTGTGGCACTGTAGTACCTCACATGCACACCCTTCAATGTGAGTGTCGAGGGGGTATTCAGCTCAGCAGGTGCAATAGTTTGGGATCATCATACAAATCTCTCTCCTGCAAATAGTTTGCTGACAATCATAAAAATGAATGAGAGGCACATACTAGCTCATACTGCAACCCCAGTATTCAGACACTGGCATGCTCATGGTTTTGCTGATGTTGAAGAAAGGTACAATCCTGGTGGCAGTGACAGCATGAAGCAGCCTACCACTGACGTAGATGATAACACAGTGGAGAAAGAATTTCCTCGTGGTCTGAATTCAGACATAGAGGACTGTGAGGAGGGCAACTTTCTTTCTGAGGATGATGATGAATGATGATGAGGTTAATGTTTTCAGGTTTTAACTTAAGTGGTTAAAAGGCTGTCACATGTCTTGTATGATACATGTTCACTTTTTCATAAAGTTAAGTCACTGTCCCACTCATACTGACTCAAATTCCATATGTCACGTCATCACATTTATAACACAGAGCACAGTATATCCCGGTCCCCGAACTATCACCACCATAAGACCGCTGTTCTCCACTGCCACCATAAAGAATGTGACCGTGTGACCCCCCCCCCCGGACTACCACCACCACAAGACTGCTGTTCGCTACTGCCACCACCACCAGATGCAGGAAGATGTGAGAGGGAATGTCATCATGTGCCGTAGCTATGACCACCAGCACCCACCACCAGTGTCATTGTGACATTTTTTCATTACATTGACCATGCCAAGGCAGAGGGAGTCGAACAGGAGACCATATCCATCAGGCACAGGCACAAGGCTTCTTACTATTAAAACTATAAAGTGAGTATGTGTACTAATGTTTTTATGCTATTCAACTTCCTTTACCTGTGTGTTTTGTTTTCTGTTACTTTTCTGAGCTGCAATGGTCAAACACATACGGTCAACTTATTTTGTTTTTTTACAGGTTAACAACAAATGACTCTCCTTCACTGAAGGTCTGTATCAATGGTACAGCAGCAGTACTGTCTACAGGAACCTATGGAATATCCATTTCCAATCCATACTGGTAAGTACATCAATTTAATTTCATCTGTTCATTTTTTTTTCATAAGAGTGCAACAAATCTGACTGAGGATTCATAAACTAGGTGACGTGTACATCACAAAAAATATTTTTGCAACATATCATGCACTGTATTCCAAATTTGCAGCTGTGCAACCATGACAGTGCTGAAAAAGTTGGACCCAGGTTGTGTTACTTGACAAGATGTGGTTTTGAAATGTAACTTGAGTTGAGATGCAGGGACACTGACACAGTATATTTGTTACACAGCCTGGTACTAAATTAAGTTGTGATCTAATGATTGCATTGGGACAGCTTGCTATCTGTGTTAATCCAGATACCCATGAAACAGCCATGGCTTAAACATAATGTCTTACTGCTGCAATCAAGTTGCAATAAGTCCTTCATTTCTTTTTTTAGGAAACTTGCAGATGCTTTGTTGTGTCATAGTTGCCTTATCCAAAGAACTTCTTCAACATCAGCACCCCCCCCCCGGGCTGGGGCAGATGTGCAACACACTGAAGTTGTTTCAGTCGATGACCATGACCATCATTACCGGACTGGAGAAGGATGCAGATGAAATCTGTAAAGAAGTAATCAAATAATAAACCATTAATGAGACCTACTTGCAAATATGTCCCCCCCCCCCCCCAAAAAAAAATAATACTTATCTTTATTGGCTTGAATGTATTCAATTTCCAATTTCAATGCCAAAACTTCTCATCAAGCACTGGAATGTATACACCAACAGTATGTGTGACCAGTGATACAAAACAATACAATGAATACATCTCTATATATGTCAACCTCCCACCTAGAAGATACATACATATATTTCTTTGTATATATCAACTCACCAAGGCTACTATTAGTCTACACACAAAGGGCACCCTTCCATCCAGTTGAGGTGATCACATCGCATTTGCGACCACACTTTGGGACCAGCAACAGTTCTCGCATGGTCATCATTTCTGACAGAACACTGAATGGATTCATGTCATGTTATCCCTCCTTCACACAGTTTGGCAAGACACCGTGAATCATGAGTACATCATCATCACAGAGTATGTAAACTTTCTGTACACAAGACAGATGCATTTTGGGGATGCAGAAAAATTCTGGGGACTCTGTGTGACCACTGTGTGCATGAGTGACTGCTCAATAAATTCTAGGGGACTTCATATGTGGTGTAATGCTCCAATTTCACTTTGTCAGCAATTGGGTATTTTCTGGACACAAGACAGATGCATTTTGGTGATGCAGAAAAATTCTGGGGTATTTGTGTGACCACTGCGCACATGAGTGACTGCACAATACATTCTGGGGGACTTTGCATGTGGTGTAAGGCTCCCATTTCACTTCCTCAGCATTTGGGAATTTTCTGGACACAAGATAGTTGCATTTTGTGTGTTATGATTGTGAGCACATAATGTCATACTTAAATTATAAATTAAAGCAGCAGTGCAACAATGTGGTGAACATTTTGACCTATACTTTTTTATGCTATTTTTACATTGCCAGCCACAACTTACCTCCTGACTTGTATGACACCCTTCTTTTCACAATTTGTGTCTGCTTTACCACTTTTTTTGTGTCTGAAAAAAAAAGGAGTACACCTTTTAATATGGCTCTGACCAGGTTTTCATCACTATTTGCAGCTGTTTTTGAATAAATATTGTTCTGTGAGATCATAAAACACTGCCTGCTGCATAATTGTTAATTTTACAACAGAAGTAATATATAACAACTGATGGAGAAAAACAGTGGAAAATACTGACATAGGCCTGGTCCACACCGTAGTAAAAGGAGTGCTCCTTTTATTAATTCAGACATGAAAAAAGTTCATAAGCAGACTCAAATACTGGAAAGAATGGTATCATACAAGTCAGGAGGTAAGTAAAGTGGCAATGTAAAATAGCATAAAAATGTATAGGTCAACATTTTCACCAGATTGCTGCACTGCTGCTTTAATGTCTATTTCCAAAAATAAATATTTCTGGAGCCTCAGTAATGTTTACTTTGTGTCGTGTGATTTGAAGTGTTTCGCTAAAAGCATGATTGAGCAGTGCAAGTATGTTGTGTTAATCTGCAAGTGTGTCATCAGTGTTCTTTCCTGTGTGTGCAGACACTGTTCAGCTTTGTGCAAACATATATATGGTGTGACTTGTTGCACTATCTCAAAAATAAAGATAAGAAAGAATATATGACGTCTATTTTAGCTGTACCATCAGCACCAGCGGAGTAAGTGATATATTTTTTCAGAGGTATCGGGTAAATGTGCACCTCAGTCACTCACAGTGCACACATGACTTTGCAGAGATCACAGCACAAAAATCACATGCTCTCCTAAAAATCATGTGTGCAGTATGTGACTAAGGTGCACTCTGGCCAGAAACCTCTGAAAAAATATCGTATCAATTAGTCCACCGATGATGATGGTGACAATAACATACACCTTATTCTTATCGCTATTCTTTATACCATAAACACTGCAATAAGTCAGCAATATATGTTTGCAAGAAGCTGCACAATGTCTGATGTCACATACACATACACACACACACACACACCCCCACACACACGAAACAACACTGACTGCACACACGCAGTTTAACACATCATACTTGCACTGCTCACACCAGCTTTTCTACAACCACTCCACAACAGAAAGTAAACATTACTGAGACTCTGGATTATAACAGGGCAATAAGGAGCATGTATGTCTGTATGTGTATGTATATAGTTAAAGGGAAGAAGCAACAAGAGCTCCTGCTCCCTGCAAGGCTTACCCTCCAGTTAAGCCTTTTAAGTATGTTGCAGCATTGTTCTCACACCGCAACACACTTTATTTTAATAAAGAAAAGTCAGCGACCCAGAAGTGTGGCGGACACTATGGGGGCTCCATTATGTGCAAAGGAAAGGTGCAGTGGAGACGCACCATGCACCTCAATACTTTTGCATTGAAATGCATGGTGCATCACCGTTGCTCCTTTACACATAAAGGCATCTCCTGTTGCTGACTGCTTCCCTTTTAACTAATACTGTGGCCTTCCTTCTGTCTGTTATTAAACATAAACAAAAGTCAAAACACCACAGCAGTGGGGGGAGGAGGTGTGCTGAAAAATAAAAGCTAATGGGAGATCCTCTGATGTTCCAGCAGCAGATGGAGCATCGACACAATCTGTAGCTGGTGTTGCTCGATCTGCTCCACTTGCTACTGGACAGCACTCACCATCTCATTACTTTCCTCCACCGCACCCCACAAAAGTGCTATGTCTGCCTGTGTTGCAGGCATTGTGGAGTCCACTGGTGTGAGGTGGGGGGGACCAGGTAGTGGTGGTGGTGATGGTGGTGCTGGTGGCAGTGATGGGGTAGTGATGGATCAGCTGCTGCTGTGGCCCTCCTCCTGCTGCGGCGATGCACAACAGCAGCACCCTCTGCCACTGCCACAGAAGGGCAAGCAGATGGAGGTCTGGCCCATTCAGTGGTAGCCTGCCACTCATAGATACATAGATACATAGACAGTGTCGGCAGATAAGGGCCTATGGCCCACCCAGTCTGCCCATTTGAGCTTGTAAGTTCAGTTTATGTTTTCCTAGAAGTCTGTTGCCCCTTACCCCTGACCTCCAGAATTCCTTTATGTCTATCCTATGCATTCTTAAATCCCATGATTGTTTCAGCCCCTACCACTTCCTCTGGCAGGGTGTTCCACTTGTCCACCACCCACTCCTTCTTGTGGTGGTTCAGCATATGTGTGCGCTGGCCCCCAGTCCCGAGATGTGTCACCTGGGACCACGACACAGCTGCACACCACAAAGCAGACACACCACAAGGCTGCTGTCCACCCCTGACACAGTTGAAAAACTGCCAAACTGGGTAGTTGCAGGGAGGAGACCAGGCACAGGAGGGCAGATGTAGTGCGGGCAGCATGGTCATGTACCTGGGGCTCCACTTGCTGCTGTGGAGGTGGTACTGATGGAGCTCCTGCAGCTGCTACTGTTGGCAGTGGTGGAGGACTTGGTGGATGTGGTGGTGCTGGTGCTTCTGGAGAGAGGGAGGCAGGACCAAAGAGTCTGGAGCAGTCCAACTCTACTCGGCTACAACCCCCACACATGCACACTCCCCCCCAGCCATGGGCCACATACTGTCCTTGGACCATTGCACAAGAAAACACTCCTTCCCTCTCTGATGTGACTAGTGACTGCAAACACACTCACACACACACACACACAGTCATACACACACACACAAAACAAAACTTATAAAACAAAGAAATCAGTCACTAAAAAGAACTGATAAAACAGTACAAAAAAAACTACAGAATTAGCTTTTTAAAAAACTTTTGGGTTTTTGGAATTTTCTCAAGAAAGAAACTAATAATGAACTCTCCTCACCTACACAAAATGCTTCCTCTCTCTCCCTCTGCAAAGGAGAATGTGAAAGTTATCTGCTTGTATGACTCACTTCCTTCCTGCCTGGCTAAAGCACATGAGTTACAACACTGTAAGCCATATGATGTGTGGGAGGGGGCTGCCTAAAGTGCCTGTATTGTTGTCATTCCACCTTACTTCACGTTAAGGTGGAATAACAATGCAATGTCATAATAACAAAGCGAAGTGAGTACTTTTCAATGGCCACTTTGCATAGCATTATGATAACACGAAGGGGCCACTTCATGTTCACTTCGCAGATGGAATTTAATTTCACTGCATCTCTACTCACTGACCAGACTGGACTCCCTTTACAATGCTATCTGTTACTTTGCACTCCATGCTGCCCCTTGCACTCATTACTGTTCCCTCTATTCCTCCCTCTCCCTCACCACTATTCAACTATGCCATAAGAACCATGCCTCCATCTTCATCTCAAAATTCTGGCTCTGGTCCCTCCCACCCTACATCTCTTCTCTGATCTCACCTTCTTTCCTATCCTCATACCCTCTCCACTCCAGAGATACTCGCACCCTCTCTCTCCCTCCCTCTCACCTGCCATCCTGTTCTGGACAATCAGCCTTCTTCTATTGCCCTCCCTCTCTCTGGAACTCCATCCCATCTTCCCTCAGACAATCATCCTCCTTGCAATGCATAAAACGTGCACTCTCCCATTTAATTCCCACTCCTTGCTCCTGCCCCCTTAGCCCTTTGCAACCCCCAACACCACCCTTTCCTTTGAGTGCATCGGTCAGATTAACCCTTGGCTGCTCATGCACACCCTCTAGTCATACCCCCATACTATCCTCTTGTCTGTATGCTCTCCTCACACTTGTCAGTGCATAGTGCTAATATCTGGGCTATCTTGTATTAATTATCTACTGCTTATTGCCATGCCAATGCATCAGATCCTCTTGTCAGAATATCCCTCTTATATGCAAACTGTATTGTGATGATTCTATCGGCCAATTTTGGGTGAAACCTGGTCAGGAGCTTTTGCATGGTCATAATGTACTTTTGCTATGAATAAAAATAACTTTTTACAGCTGATTACCTGGTGCTGGTTCATTTGTGCTTGTGCCTAATTGATTGAATGGAACCAGGCACAAGTATACATGAGGTTTGGATTGTATTTTTTTGAATAGTATCTGATGATTCTAGTATAAATTTATGTATTTTTTGCTTCTTATCTCCCCTTTCTCCCAGGTTGCACCTGGAAACAAGCCTTGGCTCAGTGTGCCTTTCCCAGTCAATAACTTTTTAAATAAATAAATGAAAGATACAACCATACAAATATTATAAAACAGAATATGCAGGTAGAGGGTTAGCTTCCCATACAGACAGAGTGGGATGATCTGAGTCCATTAGCCAATGCTTCTACTAACAGTTAATATCAGGAAGCATGTAAACCCACTGTAAGGGTTCAGGTCTGGAGTTTTACACCAGTAACAATAACTCATAAGGGTGATCTATTGCCAAGTACAAGCTCAGTGCCAGACAACTGGATTTAATAAGAAGCAATTTGCAGAACTAGGGTTACTAGCAACTGTAAACTCTCTAGTGGGATCTCATTGTGTGCACTGTCACATTATAAAAATACTGTAAATTAACTCATATAAGATTTCAGTTGCCTTGTACTCAGATTGTGGGGCTTTCTTCACTCTATGAAATATGGCAATATTTTAGGTTTTGTATCAAATACCAGACCAACCAGGGACATAATGAGGCCCAGCACTGCAGGCAGAGGGCCTTATAGCCCCTGGAAGGTCCAGTATTGCCCTTATTGCCCATCCTGGAGGGTATTATTGCACTTAGAAAATGGGCTATAGGTGAAATATTTGAAAAAATGTATTAAAAAAATATAGAAATAAAACATAAATAAAAACTATTAAAATTAACTTGTCTGGCAAAGTAGTCCATGTAATGGTATGACCACTAGAGAGTGCTGTTGTGTCTTTTGTCAGTAGTTTTCTATCAACATCTCCCTCAGCTTGCAGTATGCTTCCCTACTTCTTGTTTTGTCACCCCCTGCTCCCCCACACACACTCACACAGTGGAGTACTGCTTATTCACTTTTATGAGTGCCGGGTCGGAGCAGAGGTAAGTGCTGAGCTTCAAGTGAAGAGAGGTGCTTCTTTTTTGTATCGGTTTTCAAATGTGGCATGAGTCTTCCTCTCCAGTTTCAGAGTGTGTAGACCCTTGACACAGACTACGATAGTCTGCAATTCAGAAAAGTTACATCTATTGCCACGCCCCCTGGGTCTGTGTGGTGGCTGCTTGTGTTTGTCTGTGTCTGTAGCTTAGTTTTTGTGGATTTACATGTTTTTCTGCTTGTGGTAACTATACCATTCTTGCTCACTACATCCGTGAAAGTCTCCTGGACTGGATTTCTGCAAAAAAATCATCATCAGGTATCTTTATTTTCATTTTAAAATCAACTTTTTGGAAGCTATCCCAAGAAAAACATAAGTGAAGCAACTACATCTGACAAACTTGGTGACTCTGGGTCCTGCTGCAATCCACATTTTTGTCTGACCTGCTCCATGATCTGTATGTGGGCTTTTCAGCAACCTGTTTGAATGGCAATGAAGCATACAGACAAAGGGATTTCACATCCTGCATATGTGCAGGCAAAGTTAATCACCTTCAGGAATTTTAACATTTCAGTGACTCTGGACCTCAGCTGTTGATCATTCTTCTGGCTTTTGACTTAACCACCATGTACCTATCTGCAAGCGACTGGGTGCAACTGACAAGCTACAACAAGGATAAATGGGCATATCATCCTCTATTACTAACAATCTCCTTGCTCTGGGTCCCTAGACGCCTGCACTGGACCAAGCCGCATAAGCCTCAGAAGTGTAATTCTATTGACTACAAAGTACAGCAACTGTCTCTTAAACTCCTACTCCTCCTCCTCTTGATATCAGGAAGTGTCCACTCAAATCCTGACCCTGTCTCCTACAGTACAACAAAGCCTGCCAAAATGGAGGGGGGGCTCAAAATTGCTACCTTAAACATCTGCAGTCTCCTTCCAAAACTGGCCTCCCTTCAAATCTTTGCCAGCCAACACAACCCGGATATCTTTGCCATCGTCGAAACTTGGCTGACACCTAATACTCCAGATCATGCCATCTCTATATAGGGCTACAAGATATTCAGGCTGGATAGGACCTTAAAAAGGGGTGGTGGGTGTGCAATCTACATAAAGGACTACCTCACCTGTCTCCCTGGTTCTTACCCCACCACAGAAACCTCAGTGCAACTCCTCCCTATCAAGATACTACTTGGTGCCCAAACAAAGTCCTCAAGATTGCTGCTGTCTATATCCCACCAAAAGATCCTGATTCCGGCCTACAGGCTGTCCTCGAGTTCATAAGTACACAACCTCCTGACATCGAACTCCTTCTCCTTGGGGACTTTAATATAAATTGGCTTGCTCCTGATGCAGGGTCAAACAAAGATGCCATCCTAGCAGCAAATTTAACACAAGTGGTAAACTCCACTACCAGGAAAAACTACAGATCAGGGACCAGCACCCTCATTGACTGGATCCTTACCAGCCACCCTACCCGTATAACCAATGAATGTGTTCTCCCTGACTCGCTCAGTGATCACTCTCCAATAATACGTACCTGGACAAATAAGTTTCGTAAGCTGCCTCCAAAAACCATCTATAGCAGAGTCCTACCTTACGGCAACCTTACTCATCTCAAGACCTGTCTTAGGCAGATAGACTGGTCCTTGATTTACAAAACTCAAGATGTTGACCTAGCCCTTGATTACTTTATTGCTACTTTCAACACTGCCTGTGACACCTATGCACCAGTAAAAAAAGCACAAAATCAAAGCACTCACAAATCCCTGACTCACGGCAAAGCTATTGGCACAACTCAAAAGTAGGGATCACCTCTGGGCCACTGCAAGAGCTACTGGCACTCTGTTGGACATTCAAAAGTATAAACAGGCTCGCAACCACTGTACTAAACAGATCTGCTTGATGAAGAGCTCCTACTTCAAGAATGCCCTCTCCAACTCCTGGGGCGAAGGGAAATCCTTCTGGGACAACATAAAGAATATCATGGGTCAGCAGTCCAAATCCTCTCCTACAATAATGAATGTGGATGGAACCACTGCATTAGACCCAGAGATCATTGCAAACACCCTAAATGATACCTTCACGGACCTTAGTGGTGTCCTTTCATCTGATTTCTTCACTGATGCTGACCCTCCAATTTCTACTTCTACTGCTGCCTCTCCAACCAAACCACCCTTCCATTTCAAACTAGTAAAGGCACATGAAGTCTATAAATATGTAAAGAAGGCCATTTCTAAGTTCCGAGCAAGCAGCGACACTATTGACCTTAAACTTCTGTCCCTCACTCTGGAGGAAGTACTGCTCCCCCTCACAAAAATTTTCAGTCTCTCCCTCTGCTACAGCCAATTCCCTAGGAAATGGAAGGCTGCAGTTGTCACTCCGGTGCACAAAAGTGGTGATAAGTCACTGCCTGGTAACTATCGCCCGATATCAATACTACCACCTCTCTCTAAGGCCCTTGAACGCTTGGTGGAGGACCAACTTTCAGACTACCTGGAAAAGCACAACATCCTATGCACTCAGCAGCATGGATTTAGGAAAGGGCACAGCACATCGACTGCCCTACTTGAATTCTCTGGAGCAATCCACAATGCCATGGACAAAGGAAACCTAACTGGAGCAGTCTACATTGACTTAACAAGGCATTTGATACAGTTCACCATGGCCTACTTATCAAACAACTTCTATCCCTAGGGCTCTTGCAGGGTCCTGGTGACTGGGTAAAATTACCTTGCTCAGCTCTCAATCTGTAAAAGTAGCTGGAGTTCTCTCAGACTCAAACCGTTCGCTCAGGAGTTCCCCAGGGATCCATCCTGGGCTCCCTCCTTTCAGCCTTTTCCTAAACTCCTCCCCAAATCCTGCCCTGAACAAATAATCCTCTATGCCGACGATGCCGTGATTCTTGCCACTCATAAAGATCCGAACCTCTACGCCTCAACCTTCAGCATGCTTTTTCCAAAGTTGAGATGTGGTTCCTTGAACATAAGCTGGTTCTAAACCACAAAAAAACTAAATCCATGCTCTTCTCTAACTCGCAAAACAAGAAATGGCAAGTCCCACTCACCATTAATACATACCTGGGAAATACCCTTGAACAAGTGCCAGTTTTCAAATATCTTGGAATCAACTTTGATCAAGGCCTAACCTTTGCAACTCACATTGATAGTACAGCAAAAACTATTAATCAGCGAATTGGGATTCTGTATCGGAACCGACAGCTTCTTACCCATTCTGCACTGAGGATTGCCATCCAATCTTCTATCATCTCAGTCATTGACTATGGCTTAGTTATATACGGATCTGCCACTACTACAGCACTTAGTCGCATTACAACATCCCTAAATAAGGCCTGTCGGCTGCTCACTGGTGCACATCGACGTACCCACACATGTGAACTCTATGCTGACTCAGGTTGGTTGCAACTCTCAAACCGGATAAAGTACCTTACCTGCCTGATGGCGAAAAAATCCACTCTGGGCCTCACTCCACCCTGTATCCAAGACCTATTATGCCCGAGCGCTAGCACCCATTTTACCAGAAGATCAGAACACCAGCCTCTCCAAGTCCCCCGATGCCGGACTTCTCAGGGACAAAGATCATTTGCCTATCGTGCCCCCAGCTGGCTAAATGCCCTCAGCACTCATATTACTGCCTCCACCTCTCTAGGTATTTTCAAATCAAGGCTTTTCTCACCTTGCCACCTCCAGCTCCTGTGACTACCCTGATTAAACCTCCTATTTTCTCACTACCCACCCTGTTCCGTTATTTGACAAAGACATGTTTGGGAAACCTTTTCTCCTGCTATTGTCTGCTCCCCACACCATTCACTTACTCTCTCTGTTCTGGACTTTTTCCCTATTTGTTTCTCCTAATCTGGCATGACCTCTTTCTTGTAATAATAATGTGATTATTGATATCTCATGTCCTTTTGCACAAGTGATTTGATATGTATTTGTATATGTTTTCTTGCTCTTGACACAACACAAATTGTTGTGTTATCTATGTAACCTTTTGTACTGTACCTAATTGACGTGGAACCTTTGTAAAAGAGCCTCTGGCTCAAAGGTAGTAATTCCTAGAACAATAAACTAACTAACTAACTAATTTAAAGAACAAAATTGTTTGAGGTTTCTGGAGTTTTTGTGGGGGGTTAGTTTATCCGTGTGGAAAACAGTGCAGATGCATGGGGGCATAGCTTGTGCCGTACTAGCCTACCTCAGCAAGACATCACCTCTTTTACCTTTTTTAGACTGAAACTGTTTGAAGAAGCAGGATGGATTTATGGTACAAGATTATGTTTTTTAAAGAAAATAATAGTAGCGGTGATGTGGGCAGGGTTTGTGAGTGGGGGGAGGAGGGTCGGAGCATATCTCCATTTACAATTACTGTGAATTTGGTAGGCAGAGGAGAGTATTCAAGCTTACCGAGTGTCATCAGAAGTGGCACCAGTGATCAGTGTGGTGCAGCGTCAGGTATGTTTTTTTTTTTTTTTTTACAGAAAAAGTTTGCTTTGTTCTGTGACTGCCATTGTTGGGGGGGGCAGCTACTCCCTCATTAAACGAGATACAAAAAATGGTGATAATTTCAAATGTTGTGCCCAATGCTTCAGCCAATGAGGAAGCAGTGTGGGCATAGGGAAATATCAGTTTCCTGGTAAAGCCTGCAAGCTGGCATTTGTTATTTGCTGGGCTCTATCTGCATATTAATGTACCCCTAGCAGCCAATGAGATTTCTTATATTTTACAGCCCATTTTCTAATCATAACTACTGAGCATGCAGTCTATAAGTCTATAAGCCAATAGTAACAGGCATGGAAATGACCTGTGTAATAGGAGTTGAGGTCATGGTGGAGGGCAATTATGTGGGTCCTGCCATGGTTACTGTCTCCATAGTACCTCTCCATGTCTGCCCCATGATTTCCTGCCACAGGTCACCATGATTTGAGGGTGACCTGTGGAGGCTGAAGACAAAGAAGTGGAGGCTGTAGCACTGTTGGAAGTGGTCCTGCTCAGAGATGGACAAATTGGCATTGAGATCTCATTACAATAAGTATCATCAGGCAATCAATGAAAAAGTCTGCATTACTGTCATGGGTGATTGCTGCTGGAAATAACTGACTGGCTTATCTCTGCAATCCTGTGGACTGATTGCTAAATCCAGTTGTCTGCAGTTCTGTATAGCCTTTTCCACAGATAATTGTGATGAGTTTTATTGGTTCTTTCTAGACAAGGTGCCTTCTGTCTGGTCTGGGATATCCTCAAGCAGATTGGTATCAGCCAACAGTACCCCATCTTTGATGACAGGGCACTTCATCTTTATGGGAGGAGTTCAAGCCAGTGCTGGTGGAATATATCCTCCAGGTAGTTTCCAGATTGCACCATACCTACTGTGTATTGGATCCTGGACCAACCCGGCTTCTTTTAGAATGCTGGGAATCACTCTGTTAAATGTTTGTGGAGATTGGTGGGTGTTAGCACCTTCTTAAAAATATCTCTTGACCCTGATGTTCTCTCAAATTACAGCCCTGTCTTTAACCTTCCCTTTTTGGGGAAGTTAGTTAAGAATGTGATGGCAGTGCAGTTGGAACAACATCTGAAGAAATATGACATCTGTGAGCCATTTCAGTCAAGTTTTTGACATTGACATAGTATGGAAATAGCTCTGGTCAGGGTGCACCACAACTTCCTCCTAGCAAAGGATCACAGACAATTTTCTATGTTGATTCTGCTTGATCTTTCTTTGGCTTTCAACATGGTGGACCATGGGGTGCTGGTGGCTCATCTTTGGAAATATGTAGGACTTGCAGAGACAGTGTTATGGTGGTTTGAGTCCTACTTATCTTGCAGGCTGCAACCGGTGGTACTTGGCTTTTTCATCTCATGCAGTGGTGCACTCTGTTACGGTGTGCCTCAGAGGTCCATTTTGGATCCCATGATGTTCGCTGTGTATATGTTGCTGCTGGGGAAGATTATTAGATATTATGGTTTAGGTTTCACTGCTATGCTGTTGATACCCAGCAATATATGTCTTTTGCTCCTGATGACAGGGTGGTTGTCTTGGAAAAGAGCAAATTCCTTAGGGAAATTCAGGACTGGATAGTAATCAGCTAGCATAGACTGAACCCATTGAAGATGGAGTTCTTACTGGTGGAGTCATGTCAGTTTGATCCTTCAGCAATGAGTAGCAGCACTATTTTACCTGCTTTAGATGGTAGTGCTCTGGAATCTGTAGGCAGGGAGAGGAATCTGGGGGGCCATTGTGGCTTCTAAGCAGACATTAGAACACCAGGTGTTGGCTGTCATCCGCAGTGACTTTTTCCAACTTCCTAGCATCTCCTGAACTAAGACCTTTCTGGAAACAACTGACCTAGCAATGCTAGTGTACACCATGGTCTCTTCAACACTGGATTACTGTAATGCTCTGTACCTTGGGTTATCTGTGAGAATGTTACATCTCTCAGAGCTGGTACAGAATGCAGGAGCCCAGCTGTTGGCTTGGACCCCTTTGTCCAATTATATCATGTCAGTACTCCGTGTTCTGTGCTGGCTGCTGGTGAGGTGGCACATTAACTTCAATGTGTGCTTGTTGACTTACAAGGCCATGCATGGTCTGGGTCCATTCTGCCTGAAAGACCTGCTAACTATATATGCTCCTGGCCACCACCTTCAGCCTGAGAATGCTGTCTTCTTATCCATTCCCTGATCCTGTTGATCCTGTTTAAAATCATCTGGGGATAGGGGATTCAGAGTGACCTCCCCAATTCTGTAGAATTCTCTTCCCATGGAGGCTAGAAATGCTGCATCCCTGGTCACATTCAAGTGTCATCTGAAAACACATCCATTTAAAATGTCCTTTGGATCTAGTGCTGCTGTGTGAATTTATTGCTGATTTAAATGTATTTTTATATAGTTTTAATGCATTGTTTAATTGTGAGGTGTCCAGAGCCCCAGGGAATGAGTGCCATATAAATAAAATTGCCTTGTCTTGTGAAAATCACATTTACAAAGTTACAGATATACAGTATACAATAAAACTAAGGATATCATGCAGAAACAACTCAGATACCTACAGTGTGAAATGATGTATCTAAATAAATCTATTTTAATCAAATTAAAGGTACCACAGATGTGATCATGGGCATAGCACCAGCATTGTGTATAAGTTGGAAATAACAATTAATGCGTAACCTTAGAACTGATCAGTAGAACATGATTTTTTCCTTTGTTATTTCTGTGGTATACTATATTACACTGTGCAGTTTGTTTTACATGGTCTTATTTAATCAGTCCTCGGCTACAAATGTGCACAAGTGAACTAAATTTGTCAGTTGACAAAATTAAAATATATATATTTATTTATTATTTATTTTTTTAAAGTTTTACCAGGAAGGCACACTGAGCAGAGTACTGCTCAATTCTAGGTGTGTCCTGGGGGAGGGTGAATAAGGAGTTACAATAATCAAGATACATACAGGTAATAAAAGAACAAAGACAAATGTGACTATTACAAGGTCCAGAATCATATAACTGGTGCAAAACACCAGGAAACAGGATAATACAGTCGGTACAATACAATTACAAGAGGTAGAGAGACAGTGCAGCAATGTTATCCAGTTCCTGCAATAGGCAGTGAGTTATTCATTAGATGGAACAGGGTCAGCAGTGTGGGCAAACTCATTAAATCAGGTGACACAGGCTCAGGTGGAGAAGTGTACTTTGATAAGTTGATTTAGTTGCTGAGTAGGGTGTGTGTGGTGGGTGCCAGCAGGGAGTGAGTTCCATAGTTTAGGCATTCTACGTCTGAAAGCAGCCTGACCAACAGAGGTGGACATATGCGGTATAGCCAGGAGGCAGGTGTCAATGTTTCTGAGGCTGTACACTGGGGCAGTCTGGGCTGATTGGACAGAGATGAGGCAGGGTGGCAGGGACTGGGACCAGAACTTGTCTGAGAGACTTGCACAGTGGGATAACCTATGATCTTGAAGGGAGGGGAGGTTTAGACACCACTACAGAGTGCAGTTGTGTGTTGAGGGTGGACAGTCAAGAGTGAAACATCAGAAAGAGTGGAAAAGAGTATCCAGTCTGGCTAGGGTGGACTTAGGAGTGGCACTGTAGACTACATCCTCATAGTCAAAGATAGGGAGAATCATTTTCTGTACAATTGAGCAGTGGGCTGGCAGTGGGTTGCAACCACGATTGCGATATAAGGCACCTATCTTAGGATGAAGCTTTTTGTGGATTGCATCAATGTGCACAGAAAAGTCAATGTGTACAGTCAAGTCAAGGTGCTGGTCAAGCCAAACCCCGAGGTATGTGAAGGAGGAGCAAGCCTCCAGAATAATCCCCATCCAGGATATGGAAGGAGGGGGTGGTGGGGAGCCAAGAGAGTCTCTTCCTCATGTTGAAGGTCATGGAGACAGTCATCTTGGCATTGAGAAAAAGCTGGCTAGCACAAAACCAGTGCTAAACCTCATTGAAGTCCTGCTGAAGTCTGGTTGCCACATCAGTGATTGAGGGGCCTGTTGTATACAGAACCATGTCATCCGCATACATGTGGATGGATGTGTGTGGGCAGGCAATGGGCAGGTCATTTAGGAAGGTGGAGAAAAGGAGTGGGCCAAGGGCTAAGCCTTGGAGATACCAGAAGTGACTGTGAGAGGGGTAGAAGTGGAGCTTCCAATTCTAACAGATTGGGACCTGTCTACCAAGTGGGAGTGGAACCAGCTGGCAGCCTCTGTACAGAGCCTTGCTAGGAAAAGCTTGTCAAGGAGGACAGTATGGGAGACAGGGTCAAAGGCCTTGGCCAGGTGAATGAAGATGGCTGAGGTGATGGGGCCTTTGTCCATGCCTGCAAGGATAGAGTTCATGACCAATATAAGGGAAGTGGCAGTGGAGTGGGATTCCTGAAGTCAGAGTGGTAGGTTGAGAAGAAGGAGGAGGAACAGTTGAGAAACAAGGATAGTTGGGTCAGTATAAGGTGCTCCTGGAGTTTTGCCAGTATGGGAAGAAGATAGTTTGGGCAGTAGTTTCTGGGGGCCGAGGAGTCACCACCCTTCAGAAGAGAGCTAACTGTTGCATGTTTCCATTCTGATGGGATTGACTCTAGGAAGAAGGACAGATTGAAAAGAGTGGCCAGAGGGGTGGCGATGACAGGAGCAGATGGATAGAGCATTTTGGTGTCTAACACTGAGGGGCATTTACCCTTAGATGGGTTAAGGGCAGTCAAGACGTTGTGAACTTCTGTCAGGGTGATGTGATGGAACTAAAATGAGGGGGCAGGAAATGGGGCCTGTGCATTGGTGGAAGAGGGGGTGGCATTTAAATGGTTGTGGGGAGTGAGGACATAAGTGTGGAAGTGCAGTTTGAGAAAAATGAGTTAAATACGGAAACCACTTCAAGCGGGTCCATTACGGAGGTCCCACCTATATTTAAAACTGGGGAAGGAGGCTGGGAGGTGGACAGAAAAGTGATTTGATCACCTTCCAGAATTTTGCTGGGCAATTTAGATTGACTTGGAAGGTGGCTTTAAAGTAATTAGCTTTGGCCTGGTGGATTAGCCTAGTGTAGGCGTTGCATAGGGAGTGATATTTTGTGTGCCCTGAGGGGAGCTGGAGGATTTGAGTGATGTCCATGCCTGGTCCCTGGCTCTAATGTGGGTGATGATGTCAGCCGTGATCCAAGGCAGGTGGGCAACCCTAACATGAGTATGTTGGAGGAGGACATGGTAGTTCCAGACAGCAAGGAACTTGGCCTTGAATAATTCCAGAGCAGAGTCAATGGAAGTGGCCCATGGGATGAAGGACCAGTCTGTAGCTGCCAGGTCATGTAGGAGAATGGCAAGGTCTAGGGCATTGTACAACCAGGTAAGAATGGTTCTAGGAGGTGGGGCCTTTGGCCGGAACATTTTCCTTACCAGGTAGGTCATGTGGTGTTCACTTAGTGAGTCCAGTAGGATGCCTGAGGCAGTAATCCAGTGCAGATGTGAGGTGGGGGCCCAGTCCAGTAGGGAGTGGTTCTGGGTTTTGTAGTTCAGACATGTGGGCTCAGAGGTCAGTTGGGTTAGGTTTAGGGTGGCCGCCTCATTTTAAAACTTGGTGGTGGCACTCAACATCCAATTCAGATTGAAGTCACCAAGGATGTGGAGCACACCCCCTACTGCACTACCCAGTAAGGGGGCTCAGGTGATCCAGGATTGAGGGTGAGGGGGGACCAGGGGGCAGTAGGAGCCAGCTATGAATGTAGGGATAGTGTGGGAGAGGGATAGTTTGATCATTAAGGGGTCAGTGTACAGTGTGGGCAGGGGGATATTGACAGGGGTGAACTGGAGGTAGGACAAGATATACATGGCTATGCCGTCGCCTCTCTTATTTCCTGGGTGGCCATGGCAGATAACAGTATAGCCTGGGATGGTGATTTCTGCATCCATAGTGTGAGACTTCAGCCAGATTTTGGACAAGACCAAGACATCTGGCCTTAGGGATAACACAGTGGGCTGCAGCAAGGCAAGTTTAATCAGTAGGCTGCATATATTGAGGTGAACTACTTTTAGGCCCCATGGAAGTTGATGGGAAGGGAGTAGTAGGTCTGGGGTTAGGGTCAACATCCCCTGATAGTAGGAGGGGTAGTGTCACCAGAAGCTTGGTGAAGCACATTTGCCAATGAGGTCTGCGGGTAGGAGTGGCTGCAAGGATACTGCCAGGGGATGTTGGGTGGGTTGATTTAGGGCTAGTAGACCTGTGTGAAAACTGAGTGGAAGGACTGAGTAGCCAACCATCCATGGTGTTAGGTGGGGTGCAGAAGGGAGATCATTTGAAGAGGTCACAGAGTTTGGCAACAGTACTGTCATGATACAGCATCACAGTTTGACTGGCTGTTCTTGAGGGAAGATGGAGGGTGGGAGTGACACTGAGAGAAGGGCAGAAGAGACTATAGCTAGGTAGAGAGGCAACATGATGTTGTAAGTTAGGAAAGTGCCTGATTTAGATGGTTGGTAATAGCGGCCGCTAGCAGAGGGATAAGATAACTTGCAAATGGGAAAGTTGGCTGGTAGGCTGATAGGCTATTGCAGTCATATGATCTCACACTGTATAGTGAGTAGATCACCAAGGGTGGTGGTGGGGTGATGGGGTAGCCAACACGCAGCGTCGGTGGGACAATCCTTTTGCTGAAGTGAGCAGCTCTGTAACCATCAGGCCATACCTGTTTCAAGCTCCTTGTGTGAGAGGGGGAGGGCAGCTTCAGGTGCCCTTGCCACCTCCACTGGGGATGGGGAGCTGTGGAGACAGGAGCAGAGCTGAACTTCTGCTTTAAAGCAGGTATGGAAGAGGAGGCTGGTCTATCAGGGGAAGGAACAGAGCTATGCATAGGAGTGTGCCCCAAGCCTGTCACACAGTTACACATATAATTTGGAGTACGACTGGAATTAAAATGCTTGTTTGTACAACTGTGATGCAGCAATTTAAAATTGGAGTACAACTGGAATTAAAATGCTTATTTTTACAACTGTGCTGCAGCAAGTTAAAATTGGAGCTAAACTGAGCTAAAAATGAATTTGCCTGAATCTAGCCCTGACAGCAACTAAAATACAACAACAGTAAGAGGAGTAATTAAGCATATTATATGTATATATAAAAATTTATTTGTAGGAGAATTTGCACTAAAATAAAATAAATAAAAGAATGAGAGCTATCCTAGTCAGACCTAGCCCAGCAACCAAGTGCAACAATGGGACTTGTGTGGTAGAAGATGCTTAAGGCAGCCATTTAGAATGCAGATAGTAGAAAAACCTTTTAAAGTGGCATTTTATTGTTAAGGTAACAGAGAATCTGGTCAGAAACAAGGCCTAAAAGAGGAAAGTAAAACAGCAAATTCTATCTCCATTGTTACACTGCTTTAAAATTATTTTCAGCTGCAGTCCAGATTTGAATTTAGAATTGGCGCCAAAAGAACAATCAATCCATTTGCTAAAGGGAGCGGTTCTGTAACTGTCAGGCTGTACCTGTTTCAGGCTCCTTGTGTGATCTGAAGAGGGTAGCTCAGGGGACCTCGTGACCCCCGCTGGGGATGGGGAGCTGTTTCAGGCTGCTTGTGTGATTGGGGGAGGGCAGCTTCAGGGGCCCTTGTGACCTCATCTGGGGATGGGAATCTGTGTCAGGCTCTTGTGTGATCAGGGGAGGGTAGCTTCAGGGGCTCTCACAACCTCCACTGTGGATGGGGAGCTGTATATGTTTATTTGCTGTATAAGATAGGAAAATGAGGGAATAAAATATGTGGAAATAATCCTATCTGGTCCATTGCTTTTTATAATATGAATATGTCATTTGCACATTTCACTTTTGACATAAATTTTACTGAACCTGTCTTGCCCATGGCTCCACCTCCTGACATCCACCACGAGCAAAGCACACACAATTCCTGCTTTGTATAACTATGCAGATTTGTGTTCAGCAAACTAATTTACTACAGTAGCTGCTACAGGTACAAGGCCATAGATCAGTGGTACGGTACCTCATACAGGGTCAACATATTAAAAATGGTATATTGCAACCCTAATCCACAACTCTTCCTCTGCCCTGTGACCAGGGTTAGATAACTTAGCTAGATGGCCAATGGTTAGAAAAACAGTTGGTTTTACTGCCACATTTTGATACTTACTACCCAGCTGAGTATGTGCTCATGAAGTGGTTTTTTGAGTGCTAGAAAATGATGGCAACTAAAAAAATGGATTGCCTACCACATTTTGAAACCTACTAGCCAAACTGACCACCAAGCCACAAACTGATTTCTTCCACCATGGTGGTGACACAAGGTCAAGCTACACCATCAGGTCTACCACTATCCTACAAGGCTGTGCTGGGAGTTTGTTTATTCAGCCACAACTAGACCTTCCCTAAAGTAGTATACTTGTCCCAAGCATATAACTTGCATCAGAATCCACAGTGAAGAAAGGAAGATTACTAGCGGGGTACCACAGGGTTCAATACTGGGACTGGTCCTTTTTAATGTCTTTATAAGTGACACTGCAGAGGAACTGGAAGGAAAAGTATGTCTCTTTGCAGCCGACACAAAGATCTGCAACAGGGTTGATACACAAGATGGAGTGGAAAGGATGAGAAGAGACTTGGCAAGGTTGGAGAAATGGTCAAATGTATGGCAGCTTAGAGTCAATGCAAAGAAGTGCAAGGTAATGCACCTGGGAAACAAAAACCCCAGAGGAAGAGTACACAATGGGGGTGAGATACTGACAACAATAAAAATGGAAAGAGACCTGGGGGTAATTATATCAGATGACCTAAAGGCGGGCAAGCAATGTGAGAAGGCAGTAAGGAAGGCTGGGGAATACTGGGATGCATAGGGAGAGGCTTCAACAGTAGAAAACAGGAAGTTATTATCCCTCTATACAGACAGTTGGTGAAACCCCTTCTGGAGTACTGTGTGCACTTCTGGAGACCCCATCTCCACAAAGACATAGACAGAGTGGAGGCTGCCCAGAGAAGGGCAACCAAAATGGTGCAGGGTCTGCACCAGAAGATATACGAAGAGAAACTAAAGGAGCTTAATATGTATACTCCTGAGGAAAGAAGTGAGAGGGGGGTCATGATAGAAACTTTCATCTACCTCAAGGGAATCAACAAAGTCTAAGATGGTAGTTTCATTCAGAAAAAGAGATGTGCAAGAACAAGGGGTTACAATTTGAAGATAGAGGAGGACAGTTCAGAGGTAATGTGAAGAAGTATTTTTTCACAGAGAGGGCTGTGGATGCATGGAACAGCCTTCCTGAGGAGGTCATGGAGTCAAGAACAGTGGGGGAATTCAAGAATGTATGGGACAGACATAAAACAGTCCTAGTGGGGGTAGGAGGAAGTAGGCTGCTGGTTAACTAAGATCTGCAGCTTATCCATTAGGTAGGAAAATGGGCAGACTAGGTGGGCCAAGCAGTCCTTATCTGTCTCTCAAATTCTATGTTTCTATGTTTCTAAAGAAAGCAACTGAGAACTATGCAATATGTACTGTAATTTCAAATTGATATATCCTGTATATTATACATATTCGTTTTATGGAACATGATGATTAAAAAACACATTTTTTACTCTGATTTCTCAATCAAGAGGTATATCATTTGCAGTGGCTGTGGCATCATTAATTCAATTACTAACTAGAAACATACATTAAATACTATTGTATGATGCAAAAAATTCAATTTTATAAAATCAATGGTACTTCAATAGCAATGAACCTACTCTTGCCCTTTCTGATCAAAATGCTGTACTGTAGTTTAAAATTCCAAGCCATTATTTCTGGTACATGGTTCTAGAGCTATCAGATAATTGCTAGAAATTCTCTGCCCCCTTCACATACCTTAATAAGTAAGTACTTTTATAAATGCACCAATGTTTTTCTCTAATCAATCAACTTCTTTCTGTGTTTTTTTATAAATATCGGTGCAATTATCAACTATATATTGCATTTTGTATACTAGGAGACAAGTGAGATACACTTTTCAGTACTATGACAGTAACTTAATCAGGTTAGAGCCATGGGATTTTTTTTTATATTTTATTTTTGTAAATGATGCAAAATCCACAAAGTAGATAGTCACTGTTTGCAGTGTAACAATTAAACACCAAAAATGTGGGGGGATAAAAGAACTTCTTTTGAGATAATAAAGAGGGAATGATGTTGCAGAAATACAGCAGCTACAAACTATATAGCAACCCGACACCAGCTTCAATGTACAGCATAGATGTATTAAACACTTTGTAGTACACTTATTTCTTATGAATAATTTGATATATAAACTTTAGCATTACTCCTATATCTTTCCATGCCAATAAAGTGTTTTGAATGGAAGTGAATTGAATAAAGGGAGAAGAAGTAGATTACAAGGTATAGTAGAAAGTAATGACACTTTGGAGGTAGTCACAGTACAATAAAATTAACAATAGTATGTGTTCAATAGTAATGTGTTTAAAGCACTTAAAACCTGATTTGGGGGACCTACCAGTGCCTAATGATTCCTTGGCCATCAGTGAGGTAGTGTATGAAAAATTAATTTAAGTAATAAGTGATAGTAAAGCCTTTTAACTTGATCAGATTCCAGGTTTGGCTATTAAGAATGGAGCTCTGATTTTGGCACCTGTTTTTGCCAATATATTAAACTCAGGCATGTTGTAAGGAGAAATGCATGGGGATTGGAAAATGTCTGAAATTATTCCATTACTAAGCAAATTATAGTTAAAAATAGGGAAACTGATTTATGGCCTCTTGAACTGAACTCACTGTTGACCAAGATTGCCAAACAATTTGTGCTTGAGTTGACAGTCAAGAGAAAAATCAATGCAAATCTCTTAAGTAATATTAAGAACTGGATTTGTATCTGTGTTGTGTATCTCACCAGACGTACACACTCACTTCTAGCTGCAGATAGAAATCCACAATACTCTAATCCCAGCACGTGACTTCCGTGTGCAGAAGCACAGGTCCCTGCAGCCATAGATACAAATCCACAATCCACAATACCAAAATTAATAAGAGTTCTTTTGTCCACAGAAGTGCTGGTTGCACTTCTTCAGCCAAAGGTACTTATGCACCCTATAAGACATAGACACGGTTCTGGCTGCAGAAGTGCAGACCCCAAGAAATGAATAATACTCAAATTGCAAAACTACTTCAAGCAATACTGCATCCAAAAACTTGCTGAGGTCCATGTATAGAAACACTGAATCTGTCAACAGATGAGGACCACTTATCCCACCTAATCTACCCCTCTATTCTCTTCTTATTCTGCCACAGCAGATCTTACATGATCACCCACCACCTCCCTCCTCCCCACACACACACTTTGATATCAGTTTCCCTTTATACCTATCTCATACATGCCTGAAGCCCACCACTGTTTTTGCCACTACCACTCTCACTAGAAGATGGTTCAGGCATCCAACACTCTCTCACTGAAGAAATTCTTCCTCACATCCCTCCTAAACTCTCCCATCCAGCTTCATTGTACCCCCCCTAGTTCTTGTATACCTTCTTTTCTGAGAAATGCTACCTCCCTGTACCTTACTCACCCCCTAAGCTATTCAAAGATCTTTGTCATGCCTCTCCCCTGAGGGTGTACATGTATTAATCCCTTCAGTTTCTCTTCACATGACATTTGGTGCAGATACTGCAACATTTGTGTTCTTTGGATGGCCTCTACCCTATGTTCTTTCTGAGAAGCAGCCTCCAGAACTGGATAGAGTACTCCAGGTGTGGTCTCACTAATGGCTGATACTGTGGCAACTCCACCTCCCTCTTTCTGCCTGTGATGCCCCTCCTTATGCATACCAGCATCCCATTGACTTTCACTACTGATTGTCACATTACTTTGCCACCATAAGATCATCTGCTGTGATTACCCCTAGGTCCCTTTCCTGTTTGGTGACACTCAATGCCTCTCCTATTCTACTCTGTTTCTGGGTTTCTGCACCCAAGGTATATGATTTTTTACTTTTTTTGCATTGAGACACAGTTGCCAAACTCTCGATCATTCCTCAAGCTTTCTTTTTTGAATTGCAATTTTTTTATTAACATTTTTCATCATACAAGAGATTAACACTATACCACTTAAACCATGGTGTAGATATTGAACATCTACAAAGAGAGCTATTATGTGAAATTCATATGCTGCTGATCCTTCAGAATGTCTGTCTATGCTCTCAGTACTGAATGTATGATGTGGATCTGGTTTTGTACTGAAACATTTTGTTAATAAACTTTGAATTAAAAAAAGAAATTCATACGCTGCTAACTAGCATACTACTGCTCTACAAAACTAATCTTAAAACTGAGCATCAGCAGGGCTATGTTAGTACAGGGCAGAGTTTTATCTGGGCGACAAGGGTGTCTGTCAGTGAACAGCTGAGCAAAAGGCAACCCCACATGGCTTTCTAGTTCCACTGGGCCGGGGTCCTTCTAAATAGTAAGATCTGGATTAGGCATCTCTCGCCAGGATTTCCAAGATTGAAATACCTTCTCTTTCATGAAATAATTCATTGAAGGATAGCCATCTAGCTGCAGATTTCTCTTTTTGCAGATGAACATGAGCTGTCAACCTTTCTATTTCTTTAATTTGTAAGTAGCAGTCTAAAAACTGTGATTCATTTGGTAACTGATCAGAGAGCCACTTCCTGGTTATTGTTTTGGCAACTCTTACCATTAAAATATTAAATAGATATTTCCTTCCAGGACTATGAAGCCCCATTGGGAATCTTCCTAACACTAATGTATCACAAGTGTTAAGTACAGTCCAACCTCATTTATCGAACCCCCATAAATCCAAACCTCTCTAGTTAACAAACTCTCATTTTCTCCCTCAACTGGTATGCTAACAGCCATTTTACAAGTGACTGAGTTTAATTACAGTACTGTACCCATAATCAAATTCATGTCTGTCAGCAATTAGTGTAACTTGCTCCTCAGCATAACAATGTCCAGGTGAAAACTGCTGTCAAATACAGTTATTCTCTTTGCCTTGCTGTTTGTTGTGTTGTGATGTTGTTACCATGGAATCCCCCTCTAGGAAAAGAAAATGGGTCATGCTTACCATGCCACAGAAAATACAAATTGTTCATCGTCTTGAAAATGGTTAGCGTGCCATGGTGCTTGAAGGAGAATATGGTGTGGGAAAGTCCACAATTTGTAATATTATAGCTTCCATGGAAAAACTCTATGACTTTGCTGTCTGCATGGAGACTGCCTCAGGATCTGAAGAGAGAAAAAAGCATGTGGAACTGTAAGAACGATCAAAGAGATGCCGCTATCTTCCTCTGGTTTTGCCAAGAGAGGGAAAAGGGAACCCCGATTTTCCGATCCTTACTGAAAGAAAAGTCATTGTAGTCTCATGAGCAATTGGGCAGCAATGGTCCTATTGCTGCCAGTGAGGGGTCACTAGACCACTTTAAGCAGAGGCATGGCATGCGCCAGCTAAAGTTTTGCAGTGAGTGGCTCATTGCTGTATATGAGATTGCACCTTTTATTCAGCAGCTGCTTGAAACCACTGAAAGTGGTGATCTGGTCCCCAAGCAGCTGTTTAACACAGATGAGACTGGACTGTATTGGTGATGTCTACCCGATTGAACACTGGCCCATGGGTCAGAATGTGATGTACCAGGCTTCAAGAAGAAAAAGGACAAGGTGACAGTCCTTGGGTGTGTTAATGCTTCTAGCCACAAATGCAAGCAGGTCATAGTGGGGAAAGCACAGGAGCCAAGGTGTTTCAAGAATATGAACATGGCATCCCTTCACATCCACAGTGAAGCATGGCGCAGCTCATGAATGGCCTCCTACATTTTCAAATGGTGGTTCAGTGACTGTTTTGTGGCAGAACTGAAATGGTACCTCTGATACAAACAGCTGTCACTAAAAGCCTCTTATTAATGGATAACTCACCTGCTCACCCCCATATCGCTGAGGTGCAGACAAGGGATAGGGTTATAAGGTGTGTGTGTTTGTCCCTGCCAGCACAACATCAAAGTTTCAACCTTGCAATCAGGGTGTCCTTGAAATTTTTAAATGAGCATACAGGAGAACTCTGCTCCAAACTGTGTTGGCAGAGGAGAACAAAAACTCACCTTTAGGTAACATCATCAAGGCTATCACTTTAAAAGATGTTGTGTACATAGCCTTTGAGGCATGGCCATGTTTATGGCCAGAATCAATTCAGGAAGCATGGCAAAAGTTAGGAATAAAAACAAGTCAGCCAGAAAGTGCTTAAGTCCCTGACCTTCCTGGCCTCCCAGAAACTGATGTGCTCATCCACCTGGCTGCATCCCTCCCAGTCCCTACATCAGAGGAAGACCTGCAACACTGGTTACAGTTCAGTAAAGAGGAACAAGAGTATGAGGTGCTGTCTGATATGGATATTGCTGATTTGGTGACAAAGCCAGTGCAGCAGGAGCCAGAAACCGATTCTGACACAGACCCTGAAGAACCAGCACCTATTATAGCAATGCATGCAGAAGGTGCTCAGTTTTTAAAAAAATGTGTGTTCTGCCTTGAAAACCAGCCGTACTGTGATCCCATACAAGTCATGCTGCTATGCAGTATGAAAAAGTGCACCGAAGAAAGACGTTTGACTCCCTGAAACAAACTTTGCTAAAGGACTTTTATTAAGATGTAGTGTGATTTTTTTTTAGCAATTAAACACAAGTTCTTTTTTTTATTCATTGAATAAAGCAATATCATACTTAATAATGTCTCTGATGTTGCTGTTCTGTCTGATGGGTTGTGGTTGGCGGAGTGGTTCGCTATACGCTGCTGTTAGGCTGTTTGACACTCCTCAGCAACATACTATCCTGTTTATCTGACCTCCCGTTTACCCAGACTGATTGGATGTCCCCCAGGCAGTTCAGATAAATGGGGCTGGACTGCATGTGAGTATTATGTTATCTTACTCCTTGTCTGGAAGACAGTGTTCCAAAAGCCCTTAGTTTTCAGGCATCCCCCAAATTGTACTCGTTTGCACCTATCTGACCGCAGCCTCTCCAGCAAAGTGGAGTTGGGTGATTCCCATAATGGTGAGTTATCACTGGTGTTTTAAAGAACCTCATGATCACCTGCCACCAAAATTTGCACCATGTTGCAGAGGCTATGGTTCTAGTGACTTGTTCCCAAATTTGAGCCCAGCTTTTCTGGGGGAGTGATTCACCTATCTCCACTTCCCATTTAAGTTAATATTCAACTATGGCTGAGAATTATTGTCTTTGCATACCTGGTAAATTCTTGAGATAAGTTTCCTCTCTTCCCCTCCCCCAGTGATTCATGCACAGAGAGCTAGTAATGGAAGCTCTTCTGCCTCTTGCAATAAAGCTTTCCTCGGTTCGGTAGTTATAAAATGACTTACCTGGAGGTAACAATAAAAACCTCTCTGGGGTAAGCTAAACTCACCCTGCAGTTGGTAACTCTTTACTGTATCTCCCACCAGGAATTACCCTAGTTTTACTAACACACATTGTTCCCGCCTAACAATGACTCTAATAGTTCTGCCTTGTGTGAAGTCCCTATAGGCCCTAATATTCAATAATATGCTGATTTTGTTCCTGATCATCAATGTCTTTAGAGTTTCCTTCAAGGTAGTAAGGAAGGTTTTTGCCTTGGATTTGGTAGTAGGTTTATTGCCCTTGTTTATAGCTTGTTAAATACGTAGACATCAAGTTGTCATGGGAAAGAAACCTCAGTTGAAATGGAATATAATGACAATCAAGAAGAGAAGGGGTGGGCTAGGAGTGCCAGATTTAACAAACTCTAGCCAGAGCCAATAGGGCTGTGAAAAGCTAACAAATGACCAAAGTTGTTTTCTTGTTGGTGCCATATAGTGCTGTTTAGTCATAATCGTCAAAAACTGGCATGCTGCTAATTCAGTCCTCTTAAATGTATTTAGTCAGGGTACATGCTACTGCTGCTGTGTGTGTGTGTGTGTGTGTGTGCCCACAGAAATGAGGCAGCTCACAGACTGCAGCTCCACTATCTGTAATCTGACACTGTAGTCTGACTTTCAGAAGTTCAGTATATTTCAGACAACATATAATGAGTTAACCCCTAAGTTGCTGAAATAAATAGAATAAATCTATTAGATTGAGCTGGACAGATGATAAAAACAGCAGTTTAAAAAGTTTTTTTTTTGTTAATATCCTGAGAAGTTCTGAGGCACAATACAGTAACATCTCCCCTCCCTTCAGATGCCTTTAACATACAGCAGCAAATTGCAAAAATCAGAGGGGAAGTGCACTATTGTGCAGCTGTGGAGGAATACTTCCAAATGTGCAAAAAGGGAGTTCCATGATCAGCCATTTTAGAGCTATTCTGATCCCAATAGTGCTGTAGGCTCCACCCACAGCCCTAGAAACTTATCAGGCAGCTCAGCTCCAGCATATCATAGCCCAACTATGGCAAGGACAGGAATTAGTATGGGTAGCTATGGAACAGTCCAGTCTCAAACATGGACAATTTAATTACTACTTATTTAACAAGCTAGAAACAAGAGCAATAAACCTCCCACAAATCACATCCAGCAAGTGACACTGTACCTGATCCGTCTGGACCAGTCTGGTTTTATTCCTAGTAGGCATCTCCACAACAACATCAGATGGTTACTCAGTACCATGTAACACACCCACAGCGGCTATCTCAGGCATCAAAGGGTTGTAGTGGAATTAGACATGGAAAAGGCTGTTTGATTGCCTAAACTGGGCCTTTTTGGATGCCACCTTGCTCAAATTTAATTTCAGAGCACTTTCCAGTCCTGGATTAAGTTGCTAGCATCCACAAAGGTCCAACATACTGTAGGCAATCAAATGGCCTTTTCCACATCTGATGCCACTACAACCCTCTGATTCCTCAGAGGGCTGTTGTGGATGTGTTGAGTAACCATCTGATGTTATCATGGAGATCCCTACCTAGAATAAAACCAGACTGGTCCAGATGCACTTGCAGGAGGTGATTTGTGATGACTTCAGAGAAAATCTTTATATCCTAGTTTAGTAGTGATATAGGCCAGAAACCTCCACAGGTGGAGGCATCTTTATCCAGTTTAGGCAATACCGTGATCATGGTTCCTACCCAGCTATCTGGGAAGTCATCCGTCTCCTGAAACCCATTGCAGAGCTGAACCAGTGTAGGCGTTAGATCCAATTGGAACTTTTGTTTTATATATTTAGTCTACTTTTTGCCCCTCACTCCAGGTCATCATTGTTCTGTCCTGGTCACAGTGCCTCTGTGGCTTCCACCTCCTGTGTGTGCCCCTCACTCTCCCAGTCACCTCTGGTATGCTCCCCAGGGAGCGGATTCCCAGTGCCACAGCAGGGACCGGCGCCGGAATACCGTAACTGGTTGGGAGAGACATCGGCCAGGAGGCTAATTGAAGTCTGGGTGCAGGACTTCATAGAGACACATCTATAGTGGGGATTTTATCCCTATGGGCTGGGGCAGGAGTGTGTAATGATGCTAGTGTCCAACCCACCCCAGAAACCCTTGCCCTTGCATCAGTATGACAGGCAGCTAACCCAGCCTCCACTAGGCATCACTCATGTACCCAGCGCAGAGCCCCCTGTCCCCCCGGAGAAGGAGAACAGTCCTTAGGATGCTCAATCCTTCTGCCCTGGCCAGCTCCCTGATGGACCAGGCTCACTCCTGAACCCAGGTCATCAGCGTCACAAGTGGAAATCCCTGCACTGTGCCGATGGGCTGGCCAACTGATTGGAACTTTTAATAAAACTCGGCAATGAAACCATTAGAACCAGGTGATTTGTTAATCACTTTGATTACTATTAATTTGATAATCACTTTCTGTACTTTTGTTTGAGAAAAAGGTTTTTCAGGGTCTTGGACCTGCTCTAATGCTAGCTGTGGCAAAGTGATTTTGTGTAGAAATTTGCTTGTTTTGCTTATTGTGCCTATTCCTCCTCTTGTTTGTATAGCTGGCATAGTAATTCTTAAATATTTTGGCAATCTTGCTGGGTTGTATATCAGTTTGAGGATCACTTATTCCCTTTTAATTTTCAGAATAAACAGAGCTGCCATGTGCTTTGGAAGTCTATGAGCCATGAGGTGTTTTGCTCTGTTGCCTCCCTCATAGTATTTTTGCAAGGTAAATTTCAGCTTGTTCTCAATCTTTGAGGTTAAGATTTGTTCTAGTTCTGACTTTTTTCAGGCTTTTTAACAGGGTTGGGTAGCCATCTTTCTTGTGCTTAGCCTCCAACTCCTCCATCTTCTAACTTTTTCTGCCTCTCCCAAGCCGGTTTCTTTTTGTAGCTGGCATAAGAGATGGCTTCCTCCCTTAAGACCACTTTTAGGCCATCCCTAAATAATTTCTGATTGGACGCCGTCCCTGAATTTTCTTGGACATCATTTTTTTACATTGAATAAACTTTATTAAGTTGCTAAAATAACAAGAACAACCACAAAACACAAACAAACAACAAGCCTATTCCACAATCCCCACTCAGAAACTATCCCCCACCCAACCCCACCCCAGACAGCAGAGTGGTATTAAGCTCTGCATTGAGACTAAGTTAAACAAATTGATACAATCTCTATCTGAAACTTAAACAAGAAATAATCACTATGGGAGACCGGAGCTAGCCTGAAAAGTATAGAGAGTATGCAGTTTGTCCCAGGTCTTGTCAAACAAATGAAGGTAGTTATGTAGACTGGCAATCAGCCATTCAGTCCTAAGGTTAGCAAGTAGCTATTGCAACCACTCACTATAAGATATGCTCCCTGAATCACGACAGTCATTGACATAATTTTTAAGATTTAAGTCTCCAAAATGACTTTTTATCAGGTGATCCTAAATCTAAGGGGATACCAATTTTGGCATAATCTCAAAGATACATTGGGTAGATTTACATGTCTTTGACTGTATATCCCCAGACATTTCAAGTATATATGTGATCTACATGAGAATAACTACCTTGGGCATTGGAAAAGAACATATACTGTAGTTTCTACTTGAGGGGTTCATGTCTTTCCAAATATTTATAAAACCTGCCTCTTCACTCTGTTTTTTAGCAACTTTGATCCAGCTTTATGTCCCATCTGTACACCTTGAGATTTATCAAGGACAGGGTACTCAACACAATTCCAGTCCCCACCTGGTATGACCTGCCCTTTTGGCTGGGCGACTACCCTACTGAAAACCTGTCTGAAGATATTGGTGGTGGCCAGAGTTGAGCAATAGACATTAACAAACTGTATTAGCTGGCCTGCTATGTTTCCTGATAAGATTGCCATCCTAACCTCTTTATCTGCAAAAGTATACATTTTCTCGAAGAGAAAGTCTCATCTCACTTAAATGGCCACTCCTGCCTTTTTCATAGATTGATGTGAAGCAGCTACCACCTCACTCACCCAACACCTATGAAGTTTACTATGTTCCAGTTTAGACAGATGGGTTTTCCAGGAGGAGCCCCACATCACAGTTAACCCTGGCAAGGTCCTGTAATATGTTAGCTCTCTTAATGACAGAATTAATTCCCTTCACATTGAAAGGGATGACTCTTAAGTGACCCCACAGCTCTGGTGGAGCATCACAAGAGGATTCTGGCTGCTCTGCTCAACAGGGGAGCCCATGTGTAAAACTGACCCCTGATCTATGCTGCATAGCCCCTCATATCAATACTTCTATATTGCCAAACCTTTCCACTTCAAGAAGTGTTTTAATTGATGCCCCTTGTTTAAAAATCCCCAAACATACAACCATGGACTGTAATGACTGAAGTGAACATTGAAACCAACATACACAAAATTCCATGTAATGTGAAAGACAGCAAATAACTTCCAGAGAACAAAATGAAGATGAGCAGCAGCGCTCATCTATGAGCTGCTCAACTGACTTATGAGCTCAACTGTGAGCTGCTTAATTGGCTTATAAGCTCAGAGGGATTCTCTCCCTCTCTGCCCTAGAGCTCAGGCATGTAAATACAGTGCCTGTCACAACAGACCACCATTCTACTAGTTAAACCCACCATTGGCAGTGGTATGCACTGCAAGGGAGATGCTTGAAGTTATAGGGAAGAAAGATGGTCGAGTTATGCCTCCTCAGATTAACCTCTAGTGTTGTTACATGTATGTTTTAATTAATTGTTTTCACCATCAGCTAAAGCAAACAAACACTCAGAGCCCTCCCCCAAACCAGCAGACCCCCCCCAACAACAACAAGCAGGATCAGTTTCCAGTTAAAGGCCATAGCCCCGCCCCCCGATCCATCCACACTTCATGATCTCCTTTATGCATTTAATAGTGTCTTAAACATTAGCTGTGTAATTCAGAGAACAAAGATTTCCCTGAATTGTTTCTCTCCTCCCGCCTCCTTTAAGATTAACTAAAGGGCATAGGTATAGAAAATTCATTAAAGACAGAAGTATTTGTTAAGGTTATCTGCTCTCTGCTGATTGTCCTCTGCATAGACTCTCTCTGCACCCCTCAGCCTCACAATTCCTCCTCTTGTATTTCTTTTCTCACTTCTATACCTAAAAAAAGGTTTTGCTCTCCTTTGATACTCTCCTGGTTATTCTTTCCTCAGTTTGTGCTTTAGCACCCCTCTCCACCTTCCCTGCTTCCTTCTGTTTTTACTGGTACACCTCTCTATCCTCTTCCCTCTGTGTCTCCTCGCATTCCTGAATGCTGCCCTTTTTGCCCTTATCCTTGCTGCCACCCCCCTTAAGAACCAGATTGGTATCTTTCCTACTACTTTTGCTCACCTCTTTTGCAGAGGGGTTTGTTGCCTTCACTATTCCATCCCTTAACTGGCCCACTGACCCTCCACCCTATTAGAGAAATCCTCCCCCCCGCCAGAGCGTCTCTGAGGCATTTACCCATATTTTTAAAATCTGCCCTCCTGAACTGCAGAACCCTTGTCCTTTTGTGGTTCATCTTTGCTGCCATCCTAATGTTAAATCACACTATCCAGTGATCACTGGTCCCCAGGTGGCATCCGACCCTGATGTCCACAACACTGTCCTTGTTCTTAAACACCAGGTCCAGTATTGCCCCATCTCAAATGGTTTCCTTGACCAGTTGCCTCAGAAATGCCCCTGCAGGGAGTCAAAGATGAAAATCAGGGACACTGGTTTACCGGGATTGAGAAAGGGCATATTCTATTTTGCACATTGTAAAAAATGGTATTGTCACCGGTGTCTGCTAAGCCAAAATCCGGTTTTACCGTTGTTTGGGTTTTTTGTACTTTATTTAACAATTTTTAACTCTGCTAGCATGCATTTTAGCAATTTTGACCTCCACTATTACACATCCTTCCATCCTTGTACCAATTTAAAGTTATTTTAGGTACAAGATGTGATGGCAACAGCAACACTACAGCCCCCATCCCTAGGGTGTGACTGAAGCAGTACTACACCCCCATCCCTCTGGTGTGATGGCTGCAGCAACAGCACTACGACCTCCCTCCCTCCCTCAGGTGTGACAGAAGAGGCAGCATTGTGGCCCCCATCCCTTAGGTATGATGGCAGCAGTACTACATTCACCATTCCTCATGTATGGTGGCAGTATCAGCACTATGACCACCATCCCTCAGGTGGGACAGCAGCAGTACTACATTCCCCATCCACCAGTGGTGATGGCAGAAGCACTACGGCCCCCATCCCTTCAGTGTGATGGCAGTAGCAACACTGAAGTTCACATCCCTCAAGGTTATGGCAGTAGCGACAGTGCTATGATCCCCTTTCTTCAACACCCACACCCCACATGCACAAGTTGCAAATTACTTGGTCTCTTTGCATGTTAGAACTCAGATGTGAATTCATTTGAACCATCACTGCTAGGATGGACTACCTTTGTTTTTTCCTATCTATAATTTAACTGCCTGAATTGGATTTCTTCCTGTGACACCGCTGACCTGGGTTAGGGAACAGACTTGGGTGTTGGAGGGCCAGCTGGTGGGTGAAAGCTTGAGTGTCCAATGACCACTCACCTTCTCCTGGGAGGGAAGGTGGATTCATGGCTCAGCATTTGCTAGCCCCTGGTGGAGGCCAGAGGCATGACAACATGTCAGCCCTCACTGCAGGAGGGAGCATGACAGATGTTGGCTTGTGCCTTGACATCATGTGACCGAAGGATGGCTGATGGTCCCTCCATAAGCTGGAAGCCCCAGACATGTGTCCGTTCTGACCCCTGCCATGCCCAGGATACACAGGAAGCTCTTTGGGGCAATTCTCCTCCCCGGTAGCCTCCCACGGGGTAGTGGCCCATTCACTGAAGGGTTACTTTGGGTTTCCTGGTAGCACAGCAGTAAGGGGCAGTGGATGGTGGTCGGACTCAGCAGCAGTGGTAGGGGCCTTGTGAGCCACAGAAGGGTGGATGGCCAGGGGTGGGAGGGAGCAAAAAAACTGCTTGAATTTGCTTCTTTGAAATAAAGTGTCTTCACCTAAAAATCCACAAGTGATTAGTGGAGGACCTTCAAATGGATTCATGCATCTCCCAGACATGTGGATGCTTTTTTTTTACTTGGTGTCCTGTGTCCATGAAAAGGGTGTCTCCCAGTTTTCATGTCTTTGTTCAGATGTGAATTGAGCACTACTCTGCCCACCAGCATCTTACAGCCCCTGGGGTCTTACCATCTATATATCATTGACTGTGCTTTCAAAATCCAATGGCCAAACATAAGTATTCTTAAATACTTTACATCTGCTTTTTGTTGAAGCAGTCTATGAGAAAACTTTTTGTTGTCACAGAGACTGAAACAGCAGGTAGGGGGGAAAAGGTGCAAATGACCTAGTTCACCTAAATGGGGGGCTAACTGTGAAGTCTTTTCATAAGTAGTAAGGCAGTTTCTTCTTTGTGAACATACTTTCATTCAGACTAGTTTTCATTCAAACAACTGAGGATTTTGGATGGCCCTACTGATTATAAACTTGAATAAGTTAATTGGTAGCAGTAATCCTGCATTTAGCAATCTACAACCTAGATGGTTATATGCAAAGAATACAATAAAAGCCTGACTAAAATCTAAAAACAAGCTTATAAAACAGATAAAATGTATCTGAACATTTATCTTTACCCATACAAAATCATTGCAGCCCAAGTGAAACGCAGGTAAATTATATTTTTCCCTGACTACTATTCTATAATGTAGTAAACATATATTGCTATTTTTTTATATTCTTTGTAAAGCAGGTAAGGCCCACTAGGCAGAACTGTCTGTTTTAAGGAGTGACCTAGAAGCACTGGGAGGTTAAGTGACTTGCTTGGAGTCACACAGTATGCAAGAGGAGGTTGTGGGACTCAAACCGAAGTCTGCTGGATGTACCCAGTTCAATCATTATTTGTCACTCTAACGGCTAGGCATGGGTGCTTAAACTGAATGGCTGATTACAACAAAGCAGTGTGGGTGATTTCCATACTGGCTCTATATGCAGCAAAGCAGAAAGAATGCAAAACACAGCAGCATTCATTTTAAGATGCTGAAATCTGGGTAGGCCCGCTGGGGCCGCAGTAGCACTATTGCTTGCAGTGCCAGCGAACCCAGGTCAGAAGCAAACATGGGTTGCTGGAGGTCTGGCCAGGGGAGTAGGATCGAGCACCTGAGGGACTGCTCTCCTCCTCCTCCAGAGAGGGTGGGCTGCAGGTCCTGCTTCTTTACCACCACCTGTGTGAACATGGGTGGTGGTGCAATGGTGTTACAGAGTGATCAGGAGGGGAGGACACTAGCCAGGATCTGGAGCAGTGGCATGTCTCTATATGCCCTACCTCCTTTGATCTCTAGTGCCAGTGCCCTCAGGGACAGAGACCAGAAAACCAGGAACAATCACCCCACATCAGCCAATGGCAGAAGGGACCCAGGTGCCCCAGACTTCATAACCAGGCTCCATGATGGACCCACTGAGCTGCCCGACACACACTAAGGGAGTGTGGAGTGGTGACCTGGGGTACCCTCCCTTCCCACCTGGGGGGGGGGTACAATCCAAGCAGGATAGGGGCAGGCCCACAGGAGCTCCTGAGCATTATCTGGGGGTGAAGCTAGGGGATACCCAGCCTAGGGATCTCTGAAAAGTGGAGACTGATGCTATGAGAAGGGGACATAGAAAGAGAAAATAAAAACAATTTAAAAAGATACTGAAATCTTAGAGATTCTGTGCAGTGACATGCAATTTCCGTGACGCACCGGTACAAGAATTCAAAATCCGTAAACCAAGCAGGATTCCGTGATTGTTACCAGTGTTACCGGTAAAAATGGAAAACCAGGGTCCCTGATGAAAATGCTTCTAGCTGAGGCCATGTCTGGGAGGCTCAGATCAATATCTGGTAGATTGAAGTTACACATCAGAAGCACTTCCCCTTTATCTACCATCTTGCTAATGGCTTCCCCTATTTCCTTGTCTAGATCCTCCCCCTGTGCTGGAGGTTGGTAAATCACTCCAATGCAAATGGAGACTCTGGTGGCTGCTTCAGGGTGATCCAAAGTACCTCCAGCCCACTCCTCACCTCCTTGCATTTATGTGAGCTTGATAATCTTCCCTGACACATAATACAGCCCCCCACCTTTCCTCCTCTACCTGTCTTTCCTGAACTGCGTATACACTGATATAACCATGTCTCTGTTGTGGTGTCCTTTGTACCATGACTCAGTAATGGCCACTGTGTCCAGTTTTGCCTTCACCATCATAGCTTCAAGATCTGGAATTTTATTGACAAATCTTCCTGCATTTGCAAATATGGCTTTCCACATCTTTCTCTCACCCTGCTTGCAACACCCTCTTCCTTTTTTGGGGGGGTTCAGCCCCCCAATGCTCCTAGTGGTGCTCAGCTCCTGCCCTGTTCACTGACCCACCATACCCAGGCTTACCCCCCAGGGCAGGGCCACGGGAGTGGGATTCCCCTGGGCGGACACTGGTGGCAGTGGGAGCGGCAGCTGAGTGAGGCATCATGGTCGGGGGACTGGAATATTTATGTGACTGTTATCCCCCTGGGAGGCAGGGCATTCAGTGATGCCAGCATTTGTCCTGCCTCCACACAAACAGGTGCTGGTCTTCCTGGTGATTCTCCCGGCCTCTGCCAGAGGTTGCCCAACATCTCCCTCCCCTGGAGAAGGAGAACTGCCTCTCAGGCACTCTGTCCTTCACTGCCTGGCAGCCCCTTTGACTCCCAGGTTCATTCCCAAACCTGGGACATCAGCAGACATAAGCAGTGGCTGGCACCCACTTTTTTTCTTTGGCCCTGCCTCATCTTCCTCTCTCATATTATTATGTTTGGTTCTTGCTCCTTTGTTGCAGTTCCCCTTCTTTTGCCTTGAACCTATTCCCTGGAAGAGCTGTCTCACCTCAGTTTATCGTTCGCTCCTCATTCATTTTATTGAGGGGGGGGCAGTACATGCCTCCATTTGTCCTTCTGCCACCACCGTCAGTTAATTTAAATACTCATCAAAGTAACAGTTCAACTGTCCACTGAAGACTACTGTTCCTCTCCTAAATGGATGCAGGCCATCACCTTTGTACAGTCCCACTTCTTCCCAAGTTGGTTCCAATCCCCAGTGTAGTCAAACCAAATGAAATCTATCTGAATTCTCATACATCCCCCCCCCCCAAAAAAAATGAATCCATGCTGCCTCAGGTCCTGTAACCCACTGGATTCAAGATACTCCACTATCTTTTCCTTAAGTAGTGACTCCACACTGTGTATAGGATTTTCAAAAGGATCACCATGGATCTGCCAGTTGCTATGTTTAAAACAGACATCAGTCTAAACTGTTAGACCATCTATTAGAGGATCTAAATGCATCTCTATTTCATGACCAGAAAAAAACGCAAGTGCAACAAAAGATGATGCAAATTGAATTAACTTAAAGTTTTTGTTGCAAATCTTGACCTTTGTCACAAACAAATGCATCTTTTGAAAATAGCAACAAGGTTACATGAGCACAATTGGGCTGATGCAGATCCAGGGGCAATATGTGTTTACGTATGTCTGGCATCTTTGAAAATCCACCCACAACCACTGCCAGGAACTGCCACTAGAGGGATGCATTACTCATCCCCCTTCTTGGAAGAGAGCATTATACAAAAATGTAAACATACAAGTTCCAGTAAAAATGTATAATGTGGCATGTTTATCTGTTAGATTCTTTAATTTCATTTATAAAATGGATACAGCAAATCTAGAAACATTATTGGCTAAAACACATCACATGACTGAGTTTGCACAGCCCATGGTCATCGTGGTGTTTAGCCTGTTTACAAATCAATGCACCAGCACAATACTTTTAAAACTAGTTTGGTAGCCATTTTTTCTTGGGAAAACCATAACTGGCCAGACACAGGCACGTTACCATGCCTAATCACAACATAGCCTGTTCCCTACCCACCATACAGTAATCAACTATTAGTTACTCATGCTCATATTAAGTAAATTACATTTTTATTTCCCCCGTATTGCAATTTACAAACTTTGTTGCCCTCTGCATATTACAGCCATGCTTTGCACCTGCATTCTTGTCTGCTTTCATCCTCTGACATGAAAAACACAAACAGGCAATCCTCCAACCAAAAATCCTCCAACCAAAAAACCACAAATGTAAAAATGGCATACCTACTAAAAACAGTTTAAATGTTTTTTGAAGCCGATTGTTTATATGTGCTGCTGCTCAATGCTCTAAATGACCATCTCTGTCCTCTTACTCACCAATCTCAACTGCTTTCCCTTTCACCACAATCACTGGGAAATGAGGGGGAGGGGGGCAGGCACTTCCATCTATCACACTTTATCTGCCTGTCTTCGCCATTACTACCTTTTGTTCAAAACAAAGAAACCTACAGAAATAGAAAGGAAGCAACTTCTGTGTACTGAGGGTAATTTCTGTGTATGGGCACACATGGGCAGTAAACGGCCACACAGAATCTGAAAAACACTACACAGACTACAAGTATGGTGGCCTAATTAGTCAACCTACTAAAGCAAAGCAAAAAATACCAGCAAGATCCAGCAGGGCAAGGACTATTTTAGCAAACATATACACAATTATTTGTATTTCTTAATATCTACACCTCATTATTTACATTTTTAAATATATTTAAAAAATGTTTTGTATAGGCAATAAAACATTCTAGAATGTGCATTGTGCTAGTTCATGTGCATTTCCCAGGTGCTGTAAGGCATTCAGCCTACAGCCTCAGGCCTCACTCTGTAACAGGGGGCATGCAACACACTAGCACAACGCATGCCATGTCATGTGTTGTTTATTTATTTGTATGAAAACCTATGATTATTGGCAGGATTTTCAACAAGGTTGGCTATGAACACAAAAGGGTTTTGCACCTGCATCTGCATCTACAAAAATACATTTGAGCAGCCCTGCTGCTGTTTTTAAAACCTGTATCTGTCTGTAGCAGAAATCATGATTTGCTGTAAAATGTTATGCAAATCCATTTTGCATAATTATTTTGTTGCAATTATGTCTTTTTTGTTGCAAAATGTAAATGTTGTTAGAATATCTAATAGAATACCATTATTCACTGATTAGAACCCATTCTCAGGGGCTGCTCTTGATCAGTAGCCATTTGCAAAAAATGAGTTTTTTAAGTAAAAGCCACCCTTGATTACAAATAACGGATTTTATTTGAGGGTGCCTTTGCATGGGTAGCATTTCAAAATCTCAAGAATTAAATCTGGGAAACATATTCCATTTTTACCGTATGTGGTACTTTATTTTACTCTAAGTTCTAGAGATACATATAAAAGCTTTACTTTCCAGAAGTGCAGACAGCAATCAAACTCATATACTGGTAACTTAAAAAAAAGAGAACTATAGTGTATGGTCGAGTGTGGTTGTGTATGGAAAACCATACGCTGTAAAAAGTGATTCTGCTTCAGTAGTGACATAGCTACTAATACAGAATGACTTTTTGTTCTACATTAGTAACTATGTCATAGTGCAACTGGCCCCATCAGCACTGATCATGGGATGGGGCTAGTTGAAGTGTTGTGTGCATGAGCTGGACGGCGATTCTAATGGCAGTGAAATGAGGGTCATGGTCAACAAAGGCTGGCTCCCAAAAAGTAAGCGAATGAGTTTTTGGAACCATACACTATAAAGAATAGTGCAAGGCATCCCTAACACAACTCAACTATTCTTCCCCCTTGTGTTTTCAATAACAGCAAAGTAACCGCTTGAGCTTCGCTCTTGAGGTCATCAACTGGCAATGAAAAAACACTTGGGGGAAGAATAGCCTTGTTGTGTATGGGACGCCATACGCTATCCTATACTGTACGTTCAAGAGTGCTTTCATTCAGATTCTGGTATCTATTCAAATACAGTCATAACAGTTACATTCATGGATTTATTTTTAGTGCAACTCTCACTTTCCCCATTGGAATCATCATTAGGTTCAGCAAAGGTAACGTTGGCTTGGGAGAATACAAGCCCCTTCTTTGAATATTCGCAATGAAGGAAATGCCTTCTAAGCAAGTTTGGCATCCTGGGACAATGGTGGATTAGTGGAAGCAGCAGTTTTGGTTTGCAAGTGAAAACAGGACTAAAATTATAACTCTGATTCCCCAGTTTGATTCATACATGAAGGTATAGTTACCCTTGAGGGAATACTTTTCTCGTTCATATTTTTACAAGTTAACCCGGGTATCTTATATGGACTGAAATGAAAGGAGCCTAAAGGTTTGTTCTTTATTTCATTTTTAGCTATTTTCATGAAAAACAGAATTAGAAATTAGAAACAGAAGCTAGAATGGCACATATATTAAGGTATTAAAAAACTGAATTCTTTAAAAAAAACTGTAGAAAATAATGTTTATTGATTCAAAAGGTTGGAGCAATTCAATGTATTTATTTTAACCCCACAGAGTTGTTCATTCTAGCCACAAGCCATATATCTTTCCGCTCCACTATCCTTTGCTTGGATATTTTTGGGATTAATTGATCATGTGTGGTTCCCCTGTTGAATTATTAGTGAAGCTTATATATTATTTTGAAAAGAAAGAAAGTGATATTAAAAGATAATAATATCTCTATTATATTTTCACAGAGAATGAAAAATGATTTGTAAGGATGTATAAATGAAAGTATGGAAAGTTCATAGTCTGATGAAGAAATTCTGATTAGTCCCTCCTTACCTGTTGTGTTTATTCCCTTCATATACTTGAAGTTTTCAATCCCCCAGTCTCTCTTTTCCTCCAGTGAGTACATGTTCACCTCCCTAAACCTGCTCATGTAGGGTATGTCTCCTAGTCCCTGAATCATCTTTGTTGCCCTGTGCTACACCCCCTCCAGTAACTTAATGTCCTTCTTAAGATATGGGTGCCAGTACTTCACACAGTACTCCAGGTGTGGCCTAACCAGTGACCTATACAATGGCAGGATCACCTCCCTTCTACTTGAAGATATACCCCTGGCAATACAACCCAACATTTTGTTGGCCTTTGCCATTGCCTTCCTGCATTGTGCTGAGTTGTTAATTGAGCCCATTATAATTATCCCCAGATCCTTCTCCTCCTCTGTCATGGCTAGCTGAACCACCTCAGCTGGTAGCTTCCTCTTGTGATTTTTGCCCTGAAATGTAGCACCTTGTACTTTTTGGCATTGAACCCCAACTGCCAGGTGTCTGACCAGGTCTCCAATTTTGACAGATCATCCTGTAGTTCATGCCACCCTCCTAGGTCATCCACTACTGCTCCCATCTTGGTGTCATCTGCAAACAAACTGATCTTGCTCTTGATGCCCATTGAGATGTCTGATATGAACAACCCAAACAACACCTGTGCCAGCACTGAGCCCTGCGGTACTCCGTTTGTCACTGCCCTTGGAGATGAGCGCTCCCCTTCCACCACCACAATCTTCTGCCTTCCCTGTAACCAGATTACTACCCATTGCACCATTTTCACCCCTGCATCTATACCTGCCAGCTTACTACCCAGCCTGTCATGTGACACTGAGTCAAATGCCTTACTGAAGTCCAGAAACAGGACATTCACTTCATGTCCCTTGTCCAACTATCTAGTTACCCAGTCATAGTAATCCACCAGGTTGAACTGACAGGAAATGCCCATGACAAACCCATGCTGCTTAACATCCTGCAGCTCATTGGTCTCCAGAAGGGACACAAGCCTGTCCTTAAGGATTGTCTCCATCAGTTTTCCCATGATGGATGTGAGGCTTACCGGTCTGTAGTTTCCTGGTTCATCTTTGGGACTGCTCTTATGTAGGGGTACCACGTGAGCCATCCTCCAATCCTGAAGTACACTTCCTGAGACCACAGAAGCATTGAACAGGTCTGCCAAGGGCCCCACCAGGATTTCTGCCAGTTGTTTTGGTACCCTGGAGTGAATGCCATCTGGCCCTGGTGCCTTGGACACCCTCAGCACCCTCAGGCCCTCCAGTACCCTGCCCTCTGTGATTCCCCCATCTGTCATCTCCTCCCCATCCTGAGCCTAACCTCCCACCCCGCTTGGTAGCACCCTTCCTTTCTCCTTAGTAAACACTGAGCAGAAGTATTCATTAAGTGCTTCTGCCTGCTCAGCCCCTGTTCCCACCCACCCCATTCCTCCTAATCCTTACTGTTTTGTCCCTACAACTCCTTTTCTCCCTGATGTACCTGAATAATTCCTTCTCCCCCTTCTTGATGCCTTGCACCAGTCTGCACTCCTTAGACACCTTGGCTGCCCTTACTGCCTTTGTTACCTCTTTCGATTCCTTCAGGTAATCCTCTCTGTCCTCCTTTCCCTGTTTTTTTGAACCTCCTAAAGGTGGCTCTCATATTTGTTGCCTTCTCCATGACCCCCTTGCTCAACCAGCTGGGTTTCTTTGGCCCTAGCTCTCTTACTCTGGACCTTGATGCAGCTTTTGGTTGCCTCCTCAATCCTCAATCTGGTTAGTGTCTATATTATTTTGGATTCTGGCTAGATAGCCCTTAATTACCTCCCCCATCCTCCCGAAGTTGGCCTTCCTGAAGTCCAACACTCTTGTACCTGTTTCTACTCCCTCCTTACCCATTTTCAATGTGAACCACACTGAGTGGTGGTCACTCCCTGCCAGCAGTTCTTCCACCTGCAGCTCCCTCACAAACTCCTCACTTGCCAGCACAAGGTCTAGAGTGTTCCCTAATCTGGTTGGCTCACTGACCATTTGCATTAGGAAGCTATCCTGGAATGCATCCAGATGTATCTGCTCCCTTGTATTCGTGGTGGCTGGGGTACTCCAATCCACTCCCGGCAGGTTTAAGTCCCCCACAATCACTGTGCTACCCTTTTTGCAGGCCCTTCTGATCTGTCCCATGAGTTCCCTATCTAACTCCTCTGTCTGAGATGGTGGCCTGTACACTACTTCCATCCTGAGAGTCCTATTCTTGGAATCCTGGATTTGCATACATAACGACTCTGTACTACCCTCCTTCTCCTCCTCACGAACACACTTCAGTCCTTCTCTCACATACCGTTCCCCCCCCACTGTTCCCATGTACCCTATCTTTGTGCAATATCTTTACCCTGGTACCTCCAGGTTCCAGTTCTGGTAATGGGTTGCCCATGTTTCAGTAATGGCTGCCATGTCCAGCTCCCCTTCTGCCATTATAGCCTGTAGCTCTGCTGTTTTGTTCCCTATGCTCCTAGCATTCAAGGTGACCACCCTCCACCCTTCCCCCCCTCCTGTTGTCCCTTCCTAGCATCCCCTCTAGTACTCCCTTTTTTCTAATGCTTCTAGCATGGGGGGTAAGCTCATTCGGCTTTTCTTCCTGTGGATTCTGCATGCCTCCTGCCCACTTGCCACCCCCTGCTCCTAGTTTAAAGGCCCTTCTTTTGCTATGTGATCCTCCATCCTCTGCTTCAATATCTTCTTGCCCTCATCACTTAGGTGAAATCTATCCTTACCGTAGAGACTACTGTCCTCCCAGGTCCCTCCCCATTCACCCACCAGCCCATTATCTTTGGATTGGCACCAGGCTCTTAGCCATTTGTTAAATTCCTTTATCCTCAGTTTCCTTGCAGTGCCCACCCTGTGCTCTGCAAGTACTTCCTAGAAAGCTACTGATCTTTCTGCCTCCTCACATATTGGTCCTAACTCCTCAAACCTCCCCTGAACTACCTCTGTCATCTCTCACACTAGGTCATTTGTCCCCACGTGCAGAACTATACAGTATGTGGTTTCACCCCACCCCTCCTAGCAACCTTTAGAACAGACTGACCCGCCCTTGATGCTGTCATTCCTGGCATGGCCTCCACCCATATGCGACTATGCCTCTCCCCCTTGCTTCCCCATCTGACTCCTCTTAGTATTGAGTCTCCCAGCACTAGGATTCCAACCTCTTTTCCATGAGCAGCATTCCCTGGTCTCCCTTCATCTCAACCCCTTCCTCTAGACTCCCCCTCATCCTTCAGCACAGTTGTTCCCCCTCCCACCTCATTGAATCATCCTCAGTTGTTCTACTGCCTGTTCCATGTTCCTCTGGACAATTATTTTAGTTTCTCCTCCAATCACTCCCTCTATCACATCACCCAGTCTTGCCAGTACTGAGAATCAATTTTTCATAACTTAAAAAAGAAATATGTTTACAAGAGCTAAAGAGAAATAAATTGAATATACATCCTAAAGAAATGTTTGCATTTATTTGGGGTTGAGTGGAAACCAACATTTCTTTGCTTCCTTGATTGATTTCTGATGGCTTCCATTCCCCACACCTAAGCTTCAAGAATGTTATAAAAGTGAAATTGAAAGGGAACTCAGGGAGACATTCTGTGGCTTTTTTCATCCTGACTGATGACATCCTGAAATGTCAAGCATTTCAACAACTTGTCATGAGTCCCACTATGCCATCATCCTTGGTGTAGTAGATCACATCCAAGTCAGTGCTGGTCATGCCAGATGATAAGATGAAGCACACAATGATCTCTTTGAATACAAATGACAATGTCTCCAACGTCTAGTTCAGCATTTTCTGTTTCAAAGGTGCATGAGGTTTTCCTGCTGATGTGTGCTCCCTCTACTCTGTCACAAGCCAGAGGATCATAACTTTCCTTCTATGCAGATTTGAAATAAGTATTCCATGACACATATGCTACCTAGAGAAGCTTTGTACAACCCACAGGAGTGGCAGAAATTATGGTGTTCTTATTCCTTACCCCTTTTTTATGTTGGGAAGATATGATACCTTAAGGTGTCTTACACAAGCATTTTTCTAGTGAATGAGAGCCTCCTAGATCCTCTCTAACCACAGAAGGGTGAGTCATTTATCCATCCAGCCATTCTGTGACATGATGATTACAACCTTGGAAGTGATTAATACTTATTTAAGGTTTTGTTTGTGTTTGCCTTTAAAGACAATGAAAGGTGGGAGTTTGGGTCCATTGGCCATGGTAGCTAAGCATACTGTCACCCTTTACTTTTCATGACCGGGAGTGAGGAGGGGTGTACTTTTGGTGCCTTTCAGCTCAGTGGTCTCGTCACACAGCATATTTATAGGGGATACATGATGGGCAGGAGTGGGATATGGAAAATATCTAAATGAGTGAACAGTGACCTCGGGATACTCATGAGTGTCAGAGTGTAGCAGAGCCACAAGTAAAGGTTTCCCGAGGTCACTGTTCACAAATTTAGATATTTCCATATCCCTCTCTTGCCCATCATGTGTTCAATTTATACAATAGGGGTTTCTGGTATAATAATTTCCTTTTGCAGTTGTTCCTATCTTGGCACATTTTTGCTTGACAGTTGTAGTCCACGTTTGTTACTGTGTGCTGAATGAAGTCAGTTGTAGTTCTTGAATAAGTGTGTGCTGTACTGTTTCATTGGTTGGGTTTCTGATTGGGGTGTGTTTCTTTGATGTGATTGATTTTGACTGGTGTATATGTGTGTGTGTGTGTGTGTGTTTTGATCGGTTGGTTTCTGCTTGGAGGAGGGATTTTCTTCCACAGTTCCACTTGGTGTGTTATGCAGTAAATACCATTTATTTTGCTCCCTCTTTTATTTGGGAGCATTTTCTTAAGTTTGCATTCTTGTTTTTAGGGGATAGTAATGTTTAATGCAATGAGTTTAGGTCACATTTGTTTGGTGTTACGGCTGACTTCACGGCACTGGAGGTTTTGAGCAGCTGGTTTCAGTTTTCTGTTTGTGCTGGCTGCATTCACCGGGGTCATTGCTGCTTCTACACACATGTCCAGGTACTGTTTATGTATTTTTGTGATGATGATTTCATTTATGTATGCATCTGTGGATTATTGGAGAACTTAAACACTGTTTCACTGTGCTTGAGTTATCAGAGTTGGTGTCTGAATTGTTAATACGGAGTGTTTTACTCAGCTGATTTTCATAATGATACTGTCTTAAAAAAAAGGAGGAATGAAGTAGTTTGGTCAGGCAAGTGACTTGATAGTGGAATGTCCGACATAAGCACTGTGATAATATCACCTGCTGTTGTATGCACTGTGTGCTGGATATTCAAAAGGGTTACGCAATGCGCAATAGGGTTGCGCCAGCGCAAGTCATAAAATTCGCCATTCTGCGATATTCAGCAGGAGGCAGTTGCACCACTGAAAACATGCTGAGCAACAGCGCAATGATAATGAAGGCACGTGCAACCAAAGGGGGAGGAACCATGCATAAAGGGCGCAGTGCGATGTTCAAAGACTTGCGCAATGCGCAACAGTGGAGTAGGCGGAAGTTGTGCCATAGCGGAAATGAGCCAAAATAAAAAGGAGCAAGGAAGAGGTGCAAGAACGCTACAGGGAAGCCACATGACACAGAGGCAGAGACAGGCACAGGGAGACAGGGAGAAAGAGGGCAGGCCAGGGAAACCACACCACACAAGAGGGGCAAGGGAAGGTGTGTGGGGCGACAGAAAGCAGAGACCGGTAGGTGTACCCGGTGCAGGGGAGGTAGCAGTCAGGACAGCAGGGGGAACAAAGCAACAGCTGCTGGGGGGGGACGCAAGCCAGGGACATGGACAGTGCCACCTTCCACATGGATGCTGTAATGAGGGGGGTGAGAAGGCATGCTGCAGGGGGACATGGCAGTGGAAGGGCCCATCGGCGGTATGCCCCCAACAGGCAGAACTGAGCCCGCACCAGCTTTGAGCTGTACACAGATATTGAGATTGTGGGCTGGTACCACCTGAACAGGGCAATTCTGAGGTGTCTCTGTGAGCTGTGCAGTGATGTGATGCAGGTACCCACACGATGGAGTCATGCTCTGTCAGTGGAGACAAAGGTAACAGCCTGCATGTGCTTGCTCACCACGGGTACCTTCCAGAGACCAACAGGGACACCACAGGCATAACACAGTCAGCCATGTCACGCATCCTCACCCAATCCCTCAGCGTACTGCTGCCACATGCTGTGGAGTACATCCATTTCCCCAGCACTGCGGCGGAGCACACAGCAAACATACAGGAGTTCCACGGGGTAGCACGTATGCCTGGCATGCTAGGGGTGATAGACTGCACCTATGTGGCAATACGCACACCACATGGCCCTGATGGAGCCACCTACATGACTCGTAAGGGATATGCCAGTGTCAACTTCCAGGTGGTGTGTGATGCCAGTGGGCGCATCATCAATGTCTGTGCCACGCACCCTGGGGGAGCACATGATTCCTTCATCTGGCACCAGTCAGCACTGTGCCACTGATTCAAGAGTGGGGACATCCCCACAGGTCATCTAGTGGGTGAGTATGTATGTAGAACTGACATATCATGAACAAGGGAGGGGGTATGGCCAGAGGTACCATGGGTGTGGCCCACAGGGCTTGGGGCAGTCTGAGCCTGAACAAGACACTAACCTCCACTATCTCCACACAGGTGACAGTGGATACCCACTCCGTCCCAGGCTGCTCACACCCTACCGGCGGCCCACGACCTCATCACAGCAATGCTTCAATGAGGCACATGCCACCACAAGCAACATCATTGAGCGGGTGTTTTGGATCCTGAAGGTGCATTTCTGTTGCCTGGACACCTCTGGCGGTACCCTACAGTATAGCCCCTCAAAGGTCTGTGGGATATTCCTGGCCTGTTGCATCCTGCACAACATGGCCAAAGAATGTGGGATAGCCGTACAGGTCAAAGAGGGGGACAGCGATGGGGATGACGGTGATGCCAGTGATGATGGGGAAGGGCAGCTCCCCCCTTGGCCGACGGGACCCCCGACTGATCTGGCTAGCACAGCTGCATTGGGACACCATCACAGAGGAGCACTTCAGCCAACACAGGTAAGTAATGGTGCCAAGTGCAAACACCAGTGGCTAGGGCACAACCCACATACATGCATGGAAACACACCAAGGTGCATGCTAGCAAGGGATGTGGCAGGGCAGAGAAGCACACACACATACAACCAGGGAGGGGTGAACATTAACATGCCACATGGACAGACACACACACACACACGCACACAATAGGCACAAAGTGCACAGGGGTCAGGTGCAAAACCAAGCCGGAATGCAAACACTAGCAACACACATGTCCACAGGCCACCACGTCCACTGACTGTCCATGCGCATGTGTCAGATGCTGGGCACCATTGCACTTTGGTGTACAGAGCAATGCAGGCATCATCATGCACATGTACCTGTGGACAGCAGCTGGGAGGGTGTGCAGGTGGACCGTGTGTGTGCATACAGGGCCAGGCACCCACCCATGCAGTGCCCACCGAAACACACAATGCACACAGGGCAGCATCAGACAGTGCCCGTGCTGGGAGACAGGTCAGTCTTGCGGCACAGTGCCACGTCCACCTCGGATGCATGGGCAGCCCCGCTGAGGCCCAGCAGCACTTGCAGGCTGACCACGGGCCTCATGGGGTGGCACCGATGGTCCACCAGGGGTTCCACTGTGCGAACATGACCATGTCCGCACAGGGGTCTGCAGCACACCAAACATACCTGCAACAGGAGTGCTCGGGATGCCCACAGCTGAACCCGGCATTGACAGGGTGGGTGTCACACGATGCCGGGAATGGGGAGTAGATAGCGAACTGTACGGTGTGAGAGATGCATGGGCACCTGACTGTGTGCCCATTGTGGCCATGACAGTGACGAACGTCTGTGTTTGCCTCTCAATGGCAGCGGTCACATCCTCCAGCAAATGGTCAATCCATGACAGGATCCTACTGGTGTCCCTGCTGTGTCGCTCCTCGACCCACTCCAGAGCCACACACAGTGCCTCCATGGACGTTGCAAGCCACATCTGCTGCTGTACTGATGCCGGCAGTATGCGGGTGTGCTCGTCAAAGAGGTCGTCTGCCACCTCTGCATCCCATTCCTCAGGGAATGCAAGGGCCTGATGTTCAGCACCCCTTGAGGGTGGGCGCTGCTCACCAGGACCAGGTATGGGCAAGTCCACAGGTGGTGCACAGATGCCACCGCTGAACCCTGAACCCCCAGTCCCGGTGGGCGACTGCTGCTTCCGCCCCTCTGCCTGCTGTACCCAAGGGATCAGTTGCTCCACTGCTGTGGCTGCAACAGTCCCACTGTCCTGACCAGCTACCGGTGCTGCCCCACTGGTGCTGACAGGCACAGCCTGGGACTGTGCTGACACACTGGCACACACGTCGAAACCAGCCAGATCCATGGGCGTGAGCTGGCCTGCTGTGTGTCCATTCCGAGGCACACACACATGTCACTGCCCATGACGGTCATGTCTTCATCATTGGTGCAGGTCTCTGCCACAGCCACAGCATGCTGGCATCCTTGGATGCCAGAACGCTGAGACACAGGAAGGGCCTCCCACAAACCTGTCTCAATGACATCAGTGTGAACAGCCAGGCGGACCCACTGTTGCAATGCTTGATGGATACCTGTGGAGGTGGATGGTCCCTCCTCCAACTCCAGATGACTGTCCGCAGTGGACAGACCCTCTACCGCTGACCCCTGCAGATGTGCAGGATCTGTAACAGAAAGTAAGGTCACGTTACTGCATGTGATCTACCCTGCCCCCCCTGACAGACAATGACTTACCATGCAGTGATGGGCTACCACCTATCTGGAAGTCACCTCCTGGAATGCCCTCTATGGCACTGCGCTGCATGCTTGCAGCAAGCCTGTCCTCTGCGGTGTCAGCTGCACCACCTCCGGCTGGCTCCCACCTGTTGCAGCATGTGCCGCCCTGATGGCAGCCACCTTCTCCTTCACCCTCCTCCTGTCAGTACCCATCTTCTTCTTCTTACACTCCTGCACAGAGCGCTGGTGGCTGGCGTGCAGGTTGATGGTACATGCCACCTCCACCCATGCAGCAGCATGGGCCTGTAGGGTGCCCTGCCGTCCACTGAGCAGTGGCTCCTGATCAAGGTAGGCCTCGAAGAGTGCCTCTGTCTCGGCCTTGGTGAAATTGGGCCTCCTCTTCCACCCACCATCGTAGTCCTCCTCACCCAGACCTCGCTCGGTCATTATTCAGCCTGTAAGGATGACAGTGGTTACCTGTGACTGTGCAGTACAAAGCAAGTCCCTGATACCACAGTCCAGACCCCCACACAGCATGCAACTCACCAATAAACTGCAATAACCAAATATGGCCACTGCAGAACATTGTCACATCTATATAGTGAAATCCATGCAAATTAGGTGAGGAGCAACTTTAATTAGATGCAAATCACGCTGCTGCACCATTGAATGGCTGATCGGATGATTAGCATATGATGACTGAGTATCACGCCATTGCACTTTGCGCAATTGTGTTGAACGTGTTGATCCAATGGCGCAGTTCTGTGGCATGCGTAGTACACCTCACTGCACATGCCCATGTAGCTTACGCAGGTGTCTGCCATGCTGATGATGTGCTGTGAACTGTAGGCAATGCAGGGCACGGCCACCATTGTGCCAGTGGTGCTATGGCGAAGGTCACTGCATGGCGCTATGGCATAACTGCGCGTTAGTTCGCTGTGGCACTGGCACACAGGCAACCAATCACGCTAGATGCATACACGTCCGATGGCACTGTGCGTGGCCTTGTGCCAGAGACCCATGACCCTGTGCCCTACCTTTTCCCCCTTGGCGCTATACGTCCGGCATGGCTGCACCTCTATCATGCTGTTCGGTAACAGCACGATAGGAAATGGCGGCACTGTACCACGCAGCATTTCCACGTGGGTTGCCGCGCTGCAGAGCACCATATTGCCTACTATAGCGGTTGAGATGGCACGCAGGAGAGCCCCACAATGGAGTGCCCTTGAGCTGGCCAACCTTGTGGCCATTGTGGAGCCACACTATGGCCCACTGTTTGGAGAAGAGGCACTGGACAGGGCCAGGACCCAGGTCTGGCAGGAGGTGGCCACTGACTTGGAGGCGCCACTGGATGCAGGAGGTCAGTGGAGTGCAGGCACTGCTATGGGAACCTCAGGAGGAGGGAGCTGAGCACTTCGTCTGCTGGTCGCGATCCGAGGGCAGGGGCATGGTGCCTCGTCCAGGTGGGTGATACGTCTACCCACTCTGTATTAGTCTCATATGGTAACACATCTCATGTGTCCAGCACTAAGGGGAGGGATAGTCTAGGGTTGGCTGTGGCAGTCTTTACAGGGTATGGGATGGGTGGGTCTGGCTGGGTGGGTGGGCACACACATTGGGGCAGGGGGACTTTGCTTTGGGATTGTACTGATGTTTTCCTCTCCTTTTTTCTCCCACAGGTGTGGACGAGTGGCAGAAGATGGGGGAGAGGCAGCAGAGGGAAGAGGACACAGCACACAGGCGTGTCGGGGACCACCACTACCGACAACAATGGCCCGATGAGGGTGAGTGCCATGACACCATGATTACTATTGCATGCTGTGTAACAGGGTGGGAAGCAGGGCATGGCCACCATCCATGGACACCACTGCCATGCACGCGACATGTGACAGTCAGCACTGTCCAGTGGCACTGCAAGTCTGGGAGTGCATCAATGGTGGTCCATGCATGCCCTGGGCACATGGCTGTGGCACTGCCTGCACACCACATAGCCACGTTACTGTACGGCCTCGGTTGTGCTGTGCTGGACATGGGCAGTGGGTGTGTGCAGTGGTCCACATGGCTGTTGCTGCCTGGTTGGGCATGTCTTGTGGACACAGTCACTGTGGGTGGGTGCACACCATCACTGGAGTGTGGCACATGGCTGTATGCCATGCATAATGGGTGGGCTGCAGGGGGGATGGACAGTCACACCTATTGACTCTGATCCCTCATCCTAGGTGAACGGCTACTCCTGCAGATCCAGCAGGCTGTGCAAGAGCTGCTACAGGTGGCACGGGAGTCCCTGAACATCCTGAGGTACATACACCAGAATGGGGTCAGGAGGAGGAGACGGGCCAGAAGACAGCCCCAAACGGAGGAGGACCAGGCTGGCCGCTAATGTCCACATGAACCTGCCTACACCTTCTCCCCTTTGACCAACCCTCACAACCTACCTTCCCTCTCACATATGTTGCCCCTTACCCACCCCCACTTTGTTTCTGTCCAACCCCCCATTTGTACATAGTTTTCTGTATATAGTTGTGTTTTATATATTGCAATAGAAATATTTTGATATGAATACTGTGGTGGTCTCTGATTTGCAGCTGGCTATAGGTGCTCAGCTGCAGTGGTGTGCATGGCATCTGGGGTGGTTCAGTCATGGGTATGTGTGTGTGTGCGTGGAGAGTGTCTATGGTGTGGGAGTGGCTATCAGTAGGTGTCTGTGGTGTGTGTGTTGTTCCCTGTGCATTGCATTACTGTGTGCAGTGGTCCATGGTGCATGCTCTGTGTCCATTGTGCCCCTGTCAACCCATCCTTGGCCTGTGCAGCTGACACCCTTGCATGTCTGTGGCCTGCAAGGTCTGCTGCCTTGTCAGTGGTGGCTGTCCATGCAGGTCATCCACTGTGACCATCACAATGCTGGGTTGCCTCCTGTCACTGGTGTGGTGCATGTTTGCCTCGGGTGACACTGTGGCCTCTGCAGTTGATGTCCCACCTCCATGCTGTGGCTTGTGTGTTTTGCAGGGGTTGTGCACCACTGTCTGTGACTTGTGCTCCAGGCATATGATGGTGGCGTACGGGACCACAGTGCATGCACAGGGTGGGTGTCACCCCTGTGCCATGGAGGACTGCAGGCTGTGTGTCTCAGTTTTCATGGGCCCACACTGGGGGCTTGGTTGCCACACTACTGCGTCCCTGTGTTACTTTTTTTTTTTATATATTTTATTCTTTACCCCCAAGCTACCTGCCGACGGGTATCAGCCCAGTCACGGGCCGCCAGCTTCTGCACTCCCAAATCGGCCACGGCCTCCGATACCCCTGCAAGGGGTTTACCCCCACGGCGGGAAGGCGGCACTCCCCGTGCATGCCGTGAGGAACCGGATAGGTCAGAGGGCTGGCCTGGGGAGCATATTGAAGCCGTGGCAAGCTTCATTCGTGGTGGCAGGCAGCTCCTCCATTTTCCATTTTTTCTGGGGAGGCGGGGTCGTGCAATGACGCCAGCGTCCGCCCCGCCTCCAATGCGTCACCGAGTGCCAGCAGCTGTGCGACTCCTGGCCTCCGCCAGGGGTCAGCAAGGCTCCGGACACTTCCCCTCCCACCCCCGGAGAAGGAGAGCAGTCCATAGGACACTCAATCCATCTCCCCCTGCCGGCCCTCCAGCGACCCTGGTCTGTTCCTGAACCCGGGTCGCTGGCGTCGCATGCGGAAATCCAACCGCTGCACCGATGGGCCGGCTGTCCCTGTGTTACTGTCCCCGTGGGTATGGGTGTGTGTTTGCCCCTGCACTGTGTTGCATCCGGTGTGACGTATGCTTCCACGCACCACTGTGGGTGTCTGTGCTGGCTGATGTGGCTAGTGGTGGGTCAGGATGTGTCACTTGTCTACTGTGCAGGGTGCTGTATCAATGGTGGTGGTGTCAGGGGCATGCCCTTTCCTCTGTGGGGTACCTCTTGTACCGACGCATGGTTGGTCTCTCAGCTGTGCCTCAGGGGGTTTGTGCATGTTGGCACTGTGTCTGCCATTGTTGCATTGCCGTGTGTTGCCACCCATTGCTGGGTGCTCATGGTGGGGCTGGCTTGTACGGTTCTGTGGTACACGAGGTTGCAGTGTGACAGTGGGGGTGGTGGTATGCATGGGGTTTCCTGCAGTGGTGGTCACTGCTCATGGGAGGTGTCTGGGGGTCACAGTGCAGGGTGTGCTGTGCACTGGGGGGGCTGGTGTGGCACAGGGTGTTCCGCCCTCCTTGTGTTGCAGTCTCAGCTTGCCGGTGGGTGTGCTGGGGCACCATGGCCCAGCTGTGCTTTGTTTGCTTGTCCCCATGGGCCGGTGGATATTCCAGCCCTCCCCCAGTTGTGCTGTGCTTGGGGTGTGGGGGTGCATTGTCAGTTCTGCTGTGTGTACCTGTGCCCATCTGTGGCATGGGTGGTGGGCCCCTACCTACTTCCCTGGTTGTGCAGTTACAATGCTCTGCTGCTGGGGGGCTCCCTGCTTGTGCTATGGCACCTCTGGGCTGCTCAGCTGCGCAGCCCTTGTTACACCATAGCACATCGTATCTGCTCAGCTTCCCCTTCCTAGTTGCGCTATGGCGCAGGTTGTGCGATATTCAGACGTTAGCTGTTGGCGCAATTTGGCTTGTTCCTTTTTTGAATATCACGTCTATTGTGAATGGGCGTAATGGACTTGTGCTTGCTTCTGCTATTGCACACTTTTTGGGTGCAGTTTGAATAGCCAGCCCTGTGTGTATAAATGTCAGATATTATCACAATGCATACATCAGCAAAATTTATTCCACTGGGGTAAGAATACACGTTTTTATCAGAGCAGATATCAAATCACCCCTATTGTATGAATTTATTTGAGCAGCTGGTTTCAGCTGATTATTATATATATTATATATGTATTTACTGTATGTCATTCATTTATTTATTGTATTCAAAGTCCTTTGAACTCAAAGGTGTCCAAGTCAGGTAAGTTATATGCAACAACAAGTCATTACAATAAACATCGTCAATACAGTAGACACTAAGCAACAACCTAATTACAGCAGTTTAGCAGTGGGATAAAACATCAGACATTCACAAGTGCATGGGAAATCAACAAGAGACAGAGTCTCTGGTGGAGGAGGCATGATACTAGAAGAACAAGGCAAAGCACAATAACAGTGGAGTTTCTGGAAAAGGTGGATCGTGACTTGGGGTTTGAAGGGTGAGAGGTTGGGAGGTCAGTAATAGCCTGGGGCAGGGAGTTCCAGATTCTGACTACTCTAGAAACAAAGGAATGCTTGCCAAGTGCAGTTTTCTTGAAGACTTCAGAACAGTTTGTGGTCCCTCATGGATTGAGTTCCATACTTGATCTTGACCAAAGAGAAGTGGTTACTAATACTGTACCTGGAGACAATTGGCCAAGAAGACCTCTTGCAGAGTAGGGCTTTGTTGAGTTTGACTCAGAGGAGGAGGAAAGGAAGCCAGTTGGAGGCAATTTAGAGGTTACAACAGTGGAACCTGGCCTCTTGTTAAGTGAACATCTGCAGGGTCAGTTGAAAGCTACTGAAATTATTTTGAGAACCTTGCCATTAGCAGCAGAGTAGATGATCATGCCATAGTCAATCACCAAGACTATGAGGCTGGAGACGAGGAGTTTTTTTCACATCACAGGTGAGGTTAGTCTTGTTTCTGTATAGCAGTCCAACCTGCTGATGTTTTTATCCAGAGTCTCTACATGACATGTGAAGGATAGGACTTGTCCACATGTGTGCCCAGATACTCAAAGACCTGGACCTGTTCAATGGGGTCCCCTGATGGAGTTGTGATGGTGAGCTTGGGCAACCCTTAAGGGCATGGGTGTTCCCAAATAGGACATACTTTTGTTTTTCTGCACTAATAAACAGCCTGTTTGTGAAGAAAGAATTGCAGATCCTCTAGAAGTCAGATTGTAGGTTGCCACCCAGGGACTTCAGATCATGGTAGGAGGTGAAGATGACTGTGTCACTGATGTACAATAATGCCTTGGAGTGGACACAAACTTCATGGACCATACTGACAAAAAGGCTGAAAAGTAGGGGTCCAAAGATTGAACCCTGTAGGACTCCAGTGGCAAGGAGTTGCAGACCTAAGGACTCTTCTCCACATATGTTTTTTTTAGTTTTGCTAGATATATAGTTTGAGAACCAGGCAGTAGCATCTAGACAGACCCAACTTCTGGAGCTTTACAAGTAGGAGGTTATGACTAACCATGTCAAAGGCCTTGGAGAGATCAAGAAAGGCTGTGCTAACATACTCTCCCTTGCCTATGGCCACATGGAGTTCCTCAGACAGCTCAGTTAGAGCAATAGTAATGTTGTGATGCTTTCTAAAGCTGTGTTGTTCAGCAGCTAGGAGGTAGTGATCTGTTATGTAGGTCACAAGTTAGTCACTGGCAATTTTCTCCATGGCCTTAGGGAGTGGGGAGAGGATAGAGATGGACCTGTAGGGTTCCGCGACATTTAGCCTAATGACTTTTCCACTAACAGCATCTAGATAGATACATAGACAGTGTTGGCAGATAAGGGCCTATGGCCCACCCAGTCTGCCCATTTGAGCCTGTAAGTTCAGTTTATGTTTTCCAAGAAGTCTGTTGCCTCTTACTCCTGAACTCCAGAATCCCTTTATGTCTATCCCATGCATTCTGAAATCCCATGATTGTTTCAGCCCCCACCACTTCCTCTGGCAGGGTATTCCACTTGTCCACCACCCGTTCTGTGAAGAAATTCTTCCTCACGTTTCCTCTGAATCGTCCTCCCTCCAGCTTCATCCCATGCCCTCTGGTCCTGGAACATCTTTTTCACTTAAAAATAGTGTATTCCTGCACCCTGTTCCTCCCTGTAAGATACTTGTCTGTCTCTATAATATCCCCCTCTCTCCCTCCTCTCCTCCAGGGAGTACATGTTCAGTTCCTTCAACCTGCCCTCATAGGACTTGTGATGCAATCCATGCACCATCTTTGTTGCCCTCCTCTGAACCTTCTCTACCCTGTCTATGTCCTTACGTAGGTAAGGTCTCCAGAACTGTTCAGTGTACTCCAGGTGGGGCCTCACTAGTGTCTTGTATAGTGGAATTATGACCTCCCTTTTCCTGCTGGTGATGCCCCTGCCTATGCATCCCAGCATCCTATTTGCTTTACCTGCTGCCTTGTCACACTGTTTCCCTGCCTTGAGGTCATCAGAGATGATAACCCCAAGATCCCTTTCCTGCTTGGTGCATGCTATATCCTCACCCCCCGACTGATATATTGTGCCAGGGTTTTTGTGCCCCATATGCATTATCTTGCACTTCCTTGCATTGAATTTCAACTGCCAAACCCCCGCGACCATTCCCAAGTTTCTGCAGGTCCCTTGTCATTCTTTCTACACCCTCTGGTGTGTCTACTCTGTTACAGAGCTTTGTGTCATCAGCAAACAGTGAAATTCTGCCTTCTAGGTCCTGCGCAATGTCACTGATGAAGATATTGAATAGGACCGGTCCCAGCACTGATCCCTGTGGTACCCCACTGGTCACTCTTCCCTCTGTGGAGTGACAGCCATTTACCACCACCCTCTGTGTCCTGCCGCCCAGCCAGTTACCTACCCACCACACTACTGTCCTGCCCACACCCATTTTACCCAGTTTGTGCAATAGTCTTCTATGTCTTCTCGCAGTCACCTCCTCTATCCTGTCCCTAGTGGACTATGGACTGCCGGTGTATGGTGCTGCTGATCAGACCGCACTCCATAAAATTTGCACTACTCTGAATAAGGCCTGCAGGTTAATTACTGGAGCACCTAGGATGACACACACCTGTCTACTGTATGCTAATGCACTGGTACTTGATCTCGATGAGTGCCTCAAATATCTTACTTGTACCCTTACAAAAAAGACCCTCCTTGGGCTTTCCCCACCAGGATTGACCACCACCATATGCCGCTCTGTCCCACTAGTTCATACTCGGACCTCTGGGAAAACCTCTCTTGTTATCCCTAGAGCTAGGACCTCTCACGGCCAAAGAGCCTTCAGCTTTAGGGCCCCCTCCTGGTTCAACACACTGCCCCCCTCCATCTCCGAAAGCTCCAACTATATCGTGCTTCAAAACTTCCTTACGCAACCACCTTATTAACACCCGCTGCTGTAACTGCCACTAGTCAAAGCCGTACTCAATACTTATGACAAAGCTTATTACTAAGCTGCTAAGGACGACATAACTCTGGTATTGTTTGCATCCATCCTACCTGTACCAGCTTGTATCTATGTCTTAATTTTACTGTTATACTTATGTGTTGTACTGCTATACTGTGTATTTTGGTTTGTCTTACTGTGACAAGGTACCTTTGTAAATGAGCCTATGGCTCAATGGTTTCAAACTGCTGTTTAAATAAAATAAAATAAAAAAAAAAAAAAAAAAATGTGGCACAGTGTCAAAGGCCTTGCTGAAGTCCAGATAGGCCATGTCCACTGCCCTCCCCTGATCTACCTCGTTAGTGACCCAGTCAAAAAATTCAACGAGGTTGGTCTGACATGAACTGCCCCTGGTGAAACCATGCTGCCTTGGGTCCTGTAGTCCATTGACAACCAGATGTTCCACCAATCTCTCCTTCAGTAGTGCTTCCATGATCTTCTCCACTACCAAGGTCAGGCTGACTGGTCTGTAGTTCCCTGCTTCCTCTTTGTTCCCACTTTTGTATAAGGTGACTACATCTGTACATCTGCTGTCCTCCAGTCTTTGGGTACCTCCTCTGTTTCCAGTGATTGGCTAAACAGGATAGCCAGAGGTTCAGCCACCACCTCTCTTAGTTCTCTAAGGACCCTGGGGTTTACTCCATCTGGCCCCATTGCTTTATCAACTCTTATTACTTCCAGTTCCTTCAGGACCCTTTCTCGTGTAAAGGGACTTGTGTCCATTTCTGCAGCATTCTCACCCCTTGTACTCTCTTCAGATCCATTACCCTCCTCTTCCTCAGTAAAGACTGAGCAGAAATACCTATTCAATATGTCAGCTTTACTGTTGTCATCCTCCACACAGGCCCCATCCTCCCCCTTCAGTCTCACTATCCCTCCCTTTGCCTTTCTTTTCTCACTTATGTACCTGTAAAAGGTTTTGTCCCCTCTACCCACTGATTTTGCAATGTGTTCTTCTGTCTGAGCTTTGGCTTCCCTTACTGAACTCCCTGCCTCCTTTGCTTCTCCTGGTACTTCTCCTTATCCCCTTCTGCCTGTGTCTTTTTGTATTGCCTGAATGCAATCGTTTTGGCTTTCACTTTCTTTGCTACCTCTTTGGAAACCATAATGGTCTCTCTTCTTTTTCCTCTTGCTAACCTGCTTAATACATAATTATGTTGTTCTTGTAATCCCCATTTTAAATACTGCCCACTGTTCCTCAACCCCTGATTCTGCCCATTCCCTTAATGCCTCTTTCAAGTATCTCCCCATTTTCCCAGAGTCTGCCCCTAAAATACAGGATACGTGTTTTTGTGGTTTAGTTCTGCTCTTTCTGTGATTTCAAACCACAGTGACTGGTGGTCACTGTTCCCCAGATGCTCCCTCACTGTTACCCCATCACACTGTCCCTGTTTGTGAGCACAAAGTCCAGTATTGCCTTCTGCCGAGTTGGTTCCATGACTAGTTGCTTGAGGAAGGCACCTTGCAGGGAGACCAGGATAAATCTGCCCCTATCTGATGCTGCTGCTGGGATGCTCCAGTCCACATCTGGAATATTGAAGTCTCCAACCAGTACTACCTCACCCTTGTCTGCCATTCTTTGGATGGCTAGCATCAGCTCCCTATCTGTTTCTTCCTCCTGGGCTGGTGGTCTATAGACCACACCTGTGCAGATGGCTGGCCCCATTTTCCTTTCCAGCTTAACCCACAGTATCTCTCCCCCATTTTGTTCCTCCTGGATCTCTGTGGCCCTTATGTCATTTTTCACATACAGTTCTACTCCTCCTCCCTTCCTGCCTGCCCTGTCTCTTCTGAATATAGATAGATAGATAGATAGATAGACAGACAGATAGATAGATATTTTGTTTACAAAAGTGCCCCTCTTCAGAGACTCTGGGTGTTGTACAAAACAATAGCAATACAATTATTAAAATCAGGCATACAAATATATATATATATATATATATATATATATATATAGATATATATATATATATATATATATATATAATTTCAACCAGGAGCATACATTCAATCTATCTATCCCCTTAAAACCACATAATTAGTTAACAAATGCTTGCTGAAACAAATACATTTTTAGGCCCTTCTTGAAAGCTTCTACCGAAAGAGCCTCCCTTAAATAAACCGGCAAGGAGTTCCACAGGGTAGGCGCAGCCACTGAGAATGCCCTGTCCCCAGAGAGTCGCATCCTAACCCTGGGAACACCAAGAAGGCCTCCCTCAGCAGAATGGAGTGCCCAGGACAGATGATAGGGGACAAGAAGATCTTACAGGTAGATAGTTCCCCATTCATGCAGGATCTTGAAGGTCAGGAGCCCTACCTTGAAGACAATCTTCCACCTGAAAGGCAGCCAGTGCAGTTTGAGGAGTACCGGAGTGATATGATCACATCTTTTCACCCTGTCAGTAATCTTGCTGCCATGTTCTACACCAGCTGCAGCCTGTGGAGGTTGCCTCCAGATAACCCTAGGTACAGAGCATTACAGTAGTCCAACCTGGAAGTGATGAAGGCATGTACCAGCATAGTCAGGTCCTCAGGCAGGATCAGGGTTCAGATGTGGGTGATATTCCTAAGATGGAAAAATGCACTCTTGACCATGGCTGACACCTGAGCTTCAAGCTCTAGGCCATCCTCTAGGATCTCACCCAGATCCTTCACCTGTCTAGATGGGACAAGTGAAACATCCCCAGCACTAGGACAGGGGGTAACCCAACACCCCCCCTCCACCCTGATGAACCGAATCCACCACTAGCACCTCAGTCTTGTCTGGGTTAAGCTTACGCCATTTCCGAGTCTTCCACATCTGGATTTCCTTGAGGCTGCTGTTAAATACAGAAGCCGATACCTCGGTATCGGGCACACAGGACTGGTACAACTGGGTATCATCTGCATAGCAGTGAAAGCCCTGCCTGTACCACCGGATAATGTCCCCCAGTGGCAGCATATACACCGTGAACAATAATGGCTACAAGACCAAACCCTGTAGAACCCCACAGCACAGAGGCTTCTGGTTAGATGAGAATAATCCCGTTGTCACTCTTTGCACTCTGTCTGTTAGGTATGACCTGAACCAGTTAATGACATTACCAGACAGGCCACACCAGAACCACTGGTGGTCAAGTAGCAACACATGGTCCACGGTGTTAAATGCTGCAGAGAGGTGCAGGAGGACCAAGATGGTATGGTGTCTCCTGTCCCTCGCCATCAGGAGATCATTTAGCACCCTCACCAGGGTGGTCTCCATACTATGCCCCACTTGGAACCCAGACTGGAAAGACTCATAGTTGGAGGAAGAGACAAGATGTCTCTCAAGCTGAATGACCACCACGTTCTCAATAACCTTCACTAAGAATAGGAGGTTAGAGACTGGCCTGTAATTGCTGAGGCAGTCCAGGTCCAAAGAGGTTTTTCAAAAAGGGGTCTAACCAAAGCCTCTTTCAAGGCCAATGGGAAGACACCACTCCTCAAGGAACTCTAGACAACCTCAGCAACCACAGGTCCAATCAGGTCTAGACATCTAACCAAAAGTTGGGTCGGGCCTGGGTCTAGATCACACTGTGTTGGCCGTAGCTTTGAGATTATCCCCACCACCTCCTCCACCCCAACCAGTCCAAACTCATCTCAAACAGGATCAGTGTTCCAGCACAACTCAGGCTGGACCCTGCTGCCCTTTCCAGAGATACTCAAGGAGACCTCGGCCCTGATAGAGGACACCTTGTCAGCGAAAAGCAGAGCCAGCTCCTCACACCTAGTGCTCGAGTCTGCCCCCCAACACAAAGACAGACAGGATGTAAAGGTCTGTGCACCATGTGGAAGAGCTGAGCTGGACTGTTTCCCACAGCAGCAGTCTTCCTAGACAAAAATTCAGCCTTCCTTTGGGAGATTGCCACCTGATAGTTGGCACAATGTGACTTAAGAACCAATCTGTCCTCCACCAGGCCAGACCTCCTCCAGCACCTTTCTAATCTCCATCCCTTAGTCTTTAAACTGCAGAGATCTTCATCAAACCAAGGAGGTCTCCGGTGAGTAGACAAGGGGCTGACACGAATAGGTTCAATGGAATCGAAGGATGTAGCAACAGCCCCATTATAGGCTGCTACTGCTTCCTCTGTCCCAACCACACAAGCTGACCCAACACTCAATAGGTTTAATACCACCAACAGTCCCAGAGAGGAAACTCCTCTTAATGGGTGGTATCTAACCACCTCCACAGGTACAGGACCATCTGGGTGGCGGGCCCCAAACATAAACCCCACGGTGCTATGGTCTGACCAAATCACTGGATCTATTCTGAGGTCACTCACATCTAAACCTAAAGAAAAAAGCAGGTCCAGTGTGTGACTACCCGAGTGCGTTGCTGTCATTACATTCTATGTCAGGCCCAGGGCCTCCATGTTCCTAAGGAGGTTGCTCCCAAAACTTGAGAGCCTACCACTGACCCAGGCCTTGAAGTCCCCCAGGATCAACCATCTAGGTGACTCCAGGACCAGGCTGGTGACGAGCTCCTCAACCTCCCGTAGGAAAGTGCCCATCTATTCCTGGGGGATGATAGAGCAGAAGGACCCCAAAACTCATACCAAGCCCCCTTCAGGAGGCCACACACTCAAAAGACATCATAAGACCTACAAGTAGCACCATGAGGCTCAAGCCAGATTTAAAACATATCACCACCCCCCGGCCCGCAATCCTCCCTTGGTCTGCGTATCACAGAGTACCCGGCCAGTACTGCTGCCTCCAAAATGGAGGTGGCATTCTCATTCAGTCAAGTCTCCGAGATGCAAATCAGGTAGATCAAGGATATCAAGTCAGCTATTATGGCAGTGTTGTTCCTTATTGACCTGGCATTGCACAACACAGCCCAAGTAGGATGAGGTGAAACAGCTGGCCCAGCTAACTGCCCGCAGTCTATCATGGAGCCCTTGGGTATGGGAACTTAGCATTGCAACCCCCTTTCAAGTTCCCATTTCACCCCAGGGTGTCTCCTTGGCCTCACCACCCAGATCCAAGACACCCCAGCAGCCACTCGGGTATGATCACCCCCAGTCCCCCACCTCTGAACTATTCCCAATGCTCTACACCTCTGATAAACATCAACTGAAAGTGCTAGAGGTTTAAAGGGATGGAGATCCTGGAGGCAGCCCCTGAGTTGCTGTGTCTCAAGGGCCTCTGTCCCAGGCACATTATCTCAACTAAGAAACAAACACCACAATATAAAATAAAACCAAAATACCCAAACCACCCCAACCAATACAATTTAAACTCCAATTTAAAAATCAAACCCTGCAATGAACACCCATTCTACCACACACCCACCACATTACAATTTCCATCTCCCACTCACACACCTTTCCCACGCACAAACACCCCCCCCCACACACACACACACAACTCAATTAACAAGAGATAAATCCTAGAAAATGAACAATGTGCTAATTTAGTCGGACACAATTCTCATCCTGCATGGTCCAAATCTGACCAATCTAACCAATATAATGTAAAACATGTCCAATGATAGTCCAAGTTCACTGTAAGATCAGCATCAATCCAATAAATGTGTAAATAAATGCCAGGGAGTGCCCATCTCTGCATTCCAACAGATTGAATACTAGGAGGCTTTCACCCTCCTAGACCTCATTGATTTTGTACTGTACTAAAAATGTTTTTGTTACTTAAGCCACTCACAAGATATAATCTCCAGTCACTAGGATCCAGAAACAAGGGTGTTTTGCATAAGCAGATTAACAGCAAGGTGGTACACTCACTGCAATTCCAGCATCCAATTCCAGCACAGTCCAGGGAAACAGCTCACCGATCAGAGAATCCTCCTCAGTAGACTTTCTTCTTAGCTTCTTCAGCTACTAACACCTGGTCATGCCACAGCCCTGCCCACGCAGCAACCTGTGTACTCCTCCCGTGGCAGCAGCCATCCTTCAGCAGCCACCCCACTGGTTCTTTTCTTCCAAAGTAAGCCACCATCCGGTGGCCACTTCTCTGGATACCCCACTGATCAAGCCTAGTCAATTCACCACATGGTGCTTCCTCTTACTGGACAATTGGACTAATGAGACAGTTCCCCAAAGACACTGTATCTTCCCAACCACATACAAAAAAAAAACACGGTTCACACTGTCCAAAATAAGAAAATGTTTACACAAACAAAGATAATTTCAGTAAGCAGAAAGCATCAAACTTCATTTCATCTCCAGCACAATTATCAGGCACACAATCATCAAAACTCAAAAATGCACACAGCAATGAAAAAAAAAATCCACAGGAAAACTGCACAATAGAAAACACATCCCACAATTCTGGTTAGAAGCTGAAGTTGTAACTGATACATTGGAGATGCCCACACAGATCATTCCTGATGCCGCTGATCACCTTGTTCCGATCTGACGTGACACCTCCTCATACTTGCATCTTTTTCTGAGATTATTGGTTCTTCCTGCCACAATTTCCACAATTTGCTTTGAGCATTGGACAACCTGCTACCTACAAGTAAACACAAGCCAGACTGACAGCTAAGTTGTAAATATCAATCAAAAACTACTTCCTCCCTTTACTCAGCTGAAAACTATAAAGTCAGTCAGTGAAAAACACACAACACCATGGCACAAAACACCTTACTCTCAATATGAGAAATACCTAAATCCAAACAATGTTCTCAGATGCCATCAGATAAACATACTCAGTTAGGTGAAACCCCATTAGTACACAAGTCCTTAGACCAAAAGTCCACTTACAACAAACGTCTTTGCACAAATGTCACTAAGTGAAATGTCTGTACACTAAATGTCATGTCACTGGGCTGGAAGAGACCACCATGGCATCTCCAGATTTAAAGACTGGGAGTACTGTACATTTGCTTGTTTTTAGATGTCTGGGATTGAGCCAAATTGCAGTGAGAAGTGAAACAGTTTTTGGATTGACAGAGCCATTTCTTCTAGTCATTTTAAGTATCTTCATGTTTAAAGAGTCAGTACCAATTCTAGTTTTGGAGGCAGTACTTTGCAGGTATTTTATAATTATTTTCTTGCTTATCCATGTAACTAGAACTTACAGTATCAGCATACCTTGCTGCTGACACTTGCCCCTCACTTGACTTGGGGTTGCTTTCTTAGTGCTTGGCTCTCAAGGGGGAGTTACACAAACTGTTCTATTTAACCTAGGAACTGGGGTGTACCATGACACTGGGGACCTGTGAAATCATGGTGAGGCACCAATAAAACACAGTAATCAGAATCACATCTCCTCCTCTCTAGCTAGGGTCACGTAGTAGGTTTATTTTGTAGGTGGAAAAGCAGCAAAGTTTACTGTGGGGCTGGAGGTGCAGAAGGCACAAAGGGTATATAATTCATTGCACTATACAAAAAAGTCCAACAAGGTCCTTGCATTAGGGACCCAGCAAAAGCTTCTTTGCTCATCCCTCTGCTGGGAATAGAGCCAGAACAGAGCATGTTCTCATGGGATTTGTGCACTTATAGTTCACAAAGCATATTTTTATCACACAGACAGAAACACTGTTGAAGGTGACTGATGCCCATACCAAATACATTTTTTTGTCAGAAGCTGCACAATTTGGACATAGTATGACCTTCCTGAAAATACACTCTGTGACATGTACAACTTGGATTTGTAGTATATGAGCCCTTCCCCATCTTCTGGTCAGAGAGCACACTGTCCTTTTTCCAGTCAGAGTGATCTACTTAATCCACTACAGACATTGTGCCAGTGAGGTATGACAGGGACTGTTACCTTTCAAACACCCTGTCAGACAAGCTGGAGCTTAGTCACTCCAAACCCTCATAGGCATTCCTATGGGGACATCCCAGAGGAAACAGCAAATGTGAAGGAAAGACTCTACAGTTCAGGGATGTTTACCATATTTTACTCATGGTACCCATGATCAGGTGTGAAAAAAGACCTTCACCCCCACCCTGGGGTACACCACTGGATATGGCCGCAGCCACAACTAGATGCTCAGCTACTCTGGGACTGAACTAGGGACTGAAACAGGACAGGATAGCGTTGGAGACCTTTCATTTCTTGTCTCCTCAGTCAGACTAACAAAAAGTTCTGAGTGAGCAACTGACCCCCTGTGCAAAATTCCATTGTGGCTTATAATGCTTTTAAAGTTTGTTCCATTTGGAACCTCTGCCCAGATGACTGACAGTGAGTGTCAGGGAAGACCTGAAAGTTTTAACCATTTTCTGCCCAGACTGACCAAAGAAAAAGAAACCCATTACACTACATATGATTCTTGTACCCAGTTAAACATTTTAAAGACTGTGCTGTAGGTAATGTAAAGACACTGTTGAAAACACTTTTATTACATCTCTAGTAAAATTATCTAATAACCCCAGGAGGACACTGGGGTTACACCCATTTGAAATAGAATTCAGGTCTACCTGTGCTGGAGGGGACTGGAAATCCATGTGGGGCATGTACTGCTGGAGGGGTACCAAAGGGCAAGTCTTTGCTTACATTCACAACAAATGAATTGAAGAACTCTGTGATGGCTTGTGAATCAGTGGTGTTTGTTCCACTGATATTTAGTATGCTGGGGGTGATGCAGCTTTTCCAACCAATGACTTCATTGATGGTTTCCCCCAGTCTAATGAGTTTGTATCCAAACAAAAAGAAACCACACTGGGAAAGGATGTTCATGATAAATTTTGATAAATGCAACACAATGAAACAAGGCACTCAACACTTCCTTTTAAGAAAGCACCACTCCAATTTTAACAAAAAGTGTTTATTTCATGCCATTAAAAAACTCTGGACAGCCACCTGATGCAATTTGGACAAAAATTCCTTTATTGTGCTTTTGATAAAGTACTTTTTGTCTGAAATGTGTCAGGTGGATGTCCAGGGGTTTTTAATGGCACAAAATAAAGTAAACACATTTTGTTAAAACTGGAGTGGTGCTTTCTTAAAAAGAGGTGGTGAGTGCCTTATTTTATTGTGTTGTAGCTGCTGGGGTTGTTACTGGAGTTAAGAAGTTTATGTTTACAGTACTTGCCTTTAGCTTTTTGTGTTGTAGATCTGCACCAGCTTATCATTTCATTGTATTCCTGCAAGGTCTGTGGGGCGCTTGAGTCTTTGTAAATGGTCCACAGTTTGTTCCATTCTTTGACGAGTGTAATAGGTTCCAAGGTGATCCAGGGGTTATCTTTTTAATTATTTTCTTCTTTGAGGAAACAAGCAGTCATATGCAGTTTGGAAGGCCTGACAGAAGAAGACAAAGGCAAGGTTAATATGGGGGATGCAGCCCAGGTTCAGTTCTGCCAGTCAGTGAGACAGAAGTAGTTTCTTAGCAGAGTGAGTCTGTTATCCATTAGGCAGCAGGTGTAGGTGCATTTTGGTGGGTGTTTCTGCCATCTGGTAGACCAGGAACACTAGGATGGTAAGTGATTACTAAGTCCATCAGGTAGTACCTCCACACATGAGAGCCAATTAGGATGGGAAGCCAGGATCCAGTCAAGAAGTGTTTCAGTGGACTTTTTGTAATTGATGCAAGTAGGGGAGTTGACCACCTGGCTGAAGTAGTGGTCCGTCAGTTTGTTTTTTTATTGCCTGGAGTTAGGAGAGAGCCAATTAATGTAGTCAGCAAGGATTTTTTTGTGGCTTTGGTTCAGGCAGCTAACATGACTGAGAAAGGAACTGAATCTGGAATCAACTGTGCTACGTTGAATGTAAGCAACAGCTACAATTAGATTCTTGTTCTCCTGTCCAAGACAGAGGTTGGCTGCTAGGAACTCGCATGATGGGTCAAGGGCTCTGGTGGAGACCAGCAAGGCCTGTAGGTGTTCATTAATGTGCAAAAGGCAACCTTCACCCCACTTACCTACATGGTCCATTCTAAGGTAAGTGTAAGAAGGGAGTGCTGTTTCACTGTTCAGTATCTTACCCATTAGCCAAGATTGCATTACAACAGATACTTCAGGGTTTTTGGTGAGTACAAGGACCTTGAACTTTGCGAGCTTGGGAAACAGGCTGCAGATTTTAATATGCAGGCAGTCAGTAAATCCTTTGAAAGAACTTAACAAGGGCAGAAAGGTGTTAGGGAGCTCAAGGCCAGGGCTCAGTTTGATTGTGCCCAGCAGTAGTAGTAGCAGGTAGGTGGTAAGATTTTGCATGACTGCCAGGAATTACAAGATAGTCAGTTTAGTACAGATGATCCTAGGAGCTGTTCTTCCACTTAAGCATCTTACAATGATCTTCAGATTATAAACTGTGAGTGGGGGACCATATAGGTTGTGTCTTCGAGTAGTCAGATAAAATGGATGAAGGGTAGACACAGGAGGGGAGGTCTGCCAATGGAAAAGGGGGCAGGATAAGTAACTGACCTAATGGCAGGGCCAGATATGTAACAGTAGTGTTTCTTCAAAAGATAAGGCAGGACAAAGTCTGGGGTGTGAATTAAACAGATGTCTAGAGAGAGGAATATGGCCCTGAGGGTAGAATCTCAGTAGCTGTGTTGGCTCTAGTTCAGGTGCAAGTGAACAGTACAAACAAGTGAGAAGGTAGCCAGAAAAGTATTTGTAGTTTATCAGTATAGTCAGAATTTGCAGGACAATTAAGGCATCCAGGTAAGGAGCATGTAACTTGAGTATCAACTGTAGATAAGCAGTGCACAGTAGGTATTAATAATGCAGTATTTGTAGATTAGCAATAATACCATTATTACAAGACAAATGAGTCACCTGGATAGGGAGTACTGTAGAACTAGTTATTTTCAAGCAAAGTAAATTTAGCACAAACACAAATACAACCATAGTTGCATAAATTTATTTTAGCTCAAAGTCACAATCACCACATTCATAATAATGGAAAAAATGCTAAAAGTGCTAATTAGCACAAATTTATTTTCACGTAAATTGGTACATCAGCGAAAATAGTGAAAGTTATTTGACAGTGAAAATTTCAAGTTCTACAGTATGTAGCTAGAGCAGCAGCCATGGATAAAAAGACAGGCAACATGAACAACCCATGCAATACCTGTAGCAACTTACTCAGCTTTACAAGACAAAAGAGGAACCCCAATAGGGAGTAAGCAAATAGAGTAGAAACTGTAGATAAGCAGTACAGGCAGTAGATCTAGACACTGACATCACTCAGGTGGGGTGCTTAATCAGTGCAGTAACTTTAAGTATACAGTACAGGCAGTAATAGCAAACACTGAGACACCCAGGCAAGAGTATGTAGTAGTTATCAAGGAACTGTTGATAAGTAGCTGTGCAGTAGCTCAGGATACACTATACAAGAAATAGGGCACCCAGATGGGGTGTAAGCAAGTGGTGCAGTAACTAAAGACCAGTAGTACAGGCACTAATTACAGACATTGATGGCACCCAGATAGGGTGAAAGTGGCCAGTATAGCAATTAACATAGGCAATACAGGCAATGTTTACTAGCCAACCAAGTCTGAGAGTGTGGTTTTGAAATATCAGACCATTAATACCCAGTTGTAGAAGGCACCTAGATAAAGAGAAAGCAATCAAGGCATGAAGCATAGCAATGTAGTGTAGACTGAGCCCACACTGCTGTCTTGTCCATGTTTCCAACTGATGATAGTTTTATGTCATGCATGTCTTACTGTCATGCACAAAAGGCCACAAACTCAATGTTTTTTGGTATGTAATCATTTGGTCTACTGTCCCTGGAACCTGACAACCATCTCTCTGTTGACATTAAAGGTGGAATAGTTAATCAGTGTGGCAGCCTTAAGGGAACTTGCTTTCCTTGATACCCTCAAGTAGGAAGTAAAGGAATAGATAAATGTTTAAACATACATTATAAGAAATTATTGGGGATCCCGAATGGAACACTCTAGGCGGTGATAAGGGCAGAATTGGGTCAATACACTGTGGAAAGCTCAATCAAAATAAGATATACAAATTACTGGTTAAAAGCATGCATAATGGAGGAAAATAGACTGCCAAGGAAATGCATAGAAGAATCAATACAATATTTAAAGAAGGGTATAATATTTCCTAGTACAGAAATTGTAGAAAAAATAATAAAACCAAATGGTCTGATGTATAGCTTGATTGACATTTTTAGAATATCAACGGAAACTGTGAGAGAGGATATAAAAACAAGAATACAGGATATAGAAATACAGAGAGATTTACAATTTTGTAAACAAAATAAGAGATGTTTATGGATGTCTAAAAATAAACAACATAAGTTAGAGAATTATTTAATAAAAATTAAAGACCCCCCCAAAAGGTAAAAGTATAACTAGGTTTTTGTTTGGAAATGTATGAAAGTAATTGGCTTAATGCAAAATATAGGAAATGGAAGGATGAAGGGAAAAAATGTAAATGCAATATAGACCTGGACAATCTAGAGCACATAATGATACACTATCCCCTTTATGAAAAAGAAAGATAGAAGTATTTGGGAGAAATAATGAATAAGATAGAATATGAACCTAAAGATATGGTAACATATCTCTTAAAAATAGGGAATCATACAGAAATGGATCATGTGACCTCCTTCCTCTCTTCTGTAGAAAATTAGAGATATCATATCAAGTATGTGCAATGATAGAGTTGGTGACAGGATTATCATCCCAGATCCTGGAGAAGAGAGCTGCATAATATTCAATACAATTGTGGTTACAGAGAAAGGTGCAATATGGTTAAATAATATAACGAAAGTAAGGACATTTTGTACAAGAAGAAAAAAACTATATTAACATGAATTTAGAAAAAAGAGACAAGATATTTTAAAGAATAACAGTTAATAAGGAACATAAAGTTTATAAAAATATGTATTTATATGAAGAGATATTTTTATTGATAAAGAATTCTAAAGTATAAATAGGATAAGAAAATAATTATGCAAAATTTATATAAGTGTGAATGAGGAATATATTGTTTGTCAAACATCTGTATTTATATGAATAAATGTTTTCTAATGAGTAAGAATTGTAATTTATAAATGACGTGGAAATTATGTAAAAATCTAATGATGAAGGCAAAATGATTTTAAATTGTAACAGCATTATTACGTCAAACAAAAAAATGATTGATTGATTGATACCCTCAAGTACTGCTCACACTGTAGGGTGATCCATTTAGGCAGCTTGGTTTCCTCAGTAGGAAGCAGCTCCTTGTACCCACTGCCACATTGTCATTAGTGTTTGCAGTTGCTCAAGCTCAACCCAGCCACAATTAACATGTCTTCCAGCTGGGTCTTTTTCTTCCTCCAGTCCCAGACTTGTTTTTAATCAGTTTTAAGCTCTAATGACACAGCACAATTGTACTCCTTTTCTGCCCATTGGACAGAAATCAGCTTTTACTCAAGATCATAAGCTTTGCCTTTTGCCATGAAAAGTAGAAAACTATAAGCCAACACTGGTAAATTATATTGATTGTCAATTAAGATAATTAAATAAAAGCCACCCTCAATTACAGACCACCTCCGATCTGAAGTGTGGCTGAAAATCATAATCATGATCATAATTAGAAGCTGTTGCTAAAAATCATAATCATAATTAAAAGCCACAGTTGAATATCATAATCATAATTAGAAGCTATGGCTTTGACTCAATGTGATGAAGTACTAATACAGTATATCTAATAGATCACCTGTCGGTTCAGATGGATTTGCCATTTGAAAATAGCTGAGGGTTGATTTCAGACATATTTTTTTGAAATTCCTGTCCTATGTATTTATGCTGTCCTGAAGAAAAACATTCCTCAATATATGACTGTAATATATTTTTGTTAAAAAACATACCTATAAACACCATATGACATTTGGAACATGAGTCCATAGTGTTGACATGGATTTCTGACTTGCACACCTTGTGAGACATCTGCTATATAGATAAGCAGTGTATGCAGATCAAGGCCTGGGTTTTCAAAGAATCACAGCATGATTCTGCCACATCTGTGCTACTTAACATAAAATGTGGTTTGACTTCATGTCACATGTGCTGCAGTTTACATATCCAAAACGATGCATAGATCAACTATATGATGCATGCATCACTTTTCTGCCATAAAGTGAGTGAAGTGTCACAAATATATCAAAATGTTTCAAATGCACTTTCAAGCACTTTGAAGCATTTGGAGTGATGTAGCTACAGCAGAACACTGAGCACAACTTATGTACCTTTGCCATTGAAAATCCAGCCCCACATTTATTATAATTCCTTTCCCCCTATGGATCCCTCTGCCTTCTGTCCTGGTGATCTATGGTAACCATGGCTGCCTCCATCCTCCACGCAGGACAGCAGGAGAGTGGATGTCTTCCCAGCTGATGCCAGTCACACTGTTAGGTCAGCTAGGTGGGTGTTTAAGAATGTTTGGCAGCCTGCCCCCATCCCTTTCTTTAATCTGGGAGCAGAGTGCCTCAGCTCTGAGGTGTGCTCAGCCTCCAGTCAGCTTCTATATGGAAATATGGGGCTTCCATGTGAACTCTGCTACTGTGTCACTTGTCCAGTGCAAAGATCCATATTTTCAAAACTTTATCAAATCAGCTATTATACCTTTAGACTCCAGCTCAGTTTTAAAACTGAATTACCCTTAATGCACTATTTAATAAGTCGGCAACTACATTATGAAGCAGTAGTCGTTGTATAGATATGGATCCACACATTCATCAGTGATCTAACCCAAATATAGGAAGTTGCTAAATTGGTCAATAACACTATAACTGCAAGGAGGAAACTCCTCAGAACATGTTTCCTTGTTGGTGTTGTAACATCACTGAGGCACTAGAATGATGCTCTCATGTCAAATTATGTCACAGCACCAAGCAGGTGTGTGAAAGAGCTTGGTTGTAACACTTTGGTGTTAACTATTCTCCATATATTCCACACTAGTGGTGAATAAATTTGGTAATTTATTTATTTAATTTTTGTTGACCAGGAAAGGAGGACTAGACAATTCTGTCTATGTTCACCTTGGTTCTGAGGGAGGGGGATACAGATGGATGCCAACTGACACTGAACTAGATTAAGCTGTTAGTTTTATTTTTAGTGAATGGGGGAAATTTGGCCAAGACATCTGGGAAATTTCCTTACTCTTTCACAGGGGCACTGTTGCTTCCTGTTGGGAAGAGATGGAGGGGCCAAACCTGATGAAGGATGATGGAGATGGTCAGGCTTTGGCATCAGAAGATGCTTTGGACACCACATTGAATAAAAATTTCAGCACCACAGAAAAGAAACTAGAAACACTACAGGAGTCACCAATCAATCAATCAATCAATCAATCTTTATTTTACCAGGCGAAGCACCATTGAGCGAGCTCATTTACAAGGTGGACCTGGACAAATGCACATAAAAGTAAACAATATACAAAGGAAAAAGATGGGTGTACAATCAAGGAATACAATGTAGAAGAGGACATAAAACATAGTATAGTATTAGGCAAGGTCTATACAGGCAAATATGCAAGAGGCTAAGAAAAAAATATTGTCAATATACATTATTATACAGTATGTACATGAACAATTCAGGAAAAAGGGTAGGAAGGGTGATAAGGAGAAGACAGGAGAAGGAGTGATAAACAGGGAATCATAAGGCCTGGGGATGGATGTCCGACACTTATTTTGCTGGCCTCGGTGGGGGTGCTGTTACAGGATTCTATAAATGAATGAGAGAATAGCTTTTTGAAGGAGGAGAAGGTTGTCAGGGCAGCCAGCTTCAGAGTTATTGGTAATTTGTTCCGTAGGTGAAGCAGTACATAGCTTATAGACACTTTACCAAAATGTGAATTAACTTTAGGAATGTATACAGAGATAAATTTGAGGCTGCACAAAGTGTAATTGCCTACAGCGCATACTGGCAAGCAATTAGAGATATAATGGGGCAGCTTATGTGTGATAGCTCTAAAAGTCAAAAAGGCGGCATTTCTTTGCCTTCTGAACTTGCGGGATGTCCAGCCTACTGTGGCATACAGAGAGCAGTGGTGGGTGAGGTACGGTAGACCAGAGATAAATCTCAAAGCTCTGTGATAGAATGAGTCGAGTTTAGAGAGTACAGAGGCAGAGCCTTGGCCATAGAGGAAGTCGACATGGTCCAATAAGGATAGAAAGGTGGTTTAGACCAGTCTTTTTTTGGTATCGTGGGATTGGAGATGCTTGATCCAGAAGAACAGGCCCAGTCTCTGCCTTAACTTCTTTGATAGTTCCTTAATATGGTCAGAGAATGTAAGCGTGTGGTCTATCCAAAGCCCCAGATATTTAAATTTTGTCACATATTCAATAGGTTCTCTCAGAAGCAAAAGAATCTGCTGAGTTAAGCTATGTAGGAAAGGTTTTTGACCTATGGCAGAAGGTGAGAAAAGTATGATCTTCATTTTTTTTTTCATTTAGAAGTAGTTTTTGGCTCAATAAGTTTAACTACAGCTGATTAAAGTCCACCTGTAGGTCCATACAGGACTGCTCCAGTTTCAAATCAGGTGACTACAAGCTACAAGGAAGACAACTTACACCTACCTGAACAACAGCTACAAGAAGAGTTACAAAAGAAAAAACTTTTTCTTAAAAACAACTTTCAGAGGCAGAAAAGCACTACCACACAACAAAAACCAGATTAGAAGAGGAGAAGAAACAAAAGTGGCAAATTAGTAACTTACCTACAACAGCAGAAAAAAGACAAGTACAGTTTATCACTCTTCTGGGACTCAGGAGTCCCTGGATTTGAACCACAAGACAATGGAACCAAAAACATCTACACAGTCCTAGGGAAACACAAAATGGATGTCAGAGGTCAGACTGACAAATGCTGGATGGATTCAGTCCAAGGAAGTAAACTGGATTCCCGATCTGACCATCACAAAGTATACAGTGACAGCTGCTTCTACATCCACAAGACAGGCACAAGAGATACAGAAATATACAGGTCCCGCTACAAACCCGAAGGCAGCTCCAGATTGGATGCAAACAACAAACACAGGTACACCTTCCTATTCACTCCTGGACAGCACAGGAGAAGTATTTTATGAGGCTTTAATGGGCATTGGGCTCCTTGAGGAAAACAATGTGCAGGATACCACTAAGAATACTGAAAGGGCAGAAATACGTCAGCCTAGTGTAACTACAAATGCAGGAACAGATAATGCACCAACATATGTAAGCCTATGTAAGAAGCCTAAAGAACTTGTGAAGAGGAGGCATGCTATTAAAATTCATTATTTAGTGGTATGGAGTTCACCCTGGATCGATTTTATGTGGGAAAATTTTGATTAAGCAGGTTTTGGGGTTTTCACAGCTGACGTTTATGTGCTGATACATGCTCCGGGAGAGCACGTTTGATATTAGTTTTCTGACAGCAGCATTGCTTGATAAATTCTGGCAGAAATACTCTATTCAAAACACAAATCCAATTTGGACACCATTCCAAATAATCCCGTTGACTAAACAAACCTTTAAAGTCGTAACTATACCATTTAGAAATGAAGGTGTTAACTTGTCTGACATTATGTACCGGCTGGAAAAATGCTGTGATATTCAAGGAACACCAGACCCGATCATAGATAGTGAAGGGTTCTGGAACGGTAGATGGAAATTCAAAGTAAAACTAAAACAAAATGACATGGGAGCACAACACCTACCAAACTGTTTCTACCTAGGCAGAGACAAAGGGATCCTATTTTTTCAAGGGTTACCGCAGGTGTGTTACAAATGTGTATCACCTAGACATATAGGTGACAATTGTGATGTGTTAAAATGCTCCCAGTGTGGAGTAGTAGGTCATTCCTACTTCCATTTTATGGGCACTCCAAAGAGCAATCTATGTGAAGACAGGGGCCATGCATTTATGGAATGTCCCGGGACTGCACATAACACAGCTAGTGCAGATACAGGGCACAAGACTTTTATATAAATAAAACTGCAAGAGTGATCATAGCACAGGCAACCCATTCAGAACCTACCCAGTGATATACAGGGTAATAACAGCATCAGCTACAGAAAAGTCTGCTACAGCAGAACCTGCAGTGACTGATAACACATCATAAGAAATTCCGGGGGTGGGATATTCAGAGCAGTTGCGCCATGCGCAATAGGGATGCGCTGCACAAGAGCGGATAAGCGCCAATGTGTGATATTTAGTGGGAGTGGCTGTGCAGCACAACACCCAATGCACTCCAGCGCAACAGAAATGAATGCATGCACAAGTGCAGGGGGCGTAACCAGGAATAATGTGTGTAGTGTGATATTCAACAGTAGGCAATGTGTGCAATAGCGGAGCAAGCAGAAGTTGTGCAAAAGTGGAAATGAGCCAATATAAAAGGGAGCAAGTGAGGGAAGGATGAATGCACTACGGAAGAGCCATAGCAGGGGAGAGCAGAGACAGAGTGGCAGGGAGTCAAGCCAAGAAGCAGGGGGCAGGTGTGGCCAGAAGGTGGATGGGGGGCCACTGGAGGTGTGCGCTAGTGAGTGAAAGTGTGTGTGTGTGCGAGGGCCTGAGCATGCCACAGAGGATGGAGGGCAGTGGTCAAGAGGCAGGGCACACAGTGGTGAAGAGACAGGGAAGTACCTGGTGCAGTGGCAGCACCAGCAGCACACAGCTGGGGGGAACAGGTAGACAGTCACCGGGGGGACACCAACCAAGGATATGGCCAGTGCCACCTTCCAGATGGATGCGGTAATGAGGGGTGTGAGAAGACAGGCAGCAGGGAGGCGGGCCATGGAAGGGCCCGGCGGCAGTATGCCCAGAACAGGCTGTACCGTGCCCACACCACCTTCAAACAGTACAGTGACACCAAGATTGTGGGTCGGTACTGCCTGAACTGGGTGATTCTGAGGTAGCTCTGTGAGCTGTGCAGTGATGAGATGCAGGCACCCACACAACAGAGCCATGTGCTGACCGTGGAGACTAAGATCACAGCTGACATGTGCCTGCTCACCACGGTCACCTTCAAGAGACCAACAGGGGACATGACAGGCATAACCCAGTTGGCCGCGTCACTCCTTTTCACACAATTCCTCAGCGCACTGCTGCCACATGCTGAGGAGTACATCCATTTCCCCAGCACAGAGGCAGAGTGCACAGCAAACATGAAGGATGAAGGAGTTCCACAGGGTAGCACAGTTGCCTGGCATGCTTGGGGCCATAGACTTCACCCATGTAGGCATCTGCATGCCACCTGGCCCAGAGGGGGCAGCATACATCAACCACAAGGGTTACCCGAGTGTCAACTGCCAGGTGGTGTGCGATGTCAAGGGGCACATAATCAATGTCTGTGCCATGCACCCTGGGGGAGCACACAATGCCTTCATCTGGCACCAGTCCGCACTGTGCCATAGGTTCGAGATTGGGGACATCCCCACTGGCCATCTGGTAGGTGAGTATGCATAGCACACTGGTCGATGGGTGCAGATAGGGGTGTGTGCTTGGGGTATGGGCAGGGGTGCCATGGGGAATGGCCATGAAGGCCCATGGCACAGTGTCAAAGACAACCATGCTAACAAAACCCCTCTACTCCTCTACTCACAGGTGACAGTGGTTACCCGCTATGGCCCTGGCTGATCACACCATACCAGTGCCCCTCAACCCCAGCGCAGCAACAGTACAATGAGGCATGAGCCACAACACAGAATATCATTGAGCGGGTGTTTGGGCTGCTGAAGGCATAGTTCCATTGCCTGCACACATCAGGTGGTGCCCTACAGTACAGCCCCTCAAAGGCCTGTGGGCTATTCCTGGCCTGCTGTATCCTGCACAATGTAGCCACTGACTGTGGGATAGTCGTTGAGGTTGAGGAGGGGGACAGCGGTGGGGACGATGATGATGCTGGCCCAGCTGGTGTTGGGCAGCCAGCCCCTGGGTGAAGTGATCCCTGGCTGGCCCGGATGGTCCAGCAGCACCAGGACACCATCACAGAGGAGCAATTTGGACAACACAGGTAGGTCAACAGGGCCATGTGCAACCACCAAGGGCAAGGGCACAGACCACAGACAGGCAGGGGTGGACACCAGGGGAGGATGGCATCAGGGGTGTGGGAATGGGTGTGGGACTGCACACAAAGGCAGGGAACAGCAGGGCTGCATGCGGCACACACACACACACACACACACACAGGCACACACACCCCACCCATGCCCACAGGGCCACATGCACGCCCACCCCAACAGACCCCCCCCACCTCCACAGGACCCAACACAACCACACCCAGTGGCTGGCACTGTGTGTGCCTCAGATGCTGAGCACCATTGCACAGTGGCAGACAGTGCTACGCTGACATCATCATGCACATGCCACAGTGGCCTGCAGCCGAGAGGGTGTGCACAGGGACCGTGTGTGTGTGTGCAGGGCAGGGCACCACACCCATGCAACGCACACAGAACACCACAGTGCACACAGGGCAGCGGCAGAGAGAGTGGCTATGGAGGGGGATGGGTCAGTCATGCAGCACAGTAGCACGGCCACCACGGATGCATGGGCAGCCTTTACGCGACCCGCTAGCCATACCAGGCTGACCAGTGGCCTCATGAGGTGGCACCGAAAGGCCCCCAAGGGTGACACTGCATGAACATGACCGTATCTGAGCAGGGGTCTGCAGGCCACTGAACATGCCCGCACCAGGTGTGCTAGGTATGCCCACAGCTGAACCCGGCATTGACATTGCAGGGGTCACCCAACACCGAGAACGGGAGGTGGACATAACACTCTGTGGGGTGTGCGGGGGCGCCGGGCACACAGCAGTCAGCCAGTGTAGCCATGACAGTTGCCATTGCAGTGGTCTGCCTGTCAATGGCTGCGGTCACATCTGCCCACTGTTGAGCCAACTCTGCCAGGACCAGCGCATGGTCCCTGCTTCATTGCTCCTCTGCCTGGCACAGCTCTGCACAGAGTGCATCCACCACTGCCACAAGCTGATCCACAGAGGCCTGGAGAAGAACACAGCTGTGGTTGTCCAAGGGGTCATCTGCATGGCCAGCATGTTGTCCCCCATGGTGTTATTGGTCCTGCTGCACAGTGCCCCTTGATGGTTGGCACCGCACAGCGCTGCCTTCCTGTAGTACATCCACACATGGTGCACTGTTACTGCCCCCTACCCCTGTCTCCACGTTAACACTGGACAGCCGCTGATGCTGCCCCTCTGGCTGCCGATCACCAGGCTCCACTGGTGTGGCTGCAGTGGCGACAACAGCCCCACCACAATGGCCGCACACCAGTGCTGCCCCACTGGAATCTGCAGACATAGCCTGGACAAGGGCTGTTGTGTAGGCAACCACGCCAGCACTACCTGCAGATCCACCTGGGTGGATGCCATCCGTGGGATCACTCACTGTCCCACAGACAACACTGTCTGGGACGTGCATCACATCATCATCAGTGCTGGAGTTGGCAGCGATCTGTGTCTCAGCACACAGGACACCATGGGTGGTGTCATGCTGGAACACAGCCAGGGCCATATCCACACCCACACCACTGGCATCAGTCCAGACAGATATGCAGGGCTGCAGATGGTCAGTCCCTCGGACACCTGTGGAGGTGGATGGGCACTCCATCATGTCCAGGGACACCCCCTCAGTGGACAAACCCACCACCGCTGCCCCATGCAGACACTCGGGAGCTGTAAAGGAACACAGTACTGTTAGTGGTTCCACTTGGCCCTGGGGCTGCCCCCCCCTGCCACCCATACACTGTCAGCACTGGTCCTACCATGTAGTGATGGGCTGCCGCTCGTCTGGAAGCCTCCACCTGGAACACCCTCACATGCACTATGCTACATGCTGCCGGCCACCTGCTCCTCCAGTGGTGTCAGGTGAGGAACATCCTGCTGGCCCCCACCAGTGGCAGCACATGCCACCCTGATGGCAGCCACCTTATCCTTGATCTGCCTCCTGTCTGTGCCAACCTTTTTCTTGCACTCCTGCACAGAATGCTGGTGGCTGCCCTGCTGGATGATGGCACATGTCACCTCACCCCATGCCACTGCACGGGCCTGTGGTGTGCCCCTCTGTCCACTGAGCAGTGGCTCCCTGTCGAGGCAGGCCTCAAACAGGGGATCTGATTCCACCCTGGTGAAGTTTGGCCTCCTCTTCTGCACTCTTCCCTATTCCTCTTCATCCTCTCGCTTGGTCATGCTTGTGTCTGGGGGGATGGACAGTTGTTACCATGGACTGTGCAGTCCCATACAGCTTCCCAGACCACTGTCCTCATGTCTCAAAAGCATGGCACCTACGTCAAAAGACTGCAATACCGGTCCATAGTCTATGCATTCCCTGGTCGCTTTTATAGCGCATGGCATGCAAATGAGGGCAGGCGCAACTGTAATGGGATGCAAATGCAGTGGATGCACCATGGAATGGCTCATGAGTTGATTACATAACCTGGCTGAATATCACACTGTTGCACCTTGCGCAATGGTGTTGAGCATGCTCAGGTTGTGATGCACCACTGTGACGTGCACAATCAGCACCACAACACGCATGCCCGTGGTGCTGACACCTATGCTAGCAGTGCAGCTGATGCACTGTGCATGGGAGGCAGTACAGGGCACTGCCACTACTGTGCCTGTGGTGCTCATGCACTATATGTCTGAAGGGGGTGCATGTGCCATGGTGCGCCATGGTACCTCAGCGTGGTAGGCCACTACTTGGCGTCACATACATTCACCCTACCGTGCTCCATGCAGGGGCCTCCCAATAGCGCTGTGGCACTCTGTGTGCGGACAGACCCTTGACCCCGCGGCTGCCCTTTTCCCTTTAGGTGCCATGCTTCTGCATGGCTGTCCCCCTATTGTGCAGTCCAGTGCCAGCGCAATTGCGATTAGGAGCGTAGTACCACACAGCCTCCACAAGTGGGGCACATGCGCTACTGGGCACCATTTTAAGCTCGCCAGTGTCTGCAATATGCCATGCACCAGAGCACCAGTGTGGACCTCTGTAGAACTGGCAAACCTGGTGGCTCTTGTGGAGCCCCATGCAGGTGCCCTGTTTGAGCAGGTTCCCCTCCTGAGGCCACGCATAGCAGTGTTGCAGGAGGTGGCAGAGGGCCTTTGAGAAGGCCACAGGAAGCAGCAGGACTGCAGAACAGTGTCACCACCACTATGGGGACCTCCAGTGGTGTGATCCCGACCACCTAGGGAGACTACAGGCACCTGCCCGGAGGGAGCCGTTCCATGGCCAGGCAGGTGCTCCTTCACCACACTAATAATATCTGTCTGTCCTGGTGGCATGGTGATCATCAGGCCATGCTGCCAGGGGGGGCAGTACCTGTGTTGCAAGTTGTGGGGGTGCATTGTGTACACCCTACACCACTGTGGCACAGACGGGCTGTGTGGGCATGCATATGGCTGGGGGGGCTATGGTTCAGACATGTACTGATGGGATCCTCTCCATGTTTCCACACTAGGTCCGGAGGCCCAAGAGCATGGAGGGCAGGACGTCACTAGCGGTGTGGCCATGCAGACAGGGCACAGTGGTGGTGCCAGGGGTCAGCAGCATCCTGCTGACCAGGATGCAGGTGAGTGCCATGTTTCCCTTTACAACTGTGCATGATGGGTTACAGGGGCAGTGGTGAGGCATGGCCCCTTGCACATGGCCCCTACTGCCGTACACATCCCATGGTGCCCTCCGCATTGTACTGTTGGTCTGCGCTTGTGGGTGGGTGTTGCAGGTGGGCTGTGTGTGCACTGGGCACCTGGCTGTGCCACTGCCATCACACTGCATTGCCATGATGCCAGATGGCCACGATGGTGTTGTGCGGTACATGGGCGGTGGGGGTGTGCAGCGGTTTACTTGGCTGCGGGTGCCCGGGTAGGCGGATCATGTGGGTGCACTCACTGTGGGTGATCGCATGCCATCCCAGGGGTGCAGGCCACTGATGTATGCCATGCACATCTGCTGGGCTGCATTGGTCAGGCCAGTCACTCATATGGATTCTGCTTCCTTGTCCAAGGTGGACCACACTGGACAGCCCTAGAACGCAACATCCAGGAGGTCCTGCAGGTCACCCAGGCCACACTGGAGCTGCTGCAGGGAATGGAGAGGGGTGAACATCGGCAGCACAGAAGGCACCACAGGGAGGACAGAGATGACAGGGGCCACCAGTAGGGCCTGCAGCACCTGCACAGTACCAGTTCCTCCCTGGACTGTACCCTACACCCCTATGTCTCCTACCTTTGCCTTTACCATTGTCCTCTGCTCTCCCCCCCTTGTTGTAGCCTTGCACATCCCCTTCCCCACTGTATATATATCTTTGTACATAGTTTCTGTTGGTGTTTATTGTTTCTTAATACATGCTTTTCCTACTATGACTGTGTCGGTCTGTTTTGCAGTGGGCGCATGGTGCCTTGCTTCACTGGTGTGCATGGCAACTGTGGGATGGTGCTGGCCTGGCCATGGGTGTGTCTGCTAGGGATCCTCAACTGGTGTGGGTGTGGGCCATGGGCTCTGTCCAGTGTATGTGTGGTGTGCCTTGTGCACTGTTTGCCTGTGTGCAGCAGGCTTTGGTGCATGTGTTATGTCCCAGCCGCCCCTGGTGGTGTGTGCCATGCCCATGCAGCTGTGCCCCTTGCATGTCTGTGGTTCACACGGTAGTGCCGGCCCCACCACTGCATGCATGGATGCTGATGTGACATTTGTGGCAGTCCATACCAGCTACCTTCCAGGCATGGCACCCTGGCAGCTGGCATCCCGACCCCAGGTCTATTGCATGTCTGCCTCTGTTGCCTCTGTGGGCGGTGCTGTTGTCCCCCTCCATGCAGTCTATGGTGTCTGGGGCTGTGCCTGCAGTCTGGTGACTGTTACTTGGGGTCCTGCTGCATGCAGGCAGTGACCTGGTTTATGGTGCACACACCACATGGCAAGCTCACCGGCAACATGGTGGTGTGCAGGCCGTAGGTACATGGCACCATGGGACTCACGATGGCAGCATCTGTTGCTCCACTATGTGTGGCTGTTTGATGGGGTACCCTTGGGACTGTGTTGGGGGGCTTTCTATGTGCCCCGTGTTGCTTCCTGTGTGGCATATGCCTCCATGCAACACAGTAGGGTGCTGTGTTGTCTGGTGGGGCCAGTGCTGGGTTGGGGTGTGTGCATGGGTGGGTGTTCGGGGGGTCTTCCTGCTGGTGGTGGTGTCCTGGGTGGGCATTTTCACATGCGGGGTCCCTCGGGTACTGATGCCAGGTCGACCTCCTTGTTATGCCTCTACGGGAGCCATGCAGGGGGGCCTTGTGTATGCTGTGGTGATGTCAGTGGATGGTGTTGCCACATACGGGGGGGTCATGGTGGGGATGTTGTGCATGGCACCATGGGGCAACAGGTTGCATTGTCACGGTGGTGGTGGCATACCTTCAGTGCCATGCACTATTTGTTCCTGCTTCTGGGCTGGGTGTCTCAGGATCACTGTACTGGGGGTGATCAGCATTGGTGTGGTGTAGTGGCATGGTGGGTTCTGGCCATCCTTGTGTTACGGTCTCTGTTTGTCAGGAGACAGTCCGGGGTGACTTGCCCAGTGGGTGGGGACTGCTGGCCCACGTCTGCTGTTGGACTGACACCAGGGTTCATAGGCTGGTGGTCCATCCTGCTCACATCTGGTTGTGCAGCTCATGGGGACCTTGCCCTGGTGGGGGGTGGGGGGGTTGGTCTGTCTGTCCTGCTGCATGCCCTTCCGCACATGGTGCATCCATGGCTGGTGCATAGCTGCTTCCTTTCTTTATCCCTGCGCATCCCTGGGGTGCTATTGTGCATTGACCCTGCTCCATTGCGCATCCCTAGTTGTTCTATTGTGCATCGAGCATGATATTCAGCTACGTTGCACAGGCACACCTTGGCCTGCACTTGGTTTGAATATCGCATCCGTTGCACCATGGCACACTGCACTTGTGCCTGCTCCCACTATTGTGCATCTTTTTGGTGCGGTCTGTATATCCCACCCCAGAAGTGCAAGAGACATTAAATCCCTCTGAGACCTCAGATACATCTAAAATAACAACAGAACTACAGGCTATGCCCCCCACTCCCCACCCCCATCCCAGAAGAAGATGCCTTTCAGATAGTCCAGAAAGGGAAAAGTTGTAAAAAGAAAGATCTGGCTACAACTTCTGTGTGATATACAGACATCTAATCAATTTTCAACATTACAATGGGGGGAAGTGGAGATGGAAGAGTAATCAAACACAACTTCCATTCAATCATCCCAAAAAGTACAACTTCAGACATTGATGAACAAAATATTCCTGTAAATGGGGAAACCTAAGAGAAGACGTTATGGCACCAGATCAGGAGTTAAAAAAGTTCCCTGACAATTTAATGTAATTGATACAGTATTTTAGTCTCTCCATTTGAATTGTCTATAGCTTCACTTAATGTGAATAGAATAAAGTCAGAAAGGAAAAGACATACTACTTATGCACTTTTTGACAATGGGAGAGCTTTAAGCCCAAGGTTCGATGGGCAGAGCAACGTCACTCCCACATCAACCTTAAAAGGTCACAACATCCTGGGCCTTGCCAGGATTCTTTTTCATTGTGTGGCTGGAGGTGTCGCCTGTCTACGTTCCTCTCCCTGCTATTCTGCTTCGGGCTTTCGCCCCTGCATTTGCAGTCGCCTCCGGCTGCCAGCTTGCTCCTTTTTTCTCATTCTGTTCCCCTTCCTCTAGTGCTGTTCATTTTCAGACTTCTTGTCCTGCCTGCCGCTCTTGTGGCCCTGTTCTTCCTTGCCCCCTTCATCCGCTTTCATCGCGGCACGCTGCAGCTCTCCGTCTCCCATTCCACCCCCCCATACTTGCTCTTTGGGTTGGTGCCCACTTTGCTTACTCCTCTGTTCCACACCGCTTCGACCTCTCAGCACTGCAAATTCGTGGCTCTGGTCTTCCCACATCTTAGCATATGGTCAGTATGTGGGGCACTTTCTTATTTTACACAATTTTAGGTTTCTTTATGGTGGCCCCATTTTGTATCTGCTACAGACTGTTTTCTTTCAGCATGGTTCAATGATTTAATGATTTGTGTGTCCGGATCGAGCTCTACCATTCTGTGGATCTTCGGTACACTTGAGGGACAAAGGTGCTTTGAATGTGATAATCATAGTGCTGTACAGGGTTCATAGCAGTTTGGGGTCTGTTCTCTATTGCTTGCTGCCCTTTACTTTCCTTCCAGGACCTGCACTGTTTTCCAGCCATGGTGGCATTTTTATTTCATGCCTCCACTGCTCTCCTTCATTTGCTCTGTAGTCTGTGGTTGTTGTCCTGCATCCAGCCATGCCTGCCTCCCACTTGGCCACCTGGCTTTTTGCATTTCTTCTGCATGGCTCTGTGTGCCACTGATTTGCTGTTCTCTGCCAGTGGATGTGTGGCTTGCTATTTTGGAAGCATCTCAGTGCTTCTTGGGGTCATCTTCAATCTGCTGCTCGCTATCTTTGGGGTCTCTCCTTATCACCCGGGCTCCTCTGTGCCTGTCAACCATCCTTCTCCTCCAGTGTTCCTGCCTCCCAACCTCCTTTGCCATCCACTTGCCTTTGTACCTGTTAATTTCCAGTTCATTCCTGTCTCGTCTCATTCCCATTCCCATTCAAATTCCATTCTGACCTTCACGGATTCACTCCTATCAAGGCCTGCAATCGATCTGTAACTTTTGGGGGCCTTATCTATCCTGCACTCTTATCAGCCTTGGCTGATTCTGTCAGGCTGGCATTCAACATTCTTTTTGGCCTACCTATCCTGAATGATCTGCCGCCTGTCCATGCTACCTCGACCTCTAGTTACATTCCTCTGCCTAGCACCTATTCTCGTCCCGGCCATCATGGAGTCTGTACACTCATGGCTTCCCTCATCTTAGTACATTTTCCAATTTGGCTCCTCTTGATCGCCCATCCTGTGCATACCCTCTGGTTCCCATAACCTCTGGTTCCTGACTTGCCTTCTTGGCATCAGGGTCCACCTCCTTTTGAGGAGCCTACTTCCTCCATACTTCCTTCATACCAGTTCCTTTTCAAGTTCCTTCCTGTCTCCTCCTCTTCCACTTCAGGATTTACTCCACTCGTGGCATGCTATTGATATTTCTTTTTGGGTATACCTATCATGACTCCTATGCTACCTAGTCAACCACCGGCCATCCTGCCTCACTTATCCATCCTGCCATATGTATTGAGTTCATAACTCCAGTCATCATTTATTCTGCCTTACCTCAAGATTTATCTATTTACAACGCTTACTCTAACATTCCTATCACTGAATCCTATACTGTTCCATACCAGTCATCATGCAGTCACTCCAATTGAGGCCTGCAATCGATGTTTCTCTGATCAAGGCCTGCAATCTATGCTTCTTTTGAGCCCTATCTGTCATGCCTCTGATGCCACCAGTTTGAACTGTGGCACTAGTGCAGCATTCAAGTTCCTGACTTTGGTCATCATTTGGGCATACCTCTCCTGAGTCCTATGCCACCTCATCAAATCGTGCCAGCTTCAACTACTTCGCTATGATTTGTACCGGCTGGGTCCCATGCTACCCCATTGACCTACCTATCCTCCTTCATCCACAACATCAGGATCTAAGTGTTCACATCGTACAATCATGCCTTATCGGACTCAGTGTCTAATTACCTTGCTCAATCAGTCATACCTCTCATCGGATCTTATGCTACCTCATAGACCTGCCACCCTACTGCAGTGATCATCACTATCGGTATTCATTGTTGCCTCATACTCCATCTTCAATCTGCGTGCAGCCTCATGTTCCCTCTCTGATCTGTGCTTTCTTTCTGGGAATTTTCCCTATTACATCATCATCCGTCGCTTCTTTGGAGTTTTTCCCCATCGACATCATCCCTACTTACATCCCTCATTAATGAATCTTTCTCTTTATTCTAGCTACTGAATCATTCTCTTTACCGACATACGTCCTCAAATCAAACTTCATCAGCTTGGAAGGAAGGCAACCTAGTCCTTGGATCCCCAGAGGTTTCCTTCTCAAAGGGTTTTTTTCCCCTCCTGCATGCCAATGGTCATAATATTAGTTAGAGTTAGAGCTTTCTTAGGTTAGTTAGTTAGGTTCCACTGTTGAATGGAAGTGGATGGTGGCTGTAGCTTTCCCCTCTCTCATTAGGAAAGTCAGCCCTTATCATCTTCTCAGAATTCATTCATTCATCATCCTCACCTCTTCAATGCTCGACACCTTTAGATATTCTTTTGGGGCTTCTTTCTAACCTACCTTTAGCCAAAGCAATCATTCCCAGCACCTGTGGGGGGGGGGACCCTCCTCTAGGGTTCCTTGTGTTGTACCCCTACAGGGTGGTATATCCCATGGATAGAGAGGTGGAAAGCCACAAAGCAAATCAAGTTACACAAGCATCATCTCATTATCCCATCCAGTTACATAAGCACATCGAATGGGAGGGCTTTAAGCTTGAGGTTCGATGGGCAGAGCAACAACATCACTCCCCCATCGACCTTAAAAGGTCACAACATCCTGGGCCTTGCCAGGATTCTTTTTCATTGCCCACCATCCACCCCTCCTCTTCCAGAAGCTCATCTCTCTTACCCATGGGCTTCTTCCTATGCTACCTTTAGCCAACACAATCAATCCCGGCACCTGTAGTGGGGGATCCTCCTCTAGGGTTCCTTGCATCATACCCCTACAGGGTGGTATATCCCATGTATAGAGAGGTGGAAAGCCACTAAGTAAATCAAGTTACTCAAGCATCATCTCATTATCTCATCCAGTTCCGTAAGCACATCGAACTGTTTGTACGATGTGGTATTTTTTCAGGATACAAGGTTGCAGTCAGTGCAGGATATTCAGAAAGCCAGTGCAGCCTGGGTTTAGGGGTCAACACATTGGTCACTAGGGGAAGACTTATGTAGCGGGGTAGGTATTTGCATCAACAACCCCACAGTAAAGATATGCTAGACATACACCCAGGGAGGGCACTACTAATAGATGTACCAATTAGTTCACAAGAATTTAGGTTTATTAACATATACACCCTCCCCCAGACAAAGGCACAGAGGACTGAGCTCCAACAAAACATTCAACCATATCATTTTACGTCTAGAAACATCTTATTTGGAGGTGAGCCAAGTCTGATAGAGGATCCAAAACAGACAAAATATTTTGTGCCACTGCCTTTTTGAATAATTTACTAAATCAAACAGGATTAATAGATGCCTCTTGGGATACAAACAAGGCACCAGGACTTTCTTTTGTTAAAGGAACAATATCTACCAGGATAGATTACTGTTTTATCTCCCCAGGTATACCCATTAGGAAAACCAAAGTTATCCTTGCAGCATCACTTCAGATACTGCATCTGGATCTACAAACTTTAAAATGAAAGACTTATTTACAGCAATGGGAGAACCAGGGCAAAGGAGAAATGCCATGAGACTAAAGTATACTGGAGACTTGGTTGCAGCTCCTGATGGGAAGACAATTTTGCACGCTAAGCTGAAGGATACCATAAGTATCCCAGCTCATGACTTATTTGCATTTATTCATGTCAAAGGGGAATCCACCTATGATTTGAGTTTTAAACTTGTGCAGACCTTAGACTGTTTTTGGCAAAAATATCAGATTGTAAAGGATACACCTTTATGGAAATAATTTCTCCTTATTCCCCTCAACAAGCCTATGAATAAGACCATCACTCTCTTATTTAGAAATGAGAGGGTTAGCATTGCAGATGTCCAGTACTGGCTTTGCCAGAGTTGTGACGGTAGCACAAGATATTAGCAGTGACAATTGAGTGCCTACAATAATGGGGACCCAATCCCTGGCACATGTCTGCAGGGCTACGGTAGGGTAGGGTGGCTGGATGGGGGGGTCAGCAAATGTAACGATGGGATGTCACTATACATTTGTGTGTGGGGGATCGAGCATGCACAGTAAGGGGTGGAAGGGTATGCAAGGGGTGATGCCATGGTTGGTTGCTGAGCTGACCCCTTGGCATGGTGGGTGGGTGGGCAGCATTGGTGGGCAGATTGGCAGCATTGGTGGGCAGGGTACTGGGTTCACATCTGGACACTGGTGCATTTTTGTTGCAACCGGCCCAAATCTTTTTTTTTTTTTTTTTTATGTTTTTCAACCCCCTGGCATGCACCCCTGGAGTTAAGAATCCTTAAGTATGGAGGGTGCGGGGAGGGCACAGCCCCCCATATAAACATTAAAAAATGAAGTCCCCAGTGCTGTTTTGCTGTGCGCCTCTGTTAGAGTAGCAAAATAGATTTTTGGCACTCTGACTTCGTGATAACGGCTATCACCTTTAGGTTTTCGCCATTATGACATAAACCCATTGTGACATGATGGGAGACCCACCCCATATTCTTGACAATGATCTGGTGTGGACTGGAGGGTGGAAAGTTAAGGTACAATTGCACTAAACTAGTACTGGGATTAGTAACCTCCCTCCTAGCTTCTTTACTGGCAGAGATTGGGGGCTATGCCTTTTCCCAGAGCAGCCCAGGACCTGTCATAAATGTGATACAAGAACTCATCTGAGTTCAGTCTACAACAAACCTAGGTGCAATTTGTGTTTGGAGTACGGCCATGTCAGTTTGGGATGCCCCAACCCCTTAAGTGTAACCTATGCAAAGAAGCAAGCCACACATACAGGCAGTGCCCTTGGGTGGATCACAGTCACCTAGACAAGGCTCCTCAGGGTAATGAACAGATTATTACAGAAGTGTATATCAGACTCCTTACAGTTAGGAACCCTCCCTCTACCCCAGGAGATCCTTGATCTGGATTTTGGGACTCAGGTGCCTACTGTCTTCAAGGCACTTGGGGGTCTGGTAGTGGGTCTCATGGAACCCCTTTGGACTCCACACATATTTCAGTCTATCCAGCTATGACTGTGACTACTGTCCCAAGTCAGGAACCAGAAGGTTCTATGGATGTTAGCGGGCAGGATGACATGTGCTCTCTTCCCCCCCAGGACCTTAGTTTACCATGCCCAAGTCCAATAGGAGGGGTAGGGATCACAAAAGACCTCCTTCTAGGCATTCTCTCTCTCTCTGATTGTCACCCAAAATAAATATAAATTCCTGGGAAAAATGAAAGTGGGGTGATACAGACGATGAGGGAGGGGATTCTGATACCTCCTCTGTGATATCATCAGACTCCCACACAGACTCTCTGGTTACTAAGAAGGTGAAAGGCTGGTTGAAAGGGCTGGCCTAGTGGAGCTTTTCCATTATCTAACAAATGGATAGGTGCATCCACATCTCCCTCTTACAATTAATGTGTGTAGTATCAAGATTTATAAAAAGATACTGACCACTTTGCAAATCCTACACACCAGGATCAAGACACATTATGAGATCACTCAGGGGAAGAACCTATGGACAAGTGGTAACTCATTCTGGTCACAAGATGAAAATGTATGTGATGAAGTGGGCATCCTGTTTCAATCTTTGACTTCTGTGTCACTCGTGTTATTGACCTTGTACCAGGAAGGGCGTTACTATTAGATGTGGTGTATAATGCACATAAATTCCATTTAATCAATGTCTATGCCCCTCAGGGCATTGTTTCTAAAGTAGATATTTTTAACACCATAAAACTATGTTTATTTATGAACAGACATTTAATTCTAGGGGTGATTTCAATTGTGGGTTATTGAAACCTGACCGGGGGGGTGCTACTGAAAAGGTTTTCAGCGATATGTCATGTCTACAGACCTTAATCCGAACTTCCAACCTTGAGGATGGATATAGAGCTGTCTACCCCATTGGAGCCAAAACCTTTTTCAAAGGTATGCTGGCAACCAGGATGGATTACCTTTTTCTTTCTCAAGCTCTACCTGTAGACATTGTGTCCACTGTCCCTTGCAAGACTTCAGACCATTTTGCCGTCCAATGCCACATCAAACTAGGCAGCACAAATGGTTTTCATGTAGCCAATAGATGGAAATTGAATGGTAGCCTGTTATTGGACATGAATATTGTCAAACAATGGAAAGATCTGGTTGTCTTAGTGGCACCGAGGACTGAGGCACTAGACGCCTTATCTCACACTATGCTGGAGCCCCGGGTTGAGGAAAAACCTTGGGTTATCAGACAGCCAGCATGGGGAGAGGGCAGGATCAGGACTGAGCTGCCTAATGGTAGATGTCCTCTCTAAGGGAGGGGGGTCACCATCCCACAGTCCCGTCACCACTGGGTGGAGGTTCAGTGGTGTCACTGGCAGGTAATGTGTGACCAGTAGGGTGGGGCATCCCACAGTTCGTGGCGCATGTGTGCTTCCACATGCACGTGCTCATGCCAAGGACATGAGGTTGGGCGAAAAAATGAGGAAAAATGGATGAATAAATAATAGAAAGAAAAATGGAAAGATCTTTTTTTGCCTAGGGTATCTATTAATAATGCCTACGACTCCAATGGGGAATGGTGGGATGACACAAATTTGGATTTCAAAAACTTCTTTATAGACCAAGCCACTAATAAAATGTGATATGATTATTTTACATATTTAGGGCTTCAAAATAGGTTGTTTTCCTTAATCTCTGTAGAGCATAAGCAGAAACTACCTCTTTCTGAGAAAATTAAAATATTTAAGGAAAAAATGGTGCAATATCAATACAACAGGGCCACTTCACTAAAACTAGAAGCTCAGTTCAGGACTCATGGTAGTAAGGGTGATGTGGATATGTTCAAGAACTGTTCTGATAGGGTCAAAAATCCCTTTATGGAAATGTTAGTGGATGATCACACTGGTGTGGAAGGGACTTTGCCTGAACAGTTGCTGGACATTACACAGCATTATTTGATAGATACCTGTATGTTTGGATCTAAGACCAATGTGGAAAACTCTGAGTCATTTTTAGCAAACATTTCTAGCCCTGAACTTTCACAGGAGGTTTATAAAACCATGGTAGTGGATATCCAAGGCACTTGGACCTTTCTGTCCATGCCGCTATGACTGTGACTACTGTCCCAAGTCAGGAACCAGAAAATTCTATGGATGTTAGCGGGCAGGATGACGTGTGCTCTATCTGTGAGGAAGTAAAAGGGGATATTCAAAGACAGAAATTGAATACTTCTCCGAGACATGGTGGTTTGACGGCAGAATTATACCATTCCCAGTCTGACATACTTTCCCTGGACCTGACTTTACTATTTAATGAAATATTAACTACCAGCAAAATCTCTCGCACCATGGCTCAGGCTTTAATTATTATGTTGTGTAAGAAAGGAGACAAATCCTCGCTGAGAAATTGGAGAGCAATTAGGCTCCTGAACACAGATGATAAGACTCTGGCTTTTATTTTGCAACAGCATTTGCAATCCATTCTGGAAGATATATAGGATAGTGCATGGGGAACGGTTGACAACAGGGCTATTCTTTCACCGAGTTGGCACTATGATGACAGAGAGTGCAGCTCGAGAGGTAATCCGTTGTCATAGTGCCAACGAGGTGAAAGATGCCCTGTTATCAACTGTTCCCCATGCACTTTTCTTTATAGTGTATGGTGGAACGTCATTTTTGGGAAAAAAAAAAACAGTTACTAGAAGGAAAAAAGAATTTACATTGTGAACGTTTTCACACTAACCATTAATACTGCCCCTGATATTGCTAAGCTGCCATGTGTCCTGTCTATGGAGTGAGCCCAATCAAATGTTGCGCCAGACAGGTAACGCTGCAGTACAGTAGAAACATCATTCTGTTGTACTGCGAACGTCACTAGTGTGTGACTACAAGGTTTCGAAAACGATCGATTTCAGTGGAGAACGACGTTCCACCATACACTATATACTTTCTCCAGTGCTATCTTGCGCCATTCCTCACTGGTCTATCTACAATAATCTTATCTTAGTGAGAGACTTGTTTCCACATGGGAAAATGGGGCATGCCTCAGGGTATATTCTTTTCCTGGATCAAAAGAAAGCATTTGATCACATGGATCATTCCTTCCTGTTTAAAATTCAGGAGCTTATGATTTACCTGGAAGTTTTATTTGATGGATTTACACTTTATATATTAATAGGACCATGGCACCTTTTGTAAATGGCCATCTGTGAGTGAGTTTCATAGGACACAGAGGTGTCAGGCAAGGTTGTCTACTCAGTCCATTATTGTACATTTTTGCAATAGACCCACTTTTATGTACATTTCTAGAGTCCAGTACTTTACAGGGTATATCATTTCATGGACCTGTTCTAGTACCATTAGTAACCACATATGCAAGTGACATTTGTCTTTACATTAGAGATGACTTAGTGGGACCTGATATTGTGCATAGTGTTTAAAGCTTCAAAGAAGTACAGTATCTAGAGCAGTTTTGAATTATGATTAAAGTAAGGAAATTCCTATACATGTGCCTACAGAGAACCATGCTGTCCAGAATATTGCTAGAGTTTCTGTATCAGCTACACCGATAACAATTCTGGGTGTTACCTTTAGTAATGACAACAATGCTGCCCTAAATGGGATGATAAGATACTGACAGCCACTTCTCAGGTGGCCTTATAGAAAAATAAAACAATCTCTAAAACAGAGCGTTTTTTTTTAAACCCTGATTTTTCCCATTTTTCTTTATGTTGCAACTATATTTCATCTCCCTGTGAAGAAGGAAGTTGCTATAAACAATGGTCAGGATTTTCAAACTGCGTCCAGAAAGGGTGCAAGTGTGTGCACCACGCAACTGAGTTACGATGGAATACAAACTTGCTATATTCAATGAGATGTGCAACGCGCATTTCATCCAAATATAGTAAAGGAAGTGGATGGCGAAAATTGGGGCCGCCGAAGATGTGCCGGCACATCCTCCTGCACAGTCAGAATACCTGGAATGGGGATATGCAGTGCATCTGTGGAATGCGCCAGGTGCAAATTCCAGATATTCAGAGTGCGACATGCAACTTGGGCTATTAGCCATGCAAGGCACAAATGGAGCAATTTGCATGTCACTATGGCCCCATTTGCATGCCTGGGACAGAGATGCACCCGACAGAAAGCGCCTGGTGCCCTGCAACTTCTGTCTTGCATTGAAGCACTCCACAACCCCCTGGTAGTCTAGTGGGCCCCCTATCCCTGATAATGATGAAAAATAATAATATCCCTCATATCCCTGGTAGTCCAGTGGTACTCCTTCCATCCCCATTATGTGTATAAAAAGCAAAATATCCCTAATATCCCTGGTAGTATAGTGGTACCCAACTCCCTTACCCAAACCTTGTCTGGTTCATAAAACAATATTGGAATACCACTGTAGTCCAGTGGTACCCCCTTCCCTTCCCAAGACCTGTACAATGCATAATCTTGCAGTGAAATACCCTGGTAGTCTAGTGGTATCCCCCTCCATTCCCTGAAACCCATCTGATGCATAATCATGTACCAAAATACCCTGGTAGTCTAGTGGTATCCCCCTCCATTCCCTGAACCCCATCTGATGCGTAATCATGCACCAAAATACCCTGGTAGTCTAGTGGTATCCCCTTCCTTACCCGAACCCTGTCCGATGCATAATCATGCACTGAAACACTCTGGTAGTCTAATTGCCCCCTCTCAGCCCCAATTGTAAATAGAACCCTCCTCCCCAGACATCACTGGTAATCTAGTGACCCCCACCCGCTAAAGAACCCCCAGCCAACCCCAATTCCCTATCCCAGCATGGCCAACAAATTGATGGGCAACACAACCCACCCTCACACTGCCATGGCTGCCTGCTGACTGAGCTGTCAGAGAATGATGGTGTACTGTATTCCTGTGAACCCATTGGTAGACACTGTTCACCAATGAGCCTGCAGTGTGTACTGTACACTTTCAATCACAACTTCATGTCATTCACAAACAGGGCAATGGGGATGCTTAATTTGTTATACATCAGGGCTGGGGAGGTAGCCACCCAAGGGCTGGCAGCTGCTGCAGAACAGCAGCCTGCCTATGAGTGGCTATGACTTAGGCATGGTTTTTCCATGCCTAACTTTGCATGGCACATCTCTGAGATGTGCAGGCAGCTGTGCCGCACTTCTCAGCTGAATATGGAGATGTGCCGTGTATGCAGGGGAATGCCCCCTCTGGATGCGCTGCATACATTATCTTTGGCTGCGGTGCATCCATAATTGTTTGGCACACCACCCCCTTTCACATAAGGCCCAGGGCACATCTCAGTTGCATCAGGTGCATCTCCTTTGAGTATCTATGCCATTTTTTCCAGGGTTTGTAGGGAAGCTGCCTGAATACAATTATAAGGATTATAAGGATGTGATCTTAAAATGCTGCACTCTGCTTTTTTTTCACAGCATGTTTAAATATAGCAATTTTTCCCTCTATTGTCTGGCACTACTGGAGTTTGGTACAAGGGTACAGTATTTTGATTTGGTTTCACAAGCTTCTCTCTTTATGGAGTCCTCTTTTTTCAGCACTTTCTAAAGCAAGACTTAAGTTTGCACCAGAACTTTTCCACTCTGCTTTATTGAAACTTAGGATATAGAATATTCCATATACTTTTATCCTGACCACCTCCAGATGTATGTTTTATAGTACGATTATTGATACTTTTTATTCTGACACTCCAGATTTAGTTTTTTGTTCTCCTAACCAACATAGTACTGTATTTCTTCAACTGACAAATGAATCCCCTTACAGCTATGGAATGTCAGTTGAATGTTATGCCATGGATGCTTGGGGGTCCAAAATTCACATAAGCATAAGACTGCAGAGGAGCGCATGTGTCCTAGGCCTACCTGTTCCCAACTTTTGGAGACCCAGGAACATTTTTTTTCTCCTTTGTTCCTGTGCCCAAGCTTTTTGGGCAGAGTTTGCTACTCCTTGGTCTGAGCCGTTACAAAACCCTATCACATATGATATTCTTATCTTAGGTTTGCATCTTATTAGGTTTGTAAAATACCATCCAAGCACTCTACAACTCATTTTTGCCACCATAGGATATTATTTTTGGCAAGCCAGATGTGCTCTGCTTGTACACCAAAAGGAATTCTCAGTTTTTCAGGTAATGCAGCAAGTCAAGTACTTTCTTAAAACTCAATATAAAATGGATCAGTGATTAATTTCTCCTAACTTTTCAGATTCATATTATATACACTGGAAGAAGTTGATACTTAGGCATTGGCTGGACTAGTCCTATCTTTCATATCAAGAGTGGCTATGTGAGTTGTCTTTCTGTCTCAGGACAGAACGTTTGATTGCCAGTACCCACCACAAACTGACTCTCTTTTAACAAAAAGTGGGGCAAGCTTTACAATTTATATCTGAACTGAACAACACTTTGGTCTCTCCTGCTCTCCCCTAGGCCATAGATTTCATGGTTTTCTTCTCTTTTATTTAGCTTAATATTTGGGTTCGGGCTCACTCCGTGAGGATGGGGGGGTATGGGGGGTGGAGGTGAGGGGGTAGAGGCAGGTGGAAGGGGTTTTTCTTGGCCTGTGTCATTCCATGTTCTACTTCTTTTTGTATGTGTTGTATTGTAAACTCAATAAAGTTATTTAAATTTCAAAAAAAAAATATTGTATACACTGTACATAGTTTATATCACAGTGATTTTGTATCTTGTACTTTAATACAGTAGTTTATTTTTCTGTTATGTGAGTACAAAGAGTTTTGTTTCTCCTTGTTTCTGTTTTCTCATCTTTTTCATTTTTGTGTTTATGAATTTCTAATTGCTTTTTTTGTGATGTACGAAAGTTTACTGTAGACTGTTTCTACAAACGTTTTTCTTTTGTATATGGTTTGAGTACTTTGCACTAAGAAAATCCCCCTACTCTTTCTGAGAAGTGTCATGGGATCTTTAACATCCACCTGAACTACCACCAGAACAGGCAGATGGGACGTTGATTTAACGTCTCATCTGAAAGACGGCACCTCAGGAAAGCAGCCCCCCCCCCATGCTGTACCACACTGTCAGTATTGGGATTTAACCCAAGTGGCAGGTGTGGGGATAAAGCCCACAGTCTTCAGTTCTTCTGGCCTCAGAGGCGAGTGTGCAACCTGCTGAGCCACTGACACTGCTGTATACCAATCATAATATTTAATTTAGAACTTGTGCTGTTTCACTAAGAATGTTATTTCCACTTAGAACATGGAAATAGATCACAGAGAACAATAGCCAAGATACAGTAAAAATGTAACATTGTACAATGGATATCATAGAGGTTTGTGTATGAGCAATCATACACAAGTATGTTTTCAGATCGAGAGGTCTCATTACCACAGAAACCTCGAGAATGGAAAACATCCTTGTATATGTATGATTGCCATACACAATCTTTATAGCGTATGGATGACCATTACTTTGCTAGGCTGGTCAAAAAACATCCCCTCAGAACTTAAAAAATAACTTACGGTGGCACAGTTCCTTCCAGCACCATTCACTTCCTGAGCTCTCACCACCTTGGCCCGCTTCATCGCGCATGTGAAAAGACTTTCTATGTTGTTGTGCAGCACTAGTGACATAGCTTGTACAGCACAAAACAACATCATGACACAGCCAGTGCAGCACAAGTGGATTCCAGTAACTGATTTCTATCAGTAATCATGTTCCACCATACATTATAACTAGATAATGGGCTGAAGTAGAATAAGGCAAGGCAAGGTAATTTTATTTGTAGGGTGCCCAATCCTGGAGGCTATGGGCACCTAACAGAGTTTAAAACAAGAACACAGACATAAAACAGTCATAAATAACTATAACAATAACAGATTGATAAAACTAAAAGCAGTAGTTAGATTATGAAGGGCTTTCGGACTGTCACAAATGGGACTAGAATAGGCCAGGATCAGCAATCTGTGAAAGCCAGGACAAAGAGGTGGGCCTTCAGCCTCCACTTGAACACCTCAATCGAGGGGGCCTCCCGGACTAGAGGTGGTAGTGAATTCCACAGGGTCGACCCAGAGACTCTAAATGTGCAATCTCCAGAAGTCCTGAGCTGAACCCTGGGAATGACCAGGAGGCCCCTCGATGAGGAACGGAGGGAGCGAGCAGAGTTCACCGTTGTTAGGAGCTGAGACATGTAACCAGGACCCAGTCCATATAGGGCCTTAAAGATGAGAAGACTCACCTTGAAGAGGACCCTCCACCTGACCGGCAGCCAGTGCAGAGCCCACAGGACCAGGGTCACATGACTGGACCTCAAAAGGCCCATCAGTAACCAGGCTGCTGTGTTTGGCATCAGCTGCAGTGGCTGAAGGGTCCCTCCCATGATCCCAAAGTACAGAGAGCTGCAGTAGTCAAGCCAGGAGGTCACAAAAGCATGCACTAGCATCAGCAGGTCCTCGGGCAGAATGAAGGGCTTAGTCTGTGCAATGTTTCACAGATGGTAAAAACCACTGCAGATAACAGATAACACCTGATCTTCAAAAGTCAGTCTGTTATCAAGGACCATGCCCAGATTTTGCACCCTTGGGGAAGCCACCAACAGGATGGAACCCATAAAAAGCCCTGAATTAGTCCAGGAAGCAACTCATCATGCCTGCGACCAGGCTCGATCACCAGTATCTCCATCTTGGCCAGTTGAGTCTCAGCCAGCTGGAAGCCATCCAGTCATTGATTTCAGCCAGACAGTTGTTAAGCACATCGACAGCTCCTGATGTTCTGGGGCAAAGGACAAGTACAACTGGGTATCATCTGCATAGCAGTGAAACTCCACATTGTACTGTCAAATGATCTCACCCAGGGGCAGCATATACACTACGAACAGCATCGGCGACAAGATCAAGTCCTGTGGCACTCTGCAAAAGTGAGGTATTGGGGAGGAGAAGTAATTCCCCATCACTACCCACTGCACCCTGTCTGAGAGATAGGACTCAAACCATCTGACGACAATCCCAGCAAGTCCACAAGACTCACTAGCCCAATCAAGAAGCACAATGTGGTCCGCAGTGTCAAAGGCTGAAGAGAGATCAAGGAGAACAAGAACTGACCTATCTCCTCTATCTCTAGCTCTGAGCAGATCATTATGCACCCTCACTAGAGCTGTTTATGCACTGTGTCTGGCCCAAAAACCTGACTGAAATGGCTCATAGATCTCTGAGGATGCCAGGCACTCCTTGAGCCGATGTGCTACTAGCTTCTCAACAACTTTGCCCAAAAAGGGCAGGTTGGAGATAGGATGGTAATTCACCATGACATCCGGATCGAGGGAAGGTTTCTTTAAGAGAGGCTTCACCAGCGTTTCTTTCAAAGCTGCTGGGAGGACCCTCTCCACAGTCCAGGATCTGACAATCCTAGTGAACACTGGCCCAACAGCCTCGACACCTCCCATTAAGAAATGCGTTGGGGCCGGATCCAGTTTGCAGATTGTGTGCTTCAGCTCTAAGATCGCCTTAGACACTTCAGACACCTCCACTGGCCTAAACTCCTCCCAGACAGGTGGAGAGCATCTGCAACCCCAGCCCTACCAGTGCAAGGCAAATGCCTCCCTGGCATGATCCCCGACCAGATGGCCAACACTCTATTGGAGAAAAACAGAGCAAACTCCTCACACAAAGTGGATGAAAACACTTTTTTCGGCTGCAGGCAGGCTGCATGAAGAAGTCTGTCTATAGTCTGAAATAGCTGAGATAGCACATTTATCTCCACACATGAGTGGTAATACCTTCATAACTAAGAGTTGTTAGTCTCACCACTCACTAGTGGAGATAAATGTGTTATTCTACTGCATCCCCTTATGTAAAATATATGTAGATGCCTGCTATGAAAAAGGAATGCAAAGTGCTATTCATCTTCTAAAAATACACCTCTAACATACATCACTCTGCATTTGGCATACCCTTTGAAAATCTGAATGATTAAGTTTAAATGAACAGAAATAGGCATGCACATTTTAATGTCCTTTAAGAGTTAAGGTTTAAGTATTGTTAAGCCTGCATTCAGCGATTTCAAGCACAAGTAGCATACATCACTAAAATGAAAATGTCAACATCAAAGTGTAAAATTGTCTGAGGTAAACTGATGTTACTGCTTTGCTTTAGGTAAATATTTATGTGCTTTTTTTTAGAATGATAAAATAAAGTTTGTTAAAACATCACCTTCCAGAAAGCTTGAAGTGTATCCACATTTAAAATGGTAAATTATTTTCTTCCTGTCAACTCAAACTGCAAAATATTGATTGCATGTCTTGAAAGTCAACAGTTGATAGTGTCATGTCAGATTAATCCTTTTTAGTACAGGATTTCACAAAAGATTTGGATTTGAAACTGAGTTTTTACATCACTTTCTAATCCAAGAATTCATTTTCATGTTTCTCATTTAGCAGATAATCTAAATGAAGAGTGTTACCTTGATACTGCCAGAAGCTAGCAATCACTATGACTTAAGTTTGAAAAAAAACGTGCCTTGTTAAATGATTGATCTACTAAAAAAGCAGTGTTCTCATAAAACCAGCATACAGTATGTGTTTGTGACACTTTCCAAATGCACTAATGCCACATTGTCTATAATACTGGGTGTATGAATAATTTTTTTTTTGTACTGCCATGCCGTTGTCCCTCTGTCTTGGTCATGGCCCCCTCTGCTCCCACTCCCACATTAGCTGCGACTCCCTGATACCCCCTGGCTTGCCACCCAGAGTGGGGTTGTTGCACAGGCCCTAAGTGCTGCAATTGATGGGATAGGTCAGGGAGCTGGCCTAGGAGCTCATCAGAGCAGAGGGGCAGGTATCATCCAGGTGGAAGACAACTGGCTTCCCCCCATGTGCAGGGGCGGGGACATGTGATGATGACCAGCGTCTGCCCAACTCCACATATTACATTAAGGTGCCAGTCGCTGTAGTGCCCCTGGCCTCTGCTAGGGGACCATCAAGCACCAGAAACACTCCCCATCCTCTCCCCGGAGAAGGAGCATAGTCCTTGGGATGCTCAATCCTTCTCCCTTGGGCCGGCCCTCTGATGTCCCAGGTCCGTTCGCGAACCTGGGTTGTCAACGTTGTAAGCGTAAATCCAACCGCTGCACCAATGGGCTGGCCTGGCTGTATGAATTTAATAACAACAGAGGTGGACCTTACTGGTAGCTCTTCTTAAATGGTTATAAGGGACACATAGATGAGGTAAGATGGGGATGCAAGAAAGCTGATTTTTCACATTTGGACACAATGCATGGTGAAGAATATTACTCTGTTGTATTGTTCCCTTTTCTTGGGTGTATCGATCAGTGCTTCTTGTCTAGATATGTTTTTCAACCTGTTTTGTGCTTTCACCAAAAGTTACTTCATTTGAATATATTCACGATGACTGACTGTTCTTTTTGAAAATATTGTTTCTGGCTACAATTTCTTTTCGAGCTTAGAAGTTGTGAAAAAGGAATACTCTGTCTGTTTTCTGGGATGAAACTTTTTTGCATGTAAAGTTGTGTTCTTATCTGTTGTTTTGCTGAACAATGTGATGTCTAGCTTCATACCATTCTTAACCATACTAATATCTAAACAATTCTGTCTTGTTTTTGCTGGTTATGGGACTGTGAACTGTATACTGGGTATCTGATATTAATGTATGCTAAAAGCTCCTGTATCAGTTCATCACCACCCTGCCATAAAAGTAGTACATCGTCAATAAATCATCTGTAGCCAGAAACAATATTTTCAAATAGAACAGTCAGTCATCACAAATATAGAGAATACTGGATGGGCAACTATGCACAACCAGTGTGTTCTGCCACAGAGGGGTTCTGATTCCCTTTGAGCTTGAGAGCAAAGCTCGAGAGGCTATGGGAATCAGAACCCTGAGGTGACAGAACACACAGGTTGTGCATAACGTTGCTCATCCTGTATTTTTTATAATGTATAGTAGTATGTGAAATGTGTGCATTGTGTTTTTCTTTTCTTTTTTTCATAATGAAACTGACTTGTGAAGTCTCTAGAGGTTCTAGAATACTGTCACCAGATAATTAAATAGAGGAAAGAAACAATGTGCCAGCATTCCAAGTGGTTCTGCTGCAGTAGTGACATCACTACTGCAGCAGAACAACACAATGACATCATTACTGCAGCAGAACAAGCATATTCCAAACATGGAATTTCATGCATAACAGCATTACACTATACACTATACTGTACATTCAAACAAAGAGGATACAGCAAGTCACTTTTGACGAAAGCATGAAATAGGGTGAAAAAAATTTTTTTTTCTTTTTTATTCTTTGGTAACTGGGTAAGGCCCACTAGGCACAAGTGCCTGTTTTCAGGGGTGACCCAGGAGCACTGGGTGGTTAAGTGACTTGCTCAGTCACACATTATGTAAGTGGAGGTTGTGGGAATCAAATTTAGGTCTGCTGGATGCCTGCTGAGTCATATTATTGTGGATGAAATCACGCACAGCAAGACCTCACTGCTAGTAGTGCATGTGGCTTTCCAGTGACAGGGGAATTACAGTGATAGAAAGTATCGCTACCCCTTGATGCTCACCAGCAACAAGGAAGTGGATGTAGCTACTGCCGGTCGGGTGCTCGGTCGAGATGCTCCCATGGTCTAGTGGCTAGAGCACCTGACCCAGCACTGGATGGGGCTGGGGGAAGTGGTTTAATTCCCTTCTGGGGAATATTTTTTTTTTTTTTTCAATTTTATTTCTTGCCCCTGTGTCCACACCCCCTTGGAGTTGATTATAATAGTTCCAGAGGGTGTGGGGGGTATGGGGGGCAAAACACAAGAAAAACAGTTAGGTGTTGCCACATGCTGTATTGTGGTGTGCAGTCTTGATGTGCATGGTTTCATCAATGACATTATGACCCCATGCCGCTGGATGTACCAAGCTCATTTACAGATGGTTACTCTAACTGCTACGCTATACTGCCAGACCAAAAACATATCTAGACAAGAAGTACTGATAAAGACAAGGATAGGGAACAATTTTCTAGAATGCATAGTGTCCAAATGCTGAAAAGCAAGAAGGTACTGTACTACTAGATAACTGGAGCATTTTGCAATCACATCCTAGTACATCCAGAGTTTTCTCCCAAAGCCTTTTATTACCTCCAAAAAAAACCCACCCAGTATACATGACTATGTGACAAATGAGTACACACAGAATTTATGGTCGAAGAGGGAAAAGCATGACAATTATTGCAAGGATCACTGAAATGGGGCATGTATCTCTCTGGATGATGTGTGGTATGTGGTCACATATCACACAGAAAATTATTTAGGCATTCGTACACAAGAAAGGAATATAAAATTTGATCACACATTACATGTAATACTACGGAAGTAAAATGAAATTAAATGTCTATGTGATTGATCATTTATATGATGATAATACATTAAGGGAAGAGAAAATGAGAATAACAGAACACAAAAGTACCATAAGAAGACAGGATGAGAGTTCAAGTCTAGTACAGCTTTACAGTGAATGAGGACATACAGTAGTACAATTAATTTAGATTTGTGGGATTGGAGCAGGTTGAAGTACCATCAAGAGGAGGGAATTATTATAATTTGAATATATGAGCTAGGGACATGGAATGCACCCTAGAGTCTGAATGAAGGGGCCAATTGTCAGGCTTGCTGGTAGCCTCAGTTCAAAACATTACTACTGTATAATGGTAAATGGTATACACTGTTCAGCTCGTTTAACTGTGGGTTCAAAGTCCATATTAAAGTAGTGACACAAGTGAAAGAAACTGAACACTGGCCCATCCCATCTTGATGTATTAGGCCAAAGTGCAATGTAACCACTTCATTATTCAGATATTCCCCTAAGATTACAAAGATATGACAAAAAAAAAAAAATCAAAAAAACTTTCAACAATGGAAACATTTGAAAATTATATCAGCAACCCTTCAATAATATGTTGCAGAACTAGTCTGCTCCAGTCTATCTCAATGTTTTGCATCAGAATACATAACAGTCATAGATTTTCCTAGCGTATAGCATATTAAAAGAACCTTAGAAGACCTTTAATTACAAGTAATTCTCAATACAAGGACATATGCATAACATCTATCTCCTCTGAAAATACTACCAAGAGGTGTCCCTCAAGGCTCTATTTTGGGCCCTATCCTAGTTGCAATCTACATCAATAACCTTGATTCACACCTGCGCACAGCTGAAGTGCACTTATTTGCAGATGATACAGTCCTATACACTGCTAACTCTTCCCTTGGCATGGCCCATGAGGACTTACAGCGAGATTATATCTCCCTCCAACATAATCTTATGAAGTACAAGCTACTGCTTAACTCCAAAAAGACTAAAGCCATGATCCTCTCTCCGAGCACCACCTTAGGGCCTATATGCAATCTGAAGATTCTAACATTGTTAGGTGAACCTCTGGAAACCATTGCCACCTTTAAATATCTAGAATTCTGGCTTGACAATAAGCATAATTTCCTATGCCACTTGAATGAACTATCGAAAAAACTAAGACAACGCTTAGGTATACTCTACCCCATTAAACATCTTCTTACCATCGAAGCCAGAATGATGCTAGTACAATCTACACTCCTACCCCTCCTGGATTATGCTGACTTCCTCTACATTAACTATTCTTCTTCAGTTCTCCATAATCATGACACTCTTCATCACAGGGCCCTGCGGTTCATTCTTAACCTGCCTCTTCGCACCCTTCACTGTCTGCTGTACCAAGAGTTGGGATGGACCTCGCTCACCACAAGAAGGTAAAGAAATGCCCTTCTTTGGATACATAGGGCCATGTCCGACAAGCTACCAGCATACATCTCGAGCCTATTCGAGCATGTCAAGGGGTCGTATGGGCTGAGAAAGTTCTCCTTAATCTGCTTCCAAACACCCAGCGTAAGATCATCACATGGCTCAGCTGCTATCAGCTTCTCCCTTCCTTCCATTTGGAACACTTTGCAAAGGTCACTGAAGCTCTCAGCCGTCCCCGGTCCCTTCACTTTCAATGCACTGATTACAAAGTACCTTAATGAAACCTGTAACTGTTATAGATGACCAGTGCAACCCTGTTCACTTGTTGCATCCCCTGATAGATGACCAGTGTGACTCTACTTGCTTGTTGTATCCCTTGACTCTCAATTTACTCGCAGCTCCCACCACCCCTACCAAGGGAGCCCCAGCACTTCTCATATTTTTTCCCCCAACTCCCTCTACCTCACCCTACCTACCTCCCTCCCTCTACTTTATACCTCCACACTCTATGCCTCTCCCTAATTCGAGCCCCTTTTGTGAATAACCAACAAAATACAATAGCACTAGCCCTAGTCTCAATAGGTTTGTTTTCTCGTTGGCATTAGTTCTCAAATATGTTAGCCATGCATACTTTTATTGTTTCCCTTTTGTACTGTACTTTTATGTGATTCATGTGTATATGTCCAGGACCACTTTGAAAATGAGCTTGCTCAATGGTGTTATGCCTGGTTAAACAAAGTTTTGATTGATTGATTGATTGATTGATCAAGTATTGGCCAAACTCTATGTGGGAAGTACTGTAAAGTAATTCACAAAATACATCATCATTTACTTTACCAAAAGTTAAATACAGCACAAGATTTAGTTAAAAATGAGCCTCTAACTTTGGTCCTGCATAACTATGCTGCTTCAGTTTTTGTGCACACAGAAAAGCCATGGATGCCAAGCAATGGCATCTCCATGATGCTGACTGATGTCCATGAAGTTAGCATACAGTTCCCTGTGGTTACAAGAGGAGGAACTGAGAAGCATCTCTTGCTGCCAGTTCCAGATCAAAACTCAAAGTGGAGGTAAGCTGTTTTGTAAAACTGACTGAGACAGTGTTTGATTCAAATGTTTAATGAGGAGGAGCACCTGAAGACAGAGAGAAACTAATTCAGGAAAAACATGTAGTAATAACAGGCTAATTCAGAGTATAACAGTGAGATGGAAATATTATTAAACAGCACAGAGCAAATGCAGATGAAAAGGAGCTTGGATTGACCAGCTGTGAATATGAAAAAGCAGCTTATAAAAATGGATAGTATAAACAAGCTGAAATAATAAAAGAATGAGCAGTAAGGAAATTTTAAAGGTAGTCCATGATTAAAAATAGCAAGCTGGCCCGGTGGCGCAGAGGGCTGAGATGCTGGACGCCACACCTCGAACCACGCCAGTGACCCGGGTTCGGAAATGGACTTGGGCGCTGGAGGTCGGCAGGGGAAGGGGTAGGATTGAACATCCGTGTGACTGCTCTCCTCCCCTGGGTTGGGTTGGGGATGCATGGTCACTCTGCAGCGGCCCCCGGTGGAGACCGGGAGCACAGCAGAGGGATCGCACTAAGGGGAACACCACAGAAAAGTGGAAACTGCACTGGGATTGGCCAGATGACGGCGGCCGTCTGCGGATGCCCTCGAGTAATCCCGGCAGAGTAACATCCGCCTCAGCAACACCCAGGCAAGAAAGAAAATAGTGCGCTGGAGTCCCCCGGCCAGTGCCTTCCCTATCGAAGGAGAGGGACCCTCCCAGCAAAGGGATATGCCTGGCTAACTTGAAGGAAGGCTGCAAATATAAGGTAGGCAGCTCTAGAGGAATTGCAGGAAGGGGTCACTGGTGGTACTAGGTGGCTTGAAGGAGGAGCAGGTCCCAGTGTGTGATGGAGGGGAAAAAAAGATTACCCCCCCAAAATAAAATAGCACCGTGAGCACAGATGTAACAGTTCATGAAACAATTACATGACAAAGAGCATGAGTGCTTTAGTCTGCAACTCGAGCAACATATTAAAAAATAGCTGTAAAGACAGCAATAAAATAACAAGCACTGATAAAATTAAACAGATTACATACAAATAACAGAAGCACATATGAACTGATTTTGCTTCTCTCTTTCCCAGTATCAGAATTACTTGCGTCTAAATCAGAGGTACAACAAAATTACAAGTACAAAAATGTGTTGTCTTTATTACTGACATTTTTCATTCTTAACAATTTATTTAAATTTATTAATTTATTTATGGGACTGTTTTCAGGCATGACTCAGGCCATATAGATGGTGCATACAGTACAATACTGATATGCCAGATATGTGAATGGATCCATTCACATATCTGGACTGTGTAGTATGGTATGGGCTGCACACCCATTGGCTCACGCTGTGGACCAATGGGCGTACAGCCCTACCTACGGTGTCAGTCGGCGGGCGACAGGCAAGTGGGGTGCTGCCACCCGCCGCTGACCGGTGGGGGAGCGGGACGATGGGGCTCAGTGGGCAGGTGGGGGGGGTCCCGCTGAACCACCAGGGATATTGGACAATATTTTTACATACTTCAGCCCGCAATTGGGCTGTGAGTGGTCCACTGGACCACCAGGGATATAGGATGAATGTCATTTTAACTTCAGCCCGCGATCGGGCAGTGGGGCACATTGCCGCACTGTGCAGGGGGTGTCGGTCCGGGATGGCTGCAGCCTGGCAGGGCATCAGGCACAAGTCATTGGGGATCAGCACACCTGCATGCAAATGGGACCATAATGACATGCAAATGGCCCCATTTGCACCTTGCATGCTTTATGGCCCCATTTGCATGTGCACTTTTGAATATCACGGTTGTTGCGCCTAGCACATCGGAACGTGTGCTAGCGCATCCCACTGCTCCACTCTGGCCACTTGAGCTGGAGCAGTGCCACTGCGCCATGCACACTGCGGGTGGCCAGGGTGCGATATTCAATGATACTGTGCCATGGCGCAGCTCTGTTGAATATCGCCCAGTCAATGCCCCTGTGCAGCCAAGTTGCGCTGTGCCCAGGCTTGCGCCACAGCCTGGCACAGTCTGAATATCCAGGCCCATAAGCATATTTTTGAAATGTTTTTCACAACCTCTGTCAAGATATAAAAGAATTATATAAAATACAGTGACACAGTATAGTCAGTACACTGAGCAGCGAGAGCTGCAGAGTTGGTATACAAGATGGTAGCCAAATTGTCCACAAAAAAGAACTGTAAACCTGTAAAATGGTGGGTGTGAATTTAAAGAATATGTGAAGTTGTGAAAAAGTCTGAATTATTGTATGTGACTTTTTTGTAGAATCCAAAGAGTTAATGAAAAGCTAGAAAATGTGAACTAGGACACTGTTTTTTATGTAGTTACTGAAATATAACAATTAATTTTTATTGCCTCAAAAGTACTTTAAAATAATTTTAATGTATGTAAATAAGAACAATTCTAAAAGTAATGATTTCTGATTTGCTTACAGTCTCCCAGAAGAAGCCTATTTAGGTGAAATGTCAGGGTTATTAAATAAACTAAATTTGATTAATAAGTTTGTTGTGTACTGACCTTTTTGGCCCAGAGCAGCCTACATCAAGCTACATATCCAAAATTCCATACAACAGCAAGCTCCACTTAATATACTATTTTCAAGGAGCACAGGAAGGTGACTTCCCCTGGGATCAGCACTCAACTGAAAGGTTTTACTATGCCAGTTCCACAAGTATTAGATCTGTAAATGGAGGTGAAAGATGTGAGGTGTGAGAGCTATGCAAGAGAGAAAAGGACTAGGGCTGGGAGGGTAAGTCCATCCAAAGAAATCATGGTTCATTAGTGCCCAGAAGACAACTAGTTCCATGCCTGCAACAAGCAATAGCTTTCCCAGCCAGTGTCATTCGTCCAGTGCATCTGGTGAGTAAAGCACCCTGAGCAAATCAGAAGCACACAGATGCCTTGGTCCTTTTGTGAAAAGTTTAAATGCTTCAGCTGTGAACATTTGAACTGGCCAAGGGGGAAGAGCCAGGAGGGTCAGGAGACTTAGGAACACCTCCCATGGGAACATGCAGGAACATACTTTGACGCAGAAACAGCTAAAGCAGGCAGGGAGGGGAATGCAGGCAAAGAATATATAATGAGTGATATGGGAGGGTGAGAGCACATAGGAAAGGAAACTGGGGTGAGGGGAAGATACTGGAGATGGAGAGATGTTGGAGAGGGAGAACAAGAGCAGAGAGAGGGGCAGACTGTACAACATGGAAGGTCATACCAACAAATGCCCGTAGCCTAGGAAATAAGGTTCCAGACCTGGAGGCCTTGTTGTCAGATGCAGACCTTGACATAGCAGCAATAACAGAGATGTGGCACTCTGCTAATCACAGCTAGGAAGTCAGTGTACCAGGCTATACACTGTTCAGGAGGGACAGGAAGGGTAAAAAGGGTGGGGGAGTGTCCCTGTACATCAGAGATGGTATAAAGGCTACAGAAGTTCAGGGAAGACAGGGGAGGCCGAGGTAATATGGGTCACCCTGGAGCCAGGGGATGGAACAGCAATATGCACAGGGGTAATCTACAGACCTCTGGCACAGAGACAGGAAGTAGACAGAAAACTAGTGGAGAACATACACAACATGGCAGCTAAAGGCTAAATCCTGTTACTGGGGGATTTCAATATACCAGACGTGGATTGGGTCACCCAGGTGGCTGCTTCAGCCAGAAGCACAGGCATCCTGGAATCCCTGCAGGGGGTTGGACTCAGGCAGCTGGTGCATGAGCCAACCAGGGATGAGTCAGTTCTGGGCCTGGTATGGACCAATGGGAACAGAGTTGAAGAAATACAGGTGGAAGGGCAGCTGGGGTCCAGTGACCACCACATGGTGTGGTTCAGCATGGAGACATGGACTCAATTAAGCCACACAAGGGCAAGAGTATTAGATTTCAGGAGTGCGGATTTCACTGAAATGGGCAGATGTAGACAAGTAGTCCTGAGGAAGGAGGGGTAATAGAGAGGGTGGAAGAACAATGGAAGAAACTGAAAGGAGCCATATTGGATATAACAAACCAATGTCTAAGGATAGTGGCCAAAGGGAAAAGAAGAAGGAAACCACTATGGTTCTCCAAAGAGGTGAGGGACAAAGTCAGGGCTAAAAGGCTGAGTTTCAGAAAATATAAGGGGAGTCAAAGGAAGGAGGACAGGGAGGTGTACCGTGAATGTCTAAGGGAAGCAAGGGAAAGCTGTTAGGAGGGCGAAGGCACAGACAGAAGAGGGCTTAGCATGGTCTGTAAACAAAGGGGATAAGGCATTTTATAGGTACATCAGTGAAAGAAGAAAAACTGGGGGGGGATTGTGAGGCTCAAAGGGGAGAAGGGTGAGTGTAAGGAGGGGGATCTGGACAAGGCAGAAATACTGAACAAATACTTCTGCTCAGTATCCACTAAGAAGGGGGAAGGTTAAGGACCACAGTTGGGTTGCAGATGCAATGGGGGGGACAAGTGGACACCAGTCCATTCACAGTGGAGAGAGTTCTGGAAGAACTCACAAAGTTGAAGGTGGATAAGGCCATGGGGTCAGATGGCATCCACGTGAGGATATTAAAGGAGCTACAAAGGGAACTAGCGGCGCCTCTGGCAGCCCTGTTCACAGAGTCACTCAACACAGGTGTCATTCCAAAGGACTGGAGGAGGGCACATGTAGTCCCACTGCACAAAAGCGGCAGTAGGGAGGAGGCGGGGAACTACAGGCTAGCCAGCCTCATCTCAGTGGTGGGAAAGATCATGAAGACACTGTTGAAAGAAAGGATAGTGTCACATATGGAATCCAGTGGTGCTCAGGATCTGAGGCAACATGGATTCACAGCAGGAAGGTCATGTCAAATGAATTTAATAGATTTTTTTGATTAGATGACTAGGGAAGTAAATCAGGGAAGGGTGGTAGACGTCGCCTATCTAGATTTCAGCAAAACCTTCAACACCGTCCCACATAGAAGGCTGATTAACCCAAGAACCTTCCTAAGCCTTTGCTGGAGACACCAGTTGCCATCTCGGTCAAGGTCCACTCCCAGCTTTGTTCAGTTATTAAATATAACCAATGCATAGACTTACAGCAACCTCTAGTGGGCAATCCAAATATTAAATTGGATGGGAAAGTTCTTTCCCCCCTCTGGGTTCCGCAACTCCAAGAAGCTAAGCTCAGTTATTTATGGGTGGAAGCAGAACGAAAGTGGGCTTCCTCTGCAGATATTCTAGGAAAGTTAAAGCTGCCAACATCCAAAATATTCAAATTATTCCAACTGCGACACATCCTAGTGAAAGCTATAGGGATCAACCCCTGATGCCTGTGACTACCCCCTTTTGAGGAGAATTGATTCAATTTGTAGGCCTCCCTCACGCAGTTTCTAAAATATTCAAAGTTTTATACAACAAAATACATCCTGGGCCTTTCAGACCTACGGACCACTGAGAGAAGCTTTTGCCGGAGACATCCATTAACTGGGAGATACTCTGGCGGGGATGCCATAATTTTATTACTCAAGATAGGCTTTGGCTCATGCAATTCAGCATTCTGCACAACCTATATTACACCCCTCAGAAGATATCAACATTTGATAAGGAATGCTCTGCCACTTGTTCGAGATGCAGCCAAGGTGAGGGCAATTTAATCCACATATTTGGCAATGCTCCAAAGTAGCTCCCCTGTGGACGCAGATCAAACAAAGGGCAGATCCCCTACTGGGACTTGATGAGTTGTTCACGGTCGATGTTTGCCTGCTAGGAAACTACTCAGAGGTCCCAGTCAAATCACAGAAATATCACATAGCCCTTATATCGATGTCAGTTAAAAAGCTAGTGCTTCGGCATTGGAAAGATAGCAAAGCTATGTCATATACTGAATGGTTGGCAGAGCTATTAAGCAATATCAGATTGGAGAGGATGATTGCCAGTTTGCCAAACAGATTGAGTAAATTTAACAAAATCTGGGCTCCACTTTTAACTTTGTATTCCCAGTGAACGCCACAACCACAACAATTGAGAGTAAGGACTACTACATAATTAATAACTCAGGATGATCATTCCTGAGATGGGCATACGTTTGGGGGGGGATGAGGGGGAGAGATACTGGGCGAGGGTAGGGAAAGGGTTTTCCTTCCTTTTTTTTTTTCTTCTGTCTGTATTGTTCTGTTGGTTTTGTTTATTCTATATACTGAAAGTACATGTCTACATCGAATGTACCGTAACTATGATGTACTGTATGTTGGAAATTGTAATAAAGATTAAATGGGAAAGAAGGCTGATTAACGAGATGGGTAGTCTGGGCGTGGGAGACAAGGTGGTGAACTGGGTTAGGAACTGGTTAACAGACAGAAGACAGAGGGTGGTGGTAAATGGGGTATATTCTGGGGAGAGGGGGATGACCAGTGGGGTACCACAGGGATTAGTACTAGGACCAGTCCTGTTCAATGTCTTCATTAGTGACATTGCAGAGGGACTGGAAGGAAAGGGCTGCCTGTTTGCAGAAGACACCAAGATCTGTAACAGTGTGGATACTCCAGAAGGGGTGCATAAAATGAAGAGGGCCCTGGAGAAGCTTGAAAGATGGTTGGAGATGTGGCAACTAAGGTTCAATGCAAAGAAGTGCAAAATAATGCACCTGGGTAGATCGAACCCTGGGGAGAGCTACAGGTTGGGGGGGAGCTGACTGTCACCAAAGAGGAAAGGGACCCAGGGGTCATCTTCGCTGATGATCTTAAGATATCAAAGCAGTGCACAAAGGTGGCAGGGAGGGTCAGTGGCCTGCTGGGGGTGGACAGGCAGGGGTATCAATAGCAGGGGACAGAAGGTGGTGAAGCATTGTATAAAACATTGGTAAAGCCTCACCTGGAGTACTGCATGCAGTTTTGGAGGACACACCTGCGCAAGACATAGATAAGGTGGAGACTATCCAGAGAAGGGCAACAAAGACAGTGCAAGATTTGCACCACAAAACATATGAGAAGAGACTACTGGAACTTAATATGTACTTACTGGAGGAGAGGAGACAGCGGAGGGACGTGACTGAAACTTTCAAGTACCTCAAAGGCATAAACAAGGTGCAGGTGTGGGACCTTTTCCAATGTAGAAAAAGTTCTAGAACAAGGGGGCACAATATGAAATTGGAAGGGGGTAGATTAAGAGGTAATATGAGGAAGTTTTTCTACACAGAAAGGGTAGTCAATGCTTGGAATAGTCTGCCACAGGAGGTAATGGGGACAAGCACAGTGGAGGGGTTTAAGCATGCCTGGGACAGGCACAAGGGAAGCTTGAGAGAGGAGGGAGTGATGAAAAGCCATTGATTGCAAAAGTCAGAGGCCACGTACAATGTATAGGGCCTACGGGCAGACTGGATGGGCCTAGCAGTCCTTGTCTGCTGACAATGTTTATGTTTCTATGCCCTACTTTTCCTTCTTTATATACTTTGAGGTCCAAGACCTGTGGGGATATAAGAGATCCATTCCAATCTGTAAAGGTAAGCCCTCCCCATTCCTCTTGAATGAAAAACATGACACTGGCTGCCAGTGCCAGTTGCACAAGCACCACCACAGCCACATCTACACTAAGGGCATGGATAATTGTTTGCCCACCTTGGGGAACTTTATGATACACTCCCCCTACCTTCTGCCCCCAAATCAGGCATCAGCAGCACTAGACACTCCAAGTTCAGTTTCAGTGCTCAGTCATTTCATGAGGAGAGTGATGGCAAGTCTGGGTCTGGCACTGATACTGGTCATCTCAGGAAAAAGTGGAATTCTTAGGGTTAGAGTAAGGTTTACCAACCCTGTAATTTTATAAAAGCAAGTCTGCAGCACCACCACCACATCTTATAGTGGAGGAGTGTGTCTGTGAGGAACATATGGAAATGGAGCTGTCAGAGCGGGGAGAGCATGAGAGTGAGGTGGTAGAGGAAGGGAAAGCAGAAGCACAGGAGGAGGAGGCAGAAAAAGGACAGGGGAAATTGGAAGAATCACATGAGACTGAAATGGATGGGCATGGGAAGGGAAAGAAGAAGTTGAAGCTGAAGAGGAGGAGAAGGAAGTGGAGAGAGACACAAGAGGAGAAGCCAGAGCAGGAAACACATGTGGAAAAGAAAGAGAATGAAGCAGAGGAGGTTACACTTGAGCTGTCAGGTACACCAACAAGTTCTGCCGATGACTGTCATGCAGAGAAGTGGAGGCTAACATGGGAAGAAATGGCCAAAATAAAAAAAAAAATAATGTAAAAGAGAAAAGAAAGCAAGTTGGTCAGGCAGAAAAATCTAAAGACCAGGCCTGCCCAGTCCCCATATACAGTAATCAGGCTAATTGTAACCCTTATGCTGTTGCTGCCAAGGCAACCAGCCCAGCCATGTCATTCCACAATGGCAGAAAAAAATAAATCTCACAGTCACCACCCTGGCACTCAATTCCTATATGAAAACACCACCTGCCCTCCCTAGTCCACTGTACCTGAAAATACAAGATTCTCCACAGTGTGTGAGTGTTTAAGAGATGACAACACAAATCCACTGAAATCACATTTTCATGGCATATAAAGGTAAATTTAGGAAGAATGATAATGTATAATAACAAAAAAAACAGGACTGTCTTGCAGCTAGAACTCTAACTGCAGAATGTACTGTACATTTTGCCATTCATGATCATCTCTTGCTTTCTTCCAGATTGTAAAGATTGAAGAAAACTGTGTTCTTGAACCTTAGATTAATAGGTTCTCTTGCTGCAATACTATTGAATGACCAATGGAGGAGGTAAACAAGCTCTGGTATCAGTTTTTGCTTGGAGCCCTCCTTGGTTCTGGACTCTTGTTTTTCACCCATCCTTAAGTAGCAAAGTTCAACTAAAGGGTTGCACATGATGTAACAGATATTGTAGTCACTCAGTCGTGATAAGCCAGACATATAATTCTAACATAGATAAATGGCTTAAAGAAATAAAATCATACAGCTGGCCAGATAAAAAAAATACATACAGTACTGTATATTGGAGCCAGATTGCATCTCTTTCTGGATTTCTGCATTACGAAATACACAGGAGAAAACGTTTCCAACTTATGCTATCGGAGTTCAAAGAAGCTGGGGTTACAGCATCATTAATCACCCCAGCAAGCCTTAGAGGGACTTTCCAAGGGAAGGTGGAGAATCTGAAGATTCTGATGCAGCAAGGAAGTTCTTCCAGAGCAAAGATCAGCTGCCTGAAGAACTAGGTTCAGATTTCAAGGGTAAGCATGTGGAAGTTACAGAGTGTCACCCAGGTCTCCCCACCGCTTCTTAATCTTCCTCAACTGGACTTAAAATGCTATGTTACTTTCATGTTTCACTTAAATTTTTTTCAGTTTTACAGCTGCTTCATTTATCAAATAGAGCCTTCCAGACTGAAATTACTTCACTATCTCTTCTAAATTTATTGGTAGAACAATAATGCTTGGAGAGCAGGTGGTTTTCCCTTATTAAGCTAAATGTATATTTTGTCTGCTGTAGTAATAACTTGCAGTTCATTCACTCATATCCCCCAAAAGTTGAAAAACTCTTTCTTTGTTCCTTATTTGATTATGATAATATAGAATGCAGGCGGTAGTGATTTTCAGAACGTGCACTTTGTATATTTCTTTGTATGCTGTTTCCAATGTTTTTTATGAATAAAAAAAATTAAAAAAAAGGACTCTGGCTTCCAAAAACAACACATAATCTTCATCCTCCTCCCTCCATCCATCATGAATTAAATTTTCCACATCCTGTGTCACTGCAGCATGTGGATGACTACATTCTTCCCTGTCTGCACACTGTAGAACAAATAGCACAGCACATTTGACCAGTGAAACCACAACCATCTGTGCATCTTGGGCACAATTGACCAGTGTCTGTCTGCCTTGCAGCAGTGTAAATTTTGCTTTTTATGTTCACGTGTAGTGAACAGTTTGCTATGAGAGTGTCCTTTGAGTGCTGTGACACTGTCAGTCCAAAGCAGAGTGGTCATAAGGGACTCATCAGTGTCACATCAATCATCATCCAAGCTGATCATGACACTATTCTGGCTTGCTGGGTAGAAACGTCATGTAGCTCAAAGGAAAGAGCTGATCCAGTCATAGGGTGACTTTTTCATTTGATCTTATAACGCCGCCCAGCAACCCCAGCTGATCTGTCGTGATCAGCCTGCTGTGGCACCCCCACCATGTCATCCCCAATGCCACCCTTTAGCATGCTACCAAAAATAAGACCCCTCCCCCTCCATGTTAAAATTCCAGCACAAGGGTGACCAATCCTCTGTGCCAGCTGCTACACTCCCCACCCTGCCCATTTTCATTATACAACACTGGGAAGTCCACCCTCAGTGCTGCAAAACATAACGATCCCCCATGTTAAAATTCTGGCATGGGGTTCTCAATCACCTGTGCTGACTGCTACCCCCCAGCCCATTTTCATTATGCAACACTGGGGAGATGCATACATACTATATACAGTATGCGCTCATCCTCAGTCGGTGGCCAGCTGTGCTGGAGAGAGGAGGGTTGTGCTGATTACTGGCTGGGGATCGGGTTGGGGGGAACAGGGTGGGGGGACACTGTTTGACAGGTGGAGGGTCCACAAGACCACCAGGGGTCAGGATTGGCATGTCAGGGGACCAGGTTTGGGGTTGGGGAGGGACCACTAGACTTCCAGGGAATATGGGTTTCTACTATGGGACAACAACTGGAGGTTGGGGAGGAGGGAGGGCACCACTAGACTACCAGAGATTTTTTTTTGCATGAATGGGATGATGAAACATAGAAACATAGAAGCTGACAGCAGATAAGGACCGCAAGGCCCATCCAGTCTGCCCATTTCTTTTTCTACCTTATAAATGTGCCATTGGCCTTTGCTCTGTCAGTGGCCTATCTATTCATACTCATTTGTATTGCTCCCTTATGCCTATCCCATGCCTGTTTGAAGCCCTGCACTGTATTCATAGCCACCACTTCTTGGTGAGCCATTCATCATCACCACCCTTTCTGTGAAAAAGAATTTCCTCACATTCCCCATTAATCGCCCCCTCTAATCTCATGCTGTGCCTCTTGCCCTGCTATTTTCTTATATTTAAACTTGTTAGACTCTTTCACCTTGTTAATGCCCTTAAGGTGTTTGAATGCCTCAATCATACCACCTCTCTCCCTCCTTTGCTCAAGGGTATACATATTGAGATCTGTTAATCTGTCCTCATACGTCTTCTGATGCAGTCCCTGCACCATTTTGGTTGCCCTTCTCTGGACTGCCTCAATTTGGTTAATGTCCTTGTGAAGGTGTGGCCTCCAATACTGCACGCAGTACTCCAGATGTGGCCTAACCAGTGTCTTGTAAAGAGGGATTATTACCTCCCTCTTACGACTTGTGATACCCCTACTAATACACCCTAACACCCCCCTAGCCTTACCTACTGCTTTAGAGGTCTGCTCGGATGATTTCAGGTCATCAGCGATGATGATGCCCGAGTCTCTTTCTTCCTTTGTGACTGCTAGCAACTCCCCTCCCAGCCTATAGGTGGCTTCAGGGTTTCTCTTCCCTATGTGCATGATCTTGCACTTCTTTGCATTAAATCCCAGTTGCCACTCTTCTGACCATTTTGCTAGTTTATCCAGATCTCTTCTCATTCTTCCCACCTCATCTGGATCATCTACTCTGTTGCAGATCTTGGTGTCATCTGCAAACAGACAAGCCTTACCCTCTAGTCCATCTGCAAGGTCACTAATGAAGATGTTGAAGAGGACTGGCCCCAGGACTGATCCCTGAGGTACCCTACTTGTGATTGGGGACTGGGAGGGGGGAGGGACCACTACACTATGGAAAATGTTTATTATTATGGATCGGTGATCGGGGAGGGGAGTGGGACTGCTACACTACGGAAAATATTTTTTTCATTATGGGATTGGTGTTCTAGGAGGGGGAGGGACCCTTACACTATGGAAAACATTCTTTTATTATAGGATCAGTGATGGGGAGGGGTGGGACTGCTATACTATAGAAAACATTTTTAGTATGGAATCGGTGATCGGGAGGGAAGGACCACTACACTATGGAAAAACTATTTCTACATATCGAGTGAGCGATTGGGGACTGGGGAGGGAGGGACCACTACACTATGGAAGACATTATTTCCAAATCTCCAGTCGGCAATCAGAGGACAGGGAGGGTTGGGGGGCTGCAGTACCTCCACTAACTACTAGGTTTGCATGGATTACTGCCAAGTGTTTGTTAGCAGTAATTTCTCCATGCAGAGCCTTCTCAAAAGGCACTTGCATGGAGCAAAACTTTATAGATTAGACTGCAGGGATATGCAGGTCCCTGGTCCTGTTCATTTTCATTTGTGCCCCCAACTTTGCCCACACACAAACCCAGTTTGTATGGGCAAACTAGGCTTTGTGAATACCAGCTCAGGCAAACCCAGTTGCCAGACAAGACTAGGTTTCACCTGAGTGAATTTGTGAATCGGGCCCAGAACTGAAGATGCTGAAATGTTCATTGATTAAGGCATGACTTTCTGAAAGAAGAGAAGGAATGGCTAATGATGATGAGTAAATATAATTAATAAATAGTATAAAGGAGTCACCATACAACCCCAGTTTACAGTGGAAGTTCTCTAATTGAAAAACTATTTGTATAAATGTTTACATTGTGACCTTTGACACAGAGGAGAGGGAAAAATAACCTTGTGGACAAAATCTTTGGGGACCCAAGGCCCTGGTCACCATCCCTCCTAGTATAACATTGATTTAATTACATTGTTGCCAAAAGTGCTAACTCCAGACAGAAGGAGTTAATGATACTGTTAAAGCTAAGCATGCTATAGACCTGCCAGACATTGCTGTACTACTTGGTTGTATCCTGTCTTCTCTTTCTGTCTTGTGAAGCCTTCCATCCTCATGAAGTTCCTGCATGGCATGGACCTACAACCATCAAAAACCCTGACATGGCAGCTCCACCTTTGATAGTTGCACTAAGACTATGCCTGAATGATGCAGGAATGTCAGAATTATTAATCATCCCAGTGAAGTGGTGGGGACATTTGAAGCAGCTGTTTGAGGTATGGCAGCCCTGAAATTCTCTGTGTACAAAGCTCATAAATATTAGAAAGTAGCTGAACACTTGAGGGCAAAGTTGTGCATAACATTGGAACCAGGCCCTTGAGGGGTCCAGCCCCAGAAGGTTTTGATCTTGCAGGGTGTGTGCCCAGAAGCATCTGACTGTAGAATGTAGGCCTTGGAGTGTTTTCTTAAAAGAAGACTGAATGGTAGACAAAGTAAGAATGGTATGATTATGTTGGTAGTAGCAGTATAAATGTTGAGCCCACTGGTAAGGATTGTACTACTGTCTGGGCAGATTGATGAGCATGTTTACTAGCAGTAAAATGCGTGCCCAAAGCACAGAAAGGTGTGGACTCTGTGGGGATTCCGGGTGCAGGTTGCCAAATTCTCCTGATTTACCACCTTCCTGGGGCAGCAGGACAATTCCCGTAGGAGGTAGCCGATTTCATCATTGGTGAGACATTGGAGACCCCAGATGTTTAGTGCTGGGGACTTTAATGTTTGGGCCAATGACGAATTATCTCAGCTTGGTTACAACTTCCTCCAGACGATGTCATCTCTGGGTCTGACGCAAGAAGTTTCTTCCATGACTCATCAGGGCGGCCACATGTTGGATCTGGTTTTCTCACTGGGATTGAGATAAATAATCTCAGGACTGAGCAGGTCGCTTGGTCTGATCATTGCACAGTGGAGTTCTTGTTCAGGCCCCCCCCCCACCGAGAGCCCTCCCCCTGTTGAGATAGTTAGCTACCGCCCTTTGAGGGGTTTGATCCCTGAGAGTTTTTTGGTGGTGGCTGATCTATCTTATGTGGACAGTGCATGTACTGGGGGTATATGCGTGGCAGTTGTTGCCTATAATAAGGCAATGTCTGGTGCACTTGACTCCCTCACACCAGTCCGTGCACAACCCAAATCCTCTCACTTGAGGTCCCCTTGGTATGATGGGGAGCTTATGGTGATGAAGATTGTGGGTCAGAGATTAGAGTGCTGCTGGTGGAGGTCCGGTCTGGAGGCAGACAGACTGGTCCTGCGTACACACTATGGTGTATACCAGGGGGTAATCAACCGTGAGAAGGCAGAATTCCTGTCCAGGGAGATTGCTGCTGGGATGAACAGACCAACTGTGCTCTCTTGGACTGTGGACAGGCATCTTCATCTACAGCTAAAAAAAGTGTTTTTGAATGCATTATGTGAAGAGTTTGCTCGGTTCTTCTCAGACAGGGTGTCTGCCATCAGGCAGAAGATTCTGCCAGTGAGTCATATTTTGGCTGAAAGTGGTCACCTTGGGCATCTAGACAACACTCCATCTGGTTGGGGCGAATTTAGACCAGTGGAGGTGGCAGATGTCATTGAGGTTGCTTCCAAGCTGTGGCACACCTTTTGCGAGCTAGACCCGGTGCCGACTCATTTCTCAATGGGATGTGTTGATTCCACTGGCCCGGTGTTTGCCTTGATTGTCCGGTGTTCCTTGTTGGAGGTTTTTTTTCCTGATGTCTTGAAGGAGGCATTGATGAGACCCCTTCTGAAGAAATCATCTTTGGACCCTGATGTCAAGGCAAATTACCGTCCCATCTCCAATCTTCCATTTTTGGGTAAGATTGTAGAGAAGGTGATGGTGCTTCAGCTTGAGGAGCACCTCGTGGCCCATGATTTATATGAGCCACTCCAGTCTGGGTTTTATGCAAGGCATAGCACAGAAACTGTGTTAGTTCAGCTGCATAATGACCTCCTTAGGGCAAGAGATCGAGGAGAGGGGACAATTCTCGTCCTCCTGGATCTTTCTGCAGAATTTGATAAGGTGGACCATTGTGTGTTACCTGACCACCTGATGGAATTCTGTGGACTTGCCGGCACTGTCATCCAGTGGTTTGAGTCTTTTCTTACTAACAGGAGGCAAAGGGTAGTGATGGGGAATTTCTCCTCCTCTTCCCCAAGTCTTCTGTCATGTGGAGTTCCCCAGGGTTTGGTCTTGTTGCAGATGTTGTTTGCTGTGCACATGCTGCCCCTGGGAGAGCTCATTAGGAAGTACAGCTTGGGTTTTCATTGCTATGCTGATGCTATCCTGCTGTATCTTTCCTTTGCCCCTGGAACATCCAATGCAGTGGAAGTGCTTAACAGTCGCCTTACTGAGATCAATGACTGGATGGCCTCTAGCTGGTTGTGACTGAACTCTGATAAGAAGGAGGTACTGGTGGTGGAGTTAAACAGAGGGTGTGTTAGGTTGGCCTCTGGTGCAGAAACAGGGCTTTTTCTTGGGTCTGTACCATTGAAGGCCTCCTCTAGGGTGCGTGATCTGAGCGTTATTCTTAACAGCAGATTGATGCTTGAGTCCCAGGTGTCGTCCGTTGTCCATACCAGTTTTTACCATCTGAGGAATATCATCAGGATAAAGCCCCTAGTTCCGCCCCTGGACCTCCCCACCTTGGTATATGCCTTTGTGACATCCAGGCTTGACTACTGTGATGCATTCTATCTCAGGGTCTCCAAAGGTACCCCACATTGGCTGTAGGTGGTGCAAAATGCAGTTGCCAAGTTGTTGATGGGTCAGTCTAAGTACTGACACATCACCCTGCTGATGCGTGAACTGCACTGGCTGCCGGTCAGATCCTCTTTAAGGTGGGCTTGCTCACCTTTAAGGACCAACATACTCTGGGCCCTAGTTACCTGAAGGACCTTCTTACACCTACTGTCTCGGTCCACTCCCTCTGCTCCTCCTCTAGGGGCCTCCTTGCGATTCCCAGGACGAGGCTAAAAATGGCAGGTGACGGAGTGTTCAGTGTCACTGCCCCATCCTGTGGAATTCGCTATTTCCAGCTATAAGGGAGGTCCCTTCTGTTAAGGTGTTCAAAGCCCGCCTCAAAGCCTTCCTGTTTAATCAGGTCTTCCTGGACTTTGATTTATAGTTTTTTCTGTTTCCTGACTTTTGTGTTTAAATTGGTCCCTGGCTATACTCTCTGATAGTAGTTATTGCTGATGGTATTATCGATAAATTTTAGAATAATGAGTTGTGGTGTAGAATATTTATTTGTATATTGTGGTGTTATTTTGTATATATAATTTATTTGAGTTATATGTAATTTTAATATGCACGGCACCCAGAGCCTCTGGGATGGGCGTCCTTTTAAATAAAATTTGCCTTGCCTTGCCCTTACATAGACAGCATGTGCAGTCTTGGCATATGTTTGCATGTACTCTTGGGTAAAGGCTCAGAATGGTCCAAATCTGAATGGCTGGACGTGATGTAGTGCAATGAAAAGCAAAAGACACTGCAGGGGTCAGGTGAAAAAAAATCTTCATCAGCAAACTAGGGAATCCAGTTCAGAATTTCTCTAAAGCTTGATTGAGAATAATGTTTACTTATTAATTTTTTATTTGGAAATAAAAATATCTTTACACACATGGGATGAGCACAAGTGAATCATAGTGGAAACAAAGGGAGGGGAGGGAGAAAAAAAGAGCTGTAGATTAGGAACAGTCTGTATTAATAGGGTAGATATGGAGAGAAATGGGCAGACTGGTTGGGCCAAGCAGTCCTTATCTGCAGTCACATTCTGTTTCTCTTTCTATGTTGCCCTTTTTCAAAGGTTCCATGTTAAAGGAGGACAACTGTGCCCTTTCGGGCTGTTTCCTCTCCAGCAAACTGCATTCTGCAGTTTGAGAACCTGCCTAAGGAGAAGCTGCCCGAAGCTCACCCTCCAAGCAAGGTATGGATTGGAACTCTGAATTTTGGCATCTATCCCTAGAGGAATCTCACTTGCTCCTGTTTGCCAGTGTTATTCACACTATGTGCAGCAACCCAGAAGTCTTCTAGGAACTGCTGCCAAGAAATTAATGCTAGGACTAATTTCTGCTTGAAATGTTTTATTTTCTCACTTTAAGTAATGTTTAGTGTGATGTAGAGATTTCTTAGAGTTGATATAAGTTTTGACAGAGGCTTTTTTTCCCCCCATTTGCAGTTTATACCAATCTGCCACTAGAGGCTTCTTATTTTCCTATTAATCTTCCAACCTTGCCTCTTCCTTTTTCCTGTTCTAATCACTGTTATCCCCTGCCTTGTTCTCACTTTTAGCATATTGTACTCTGAAGAAAAAAAACTACTCCACAGCGGCAGTCACCCTCACTGAAGGTCAGTTATTCCCCTTACCCCCCCAATAAGAAAAAGCAATGGGCACCACAGCTGTCACACTCAGCCTATTCATGGTTACCTTTCTTGTTCTGCCCGTCCCATCCTGCCCCCTACCCTCCACCCTGAGCCCCCACCCCCCACCACCCCACAGCAGCTAACCACCCCCATCCTGGACACCCCTATTTCTCCGGCACCCACCTCCAGCCAATACCTCCTCCCCCGGGACACCCTGGACCCACCCCTTTCTTGCCTTACCCTCCGCACCCTACCCATCCCTTGTACCCTCACCTAGTAGGACTACATCGGTACCTGGCTAAGGGTCCTGGTCACCACAGACCGCTCATCAGATTAATTGCTCTACTACTCCTGCTTTCTGGGAACATACACCCCAACCCCGGGCCATTGTCAACTATCCACCCCACACCTCACTCTGGTACTGGCCTCAGCATTGCATCCATGAATATTTGCAGCCTCCTAAAAAAATCCGCCGCTCTCCAGAGCTGGGCTGTACAACACCATCCTGATGTTATAGCACTAGTCGAGACCTGGCTCTCAAGAAAAACTCCCGACTCGGTTATCTCCCTCCCTTGCTACACTCTGTTCAGGGAAGACAGTATAGGCAAACGTAGTGGCGGATGTGCAGTCTTTATGCATGACACACTTTTAGGCCATGCTCTCCCTGCCCTCAAGCTCGGTTTTAGTGCCCAAGCCCTCACCCTTAAGGTTACCCCTGACCCAGCCAGGGGCCTTCTTTTTCTCACAGTCTCTTACATACCCCCTGGGGGACCAGGGACCAGCTGTCCACTCCCTCATTGATTACCTCACCACACTCCCACACAAGGCAGAGCAGCCCATCCCAGGTGACCTTAATGTCAACTGGCTGAGTACCACTGCCCCCCATATCAGGGACTCCTTCACTGCCCTAGACATGACCCAACTAGTTACCTCACCCACTAGATTCAACTGGTCAGGCGGCTTCAACACTCTCCTAGATGTAATTCTGTCAAACCGCCCCCATAAAATCAGGGATATTAATGTACTACCAGACTCCTTTAGTGACCACTCTCCTGTCCTCTGTCACTCATCATCCCCACACCAAAACCAGTGTGCTTGGTCACCTCGCACCAGCGCTTTCACCCCGGGGGTCTCAGAAAGCTAAAAATGCACCTAGCCCAGCTTGACTGGTCCCCAGTCTTATTTGCAATGGATATTGACTCTGCCCTAGCCTATTTCTCCAGTGCCTTTAGCAAGGCCTGTGACCTTTTCGCCCCCCTGACCAGAATCCGTACCAAGAAACACAACACTCCATGGATCTCCCCATCCCTCATCCAAACAATGAAACAAAGAGATAATCTCTGGCATATTGCTGTCGAGACAGGCAAACTGGCTGACAGACAAGCCTATAATGCAGCACATAACAAGTGCACCTGGGCTATAAGGCAGGCTAAGGACGAATATTATCAAGCCACCCTTGAATCCACTTGGAGCTCATCCTTTGCCTTCTGGGACAATATGAAAGAGATCAATGGAAAGACCCACTCCCTTCCACCACCACTACTCTCCATAGACAGTACCATCACTACTGATCCTCCCCGCATAGCTGAGTGCCTCAAAATGGCTTTCTCAGATCTATGCTCTGTCTTCCCCAACTACTTTTTCAATCCTGTCCCTGCCTCCACCCCCCCATCTCAGATTGCCCCCTTTCTACCTGCATGCCACATCACTCCTTGAAGCCAGGCCTCATCTGAAAAAAGCCTTAGCTAGCAATAACCCCAACTGTGATCCCTTGGACTCCAGGATTCTCTGATTAGTCCTAGATACTGTACTAGCACCTCTCACCAACCTTTTAAACCAGTCACTATGTCTTGGTCAGTATCCCAGTGTCTGGAAAATTGCAGAAATCACCCCTATCCATAAAAGTGGAGATAGAACCTCCCCTAACAATTTCAGGTCCATCTCCATTCTCTCCCCTCTCTCCAAAGCACTAGAAAAAATAGTGGCCATTCAGTTCTTGGAGTATCTGGCCAAATACGACCTGCTGTGTCCGGAACAACACTGATTCTGCCTTGGACACAGCACCACTACAGTTGCGGGTGCAGTGTTCATTGACCTCTCCAAGGCCTTTGGCACTGTCTGTCACCCCCTCCTACTTGACTCCCTCCACCAACTTGGCTTCTTTCCTGTCCCACTGGCTTGGTTCACCAGTTACCTCTCTACCAGATCACAGCGCATGAAGGTAAATGGCACCCTGTCCAATACCCTGCCTGTTCTCTCGGTGGTCCCCCAGGGTTCCATCCTGGGCCCCGTTCTGTTCAGCCTATTTCTCAACACCCTCCCCAGCTCCTGCTCAGGCAATATGCTACTTTATGCCGATGATGCAGTTCTCCTTGCCTCCCACCCTGACCCTGCATCTCTACAGGAATCCCTGCAACACACATTCAACCAAGCTGAAAAGTGGTTCCTTGACCACCGACTGGTCATTAACCTCAAAAAAAACAAATCTATGCTTTTTTCACATCATCAGAATAAGGCCAAAAATGCCCCTCTCCATTCTTCCCAGTAATGCTCACCCTCTCGAGCAGGTGTCATCCTACAAGTACCTGGGCATCACCTTCGACTCGGCGCTTACATTCCACACCCACATCAATACCCTGTCCTCAGCCATAAACTCTCGGATTGACCTTCTCTATTACCACAGAGACTGCCTCCCCCAAACCGCCCTCCGACTGACCATCAACTCCTCCATCCTGTCCCTAGTGGACTACAGCCTACCTATCTATGCTGAGGCTGACAATACCGCCCTCACCAGAATCCAGACCTTGATAAACAAGGCCTGCAGGCTGCTGACCAGCGCATCTCTCTGCACCCATACTTGTCTGCTCTATTCCACTGCCAACTTGCTCACCTTGTAGGAGTGCCTGTGCTACCAAACCAGCTTACTTGCCAAAAAATCCCTGCTAGGACTCTCCCACCCAGGGGTCACCGTGTCCCTGCATCTTGCATCCCCATCTGTTGCCACCCGTAGCTCAGTTAAGGCCATCTTTCTGGTGCCCCATACCAAGACCTCCCTAGCCCAAAGGTCCTTCCACTACCATGCCCCCACATGGTTCAACTCCCTCCCCCCCCCGTCACTAAGTCTACCAAAACTGGTCCCCCTTAACATCGCTCTCCATAACCACCTCTTTGGCACCTGAAGCTGTAGTTGCCCTTAATCGAGCTAATGTTGGGATCCCTCCCCGTTTCTGGCCCATAGCCTTGACAATGTCCATTGCACTGCCCCCCCTTTTTTTCTTTTCCTCACCCCTGTTCCGCCCCACCCATCCACATAGGTATTTCCCCAGTATGACCAGAGTTGTGACTTCTACTATTGTTATACTTTATACGATTGCTATTTACTGCATGTGACTTTATTCCATAAACCACTGTTATATTGTGTTCTTTTATTATCTTTATTGCACCTGTATGTTACCACTGTTGTATCTCACACTGTAACCATGTCTACCCTCCCTACGATGAGGTGCCTTTGTAAATGAGTCCCTGACTCAACGGTTGTAAATCCGACTTTCAAAAAAAATAAATTAATAAATAAAATAAATAAAGAGCTTGTTTACCATTGCCTTAATTTCATCAGTGTGACAAGTCAAATTGTTTCACAAGTTAGCCAAGTTTAACATTCGTTAACTAATGTTTTTAACTCGTCTTGATATTTTCACTATGTTTATTTGAGCTTCCATTAGTTTAAGTGTCTTCAGCATTTTCACGGTATGAGCCAGGGGAATGATGCGGTGTGGGGAACCATGTCAATCCTGTGAGGACTGCATGTTCGGGGTGGGCTTGTCTTGCACACGACCTTTGCAGCCAGTGTGTTTACAGTGCTGCCACGAGTGATGCTGTTTGAGGAAGTAATGGGATTTACCATTCAACTTTCAAACATTGTGTCATTAAAAAAATAATTTGAGTGACAGATGTGATTACTTCATTTTTTAGAAATGGGCTTTCATGTTTACATACTGTTACTGCAAACAGTCTGAGTTTGAATTTGTGTTAATAACTGAAGCACAAACCTATATGCAGTTTCCAAGTCTTTCCTTTTTTTGTCCTTCACTGGTTTGGTTTAGTTTTTGCTTTGTCGTAATTTTAAGCCTGGTCCAAATTAAATATGCCAAACGCTATGCAGTGTATGGATGCAGTAACACATCTTTTTCAGAGAGTCCCCTACATGTATTTCCAAAGAAGGAGTGTGTCCAGAAAAAAATGGATATAATTTCTAAGATGGCATAGAGTGAATTTTACAGTATCCAAGCACTCGGTCATTTGTAGCACTCACTTCACTAGTGACAATTTTGACTTTAGTTGTGAAGTCAGTTAGTAGGCATACCAGGAAGTCCAGGGTAAATTAATATCTGTGACATTGCAGTTCCTCAGTTTTATACTCTGACTTGCCATATGTGAATGATTACAGCAGTGGAAATGTAATTTATAAGTCAGTTAAATTCCTTGTACCACCCAAGTTACGTACACATTGGGCCAGATATTCAGAAATGCGCCAAAGGCTGGCACAAGACTGGCACAGTGCAAATCCAATGTGCCATGGTGCAACAGGAGCCATATTCAGAGGGTGAACAGGCCAAACTGTGCCAGCGCAACCCAGCTGAATATGGCACAGTTGTGCCATGGCGCAAACAGAGTTGCCTCATGGCACAATCAGAGTTGTGCCATGCCACAGAAAGAGATGCTCCAGCGCAACTGTGGGAGCAGAGCAGCAGAGCAACAGAGGGGGGGGCATGGCACAGAGAACAGACCCAGGGACAGAGCCAGGAAAGCACAGTGACATGCCACAGGAGGCCTCTACCAGCAGGGCACAGCAGGGTGCACACAGGCACCCAGACACCTGTTCCCAGAAAACAACAGTGGTACAGATAGCAGGCAACAGGAGGTGCCAATGGCCAATGGCCAATGGAGGGCCACCAAGGGAGCCCCCCGCAGGCTGCTGGCAGTGCCCCCCTAACCGTAGCAGGCCACACACAGGACCATGCAGCCAAGCACACACACGCCACACATGCACACAGGAAGCCCACATAGTAGGCACTGAATGTGCTGGGAGGCAGGTAGCATGGCAGACCACATGGGACAGGTCACACAACACCAAGCAAGGACCCCAACACAGTGTGCAGCCAGTACCCTACTGATGACCATGGCCGTGTGTCACCACCATGCACTCACCCGCCACACACCCCTGACAACCACCCCATGGGCACCCCAAGGCACAGCCACCGACTGTGGGGAAGGACACCACCACAGTGGGACTCACCACAGCACACATCAGTGAACCACAGAGGCACAACTCTTGCCCCTGCACATGCACACCACATGGACAGACACTGGGCCACTGCAGCATGGCTCCTCATGCCACTCGCAAAGCAGACACTGACACGGGCAGGTTAGTTAAAAAATATATATTAATGAACAAAACCATTTACAAAAACAAGGGGTTGGGAAAGGGTATGTAAAGTGAGGGAAGGAGACAGGGAACAGTGACTGTACAGTGGGAAGGGGGACTGTAGGGGGAGGTACAGCAGGGGAAACAGAGGAAAGCTGGGGCCAAACTAATGGCAGCCATGGCCTGCCACCCCTTGGCATAGTCACCACCTCCTCTCCACCAACAGCAGGTGCCTCATCCGGAACACCACCTCCATCGTCGTGGAGGTGATGAGGATTAGCTGCCTGAGCAGTCATCTGTATAATGGCCATCTAGATCTCTGCCACTGGACACCTATAACAAGGGGCAGGACAGGTGATCAGTGCAATGTCCCAAGGAACCATGCACACCCACAGTGCGCAATGGGCAGCGGGAACACACACCCCCCTGGTGGGCCTGTACCGGCCACCCGCGGGGGGGGGTGAGCCAACATCTGCCTGCAACTCGGCGCGCCACGACATTACACAGAGGTGGTCCCCGCTGCACAATGGCCACCCAACTGTGCAATGACAGTCACATGGCACAGTGCACTGGCAGCACTACAGCAACAACAGTGGCAGCCGGGCACACACCCACCCCACCAACAGCTGGCACACGTGTCCAGTGGATGCGCCACAGTGGCATCCACCACACACAGCTGCCATGACACATGGCACAGGCGGCCATGCCTGCACCCACTTCCCTGCCACCCCCCATGTACAGTGCGAAGGACCATGACAGTGTCTACTTGCCCTCTGTGACCCAGCCGGTGCCAGTCCCGCTCCACCTTGGCCTGCAGCGGCCTGCTGTGCAGCTGCTGCCTGTGCCCAGCGACAATCCTCAGGCCCTGGGAATGGAAAGAAGACAAGTACATATCAGGAATCAACCACAGCAGTCACTCACCACCCCCACCCCTGTGCACAGAGTGTGCCCCTGCCTGACACGTCCTGCATGGCTGCATCACAACACAAGTGGTGGCTGGGAATGCCACACCATGATGCGCACGATGACAGTGTGCCCCTCTGCAGGGCATGCCAGACAGCCTAGCCAACACCACAGTACAGTACCAGTTCACACATGCAACATGTGATGACTTACCTGGCTATGGCACAGCCCCTCGCCTGACGCATGCCTGCAGCCTCCTCAGGTGCTCTGGGTCCCACCGCAGGAGATCCCCATATTGGTGGCAACATTGCTCCCCTGTCCTTGTCACCCCAGTCCTCTGCTGCAGCCTGGCAGCAATCCCTTGCCAAACAGTGACCCTGGCCTGCTGCAGGGGCACCTGCCAAAGAATTGGGGGGGGCGTGGGGCTTGGCACAGGTCACCAGGTTTACCAGCTCCACTTGTGTCCAGTTTGGGGCACACCGTACTCGTCCCTGCACCATGTTAACTACCACAATCTTGGGGATGAAAATGGCTTCAGGAGGCGCATGTGTCCATACCATGTGCCTGTTGCACATTGCGTGGGAGCATGCGCAGTGGATGCACATTGAGCAGTGCCAGAGAGGTGCGGAATGGGTGTGGCTGTGTGGGGTCACAGGGTCAGAGGTCTGACCCAGGGATCAGGGGTTGACTGGCATTGTGCATGTGCCTGATAGGGCACGGCACCCCATGCATGGCCATGCACATAGCTGGCCCATGCACAACATGTGCAATGCGACTGCATTGTACTGTCTGTGCATGATTGACACCATGATGCCATGAGGTACATGTGCACTGTGGGCCTGCGCACCATGCATGCATGTGCATTGCACAGTTGTGACTTGCTCCAGTGCAATCCCATTGCGCTCGGTGCAATATCACGATATTCAGACACCACATGCAAATGAGCTCATCAGCCAATGGGTGGTGCACTCGGTGCATTAACACATCATTACTGTTGCATAAAACCTAATTTGCATGCGTTGCGCCTTATAAGCGCCATGGAACAGCACAGACCATGGACTGGTATTGCATCCTTTTGAGGTAAGTTGTGCATGCTGCTGCAGCTCACTGGGAGTGGACAGCACTGCAGGGTGGGATGGACCAGGGGGATGCTGCTACTGACACACTGTGCTGTCCATGTCCACAGGCAGTGACATGTCAGATCATGAGGAGGGTGAGGAGTGTGGGCCTGCATGGAAGTGCAGGCCCAATTTCATAAAAGCTGAGAGAGATGCCCTGTTTGAGGCCTACCTGGACAGGGAAACCCTGTTGAGTGGTGCCACAGGCACACCACAGGCCAGGGTTGGTGCATGGGAGGAGGTGGCAGCATTCGTCAACCAGCACGGCAGCCACCAGTGGTTGGCGCAGGAGTGCAGGAAGAAGGTAGGGACAGACAAGAGGTGCATTAAAGAGAAGATGGCAACTATCCATGTGGTCCGGACAGTCACCAGAGGGGGGCCGGCAGATGCATCAATGTTAATGCCACAGGGGGAGTTGGTGGCAGCCACCAAGCACTGTACCATGGTGGAGGGTGTGCCTGGAGGTGGATTCCAGATGGGTGGCAGCCCATCACTGCATGGTAAGTATGTCAGCCATTCATGTGCATGTGTACACACCCACGCACATGCCATGCTGCAGGACACATGCAGTGGCAGTGTGGGGGGGCACATGTTGGCATTGCATCACTGACACACCTTTTGTCTCCGTGCAGATGATGGTGCACCGGCAGCATCCGTGGACACTGGTATGGCCTCAGAGGACCAGCCGCCGCCTCCACCAGGATCCAGGGGCCCAACAGGCTGCAGCTCAGCACCATGGTGCAGGCAGAATTCCTGGACCTGGGGTCAGATGAGGCCCTGGATGTGATCCACCATGATGCCAACCTTGGTGTCCTGTATGTGGAGACACAGATTGTGGTGGGGTCTGACTCCAATGAGGACTACACGCAGCTCCTGAATGGCATGAGCGACATTGTGGGTGTGTGGCCCCTGCTGGCAGCTGACATAGGCACCATGCCCAGCGTTCTGCCAGTGGTGGAACAGCTGCCTGCCACCACTGCAGGTGCAGTGGTGTACGCTGCCACAGCTGTGCTCTGCAGTGGTGGTGGTGTGGCTGCGCAGGCACTGGGTGGTGTACAGTGGCTGAACGGGTGACGGTAGCAGGGTCCGCCACCAGTACTCCTGCTATGCCCATTCCCCCTGCAGACCACACTGTGCAGCATCCACCAGAGAGGGGGGCTGTGCAGTGTGCAGCATGGCCAGTCACCATATGAGGACTGGAGTCCCACCCAGGAGCCCCAGGATGCTGATCGGCTGGCTGAGCACACCCGTCTGCTGTGGGTGTCCATTCAGCAACAGGTGCAGCTTGCCACTGGGGTGCATGCACTGCGTGTGGAGGTGCACCAGTTAGCTGAGCAGCAAGAGAGGGGCATTGCACAGATCCTGTCAGGGATGCAGTGCATGCAGTAGGCCACAACTGCATCCCTGGATCGCATTGCCACTGCGATCATGGATGACTTTGCATTGTTGGCTGCCACAGGGAGTGGCCGTGCACAGATGACCCCCCGCAGTGCGCTGTGCACCCCACAAACCTGGCATTGGGTGACCCCATCACAGTCAATGCTGGGCTCTGATGTAGGCATACCAGGCATGCCTGGGGCTGGTCTGTTTGGGCACCTGCATCCCCCTGCACGGACATGGTTGCAGTCCCCTGGTTCAACCCCTGGGGGGCTCTTGCAAACCCCCCCATGGCTGATGTGCAGTCTGTGGCTGCTGATCAGCCCCAGCACAGCTGCTCCTGTGGTCATGGTGGCTATAGTTCCATGCAGAGGACCTGATGTGCGGGCTGCCCTGACTGCAGTCTGCAGATGCTGCCCTGTGTGCACATAGGTGTTGTGTGTGTGCCTACCACTGGTGTGGCACCTGTGTGCTGCACTGCATGCTGCCTGTGTTTGTGCATGCCCAGCTGCTGGACTATGTGGCATGGGCGTGATGAAGGCAGGTTAGCACCTGTTGTGCCTGTGCACCGGTGCAATGAATCTGATCCATCTGATCCATGCCACATACCAACACCTGGGTGTGTGGGTGTGTGGGTGTGTGTGTGTGTGTGTGTGTGTGTGTGTGTGTGTTGCTGTGTGTGGTTGTGTGCCACTGAACCCCCTACCCCTGCATCATGCCTGCTGCATGTGTGCTGTACCTGTTTGTGTGGCCCATGCATGTGTATCGCACCACCTACCTTTGTGCACCATAGTGCTCCTGTGCAACGGTGTCCTGGTGGCATCATGCCTGCTGTAGCAGCCGGGGATCCCTTCACCCAGGGGGTGGCTATCCCCCGCCCTCCGGCCCATTGCCTCCATCATCCCCACTACTGTCTCCCTCATCAGCATCGACAACTATCCCATGGTCAATGGCAATGTTGTGCAGTATGCAGCAGGCCAGGAATAGGCCACAGGCTTTTGAGGGGCTGTACTGTAGGGCACTGCCTGACTTGTCTAGGCAATGAAAATGTGCTTTCAGCATGCCAAAGACATGCTCGAAGATGTTGCACATGCTGACGTGTGCCTCATTGTAGCGTTCCTCTGGGGGTGAGCAGCCAGGGCGTCAGTGGATACGCACTGTCTCCTGTGTGGATAATGGCATGGTTAGCCATCTGCTATGCTATGCTGCCCCCTTTGCCTGTCCCTGGTGCCCACGCCAACATGCACACCCTGCCCTCCCCCATCCCAAGGTCTGCTCTGCCCATTGCCCCTTGCCCGTGCCATACTCACCCACTAGATGGCCCATGGGGATGTACCCACATTCAAACCTGTGGCACAGTGCAGAGCTGTGCCAGATGAATGCATCATATGCACTCACAGGGTGTGTGGCACAGACACTGGTGATGTGCGCCGTGGCATCGCACACCACCTGGCAATTTATGCTGGGGCTCCCCTTCCAGTTAATGTATGCAACACTCTTGTGGCCAGGTGGCATGCTGATGGCCATGTGGGTACAGTCAATGGCCCCAATCATGCCAGGTATACGTGCAACTCTGTGGAAGTCCTGCATGGTTGCTCTACGCTCTGCCTGTGTGCAGAAATGGATAAATTCTGAATCACGTGGTAGCAGAGCATTGAGATACTGTGTGAGGAGGTGGAACATGGCCAACTGGGTTATGCCTGTGGTGTCCTCTGTTGGTCTCTGAAAGGTGCCCATGGCGAGCAGGCACATGACCTCTGTCACCTTCATCTCCACGGACATGGCATGGCTCTGTCTGATGGGTGCCTGAATCTCCTCACTACACAGCTCACAGAGCTGCCTCAGATTGGTCCTGTTCAGGCAGTACTGGCCCACAATCTCCACATCACTGTAATTCTCAGAGGTGATGTGGGCACGGTACCAGTTGTGTCAGGCATACCGCTGATGGGCCCTTCCTCAGCTATGTCACTGTTCCTTCTGCCCCCTCACACGCCTCATTATGGCCTCCATCATGAAGGGTGCACTGTCCATGGCCCTTGCTGTCCAATGTCCCCCTGGGCAGTTGGCTGCTGCTGGCTGTGCGCCACCCTGGTGCACTGCCTGTCAGTGTGTGTGTGTGTCTCTCTCTCTCACTCTATCTCTCTCTTTCTCACTCTCACTCTCTCTGCCCCTCTCTCCCTTTCCAATGCCACCTCTGTCCCTCTCCCTCTGTGTCTGCCTTGGTCTGTCTGTCTGTCTGTCTCTGTCTCTCTCTCTCTGTCTGTCTGTCTCTCTCTCTCTCCCACTCCCTCTCATTCTCACCCCTGGTGCAAGTGCTGTGTTTGTGCCATGTATTTATAGGAACAAGTCTGCTTGGAGCAACTTCGATTTGCTCCACACTGCGCTGGATATTCATGGTAACACCCCCCGCACTTGCACCTGCATTCATTATAGTTGCACTTTGGTGCAATGGATTTTGTGCTGCGCAGTGACGCACGCTGAATATGGTTTGCACTTGCGCCAGTGCAACTGAGTTGCACCATTCGCAACTGCTCTGAATATCCAGATCCTTGTGTACTCTACCCACCAGTATAGATGGACTTTTACATAGAAAGTGAGTTATGGTGCTATAGTTAAGCAATAAGGCATGACAGGGTGCGTGTTATTGTGTAATAACGTCAAGCCTCAGGTGGTTGAATCATGAGGCTGCAGGCTGAGTGTGTTCAACACCTGAGAAGTGATGTTATTACACAATAACACACATCCCTGAGGTGCCTTATTGCTATTTATACAATGGCTCATTTATTAAGAAAGAAAAAAGATTAAAAAAAGTTTTAAATAATTTTTTTTTTCCTTATTTTTGTGATGTGCAAGTATACCTTTTAAAAAAAGAAAGTCCACAGTTTTCTATTTTCCCAGTAGGTGGTGCTGCTGCTACATGAAGCATGTTTTCTCAGTCTTTCCTGATCTCACGGTGTGTGCTCTTGCTGCTCTGTCCCTTCCCAAACATTTGTCTTTGTTATGGTGTCTCTCCAACCCCCCCCAACAGCTAGCCATACTTTCTATGTAAGCAATAATACCCGACAGGGTGGGCGGTAGTGGGAAATACCAGACCATCAAAGGGTGCTTATAGGCCCTGGAAGGTCTGTTTTTTCCCAATACCACCACCCTAGAAGGTATCATTGCACTTAGAAAATGGGCACTGTAATGTATTTGTTTGAAAAAGAATAATTTTATGTTTAAGGGTTAAAACTCTTAGATATTTCCTTTACTCTGTAGAAAAATAGTTCATCCACCTGCAATAGAGTGCTGTTTTTTTTTTTTTGCTTTAGAGTTTTATCCTTGTAGAGCCTTTGTAGATGCACCTTAGACCTGGTTGTTATGGTTACCATCTGCTAGACATACACACACACACACACACACACACAAATGTGGAAGTCGAGCGAGCCACCAGAAAAAAATGAAATTAATCCTTTTAAAAGAGGTACATTTATGTTTTTTTAATAGTTTTGCTGTGCATTTTGAAGCACTGTTACACAGCAGGGGAACAGCTGTAATTGTGAAGGTACCGGAATGAAATGGAGGTTGAGCAAGCTACCAAATGAAATCCACTACTTCTTTAAATGGTCCATTTATGTTTATTTGAATGATCTTATGTGTATTTTAAATCAAGACTTCAGAGCAGGGCAGTGAACATACTGTGATCATCAGGCCAAGGAGCGGCACCAGCAGTGAAGTGAGTTTCAATGCCCAGGCACGGAGACGCACTGCCAGCTTGGACATCCTGCTAGATCGGTGACATTTGCAGGAGCAGAGCATGGGAGTACTTCTCTGGCAGCATGGTACTTAGGTGAGGCTGCAGAATGTGCGTCCCATACAAAATATGTCTAGTTCTTATTTATTTAATATTTTTCTTCTATGGGGAGACTGGTTGTGAAATCCGCTATATCTGCTGGCCTTTTAGTGGTTGGGGGGGATTCGTGAGTAGCTCACTAAGCCAGTGGAAAAAAATGGCGGCTGGTCAATTTGAAAATTCTAGTTGCCCAATGATGTACAAAGTAATGGGGCACCCCAAATTGGTATTTGTTTTTTGCTGGGCATCTATTGAAAAATAAATGCATGCCTAGCAAGGCATTTCAGCCAATCAGTATGCATTATTTTTCAAGCCCATTTTCTAAAGGCCACTATCCCCCAGGACAGTATATGTAGAGCAGTTGATTTTAAAGCTGTGGATGTTTTTATCTGCTGTTCTCAACACTGAAAACTGCTGTGCTAAACCCGTCCTTGCTGTTGCTGTATCGTGCAACCGAAAGATCAGCTGCTGCTTTGGGTTACTTTAGAGAAAGGGCTGAAAGGGGTGAGCTGATAGTGATTTTTATTGCTTTTTAAATTAAATAGATTTAATTTAAATGGAAGAATGTGAAGTGAAGACAGTATGTCAGTGCTGATGATGCTAAAGCATAGGGCGGTTCACTGACGAGTTGTGAAGAACACTACAGCGCTGATGGGCAGGCTGAGTTTTAAACACCAGTCAATGTAATAGTAAAGCTCAGAAGTGTAAAGATGTTATTTTTTTTCTTGTTTGGGGGGAAAGGCAGCCTCTGACTTGTCATGAGATGTTTTGGTGGGGCAGCATATTGCTTGTGGCTTTGAATACAGACACCCACCATGCTGAACCGTCCTCATGCTTGCAGGATCGTGGTTTGGATCGGTTACCAAAAGAAACTGTTTTGACTTTATTTTTTTCTTTACACTTGAAATGGAGCAAGAAGAAGCAGCTAAGCTAATGGGCAGAGTGACAAGCCATCATAAACGGCTTAACGAAGCAGAAGGCAGCAGTTGGGAACATGGGGGGGGGGCCTGAAAGCCAAGTGGTTTACAGTGAGAGCAGGATTGGAGCAGCCATACATTTTGTGGAGGGGGTGCATGATTCCTGACACTGTCATGCAGTCTTGTGTGTGCCTGGACTTGATACAGTGATGTTACTGTGGAATAACATCACTGTTCCAGGCACCCACTGACCAATCAGAGGTCAGGAAATTTCTTTGCCATTGTGTAATAAAGAATATGTAAGACTGGGAGAGATCAATGGGATTCACTAAAAAAAATACCACCAACAGCTTAATCTGGTTCAAGGTCAGTTGGCATTCATCTGTATCCCCTTCCCCCGGGTCGTGCCTGAAAATAGGCAGGATTTGTCTAGTGCACTTACCCGGTCAACAAAAGCTAAATAAATAAAAAATAAATAAATCAACTATCCCTCAGGCAGCATACTGTCATCGGTGGTATGCAACTTCATGAAAGTACTGCAAGTCTGCTAATCCATCTTTCGGTTCTCTGCATACTGGCAAAAGCTGAGTGTGCAGTGGCCCATATATAATTACATAGTTGTCATTATGTTACTGTTTCCACTCTTTTCACTTTTTCCACTATTTTTAAAGACCTCCTGGAATATTTTGAATGTAGACCCCTCATAGCAAGTATTTAGTCACATTTACATTTTATGAACTCAGCAGGGTATGGAATATAAAGAATAGTGTAAAAAGTGTTTCGAACAAACATAGCCAAAGCTGCTTGACTGATAGGAATAAATTTCAGAAGCAGCAGTTAAAATAGATCTTACTCAGCTGACATAAGCAACAACATCTTCTTAACAACGTCGTTGTTAAGCTGTGGTAGCATATTGCTAAACACATTCAGAAGCCAGTACAAAAACTCGGAATAGTAGTTTCATCCTGAAACTAAATATCTTATGATAATCAGATCACAACATAATACATCAGGACAGTATGCAGTCATCACAGAGGAAAGAGCAGTATAGAGACAACTGTGTCCATGTATATGAGCCACTGCACACTCAGCTCTTGCCAGTATTCATGGAATTGAATGCTGAAAAGGCAGACCAGCGGTACTTTCATGAAATTGCATGCCACAGATGGAAGTGTGCCGCTGGCAGGATAGTAGATTACATTTAGTCTTACTGAGCCTTTCATTTGGTGCCATGAAGCACTTGCAGTTGTAGTTGCATGCCACATCATTATTGTTAGAAAAAAAAATACACAACTCATTCTATTAGAAACTGTCATTTTCATCCACACCATCGTACTTTCTGACTGAGCCTTGTTTCTGATAGTTGTAAGACAGAAACAACAGTAGCACTCCCACAATCTGTATAAACTGTGACTGAATACATTTGAAATTCCCACTGCAGCTACCATGAAGTTCTCGGGAGTCGCTGACTGCACTAGGTAAAACACAAGAAATTAAAAGATTACTTGCTTACATTCATATATTAAAATATCAGTTAAATTACAAAATTTGAATGGATGACTGAGCATCAGCTATGTAGATCCACTTACAGTACAGGAACAGAAAACAGATATCCTGTCACTAACCTGATAGGCAATGCCAAATCAGCTTTCCCCCCACTATGTCAATGTCATGGCCAATCGGGAGATGCCTGTGCATGTGCTTCCCAGTTCTCAGATTTATCTGTTTGATTTCAAAACCATCAACACTGTTATGGACTAAATAAAAACAGCTGCAGCCTATTGAACAAATACTGTTTTAAAACAATTAGCATGGTAACACACCCCAATCATACCAGATTCATAAAATAGACCCACAATACTATCTCTTTAATCATTTGATGACATCATGAACAATACAAGATTACATCAAGAAACAATAAAAGCAGAATCAATACAGGAACATGCAAATTACAAAGTACAATGTAATGCATTTCCCAGATTATTCAAGTCCGGTCTAGGGACAGACTGATCTCAGACACCTGATGTAACTTATAGTACATGGAATCTGGCTTTGAATCTAATTGTAAAATTCAATAATTCATTTTCCTGTGTTCCTCATTTTTAAATAAATGAGGAGACATTAAATCAGGTTATAGATGAGCAAATTGTGAGGAAAAGGTACTTAACACGCATACTGAACTTAATATGTTTTTAATTTATCAGTCGTTTTCAAGACAATATTCTCTAGAACGATTCCAGTCACAATATATACTGTATGTAGACATCCACACTGTATAATAGAACACATTGTAAATATCCCAATTTTAGGTATGTAATAAGGTCCCACTGTACACATATAGTATTACTCAAATGAGATCCAGTTTTCTGTGTGAGTATTATTAAATCTTCATATTGACATTTCAGGACTCACTGGTCCCTTCCTCAGACTTAAAGGGCTATTTGTGAAAATTAAGAGAAATAGGATTATAACTATTAGCATGGCTCAGTATAATACAAACTGAAAAGATATAAATTGTATTAAATAGTATCAACAATTCGAAGCAGGGGGAACAGATCTGCTGTAACTATGAAACTACACAAACTTTGGCATGGTGAAAAAGGTTCCATTTCTCAATCTCAATCTGAAAAAGTAAATATGTAACTCAGTTCTGAAACATGGACTGATTTCAAATAAACTATTTGCATTTTTAAAAAAAGGGGACATCACATCTTTCTAAGTACTTTTAATGTCATGCTTCTTTAATAATGTATAAGGGCAAATAAAAATAATAATGCTTCAGTTAATATATTCAGAAACCATAAGTGAGTAGAATCCTACAAGTTACTGAGTCTTTTTACTTATTCTTCAGTTTTTTCAAAATTTACCTGACATATCATTTGAGGTGTAGGACTTGCAAAACTTGTGGTAATAATCAGCAAGCATTCATGTTCTACACAGGCATGAGAACATCAGTTAGTATGAATAACTCTGAGCAGTGCAGGAGAGCGGCTAGCAAGGCAAACAGGATGTTGGGATGCATCGCAAGGGGGATCACCTCTAGGAGCAAGGAAGTGATTCTGCCGCTGTACAATGGACTGGTTAGACCACACCTTGAGTACTGTGAACAGTACTGGAGACCACACTTAAAGAGGGACATACAGCTCCTAGAGAGGGTACAGAGGAGGGCAACAAAGATGATACGAGGACTAGGGGATTTGACGTATGAGGACAGACTTAAGGAGCTCTGCCTGTTTTCACTGGAGGAGAGGAGAGACAGGGGGGACATGATTGAGGTCTTCAAGTACCTCAAGGGAATACATAGGGCAAACATGGAGGGGATCTTTAGACTAAAGCAGGGAGGCATCACCAGAGGGCATGGTTTGAAGTTGGAAGGTGGAAGGGTAAGGGGGGAAAAGAGGAGGAGGTTTTTCACTGAGAGGGTGGTGGACCCTTGGAATGCACTGCCTGGTGAGCTAGTTCAGAGATCCACAGTGGAGGGCTTCAAGAGAGGATGGGACAGACACAGAAAGTGGATGTATCAGATGATGTCCTGTCCCAGGGGGGTGGGGATGGATGATACGGGTTTCTGGAGCACAAGGGATGGGAGGGTCTCGGCACCCAACTAAGGATCTAAAGTTCGAGCAGACTCGATAGACCATAAGGCCTAATCTGCTGGCAAATAGTATGTTAGTATGTTAGTATTATATAAGTGTAAGGCTATTTAGCTGTACTATCCTTTTTGAAACAACTTAAAAGTTGAAAGTATCTCTCTTACCCATATTGGGGCTAATGTTTTAGAACATGAAATGCTGTCTCCCTTCTCAGAGAAATGACTGTGCTTGCTGTTGATTCTGACTGCCACCATTAGTCAGAATGCCAATTTTAGCAATCAGCTTTTCAGGGCTAGTAAGGGGGGGGCTGGGCATGTTATCATGCTTCTTGGACATGAAGCACAGTTGCATCTCAGTAGTGATGCACTTGCATGGCCTGGTCACTCTGGAAACCAGGATGCCTCCAGAATCTAATTGGAAATGCTGAATGCAAACACAGATGCATTCTTTAACAGAAACTTCACGTATAAACACACTGTGGAATTGCAAGTTCCTTACAGAAGCAAGTGGCAGCATAAGCCACTTAAGAAGAAAATAATGACAAAACTGGAAACTGTCATGCAAGAAACAGGCTAATTGGTTGAAGCTGAGCTTTGAATCAGGCTTAAACAGAAACAATAAACATAACTGTATTTACATGGAACATTGCATCAGAAATGTTTTCCAGAACAGAATGACAAAGCCACAAGATGTAAAAGCCTGAATTAAATAAGCCTGCCAAATACACATGAAAAGCAAAACATAACACAACATAAGTAGAGTGAAATAAATAAAGCATGTTAGTGCAACTACTACTAAAGATACAAGTATAAATGAAGGAAAAATAATACTGACTCAAGCAAGCTGCTGTAAACAGTAGATATGGAACACAAGCCCCCCAAAACACAAAGAAAACAAACTCTGGCTAGAGCCAACATGGCTGCAGTTGTGCTTTCATAGGGCCCGCTGAGCTCACAGCGGATCAGTGCACCATGACCAAAAGGGCCTCTGGAGCTTATGCATGTGCACTGAGCTCTGGTGGCCATCTTGGGTATGGCAGATTGTTCCACTGTGAGCTTAGTGTGCATGTGTGATGTGCAGAGGAAGTCACACATGCTCACTAAGCTCTGGCAGCCATGTTGGTCACAGCAGACTGTCATGCCATGAGCTCAGTGGCCATGTGAGATCAGCGGGGCACTTTTACTGACTGACCAGATTGTGCTGCAGCTCAAAATCTGTGCTGCAGTAGGAATCCAGTCTCTCATTTTTCTAGCTGATTGCAACATGGCTGAAGACTCCACCCATTGCAGCCATAAAAATTGCCAGATACAGTTAACACATGGAGGAGAGCAGGCAAGAGGGAACAGGGCTCCCCAGCAGCAGGATTGCAGCAACCCAAGCAGCAGAACTGCAGCAAAGAAAATGAGCTTCCAGGGCAAGCTTGAGCATGGTCACTTAAATAGCCCTGGAAGGGGCATGGTGACTATCACTCACTGCACTACTGAACCCCAGGCTATTGTCTTGCAAATGATTCAACTGCAATGTTAGGAGTTTAAGTAACTTGCTCAGGTAAGTTCTCTTACTGGGTTGTAAGTGTATGGAATAGTCTACCTCCAAAATCAGAGGGCATAAAGACAGTACTGATCTTCAAGGTAAGCCTGATTCCTGCTGACCACGGTAATTACAGGGTACCCTGAGCAATAGGATACAAGGCAAATCCCTGTAAGTACATGATTGAATGGTATACTTGTTGATCCCTGCTTATATAGTGGGGAAGGGGAGTTGGCATGATGGACCTAAAGTCCTTCCCAACCTTTATTTGCTATGTTCTATGCAAAATCTATTTATAATAATTGGCAAGTTTTGTTTTTCATCGGGAAACCTGGTTATAATTCATCGTTATAACCCACATGTTAAAATGGCAGACATGTGCTGGGTTTCTCTCACTCCACGCATGCACCAGCCATCACTCTTCCCCTCCTCAGCGTCAGACACTTGCCACAACTTGAACATAATACCAGCAGCCCATCTGGCAGTAACTTATTTAAAAAGCAAACAAATTAACTCGGCTCCTTATGCCTTAGCAATTAAATCCTTAAAAAAAAAAAAGGAAATGTTTAGCTTTAGCAGCAGCTTTACTTTGACAGTGGACCATGCTGAAAGCCAATTGGACCGTAGCTGCAAAGGGATTTATGTTAATTTCATACAATTGCTGGGGTGAAAAAACATTCCCCAGCAATTATATCAAATAAAATATGAGGTGGTGTGTTTAACTCAAGATTTTACACATACCCTTGATGTAAGATGCTTAAATAAACTTCTTGAGCTTCGCTCTCAGAGTTTCTATAACATCTAACACCTCAGATATGTGTAAAATCTCATTAAACACACCACCCCTTGTATTATTCTATATATGTTAAATTATTCTCATTGGATTTGAAGCTGGGTCTCCTAGTTCATACTTAAATGCTTTGGCCACTAGTTTCAAATTTCAAGTTTAGCTTTATTAAGTATATATAAAAAATCAGTTATCATATACACACATACATTGTACAAATAAAATATAAAAAGCACATATAAATACAGATATGGACAGAATAAGTTAAATGCCCTTCTAGCAATAAAAAACATTTCAAATTCATTTGCTGGGTCCTAGTGTCACATCCCATTCATTTCATACAAAGCTGCCAACGCAGACTTAGCCATTGCAAACATATGACTGGATATTTCACAGAATAGTATACATCTTAGTAGATCTCTTTTATTAACTCCCCACATCTTATCCATCCAGATTGTGGTTAGCCATATCTCTCTTTGCTTGGCTAAAAAATGACAATCAAATATTAAGTGCATCAGTGTTAATTTTTCATTTGAGACGCATCTGCAACAGTGGTTCATTAAGCTGAAGATGCTCCATTGATCGTCCCAGTTACATCCCATAATTATTCCTATCCGAAATTTATGTAACGCAGTTCTGCATATGGCATTTTCACAAAAAGTTACTTTTCTTTTGTTTTTTTGGACATTTCTACATGTAATAAAATTTGCAAATGTCCATGCATCATAATTTACCAAATTCAGTTTGGAAGACTATATCTTCAAATCTTTGGGCCTCCGTGCTTACATACATCTCAATGTTTTCCAAAGCATGTTTGTCCCAGATCTCAATGAGCCCTATTTCTCTAATTTGGTTATTTAGTTGATGGAACCATCCTTTTGCTTTTCTTTTTACATTTTTAAGACAAACATTTTGCTAAAATACTATCTGGTGACATTGTAACAATTTTCTTCCAGAGTTTCAAGGCCCTTGGCTGGGGCATAAGTATTATCGATTTTAAATTAAACTCACTCCCTAATAGAGATGTGGGAGTGCTTTGTTGCAGGTTAAAAGCTTGTTTATAAAAAGCATTCTGGTCTACATCCAGACCTCTGGCTGCATTACTAAATGCCCATATTGCAGACCCATACAGGACAATTCATACCACTTTGGTGTCAAATGCCCGCTTTAATGCAGTGTATGATCTACTTGCAAATAGTTTACAAAATCTAGTAATGCATTTGGCTGCTGATAAAGCTTGCTTCTTCACGTAGGCTATCTATTTTCTCCAGGACAATAGGGGCTCAAAGACTATGCCCAGATATTTGTATTTGTGTTTCATTTCAAAATGAATGTTGCCAAAGGTTCAGCTCCTAGGGTCATGTTGTCTAGTTTTGCCAAAAATTAATATGGCAGGCTTCTCTGGATTTACAGACAACTCTAGTTGTCCCAGAGTTCTTAGACAGCAGCCAGCTGCCTTTCTTAAACACAATGGGGTTAGTGAACAGAGTACTATATTGTCTGCATATAATAAGGTGTTAATTTTGCTGTCAATTATGCTGGGTGCCAAACTATCAATCTTATTCTGTTCTTGATAAAATATTCCAAATATAAATCAAACTGAAGTGGTGCAATGAGGCAACCTTGTTCATGCCCTTTCCTGTCTTGATTTCCTTTGAAATTAGACCATATCTAGAAGTTCTTACATATGCTTCATTAATGCTGTAAAGATATTGTAATATGGCTAACAAGTGGCCATTCATCCCTTGAGCTTCTAGAAGTGACCATAATGTGGCTCTAGTCATGTTATCAAATGCAGCTTTTCAATCCAAGCAGGCTATGTAAAACACTCCTTTGTTTACAGTACAGTATTTTTCCACCAAATAATTTAAAGCAGCAGCACTAAATTAAAAAATCAACTTTCCTGTAACAGTTTGTTCCCTGTGCTCTGTTGAGCACTTACCTGATAATCTTTCTTATTTTTTCTGTACTATCACCCCATAATTTGTTCCATTTTTCTTTGTTTTTGCTTACATTTCTCCCACCCACCATGTTGAACTGGAACCCTCTGCTGCCAACTGTGCATGTGCATGACTCACAGTACTACACATGGACAGTGGGAATGCAGAGCACAGGGTCCCACAGAAGTAAACAAAAGATGTGATGTGATCTGAGGGGGCTCTTGGCTGGAAATTGTGTACCAACCACATTTACTGTAGATCCACAACAATTGAAATAAATTTTAAATTTCTAATAAACTAAAGATTGCTACAAAAAAATATTTACAGGTATGGAAAGTGGAACTAAGGCTGCATGCTTCCAGCCAAACAGCATAACTTTGATAATCACTTTATGATTATCTAGTACTGCTGCTTTAATATGAAAATGTTATCCAATGTACTGCAGTTTTTTTCTAAAACCTGCCTATTTCTCAGATAGTAAGTTATTTTCTGTCACCCAATTATCTAGTTTTCCTAGAATAATTCTGGAGAATATTTTCAGGGCAATGCACAGCAAACTGATGGGTCTCTAATTTCCTGGTTTGCACTGAGAACCTTTCTTAAATAAAGGTACTATTAAAGAAAATCCCTATTCCTTTGGTAGGACTAAATTATGACAAACATAATTGTAATGTAAGCATAGTTTATTTGCCCACCAGTCTGGCATGGCCTGAAAAATTTCTGCATTTATCCCATCCACTCCTGCAGCTTTATTCTATTTCTGTGTTAGGATGGCCTGTATCACTTTACTTTGAGTTATTGTGACAATTCCTGATTGTCTATGCCTATCTATTTCAGGTTGTGATATCTGCCTTAATGTCACTTCACCCTGGTCATATTTGCATTGGAAGTAATCCAGCCACTCTGCTGGTGGTATCACTGAGAAAGTGTTAAGTTTGCTATTTTTTGTGTCAAGAGCCACCAATTCCCAGAGGTTTTTGCTGTCTTTCATATTTATTGCTTCCTGTAGTTCTAACCAAAGCTGCTCTTTATACTTTTTTTCTTATCATCCAACAATGTTCTATGTTCAATCCTAAGCCACTTAAGACTTATTTTTGAAGCCAGATCAGCCGATTTTCTAACATAACATCCATCTCAGTTAAGAGTCTTCCTTAATTGGAAGTATTCCTTGTCAAACCATGGGTTATGATTGACTGGGTTTATGTTATTATTTGTATTTTTATACATCTCCAGCTCTGTCTTTATGGCTGAAATTATTTGCTCATAGTTCTCTGTTGGATTCTGGTCACTATCTACCACTCCTGACCCTTTTACTCTTCCATCCTTGATTTTAAGGAGAATGTCTCTGATGTGCTGTTCTATGTATGGGGTCCATCTAACACATCTCTTGTTTCTAATGGTCACATTTTTGTCAGCTTTCTGTGGGCCTAGGGTAATATGGTTGGAACTAAAATCTCCCTCCCTCATCTCTACGATTATGAGGAAGTGATCACTTTCCTACCTCAGTAATACCATAAATTTAATATGAAATGAAAAAAAAATGTCTGTCCAGGTTAGGTCTAGAACATGACCTCCAGCTGTAGTTGACAAGATATAGTCCCCTATATGATCCTTCTTCATTCTACTATTAACAATTGTCATGTTATTTACTGTAGCAATTTTTAACACCTCAACACCTTTTTTGTTAATGACTCAATTGTTTGAGTTTTTAATGGGAATCTTTTATAAGTTATCCAAATGCCACCCTTGTTCTTGAACCTCACTTTCTATCCTGATACAGGCATTAAAATCATTCATAGTTACTATTGTAATCTTGAGGAATTTATTTTGAAGCTGTGTCAGGGTGGCATCCAACATTTGTAACACACTCTTTGTTTGAAATAGTGTCATGGGGGAATACAGACATTGCTTATAATGATAAATGTATGTTCCTTGGTAATGATCATCACAGCAAGAAAAAAGGGAGAGTCAATTATTATTTCAATACAGTTGTGAATTTTTTTTGCTGACACTAAAATAATTAAAACACCCTTTGGTCTACTATATTTATAAGTTCTGACTGCCCCTACTCCCCACCATGTATAACCTGGGAAAGAGAAATCTTTTTTTTGTAACCATGTTTCCTGGAGTAGTATGACATCATAATTTGTAAGTTTTAATTCCCAGTCATACTCTTTGATTTTCTTTGCTAGGCCTGCAATGTTTCAACTAATAGTCGTAAATGATTTTGGCTGTCAATCAGAATGAACTGGTACTATCCAACTCTATAGAGGGTTCTTCTAGTTCTGAACCAAGTTCCACACTATCTGAGGATATATCCAGCGCCACTTTAGAATTGATCCTTTTTTGCTGATAACTGTTCTACCTCTAAAAATCTATTTATCATTTCTGAGAGAGTTCTCAGTCTCTACTTCTAGGGTGTGTATAAACTCCACTAGTTTAATGTAATCTGTCATTCTCGTCTGCAATTTTACAGTTTTTTTTTATTCTTTTGCTATTCATCCTTCCTTGCTGCTAGTTCATCTTCTCTCTTGGATACTCTATTTTTGTTTTGTAACTCTTCCTTTCTGCTATTTGAAACTTGTCTCAGATTTTCTGTCAGAGTATTGAGTGTTGTACCTAGGAATAAAAACTCATTCCTTTTTTTTGTTACAAAATTATCTTCTTAGTTTTAGTAGACTTCAGAACAAGGCAAATTAACCATTTCATTCTCACCCCAGGAGTCCTTTAGCATCAGTAACATATGCAGTTAGCTGGCTGGGTGCAGCTGCCCCAGAGGTGTGGCCTTAGATAATGAACTTAGGGAATTAGTCAATCAGAATTTAGGAGAGGAGTGTCCTGAGAGGGAACTGCCTGAAGTACCTCAGAATTTTTTCTTCGCTGACGGAACAACACTTCCCCTGAGGTGTATCTCAACTTTTCCTTTTAAGAGCCTATTTCTGCTTTTCTTGGTAAAGTTTTTCTCACAAACTTATTTTTGTAGTGTGCTGAGTTTATTTTGTGGGGTTTTTAGCAGTTCCTCACAGTTCCCAAGAACCGTTATTATCAGTTGGTTCTGCAGTTCCCCCTACTTTATTTTACTTTTATTTTAATCATGTCTAAGTATTATTGGTGGTTTCTTCTGTGTTTTAATCATGGTTCTCCTTTTCTTGTGGGAACCGATGATTTTGATGGTTTTTCACTACTTTTTACTTCAGCAAATGCAGTTCCATACTACAAGGGAACAGACCTTTTTCCTACATTCTTACAATAGATTACAGGATTCTCTGTATATTGGCATGTCTGAGATCCCAAGAGGAAAAAAAAACAGAACTGGACCTACAGGCTTTAAAAATTGTGTCAACTGTCACAGGATTTTGGCTAAAGCAGATTCTCACAACCTGTGCCTTAAGTGCTTAGGACCAGATCATACTTGCTTTCTTTGCAACAAATTTTGTAAGGAAACTTTGAGAACTAGGCAAAGAAACTGTCAATAATTATGGCTGAGGAAAAATCTAAGGCTACTGATGAGGCGCCATCAAAAAATAATAATCATAAAAATTCAAAAGGGGTGCTGATGAGGCATCCAAATTCCAGCCGAGACAAGGAGGTGCCAATGAGGTGTCTAAGAATAAAGCTTCCAAAGAGGCTGATGAAGTTCCTTTAAAACCAAAAAATAGCAAAGGCACTGATGAAGTGTCTGTATCAAAATGGAAGCCTGAAGCCACTGATGAGGTGGCTACAAATAATTTTTGTAAAGACAAAAATGCTCCTTTTCCTCCTGGGGAATCCAATAGTGAGTCAACAAGTACCAAAAAGGCCCAAGAAAAAACTAAGTATACACTGCCACAGTCTGGCAACCAACCTGAATTTTCTCAGGAGCTCCCTTCTGTGGAAGACATGGCAAAAGCCTGGCACGTTTTCCAGACCCTACAAAGCATGGGGTCTATGTTTTCTGGTAGTTCTGCTGGTAAACACCTTCCACAGTTCTCATTGCAAGGGATTGTGAGGGTGATGAAGAAGAGGAAGAACATTATTATGATACACCAGACATACATTCAGAGGACGTAGAACCAGATGTGTCCCCTGACCCTCATTTTGGGGCTTCCCTTACTGACCAGGAGGACCCCTCCTCTATGCATGCTTTTATTCAGAATATACTGGACACCCAACCAGGATGATGATGAGGACCAATATTACGGGGAGATGAAAGGTCTTCCACCTTCCAAGAGATTGTTCTTACGTATTTATAATGCTTTCAGAAAAAAATACAGTGAAACTGCTTCAAACCCCCACTTCCCTAACGGGGTTGACAAGCGCTGTGACAAAAAATACCAATTATCTAAAAATTACACTGAGTTCCTGTCTGTACACCCACACCGTGAGAGTATTGTGCAGTATGAAGCATGTGAAAAAGCTGGAGTCTCTTTGTCTTCCCTGCCTCCTGCCAAGGACTCCAGAAAAATGGATTTTATTGCAAAGAAGATGTACACTACAACTTCTCTGCTTATCTTCCTTTCCTCATATATCTTTCACAGTCAAGTATCAAAAAGCATTATGGATGGGCCCAGTGGTGCTGAGGGTTTGAGGCACTGGATACCACACCTCATGCCATGCCAGCAACCCGGGTTCAGGACCAGACTTAAGCCACCGGGGGTCGGCTGGGGAGGGAGAGGATCAAGCATCTGGAGGACAGTTCTCCTCTCCTGGGGTGGGTAGTGGGCTTTTTGCCACTCACCAGTGGCCCCTGGTGGAGATCAGGGGCACTGCAGTTAGTGATACCATAGATAGCGTGGAGGGTGTAAGAATGCATGGTGCACAGACATCATTGCACGACTGCACTCTGGAGACAAAACAAGGAGGAAAACCCCCCACTACAAGACAGGTGATGGTGCCTTCCAGTGCCCCACCATCTCACGTCCAATGCCAGGCTCAAATCTCTGGCTCTCCCAATCTCTCCATCCTGCCTTGGTCCTCCGTTGCTAGGTTGCCAGATTGGGCAGGAAGGGGGTGTGTCTGTCCTTGATTTCCCAGAGGAGAGAGCTTCAGATGGGCAGTAAAGTGGTGGCGGCAAGTAAGGGATGCTTGAGAGAGTTTTGGGTAAGTGGGGATAAAAAACAGCTGACAAAAAAAGAAGCAGTATCAAATTTTGTCCTGGCTAATGCCCAGAATGAATCACACACAATGGTGTAGGGCCTGATTGACACTGCAAAAACTGCACTGGAAACTACCAAATATAGAGCAGTGTGGAATGGTAAAATTCTGAATCCATGGAATTTTGATGAAATTTTACAAAATTCTGTGACATTTTGTGGAATTGCATCAGAATTTAAAATTTTTGTAATTTGGTAATAACTGAGCTGCTGTTCAACCTAGAGCTCCAACATTTGGTATGTGTACTCTTCGGGCCAATGGTCACTAATGTGCCAAACATCATGAAATGTGGATGGATTGTGTCAAAATTATAGATGCTCAAATATTGTCATTTTATTGTGTGAAATTTCATGAACATTTTTATCTGCATATACTGAACCTTAACCATCTATTGGGTCAGTGATCTTAAATCTGGCATGATTTATTGATGATAGGTGTTCTAACAATGTGCCAGATTTCATGACAATATGATGCATCGTCTCAAAATGATATGTGCTCAAAATCTGTCATTTTATTTTTCTCAGGAAATTTCATGAAAACATTTCATCTTCATATAACTCAGGCACCTTTGGAGCTAGGCATGTGTAAATTAGCATGGATAACCTTTTTGTAATGCATAGAATGAACTAAATATGGACAGAATTAGATAAGAGATTTTTAAGTTACAGTGGTTCAGAACTTTACTATGTACATATTTGCAAAACGTTGTGAAAACTATTGAAAATATGGATGTTTGTAACTTCTCTACTCTTGCATGCATAGAGTAAACATTTGACATGCATATCCATAGTCTGTGTATCATGGTGTCTAACACAACTGGATAAATTGGTTAAGCAGTTTTAATTTTACAGAAGAAAAAAATTATTAATAACATTTTCTCACATATTTATGATAGTATATACTGTAGATGAAGCATCCAGATTTTGTTTTTTTTCTGGAATTTAACATTAACAATGCACATTTCACTACTTCATTTGATAAGCTGGGATGAGCTTTTTGCATTCCTGCTGTTCCTCTCTGGGTGACTATTCCCCCCTTCTCTTTTGGCATAGCCAGATTGACTCAGTAGAACTACTGATCCCACTGATATCCTCTTTGTTCTTTACAATGACAAACTCCCTTAAAACGTGAGTCACCTACTCCTTTTCCTATCAAACTACCCTGTTGGAATATCCAGAATTTCTTCTTCCTGCTGCCCAAGACATTGTCTTACTCCCCTACATCTTTTTGAGTACCTCTAAGTTCTAGACTTGCATGTACACCAGGCTCCAACATTATACATTTTCTGGATGTGATCCTTAAATATCCTATATTCAGGTTGGAATGTTTGACACTCTGTGCTTTCTTGCTCCAAGCTGGGGGTCTACCCAGCTTAGCTTTCCATTTCTTGGTGAAACTGTATATCTAATCAGAACCTGGTGACCCACTGCACTGCCTGCCTCTTATACCATATCCTCTAATTAGAATCCCCCAGATAAGGCTGAGTGAAATTAAAAAAATCCAGTTTTATGGAATTTTTCATGAAATTCTACAATTTTCACAAAGACTTGTTGTATTTGAAGTACACATGTTTTTTGCAATTTCTCACAGCAAGCAATTAATAAAATTGGCACAAACAGTTTCCTTGTAAGGTCTAAGAACCTGCCAAATTTAATGGTATTGCAAGCTCTAGTTTTAAAGTTTCAGAAGTTTATACATTTGTAGTGTACATTCTTGCAAACTTAAATTTTTAAATGTTATGAACATTTGACCACTTTTAATTCAATCCAATTTAAAGCTGAAAATATGTACTTTTTCAGAAGTGACCATGTGGTATAGTAGTTTAAATGTTTCAACTCTGGTTAAATTTGGATATGTAGTTTTAAAATTAGAGAGAACTAACTGAAATTTAAATTTTGGCAGCATGTTTGGCAGGCTATAACTCAATCCCTTTTAAGGCTAGAAATCTGAAATTATGTGCATATGCAAATGTAGTGCTAACCAGTATACATTTAATTGTTGTAACATTTCAATAAATACTATTAAAATTATACTAAAATTACAGGAATCCAATAGTTGGCAAAATATTTGACTACCTATAATTCAGTTCCCATTGAAACATGCAACTTAAAACATTGTGCATATATGCATTCTAGGTGCTTCTCTAAATCCAGATATTGTGGAGAAATTTGGATAAGAAATTTTAAAATTATCTCAAAATAACTGAACATTAAATTTTGATTAAATGTTTATCCAGCCGTAACTCTGCCCCTTTTCAATCTACAGCTCTGCAATTTGGTACACTCTTGTAAGCCATAGGGTATTGTTTATGTTCCATGTATGGTGTTATGTGGAAACATACTTTTAAAATGATAGAGAAATAACTGAAATTTAACATTTTGAGATATTCTATGGAATTTTCATGAAAATTCAATGGAATTCTGTGGAATCAAAGGGTCATTCCACTGGCATTCTGTGGTCAGAATTTTATATTGCACATAGCTGTAATGAAATACCAGTTCCACATGGCAAATGACAAGAATGATGCTGCCTCTAGAGCCATGGTCCATGTCATCTGTTTGAGATGTTTTGCTTGGCTTAGAACTACCAGTCTTACTCCAGACACCCAGTCTAAAGCCATGGAATTTCCTTGTGATCAAAACATGTTGTCTGATTCTATTACAACAGACTATATGAAAAAGGTTGATGAATACAAGGCTTCTTGGCAAAGTCATTCATCTAAACCTAAACCTTCTGCCCCCAAAAAATCCCACTATAGGGGAAACAGGGGCAGAGGTTACTATCCCAGACCTAATGCTCCCTATCCTCAGCCTGAGCACTCTCAGTACAGAGGATTTTACAGAGGAAGGGGCAGAAGGGGCCAAGGTAGCACCACTGCTGCCCAGCCAGTAGCCTCCCAGCCTAAGCTCCAATGTGAGTGTCCAGGCTGCCTCCCTTCTGCCAGTAGGGGGCAGACTTTCCCACTATCTTCAAGACTGGACCCTTATTACCTCAGACAAGTGAGTCCTGAAGATAGTGGAAAAGGGTCTGCCACTATAATTCAAGCAGATGCCAGAGCTCAGGCGTACCCAGGTGTCAAAGCCCCTAACCTCAAAACTGGTACTTCTGTTGGAGTTAGCGATAAAAAAAACCTCCTAGCTTTATGAGCAGTGGAGAGGGTCCCTGCCCACAAAAGGGGCAAAGGCCTCTACTTCAGGTACTTCCTGACACAAATGAAAACTGGGGAGTAGCAACCTATTTTGGATCTCAGATATCTGAACAAACATCTGCTAAAACCAAAATTCAAAATGGTCACTTTATCAATGGTTATTCAGTCCTTACAATAGGGAGACTCACTAGCCTCCCTGGACCTAAAGGATGCTTACTTCCACATACCCAAAAGAAAGTCTTACGGAAGTCTTACAGACAGTTTCTTAGTGACCCAAAGGAAGCTTGAAGTTTGCTGTGATGCCCTTCAGCCTGTCCTCTGCCCCAAGGGTTTTCACTAAGTGTCTTGCAGTGGTAGCAGCATACATCAAAAAGCAAGGGGTTTCTATCTACCCTTACTTGGATGACTGGCTAGTGGTGGAAAAGTCTCCTCAACAAGTGCAGGAGTCCCTTTCCCTCATATAACAAACTTTGCAGTCACTGGGGTTCCTGGTAAATCTAAGTAAATCCCACCTGGAGCCCTCTCAGATTCTTACCTTCAATAGATGCCCAGCTGAACACCTTGAAGGGGTCTGCCTTGCTCCCTCCAAAGAGAATTCAAAACATATTGTTAGTGGTAGATTATTTTGTCCTGGGCCAACCAAGACCAGCCAGAGATTTTCTCAGACTCCTGGGACACATGGCATCAATGGCAGCCGTGGTCCCATGTGTCAGGTACAGAATGCAAGAATTGCAATTTTACCTGAGTGCTCTCTGGTCTCAAAGGAGCAATGCCTTGTCAAAGCTGATACCAGTCTCAGATCAGTTTCAGCAGGTTCTGCTTTGGTGGAAAAACCCAGAAAATCTGTCTGGGGGGGTTCCCTTTTAAGGCTATCTTCCCACAAAAGTGATTACCAGAGATGCCTCCCTGCTAGGCTGGGGAGCTCTTTTGGACAGTGCTTCACTAAGTGGTACTTGGACTGTCCAAGAGTCTCAGTCACACATAAACCTCCTGGAGTTCAGATCCATTTTCCTAGCAATCAAGGCCTTCACTCCTCTCATAAAAGGACAGACTCTGTACAAATAAGGACAGACAGCACTACTGCAATGTTTTACATAAACAAGAAGGGTGGCATCAAATCAGGGATAGCCTGTTCAGAGGCTCTAAAGATTTGGTCTCTTGCCTATTCCCTGGGAGTCAGCCTTTCGGCCATTCATCTCCCTGGCAAGGACAACACCATGGCAGATGCTCTCAGCCACATCAATCAGGGCCACAACGAGTGGACTCTGAACAAACAAGTGCTAGCCACAGTCTTCAGGAGGTGGGGTACACCAGAAGTGGATCTGTTTGCATCCCCCCCTCAATTTCCAGCTTCCTCAGTACTGTTGCAGGCCTCCAGTCAAGTGGTCACTACCACTGGATACCCTGATCCTGGACTGGTCAGGAAGGTTCCTCTATGCCTTCCATCTGTTCTCTCTGATATTCAAGGTGTTGATGAAACTCAGACAACAGCCTGCATCAATGATCCTGGTAGCACCGGATTGGCCCAGGCAAGCCTGGTACCCTCTCCTGCTCTCTCTATCCAACATCAGGCCTATTCACCTTCCTCCAACTCACTCTCTGCTGACTTTACCCCAGACAGGAGTGAATTATCCAGATACACACACTCTTCACCTCAAAGTTTGGCTCTTGAGGAGTTAGAGTTCCCAACTTCTCACTACTCAGAACAGGTCCTGAAGATCCTGAGAATGGCCAAAAAAAACTAATACCAAGGAGACCTATGCAGCCAAGTGGAAAAGGTTTTCCCTGTGGTGCAAGGGCACAAGGGTGAATCCTCTAGCAGCCTCAGAATCTCAGCTGCTGGATTACCTGGTGCACCTGCAGACCTCTGGCTTGAAGCTTTCTTCTCTGAAGTTACACCTGGCTGCTATTTCAGCCTACCTTTTTGTGGGAAAGGGAAAATCTATTTTTTCCCACTCGGTATTGAAGCAGTTTTTTAAAGGCCTGCTTTACCTTCAGTCTCCAGTCAGGGAGCCTGTTTCTCCTTGAAGCCCGAATCTCTGTATTGTCAAGCTCATGGAGCCCCCTTTTGAGCCCATGGCTATGTCCCACCTTGAATTTGTGACCTGGAAAGCAGTCCTTTTTGTGGCCATAACCTCTGCAAGAAGAATTTCAGAGTTACAGGCCCTGTGAACTGAATCCAACTATATCAGCCCTCACAGGGACAAAACTGAGCTCAGGACAAATGAGAAATTCCTGCCTAAGGTGGTTTCTGAGTTTCACCTTAATCAGTCCATCATCTTGCCTGCATTCTTTACTGAGAAATCTACTCCTAGAGAGCAGAAGTTGCACAGCCTGGATGTCAAAAGAGCTCTCTTTTACTACCTAGAGCACACTAGGCAGTTCAGAGATACTTCCACCCAGTTATTCCTTTTCTATGGGGAAGTAGATACAGAAAAATCAGCAACCAAGAGAAGTATTTCCCACTGGTTAGTCTCTTGCATTAGATTTTGTTATGAGAAAGTTGGTCAACAACCTCCTGAAGGGCTCAGGGCCCACTCTACTAGGGGCACTGCAGCTGCAAAAGACATACCCTTCCTGGATGTTTGCAAGGCACACATTCATTAAGCACTACTGTCTTGATGTACAGTCCAGATCAAATGCTAGTTTTGGCAGGGCAGTACTGCACAGCCTATTTCCTAAGTAGGTTCTCTGCCCACCTCCCAGTTTTGTACTGCTTTGGAATCTGCACACGGTGTGTTACTGATGCTAAAGGACTCCTGGGGTGAAAAGAAAAAATGACTCACCGTAGTAATCTTCTTTCTTCCAGGGGTCCTTTAGCATTACTTCCTACTCCAAGCTTTGTGGGAAATTAACTAAATTCTCTTGAAAATCTTCTACTCCAACATTTCTGTTAGCTAACTCCCTTATGGACTGCTGAAATCAGGTGCAACAACTGCAGAGAAGGAGGGGGGTAAAATCCATTTGAAGTCTTTCACAAGAACATAACCATGTGTGGTCCTTTAAATCTCTTTTTATTCAGTGTCCCCTATGTTTCGCTCTGTTCCTGAAGCTTGTTCACGGTTTTTTTTAGCATTAGTAAGCTTCCACCCTTCCTCCCCTGTTCACCTTCTAGGGGAAGGGCTCTGTTTTCAGTTTATTAACAAATTTGCCTATCTAGCTTAAGGTAATAGGTTTTGAGGTTGTTGAAATTGTGTTTTTAAATTCTTGACATGTGCATGTTTCTTTTTTGAATCCTGTTGGTTCATTCTTTGGGCATGTGCCCATCCATCTTTGAAAAAATTCTGAGGTACTTCAGGCAGTTCCCTCTCAGCACACTCCCCTCCTAAATTCTAATTGGACAATTCCCTAAGCTCATTATCTAAGGCCACACCTCTGGGGCATCTCACCCAGCCAGCTAGCTGCATTTGTTACTGATGCTAAAGGATCCCCTGGAAGAAAGAAGATTACTAAGGTGAGTAATTTTCTCTTGTTCCTGCCGTGTATCTATAGATGGAACTGATGTCACTCCAGCTGAACCTAGTATGCAAGACCCCCTTGCACAAATTGTACACCAATATTTTTATACTGTTTGGTTTTCATTCTTACTCTTGGATACTCCTTCCAGAAATACAATTGGTAGTCTTATCCCTAGTTCAGTTTCCTGTTCTTTATCTTGAAATGAGCCATTATGTAATTCCTTACCCTGTATATATCTTATGCTGTATGTCTTACTGCCAGTATCATTGAACCCTTATTTTCCATTTTTCTGCCTATTAGCCAACACTTTATTCTTACTAAGTCCAAGTGTATTCTGAGTAACTGGTCCTGAGTTTTAGTCTAGCTTCTTGCTTCTGGAGTCAGATTTCATTTGTAGCCCCAATGTCTTTTTCGTTAATGGGCCCCCTTGGGTATTAGTTACCATTTTAGTATCCTTGCTGCTAAGTTCTTTAATCAGCTGTTCAATGGCCAACCCTTCCTGGTTGACTATCTGTTCAGTGGTGTGTTTAATTTGGTCTCTATTCTTGGAATACATGTGTTCATTCCACCTTGCATGTTGTTTCTGTGTTACTTTTTCCTGTTGTACCCTTTTATTGGTTAACTCAATTAGCATACACAATATTCGTTCTAGCAGGCAGTTTGTTTCTACACCACTGCCTTTATTTCAGTTAGCTCTTTTTTCTAAATAGGTCTCATATGATCTTTACTACTGGCCATGGGTACATATTCCTTGTTAATTTCTTCCATTTTCCTAGCTGCTGAAACTCTTTCTGACTCCATACAGACTTTAACAAATGAACCCCCTTCATCCCATATGTGTAGAACACCAGGTACAAAGCATGTTGGTGGGTCCTGATTCAGTTTTTCAATATAAGGGGAAATTAAATTCTCAAAATCCATTAAAAAGGCCTTTTCTGTAGTACTAGTATTTGAATTGTTTTGTAAAATTAATGTTCCTTGAATCTTTTGATTCATGAGGGATTTCCTGTTCCCTCTTTGAATCTAATTTGACTATAGTAGGTATCTCACAATCTTCTATATTTTTAACAGTGTGATCACCTGGTATTTTAACAACTTCCCTTTCTTCCATTTTTCTAATTTCTAGAAGGAGTGGATGTTCTATATTCAGGGGAGAGACCAACCTTCTCTAATAGGGGAGGATGTCTTTTTAGGCAAAATAGTACCCTTTACTCTTACAATACTTTCAGGCCCAATTATATCTAATTGGGTCACAGGTGAAACAAAATAGTTTGTTATTTCCTTTCCCTTGTTAGCTGGTTTAGGACAGGTGTTTTGCTCTGATTTACTTTATTTTTTTTATCTTTGAGGCTTGCTTTCTTTCTTCCCCCCATGTTCCAATGAATATAGCCTCTTATATATTTCAATAATAAAATCAAACAATTGAAAAAAAACAAGAACGTGAAAGAAAAACAATGACTATGCCAATTTTGCAAGCAGATTGAAATCTGGAGAGAATTATTTGTACTGCAGAGTGAAACCACTGGGTAAAGTGAATTTTAGTACAAACATTACATTATTGCAGTTCTCCTTAAATCCTTATGTACTGCAAAGTGAAAACCACTAAGTAAAAGTGAAATTTAGTGCAAAAAGTCTTATTTTTATAGTTCTTCTCTGAAACCTTCTGTATCAGGTGTTGAAGCTGTGCTCCCACGGCAGGTCCGTCCAGGTCGGTCGAGCAAATAAGGCAACAGTTCCTCACTTTTCTTCCTTGTTTGTGATTAATTGCTTTAGTTGATTTCTCTGTATAAACTTTCTTCCTTACAGGGGGCTGATCACTTTTTAGGCTATCATCAGGCTTCAGCTGTTTTTTTTTTTATTTTTATTTACTACTTTTTGGTGCCTCCCTCCACTGGCACCATCTTCATGGTCAAGGAACCCTCGGCTGCAGTTTCCCATATTAGCTGCCCTCCTGGTACCCCTTAACTTATCCCCCAGGGCAGGGTTGCAGCACCTGGCCCCTTTCAAAGGTGCCACGATTGACAGGATAGGGTGGGAGTCAGCCTGGGAGCCGATTGCAGCTGGGGGCGATCATCATCAAGGTGGTGGGTGGCAGGCTTTTTCTCCCCTGTAAGCAGGGGCGGGAACATGCAATGATGCCAGCATCCATCCTGCCCTTCAGATCCTTGTTGGTGCTGGTTACTGTGGTGTCCCTGGCCTCTGCCAGGGGTCCCTGAAGCACCAGTCAGACACTGCACCCTCCCCCTGGAGAAGGAGAGCAGTCCATGGGACACTCTATCCTTCTACCCTGTCCAGCCCTCCAATGTCCCAGGTCTGTTCCCGAAACCAGGTCACCGACGTCGCAAGCAGAAATCCAACCGCTGCACCAACAGGCCGGCACAGGCTCCAGCTGTTTATATAGTGTCCACATTCTGAGGTTAGCATAAGAAGCCAGAGAGGAGAGAAAAAAAATCTCAAAAACTCAGGTCAGGCTCTTGTTCTTGATCAGAAAGACCCCTCAGTATTGCTCTCTGGGTCGACCGGTAGCTCCGTTAGTCTCCCTGCAGTTGTCAGGAATGGAGTTTAATATGTCTTGGCTCCTTATGCCATAACAATGAACTCCTTAAAAAAAAAAAACAGGAAACATTTAGCTTTAGCAGTGGCTTAACACCGACCGTGGACAACACTGAAAGCCGACTGGACCACAGCTGCACAGGGATGTATGTTTATTTTATACAATTGCTGGGGTGAAAAAATGTTCCCCAGCAATTATATAAAATAAAACATGGGGTGGTGTTTTTAACTCAAGATTTTACACACACCCTCAGTGTTGGATGCTTAAATAAACCCCTTGAGCTTCACTCTCATGGTTTATGTAGCACCCAACATCTCGAGTGTGTTTAAAATCTTGTTAAACATATCCCATGTATTATTCTATATACAGTATGTTAAATGACTCTCATTAGATTCAAAGCTGGGTCTCCTAGTTCATACTTATATGCTTTGGCAACTAGGATTCACAGCATCTCTCTTTCATAGTACTACTTAATACTAATGTAGTTTACTTTCCACAACTGTGAGGGTGAGCACTGGGTGCAGTATTCATACCTGTATTCAGATGTTGTTTCTAACGTCTGCGTTGAGTTAGACTATGGTGGAGAGGTACTTAAGTTTCAATGCCTCATATCCAAGATGGCTCCTCTTTCAGTAATCTCTTCTTTGGGAAGCTTTCATGGAGTAAGTGCAGATCCCATCTGTCAAAATGGCAGGTGAGATTTGGGATGAGATTTGAGCTGACGGAGTCAATATTTGATGCCAGTTTATCCTTTTTGGTAGTTTTTTTGAATTATTTATAACTTTAAACAGCTATCCTAATGGGGGTGCAGGGGAAAAGTCTGCAATGTTAACATGAAAAAATTGTTTAATGAGAAACAAGAACAAGAACTCACTACATATCATGTCTGCAGTATTGTGGAGAGAGATGTGGTCTGCACTACTGCCACTTTCAGTTCATTTTCCCCCAAAACTAATGGACTACTATTTATTTATTTTTTTTGTAACATTTTACATCAAACAGTAAAATCATTTCAGCAAAGTTATTAGTTACATTAATCAGGTAGCATTTCAAAGTCACACTATGCAATAAGTATTTCATTAGGGGGAAGCAAATACTGTACATCCATAAACGGTATAAGCCTACAGTTGTGTGAATAGACTGTCACTTTCAAACCCATGAGGCAGAAACCATGGAATACTGGGTGTTAATCAAATAGCCAGTGAGGCTATAATTATCAGATGTAAAATTAAATTGATTTCAGGATAAGATGAGCTCTGATGAGCTGTTTTCCCCTATAGTAGTGCTAAAGAAGGCAACAATAAATGTGTGCAGTCATTGAGATATTATTGTACTCTCATAAAGCTAAGATTAAATAACTGGAACGGTCCATAGTGGTGGAATTGGGCCCAGAATATGTCTTTTAGTAATTTGATAAACTTATTCAGTCTGCAGTGTTTCTTCATTCTCCCATGGCAACAGTCAGGAGCCAGCTGGACACCATCAGAAGACTGGTCCCCTCAGCACCTTCACCAAGAACCAGGAAAATATGGGATGCTGTCACCTGGTTCACAAAATGCTCAAGTCTCAGTTTCATAATGCTCCACAGCAGTAATGGGAGCCTTGGAGGTCATGCTTTTCACTTAAGCCACCCCAGTCTCAAGCTGTACCACCCGGGTATTACATACTTCTATTTCTTTATCTAAATTGGCTATAGCACTGCATAAAAAAATTAGAGTAAAACTGTACCTCTCATATTCTGCATAGAACCTGTTTACTTTCACCAATAACCTCCATTCTTGAAGCTGTTCAGGATATAAACTATTACTGAAGAAGGTATAAGGAGGTCATTTCCCTGTAACCTGGTGTTGATGCCTCACTTGCTATATCACCAAAGGTACTTTTGTGTTATTTTTTTTCCTATCTCAGGGCCTTTACACTGCATTACCCTCTTTTATACTGTCACATTGCCTTTGTTTTATTCTACTTGTCAACACCCACTCCTCCTGCAGCATTTATTACCAGACGTTATGTTGCTGCACACCATAAGGGGTGCACCATTACTTACCATGCTATGATTAAGCTCATGTGGGCACTGTTCAAGAGCTTCTGGAGCTTCCACCAGGTCACTGGAGTGTAGGTGCTCTCATAATATTTTCATGTCATCTGTCCACCCACTTTTTTAACACTGTAGACCCTCCCAGCTCCCTATCAATAGATGGCACCAAACCATATCAGACTGATCCTTAGGAGAAGCAGAATACAGTATAGTTACCCATAACGCCCAAGCCTGCTTTTAAATACACTGTGGGAGGAGCTCCAGTGGACACAACCCTTAACATGGAGTCTTAGACAGCTGCATCAGCAGTGTTTTCCAGACTCCTGTATCCCAGATGACACCAAGATCTGCAACAGAGTAGATGATCCAGATGGTGTGGGCAGAATGAGAAGAGATCTGAATAAACTAGCAAAATGGTTGGAAGAGTGGCAAGTGGGGTTTAACACAAAGAAGTGCAAGAGCATGCACATAGGGAAGAGAAACCCTGAAGCCACCTATAGGCTGGGAGGGGAGTTGCTGGCAGTCACAAGGGAAGAAAGAGATGTGGGCATTATCATCACCGATGACCTGAAATCATCTAAGCAGACCTCTAAAGCAGTAGGTAAGGCTAGAGGGATGTTGGGGTGTATTAATAGGGGTATCACAAGTCGGAAGAGGGAGATAATAATCCCTCTTTACAAGACTCTGGCTAGGCCCCATCTGGAGTACTGCATGCAGTACTGGAGGCCACACCTTTACAAGGACATTAACCAGATTGAGGTAGTCCAGAGAAGGGCAACCAAAATGGTGCAGGGACTGCATCAGAAAACATATGAGGACAGATTAACTGAACTCAATATGTATACCCTAGGGCAAAGGAGGGAGAGAGGTGATATGATTGAAACATTCAAACACCATAAGGGCATTAACAAGGTGAAAGAGTCTAACATGTTTCAATATAAGAAAATTAGCAGGACAAGAGGACCCAGTATGAGATTAGAGGGAGGCCAATTAAGGGGTAATGTGAGGAAGTTCTTTTTCACAGAAAGGGTGATGGATACATGGAATGGCCTACCTCAGGAAGTGGTGGATATGAATACAGTGCAGGGCTTCAAACAGGCATGGGATAGGCATAAGGGAGCAACGCAGATGAGTATGAATAGATAGGCCATTGACAAAGCAAAGGCTGATGGCACATTCATAAGGTAGAAAAAGAAATGGGCAGACTGGATGGGCCTTGAGGTCCTTATCTGCCATCAGCTTCTATGCTTCTATGCTTCTATCCCAAGGATGAGAGATGGAGTCAGTGTGAACACAACACTTATCTAGTTAATAGAGGAAAAGAAAATTACTTAAAAAATGAGAGGATGTGGGGTGGGAGTCAGCAGCTAAGTAGGTGGTGGTCTGGTATGATTTAGTATTAGGCCCAAGAGCCAGGATGACAGAGCCTTTTGAAGTGAGGATAATTAATAAAATCATCACCCTTTCCCAAACTGAAAATTTAAATACAAGCTTCCCAGAGGAAGTTGATTGAAGTAAGACACACCCTAAGTAAGATACATTGATAACTAGGAGCAATGCATGATGTCACTGAAATCAGAGCCTCTTTATTGTGGTATTGGAAGTTGGGTTGATCTAAATACCTGGGGGATGCCATTTAAGAAATAAGGCACGGCAGGGCATTGATTGTACTAGGTACATAAGGGAACCCTAGATGGGGTGAAGAGAGGCAATAGCCAATGACCAAGTAGGGTCAGCAGCCGCTGATGCAGGCAGGGAATATGGGTAGACTAGGTGGGCCTAGCGGACCTTATCTGCCATCAACTACTATGTTACAATGATTACCCCATGGCCAGGGGCATTGAAGTACAAGGTAAAGCTGAGTGCCTTCAGCCCCTGATCGTGGGGTAAACCTAGTACAACCAATGTCCCTGAAGTGCCTTATTGCTTATATAAAATGGGCCCTTAGGCAACTTTTAAAAAAAAATGAACATTAAAAGTTTTGAAAGCCACAAAAAAATATAATAAAATGTTGCTAAATTATGTAAAATATCCCTCCACAGATGTTTTTCACCTGTCAGTCATCTGTCTTTTTTTCACATTCAATACATTGTGTGATTGTTTATCATGGAATAGAAGAATTCAAAGCTCTGCATTATTCCAGTAGTAGAATGCCCCCCCCCCCAAAAAAAAAAAACACACATGAAATGTATTTATTTATTTATTTAAGAATTTTACCAGGAAGGAACACTGAGCAGAGTACTGCTCTATTCCAGTTGCGTCCTGGGGGAGGGGGAGTGGTGGAGAAAAATACACATAATTTATACATGCATACAGAGTGTGGTGAATGGTAACACAGAATGCATGAATTCAAAATTCTTCAGAGGTCCACTGTCATATACACACAGACACACATGCAAGCCTCAGGTGGAACCACAACTTCAATTTTATCTGTTGCCAGGTAAGGATCAGAAAGTTCTCTGGCAAACTGATAGGGACAGGAGGGGCATTTTTCATGGTCATCAAAGAAATGCCAGCAATGGAAACTCTAAATAATACTTTATTTTTTAAATTTGTGTATGTGTGTAAGGAGGGGTTCTTGAGCGAAAATAACAGAATCACAGAAATCTGATGGCAGAAAAGGATTACACTGGTCCATCTAGTCTGCCCAGTCACCTTCCCCTATTCACTTCCTTATTTACAGGCCCAACCCAATCCCCCACTCTTCTCATCCCCGTATGTCTGTCCCATGCCCTCTTGAATCCCTCCACCATGTTGGACCCTACCACCCCTTCTTGTAGTTTATTTCAGGCCTCCGCCACCCTCTCCATGAAGAACTTCCCCCTCACATTGCCTCTATATCTTCCTCCTTCTAATCTTAGGCTATGCCCTCTTGTTTTAGCCCCTACCTTCCTCCTGAACAAGCTCCCCTCCTTCACCTTATTGATCCCCTTCATGTACTTAAAAATTTCAATCATGTCCCCTCTCTCCCTCCTAGTCTCCAATGGGTACAGATCCAATTCCCTCAACCTCTGTTCATATGGTTTCTCCCTCATACCATGCACCATTTTGGTTGCTCTTCTCTGAACCCTCTCTATTCTCTTAATGTCCTTATGTAGGTGCTGTCTCCAGAACAGGACCCCTTACTCCAGGTGTGGCCTCACCATAGCCTTGTAAAGCGATATCATCACCTCCTTACTTCTGCTAGTCATGCCCCTCCCAATGCATGCCAACATTCCAATTGCCTTCCCCATTGTCTTGATGCACTGGTTACCCACCTTAAGGTTGCTTGATACTATATTTCTCAGATCCCTCTCCTGCTCTGTTTTTTTTTTATTTCCTCCTCTCCTGCGGTATAAGCTGCTTGCATGTTTCTCTGCCCCAGGAGCATCACAGCACACTTTTTTGGCATTGAATTTCAGTTGCCAAATTTCTGACCACCCCTCCAGAATCTCCAGGTCATACTTCATGGCCTCAAACCTCCCCCCCCCGGGGTGTCCACCCTATCACAGATTTTCATATCATCTGAAAATAGGCACACCCTTCCCTCCAGGCCTTCTGCTATAATGTTGATATATATATATATATATATTAAAAAGAAGGGGTCCTAGTACTGACCCCTGGGGCACCCCGCTTGTCACCACCCTATCCCTGGAATGCACCCCATTCACCACCACTCTGACTTCTGTCCACCAGCCAGTCTTCCACCCACCAAGTTATTTTCTGTCCCACCCCAAAGCTTTCCAGCTGCTTTACTAGCCTTCTGTGAGGGATGGTGTCAAACGCCTTACTGAAGTCCAGATTGGCTATGTCAACCACCCCTCCCTGGTCAACCACCTGTGTAATCCAATTGAAGAACTCTAGCTAGTTCATCTGGCATGACCTCTGATTCATAAAGCTATGCTGCCTTTCATCCTGCAGCCCACTGTCCGCCAGGCAGTCTTCCACTCTTTCTTTTATTAGCTCCTCCATCACCTTGCCCATCACCGAGGTGAGGCTGACCAAGTGATAATTTTCTGTTGCCTCTTTACTGCCCCGCCTTCTGCAGTGGCACCACATCCACTCTCCTCCAGTCCCCTGGCACACATCCTGTATCCAGGGAGAAGTTAAACAGTTGTGTCAGTAATGGCACCAGCTCTTCCCTCAGCTCCCGGAGTACTCTCAGGAGCAAGTTGTCTAGCTCATTGCCTTATCCACCTTTAACCTGCCCAGTTCTTTCCTTACCCTGTCTATGCTGAACCTGCTGGGATTCACCTTTTTGCATTCCCTACCCCCCCTCCACTCTGGTCCCCTACCCCACCCCTCCACCATGAAAACTGAACAGAAGTAGCTATTTAACACTTCTGCTTTCTCAAGGTCCCTCTCCAGTTGTATACCCCCCTCTCCCCACAGTCTTACTATCCCCTGCCTTGCCTTCTTTCTTTCCCCCACATACCTAAAAATAAGTTTTATCTCCCCTTTTGACCTGCTTAGCTATTTTCTCCTCGGTGTCCACCTGAACCCTCATTATCTTCTGCCCCACAACCCTCCTCATGTCTCTATAAGTCTCCCTGTCCTCCTCCCTTTGTGTCATCCTATATGTCCTGAATGCCCATTTCCTTTCCCTGACTGCCCCTGCCACCTCCCTTGTGAACCATAGAGGTCTTCTCCATTTTTTGTTCTTCCTAACCTTCTTAATGCAGATTTCAGTGGCTTTCAATACCCCTCCTTTAATAGCTCCCCATAACTCCTCCACATCCCCTATATTCCCCTTCTCTGCCATCTCTTCCCCAAATATCTTCCTCATTCTGTTAAAGTCCACCGTTCTAAGGTCCATCACCCTAGTTCTTGTCCAATTTGTCTCACTTCCCATTTTTACCCTGAACCTTGCCGTCCTGTGATCACTTGTACCCAGTTCTTTACCCACATCCACCTCTTCCACACTTTCCCCATTTGTAAGTACCACATCCAACAGGTTGTCACCCTTAGTGGGCTCTCTAACCAGCTGTTGCATGAATATCCCTTGTAGCACTTCTAGTATCCCCCTGCTCCTAGCTGATAACACAGCTGGGATTTCTCAGTCCATGTCAGGGAGGTTTAGGTCCCCCACTAGCAGAAGCTCCCCCTTATAAGCCATTCTTGCAACTGCCTGTATTAGCTGTTTATCCTCTTCCTCCCCCTGTGTAGTATGTCTGTAAACCACCCCCAACCTTAGTGATTCCCCATTCAGTTTGTCTAGTGTGACCCATATGATCTCTGTCTCCCCATCCTCCTCATGCCCTTCCATTGCCCTAATGTATTCTTTAATGTATAGTGCCACCCTCTCCCATCTTTCCAGCCCTGTCCCTTCTCCCCTCTTTCCAGCCCTATCCCTCCTGAATAGTCTATATCCTGGGATGACTGTCTCCCAGGTATGATGCTCTGTCCACCAAGTCTCACCGCTACTATGTCCAGATCTTCTTCCACCATGATAGCCTCCAACTCCACCATTTTGTTACCCAAACTCCTGATGTTGGCTGGTAATCTCTTCCTTCCTGTTCCCCCTTCCCCTCACTGCCCTCTCCTTCTAACCCTCTCTTGTTTTTGCTATTATCCCAAACTTTATCTCCATCCTGGGGGGAGGCTGATAGCCTTCCCTTTCCCCCATCTCCTTGGGTAATCCTTTTATTAACCCCCCCCAATTTAGTTTAAATTACACTTCTTTTCAATAAATTCCCCTAGCTTGCTCTTTAGTACAGCTGATCCCTCCCTGCTCAGGCACAGTCTGTCCTGGGAAAATAGGCTCTCATCCTCCCACGTTGATCCCCAGTCCCCCACTAACCCAAATCCCATCTGCCTACACCAATCCTGCAGCTACTGATTAAATTCTTCGATCCTGTTTCCTTGCAGTGCTTGCTCTTGGCACAGGCAGTACCTCCAGAAGGCAATGGAACTGAACCCCATGCTACTGCAGAAATCAGCAAGCTCCCTGAACCTTACCTGCACCTCCCTCAGACTATTCCCCTCCAGATCATTGGTGCCTAGGTGGAACACCAAGTGTGTCCTCTCATCTTGCTGCTTGCCCCATGAGGGTATATTGGGCCTCACCTCTAGTGCTGTCATTCCTGGCATACACTCAACCCATACTGCACTGTATCTGCCTCCTTATCTCCCCCATCTGAGTCCGTTCAGTATTGAGTCCCCTATGAGCATGACCCTGCTACTCCTTCCTTTCTGTTTGCTCTTTTGATTTTCCAGTTTACACCCCTTTCCAGACATCTCCCTTACCTCCCTCTTCCCATTTTCCCCTTTGTCCGCCTCCTCCCCCTGAGTTCCACTCCCCCAGGACTACCTCCCTCGTTTCCCCCACTCTGATGCCACTACCAGCCCCACTACTACTAGCCTCACTATTCACAAGCTCTGACCCCTCCCTCTGCCCATTTCCCATCTCTCTGCTGCCTGAATCCCTTGTGTACAGGTACCCTCCTCCCTCCCCCTCCAGTGATCCTTTCCCTTACTAAGCATGGTGTAGGCTGTCTCCTTGTCTGTTCTGTGCAGTGTGTCCCCATGGAGAGTGCTTTCTCTCTCCCCTCTCTCTCTCTTTTGGGCTATTTCCCTCTAGTCTTCCTCCCAATGGTGCAGCCTCCATTTCTGAACATTCTAATTCATTAGCTCTTTCTCCATCCCCTATAATCTCCTTACAGCCACTCTCCTTGCTATCACCCTCCTCCAGTGTCCTCAGGAGTGCAAATCTGTTATCCTGCTTTGCTCCTCTGTTTTGCATCTTGCTTTTTAGTGTGCTCCCTCCAAATTCCAGGTGCTTGCTTTGCTTTTTTCAATCCTACTACCTGACACTCCCTCTGCTGCCCCTTGTCCTCTTCTTCTCCTGTACTTAAGTCACCTGCAGCCCACCTTGTGTTCCCCTTATCTCCTCTTGCCCCTCTGGTGCATCCTCTGGACCTACTCCAGTCCTCTCCCCTTCCTCTTGTGTCTTTCATTACACCTATGCCAACAACCCTTGTGGTCCCCCCATTGTCCCTCTTTTTTCCTCCGCCTAGCTGGTGCTCATTTTGGACTTACTCAACTCCACTCCTCTCCCTCCCCCCCACTTAGTGCACACCTCAACCACCCTTCCTCCTCTCTTAGTTGTGTAATCTGTCTGCACACCATGCAACCTCACAGCCTCCATGCAATATTCAACAACATGGCTATCCCACACCCACTGCACCCTACAACCCTCCCAAAGATTGCCTTTGCCCTAGTGGCCCAGAGACTATGCTCAGGACGTGCCTGAGCCCCTTTCTGGCCCCCTCTTCAGCTTCACTGCCCATCCATTTGAACCCTTAACCATACAAATAAGGAAAGAATGGCCCCTACCTCCAGACACTTAAAAATGTATTGTACTTATGATACTACTCTATGACTCTTTTGTACTTAAGATACTACTTGTACTCTGACTCAGTGGTACTTAAGATACTACTCTATGACTCTATTGCTAAGCAGTATAAACAATACTGAATTCCTAGTACTTAAGATACTACTCTATGACCCTATTGTACTTAAGATACTACTCTATGTCCCTATTGTGCTAAATAATATAGACAATACTGGTTTTCTTAAACATTTTCTGTACAGCAAATACTTATTCTATAATCTCAGCGTCAAACATATCAATTCTCAGTGTCAAACATTACAATTCTGGGATTCACAGACTACCTTGTTAATGACCGCTGACACCAGTTCTAAACTTCTCATGCAGCAGTATAATAAAAGTTATTTTAGCCCCTAGCATTTAGGGATTCCCTGCCAGTCAGCTGGTCACATTAAGTTTTGTCCCTGTGGAAATAGAAAGTCAGCTAGTGGCCTCTCCCCACACTCTACTGAACCCTCTCCACCTCCTTTCCCAATCTCCTGGTGGTAGCCTCCAATGGGCAGAGCCCAGCACTTCTATTTAATAGCTGGAGGAGGTGGGGGTGGGGTGGTGGGAGAAAATTCAGTTGCAGCACAGACAATCCAGTTGGGGGTTTCTGTTTTTATAGCAGAGCCCACATTTAAACTTGGAGTGTTTTTCTTAGCACACACTGATTGGCTCCAGGAGGGAGCCCAGTCTTGAATAGGGAGCCTTTGCTTCTTGCAGCAATGGCCGCTGACCCCAGTCCTCGTGGCTACAGCCACCCCAATACATTCTGCGGCTACAGCCATTGATTAGTCCTCCTATTGCCCCTGCCTCTGAGCAGGCTTCCTGTGGCTATGGCCACCGATCAGTCCTGTGGTAATGGTCACCGAGTAGTTCTTCTGTGGCTCCTGCCGCAAATTTGAAAATTCTGCCACAGCACAGAAAATCCAGTTGAGGGTTCTGCTTTTATAGCAGAGCCCACATTTAAACTTGGCACCTTTTTCATAAAACTCACTGATTGGCTCCAGGAGAGAGCCCAGTCTTGAATAGGGAGACTTTGCTTCTTGTGGCAATGGCCACTGACCCCAGTCTCCATGGCTATGGGAGCTCCCGATGTGTTCCACAGCTACAGCTGCCAATGAATCCTTCTGCGGCTCCTGCCTTTGAGCAGGTTTCCTGTGGCTATGGCTGCTGAGCAATCCTGCAGCTATGTTTGCCAAGCAGTCCTCCTGCGGCCCCTGCCACAGACTTGAAAATTCAGCTGCAGCACGTTTATCATTACATTATTTACTTACTTTATTTACTTATTTACTTATTTTATTTAATGTAATGGACTTTTATTTTTAGGGCCTAGTAGAAGGTTTTTGTATATGAGTAAAGGTTGCAGCCATGTTTGAGATAAAAATCAGGAAGTAAGTGGCTTATGAATTCTGCATGTGACTTGTGAGTTGCCCTGGTTGTCCAGAACATGTTTTTAGTCATTGGTAGATCTCTCTTAAGACAATGGCTGGAACCAAGTCTCAGCCAATCAGGACACAATGATTTCCTTGCCGATTTTACATTGTCAGGTACGAGGTGCCCAAATATTCCAAATCCAGTTCCAAATGCCATGCGTGACAATGTTTTGCATATTAGATATTTAGAATTCAGTTTTGTATACATTCTTGGTGTATTGTAGGTCTCTTACACCATGTAAACATGTGAGAAACAGATGAGAAACATTCAGCCTAATTATGTAATTAGAAATATTTCTGAGCTGAAATAAAATGTGTTGTTTACAGAATGAAGATTGTGTGCAATCTCATTACAAAGGAATTTCATTCTTATACAGTATCTCCTGTTTTTATGTGCATAGTAACTAATCTGTGCAAATGCAAGCACAGACTTTATTACAGTATTTCTTCTGCAATTTTGAAAGGTTAATTGTAGTGCTGAGCAATATTTTAATGTATTCTAATTTATCTCATCTGGATTCATTTCCTTAATAGCTTTGCATCTCTTTGCATTCATTAAAGTCCATTAATGTAAAGCCCAGTTAGAAAACAGACACGTTTGTTGCCAGTTTGGTTATTTTAATGTCTAACCTCATTGTTTTTCAAATGCCAAAATGTTTCAGAAAGATTTGACTTAAATGTCGCCTTACTGTGAAGGTAGACTAGCATATTCTTGCCATGACACAAAAAAGACAAGCTACAGATTATTGATAAGACTTTTTTTATTATTTTTACCTGGTTTTATTATGTGAGCCTTAACACACTCCTGAAGAGCCTATAATGAGGAAATAAAAATTAGGTAGCTTGTCTTCTGACATTAGAAATGTTAATAATTGGAAGAAGACTGGTGCCTCTATGGATTACGTGCTAAATGCAGTAGCTGTCTGCTGCTGCTGTTCATATCAGGTCAGAGGTGAAATACATTTGATGGTCTTGAATTTAATCCCAGTGGATAGGATTACACACTACTCTATCAAGAAACTTAATTTATTCACTTAAATATCTGTGATTAACTGAGTAAAGGAAATATATTCTAACCACAGTAGAAGGGTGAGCCTGAGGAAAACCCAGACTAAACCTGTTGGGTTGATCAACAGAGTACTGTATTTCTGTCCATCTTAGATTATTCTACTCTCACATCATTTAATGATTTTGACAAACACTCCTCTTTTTTTGAAAATTTAATTACCTAAGACAGCCCAAATGCAGATGCTATCATCTTGTTTTTAGTGATGTTTTCTATCTACCCAATAATATAGTTGCAACAATGTTGATAGCAAATCATTTTAGTTGATTAAAAGGGAATTATTCATGTACTCATTGGCAGCTCAGTTGGTGGCCGGCCATCGTGGAGAACAGAGGGCTGTGCCAGTTGCCAGCTTAGGTTCGAGATCGGGGGAGCGTGGTGGTGGGGCACTACCTATCAGGGTTGGGGGTCTGCTAGACAACAGGGAATGGGTCACTGTATTGTACACAAGATCAGGAATAGGGAGGGGATCCACTAGACACCAGGAAATGGTTTCAATTTAGTTTATAAGGGATTGGGATGGGGGCACACTGGACACTAGGACATAGTATTATTTTACAATACAGGGGATCAGGATGGGGGCACCACTGGACACCAGTGAATATCATTTTTTGATTGGGCATGGGTGCTGGTCGGGGGAGAGACCGCTAGACACCAGGGAAAGTTAAATTTTTCAGATTGGGCCAGCAATCAGCAGGGGGAGGGACCACTAAACACCAGGGACAATTTATTTTTTTACATCATCCTGGAAATCGGTGCAAGGGGGACCACTAGACACCAGGGAAAGTTAGATTTTTATCAACAGGCTGGTGATCAGTGGGGGAAGGGTGGCACTGTACATGAGGGATTACTGTGTTAGGGGTTGGGGGGACACACTTCCTCCACCAACCGCTAGGGTTGTGTGGGAGTATGTTGCGTTGTAGGGCGATGGTATTTGTGCTGCCCAAGGGGACCATGCAAAATGGCCTTGCGTGGTACAAATACTCTGAATATTGGACAGTGCCAATGTTCAGGTCCCTGCCCCTTAATTTGCATTGCACCCCGCTCTGAATATTGCCTGGGCACAAACCCTGTTTGCCTGTGTTACCTGGCCTTTTCAATATAGCACATCCACACAAAACCCGGTTTGCGTGGGCAAACTGAATTTTATTTTTATCATGTAAAATTTTATTAAGTTTATCAAGTATCTTAAGCCGTGAGAACAGCCCTCATACACCATGTATACACCATAGTCAAACATGCCCAGTACATACATAACTATTCTCAGGATACACCAGATTATCTACAAGTTTGTACTACAGATAATATACTTTAAGCAGGCATCTCCTAGAACAGGGTAAAAAGTAAACGCTCCTTCAGGCTTCATAGAATACGTCTCACACAGTGGGGAGACCAGTTGTCATAAGCCTTCTAACTAACTCAGAAAATTTGCTCTGGTCTAGTATCAGGGTTCCAAACACTGTCACCTGCCATCCAACAATATAAACATCTGCCAAGTAACAGCTAATCAATAATGCCCTATAAAGGCTAAGGTGAATGTCCATCGGATTAGCAGACAGAACAGAGAGGGCCATAAGGGTCCAAAAATATACAGTACTATGAAGTAGGGGTGGTGACAAGACCATACAACCGCATTCAACTAATATAATATAAATAGTCTATGCTGTCAATTATATTGAGGGGGGATTCTGAAATGGTGGGGGTGCAACCAAACAGATGTGGAAATGTAAATAAGCTCTCCATTTCTTGTAATATCTATTGAGTCGGCCCTTGGCTACCGCTGAAAGCCTCTCGAAATTAGCCAGCCTAGCCATGGCAGAGCACCACTGCAAAACCATTGGGAGTGTGGGTTGTCTCCAGCGTACCAGTATGGCCCTCTTAGCTTCCATCAAAGCCACTAGGACCCATGCTGCACTGGGGGGAATGTGGATTTAGTGCCGAAGTATCTCCCAACAAGAGGTAGTGATTTTGAATCTGGATTGGCTTACCTATTATCCAGGAGCAGTCCCCTAGGACTAGAGTCCAGAAGTTTTGCAAGGTAGGGCAGATCCAGAGAACATGGAGTAGATGGGCAGGGGAGGAGTGGCATCGCCAACACTGGTCCTGCGGTAGGATCTTCAGGTTATGCAGTATTGCTGGGGTTTTATTCCATCTTAAAAGAATTTTCAATTGTATTAATTGGATCTTAGAGTCTTCATAGGCTGTATGAGCTGCTCTGATGCATAGCGACCATTGTTGTTGGGATACAGGGTGAAGGAGGTCCTTTTCCCAGGTGGCCCTACTGGTGAGAGTAGTATCTGGTTGGGCATCTCTAATTGTCTTATAGAGAGTACTCGCTAACCCCTGGCCTTTTAAGGCTAAATGGAGAACTCTCAGACAGTCCCAGGAGTTTTGTGATGAGGGGGGCTTTGAGAAGAGAAGAGAGAGCACTCCTCAACTGCAAATACTTCCAAAAGCCTGAGGGTCCCAACCGATATCTATCCCAAATCTGTTCAAAGAACATTAGGACATGAGAGCTTGGGAGTAGTAGGTCCCCTAAAATTTGAATGCCCATCGATGCCCAGTGGGACCAAGAGAGCAGCTTATGGTCAACTGTAATGAGGCGGTTATTCCATAATGGGGCGTACCTAAGTGGAGGGTGGTATTCTGCTTTCGGGACCCCAGTAATAACCATCGCCCTTCGCCATGTTCTACATGTTTCTAGCATAATAGGGGTGAGTCCACTTGCCACCTGCTTTACGTCAGAGAGCAGAGAAAAAAGGGTGTTGTCCACTGACAAGGAAGCCTCTAGGGTTACCCACTGTGGAGGGGGGTGAGATGAGGGGTGAACCAGGCTGTAGCTTGAGCCATTCTGTAAGCCAGGTGGTATCCCTCAAACCAAGGAAGACCCAGCCCACCTGTAGTCCAATGTGCATGGAGTTTAGACCGTCCCCACCTTGGGGCTTTTCCCTCCCATAAAAAAGGAGTGACTAAGTTATCTAGGGTCTTAAATAATTTTGAGGGTAGAGGAATGAGAAGATTATTCAGTAAATATGGCACTCTAGAGAACAGAAACATTCTGATGGCTTCTACCTTACCTTTAAGGGTGAGCCAAAGCTGTTTCCACTGCTGGACCTCTGCCGTTAAAGAGGCCAGCAGGGGGGAAAAGTTTGTGGACTCTAGGTCTTTCCAAGCCATGGTAATAAAGACCCCTAGATAAGGGAAGCCTCGAGGGGCCCAAGTAATATCAGTGCCGGAGAGACATGATCTGGTACAGGCTCATTTAAGGGGGACAGGATGGTTTTCTTCTGACTTACCGTTAGCCCTGAGAGACAAGCAAATTCCTGTAGAATTGCTAAAAGTGGGGTAATGGAAGATTGGGGATTAGAGAGTGTAAGGAGCATGTCGTCCACATAAGCGTTAACCAGCTACATCGACCCTTTTATGGGAACACCTGTTATATTAGGGGAGTTTATAAGTTTCCTAATTAGGGGGTTCAAAGCAATAAGGAAAAGAAGAGGGGAATGGGGCAGCCCTGCTGGGTGCCTCTTTGTAATGGAAAGGGAGGGGAGGTATCTTTATTAGTGACAACTCTGGTTGTGGTGCAATGGTACAATGTAGAGACCCATGAACAAAAATCTGGCCCAAATCCATATAGCGTGAGGACTTTGTGAAGGAACTCCCATTCTAGGGAGTCAAATGCTTTGGCAAAGTCTATTGCCAAAGCAGTCATTGGAGTTTTAGATTGTAGTGCCATCCACTTAAGGTTCAAAATAAGACTCAGGTTGTCTGCATTCGATTTCCCCTTTAAGAAGCCGGTTTGTGAAGGATGAATTAAGGTGGGCAGAATTGAAGCTAATCGGTTCGCTAAAATTTTGGCTAGTAGTTTGATGCCTATGGGGAGGAGCGAAATAGGCCAAAATTTGCACAGAGGAGGACATCAGATGATTTTTGGGGGATAAGGGTTATTAAAGCCTCACACATAGTCAAAGGGAGCAAGGTGTCTTTTTGGGCTTCCTGCAGTGCCTGTAGAAGTGGATCAGTAATGTGGTCTTGGAGTAACTGGTACAGTTCTACTGATACTCCATCCGGCCCAGGAGCCTTTCCCTTCACCATCTGGGATAGTGCATTTCGAAGTTCTTCCGACGTGATGGGGGCATCTAACTTATGCTGCTGAGCCTCCAAAATTCGGGGAAGCGGGGTCCCCTGACACATAGTGCCTAATCGAAAGGAGAGCTCATCATCTGAGAGAGTACTCTGGGAGTGGTAGAGCTCCCGATAGAAATTTTGCATCTCTGCATTGATGGCCTTTGGGGCCATAAGAAGTTCTCCCCTCTTGTTCCTAAGCACCAGGATTCTAGAAGAAGTCTGCTGCTTCTGTAAATGATGGGCAAGTAGCTTCCCTCCCTTGTCCCTACCTTCCCATACCCTATGTTTTCCCTGGGTCATCTGCCATTCCGCTTTTCTATTTAACAGCACATTAATCTGATATTTTAGACCTGTAATAGGAGCCAAAAGTGGAGAATTTAGCAGGTTCTGAGGGGAAACTTTAAATTGATTTTCTAGTTTTGCTAGTTGGTCCTTAGGTCCTGAAGATGCTTTGCACGCTCCTTGTTTTTAGCAGCTACATAGGAAATGACTCTCCCTCTTGAGACTGCCTTAAAGGCTTCCCATACCGTGGTCGCCCTCATCTCTCCAGGGGTGTTCAAAGCGAAGTATTGGCGTGTTTCCTCCTTTATGTACTCCCGAAAGGTTGCATCTTGTAACAAGAGGGGGTTGCATCTCCATCTAGTGGATGGGGGACTTAGACCTGGAGGGGGAAAAAGTGAATGCAACAGGGGCATGATCACATATCAAAATGTTCCCTATGGTCACATCACTTACATCTGGTATAGCAACATGGTTAACTAACCAAAAGTCTAGTCTATTATGGGTACCGTGCACATTGGAGTAGAAGGTATAATCGCACCCCTGCGGGTGGCTATTTCTCCATGTGTCTCCTAGAGACCACTCCGACATCAGTGTATTCAAGGTGGCTAAGACTTTGGGATGGGATTGCGGTGTAGGAATGGATTTGTCTATGAAAACATCAAGTACCAAGTTGTGATCACCCCCCCCAACAGTATGGGAATCTCTGCTTTCTCTTCCAAGAGGTCTGTTAAAGCTTGGTTCAGTTTGGAATATGGGTCCTCAGAATCCATGTTAGGACCATAGAGGTTGGCTACTATAACTTTGCCACCTGGGTAGGACAACCTGGCCGCTAGCCATCTCCCCTGAGTGTCTTGATGCTGGATTTTGACTGACCATGGACCCAATCTCTGAAGGAGAGTGACAACTCCCCTTGATTTTGTAGTTGCACAGTTAGACAGGACTGTACCTACCCATAACTTCTTTAACCATTGGACCGTCCAGCTGATGAGGTGCATCTCCTGGAGCAGGGCCACATCAGTCCCCATAGAGTTTAAGAATTGTAACACCTTAGTGCGCTTCGCCGGGTGATTGAGCCCCCTGATGTTCCAGGAGATGCACCTCCACCCCCAAGGACCCCTTGCGGTCACTACCATAAAGGAACACCCTCAGCTACTTGTAAAAAATATAGAGAGTAGTAACCCTGCAGGAGGCCCTAGTTATACACAAGACAACAAAAAATAGGGTAACCTGTAACTGCAGGGTATAAAGGCAGACTCCAGTCGAGAGAACTAGTAAGGGGTAAAATAGACAGCAGCGTATGGTCTTGCCTAACTCAGGTAAATACCTAGACAGAACAAGAATAGAGACAAAGCAGAGTTATCTATCTTAACAATAGTTACAATAAAACAGAAAGTTGTCAAAAAACAGTAAGCTAAATGGGGCATTGAAAACACCATGCCATGAGCAGTTCTCTGCATGGGCAGCATCTGCCATTCTGGCTACCTGTCTCCTACATGGGATGTAGTTTCCTCCCCCCCCAGCTGGCAAAAAGGGCAAAAAAGGGGTAGCCGTAAGGGGGCCCCCCCTCACCCTTGCTTCCCCCTTCCCCTGGTGGAATGGCATAGTATGGAAATGTACGAATTTGATGCCTGGAAATCCTTTTAGTAAATATAGAGATATACTGGGGAAGTCCACTATATTGTAGTAAGAGCATGTTTTGAAAGATATAAGTGGCAGCTCACTTTTTCTAGGAATTAAATCTTAGTAGGGAGGGCACTAGTATGTACTAGTATGTGGTTGGGAGTTTATCCAATTACGGGTGGCTGACAGAGCCCCCTCCCACGCTCCTCCTTTCCCCAATTCCCTACCTGGACGACTTAAGGTCGCCAGATAAGCCTAGACTCTCCAGTTTTGGTATTATGGAGTCAGGCTGGGTCGGGTCATCATCATCTACTAGGTGTAGCCTTTCCCATTGCTCTCTTGTGGTGCCTGAAGCAGTGTGGCTTATAGGGGTCTTTTACCTCTACTTACACGTTCACCTCGGCTCCACCAATGTAGTTAGGTTTAGGAATCCAAGATAAATAATATTGTTTTAGCTTACTGTTTACCGAGGACAACATCCCCCAGAAGCCTCTGGGAGTCCAGGAATCATATGCCTCAGGGAACTATTAGAAAAGGAGACGCAGCACCAGGGGACAAGAATACGGGTCGGATAGGTTCACCGAAAAAGGAGTCCCCCCAGTAGTAAACAGCTATGGGCTCCATATCCTATGGGGGACAAGATGAGTAAAGCTGGGACTGATACTTCCACCGACCAGGAAGCGCCAACTGATAAATCACACAACAATACCCGGAGAGATACTGCTAACTTACTGCCAGCCAGGCAAAGGCAGTGCTCCAGAAGTCCTCACTCCTCGATGGTAAAAGGCGCAACAGAATGACCTTCTGCTAAGCAACCTAGAGCCACTTCCTCAACCTGGAACAAAGCTAGTCAGAAGGATCAATCAGACAAAGAGGCCACTATACCCTTAGAGGATCCGACTCCACTGGACTGGGCATCTGAAATGCAAGTTTATGAGGAAGAAGCCGCGGCAGCAGATGGCTTGTTAAAACTGGGCTTGAAGACTTTTGCAGAAGCAGTTGCCTTGGGTGCCAGCTCCACTGGCTCTGGACAAACTTGTAAATCAGGGGATGCCATGATGCACTCTGACACCTAGAGTATCCCAGCCTCGCTTGAGGGTGCTTTCAAATGGGTGAATGCTCCCTGTGATCTTCTGGGGGATGTTGTCCGCAATAACATGCCCGCCAGTGGGCCTGAATCCAGGCTTCTGCATCTCTCAGGGATTCTGCAAGGAAGGACTGACCATTTCTATTCAGGTACAAAGCAGTGAGGCCCTTGAAACGATATTGCACTGCATGAGCTGCAAGGATTTTTTTAAGGGGATTATATGATCTATGTTTCACTGCCCCCTCTTGTGTAAAATCTCTGTAGAAAGATATGGTGTTCCCCTTCCATTCCAGCTCCCCCAGCTCTCTAGCTGCCCGCAGTAGAGGTTCTTTGACCGAGAAATGCAGTAGATAGGCAATAATGGTACGTGGGCCTTTGGTATTGTTAGGGTTGCCAAAGACACGATGGGCCATCTCTACCCCAATTGGATCCTTCCATCGGTCACCCAGGAGCTGTGGTATCCAGTCATTCAGGAATCTTTCCATGATTGGCCCTTCAACTCCTTCAGGTACTCCTAAGACTTGTATATTATTCCTTCTACTTTGGTTTTCCTGGTCCTCTGCTCTATACCATAACTGGGATAGCTTGGTCTCATGGCCTCAAAGCCTCTGCAGTGCATGGAGGTGCTGTTTCTCTAACTCTTCTGTCCATTGCTCTAATACATTTTGCTAGTCCTCTAACCTGCGCACGTCTGCCACATTAGTGGAAAGGGAAGCACCAATTGTGTCCACTCTACTCAATAAGGTCTTCAACATTTTAGTGATATTTGCTAGGGCTTTGCCAACTTCCATTTGACTGAGAGAAGCTGGGGTATCTTGGTGAGAAGCTTCAGCCATACTGCCACTTGCGACCTCCGTGCCTGCCTACCCCTCCTACAGCCTAAAAATAACAGGTTCAGCGTCTTCTCCTTCAACGGGGAACAGCAATAAACCCCACTGGTACTAGAATCCTTGTCAAACTTGCTCCAGTAATCACTTCGGGGGGGAGATCAGAACCACAGCAGCTTCGATCCCACTAAGGGCCGGGGGAGAGAAAGTACGACAGCACTGGTGTACTGAGCTCGGGCCTATACGGCCTACTACTGTGCATCGGCTCCAGAGTATCAGAGACCCGTCAGATGCCGGCTAAGAGCGTGGCTTACATGAGTTACATCTCGACGGTGTTGACAGAGGCGGAGGAAGGTGTGTGGGGTAGCTCAGGTAAATTCAGTCCAACATTTAGGACATTTTGACCGGTTTTCCCATCAGGCTGGGGCAGAGCTAAATTTTTAGGCAGCCATCTCCTCCAGGTCCAAGCCACGCCCCCCGGCAAACTGAATTTTATGTATGTTAATGTTTTGATTACTTGTTCGTAACTTCCATGTCAGTTCATATTGTGATGGTCACCATATATTTGATCCCTAACATACAAGTTATTCTTTTTATAGCAAATCTGTAAATGGCGTTCATACTCTCACACATTTTTGGATATGCACATTGTCAGGGATAATGTCAATACTGTACTTTACCTGTATTTGCCCTTTTTTTTAAATAAAAAACTCAGTAAAGTTTTTAACTACATTAACTACAAAAGAAAAATAATTAAATCTAAGTACAGAAAAAAAGATTACCACACTTTTGTACCCTGAAAACAGGTAGAGATATACATCTCAGTTCCTTTGTCAACTGCGACACAGAGGGGATAGAGTGCCTTTAAACAGAAAGTTGTGGTGCCTTTATATAAGGTGAACAAAGAGGAAAATCTAGAAGAGATTTGCAGGACGTTATGGAGCCATTAGGGCAGACAATAAGGAATATGCAGTGCAAGGTATGTTAATGAGGCACTGGATAAAAGCTCAGCTATGGTAAAAGCAATGGGAATCGAAAAGATGTAGCGCAACCCTGGGGTGGGGGTGTGTGACTTTGAATCCCAGCTAAATAGAGCAGTTTTGGATCTACATACTGGGGCACTGGATTTTACAGGTTTAAATGACCAGCTGTACATAGACCATCCAAAAAATGAGTAGGCCTTTTGCCCCATAACTGTCTCCACAGCAAATAACATAGGGGACATTCGGGGTAATATTTACTTCCAAATGTGGAATACTAATTGTGCAGCCTCTCCCTTTGTTTCATGATATCTTCATGAACTAATGAGTGAGCTATAGAGATGCTGGTGCAATATTTAAAAAAAAATAACAGTTTTACCATTTGCACATATCTTGAGTTCCCACATAGTTAGAAAAAAATACTACAAGTTTTGTAAAAGTGTACATTATGTATGTTTCTGTCATTTACCTGTTTTGTTTGCTGTTTATTTTCAGATAACTGTGGAACCTTTGATTTTCCACTCTTCTATAGATTTCTCTTTTCCATTATTTTATTATTGAAGAAATTCCCACAAAAACAATTTGTCATCTCTTAGAGTTCATCTGCCTCTGTATCTTATTCCCTACTTAAAATTATAATGCTCCTTTGTAACATCACAGTTTGTTGCCATGGGAATACATGTGATGTCACAAGTAGAGTATTATGACATCTAGTTAGGAAGAAGCAATAGGAGCTGATGAACCCTCAAGGACCAACTATCTTGTTTTCTATGCATATATCCTCAGTAATAAATAACAGGGATAAGAAATACAGAGCTAATTAAGCAATAATTCATGACAAGGAGTGTGTTGTGCTGGGATAACATCATGCCTCAGGTGACTGAGCAGAAAGCCACACTTTGAGTGTGTCCAACACCCAAGAAGTGATGTTATCCCACCAGAATACACAACCTGAAGTGCATTATAGTGATTATACAATGACTCATTTAGTAGTTGTAGTAGCAGTAGTACCAGTCATTTATTCTTGACATCAAGAAAAAGATAGCCCAATTGAGCAGAGGCTCGTTTGCAATGGGATCCATCATTCACACAGCATACACAACAGTATCAAAAACTTTGTATGACACCATTAAAAAGGAACAAAATTATCTTCAAACTTTCATAATTTAAGGAAAGTGCAGATTATTGCAATGATAGATTCTAGGCAATGTTATGTAATGTAAATTGCCTAGCTAACAACAGCTTTTAGACTAAGTGAATTCACTTGTAAACCAAGTTTTTATTGAACTCCATGAGATTTTCTCTTTTAATTTAAAAAAATTGTAGCAGATCATTCAAGGCTCTGGGTCCAAAACTTACAATAGCAGAATTCCCTTTTGCTGTTCTTAATAGTGGGACTTCGAGTTCCAACATTTGAGCTGTCTCTTGTCCATTTTGTGGTATGCAAACTTGAAATAAATTATTTAAGTAGGGTGGAGGTTTTTGCAATATATTCTGATACATTAAATACAAAATATGCAAATGTCTGCATTCAGTCAAGCTTATCCATCCCAAAGATTGATACATGAGACAGTGGTGTGTTAACTGAGGGATGTCCAGGATGAAACAGGCAAACCAGTTTAAAACTAAATCCAGCCTGTTTAGTTCCCTTCTGAATGCCCTCCCATTAACCGCATCCCCATAATCAAAGAGTGGTATTACCATAGTATTAACAATTTGTTTTCTGGCTTCTATAGGATGCATCTCTGAATCCTGTAGAGGGCTCCAAACTTAGCATTTAATTTTTTGATCAAGCCATCTATATGCACATCCTATCTAAACTGGGAATCCAGACATACTCCAAGATATTTATAGGAGTTTACTTGCTTTAAAATTGAGTCTGTTTTCATTATAACTTGTAATGTTTGATGATATTTATTATTTTTGTTGCCAAAAATCATTACCTGAGATTTGTTATCATTCAATCCTAATTTATATGCTTTAAAATAGTCTTGCAATCTAGCAAAGTCCTTTTGGAAATTAATCTGGATTTCTGCTACTGATGTACTCTCTAGATATAAAACTATATTGTCTGTATACCAATGGTGCTGGGCCTCCATTATAAGAGGCCCAATTCCATTTGTCTACAAACTAAACAAGACTGGTCTCAGCACTGACCCCTGGGGAGCTCCTGATCTGATGTAATCAAGCTGGGATATGACATTTCCTAATGAGACTGCAATATTTGTACCTCTCCAACAAGTATTCCCTGAACCAGTTTAAGGCCACCTGGTCAAGGCCAAGCTTCTCCAATTTACTTAATAGTACAGTGTGGTCCAGGGTGTCAAATGCCTTAGACATGTCAGTAAATATGGTGACGACCAAGAGGCCCCTATCCGTGGCCAATTGAATATCAGTTGTTACATTTACCAAGACAGTAGAGGTGCTTTGTCTTGCATGAAGACTGATTAATTTGGGTTATATATATTTTGTTTTTCCAGAACATTTTTCATTTGATTTCCAATTGTCTTTTCAAAGATTTTCGATAAGATTGGGAGAATAGATATTGATCTGTAGTTGTGAATATCTTATTTTGAACCAGATTTGTATATTGGGATCACATTGGCTTGTTTCCATGCTTTAGGATATGAACAAGCAGTTAAGGATAGGTTAAAAATATCTGTTATAACATGGGCTATTACACAGGAGGCTAATTTTTGAAAATGTGTTGGTACATTATCCAATCCAATTGCTTTCTTCTCATTCAGTTTCAGCAACTCTTTTAAAACTAAGTTTGGATCAACAAGGTAACATGAAAAATTAGCTTGTCCTGTCTTCTCTGTAAAATTACCTGTCTTCATTTCCTTTGTCTCCTCTGCAGATGTGCCCATATTTATAAAAAAAAATAATTAATTTCTATCTGCTACATAGCTTGAAATAGGAACCTGTTTTGCATCAGTTTTAAAGGACCCTGACAATTCATGGGATTTTTGTCATTTTAGACTGAAGAACCATCTTCAAAATCTGTGTGGATCATTAACATTTCCAGCACTAAGATGCTTATTGAAATAAGTGGCTTTAGCTTTGTTTATTTCTTTAAGATAAAAGTTTCTAAGTTGGCAGTATTTGTCACATGCTGATTTTGTATTTAATCTTTTTGCTTGCCTCCAAGATCCATCCCTATTTTTATGATGTAAACTCAAGGTCCATATATACCATGATGCATTGTTATATTTTACTTTTTTCTTACAAACAAGGGCATGTTGAATACATACTGATATAAAATCAGTATGAAAATAACTCCATGCACTATGTGTGGGGTAAGACCCAGTCTAGCACAATTTTTTCCCTTTAAGTCAATCATAAATTTTATATAGTCAAAGTTTTTCAATGAATGCTATCCCTTTAATCGGAAACTTGGCACCCTGTACTGACTCAGGGACCAACTCATCCTTGAAGCCAGGCTCTCCATAACTACCAGTGTCCTTCTACCCAACCTGACCTTTGCAGCCCCTATTATACAGGGCATGGCTAAACAAGAGATTACCAGGATGCAAACCCTATATAATAAAATAGCTCATTTCACAACCTTAGACCACCCGAGATGTCACCACTGTGACACTTTGGCCAATCTTCGTTGGTCCACATTGGTCGCCCGCCTCCAACACCCCTTGCTTGTCCAGGCCTACAAGCTTCTCAAACCCCACGCTCCACCAAGCATTGCCGGGACCATAACCCTCAAACACAACCCAAGAAACCTAAGGACCTCAGATAGAACGCTATTAGAAGTCCCTAGGGTAAGGACAAACACTGGCGGAAGATCCTTTTCCTCCCAAGCAGCCTGCCAATGGAACAAACTCCCTCCCCAGGTCCAGGCCTCCTCCTCACTCATGAACTTCCGCACCAGGCTTAAGTCCTATCTGCTGACCTCAAGCGCATGCCACTGTCATGGCACTTAAAGCTCCTAAGATACTCCCCTCCTCTTCAACTCCCATCTCCTAGCTTAACCTTCCTACTACCTGCCTTATACAGACTGCTCACCAGAGGCCACGTATAATCCCTGAATAAACTATATGCAAAGTACTACCAATTACTTACATGTCATGATGATAACCATGCCTGTACCTATGCATGCATCCACTGCTTTTCTTTTACCGTGCCTGTAAGCCATGCCTGTATCCACTGCTTTTCTTTTACCATGCCTGTAACCATGCCTGTATCCACTATTTTTCTCTACTGTAACCACCTCATGATGTAACTCACAATGCATCAAATGTTCCTTATGTCCTTGTTCATTCTTATAACTTGTATTGTTATCCCGGGTCACCCCTGAAAAAGGGACCTTTGGGGCTCAGTGGGCCTACCTGGTCACCAAAATTTAATAAATAATAAATAAATAAATAATTGAAATTTTCCTATTTTTTTAATCTGTTTTCTGAATATAAAGAGTGACCTGGTGGTCACTAAAGGAGTCTGGTAGAACTCCATTCTGATATAATTTTCTGGATCTATAGTCAAAATAAAATCCAGTACATTAGAAAGATTTGCATCCCTTGGATTTAATCTAGTGGGTGAGTCAATTAACTGGATGAGCCCTATTCCCAAAGAAAGATCAAGCAATTTACTGCTCAAGGGGATTGAGGGCCAGTCCATATTGAAATCATCTAATAACAATATATCATTACTAGATCTGTGTTGATACAAAAAGTTCTGTAATTTAGAGAAGTTGCCTCCATCGCCCTTAGGTGGTAAGTAACAGCCCATAATCAATATGGGCTTACTATAGGGTGGTCTTGGATCAAGAGCTAGTTTTTCCATCCCAGTGGTTTTTACATGATTACAATCAATACATGATAAGTTTAAATTAGTCTGCCCATAGATCATAACTCCCCCTTCCCTTTTATTTCGATCCTGTCTCCACATTTGGTAACCGGGAATTGATAGATCCATGTCCCCACTTTATTATTTAAACATGTTTCTGTAATAACAACCCCACTAGGATTAATTTCCAACATTCATTCTCTCACAGCACTCATTTTAAGTACTAAGCTATGAACATTAAAATGAATAAAACTAATTCCCCCTTTTTTTAAGATATCAGCAGTTACATCTGCAGCTGACTAGGGGCCTGGACTTAACTGAACATCTCCAGCTAGTAAAAAGAAAGGGACAAAAGACTGAAAGTACATTTAAAATTAGATTTATAATTGTTTTCATGGCTGCAGTGGGCGTAGCCCTGCAGACATCTTTCAAGTACAGTAGAGAAAAGGGAGCTTATTGGATACAGAAATGACTTTTTAGATAGTTGAGGTGAATGGCAATCACTGTGCATTCACTGCACTATTTTGTCTGCTGGTCCTGGTGGAACACAGTCCATTCATGCAACACAAGTTCAAGGCTGAACCAATGCTTTCCAACTTCAGTGACTCATAGGCTCAAAATCTGGGACGTGCTCTGAACTACTTTTCAGCTTCTCCTCCCTAGGTCTCAGAAGACACAAGAAGGCTCTTTGAGACCCAGTCTGAGGTTTCACCCTTACACCTTGCAGTTTACATTGTCATCCCCATTGTACAACCAGATCCCATACTGCTGAAGCACCAGAGTCTCATCAATCTCCAACAGCCCATTAATCCACATAAACCATTTCATTTAAAGGTTGTATTTATGGAGCTGCAGCCAGCTGGTGCACTTCCTACTCCAGGAACCCAACATAAGGCAGGAGCAGCAGCACCCCTACACTATAAACAGAGTGCGACACCAATATTCACTCAACATTGCTACTCCTCACCATCATTGACTACATTGTTCCACTATATACTAACATACTAAAAGCCAATAGAATAGGCCTTATGGTCTATCGTGTCTGCTCGGTAGCCAGCCCCCTACTGGGTGCTCGGTTCTCTGTCCCCCCACCGCCAGAGAGGGTCTTCCATGGCTTCAGTTTCCCCCTGTACCTCTCCCACCCCCTCTTGAATCCCTCTACTGTGCCCTTTTCCACCAGTCTCCAGGGCAGTGCATTCCATGGCTCCACCACCCTCTCAGTGAAGTAGTGTCTCCTACACGCCCCTGTAATTCCTCCAGCTTCCACTCATGCCCCCTGTTTTTTTCCCCCTTCTTAAGCCTGAACACCTCCTTGGCTCCACCCATGTTGATCCCCTTTACATATTTAAAGACCTTTATCATGCCCACCATCCCTCCTCTCCTCTAGTGCATACAGGTTGAGCTCCTCCAGTCTCTCCTCATAGGTCCTACCCCCCATGCCCCAGATCATCCTGGTCACCCACTTCTGGACCCTCTCCAGCAGTGATTTGTCTCTCTTAAGGTGTGGTCTCCAGAACTTCACACAGTACTCAAGACATGGCCTGATCATGGCATTATACAGAGGGAGGATCACCTCCCTCTTCCTGGAGGTAATTCCCCTGGCTATGAAGCCCAATATCCTGTTTGCTTTTTCTGTGGCTCTTCAACAATTCTCAGTGTTATTCATTTTGATGTCCACCACCACCTCCTCCAGGTCCCTCTTGCCCGACGAGGCTTGCAGTGTGACCCCCTGCAGGGTGTATGCATGCCCTAGGTTTCTTTTACACACTTCCCAATTTACCTTGTCAGCCCCATCATACAACCAGACCCCATGCTGCTGAAGCATTAGAGCCCAGCACACAGCTGCTTTTATTTTCATTGAGAAAAAAGTCCTGGGCCCTGCTAATTAGTCAACTTAATAAGACAACAATTTTTATGTTGTCTAGCACTGCTGCTTTTATTTTCATTGGGGGGAATGGGCCCTGCTAATTAGTCAACTTCCAATGATAGCACTTTAGATGAAACTGCAGCCCTATATGATGTACACCTTGGCACTGCTGTAAGACCCAGAAACATGCATCTGTAACAACTGCTGTTCTTAAGCTGCAAGCATCCAGATATTTTGTGTTTCAACATCTACCACCCCTTACAGGGACACCCACTTAAATAACTCCCCCATCTGCCTTGTGTTTTTTTATGTTACTCTTTGTATTGAACTTTTCAAACATAAGATAGTACAACAATACAGTAACCAAATTTAACTGAAATACTAAAAAAGCACACCAGAAACAAATACAGTGTGGATTAACAAGAGCTACTCAGAACATACAGGGTGTTAACAAGAAGCACAAACATAATACAGGGTCACCTAATGTATCCTGATGTTTGCCTTGGTTTTTGCAGCAGTGACACATTTAGAACCTTAAAGGGAGTGTCCAAACTCTGTAGTGAGACATTTGTGGCATGTTATAGATCTAGTTTTATGTGCTTCCAGTGGTGCAGAAATTCTTAGAAGTGACTGAAGCTATGGTACAAAGTGTACAAAGTAAAATTAGATTATGTATTTTTTGGGGGGGTGGAGGGGGTATTTAGTAAAGCTTTTTCACTGATTTGGTTTACCTTATTACCAGTTTGAGTTGGGAAAGGTACACTGACTGGCACCTCATTTCCAAGTGTGACCCTGGAGCACAGGAAGGTTAAGTATTCTCAAGTCACACAGTATACATTTGATAAACTCAATCCCATATCCACTGCAGTCTCTGAGTTTGCTGCTTGGTGCTTTAATCTCTAACATATTGCCTCCCACATATCAAGGGTCCAGATATTGACCACCATTAGAATACTGACTCTCAAACTTGTGACCTTGAAAGTATTGAATGTATAGAAGTTTATTTACTTATTTGAAAGCCTACTGTGTAGAAGCAAAATTCAGAAATAGTAAAAATGCTGTATTTCTGTAAATTTTAAATTTTTATACAAAAAACAAATTTTTTACAATGTATAAATGTTGAAAGTTAATTGTTAATTGAATGCAGACATGATTGTCAGCTTTCTCTCATCGGTCTTCATTAGTAGAATATACAATTGTGGTTAGAACAGACTAGTGGTTGTTCTGTCAAGTCACCGATAGCACACATTGAAGAAAGACTGGGTAGAATCTGAAACCGTCCTGTGCACAGCTTGCCGGCTCGGGAATTCATGCAGCTACTACAAAATCATAAAGAGGTTCTGGTAAAAGTTGGAATGTATGAATGGCCTGACTGAATTGTGCAAATCTGAAATGCAAAACCACCAGAATCAATGAAAAAACACATAGCTTTTCACCTATTCTGAATTTTCCCACTGTAACTCTGGCTATTAGCAGAACACAAAAAACATTATTTTTCTAGTGTTGCGTATAACATAAATAAACAAACAAACTTCCACAGCTGGGTAAAAAGAGTTATTTGCAAGGCTAGAAAAAAGGTGCAGGCTAAACTTGAACAATCAAGGCCCAGTTCAAATGTTCACTGATTTATTCATTGCAGCATTAACAGTTGCCCTGCCAAATACTCCGTTCCCCCTGCAGGATCAAAAATGACAGATGGTTGTTGTTTTTTTCACTCTGCAGCCAGCAATGGACACAGCACTGCTGGCAGCAACCTCTGAAATTAGAGAAAGTAAGGGCACCACAATACTGAGGTGCAACAGAATCTGCTCTGAATATACAACTTTCCACAAATCCTGCCAATCCAACTTGGGGATGGCAATCCTGAAAAGGGTTGTTGGCTCTATTATTTGAGTCCTTAGGGAAAACTGAAAATGGATAAACAAGAAACTCAGCAATCAATTCTACCTGTGCCCAGCTCTGTCTCATTTTTTATGGCTGCAGTAGGTGGAGCATGCAGACACTTTGCATGTACAAAAGGAGTGATGTCATGTTTTCTGTCCATGGAACTGACTGAAGGTGTAAATAGTCTCCTCCACCTTACCCTCCTCCAAGTAATGTTTTCTGCCCTCAAATAAATATGCTTTCATGTTAGTCAATGGTTGCAGGGTACTATTTTCTTTCTTAAATGGACAGTACAAGAACTTGAACCTGAGTAGTGTGAGACAGCATTAGTTTTTTTGGGTGAGTAAGATCCACCCCAACCTCCACCCGAGAAGCTCCTAAAGACCCACCCCCACTTTTTTTGGATTCGTGTGGGAGGAGCATGAGATGGATCTATCATGTTGGAACAACTGACTACCAGACCTGCCTGGGGAAGTAATTAAAGGAAAACTCCATGTTAAAATCAGAAAAAGATGTCTTATCCTTTTTTTTTTGTTCTAACCTCTTTCCAGTGTGGTTTTTTTTCCCCCTCTGGCTGTGAGAGTTTTTTTTTTCAGACTTTCCATGGATGTTTTATTGCCCCTGGAGGTTGACATTCTGGTTTCTTTTATGGCCTCTTGTCCCAGACAGTCTTCCCAGAGTGCCCTTTGATATGATATCTAATCACCCCTGTAGAAGGCCAGAGTCTTGTTACAGGGTCTGTCACAGCTCAGCCACAGAGTGAACACTGCTTACAGAGGAGACACACTGCTAGATTTTGAGTGAGTTTAACCAATAATAATTTTTGATACAGTATTGGTACCTTATTCAACTGTGTTCTGCTGTGTGTGTGTGTGTGTGTGTTTTAATCATGCCACTTGTTACAGTGGTTTTGTCTGCACTCATCTGGCTATTCCTCTCAATCCCTTTCAGTGTTTGCACCAGTTCTAAGTAACAACAAATCACCTTATAGGTTGTTAGAGTATACCATGAAATGAAATATGCAGAATTGGAAAGTTTTATATAAACTAGCCTGGAAACATCATGGAGCTCATCTGTTTGTAATACAAGTTAGTGTTTGCCTCTCAACAATGCTACTTTACACACTCCCCCCCTTTGCATAATGCCTGAGAGCTAGCTAACTGGGGTTTCTGTAAGACAACAGCTACTAAATAGCTCTAATTCACTATTTTTGTTTTCTATGTGTGTCAGGTCTAGCTAGCAGGAGTGTTTCAATTTTTAAACTTTTAATTTTATTAAACTGTACACAACTATAAAAGCACAGAAACTGCCCAGATCATCTATGCTATAATTAATAAAGACTCTAGCTGTTTTCTTACAGAAACCCCACTCAGTTAGATTTCAAGTATTTGCTAAACTGTAAATGTAGGTATCATTATCAACATCTATTGCCAGTTAGTGCTGATTTTGCTCTGTGATAAGATTTTCTTTTCTTTTTTTTTTTTACAAATGAAGTGTATGGTATGAAGCTGCAGCCTAGAAACTGCAAAATACTTTGAAGTCAATTTTTCTCCTGTGTGTGGTATGGCATGAAAGCAATATGATGACAGTAACTATTTCAGCTACACATTTGATTCCTTATTACAATGGTTCACTGCAGTACACATTTAGTGTTCATAAAAATATATGTTTTATCCTTTTTTTCTTTGTTTTAACCTCTTCCCAGTGTTTTATTTCCCTCTGGCTGTGAGAGTTTTTTTTTCAAACTTTCCATGGCTGTGTTATTGCTCCTGGAGGTTGCCATTCTGGTTTCTTTTATGACCCCTTGTCCCAGACAGTCTTCCCAGAGTGCCCTTTGATATGATATCAAATCAACCCTGTAGGAGGCCAGTGTCTTGTTACAGGGTCTGTCACAGCTCAGCCACAGAGCAAATACTGACACAGACTAGACGTACTGCTAGATTTTGGGTGAGTTTAATAAATGATTTTTTTAGATACAGTATTGGTACCTTGTCCAGCTGTGTTCTGATATGTGCATGTATGTGTGTGTGTGTGTGTTAATCATGTCACTTGTTACAGTGGTTGTGTCTGTACTCATCTGGCTATTCCTCTCAATCCCTTTCAGTTTTTTGCAGCAGTTCTAAGTAGCAAAAAAAATCACCTTATAGGTTGTTAGAGTATACCATAAAATGAAAAATGCAGAATTGGAATGTTTTATATAAACTAGCCTGGAAACATCATGGAGCTCATCTATTTGTAATACAAGTTAGTGTTTGCCTCTCAACAGTGCTACTTTACACTCCCCCCAACCTTTGCATAATACCTGAGAGCTAGCTAGCTAACTGGGGTTTCTGTAAGACAATAGCTACTAAATAGCTCTAATTCACTATTTTTGTTTTCTATGTGTGTCAGGTCTAGCTAGTAAGAGTGTTTCAATTTTAAATCTTTTAATTTTATTAAACTATACACAACCATAAAAGCACAGAAACTGCCCAAATCATCAATGCTATAATTAATAAAGACTCTGGCTGTTTTCTTACAGAAACCCCGCTCAGTTAGATTTCAAGTATTTGCTAAACTGTAAATGTAGGTATCAGCACTCTATTAGCAGTTAGTGCTGATTTTGCTCTGTGACAAGATTTTCATTTTATTTATTTATTTTTTACAGATGAAGTGTATGGTATGAAGCTGCAGCCTAGAAACTGAAAAATACTTTGAAGTCAGTTGTTCTCCTGTGTGTGGTATGGCATGAAAGCAATAGGATGACAGTCACTATTTCAGCTACACATTTGATTTCATATTACAATGGTTTACTGCACTACACATTTAGTGTATCACACTTTTTCAAATAATAAAACAGATATTCTCCAAACTAAATAACTCACACAAACATATGTTTATACTTTATTAAAAATATACTTCACATTTGTAACAAAAAACAAACAAAAAACATGCAGACTGAAATAACACAAATGTAGTTTCACGTTTTTACTATGAGGGAAGCAAGAAAATGAACCAACATGGTTAACAAATACATTGATTGACACCTGTGAATGAGTGGGGAAGGGAAGATTTTTCTAACATTCCCGGTGGTTTTATACTCCCTGGAACCTGCTATTCAGGTTTATTTTTATTTCATCTTGTCCCAGGCAATCTTCCCAGAGTGCAATTTGCTCTATTGTTTAATAGTTCCGGTGGAGGCCAGTGTCTTGTTACATTGTCTTTTGTTTCAAATTAACCACAAACATCATGGCAGCCAAAGGAGACACACTTTGAGTCTTAGGGTATGTACAGCATAATTAATAAGTTTTCATATGCATAATCTTTCCTTTCATGTTATTGCTAGAAATACTGCAGTTAGCTTGGCTTGAGGAAGGGTGAACATGGTCTGAACTCCTTAGCAATTGAGATGCATATGCAGCAAATAAGTCCAGATGCGCTACCTGCCTGCTAAATAAGGAAGGGTTGCAGGAACCCAAGGAATGATTATGGGGGGGTTGATGGTCATCAAAATGGAAAGGGATTTTGGGGTAATAATATTGGATGATCTAAAGGTGGCTAAACAATGTACCAAAGCTGTGAGGAGAGCCAGTGGAATGCTGTGGTGCATAGGGAGAGGTATTACCAGCTGAAAGAAGGAGGTGAGGATGCCACTGTGTAGAGCACTGGTAAGGCCTCATTTGGAATATGGTGTCCAGTTCTGGAAGCCACATTTCTGTCATGCAACTTTAAATCACAAGTAGGTTAAATTATTCTATTTTAGATTTCTATCCCTTTCCCCTACTTCTCCCACTAGTTATGCATAATCTTTCCATTCATGTTATTGCTAGACATACTGCAGCTAGCTTGACTTGAGGAAGGGTGAACATGGTCAGGACCCCTTAGCAATTGAGATGCATTTGCAGCAAATAAGTCCAGATGTGCTAACTGCCTGCTGAATAAGGAAGGGTTGCAAGAACCCAGGGAATGATTAAGGGGGGGTCTGATGGTCATCAAAATGGAAAGGGATTTTGGGATAATCATGTTGGATGACCTAAAGGTGGCTAAACAATGTATCAAAGCTGTGAGGAGAGCCAGTGGAATGCTGTGGTGCATAGGGAGAGGTATTACCAGCAGAAGAAAGGCGGTGGTGATGCCACTGTGTAGATCACTGGTGAGGCCTCATTTGGAATATGGTGTCCAGTTCTGGAAGTCGCATTTCTGTCATGCAACTTTAAATCAAAAATGGGTTAAATGGTTCTATTTTAGATTCTATCCCATTCCCCTACTTCTTCCACTGGTTATGCATAATCTTTCCATTCATGTTATTGCTAGACATACTGTAGCTAGTTTGGCTTGAGGAAGGATGAACATGGTCAGGACCCCTTAGCAATTGAGATGCATATGCAGCCAATAAGTTCAGATGTGCTAACTTACCCTATAACTGTTAAGTGCCACGATTTGCATTTTCTTCTTGAAATGGTTACTTTTGCATTTATGTTTATTTTAAAATATTTAATTTACTGACCATGTGGTTATGTCATGGACCATAACTGATCTCCAGCCTTAACTCACACCCACCCCCTTGCTCCAACTTGCATAGAAGATAGTGCTTGTAGATCAATCTAATCATTTTGCCGCTGTGTTCTGGTGTGTTCTGGTGTGTGTGTGTGTGTGTGTGTGTGTGTGTGTGTGTGCTTTTGATTCAATTGCTTGTGTCTTGCATGGAAAACAGTTCTTGTAGACAATCTAATCATTTTCCAGCTGTGTGCTGCTGTGTGTGTGTGTGTGTGTGTGTGTGTTTTCCTCTGAAGCTGTTCTTGCTACCTAGGAAAGGTACTTCCCCCAGACATAGCAGCAGTACATTGCATAGCAGATATAAAATGTCAATAAGCAGGTCATGTAACAGATGTGCTGAGCAGTTACTGTAGCAAGAAATGAACAGCTGTCATTTTTTACATCCTGTTCAAAATGTGTTTTTGCACCTGTGGTGCCAAATGGCACAGTCGCTGTGCAAAATCTCCTTTTGGCTAATGAACTGATAGTGTCACTGTTCATGCGGTGGGGTCACAAAAAGCCCATGCTGAAAACTTGGAGTGAAAATACCAAGAAACTCCCAGTGCATTAGGGTTTCTGACCATAACACCCTGCACTGTAGGGACTGACAGGCATCAGGGGTGTGACTTGGGATTGTCAACAGTAATGCTCATGCCATTCCACCCCCATCCCCACCCTGCAGCCAGTGACAGGTATCGAGGTGTGCCTTTGATTCTTCAGTCCCAGAGTTCACTCCATTCCCTTATCTCATTACCTCCAATAGCTCCATATGAAGTCCGAACTATCCATTGTTTACCTGACACAAAATGGCCACACAGGAGGTAATGAGTTACACTTTAACCATTTCATCGTATTTCCTTATAGAATGGGGTGAGTGTAAAGTTTGAAAACTCCAAGGCGTACCTCGACTCTTGTCTGGGTCTGCAGGGTAGTGTGAGGTGAAATGGCTTGATAGTTATGGGCAATGACCCAAAGGCACACCCCAATGCCTGTCAATGTCTGTGGGGTGGTGGTGGAGTTGGCATCACTTCAGTACTTCACTGCCATTCCTATTCTGCCTGTCTGTCTGTCTGTGTCTGTCTGTCTCTCTCTCTATCTATATGTCTATGTAATTATCTGTCTCTATTAATTGCATGTATCAATATTTTTACCTATTTCTAAAACAAACCTGCATATCACATTTGCCTGCACTCTGAGCACATTTTTACTTTTGAAACTGTGCATATTTGTAATCCACTTCTGCGTAGACCTCATACTTTTCTAATATTCCCATTATCAGAAGCATAACTACCTTGCCCTTATCAAAAGCGACCCCCTCTGAAAGTTAATATCACATTTTCTCTAACAGTCCATCATCATTATACCTGACTTCCTAACATCAACACATTGCTTAAATATAACTTATATCACCTCATGGACAAAAACCCGGTTTCTCTTAAAAAAAAACACTGTAAATAATCCCGCTGAACATATTCCAGCCATTACTTTTTCATGTACTGCCACCTTCTGTACCATCATGGGGATTTGCATATGTTTCCCTTGATGCTTTGCATTATTGGAATATGTGAAATTGTGTTTTCTTTAAAATTTTGCTGTCTGGCCAGTATCATCCAGGATAACACAAACATCAGTGGCATTTGCTCTGGGGTTCTTTTGTAAGCTTCCTATTCCTTCCATTAAAATGTACATCTCCATAGAATTTCTTAATAACGTGTATGCCTTCCTTAGAACAGAAACTAATACAAATCTTACTACTTGCAAATCATTGTGTTGTTTCTCCATACCTCTTTAACAATTCCTCACAACTTCACTATCTTCATTATGCAGCCATGGTCGATCTGACCAGAATTTGTTTTTTTATGTGCTTACAGTTGTGTAGCTTTTCTGAGAAGTGACTGAAGCCACGGTATGAAGTGTACAAAGTAAAAAGTGAATCCTGACTGACAGCCACATGTGTTCTCCACAAGTAGTGTAGCACTACCGTACAATACCTGGCAGTGACCTGGCAGTGAATAAACAGGTAAAAATGCAAAAGCCTGTTGCCCTGGGACTGACTATAACCCCCCAAGAAAGAACTCCGGTGGAAGAAGGGAGGGTGTACTGGAGTGTGAGTGTGTGTGCATGTGTGTAGAGACTCCATGCCATATAAGAAACTTTAGAAACAAATAATACCATAAAAAGCAAACAGTTCTTAGGTTTCATTATAACTTAAGAGAAGACACACAAGCAATAACAGCAGTAATAGCCATTAAATCACATGATCTTCGGAGTTCACCTGCTACCTAGAAATATTACAGAAATGAACGAAATACAATTTCTGTAAAAGAAAATGTTTGGGGAATAAGATGCCATATTGCTACCTGATGATGACTAAGGAATGATATCGTTATTGTTCAGACTAAAACATTTAACAACATATAGCCTTGTACTGATGCTAGGACACTGCAGCAACAGATCAATTCATTAGTAGTATGATTCCAAGCTTTTATTATTAAAATAATGTGCCTAAGCATTAACACTTTCAAAGTTTCTAAATGGGTTCTTGTGAAAATGACAAATTTGAAAGCCTTAGGGCTAGGAGTCTTGGAATGCTGTTGAAATGGATTTTATTTCTTGATACAGTTTCAATTAAGAGATATGCAGTTATAAATTTCAGTACACATTATTTATTTATTTAATTTACAATTTTTGCATTTTACTCCATGCCTGGGACCCCGCAGACATGTGTGTGTGCGTTGAGGCACATACGCATGCTGGGTACTGGCTCAGCTGCTTCTGCCACACCCCTGGCAATGGCCTGCCATCCCCTCTGCCTACATTTCTCATTGGACCTCCACCTGATGGGAGTGGAACTATGTGGGGGCAAGCACTTATCCCTCCCAGGGAGAGGTGAGCCACCTCAGAACAGCTCAGTCTCATTCCTCACCCTTCCCACTGCTGACCCCCAACATCCCAGGCTCAGTCCTGAACCAGGATCACCTTAGTGGTGCGAGGTGTGGTGTCCAGCACCTCAACCCTCAGCACCACCAAGCCGGGCCTAAGTACACATCCTTACGCTTCTAATGATAGCTGGCCCATCACTGCTGTCACTGCTGTGGCATTGCTGCCTTTCACAATGCAGGGGGTAGGTTTGGGGAAGAGAACACGGGACACAGAGGAGCTGAGATTGTGTGTGTGTGGGGGGGCTCAGTAATCTATAGGATTCTTGCCTCCTCTGAGGAGGTTGGTTGACTTCAATGCATTTACACAGATGGGGCAGCAGGCAGGGCAGTAGCTGAGGGATGAGATGTCCAGTTTCACTCTGCACATGCTGGTTGCATGTAATTGCAGTAGCATGTTCACACTAGCTCTTTGAGGAGTGGGACGACAGTAAACCAAACACCTGTTGGGATGAAGTGGGGTTTACCTGCAGGCCTTGCACCTCTGACTGAGTCCTCCTCATGGGTTACATTTAGCAGGAGCTGAAAGGAACTCAGTCCCACCAGCTCTTATAAAACTGAACAACAGTTGTACTACCTCTGTTATCTTTCTCCATTGACTACTATAGAAGAAATCCACACTCTAAAAATGAAAGCTCTGCCAGCCCAGTAATGCTGAGGGTTGACGTGCTGGATGCCACACCTCACCCCACGCTGGCGACCTGGGTTCGGACATGAGCCTGGGTTGTCAGGGGTCAGTAGGGGAGAGTTAGTATTCAGCATCCGGAGGCCTGCTCTCCTATCCAGGGGAGAGATCCAGTGTTGCAGGTTCGAGTATAGATGGACCACAGAGGCAAATTGCAGCACACAAATATAATATTTATTTTAAAGGAAAATTAAAGTGGACTGAAAATGACAAAATAACAAATGCAAATTTCAAATTATTAAGTTCAAAACAGGCTAGTAGCCACTAGCTCTAAGGGAGCTTACAATGATCTCAACTCTCATTCAGACTGGAGAATTTGCAGCAAGTCCTTTATAGCAGCATTCCTGATAACATCTGATCCACAAGGAGCTACCTAGGCCTTCAATACCTTTCATGAGACATGTGACCATATAACTCCACCTCTTTATTACATTTACAATCCAAAAGTTTTAATATAAGTGATTTATTTCATTTACAATGATTAGGCTCCTTTAATATACCTCATCATTTTAATATAACATTTATACATGAAAAGCTATACTTCTTAACATCTTTCAAAATAGTACACAGCCTCAGAAGCACCTCCCCTTTCATTAACAGCATAAAGGTAGCATGACAGAGGCTGGCTGGCTCATAAGAAGTGCTGCGATGGAAGGGAATGGTTGTGTGGTGTTCTGAGAGTTCCAAACAGCAGAGGACTCTCCTTGTTCTAAAAATCGTCAATACGACGGCTGTACACTTGCAAGACATGAATTCAACAACATTTAGTAAGCGCTCTCATTTACCTACATTCTTTTAAACTTTCTATTATGTTTTGGGCTGAATTCGGAAGGAAATACCATCGCGACTGTGCACGTTCGTGCAGGAGCCGCAAATCGGCGTTCACAACAGTCGCGATGTATTAATTCAAATATTTAGCTATTATCCAGTCCATTTCTTTTTAGTTTGGGGATTGGACGAGTTTAAACAGCTGTGGGCACATATTCCTCTAATATTTATCGAAATAGGTTCATATTTTTTTTTAGCAATGCTACAACATCAACAAAAAGGGGGCGGGTTAAACCTCTGCCATGAACCCAGAGCAACCGGCTTGGAAAGAAAAAGCAACTTACAAGTCACTAGGATAATTATTATTTTACCCCTTTCCAAATGGGAATTTTAAACTCTCTAGACAACATTTAAGACATCAGACAGGACAGACAAATATGATATAACAAAGTGGGTGGCCAGCCCAACGAACAAAATACATACAACACATAATACAGGACTTTGTCTAGAGTTTTGTAACCTCTCATTAGAGACAATAAGACAATGTACTTGGCGAGGGGTAAAGGAAAAGAAAAACAAAAAGGGGAGTGGGGAACTTTCTCACATTCCTCCCCATTCAAAACCAAACTAGAAGTTTGGTTAAATAAAGGAAATCTTTTCATCGGATCTCTTCTAAAAAGAGATGGAGCCATAGCCCACCCTCACCTAAGACTCCACCTCAGGGTCCCGGAAATAATTAATTGACAATGAACTTATATCATTTCTCTCTATGGTCAATTTCAGTTATTACCCTGAGGTCCGATGACAAGAATCCATATTTTCCATCCCATATCGAGACATAAAGTCAGCATTGCTATGTGCTGACCCTTTTCGATGCTTTATAGTAAATTTATACGGTTGTAATGATAGATACCACCGCATAATGCGTGGATTCTTATTTTTCATTACATGTAACCAACACAAAGGATTATGATCAGTCCATAATTCGAATTCAGTGCCCCATAGATAAAAACGGAGGGCTTCTATGGCTCATTTGATGGCCAAACATTCCTTTTCGATGACTGAGTAGTGGGTTTCTCTTTCATGTAGCTTCCGACTTATATAAATAATAGGATGTTCCTCTCCTTCTATGATCTGAGTTAATACAGCCCCTATTCCATAATTGGAAGCATCGGTTTGAAGAATGAAGGGCTGTGTAAAATCAGGGGTTCTTAAAATGGGGGAGGAACATAATTTGGCTTTAATCGTTTGAAATGCATTTTCACACTCTTCAGTCCATGTAATTTTCTCTGGATTCCGCTTTCTGATTAAATCTGTCAATGGTCCAGCCAGAGTTGAAAAATTAGGTATAAATCTTCGGTAGTAGCCGGCAAGTCCCAGAAAAGAACGTATGTCCTTTTTTGTACATGGTCTGGAACTGCCTGCTACTGCCGCAACCTTATTAATTTCAGGCTTTATCATACCATTACCAATTTGAAATCCAAGGTATCTTGTTTCTTGCATTGCTATTGCACATTTTTTGGGGTTTACAGTAAATCCGGTATCTGTTATTGTAGTTAGTACCTTCTCCAAATGGTTTAAATGGTCTGTCCAAGAGGTGCTAAATACAATAACATCATCCAGATAGGCAGCGCTATAAGTTGTGTGGGGGGTTAATATGGTGTCCATGACCCTCTGGAAAGTTGCAGGGGCCCCATGAAGGCCAAACGGCATAACCGTAAAATGGAACAAACCTAAGGGGGTACTGAATGCAGTTTTTTCTTTATCTGACGGGTGTAAAGGTATTTGCCAATAACCTTTTGTTAGATCAAATGTGCTAATATATTTGGCACTACCTAAATGATCAAGAATGTCATCAATGCGAGGCATTGGATAGCTATCTAATTGTGAAACTTCATTCAGCTTCCTGAAATCTAGACAGATGCGTATACCTCCTTCCTTTTTGGGTACTACCACCATGGGAAAACACCATTCACTATGTGAAGGTTCAATAATTCCCATTTCCTGCATTTTCTTGATTTCCTGTATTACATCTGTTCGAACTCTTTCAGGAAGTCTATAAGGTTTCTGTCTCAAAGGATGAGTATTTAAAACACATATATGATGAGTGGCCTGTTTGGTTTTTCCTGGAGTACCTGTAAATGTGTTTTTAAATTTATTCAGAATATTATCTAACCCCTTTTTCTGTTCCTCAGTTAGAGTCTGGTTAATCTGTAAATCAGTCATTTGGCCCATATTGTCTAAGCGTCCATACACTGCTTCTAATTCACTGTCGGTTTCGGCCATTACATAACCTGCAAAAAGTTCTGGCCTTTCGACCCAAGTCTTTAACAAGTTTACATGGTAAATACGCTTAGATTTTTTTTTGTCAGGCATCTCAGTTTCATAGGTCACTGGTCCTATTCTTTGAGTAATTTTATAAGATCCTTGCCACTTCATTAGAAGTTTGTGATCAGAAGAAGGTAACAACAATAATACCTTATCCCCCTCATTAAATTCTATGCGACCAGTACCCTTATCATAATATTCCTTCTGCCTCGCCTGCTGTTGTAAGTTAGTAGCGTGTGCTTTCTGTGTATAAGTTTTTAGACGTTGTTGCAATTGCTGCCAATATTGTAGGGGTATACTTTTTTCAGACTGTTTATGTTCCTCCCATTCTTCTTTTACTATGTCAAGGGGTCCCCTTGGGTTTTGTCCATATAGTAACTCGAATGGGGAGAAACCTGTAGATGCTTGTGGGACCTCCCTATAGGCAAACATAAGGTAAGGTAAATAAGTGTCCCAGTTTCTACCTTCATCCACTACAAATTTTTTTAACATCTGCTTCATTGTTTGGTTGAAGGCCCACCAGCCTGTCCTGTCTGGGGATGGTAGTGGTGAATATTGCCCCTCAATGCCCAATGCCTGATATAAACGTTTAAGTACTACAGAGCAAAAGTTTGTTCTCTGTCTGTCAGGATTTCTCTGGGGATTCCTACTCTACTGAAAATTTTAATTAATTCGTCAGCTATTTTTGGGGCTGTAACAGTCCTTAAAGGTACAGCTTCAGGGTATTTTGTAGCATAATCTACTAGTACTAGGATAAACCTGTTTCCTTTGGAACTTTTAGGTAATGGACCAACAATATCCATTGCTATTCTTTCGAAGGGAGTGGATACTAAAGGCAGTGGTAGCAGGGGTACTCTATCTTTACAACTTGCTTTAACCACTTTCTGACATTCCTCACAGCTCTTACAATACTCTGCTACATTCTCATGGATGCCAGGCCAAAAAAATCTGTGTAGAAGATGGCTCAAAGTGCGTTCTTTACCTAAATGTCCGGCCATAGGGATATCATGTGCCAAGTGAAGTAAATGGGTTCCGTATTTCTGGGGTACCATTAATTGTTCTACTGTCTCCCCTGTTTTTACGTTAGTACATACCCTATATAACAATTTGTTTTTAAGTTCATAAACATGTCCTTTGGTATCAGTTGTTCCAACCTGTGAAAAAAAAGGTGTTAAAGACTCATCCTGTTTCTGTGCTTCTTTATAATTTAAACTATCAGTAATGTCGGGAGAAATAGAGACAGAGTCCCTGCATGTGTTTAATGCATCATTTATCTTATTTTTATAAGTCCATTGTTTCTTCTCTTTTCTTTTTTGACTTCATGGTTTTCTATCTTTCCCATTGATCCCATATACATCCTCTTGAAAAGGAAACATCTGTCCCAAATTCTTTTCTAGGTTGTTTTGTTATCTAGTGGCGACAGCACTAATGTTAGACATCAAAATGGTCTCAAAGTGAGGAAAGTCATGTCCAATGACTATTGGTACTGGAAGGTGTGGTACTACACCTGCTCTCATTTTATTTGTATGTCCCCCTACTGTTATTGTAATGTCATTTAGGGATATTGGTGCCATCTCCATGGACGCAAACAACCCCAGTAGTTGAACCTGTCTTATACGTTGGTGTCTCAAGTAAAGAAGCATGAATCAATGTTTGTTTACTTCCTGAGTCTATTAATCCAGTTACTACGTTATGTCCAGCCTGAACAGGTATTACGTAATATCCCCAATTTGCCAAGGCTAAATGAGTATCTTCAAATTTACTTTTGGGGCAATATCTTGCTATGTGCCCTTTTCCATTACAATGATGGCAAATAATGTCTGAATTGTACCCCTTCCCCAGTCTAAGATTCTGTTTATTTCCAGCTATATTGCTAGGTGGGAGATGAGAAGTCAAAAGAGGTTGTCTTACCATAGGGCCCGTTGTAATAGAACTTCCTAAGGGTCAGTGTCTTTGAGGACGCGCTGCTATATAGTCCTCTGCCAACTGAATATCAGTTTCCGCTGTCTCCGGTCAATGTTCTTTAACCCATAGTTGGACATCCTGTGGTAGGACTTTAATAAATTGTTCTAAAATGATGCTTTCCATTATCTGCATAACTGTCTGTGTTGTAGGTTGTAACCACTAATTACATAAGTCCTTTAACTGTGTATAGGCATCTTGTGGAGTATCATTATGGTGGAATTTGTAGGCTCAAAATCTCTGGCAATAGGTTTCCATACTAATATCATATCTTTTTAGGATTGCCTGCTTTACGTACTCATACTCATTGGCATGCATAATGTCCACAAGGCTATAGGCCAATTGAGCTTTATCAGTCAAATATGGGGCCAGCCGAATTACCCACTGGTCTCTTGGCCAGGCACAAGCTGTTGCCACTCTCTCAAACGTTAATAGAAAAGCCTCTATATCATCAGATGCAGCAAGCTTTATCAGTTTAATGTCCTTCTGTAGGGTCATTGGTGATGGTGATCTACCAGTTCCCATAGTCTGTATGGCACAAAGGGTATCTGCCCATCTGGCCTGGTTTTCCTCCCATCTGGCTTGGTTTTCTCTCCTCTCCTGTTCCCTCTCTCTATCCATTTCCATTTGACTAATACATAACCAGCGACATAGGTCCTGAGGATCATCAGGTGGTACTTCTGCCTTTGTTTTGGCTGCCTGGGCTCCCTCTACTGGTTTCTTGTCTGCCATAGGCATAGTCTCCATGGTTCTTCCATCCATTTTCCTTCGTACTACAGGGTCCAAACCAGGTAATAACGGTAATTGTAGTTTCTTTGCAATGGACCTTGTAGTGGCACCGGTCACCTCTGCTGCCTCTTTTTGCATGTGGGACCACTCAGAATTTGAAGATCAAATCCAGTCTTAAATCCCACTTCTGACCCATCTGTCACAGGTTCGAGTATAGATGGACCACAGAGGCAATTTGCAGCACACAAATATAATATTTATTTTAAAGGAAAATTAAAGCGGACTGAAAATGACAAAATAACAAATGCAAATTTCAAATTATTAAGTTCAAAACAGGCTAGTAGCCACTAGCTCTTAGGGAGCTTACAGTGGTCTCAACTCTCATTCAGACTGGAGAATTTGGCAGCAAGTCCTCTATAGCAGCATTCCTGATAACATCTGATCCACAAGGAGCTACCTAGGCCTTAAATACCTTTCATGAGACATGTGACCATATAACTCCACCTCTTTATTACATTTACAATACAAAAAGTTTTAATATAAGTGATTTATTTCATTTACAATGATTAGGCTCCTTTAATATACCTCATCATTTTAATATAACATTTATACATGAAAGGCTATGCTTCTTAACATCTTTCAAAATAGTACACAGCCTCAGAAGCACCTCCCCTTTCATTAGCAGCATAAAGGTAGCATGACAGAGGCCGGCTGGCTCATAAGAAGTGCTGCGATGGAAGGGAATGGTTGTGTGGTGTTCTGAGAGTTCCAAACAGCAGAGGACTCTCCTTGTTCTAAAAATCATCAATAACGACGGCTGTACACTTGCAAGACATGAATTCAACAACATTTAGTAAGCGCTCTCATTTACCTACATTCTTTTAAACTTTCTATTATGTTTCAGGCTGAATTCGGAAGGAAATACCATTGAGACTGTGCGCACGTTCGTGCAGGAGCCGAAAATCGGTGTTCGCAACAGTCGCGATGTATTAATTCAAATATTTAGCTATTATCCAGTCCATTTCTTTTTAGTTTGGGGATTGGACGAGTTTAAACAGCTGTGGGCACATATTCCTCTAATATTTATCGAAATAGGTTCATATTTTTTTTAGCGAAGCTACAACATCAACAAAAAGGGGGCGGGTTCAACCTCTGCCATGAACCCAGAGCAACTGGCTCAGAAAGAAAAAGCAACTTACAAGTCACTAGGATAATTATTATTTTACCCCTTTCCAAATGGGAATTTTAAACTCTCTAGACAACATTTAAGACATCAGACAGGACAGACAAATATGATATAACAAAGTGGGTGGCCAGTCCAACGAACAAAATACATACAACACATAATACAGGACTTTGTTTAGAGTTTTGTAACCTCCCATTAGAGACAATAAGACAATGTACTTGGCTAGGGGTAAAGGAAAGGAAAACATAAAGTGGGGGGAAACTTTCTCATATCCAGGATTCCACCACTCTGCAGTAGCCTTGGTGATGACCAGGGGCACTGCTAGAGCTGGTGCAGTTAAAGGGAAGTGCAGCAGACATCAGCACATATGTACGTCGACGTCATTGCATGTCTGCACTTAGGGCGACTTTCAATGGAGAAAAAAGCAGCACCGATTGCGGCAGCTTGATGGCCCAAGCTTCCTGAGCCTGGTGGCAGCCCGGGGGTGCTAAACACACTGATATTAGCCCCTGGCCTGGTGCAGGGACCAAAGGGGGGTCCCTTTCGTGGGAGCGGCAGCATATGCTAGCTAGTTTTGCGAGGCATCCTTGGGGGCCATCAGGGAAAGCGGAGCAGTGGCTGTATGTAGGCAGATCAGTGGCTGCAAGGAGGAAAAATACAGAGGTGATAAAAACAAATGAAAGCTCCACCACCTAAAAATCTAGATGTAAGAGTTCCACAACCTAAACATTTCCAATATAACCATTGGTCTTCAAACATAATCAGGATCTGGGCTGCAGAGAGGTAAACCACAAGGGATTGAAAACTGGAGGCAAGTCTCAGAAGAGGAGGCAGATGCCTTTGGACCATCTGTGGTGATATTTTTCATAGATTCATAGAAGTGATATGAGTTTGGAGGTCATAGACCTATGTAAGAAACTCGCCACTACTTCTAGTGAATATAGTTGAATTTACCTCTGTCCATGTGTCCATCCAAAGCCAATTTAAAGGCTTCTATAGTTTCATATGTTACAACCAAACCTGGTAATGAGTTCCATGTAGGTATAATTCTTTGTGCAAACTACTAAGTTCTTTTTTTTGAACTTTATCTTTATTAAGCTTTCTTTTGTAGATACTGAATACATACAGTAGTAGATTCCAAATATTGACAAAACAGCATCATGTTAGCACCCAGATTTAACAATCTAATATTCGTTACCACATTTGGGGGAGATCAACATGTATATTTAAAACACTTTATAGTAGTACTTCGGATATGCTCACCAAGCTATGATGAGTGGAATAAAACTACGCAGGTAATATCCAACATAAACCTGACATGACACTACTTAAGTCACTACTTTCACTTATCTAGTCTTATATTAAGGAATACATGTTTTGCAATCATTCTCCCTTAAATCTCCCACAACTCATACCCACCAAACATCACAAAAATGAAAATGAGCCACAGACTTAGATTGTGAGCTAGATCCCTTCTAATACACTAATACTTGAGATGTTTTCCACTTCTGGACATACAACATTTTTCAACAATGCCATATTGGCGAACAAAATTATCTCTCAGTGAACTCTTCACTGTAGAGACATACCCGTCACCTAGTGTACTGACCCCAGCCAACAAATTCAACAATTACATTTTAATGGATTTTCGATACATTAACTTGTAACAGTCACTATTATGACTACTGGGTCAGGGTTTTCAATTAACTACGATTGCTATGAGTAGTCAGATCCTGAAAATGTCACCTTAATTTTAGGAATCAGTCTCTGAGTCCAGTTCTTCCCTGGGATTCAGGCTGCTGCTCGGAATTCAACTGCCATCTTATCTATTCTTTTCTTTGCTCCCTTAGGGTCCGTAAATTGAAACGATTTCTCCCCATATGTAATCCGGAGTCTTGCCAGTGCCAGGAGCGAGTGAGCTACTCCCAGGGCCCTCAGTTGTTGCCTTAAAGGGTCACATAGCTTCCTACAGTTTCTTGTCACAAAAGACCAATCGGGAAACAAGCCAATATCGGTTCCCTCATAATGAAGTGGGTGATGTAACTTAGCCCAGTTCAGCAGCTGATCTCTCACCTCAACTCCCAATGTTGCGATCAGAATAGTGCATGGGGTCTACGGGTTCAGCTGACGAGTTTGAAAATTCACCCGATAAGCTTTCTTTATGTCAGTAAAATCCAGTTCCACATCTTCAGACAATGCCTCTGTGAGCCAGTGTCTCAGAAAAGTTAAGAGGTTATAACCTTCTGTGCCTTCAGGTAAGCCTACCAGACGAATATTGGTAGCTCTGGCAAAATTCTCTAGGGTTTCCAAATGGATCCGAAGGTGGGAATTTTCCATCACAAGTTGGGCCACCGTTGCTTGAGATCTCATTGAATGGTCATCAGCCTCTTTAGCAGTAGTTACAGTAGTCTCGATTTTGGTATCTTGCATACTGAGACGGTCTAGGATATTTTTCACCTTGTTATGAAGGTCCCCAACTGCTTTTAAAACCCTTTCCCAAGGCAGACAGTTCGTGGATGTGTCGGCCTGGCTTGGCCTGGTTGCTGCGTGGTTAACTGATTAACTGGTGCCGCTTTAGAACTCTGTTCTCCCGTTGCTTCTTTCGGATGCCCCATCGACGAGTTTAGTATCGATCTGATGTATGGGTTCTGCTGAGTCGAAGTCTATAGATGAGACAGGCATAATATTTCAAATGTTAACATTAATAGGCCAAAAACTGTGGTTTTTGCAGGAGGTGAAGCAAAACGCAACCGGTCTGGAGCTTGGCTGTCTAGCGCCCTCCCCACTTAGTCCTTTTAGTGGTATTTGATATTTCCCTTTTAGCTGTAAATCACGAGACCTAGTGGTTCTATTTGCTGTTCTCCATGTTAATTCAATACTTTCCAACAGTGCCTCATTGTTTATAGCCCTGAAGATTACACACAGGTCACCCCTTAACCTTCTGTACTACACTGAATACAATCCCAGACAATTCAGTCTTTCTTCATATGTTTTGTCTGTACAGCTTTTAATTTTATTTGTTATTCTTCTTTGCACTACTTTCATAAGCTTCTGTCCCTTTCTGCTTTGAGAGGCACAGAAGGCAGAGCAGTATTCAAGATGTGGTCTTACCAGTGTAGAATACAAAGGCACTATCACCTCTGGTTTTCTGCTTTTTATACAATATGTCTTAGAATACATCCTTGTATTTTATTACATTTTTGACCATATTTCTGGTATTTATTTTATTTTTATTTATTTATTTATTTATTTATTAGATCATCGGTTTACAGACCTTTGAGTCATAGACTCATTTACAAAGGCACCTCATCAAGAGAGCAATACATCACAGCAAACAAAACAGTATAGTACATAACGCTTAGATTAAAAAAGCAACTAGTGTTACAGGCATTCACTGGTGGTACATGCTTGGTAATAGGTAGACCACAGTAGTCATAATATAGGTACATGAGTACCACATCAGGTAGCAACCAGAGATATTTTATTACATTAGTCAGCAGATGTTGCCTGAGACCCCAGGTATATACAGCAAAAGTAGACAGGGCAGACCCAGCCTAGGAGTGAGGGTAAGGGGCAGGTGGGGGATTATGTGCAGTTGCAGCAGTGAGTGCTTGTCAGATGGCTTCTGAGGGAGACCTTGAAAGGACCAAGCTTAGTGGAGTCAGCTATGTTGGCTGGGAGAGAATTGAACCAGGAGGGAGCCTGATAGCAAATGTATCTCTGGGCCATAGAGGTCCTTACCCTGGGGACAATAAGGGAGGTTTTGACATTGCTGCAGGTGGAGGCTGAGGGGGGGAGGAATGCTGCAGGGAGGTGGTGACCCCAGGGGGGAGAGCCCTAGTAGGGTATTTTTTACAAGAAGGCAGGTTTGGAAGTGGAGTCTTTCTTCAAAGTTGAGCAAGTTGGTGGTGGAGTACAGCAGGCACATATGGGTGCACCTAGGTGCTCCCAGCATTAGCCTGCAGGCTTTGTTTATAGAGAGCTGGATTCTTGCAAGCGCAGTGTTGTCAGCTGCAGCATAGATGGACAGCCCATAATCAATTAACAACAGGACAGAGTAGGTGATTGCCAATCTAAGGGCCTCTTGTGGTAGGCAGTCCCTATGGTGGTATAACAGTCCAGTCCTGACATTGGTGGCAGCAAAAAGGGCATTGATATGGGAATGGAAGGAGAGTGCTGAATCAAAGGTAATGCCCAGATACCTGTAGGAGGAAACCCGCTCAATGGGGTTTAGTGGGCTAGGCAGTATCATGAGAGGGGCACCACTGGCTTTGCTTTGGCGATGTGAGAAGAGCATAGCTTTGGTCTTTTTTAGGTTCAGGACTAGCCTTTGTGATGTGAACCAATGCTCAGCTGTATCAAAAACTTGTTGGAGGGTGGCCTGGAGTGTGTTGGGGTTGGGGTCAGTCGCAAAGAGCACAGCGTCATCCACATAGAGGAGGATCTTACTTAGGCAGGCCAAGGGGAAGGAGTTTAGGTAGAGACTGAAGAGGAGAGGACCTAAAATGGAGCCCTGGGGAACCCCAGAGCAGACAGGTCGTGTATCAGATAGGGTGCTAGTGATTTTTACACACTGAGTTCTGGCAGAGAGGTAGCTGGTGAACCATGCAAGGGGGCCAGGGAAGAAACCAAGGCATCTGAGGGAGTCAAGCAGGAAAGGATGGCAAACTGTGTCAAAGGTCTTGGAGAGGACAATGAACATGGCACTGGCAGGACTTCCGGCATCAAGAGCAGAGTGCAGGAAGTTGGAGAATTCAAGTAGCATGGTCGTGGTGCTGTGACCTGCATGAAAGCCATGCTGTTCAGGGCACATGATATGGTGCATGGCCAGGTATTCAGCATGCTGGTTGGCAACTACTTTTTCAAGAGCCTTAGAGAGTTGGGGAAAGGTGGAGATAGGTTCATAGTTACCCGTGGTCGCTCAATCACCACTCTTTAGGATGTGAGTGATGATTGCAGTTTTCCATGTGCTGGGGAACTGCCCCAGGCACAGAGAGCAGTTGAGCAGCTCGGTAAGTGGGACCAGGATTGCATCCAACATCAGACAAAGTAGCCTGGTGTCCAGTAGGTCAATGCCAGGGTTGTTACTACTAACGGCTTTCTGCAGAAGGGGTCTAGCCTGTAATGGGGAGGTGGTATGTAGATAGAAAGGAGGTCTCTGGAGAGTGGCAGGGGTGCTACTGGGATGGTGTCAAAGAAGTTACTGGGCAGGACTGAACTCAGGTCTGAGAAAGTGTGGTTTAGGCAGTCTGCAATGCCAAGGTGGTCAGAGCGGACAGTTCGATTAAAGGAGAGTTGAGAGGGGGGTAGGGAGTGGGATTTCCCATTCCGCTCCTTTACATTATCCCAAAAGTTTCTAACCGACCCTCAGGAGGAGACAAGAGCAGATTGGTAGCGCTGGGCTTTGGCCTGTCGAATGGCCCAAGTACACTTATTGCACTCAGCATTGTACGTTTGCCTATCAGCTGGCTTGCCAGATTCCATGGCAATGTGCCATAGGTTGTCTCTCATTTTAAGTTTGTGAAGGAGGGAAGGGTTAACCTAGGGCATGTTTTGCTTTTTGGTGTGATTTCTAGTGAAGGGGGCATAGAGGTCACAGGCAGTGTTAAAAGTGAGTGTGAAAAAATCCAATGCCTCATCTATGGATGGTGCAAGCCTGATTGAGGACCAATCCAGTTGTGAGAGGTACAGTTTAAGGTGATGCAGGCCACCTGGGAGTAGGCAACGTTGCTGTATGATTTATGGTGCAGGTTTACTGTTGGCAGTGGACCTAGAAAATACAACTGGGGAGTGGTCACTAAGTGAGTAGGGAAGTACACTGATATAGAGCACCCTCTGGGGCAGTTAGTAATGGTGATATCCAGGAGGGTGATGGAGCCAGTAGAGGGGTTGAATCTAGTTGGGGTGGTGACAAGCTGAGACATGTCAAGGGAGACAAAGATATCTCTGGTTTGGGAGGCTGTGGCAGAGAGCCAGTTGATATTCAGGTCACCAACAATTATCTGGGCCATTTTGGATGGTAGGTCAGAGAGGTAGGGTGCAAGTGCCTGAATGGCGAGGTCTTACTTTCTGGGGAGAAAATAGGCAATGATGAGAAAGAGTGGGCCCTTACCAGGGTTGGAGGAGATTTTTAGCGTGAGGGCTTGCGTCCCATTATCAAGCTTGGGCGGTGGAAGTGCATGTCCAAGGAGGAAATCACGCATGTAGACAGCACAACCACCTCCACGCTTACCCACCTGATCTTCCCTGAAAAGGGTGTAACCAGGGAGGGAGATGAAGGAGTCAGGGGTGGATTTGGATAACCAGGTTCTGATGAGTGCAACAATGTCCAGTTGGTGCTGAGTAACCCAGCATTGGAAGACAGCAGCCTTCTTAAGGAGGCTGAAAATATTCATAGAAGCTATGCAGAGTCCTTGAGCCTGGGCAGGCTTGTTCATAAGGTTGGGCATGGGGCCAGGGTTTGAATGAATGTTACCTGATAGAAGCAACAGGAGGGTGATTAGGCACACCAAAGTGTGGTAATGATTGTGGCATCTCCCCTTGCGACTGGACATGGGACTGGGTGCTGGGGTGCAAGGGGTGGGTAGAATATGAAGGGTAGGAAAGGCATTGAGGAGAAGAGGCCAAGGTATGAGTGGGAAGTCAGAGGTAGCAGGGGTGGAAGAGTGGGGGGTACCGAAGGGGAGAGGTGATCGAGCATCGGTGAGGGTCTGGTAGACATGTTGCAGACAAGAGGGGGGTACTATGCATAGAGGTTGATGGTCCTAAGTGAGGTGGGACTGGTGTAGGAGGAGGAGGAGGAGGACCATAGTCAGTGTCAATGCACTTGATCCCAGATGCATTGTGGATGATAAGTTATTTGAGCCCGAGACAGGATCACCCCTTTAAGAAGTTACAGAAAGAAGAGCCCCTTTAAGGAGTTGCTGTAATTGACTAGTGTGAGGCCTCAGGGGGTGGGGATCACTGAGGAAGTGTACAAAACTGTCCAGAGAGCAGTACAGCAAGTCAGTGGTCAAGCTGTGTTATGAAAAAGGTGCCTTGTGTGCTTTCTTTCTCAATGGGGATCTGCAGCATCCAATCGGGAAGCAGCCGGAGTCCCCATTAGCCAGTCCAATTAAGGGGATTGAAGCCTGACAGCTCTGAGCTAGGAGCTGACCAAACGTACCTGCTTTCCTTGGTCAGGGGGTGGCAGACTGGATGCAGAGGTCCGGCCACCAGCAGGTAGCAGCGCCAGGGCCACTCAGCTGAAGTGGAGAGCCTGGTTTGGGCTTGTGGCTGCTTTCCTTGGTCAGGGGGTGGTGGGCTGGATGCAGAGGTCCGGCCGAAAGCAAGTAGCATCGCCAGGGCCACTCGGCTGAAGTGGAGAGCCTGGTTTGGGCTTGTGGCAGCTTTCCTTGGTCAGTCAGTGGCGGGCTGGATGCAGAGGTCTGGCTGTCAGCAGGTAGCAGTGCCACAGCCACTCAGCACTGCTACCTGCTGGCGGTATGTGTATTAAATGACAAATATCTTGTTATAATAACACCCAGGTCTCTTTCATTCTCAGTTTCTTTAAGAGTAACCTTATTTAATGTAAACTGAGCTATTGGGTTGTTTCTACCAAGGTGCATAACTTTGCATTTCTCTGCATTAAATCTTAACTTCTGCAGTTTTGTCCATCTTTCTAGCTGTCCCAAATTGTGCTGAAGATGATTTACATGTTCATTGTTAAGTATGATGGACCCTATTTTGCTGTCATCAGCATACTTACTTAGCCAAGAATGTTTTGAGGTTTGCACTGTAGAGATAATGATGTTAAACAAAGTGGGTCCCAGCATTAATCCCTGTGGGACCCCACTAGTCACTACACCCCAATCTGAACAATATCCCACAATGCCAACTCTCTGCCTTCCATTACCCAACTATGTTTCTATACAAGATACAACCTTCGGGTGCAGTTGTATATCTCTAGAATTTAGAATTAACGTTTGATGGCAGACTTCATCAAAAGCTTTAGAGTAATCAAGTATGACTATGTCAACAGATAGCCCCTTGTCCAATGCTGCACTCACATTTTCATAAAAATTCAATTGTGCTGTAAGACACAAATGCCCCTGGGTAAAATCATGCTTCATGATATCTACATGACCCTGTTCTCTAATATGGTTAATTATATGATCTTGCAGAATTCCCTCTTAACAGTTTACCAAGGACTGAGGTTAGGCTTATAGGGCGATAGTTAAATACTTCTTGTCTATCATCTTTTTTAAATATCAGTGTGACTATGGCTTCTCTCCATTTGGTGATTGTATCCCCCTCATTGATAAAGGCTGAGAAAAGTTTTGCTATAGGGCCAGCAAGTTCATTCATTAGTTCTTTTAATAGAAGTGGGTAAATACCATTAGGTCTGGTAGATTTGCAAATTTTAAGTTTTTTTAATTTTGTTGATGACATCCATTTTGGAAACCTTAATTTCTGTTCAGTCTTTATACCCTATTATTATATTTTCTTCCATCGGGTCCCTTGGTTGGTATATGGTCAAAAAGTAATTATTAAACTTATTGGCCAGTTCCTTCTCTTCACTGATTAGCCTATCCTCAATTTTAAGGGGACCAATCCCTCGTTGATTTCCTCTCAGGAGTTTATATAGTCCCAAAACATTTTTTTATTGTCTTTAATATCAGAGGCCAATCCATTTTCCTCCTTGGTTTTATTTTTGACTATAAGGTTCTTACATTTGTTTGCATGTTTTTTTATATTTAATCCAATTACTTTCTGACATTGTTTTTTTGTATTTGGTATATAAACTTTTCTTTCTGTTAATATTTTTTAATATTCTTATTGAACCATACTGGTATTCTACCCTTTCTATGGCATTTGTTAACAACTGGTACATAATTATGTACACAGTAATCTAATCTTTTTTTAAGACTTTCCCAGATGGAGGGAGGCAGTATGGTGCAGTGGGTTAAGGCTCTGAGCTGCAAATCTGGAGACCTGATTTGAATCCCACAGCCCCCTAGGTGCATGCTGTGTGACCCTAAGCAAGTCACTTAACTTCCTTGTGCTCCCAGGTTGCACCTGCAAACAAGCTTTCAGCTTAATGTGTCTCACCTGGTAAAATAATTGGTAAAAAAAAAAAAAAGATGTCTTGCATTGCTTTCCCAGTCCCACTTACTTAAGTAACTTTTCATTGCCCTATAGTCTGCTCTACTATAACACTTAAAATAGTTACTCCCTTGACTATATTCCATTGGTTATTTAATTTAAAATTAATTATGTTGTGGTCACAGTCTGACAGTGGCTCTAATATTTTAAGCTGTTTAACCCTTTCTGGATGATTAGTGAGGACTAGATATAATGTATTGTTCGCCCTAGTTTTACCAATAACCATCTGTTCAAGATTATTTGAGATTGTGATTTCCATAAACTTATTTTCCATGGGTGAAGTCTCTTCCAAAGTTTCCCAGTTTATTGAAGGGAAATTAAAGTCTCCTAATAAAATATACTCTCTTTCATCCTTGAATTGTTCAGTTGCTGCCATAAAGTTGTTACATTCTTCTGAACCGAGGTTCAGTGATCTATATGCAACACTCATAGTTATACTACTATTTAATAAATGTATTCTAACTCATAACAGTTCTTCATCACCCTATGCAATACTGGGAGGTGTTCTTTCCTGTGTTTTTATTTCATCTTTAATGAATACTGCAATCCCCCCTTTTTATGTTTATCTTTATTGTACATATTTTACCCCTGGATATTGGTCCCCCAGTCTCCTTCACTATACCACATCTCAGGAACCACATACATATCAACATATTTCATATACAATTCATGTTTTAATTCATCAGTTTTAGTTGTGAGACATCTTGCATTGAGTAATAAGATGTTAAGATCCTTTCTACAACAGCGTTTCTGTTTACCTTTATTACTAAGTATTCACCTAGCTGCAGGTCTCAGTAACTCAGTGTCCTTTGTTATTTTAATATGTTTCCCATTCCCCCACAATATTAGTTTATAGTAGTCCTTATACATTCACTGATCAATCTGTCCAACAAACCACTCCCTCTTCTACAGTACAAAGATGCAATCTGTCATAACTGAACAAATAGATCTTTTAACAAAAAATGTTCCATGTTTGTATCTATTTGATGCCTTTGTTCAGACACCATTGCCTCAACCAGTTGTTCAATTTTACTGCCTTTCTCTCTATAACTTTTCCCCATCTTGCAACTGCTAATATTTCCTAAAAAATTACTTCACAACCATGTTGTTTAAGTAGTGAATATATTTCTTTAAGTTCTGTAAATATGTCTTCAATCACATTATGTTTCATGTCATTTGTTCCTCTATGCACCACCACTAATGGATTCCCTGTTATGTGCTTCATGATGTCTGGTATTATTGTTATTAAATCCCTAACTTCAGCTCCTGGGAGACAACATCTGGTCACCTGCTCTTTATTTATATTGGTAGTGTAGTGATCCATATACCTGATTATGGAATCACCTAATACATAGACTTTCCTCTTATTCTGCTCAACATTTTCAGCCATATGTGTATTCTTATCCTGATTACAGAGAGCATCAGGGGATACTCCTGAGTCATTAAAAATCTCCATATTGGCTTGCCCATCAGTGCAGCAGTTGGATTTCTGCTCATGACACCAGTGACCCGGGTTCGGGAACAGACTTGGGTACTGGAGGGCTGGCCGGGGAGAGATGGCTTGAGCGTCGGCTGATGGCTCACCTTCTCTCGAGGGAGGGTGGGGATGCAACCCAGCGATTGCTGACCCCTTGTGGAGGCTGGGGGTATGGCAACATGCAAGGTCTCAGACACAAAGGGGGCGTGGTGAACATCGGCATCAAGCCTTACGTTAGTGGCACACCATGTCCCACAGGAAGCAAATGGGAAAAGAGATCCATAGCCCACCGGATGACGGTCACCAGCTCCGATTGCTGTGAGTCCAAGGACAGTGCACACATCATCCCCAGCAGCACCTGGAACAGGTTTGGTGCTGGCTGCTCCACTGGCGCCGTCCCCTCAGAGGAGGGGGACCCACCCGGTGAAGGGTTACATCCGGAGGTCATCCGGGGAGCTGCATATGTGGGGGCGAAGATGTGGTTGATCCAAGGCAATACAGCATGGACGGCATAGGTGGCCTGAAGGAGAGGCCAGCCCAGAGCTGGGAGGGAGCAAAAATAGATAAAAAAAATCTCTATATTGGGATCAGGTGATGTTTGAGAAATAGACTGGAGGCCCATTTCTGCATTTATATTAGCTACTAATTCCATTATTTCATTTGCCGCATTTTCAACTCTATCAACTGTGTCTGGTAGAGGTTCATACCGGTTACTAGTTGATACATTAAATTCCACAGTGATCCTTCTGTATTTTTGGTTGTTTCCATGTTCTTTTATCATACCCTCCTCATTTTCCTCTACATCTCTACCTCTTTTTCCTGTCGGTTCCTGGCTATTTGCTCCTTTACTGTTGGGTTCTTCATTAGAAGCAGACAGGTGCTGAATAGCTGGGAGGTTTTTAATACATTTTATTTCCAACTCAAGGCCTGTTATTTTTACCCTCATATTCTTTAGTTATTTACACCGAATACAAGTATAGTGCTCAATGACTAAACATTTATCAAGACTAAATTTGTTACAACATTTACATTCTACACCTATTTCCCCTCCTATCAGAGTTATTACATTCAACTCCATGGTTAACACACTAGTAATTTCAATGCCAGAGATACAATTGTATTATCAAACTTCACTTCCTTACTATCTATCCAGTGCACAACTCTCAGTTACAAAACTGACTTACCTTAAAGAATATAGACAGATTTTACTATTCTGGAGCTTAACCTCTATATTTTATTGCCCCCCTTTCCCTCCTTCCACAACTAATGCTGACACACTGCTAGCTTCTGCTCACATTACCTCTGCTCTGTGCTCGACTCCACTCAATGGAGCCAAGCCCTTTATGGTGCCTAGCGGTGACATTGTGTGGTTGCTATGGCAATGCTCACCCAGTGCAAGTATTTTGCAATTTTACAGGTGTGACATAGAAACATAGAAATTGACGGCAGATAAAGACCACGTAGCCCACACAGTCTACCCTTTTTTCCTACCTATTTCAGCCACAGATCCTAGTTGATCTGCAGCTCACCCTTTCTTTCCTGTCTCTAGTGTACCCTTATGTCTATCCCATGCATTTTTGAATTCCCTGTTTTTGCCCCACCACCTCTTTTGGAAGTCTGTTCCAAGCATCCACCACCCTTTCAGTGAAAAAGTACTTTTTTACATTGCCCTTGAACCTCCCCCAACTTCATTTCATGTCCCCTTGTTCTTGCAAATCTTCTGTTTGAAATATGCTACCCTCTTGTACCTTGCTAATGCCCCTGAGGTATTTGAAAGTTTCTATCATGTCCACCCTCTCTCTCCTCCAGGGAATACATATTGAGTTCCCCTAGCCTCTCCGTTTAAGGCTTTTCATGCAGTTCTTGCACCATCTTTGTAGCCCTCCTCTGGACTGCCTCCAGTCTGTCTATGTCCTTCTGGAGATGTGGTCTCCAGAACTGAACACAGTACCCCAGCTGAGGTCTCACCAGTGATCTGTACAGTGGCATAACCACCTCCTTCTTTCTGCTATTGATACCTCTCCCAGTACACCCCAGCATCCCATGTGGCTTTCCCCACAGCATTCTCACATTGTCTGGTCATCTTTAAGTCATCTGATATGAATCCCCAAAGGTCCTGTTCATGCTTGGTGGCTACAAGTATATCCACCCCCAATCATGTACTCCTTCCTTGGATTTCTGCTGCCCAAGTGCATGACTTTGCACTTTTTTGCATTGAAATCCCGCTGCCAAGCTTTGGACCACTCTTCTAGCCTGCTTAGGTCTTTTCTCATTCTTTCTATCACCTCTGGGTGTCAAACCTGTTGCAGATCTTAGCGTCATCTGCAAAAAGACATACTTTCCCCTCCAGTCCCTCTGCAATTTCACTTATGTATGAAGACATTGAAAAGGACTGGTTCCAGGACTGATCCCTGTGGCACCCCGCTGGTTACCTCCCTTTCCTCAGATTGTACACCATTCAATATCACCCTCTGTGTCCTACTCTTCAACCATATTCTGACCCAGTTTACCACCCCATGTTGCTTAACTTGTTTGCCAGCCTTCTATGTGGGACAGTATTGCAGGCTTTCATGAAATCTAAAAAGGCCACATTCACCACCCTTCCCTGATCTACCTCCCTGGTGACCCAGTCAAACAATCCAACTTTAATTTGTTCACTGTTTTGTACATGTGATAAATTATACAGTGTACTGGGTATGCATTCTAAGATATGTACTGGGTTATTTTCATTATAACCCTGTAACCCTTTCTCTGGGTCACAACTGGAAATGAGCTTCTGCTCAGTGTGTCTTTCCCAGTCACCAATTGTCAAATACGTCAATAAAAAGGCTGGAGTAACCCACCAAAGGGGGATAGGATCAGACAGTTCAGGGCATGAAAAACAGTAATTACAGAAAGAAAAAAAGTTTTAATCATAACTTATTGTATAGCAACACATCAACCTGCATCACATGAAAACAAGTTTAAGTTATTCAGTTCTAGTTAAGACAGTCAAAACAATTTCTCTAAAACAGGCCCATATTGGGACTACTCAGCTAGAAAATGAATGTGTTTTATTTTCCTCTGAGTAAAAACAAGATATATTAGTAGGTTACCCAGCACAGAATGACAAAAGATTATAAAAAAAACATCAATCTTAATAAGGGGAGAAGCAGGGATTCTGTCATCTTATTCCATTTTGGAAGTATTTGGCATCCAAAAAAATGAGACACAATTTTCAAGATGCAAAAGGAACACTGGGATTTCAAAAAGTGGAAAATAACAGAAATCTGGTGACTTCCCATTTGAAAAGCATGGAAGTACAATTATTATTTTTTGGTGGGGAGGGAGTGATTAGTAGCCTTTTTTAATGATTTGTTTTACCTTATTAAAATTTTGAGTCCGAAAAGGTTCACTGACCATAATGCCTCCCATATATCAGTGGTCCAAATACTGACCTGGGTTACAATACTGACTTTCAAACTTGTAACCTTGAAAGTATTGAATTCATACAAGCGTGTTTACTTATTTGAAACCCTACTGCCTGGAAGCAAAATTTGAAAATAGTAAAAATGTTTCCTGTAAATTTTAAATTCCTGTAAATCTAACATTTTTATACAAAAGCTTATATTTGAAAGTGTTGAGGGAGGGCCCGTGTCTTGTCACATTGGATAGGCCTCTCTCTTGATTCTGAAAACAGTATGCACACTAACCAACTTTCTTTTTTCCTTATAGAACTTGTAACTACTGGATATCATTGCTTGTCAATGTTCCATACATAGAATGTCTTACTATTCTCCTATATTAAGACTTTGGTAATCATCTGATAAGGTTAGAGTGATAAGAATTTTTTTTACAGTATTGCTACAACTGTACATCAGGATATATTTAGATTACTATGTTTATTATGCATGCACCTTCCCTTAAAATGTTTGTACATACTATCCACCTATATTAAGGCTTTGGTAATCCATTGGTAAGATTAGAGTGATACGATTTTTACAGTATTGCTACAACTGTGCATTAGAGTCTAATTAGCTTATTTGTATTATGCATGCACCTTCCCTCAAAATGTTTGTATTTTGATATGTACATATGTGTATCCAATGTGAAACAATTCAGTAAAAAAATGGTATAAAAAGGGTAAGTTTTTGTTTTATACAATGCGTAAGTTATGTTCAAAGTTAATTTTAATTGAACACAGACATGATGAGCAGCAGTCTCTAGTCGATCTTTATCAGTAACATATAAATCTGTGGTTGGAAAATAAAAAAAATTGTAGTTGTTCTATCAAGGAACAAATGGCAGAGGTTAAAGGAGGACTGGGTATAATCTAGAACAGTAGGTATGTGCAGCTTGTGAGTTCAGGAATTCAGCCAGCTACTGCAAAATCCTAAAGAGATTCTGGTAATAGCTGGAATGCCTAAATGGCCAGAATGAATTATGAAAATGTGAAACCACCAGAATCAGTATCAAAGAACACACAGCTTTTCACATGTTTTGAATGTTTCCATTCCCATATTTCTACAGTACAAGTCACATTAAACTGTTCCACCAATGAGTTAGTTTAGCATTGTTTTTTACAGTTAGCAATGCATTGTCAATTCGTATTGTTTTTCAATGCTTAATCAGCTCAAGAGCAAAGTTTGTAAAATGTTTTTGCAACTCATTTGGACTGCATCAGCAGTTCAGTCACAATCATACCTCTCAACTGTACCACATTATGAGGAATGTTCCTCATTTTACTTCACAAAAGCTCCCTGTTCCACATTGTGAGGACTTGTTCCACATTCAAAGCCAACATTTTAAAGCAAAAATCCATAGTAAATGATGTAAAAAAATATATTATTCAATTAGTAACAAGACTTTCTGAACATGAATGCAACATTTTAAGTGTTTTGAGCTTCTTAGGGAAACATTTTATTAAGTGTTCCACATTTTGCCCATTTGTTCCACATTTTAACAGGCAATGTTCCACATTTGGGGGACAAAAGGTTGAGAGATATGGTCACAATGCATTGCAAAAGTGAGTTTTAACTCTTAAGAAACAGTTTGTGCAGGGCTTTGTACTGGATCCAGCAACACTTATGCAACTCAGTCAGAAATGCTAAAACAATTCATTAGAGGAACAATTTAATGTGACTTGTATTGTAGCTATTGGAAGAAGTTCCATGTCATTATAGCAATCACAAAACAGTGATCACTATTATGGAGAGTGTATATCACTGAAAAGCAAATTGGCAATATACACATGCCAAGGAGCACAAATTCAGCAAGGAATCCATGTTAATGAGGGGCTCATCCCCCATGGTTTGCTTCATCCCCCATACCCCCCCCCCCCGCTTAATGATATCAACTCCAGGGTGGTGCATGTCGGGGAGGAGGTGACATTCCTGATTCCTGGAAAAACCCCACAGCAGCAGCCTGCAGCAAATTTTTTCACCCATTCTCTAGCACTGAACCCAGTACCTGCTGTGCCAGACCTAGCCACCCTCACCACCACGCCACACAGCTAGCTCAGCTGCAGCAGCCATACCACCCCCTCACAAACCCTCTTCCCTATCCCTCCTCTTCCTTTCACTATATTCTCCTTCCAGTCACCCTACCATAGAATCACCTTTGCATAGGTCACTACCCTTGCAGGGTAGCACATCAGAACAGCACTGAATATAAATTGCCATTTTGACAATCACTCATATTCAGTTGCTATCCACACCGGATACTATTGGAAGAACCCAAACAACACACTCTTTTTTTTCTAGGGTCATGAGTACCAAAAAAAAAAAAAAACACAGCTGGATAAAAAAAGAGTATTTTTCCAACACTAGAGAAAGGGGTTCCATGTCAAGTCAGCTCCATCGAAGACAGCTAAAGTGGAATTTTAGACAATGATTCTACCTTGATTTGTTTACAAAATACTAAATTTCAATGCAGAATTCATTTAGTACTGATTTTCACTAACATATTCTGTTGAAAACCTTGGAAAATTTGTCACTGTAGAGTTTTTTTATTCGTAAATGTATGTGGAGTAAATCAGGGGACTCAGCATACACTTCCCTGCTCACAACCCTGTACTCTACATAATATAACTATTATAACTCTAATGGGGACACATTTTCTAATGCTTTCAACAAAATCGATCACGGAAAATCCTCCCGAAAAGAATTCTGCATTGAAGTTTAGAACTTTTTCAACAAATCTGGGTAGAATCGCCCTCCAAAGTTCTGTTTTAGCTGTCTCAGACAGTGCGGACTTGACACGAGGAAAAAAGGTGCAAGGTAAACTTGAACAAACAAGGCACAGATCAAAATGGTCACCATTTTATGTATTGCAGCATTAACAGTTGCCCAGCCAAATTCTTAATTTTCCTTCCAGGATCCATTATGACAGATGGGTTTGAACCTAAATTCTTTCCTTTTTTGCACTCTACAGTCTGCAATGGACACTGTGCCTCTGACAGCAACCTCTACAATGAGAGGGCGTAAAGGCGCCACATTACTGAGGTGCAACAGGACATGCTCTGAAGGTACAATATTCCACAAATCCTGCCAATCCAGCTCAGGGACTGCAAGCCTGAAAAGGGCAGTCAGCTCTATTATCTGAGTCCTCAGGGTAAATTGAAAATGGATAAAAAAAAAATTCAAAAATCAGTACTACCTGCATCCAGCTCCATCTCATATTTTTTTAGGTACTTCAAGTGGTGTAGCTTCTCTGAGAAGTGACTGAAGCAGTAATATGAATTATATATAGTAAAAAATGAACCCTGACTGGCTGCCTGCACCTGATCTCTGCAGGTAATATCATATGGATGCAATACCATGTCGACAGTAACCCACAGCCCTGTTAGAATGAAGTTTTTACCAGCAGGCATTGCACCTCCAACTGAGTCCTCAACCACCACCAGAATCTTATCTCTGGAAAGGTAAACCAGAAGTAACTGGAAACTGGAGGCAAACCTTAGAAGACAAGATGATACTTTTGGATCATCTGTCTTATTATTTTGCACTTTTATAGGTGTGACATACCAATCAACTTGGAGGGAGGGGGAAATTGTTAAACCAGGAAAGGCCCACTAAGCCAAAGCTTGTTTCCAGGTGTGACCTGAGAGCTCACTCAGGGTCATACAGTATGCAAGTGGGGGTTGCGGTATTCAAATTCTGGTCTCTATCTTTGCAGCTCAGAATGCTACACTGCCTCCAAATATACCTTTAATTTGTTTCAAGCTTTTTTTTTTTTACACTGATTTTTTTCTCTTTTTTTTCACAGAACTGGCAGGCAGGGCTGCACTCCCCCCCCCCCCAAAGGGGGCTTGCATCCATCCCAGTCTGTGTCCCTATCAGTAGAAGTGTAGCCAGGATCAGCATGGAGCCTGCCAACTCCATTTTTTCCTCTCCACTGTTGCAGAAGCACGTGTATGCATGCACGGTGCATTCCGCAACAACCTCCTTTCGTACCTCCCACTGTCTGACACTGCCACTGGGCTTGCACCTGTTGGCAGCCATGTGGTGAGGGTGGCAACATCCCTCCCTGAAAGGGGAGAGCTGCCTTGTGGCTGTTTAGTCCTGCTCCCGCCCTCCACCTGACCCCTAACAACCTGAGCTCATTCCCAAACCTGGGTCACTGGCGTGATGCAAGGTATGGTGTCCAGCACCTCAACCCTCAGCACCACTGGGCTGACCTGATTTGTTCCAAGTTTTGTACTTGTGATAAATGATATATTATACAGTGTCTGCACTTTATTATGCACCAAGAAATGTCCTGTATTATTTTTACTATACCCTGTAACCCTTTACCCTGGTCACACCTGGAAATGAACCTCAGCTCAATGTGCCTTTCCTGGTCACCAATTTTCAAATAAATAAAAAGACTGGAGTGACCCACCAAAGGGGACCAGGACCAGGCAGTTCAGGTCAGGAGAAACAATAATTACAAAAAGAATAAAATAAGCTTTTAATCCTAACTTATTGTATAGCAACATATTAACTAGCACATGAAAACAAGTTTAGTTTTAGTTAAGACAGTCAAAGCAGTTTCCTTAAAACAGGCCCATATTGGCACTGCTAAGCTAGAAAATGAATGTGCTTTATTTTTGTGGGAATAAAAACAAGATATATTAGTAGGTTACACAGCACAGTATGGAAACAGGTTAAAAACAGCATCAATCTTAATATGGGGAAGCAAGGCATCTATTAAATGATTCCATTTTGGAAGTATTTGGCATCCAAAAATGAGAAGCAATTTTGAAAATGCAAAAGGAAACATTGGGATTTCACAAGTGAAGAAAAAAAAGGAAATTCAATAATGTCCCAAGTAGAAAGCATGGAAGTAAAATTAGATTATGTGTTTTGTTGTTGGGGGGGAGGGGGTAATTAGTAACATTTTTTTTTTTTTACTGATTCATTTTACCTTATTAGCAGTTTGGGTCAACAAAGGCTCACTGGCCTGTACTTTATTTCCAAGTGTGACCCAGGAGCACAGGGAGGAATACAATATTTTTACTATTTCTGCATTTTGCTTCCATGCAGTGGGGTATCAAATAGGTAAACAAACTTGTATAGATTCAATACTTTCAAGGTTACAAGTTTGAAAGTCAATATTCTAACTAATTCTAATTTTGAGGTCATTATTTGGACCCTTTGCTATGTAGAAGGCAATATCCTAGAGATCAAAGCACCAAGCTGCAAATTCAGAGACCCTGCAGTGGATATGGAATTGAATTTATCACATGAATATACAGGTCACACAGTATACATGTAATAAATTCAATTCCAGTTACTTTACCTTTCTCTCTTCTCTCTTTGTCTGGTTGGTCGCCCAGGTGCTGGGGCCAAAGCCTGCACCTTCAGGTCCTCCTCTTCTGTCCTCTGGCCAGCTTAATCCTTTTTCAGTTTTATATCTTTTCCTATAGCTATCCCTTGGGCTTCCCTTGCCCTGCCCTTGTCTTTTCTCTATCCATCTGTTTTCCTCTCTCTCTCTCTGGCAAGCAGAACTGGGGTGAAGAAGGAGCCGTCACCTGTTGCTGGCTGACCCAGAAGTGCCACAAAATGCCTCGGCCTACAGGGTGGTGCTGCCTCTAGCACCGGCTTCTCCTTCTACAAAACAAAATGCTCCCACAGGGTGCTGCATCTCTGGCTGTCACCTAGACAGTAATGAATGATGACAATATACAGGAAGATCAAGAATTATGATAGGTACGTAATTTTCATTTTTTGGTAACACTTTATTTTAAGTTCCCCTTACTACACTGTAACTACTGTATAACTATGCTGTAATGACAGGTCTTTTGTACTGTTTCAACTGTCTATGCCTATCTGACATTTATTTCAAAGGTAATCACATAGAAAAATTTTAAAGTGTACTAAGAATGGTAAATAAAATATGAATACAATGCAACTTCAGTCTGCTACAGTTAAATGAGCTGACTGGAAACTCTTTAGATGATATTCCATGTCTGTATTCCAGTTTTTTGTGAACGTACAGGTTAGTAAACATGTAGTCTAATATTGTGAATTGATATGTAACAGTACACAAAAATATTTCATTTGCATACTTACTAATTGGCACTATAGCAATATTGTGGCTAAGAAACAATGGTACTGTTTTCACAGTTAATGCCTAGTTAAAATGTATCTGCAGCTGCACACACTTACATATACCAAATGTCAGTACTGTAGCTGTGATGAAAGCTCTCATTCAGAAATCAGTCCCTCATGAACTTGCTGCTTACTAAACATCCAATCTAATATTGGACCCTGTTCACATAGGTGGTAGGCAATGTGTCAAATGTGCATTCCTAGACCTGGTGATCAATAGCAGCCATACAATCAAATGATCTGACCAGGAGTAGACTGGATCCTGCACTGTGTGTGGCATAGAGAATTGTGGGTCATGGGTGGTCTTCCCATTACAGCTATTTTCTAGTAAAGGGACCTACTGGTCTGCCTATTTTTATCACCTTGCCCCCTGCCCTTATGGTATAGTGAGGGTGATGGGGTAGCTTGATGTGAAGGATGGTGCTATGGCAGGCACACCATTCAGCAAGTAGGAAGGGCATGTAATGGCTAAGGAAGGGTCCCTACCTGTGTATCCTTTGCCATGAACCACCACTCCACACAGCAGATCGATGATAAAGCATGGTATGTAGCCATGCCCCACCCCCAGCCACCCACCTAGGCCATAGTAGGCCAGGAATGTGGGTGTAGAGGAGGCGTGGGTCAATGCCAAAGAAGTAGCATATTTCTTAGCAACTACTGTACTATTACAAGCCAATAAGTAATTATGTATATGATTTTTATTGTATAAGTAAACAACGTAGTTGTATAGCAATTATGAATATTAGATTGCATGTTTATTAAGCAGTAAGTGCACGAGGGAATGATTTCTGAAGGAAATCATACATCAGAACTACATCATTGACATTTGATGTAAGTGTATAGCAGTTACACCCTTCTTCATATGCTTTATTTTAAGTATCAGTTTCTGCGTAATTACTTTGCATATACATGTTAGTTAGGAATTAACTGTGGAAACAATGCCACAGAAGCAGAACATTCCTTAGTAACTACAGCACTGTTGCACCCTTCTTCTTACATTTAATTTTATGTGTCAGTTTCTGCATACTTACTTTGCAAATACATGTTAGTTAGTCATTAACTTTGGAAACAATGTCACAGAAGCAGCACATTCCTTAGTAACTACAGCACTGTTACACACTTTTTCTTACACTTTAAGTGTCAGTACATGTTAGTAAGGCATTAACTGTGGAAACAATGCCACAGAAGAAGCACAATTCTTAGTAACTACAGCACTGTTAGAAGCCAATAAGTATTTATATAAATTCATGATTTTTTATTGTATAATAATTTACAAAATTAGATTGTATGTTTATTTTTAGTTCTTTTTTTGGTTGCACAGTATACAAGTGGTGGCTTTGGGATTCAAACCCAGTTCTCCAGTTTTGCAGGACAGTGCTTTTAACCACTACACTATACTGCAGTAAGATCATGAGGGAATGATTTCTGAAGGATAATTTTAAATTTCACTTACTACACTGTAACTACTGTATAACTACAGTGTCACTGCACTACTATGTAGTTGTTAACTAGTTTCACAATGCGTGCTGTGTACTTAAATTATGCTAAATGTGCTGCTTCTGTGAGATTGACACACATGTCTTCTGCACCCACACCCCTGTCCTGCTGATGCCCAGGTACGTGACTGGGGGTTGGGCATGGCTATCTTCAGATGAGAGTCCTAATTCTTCTTTGCCAATGACTAAACTGTCCTGCTGTACAATGCTGAACAGTCGTAAGACTGATTGATTGTACATCATGTATATTTCACCCACACTTTAGCTGCTACTCTACTGTGTTTCAACTGTATTCTTGCACTTAGTTGTACCTAGCTGTACTCAATATATTCAATGTATTCTATTTCATGTACTTTTCTTTGTTAATGTAAGTGTATTGTCTGTATTACCTATGTACCATCTTTATGGCAAGGTCGTGAATGAAAACGGCCCTTTGGATCAGTGCACCTACCCGGGAAACAAATAAATATATAACCAAAAGTTTGCATTCAACTTGGTACTGAACTGCCTTGCACAGCTGCCCTCTTCCAGTGATATCATTGCCTTAGGTGACTTTAATGTTAATTGGCTCACTGCTGTCTCCACCCCCTACAAGGATTCCATTGCTGCCCTCGATGTCTCGATGGTTTTACTGCCTTGTAATAAACACTCACTTATTCATTAATATATATATATATATATATATATATATATATATATTATGCAAACAACTGTTAATGCATTATTTAGGGTTAAAACACAAAAGGTCAGGAAATGAAAAATCTTTAGGGTTGCTCCTCCCCCTGGACCCGCCCATCATCCCAAGATAGAAAGCTGATGGGGTGTGTCGTTGGGGTTGCGAGGCCTAAATGTCATGCCATTCTTATTTACCGTGGCTTGTGAATGTAATTTCAGATGGAATGGGGTGACATTTAGGCCTCACAACCCCAATGACACACCCCATCAGCTGTCAATCTTGGGATGATGGGTGGGTCCAGGGGAGGGCAACCCTAAAGATTTTTCAATTCCTGACTTTTTGTGTTTTACCCCTAAATGATGCATTACCACTGTTTTTTTTTTTTTGCATATAATATATATATATATATATATATATATATATATATATATATATATATAAATTTTGATCTATTTCTTCCCTGGTGGCTGAAGATTGGTGCAGACCGGGGGTGGTATCAGCACCCATCTCCAGCCACCCATCCAGCACCATACCCCAACATGTGGCAGATCCCACTCTTCCCCCATGGATTACCCCCGTAGTGGGGTGGCACAGTGAGGAGCCCCGCTAGCTCAACTCAACTCCTGCCATTCTAGGTTGGGACCTGCAGTGGGTGGCTGCTTCATCCTGATTGACTGACAGGGCCATTTTTCTCATTTGCACCCCTTTCATGTGAGGAGTGTGCAATGACACCAGTGGAGGTAGTGCACACATGTCCACACAAGCTTCTCTGGGTACCTGCCCCATCTCAGCCACTTCTTTGTAGCATCAGCATGCTGCCCCCAGCCTCCATTAGGGGCCAGTAGAATGCTGACCACTGGAGACCCCCCTCCCAGAGAGGGAGAGCAGTCCCTCAGATGCTCAATCCCTCTCCACCCCTGCCATCCTCCGGCTGCCCATGCCCATTCCTGAACACAGGTCACCAGCATGGCATGAGGTAAGGCATCCAGTGCCTCTGCCCTCAGCACCACTGGGCCAGTCACACGATTTATATATAATTGATATTCATTACAAAAACTTTGTTAATGCATCAGTTAGGGTTAAACAGACAAAAGTGGGGAAATTAGATGTGAGGATAGAGCCCCTAATCCCCATTATCTTCATCCTTCATCCTCCACAGACTGACAGATGCTGGGGCATGCTACAGGATAGTAAGACCCAACTCTCACCCCATTCCATGTGTAAACAGGTTGACATGCTACAGTAAAAGAGAATGGGGGGAGAGTTAGGCCTCCCAACCCCTGGGCACACCCCACCATCTGTCGGTCTGTGGAGGATGTGGGATGGGGTATTGGGGGGGATGGGGCTCTATCCTAATATCTTATTTCCTCACTTTTGTCAGTTTAACCCTAGCTGATTCATTAACAAAGTTTTTTTTTTGTAATGCATTTCCTTACTTTTTGAAAAAGCATAATATAACAAGTAAAGAGCATGTGTTGGTGGACTCTGCATTCCCACCAAGCTGCTCATTTCTGCATAACTATATGCATCTGTGGGGACCTCAGGGTTCTGCACTGCTGCTCACAAATACAAGTACAGAGCTGTACAGCAGCCATATGGGGCAAGGAAACATGTCACTAACGTGCCAATATCACAGCAACCATAGCAGCTACAAAAACAATTCAAATGTCATTGTAATGATGACAGCGAGTCCTCCACACATGACGAGGTCAAATAAACCTCTGTTTTTCATAGTTTTCAAGTTAGAGGCACCACGGTGGCCAAAATTCAATGGACGCATGTAACTTGGGCATTTTTAGAATTCTTTCCACCCAATTTTCAACATGGTATTTTGAGGACCCCACATCATGAACAATGTCACTGCCATTTCATTAATCTGTCCCAAAAGTTGAGCTCTTACAGCGAATGCACCATTCTGTGCCACTGGTGCAAAATCATGTTTTGGGCAGGATGTAAAAAATGACAGCTGTATAATGTTGATGAGGATGTGTGGAAAAGGGTAATGTTGAAAACCAGGAGGGAAAATATGGAAAACTGGAGAAGTTATGAGCGTGCGTAGAAACTGTGCAATGCACACTCATAACCTGGTCGTTTTTTGGAATTTGTTAACCACATTTTCAACATGAGCTTTTAGGAAAATCCCTTCTTGAGCACTGGCACTGTGATTTTGTTAATCCATCCCGAAAGTTGATTTCACACCGTGACATGCCATTCTGCGGAAGAGGTGCAAAAACACACTTCCAGCAGGATGCGAGAAATTACAGCTTTGCTGTTCATGAGGAGGTGTAAAAAAATGGCAATGTTGAAATTCTGGAGTGAAAATATAAAAAATTGGTGAAGTTACAAGCATGCATAGAAACTGCGAAATGCATGTTTATAACATGGCCATTTTTTGGAATTTTTTGCACCAAATTTTCAACATTGGTTTCTTGGGACTTCCACTCATCATGACCACAATTGTAATTTTGTTAATCAGTTCTGAAAGGTGATTTTATGTCCCAAAAGTTGATTCCATGCAGCGACCATGAAATCACCATTCTGGATTGAGTAATGAGATGACAGTAGCATTGTTCATGAGGTGGGGTCCAATACCACCCAATGGCTAACATGGGATGATATTAGAGGTGGGGTTACATGGGTTGATATTGGAGACAGGGCTTACATGTGGTGATATTGGAGGTGGATCTTACATTGGGTGATATTGGAGGTGGGGTTTATATTGGGTGATATTGGAAGCAGGGCTTACATGGGGTGAGATTGGAGGCAGGAATTACATGGGTTGATATTGGAGGCAGGGCTTACATGGGTTGATATTGGAGGTGGGGCTTACATGTGGTGATAATGGAGGTGGGGCTTACATTGGGTGACATTGGAGGCAGGGCTTACATGGGGTGAGATTGGAGGCAAGACTTACATGGGTAGATATTAGAGGTGGGGTTTACATGGGTTATATTGGAGGCAGAGCTTACATGGAGTGAGATTGGAGGTGGAGCTTACATGAGGTGATATTGGAGGTGGGGCTTGCATGCTGGCTATGTGGCAAAATCAGATGCTCTGCCACGTGCAGTTGCTGGTTCAGGGATCAATGTACATCTGGTGGTTGTGGGATTCAAACCTAGGACTATGAGGTCTTTTGGTTCATAACTCAGTGCTTTAACCTCTGTGCTATTTTGCTGACCCTATCAAGAGGCCACTTTTTTTTTTTTTAGTAATTGTTGGGATCATAGTATAAACAGTACAGCAAGTGAAAACAGGAAGGGCATGATGAAACCATGATAATAGTGACTGCATAATTCTTGTGTGTCCTTGATAAGGCAGTATAGAAGTGATCTCATCTAGAGATCAAAACCCTGACCTTTTGCTTGTAAAGCCAAGACACATCCAGTGCACCACCTGAGAGCATGGTTAACTAGCTGGTCTAGTGTCTTTAAGAGCATGTAGTTCAGTAATAAGTGCATATAGCATAGTAAGTTTTAAGGGGAATGGGTTGCTTGCTGTTAGAAGCATGAGTATAACAACAGCACAATATTTGAGTATTGCTCATTTATTATTTGAACAGAATTCTGGGTAGCCTGGGTTCAAATTTTAGCCAATGCACTGATTTGTTTTTATCTCTTCTGTTTCTCTGGGTTCCACTAAAGATGTGTATACTTTGCATTGGAGCCCGCTTGATTGAATGCATTGTTTTAATCAATCCACTTCCCCATCTGCAGTTTATTGGCACCACACACTAGAGGGTGCCCAATCTTCACATATATTTGTTGCAAAAAACTGTGTTACTGCAACAGTTAGGGTTTTTTACAGTGACATAAGTGAGGAAATTTGGCTTTAGGCTTTTCAACCCTAACTCTGTCTTCCCCCCAACCCCCCACTGCCCCACCCCCACTGGCGCACACACACACACACAGGCACAAACATAGACACACACACACACACAGAACACACAACTATGGGGGGCAGTACAAGGCAAGACAATCAATCACAGACAGACAGACACCATAATGCAACAGAAATAACATACAACTTCTTAAACATACCACAACAGGTTTCACCAACTGTATCAGTTCTTGTGCCATTCTACTTTCCTATATGTGCACAGCTTCCTACATAACAACATATGACTAATACTAATGCACATGTGTTGTTCGCAGTGTAAACCCATTTCATTTACTGCTGTGTTAGCAACTAGTCAATTTCTCAATTGAAGCATACTTGTGTGCCACTAGCAATGTTGTCATTTTTGCATAAAACCATACTGCACACCTCCACTTCATTACCTATTACTGCATAACAGTTTAGCTACACAGTATCACAAAGTTGCCAATTTTGCATAAGACGGCACCGTGATACGTCAGCCTACTTGACCATTTGTGCATAACAGAACAATATAAATACTTAAATACATTTATTGGTAAGGAAATGGTACTTAGTCCATAGTGACTTAACTATTTGTGCATAAGAGCATTACAGTATGCTACAATGAGCTTTACCATTGCTGCACACCACCATACCCATGACTTCACCTACTTGCCAGTTTCCCTGTAAAACTTTTAAATAACTAATAACAGAGACATATTAGTAGGGTCAAAAGACCAGCAATTTGATCATTGCCATATAGCAGAATATCCCAATGTTTCCACCTAATTGTTCAATTTTTCTTCTCACCATGATAAAAATAGACAAACACATGACTTGGTAACAACACAAGATGTTTAGACCCACTGTAGTTGCAGCAAGTTTTCAAAACTACCCATTTCTGCATAACAGTATGATATAAGACGTATATCTCATGTATTTGGCAGAGTGTGAGGCTGTCTTACATGGCATCCTACACCAAGTTGCACATTTGTGGATGATGACATAGGCCATGTTATCATCAAGCTGACAATTTCTGCATAGCACCATAATATAACTAGCAACATCATCTATTACTAACTACTCTATATTTAACCAATAGGGCACAACAGCATGTAGGTTATTAGGAGTTTACCCATGCCTTGTGTGGTGTGTCAGCAGGTGTAGCCGAGCGATTTAACCACATAAGAAGTGGGTAAATCTCGAGTAACTCACACCCTGGAGTGCCTTATTGCAATTATACAATGGACCCATGTAAAACAAATGTTAAAATGTGTTTAATAATGTTTTAATAAATACCACTCCTCAGACATAGCCAATGGAGGAGTTATACATGATTATGTTAAATGTTGTTACCAATAAGGTTACAACATTTTCACACATCATTCTATGATTGTAACATGACAGCATACCCTCACATTGTTGTCAAATCTTTTATTTATCTCAAACAATACTATATAAGTGATGAGGGAGATGCATAGGTAGTCTACCTGAAATGCTTCTAACACATCCTGCTGTAAGCAGACAACAGTGTCTGATGCTAGGACAAGTGATACAGTTGGTGAAACATGATGATGGATGCCTGTTGTGGTATGTTTAAGAAGTTGTATGTTATTTCTGTTGCATTATGGTGTCTGTCTGTCTGTCTGTGATTGGTTGTCTTGCTTTGTACTACCCTCCATAGTTGTGTGTTTTGTGTGTGTGTGTGTGTGTGTGTGTGTGTGTGTGTCTATGTTTGTGCCTGTGCGTGTGTGCCAGTGGGGGTGGGGTGGTGGGGGGTTGGGGGGAAGCCAGAGTTAGTGTTGAAAAGCCTAACGCCTAATTTCCTCACTTTTGTCACTGTCAAAAACCCTAACTGTTGCATTAATGCAGTTTTTTTGCAATAAATGTCCTGCCTTTTTGAGAAAGAAATAAAAATGCAATGTTCTCTTACCACACTACGTGTTAAAAAGTTTATCTAAGCTTTATATAAGACACACTCAGAACAATACCTCACCCAAGTTGTCAGCCCATCGGTGGTTAACAGCTACTGCATCATAACTCAAGAATCATGGTCAAACACCTTGATCATCATCACTATACAGTATATCTCTAATACCAGATATTCACTAGTTCTGACAGTCATAATTAGCATATTGTCAGGTATGCAATGAGCTCACGCTTCTCTAACCAATGATTCTACAACATACATATTTATAAGGAGACAAACACATGATTTAAAAAACATTAATATATGGATCATGAATTTAATAGTCTACTAAAGCATACAAAAAAAACTTGGTAATACCATTGTGCCTCCATTGTTAATGCTATTGTCAATCAGTGTTAATAGTATTGTCAGTCAATGTTAATGCTGTCGTTCCACAGCTGAACTATAGTGTTAACACTTGTACCAAACAGCACAAGTGCCCACAAAAATGCCTTCTGCCCCCCACGTCATCATAAGTGTGCCTTCCGATTGGCCGCTTTTCCTGTGTGGGCGGGCAGAACAAATTAAAAAACATGGCGGCTTGTTCTCTCGCTTAGCGAGAGAAATCAGTGATGTTGACCAAAGTATTTTTTTTACTCTACTGCCTACTCCAGCCCATCTCCCCCTACTTTGACATGCCTTCCTCACCAAAAAATCCTTCATTTTCACCCCGCCTCCTCACTACAGTGCTTGATAGATACTGCTGCTGAATGAACAAAAAAAAAACAGGTTTAAACACAGGCCACATCGCCGATGGATCCACATGGGTGATGCTTACAAGAAGACTATCGACAAACACATAGACTTGTAAACTGCAGGTGAGTCAGTTCACCTCACATCCATGTATTAAAAATAATAGATGCTTCATTATGATGACAGCAGAAACTATCTTGTTTCTTGGGAGCTGAGAAAACTCTGAGCTTCACTCGAGGTTACCTATGTCCCAGAACATCTCGATGTGATTACTGCCTTGTAATACACAGTAAGGTATCTATTATTCTTTATTTATATATATTAAAATATGTTTTTTATAGAAAAATATCAAGCTTCTATTTACAAGTATGATAATAAACAAAACTATTAAAATAAATAAATGTGTTCATTCACACATACAGAGGAGAAGGAATAATAAATAAAATATAAATAACACAAAAGTAATGAAAAATAAAAGTGTTACCTCACACTTGTACTACATGGTGGGGGGGAGACAAATAAATAAAAATAAATAAATAAAACAAATGATTAAATTAAATAATTTACAATTAACAGCCAGGAGTGACAGAGAGATGCTGGCCTTTCTGGCTGTAGGGCCTTGGGGAGAGAATGAGGGGGAGGAAATGGAAGGCTGCACAGGAGTGGATGCAGCAATGTGCCCCTCTTCTGCAGCTGATGGTGGTGTTGCTGGAGGGGAATCTTCGAGGGGCTGTTGCTGAGGAACTGAGGAGGGCTGGTCATCCTGAAGATGCTGCAGCAGATGATGGATAGCTTCTGTGGCCTCCAGCTGGTTCTCAGCCAACTGCACCATGAGGCCATGCGTGGACTCTAGTGAAGCAACAGAGGCCTCTTCCAGTTCTCTCAAACATCAAACTGCTTCAGTGAGGCCCCTGTTGCTCTGCTCGAGCCCACGGGTGACTACTAAGTCTGCACGTCCCACACACCCATGATGCTGCAGCAAATCAATAATTTCTCCCTGTTGGCTAATTATCCCCCCTTGACCAATTACATAATTTAATTTTGCTGCAGTGTCATGGGCGTGGTTGGCTGCAGCCCTGTAACCACCCGGCATGGCCTCCAGCAGCTGGCTGAGTGTCTCGCTGATCTAATTAAGAATGGCAATCTGCCCTGTAGACAAAAAAAAAGTACAACAATAGAGATGTAATTAAAGTAACCTTTCTGTAGTGTTGTGATAATATACTACAATGAACTCTGATTATTTGTTGTATCAATCATAGGCAAAAAATATTCACATATATGTCACATCAGTAAACCTGTCTTAACTTGATAATACTTCTAGTGACGTTTGCTTTTCACACAATTGTCCCCAAGTGTTTCGCATAGTATGATATAACACTTCTCCCAGCACAATGTGCTACCACAAACCCCAGAATAGGTGTCAATTCATGCTATTTCTTGAAACACGTCAAGAACCTTCCCATGACAGTATGTGCAAAACTTGTATAATAATAAAATCTCAGCAGCTGTAGCTGTTTGCCCCCCCCCAGACTGCTGTAATGTGTCCTTCTCTGAATTACCTCCACATTGGTACTATAATAGGTAGGCAACCACCAATGACACACAGCTGTACACACTCAATAATGATAATTCATGCTGATTGTCTGGGTAGACCTCTCAAATAAGGCAAGAGGTGTAAAAGTACACTAGTTAACAGATAACAGGTGCTACCCCCCTTCCTCACCTTCACGAAGGTACACAGATGTCCTACATTTAACTCACACAGCATTCCACAGGTACACTCTTTAACCCATTGTGTGTCTCTCTCCACCGGATCTATCTGAGTCTCTCTAGGTATACTATTCCTCACAGATTACTGCTTGACAGGCAAAGTAGTGCTGAGATCCCATGTGGAAAGACTAACATTTCTACACTACTCTATCATCTATTCCTACCTCATCATGTTTCTCAAGGTCAGACACCATAGTTCAGATAATTTGATTATACTGCATGGTGCAATGTTGTCATGGATGGAAATCCATAACTACAGTGGACTTGGTATGCTACAGTAGCTTTATCATCACAGCTGTCATGCTACACTATGTCACTACTGCAGCATGACAACTTGGGATGCTGACACATACTTGGTTCCTCAACCCAGACAAACTAGAACTTTCATTTTTTTTAAAACTTAAAGTTGCAGAAACATCTGCAGCACACTGTGTCAGTTAAAAAAAAAGAAAATGTTAAAATTTCTATTCTCTGATCTCTTGTACACCTGGTTTTCTATGCTGTGACTGCCCATAAACTATAAAAGATTGTGTATGAGCAGTCCTACGCAAACAAAGAAATTGTTGTACCTTCAGGTTCCCTTGGAAGCACAGCATCTCTCTAGCTGTGGTCTCACGATAATCTGTCACCAAGTAAACCTCTTGCTACAAGAATGCCCTTGTTATATATGACTGTTAATACAGAATCATCTATGCAACAGAATAGTACCACAGATATCCCAGATGAACATACAGGAACTGTGTTTCAACAGAAAAGTTGACATCAAGCAATATGAATACAAATGTAATAAATTATCATTATCTACATAAGTACTAGCTGTCATACCTATAAACAAATGTTCAGCAAAACAACAAAAATCAAGTATCTGTTGTTAGATTTCTATTCATGCAAAAAAATCCTAAATTTGTACATTGATCAAACACATAACTAGACTTGTACAAATGCAGCACTATATTCAAAAAGCTTGAAACAAGTTCATAGAATAACAAATGATTTTTAAATAGAACAACAGTAACACGCTTCTATACTACCTTCCCACTGACATACCAACATAGTTTCACTGACAACAGATCTTTATAGACAGTGTAACTCAGTGGCTAACTATTTCTGAGATATACTAGTCTTCCAGTGAAGTCCTATTAAGCACAGTATGTCTCTTCAATATCCTGGTGCAACTGTTCATCTGTGTGAATTGCATGTGTCAAATATCACATATAACTGAATATTATTAACATCAGACCAGCAAAAGGACTGCTGCAACGTTACAGAATTTCATACAGCAGTGCAACTGTGACTTGATATTCGGTCATTAAGAATATTATTCACAATCAGAGATTCAACGTTAGTCCCCATGTACCTCCACTGAACACTATGCAACATATCTTGTTAAAAGTGCTAAAAAGAACAAGAAATAATATTGTGATTCAAGTTCTTGTACAGAGATATACACAAAAACATATACAATTGATAAAACCTACAGATATGACCAGCGGTCACAGGGTACAAACATGACTGACCATAGCAAGAGATGCTCTGCTCCTGCTAGTCTAGTTTCTAAGAGAATATTTAGCACCTGATACAGCACTGTCAGTATAACAATGGGTATCAGGGCACTACGTGTCTTTACAGACTAGCATAAAAAAATGACACTGTAGCCATTTGACAACAATATCTGTTAGAACACCAACTGTTCAGCCGTCAGCTCTTTTATTATCTAATAATACAGCCTTAGGGCAGTGAAGATACTTCTATACTAAATTCAGAAATGTTACATTTATTACTTTGCACTTGTTCACCAGCTGAGCATCTGTACTAAAAATGTAATGGCTGGCATGTAACAATTTGTTCCTAAGTTGTGTTCATCTGCTGTCACTGAACTATAATGATAATGTCAATGTCTTTACTTCAGCTCTTGCACTCCGCTCATGATGCATTGCCTCATCTGGACGGTAAACTCAGGTGAGCAATCCTTGGATAAACCTATCCTACTGGTTAGTGGGTAACTTCTCTGCATGTGGTAACAGTAAAGTATACCAATGATATCCATGGCTTTACCTGGGCTGTGCCTCTCTACTCAGGATGCAGCACCTCATGTGTCTCAGGTTGGTGTGTGTGTGGGGGGGGTCATTGCCTGGCTAAAGCCATGCAATTGGTCAGTAACCTAACTTGTGTGTAACTGTTATTAACAATGTCTACCAATCATCTGCATTGCTTAAGTTGTGGTATGGCTGTGCACTGACTATATAGAACCTGATCTGTCATGGGGGAGCTATAGTGCAATTAGTCAGTCCAAATGAGTCTATTGAGTGGCCACTACTGCTCTTTAAAAAGAAATTAAAAGACATGATAACAGTTACTTATGTTCCTCAGGTGGAGGCCCAGCTGGACCTGCAGCACCTGATGGATGACCTGCTGCTGGAGCATCTGGTGTCACCTCCACAGAGGGTTTTATCTCCACCATTTCAATTCCCTCTGTGGAGTCTCCTCCTCCAGCAGTACTCTCCATAGATGGTTCGTCCTCTGTAAAAACATAGTAAAAGACAAAACATTACTTGTCTGTGAATATTACTATGACTATATATACCTCAGCTTTATCACTTCTGCTAAATTCTTAATCTTGACAACTCCAGTAGTATCTACTACACAGTTAACAACACAATCTACACCTGCTGTCTGAATCAGTACACTAACTAAAGTTGTTGCTTTGTTAGTAGCTTCAAACAAGATAGCAGAATGAGTAATTTTAAGACCTCATCAAGACAATCTGCTCCCCCTTCTCCGCATTTTGGGCAACTAGTTTAAAACTATCAAATACAGAATACTGCATAGAACCTTCATCTTTATTTCTAAACTTCAAGTTGAAGAAACATCTGCAGCACACTGTGTCACTTGTAAGAAAACAAAATGTTAAAATTCCTACTCTTCATTGTCTTGTCCAGTTGTTTTTGTGTGACTTTCTGTGTTGTGACTGTCAACATACTGTAAAAGATAATGCATTAACAGTGATACACAAACAAATAAATTCTTGTATCTTCAGCTTCCCTTGACAACAGAATACCTCTGAAGCTGTGCTCAAGAGGTCATCTGCCACCAAGAAAACCTCTCAATTCAAGAATATGGTCACACACAATTCTCTACATGTACTCTATTTCAAGAAGAAGTACTACATACTAATTACACATTGACAGACTAGTAAACATTTCTGCATGTATGGAATACACCCATGATATGTCTACACACAATGTACATGGGTAAATAGTGTGAAATGCCTACTAAGAGAATGGCCCCACCCTCCACAGGCAAGCCAATGCAAGTTCAAAAATCAATACAGAACTTTCATTATAGGAACTGGACACAACTGCTAACAACACTGATGACTTGTATGAGATCACCCTGCAATGCTGTGACATACTGTATGTAGAACAGATACTAAATCTTGAATGTAGACACACAGGAAACAAAAACTGCACATATTGAACACATACCTGGTTTGCATCACCTGCAGAGATACAGAATACTACAATGGGCAACAATACAGAAGCATGTATTCTCCAGTATAGGGATTCTGATACCCTATGACTTCAAAAGCAAAGCTTGAGTGGTCCATGGTAACCAGAACCCCAAATACACAAAGGACACTATTTCTGCACAGACTTCCACATCTTGTATTTTCCGTAGTGCATGCTACTCTGTGAAGATTTTTTTTTCTGACTTCTTTTGTTCTCAGGACAAAACCTACTCATACATATCCTAGAGGTTCTAGAACACTGTCCTACCACAGTAGGATAGAACAGAATCCCATCCCATTGGAACTGTGAAAAAATAGCATTTACACAGAGACTGAAACTCAACACAGAACAAGTTCCTACTATTCACTTCATATCAGATAAGTGAGAAGTAGTACTCTGTCACTGAGACAATCTTCCCCATCCACAGACCAGTCAATTGGAGCTGAATGTAGTAAACAATTTAATAGTGTGACCCAGGCAATATACCCCACTCCCATCCAAAAGTTAACTATATGATCACTGGACAACTAGAGCTACATAAAACTATGAATAGCTTCAGTATACACTATCTGTAAGACTGTGAACATTGGGTGTTACATCTAGAGGACACACCCAGAGCAGAAATAAAACTCTGGAAATGAAGACAATATTTACAATAAAATGAAACACCATAAGCAACAAAAAAAAATAGCTGTCTTCTCTGTTCCATACACTATACTCACAGCATGTAACAGTATATACTACACATTGACTTAAAAGATAGTTGTCGCTACATCATTCTAACTCACCAGCAGAGTCGAGCACAAGCAGCTGCCTGACATTAGCCTCTCGTGCCGCACCTTCCAGGAGTGGCATCAGCTGCACACAATGGGAGAAAGCAGGAGCACTTGGTGTAGTGGCTGAGTGTGCAAAAAAAAAAAATTAGCATTATGTATAACTATTTCATGATTAACATCAATAGCATTTTATTTTTTGTCTATTATTTTCACAGTTTCTATTTACCCCTACTTTTTCCTGCCATCGCAAGGCACTCATTGGCACCACTCATCTTCACGCCCAGACAACGTACACAGGATGTACCCCTACAGTGTCCCCTCTCGACATCTGCACAGCGAGGTCTGTCCTGCAATCAGTGGGCTAGGGTGAGCAGTGCACTTGTCTTGTAGGACAGCAAGGGTATTTTTCCTGTTCTGTGTTCCCCTCTCCCAACCCTCTGGGACATCGGCACTTAGCACTGATGTTGAGACACGTGACGTGGTTACACAACGTATGCCTACCATGTTCCATACAACGTCCTCCTTACCCAACTCTGATATCAGAGCCACCAATCCTTTCAAGGGCCGGTGCGTCCACTGATTCTCTATGAGAGTCTCGGATGCTTAAGCATCTCTGGTATCCCACCTGAGGAACAAGAGCACCAATGGGATACTTGATCCTCCTTCCCGCTGCTGAGCTCCAGCTACCCAAGTCCATTCTGGGACCCGGTTCACCGCTGCAGTGCAAGGTGTGATGTCCAATGCCTCAACAGTCAGCGCCACCATGCTGCCATCTATACCAGTAAAAAAGTCAAATAGTTCATCCACCTCCATCACTTATTTAGTTCAATACCACTAACAACTGCATACCCAAAACTGTAAATGCAGCCATACTTCCTGTGTACATGGAACCTTGACTGTATGCTGGTGTCAAAGAACACATCAGTCATACCTAGATCTTGACATCACAGAACCCCTTTCATAGTGCAGACCGCCTCTTTATATATGAGTTAACAATCAATGCAACACACAAACAAATAAATCACAGTTAACAAATGATGTGACAAAAGTTCACAACTCCTAAGTAGTAACTTCCTCAATTACCAAGATAGTAAGATTGTTACTCCCAATGTTTAAATACTCTAACACATTACTTGCACAAAGAACTGTGTCAGGAGTAGTATGGTTATTTTGGGTACTTTAACATGTCACTAATGAAAAGCTGTGAGTCAGAAACAGAGCCACAACCTCCACGAAGGCCAACAGGGAAAGTGTGCCACAGAACAGCAGCTGAAAAAAACTACTGCTAGCTTTACATTTACCCACACTTGACAAAACTATTATACCTTACCTTAACTGAAATTTCGTATGTTTGTATGTTTAGTACTCTCATGATATAGCTTAAAAGGGAGTACGCAAATGTTTGTGTCTGCCTGTTAGTTAAAAATAGCCCAGTCACTGCAATGCCAGTCTACAGTTAATGGCAGTTCAAATAAAAATGTAACTGAAAGCTGCATTACCACATGGGAACTCCCAGGCCAATCACTCAATCTACCATAAACTGCAAAATCAGGCAGACATTTGTATACTTTATTAAATGAAATTCAAAGGCGGCATCTACTGACATGGCAACAAATATCACATAGAAGATATGAACCTGCATATTAACATTACAACCATTAGTTAAATATACTTACTAGTATGGTGATGATTGCCAAACTCAAGCTTCCCTGCTTCCTCCCACATAGCATAAGCTATGTTGTACCACTCCCTCACACTCCTGCGCATATCACCCACTGCAGACTTTTCCTTGAAAAACGTCTGGAGGGTGATCTTCCATTTCCTCCTACACTCATCAGGAGATCTTGTGATCTCCTCTCTCCCCAAGGCGTGACTAACCTGCACAAAAAAAAGTAATGTAAATCATTTTTTACTAGTAAAATATGTACATTTATGTAAAACACAACTACAGCTGTCACTAACAAAGTGTGACACTATCTCTCTGACATGTGCACATCATAAAATATTCACACAGAAGATTTGTCACTATCTTAATTCTCTAAATAGAAAATCTGTCCAACTATAACAGCACACTTCTTGTACTTGTAACACTCTTCTAGGCAGCACACTGTACTGTGTCAACAGAAATATGTCTCCATGGCTTATCATTACTCTTAAAAATAAATCGTTATATGCATGCCATACATAAAAACAACATTTAACTACTGAATAATGCGTACTGTTTGCACATGTTAACATAATGAAACCTATTACCAATGGAATATCTCTTACTAAACTGTACTTGAATGCAGTGTATCCACAGTTGTAATAATTCTAGTTTAGAAAATGGTATAAATCAATTTTGAAACCTGATTGGCTGAGACAGGCTCCAAGCTTGGGATAAATATTTCAATATATACTCAGCTAAAAATAAGAACCAGTCCAAGTGCCTCTTCACAGATCAACATTTTGTGATGGGCCATTTCCTAAGTGAAATAATACCCTCCAGGGTGGGCAATATCAGAAAATAACGGACCTTCCAGAGGCTGTAACACCCTCCGCCTGTGGCATTCGGCCTCCTTACAACCGTGAGTGGCCCGGTATTTCCCAATAATGCCCACCCTGTTAACTATTATTGCTTACATGTTTAAGAGTAAAAAAATAGTGATCTTTTAATTCAATTAATAACCTACCTTGTCCCAGGTGTGGATCAGGCTCAGGTTAGTCACCTGTATCACAACGCAAGGATTAGCATTATCCTTTACAGCCTGAACAAGGGCCAGCACCTCTCTGTCACTCCAGGATTTGGGCACCTTTCTCTCTGTAAAAAAAATAAAAAAATTAATTTCATTAGAAACATTTAAATGTAATATATATTATGGTCTCACTATCTCATATCTGTTTCTGTATCTTAATGGTCAAAATAGTATATTTCTAACATGTGATGAATTGTGAACTTTCAATGACTACATTATTCAAACAATTGAATGCCCCCCACCCCCGATCAGTGACACAGAATAGTAACATGGAAGACACAAACTTTATTAATATATATATATATATATATATATATATATATGCTCACAATAGGGGTGAGTGGTAAATGAGTGAGATAAAACAGTGTATCATCCACTGCAGTGTGATATTTTTACCCTCTGCTATATTGCGATGATATCAGACATTTACACACACAGGTCACAAAAGATCACTCTAGGCAGTTTTCTCCTCAGCTTGCAAGAAACACCTGTGCTGTTACCATAGACACAAATGCAGAACTACTTCAGAGGTCTCACTGTTGCCTACAGCTAACTCAATGAGCATTACAAAACACATCTATCCTCCCAACTTCCAGCTCATTACTGTGATACTGTCAGCTTGACTGCACCATAATTCTAAACAGCGCAGCTTCACAGAACAGTCTAAACTACTGCCTGCAGCTAACTCAACTACCACTGAAACACACTCTCACTTGTTTCTCAAACTCTGATTCTCACCCATTACAATTACTATGATACTTTCAGCTTGACTGCAGCCAGAATCCTAAAGAGCAAAATTTCACAGAACACTTTGCACTCTGCCTGCAGCTAACTTAATTACCACTGAAAACAGTATCAGCTGTTCTGACACTCTGCCTCACAGCTCATTACAATTACTGTGATGCTCTCAGCTTGACTGCAGCCAGACTTCTAAACAATACAGCTTCACAAAAGTATGTTTCTCACTCCTACCTAAAACTAACTCATTTAGCATTGCAAAACACACTCATGTGTCTCCCAGAGTTTATAACACTGCCAGCCCATTCAGAAAAGCTCACACACAGAATGAGCAAACACATAAACAGGAACAAAACACAAGACTGCATAACAAAGGGAGATCACGTGATGCAGAGTGCTGAGTAGAAGCTCCTCCGTTAAGCTCCTGCCTCCTGATCATTAAATTGTCTTTTTTAAATGTCTATATTTCTCCATTTCCTCTGCTTTTGAATTCTTCTACTATCTAAACATCCTGTGAGCCTGTTTTGTGTGCTAGATTGGCGGATGGAGGCTTATATGAAGAAAGCCCCACAGAAACATCCCACCATGCTACTCCTGAAAAGGCCCCAAAGAAATTCCGGGCCTCGGATGGGCCAGATAGGCCTGATCCTTCAAGTCAAGTTGGGGAACAAAAACCTTTAATGCTTAATAGGTTCTTAGAAGAGTTTAAACCTTTTCGTGAAGAGATGAAAGAAATGGTGATTGACCTGAAAACTCTCTCTAGAAAACTGGATGAAGTCTTGTTAACTGTCTCTGATAATACAGCTCGAATAATCTTGATGGAAAAAAAGCTAGAGAATCTGGATCCTGAATTAGTGTCCACACAACAGAAGCTATATCGTCTGGAGGCCAAACTAGAAGATTTGAAGGGCCGTAGCTGCAGAAACAATGTTGTGATACTAGGGCTACCAGAGGGAGAAGAGGGCCAGCATGCTGTAGCATTCACACAGAAACTGGTGGAATGGGTTGCTGGCCCTTCTCCCTTTGGCCCAGTATACATTATAGAGCGAGCTCACAGGTCTCTGCAACTGAAGCCTTCTCCGGATGCTCCCCCCATCCTATTATCTGCCGCTTTTTGAATTTCCTTGAAAAGCAGCATTTTTTGCAAAAAGTGAGAGCTTTACAAGAGGTTCATTGGGAGAATATGAAACTGAGAATTGCACAAGATTTCCCAGGATCAGTTCGTTTGAAGTGAAAAGCGTTTCATCCCATCGTATCTAAGATCATTGCCACGGGCCTGAAATTCAGGATGGGATACCCAGCCAGGTTACAAGTTTTTGTAAATGGATCCTGGTTTAATTATGATGATCCTGAAGTTGCCCTGTCAGCCTTAAATCCATGCTACCAGACTTGTTCCGAGAGCCCTGAGAGGCCCTGTTCGTGTGTTGAAGAGCTGCTTGGAGTCACGTATTGGGAACTGTTATTTTTCTCCTTCTGTGAGAAGATAGTGTTAACAAGTTGTATTTGGAAATTCTCATTTTCTCATCTGGACTGGGTTGATCAGTGCATGGCCTACCTGCTAACAGCCTCTCAAGCCCGAATTTCATAATGTTAACTCCTGCTCAGGGCAAAGACACTTGGGGTCTCAGGGTTGGCTTAATTAGGAACAGAGCTTTATGTCTCAGTATATTCAGTTTTGTAAATTGCAGAGAGAGGGGAGTTTGTGTTGTGGGTTCTAGGACTAGCGTTCACATTACATTGACTGGAAATCGGAGTGGTCTTGGGCTTTCTCCGAAACTCATATTTACCCTGTCAGGATCGGGTTGTGGCCACAATAGGGCGTATCATGCATATGTAATGTACAGCCGTGTTGTTCATAATTCGAGGAGCATCTCCCTCAGTCTTCTCACCAGTCCCGAGCTCAGGACAGTAAATTTCTTCAGGGGAATTCTTGTAACTAAGGGCTGGTAATTTCAGGAAAGAGTTGTTTTTTCAGTTTTCTTTCTCTTGGGTTCATGATCTCAATGTCTTTCTCAATCTCTGCTCTCAGTTTGAGGAAAGGGCTATTCCCCTTCATTAGGTTCCCGATCTGGTTCTGGTTTGTGCAAAGTTTTCTCATGGAGCAAGGTAACCCCTAATTTTCACTCTGGTCCTCGAGGTTATTTGGCACATTCATGAGTTTGGCAGTTTACTCTGTTTTCCCTTTTATTATCATGTTAACATATGTGCATGCGCATGCATTGGAAGCCCAAGGCACCTCTTTTTGGGGGAAGTTAATAGCGTTTGCATTCTTAAATATTTACTTCAGGATGTAAGTTGTGCTGCCATTAGCAGAGGTGCATTATCGGGAGGCGAGAGATGGAGGAAAAGACCCAGTATTGTGCTAAACTTGCTTGTGGAAAGGGGAGGTGGGGGGGTGGATTTGGGGTTTGTTAGGGGAGTGGGGTAGTCGGGGGAAGGGTATGGGCTAATTGTGGGGGGGTTGGGGAGGAGGGAGGGTTTTACTGCAATAACTTTTGGAGTAGGGTTGCATGTATTATGTATCCTGAGTGCAGGGTTGAGCATATTAAGTCCAATAACTATTATCAGATGGCCAAAGAGGTGACTTTTGCTACTTGGAATGTTAAGGGGATCAGGAAAAAACCCAAACAATATCAGGTTCTCAAACACTTAAGCTTATTACACTCTCAGATAACTTTCCTACAGGAATCCCATTTATTAGAAGCTGAAGCTTTACAGTTAAGAAGGCAACAGGTGGGGCTGGTCTACGATGCTCAGGGTTCTACTAATAGTTGTGGGGTCATGCTTATTTTTAATAGGGGCATTCCCTTTGTCTCTACACAGGTCATTAAAGACCCTGAGGGCAGGTTTATCCTAGTTAAAGGCACTCTCTGGTCAGTTCCACTTTTACTTGGTAGTATATATGGCCCTAATATGGATGATCCAGGGTTTTTTATGAGACTCATATCTATTATTCTTCCAATGCTTCCCATCAAGATTATTTTGGGGGGCGACTTCAATCAAGTCGTAGGTTCTAATCTTGACAGGTCAGGTAGTGGACTGGGACTAGTCTCTCCGGGGCATAGGGTTTTTAGGGACTTAGTGGACCAGTGCGGGCTCTGTGATGTCTGGCGCATCTTATACCCTGATTCTAAGGAGTTTACTTTCAGGTCAATGGCGCACAGCTCGCAGTCCCGCATTGATTACATATTTATTTCTCAGGCTCTCCTACCAGATGTTAAGACCTTCTTGATTCAACCTGGCCCTGTCTCCGATCATTCACTGGTGTTATGAAAATTGGCATTTCTTAATTTACCTAATAGGGAAACCAGATGGAAACTCAATGAACAACTTCATAAAGATGCTAAGTATTGCAAGCTCATAAGGGAGAAAATTGAGTTATTTTTTTTATCCAACCCTTTGGACAGTGCAAAGCCGGATATTTTGTGGGGGGCCTTCAAGGCTTACATGAGAGGGATCCTCATTAGTATGGCGGTGAGTAGGAAAAGGGCACAGGAGAAGGAATTATTATCATTATTGTCCCAATTTCGGTCACTTGAAATTAATATTTTGGCTAGTGCCCCAGAGGAAGACAAGAGGAAGCTCCTAGTGTTGAAAGATAGATATCTAGAGTTACTTTGGGAAAAAGCAGAACTAGCTATTATTCGTACAAGGGCTAGTTACACAGATCAGGGAGAGAAGGTGGGGCACCTACTGGCATTGCGTATTAAGCAACAAGAATCTGTGAGATTTATCCCTCCAATTAGTGCAGTGGCAGACGGGTCTCTGAAAGTATCTCCTACTGAGATAGTACAAGAATTTGCCCTATATTACGAAAGATTGTACAGTGACATGGAGTATCCTCCCAGTCCTGGGAGTACGGAGAATTATCTGAGGAATTCCCATCTGCCCTCCCTTTCAGAGCAACACAAAGGCTTTTTGGTCACCCCTATATCACGGGAGGAGATTGCTGAGGTTATCAGTGGATTACCCGTAGACAAAGTCACAGGCCCTGACGGATTCTCCTCCCTATTTTACAAAGTTTTTCGGGATCTTTTACTACCAGTACTTTATCGCCTATTTCAATATATTTTAACCAGGGCAGAGGCAGACCCTCACCTCTTTGAGGCCTTGATTGTTCTTCTCCTTAAACCAGATAAAGACCTTGAGCTTGTTCAAAGCTACAGACCTATATCCCTTCTAAACCAAGATATTAAAAGTCTCTCAAAGATACTAGCCAATAGGTTAACTGTAGTTCTCCCTGAGCTAATAGGTACGAATCAGGTATGATTTATGAAAGGGCGCTCATCATCTGACCACTTGCGTACCCTATCTCATGTTTTCTTGGCTACCATGGATGCTGAGTTCCCTGCAGGACTGGTTTCCCTGGATGCCAAGAAGGCATTTGATCGTGTGAATTGGAATTTTTTGTTCCGAGTTCTAGAAGCTTTTCAATTCCCCTCTGTTTTTATATCCTGGATTGCTACACTATATAAAATCCCTACAGCAAAGATCTCTGGGAACGGGGCCTTCTCCAAACCTTTTCCACTCCACTCAGGGACTAGACATGGTTGCCCCTTATCTCCTCTGTTATTTAATTTATATCTGGAACCTCTCATCCAAAATATTTTCAATAATGCCTCTATACAAGGCATTTGGGTTGGGCATCATGAAATTAAGGTCACTGCATATGCGGATGACTTGTTGATACATTTATCCTATCCGGTATCATCTGTACCGGCTTTGTTGAGTGAAATAGTAAGATTTAGTGACCTGTCCAATTACAAACTGAATGCTAGCAAATCCTTATTTTTTCCATTAAACCATAAGGCATTCAAAAATGACATTAGTCCCTTAGGTCTATGTTGGACTCCCAGGTCTTTTAAATACTTGGGCATTAAACTATCTCGTAACCCCCTAACATGGTTTAAGGAAAATCTTGAATCTCTCTCACAGCTGATAATTCAAGACCTTGATAGGTGGTCCAAACTTCCCATTTCATTATGGGGCCGGATCAACATAATTAAGATGAATGTATTCCCTAGAATTTTTTACCCTTTATCTCTTCTCAATACTTTTATCCTACTACTCCGGTTTAAAAAGTTCCATGGCATATTCACCAAATTTATTTGGGCTGATAAATATCCTCGATTGGCCTATTATAAACAGGCAGCTCCGAAACTTGAGGGGGGTTTGCGGATTCCTCATCTGGCTACATATTATTGGGCCAGTCATTTAGCAAAATGTTTGAGATGGGTATCTTCCGGACCAGAAAAAGAGCAGCCGGCTTGGCTTAGGATTGAATTGGATGTAATTAGGTCTAAGAATCTGGACCCCCTAACCTTATTCTATCTTAATGTCTCCCAGGTGCATACGGTTGAGGAATGCCCTACAGTAGTTACCTCATTAAAAGTATATGCACAATTATGTTCATTTTTGCATATACCCCTCAGTTGGACTTGGCCCAGTCTATCTGGAATTCTCCATCTTTCACTATTAACAAGAAGCAGATTCCCCGTAAATGGTTGTACAAATTGGGGGATGGGAAACTACTCTCTTTCGTGGATGAAGAGGGGCAATGGTTGTCAGTAGGAGATACTATTAGGAAATTTCTTATTCCGGCTCCCTCTCACTTCAAAGTTATACAGTTAAGGCACTTACTTACAATAGCTTTTGGTAATACCCCCCCTCCCAGACTGCCACAGCCCTGATACCTGAGGTTTCCTCACTTATTGGATCTTCAGGTGTTATATCTAAATTATATTAGGTCTTGTTTTACAAAAGATATGGGGATTCTTTTGGACCCACAAGATTCTGGAACTCTATCTTTCCTCAGTATCATCTGGATTGGCAATCCCTGTGGAGATCCTGTCATAAATATGTTTCTCAAGACAGATTGCGTCTCATGCAATATCATATATTGCATAACTTGTATTGCACCCCGGTAAAATTAAGGAAATGGGGTCTCTTGAACTCCAATATATGTACTAAGTGTTTACGGGAAGAAGGAACACTTTTTCAAATGTTCTGGTCCTGGCCCAAAATTTCCCTTTTATGGGATTCAATCAAGACTTCCCTGGATCCTTTACTAGGCATTCAGGAGTATTTTACTCCTGATATTTGCCTTTTAAGGGACCTGTCTTCTATCAGAGTTAAAGAAAGAAAGTTTCATATTTCTATGATTGCCTTATCTGTCAAGAAACTTATTTTATGTAATTGGAAAGACAAGTCCACCCCATCCTTTCAAGAATGGGTGAATTAAATTCTTGCCAATCTGCGTACAGAAAAAGCGATTGCCAGTCTTCACAATAGATTGGCAGCATATACCAAAATATGGGATCTCCTTCACTCTCTAATTTTACTGGCTCAGTCTTAATTATGTCTCAGTTTAAAATGCCCTACAGGTTCTCAGGTAAAGAGCTTAGCACTTAGGGATACATGGATTTGTTACTGCAGTAAGGGAGGGATGGGTGGGTTGGGCAGTTACATCTGTATAAGTGACTGTATTTACATCTAATTTCATTGTAACTGCCTTTTATTGTGGAAAATGTATTAATAAACTTTGAATTAAAAAAAAGACTGCATAACAGAACTTCTGAAACTCTTGGCCCTATTGTATATATCGAATACATGATGGGTAGATAGTGTGCTATGAAAATATTGTCACTTCCTACATCGTGAGTTTGATATCTCACTCGTGCCTTTTGGCACCGTGAGATATCCAGAGCTCACTCTGCAAGAGTGACAATATTTCATATCACACTCATGCCCATCATGCATCCTATATATATATATATATATATATATATATATATATATATATATACACGCACACACATATATATATATACACACACATATATTATAGTGGCATGGTTGCACCACTATAGTTAGGGTTCAACGGTCAGTTACATACGAAAGTCAAATGTTTGGGCATTAATAACTTTGGACCAGTTCAATAGATTTTCCTGAAATTTGGAACACGTCTTGGGGCATGGTAGATCTCTTGATTTGCCAAATTGCATTTCAGTCGCAATGCTGGTCTTTGTGTATGAAAGCGCTGAATAATGCAAAATTATCAATTTTTGGAGGCACCTTTAGGCATTCTGAATGTGGTCCTGCACAGCCGTCATGTATTGTGCTGCTCTGTGAGATAGCTTGTTTGAAAGAGCTTTGGTGGCCTAACATGACGCTTTTTGTTTGGTGAAAAAATAATAAGGCATTCAAAAGTTATGCCACTTTTAGTTTCCATTATAAGTCAATGAGAAAATTTATATGTATATCTTGCGATCAAAGAATGGGGTTCTGGCCATCTTGTCCCACCTGGCAGTCAAAGAATTTGCAGCCTCACGGTTCAAGAATCTTTGTCCCCAAGGGTTTGTTTAAATTCTTTGATCGCGAGGTCCACGATCTGATCGCACAAACACAAATATATCGGCTCAGGGGTCAATTCTGAAGTAAAACTTCGATGGGTTTTATTCAAGGGACCCCGATCTATTGAGCCATGGCTTTGGTTCCATCCAAATCAGTCCAAAAATAGAGTTTCCAGGTTTTAAATTCTTCATTCGTGGCTCGCTAATGATCTTTGATCATGAGCCTGCAAATTCTTTGATGGTGGGAATCTTTGATCGCGATCGTGCATCGTGAGCAAGGGACGAGATGGCCAGATTTTAAATTCTGTTTCTGTAGCCTAGAGGTGCCCTATTAAGTAATATAGGAGTGGGTTTTGCTCAGGGGGCTTCGCTCTTCCACATGTGAATGCAAAAAGAGTAGTTTTTATTATCCCTGGTAGTCTAGCAGCCCCCTCCCCATCATGCCAATGTAGATAATGATTTTGTTATCCCTGGTAGTCTAGTGGCCCCCCCAATGAGTATCATATACATATCTTTTATTTTTGATCCATGGTAGTCTAGTGGCCCTGCCATGTGTCTTTATGTATATTTTTTTATTATATCCCTGGTAGTCTAGTGCCCCCACCCAATCTGTAGTTCATGATAATAATATTGCTATCCCTGGTGGTCTAGCAGTCCCCCTCCCATCATAATAAAATAAATTTCAATTTAGCAATACCTGGTAGTCTAGTGGCTCACCCAGCACTTCCAGCCACCCAACACTCCACACCCTTCCCCCAGCAGTGACTGGGCATCCACCTCTCACTTCCACAGCCAGCTGCAGCTGTGTGTATTACCAGCAGCAATTAGAAATAGGCACTAGGAATTATTTCTGAGCACCTGTTTCAATTGCCTCTGGTAATACACAGTCAGCGGCTGGCCATGGAGGTGAGAGATTGGGCTGTGCCAGTAGCGCTCGGCTGGGGAAGGGTGGGGGTTCTGGGTGGGCTGGCAGGGCTGGGTTGGGAGTGGGGGCCACTAGACTACCAGGTATTGCTAAATTGAAATTTATTTTATTATGATGGGAGGGGGACCATAGACTACCAGGGATAGCAATGTAATTATCATGAACTACAGATTGAGGGGTGGGGGGCACTAGACTACTAGGGATATAATAAAATTATACATAAATCACATTGGGGCCACTAGACTACCACGGATCAAAAAATAAATATATTTATATGTTACTTATTGGGAGGCCACTAGACTACCATGTTTTTTTAATTCAGATGGGGCAGAGGAAGCCCCTTGAGCAAAGCCACACTTATTTAACTTAATAGGGCACCCCTGGGCTTCACAATACACTATTTTAAATCTGGCCATTCTCATCCCTCGCTCTTTGTTCATGAGCGAGAATTTCTTTGACCGCCAGCATGCAAATTCTTTGATCGCTAGATTCTTTGATCGTGATTGTGCATCGTGGAGTGAGGGAGAGATGGGCAGATAAAAAATTATTTTTCTCAGCTCATGGGTGTCCTAGGAAGACAAATAAGGTGGTTTTTCTCCAGGGTGCTTCGTTCTGATGAACCATGGTGGTGGATTACCGCAATTGTGTAAATTTTGTTAATTTCACTAGTTTTTTCCTTTGGTCATGGCCTGTGCAAATTCTTTGATCGCCAGCCTGCAAATTCTTTGATTGCGAGCTTTTAATCGCGGATCTTGTAGGGACAAGATGGCCAAATTAAACAATCAATTTTCTCAGCCCAGGGGTGTGCTAGGAAGTCAAATAAGGGTGGGTTTTGTTCAGGGGGCTTTGTTCTGTCGAACCATGGTGGTGGTTTACCGCAATTCTTTCAATTTTATATATTATAAAAGTTTTAATTCTTTGTTTGTGAGCCTGCAAATTCTTTGATCATGGGCTGCAAATTCTTTGATCCTGAGATTCTTTGATCACCATCTTTGATCGTGAGGACAGGACTAAATGGCCAGATTTTTTATAATGGAATAGAGAGGGAAATTTTACCAAACTTTCAGATTCAATATCGGGGAAATGGTTTGGTCTTTTTACTTGAAATTTGGAGGGTGTTTACGGCATGCCCTGTAGATGTGAGTTATGGTGTTTACATGTCAGAGAAAATTTATTTTGTGGAGATATTGTGTGACGCACTTTATGTGTTACGGACAGTGTTTTGCTTGTGGTGGTGGCTTGAAATTGATAGAGTACCTAGCCTTAGTGTCATGGATGTAGTTTTCAGTCATTGTGTGTGTTAAATGTCAACAGGTGTGGAACTGTGCCAGTCTGACGAATAAAGATCTTATACGTTAAAATGTTATATCTCGGACACGGTTTGGTCTTTTCACTTGAAATTTGGAGGGTGTTGACAGCATGTCATGTGGATGAAAATTACAGTGTTTCTGTGATGGAAAATTTTTTTTGGTGCAGATATGGTGTGGTGCAGTTTATGTTCTGCAGACAGAGTTTTGCTTGTGGTGGTGGCTTGAAATTGATTGAATACCTAGCCTTAGTGTCATGGATGTAGTTTTCAGTCATTGTGTGTGTTAAATGTCAACAGGTGCGGAACTGTGCCACTCTGATGAATGAAAATTTCAAATTTTGACATGTTATATCTTGGACACTGCTTGATCTTTTTACTTGAAATTTGGAGGGTGTTGATGGCATGTCCTGTAGATGTTAATAGATAGTTTATGTATCAAACAATATATTTTTTGTGGACATATTGTGTGGCTTAGTTTACGCTTTTGTTAGCTGCTTTTCTCTTCTACTTGATTACATTTGTTTGGTGGCTGGCCTTGCTGTTGTGAATGTATTTTTAGTCATTGGGTGTGTATGTGGCTCGACACTTCCAAGTTGGTGAAGCGAGTGCTGGTGGCCCTCACCAACTTGTGCAACTTTTTACTTTTCTATTTTCTTTACAAAGTAAGGGAATTCTATGCAAAAAACTTTATTAATGCATCAGTTAGGGTTCTTCTACAGTGAAAAAAGTGAGGAAATTCGATTTTAGGGTTCCTACCCTTGCACCCCCACCTCAGCCTACCCCCACCAACAGGCATTGGTGTGCGTTGGGGTCCTTGCCTAACTCTCACCCCATTCTCCTACACTGCACCACCTCAGCTTGTTTACACATGGGATGGGGTGAGAGTTAGGGTACATGGACCCCAAACACACCTCTGTGCCTGTTGGTTGCGGTGGCTGGGTGGGGAGAGATGGGAACCCTAATAGAATCTCCCTACTTTTTCAATTGTAGAAGAACCCTAACTGATGCATTAATCAGTTTTTTGGTATAGAATATATTGTACATATATATTTATATATATATGAGAGAGAGTGAGAGAGAGAGAGAGAGGAAAGATATTTATGTTGTATGCATGTTTTGTCATGGGTTAGAAAAATCAGATGTAGTCTTCACTTGACTTGTCTTGCCTGACAAATACTAGTTTCACCCACTGCCCTTTCCTAAATGCAAAACTATGCAACCAAGTATCATCCTATCATAGCAGACATCTTCTTTCTCCACCTCATAAACATGTAGCAAACAAAGGCACAAGTGCTGTCTGATTCATGAATAGTAAAATGAAAATGTTGTATTGAGACCTGCTGTGGTGTCCTTTAATATTCAAATTTAAGGTGTAGTATTAACAAACTGAGTATGTGTTTCTAAAAGATAGGCACAGTGACTCTGGGGCCATCTAACTACTCTGTCACAAACATGCAACGACAGGCTACACACCACCATTATACCATGCATTGTCTCCAACTGCATAGATTATCATAAGGAGGGCAACAGTACCATAGTGCCTAGCAGTCAGAAAGATGCCACATGAGTGTTTGATTTTCTTCTAATGTCTGTCTTCACCTCAATTCACAGTTTTACTAATCTCATTACTACTAGTGGTGATCAGTAGTTTTTGTTCTACCAACAACTAAAAATATATTAAAAAGATTACTTTTTCATAGAATAGCATCATCCACTTCATCAAACTCTTGTCTGTACTTAACATAGCAGAATGTACAAAAAAACAGGCTGACAAATATTCAGTTAAAATAGTTCTTAAATCAGCTTTCAATGTAGCATTAGTGTACTAACCTGCTGAGCATCAGAAGAGCATAATTAACAGCAGTACTTACGTTTGAGTAGTTGTAACACAAATATCTCTACAAACAAGTATTTGTTATCTGTTGAAATAAATAGATATAATGCATTAGAGAACTCTGAATAGAAACAAGAAAAAATAAAATCAATATCTGAGTCACACAATACCCTCACAGCTCAAAAAGTAATATGTGTACACTTGACTGCATAACCATGATAAAGTAAATTGATGCACATATATATTATAAATCTGTCATACAACCTGTACATTGTTTGTAATAAGTAATTGCACAGCCGTACCTAAAGAATACCACCATCCCACCAGACCAAGTGTAGCTGAGCTGCAGTAATGGGGAGGAAAAGTGGATGTATCTGGGTTCCCAAACTCAAGACAGTCCCACCTGAGGAGCTGCATTACCCTGGCATTAGCTGGTTTCCAAAACAGAGACCCATTTCAAGTCACTGTCCTGATTCTGCATTCATAGGCTACAGCCCTACCAAGTAGTACCTGATCATCATAGATATAGCTCAGATAAGCTCATACATCAATAGTATACGTCTGTCTATACCAGATGCTTCAAGTTATATTACTGAGCAGTTGCACACCTTCAAGCAGGCACACTCCCTACTAACCCAACTGCACAGCAGGAAATGACTGATCACAGGACTTGCACACAAATAATAAACACATCTCCATCAATAGTATACATCCATGAAACCATATTCACACATACTTCAACACTGAGAAGATGAACAGTAGTATCTAAACAATGCCACCCCCACCAGGTACTAAATACTCACTACAGAAAACAACATAACTGAAGCCATGAACATTTACATATAATTGTATCATTTTTTTTTAATTTTATAGTAGTTCTATTTGTCCATAACTGCAGCAGCTTACCAATGAGGCCATCCACCATCATGCCCCACCTGCAGGGACATCACAGCAGAGAGAGTGAGGGAAGCCCTCAGGTCCCTTAAGATGGAGAAAGCATCCCAGCGGGATAAATTACATCCCAGAGTGCTGAAGGAACCGGTGGATGTCCTGGCAAAACCCCTGGTGGAGCTCTTCAGCATCTCTTTGAGGACAGGGTGGGTGCTCCAGGACTGGAAGGTGGTGCATATAGTGCCAATCCACAAGGGGGGATCAAGGGAGGTGGCAGGGAACTACAGGCCCATCAGCCTGACATTGGTGGTGGGCAAGGTGATGGAGGGCATTGTCAAGAAGAGACTAGGGAGGGGACCTGGAAAAGTTGGGGTGCCTGAACGATAGACAGCATGGATTTGTCCTGGAGAAATCATGTCAGACAAACCTTGTGGAGTTCTTTGACTGGGTGATGAGTACCTTGGAACTGGGTAGACCAGTGGACATTCTCTTTCTTGACTTCAGCAAGGCATTTGACTCTGTTCCTCATGGGGGCCTATTGGATAATCTGGGAAAAATGGGGATGGGGAACCAGATGATCAGACGGATAGGAAATTGGCTCTAGAACTGGACTCAGAGAGTCATGGTTGGAGGGATAGTCTCATCCCCAAGGATGGTCATTAGTGGAGTCCCTCAGGGATCTGTCCTTGGGCCCCTCCTGTTCAACGCCTATATCTCTGACATAAGGAAGGGTATTAGGAGTGATATGAGTCTCTTTGTGGATGACTCAAGACTGGGGGTGGTGGTGGATGGGGAGGAGGGGAAGGTGGTTCTACAGGGGGATCTGGATGCTCTGGAAAGGTGGTCTAGAAAGCGGAAGCTGAGGTTCAATGCAGGGAAATGCAAGGTACTACACCTGGGAACCAGAAACCTGGGCCAAGAGTACACCCTGTGGGGAATGTTAAAAGTCTCAATGGCTGAGAGGGACCTGGGGGTGGTGGTGGATGTCAAGATGAACAACTCAGAGACTTGTAGGAGGGCAGTGGCAAAGGCCAAGAGGATGCTTGGATGCATCACTAGGGGGATCACCTCCAGAAGGAGGGAAGTGATACTCCCACTGTATAATTGCTTGGTGAGGCCGCAACCCGAGTACTGCATGCTGTTTTGGAGGCCACATTTAAAGAAGGACATTGAACTCCTGGAGAGGGTCCAAAGGAGGGCAACCAAAATTATTTGGGGCTTGGGGGATAGGACCTATGGGGAGAGGCTTGAAGAGCTAAATAGGTACACACTGGAAGAGAGAAGGGACCTGGGGGACATGATAGAGGTCTTCAGGTACATGAAGGGGTAAATAGGGGAGGGACAGTCAGGGTGCTCCAAAGGAAGGAGGGGGCAACTAGAGGACATGAATGGAAGCTGGAGGGGGGAGATTCAGATGAGAAAGGAGGAGGTGCTACTTCTCTAAGAGGGTGGTGGAGCCATGGAATGCGCTGCCCAAGGAGCTGGTGGAGGCAGAAATGGTGGATGGGTTCAAGAGGGGGTGGGACAGGTACAAGGGAAGGGTTCTGGAAGCAAAAACCAGTGCAGTGAGAATATCCAGGACTGGGAAGGGAGAAGCCAGAGAGGGAGAGGGGGGCAGCAAGGTCAGCTCCCAGGGTGGGGGCTGACCAAATGAGCAGACATGAAAGACCATTAGGCCTATTCTGCTGGAATTTTTAGTATGTTAGTATGTATACTACAACAGGTGACAAGGCTTTAACATAGCCATAGCCAATACCTGGAAGTGGGCCCCTTTCCTAACTGCTACACTGTCACCCAAGCCACCCTACTAACCTTACATGACAGTACAAACCACATGCTAGGCACAAATCCATTAAACTCGTATTCAACTGTCCTTAGTTTTTGCTTTTGAAGCAAATAAGCATACAGATAGCAATGGCATCCATGCACCAATATCATGACATCCACCAGGTAGCTCCATTTTACAGACCCACACATGTCCACGGTACTAGCAAGCTTCCCCAAAGATTGTCACACATGGTTCTGTATCCCATCATTATCCACAATACTGACAGAGCACTTCTCACCTGCTTGATGCCAATCCTGCTCTACAAACCGCAAATGCAATTAGCTCATCCGGAAAGGCAGATCACCACTGTGGATGAAGGTGCAGCATCCAGCCTCTCAAGCGTCAATGCCACTGCTTCAGCATAAGTGCCTCATAGCAACTGCACAGCAGTTAAAACACTCAGCAGTTGCACATCCTTAGACACACAATAGACAACTTAAAATCAACTATGCTCCATCCTCAGTGGACAGTCACATACCATGAAAAACTTCAGAATAGTAAAACTACACATATCTCACACCACATGAACATGTCACAAAAACAAAGAGTTGCGCAGGAACAGCCAAACAATATGTCACCCTCCCCTCAAAGAGGCATAACATCCTGAGTACAAATCAACATCTCAATCAACTGATTATCATGAATCTAATACCTACATCATAGAAATACCACACACTGTATGCTTGACCAAACACCTACACTGTAAGCTATAGACAATGATGTGTTAGAATGAATTTTTCTATCTTTTGACTATTTAGATTAGCTCTTAAAAGATGCATTTTTCCAGTGCCTATGTCGCGCTTGAAAGGTTCAGTTGTACAGGTACACAATCACAGAAGTGTAAGGATGCCATTTCAAAGGTTCCTAACAAAAATGTAATTACCTGTGCTAGAGAGATGCACACCATCTTTTAGATACAGCCAATATTTGTCATCTGTAATTTGGGAGTGGTGAATGGTATGCATTCCCATAGCATGGAGGAATCCAGATATTTGTATGTTTACCTTCCTGCATGATCTTTCAAGCACAGGACAGTAATCCTCACCTCTCCAGATCATCCGCTGTGTAATATCTAAATACAGAATTTTACAAGCTGGTAACATACTCATAATATGCTGCAAATTAAACTGTGCAGCTTTAATTAAATCAATAGCCCTTTTGTTTCCCAAATCATTACCTCTGAGATGTATAAGAGTATGTCTGGTTCTGGTGTGTCTCCAACAAGTGGTAGATGGTAGGCATGAGCTGCTCCCACCTCATGCCACCCTTCCCAAACCAAGACACTGAGCACTCAGGTAGGTGCAAGTCATTGCCAAAATGACTACCTCTACTGAACACTGCTGCCTTTCTCACCAAACTTGATCCCACTATCCATATACTCAGTCTTGATTTTTCTACCATGCTGAGTGAGAAATCTCAAAAAAAGCAGATGAAGAAAGATCACAATTGTGTCTGTCTGACTACCAAGCCTAATCAGCAGAATGACAAGTATGAACTTGTATCATAGACATAAATGCAGTCAAAACAATCACAAGTAATATCCTGATCCCAGATTGGCTCATACAGCCTAAAAGATCTAGTTATGCCTGTAAAGGCTTTTTATATTGGTATTTTGTTTATTAAACATTATTTTTGTTTTGGTGGGAGAACACTAGCTGGTCATTCGGCACACTTCATGACTAGCCAACAACACTGATTTTAATTGGACACACTTAGTAGTCATGGTCTGTGAAGTTGAACTTCCTCTCTTTCTCAGTTAGCAGCTTGAGTGGTGAGTGGAAGCATAGCTATGTCCCTCACAGACATGGTCTTCAACAGTTTAAAAGTGTATTATCTATTTTTATTATCTTGCTATACTATGAATACAGCTGTGATAATTCAGTGCTTAGTATGTATTTTCAGAGAATTAGTGATATTATATATGCTAAGTACAAATAAGTTTAAATGTCCCTATCTAATAACAGTAAAACAGTCACTAGCATCTTAGCCTAGACAGCACAGAATGCCTTTCTCATGTAGTATTGAACATGTGTTGAAATAAACACATATTTAAGCAAATTGTAGAGCTATTCTCACATTACAACCAAGCAACTATCACAAACTGTATTCCCAGTAAAATGCAGTAGATTTCTTTTATGCAACAACTGTAAAATGTAAGAAATGTCTAATAAAAAATGAGAAACTGGTAAAAGCAATAGAAAACCTGGAGCAGTATAATCACCCACTTATAATAATTGGTACAGTAACAGTCTTAAGTTAACTACTAGCAACAGTAAAAAAGAATATAAATCAGTAATAAGCAGGTCATTTATCAGATCAAAACATGGCTACAGATTGGCAAAATACAGCATAAAAGATGGCACAGTGCTTCTCATGCTGTTGTAAAAGTCATATATGCTACGTAACTAAAACTTAATTGAAATGAACTAAAACTGTTCTGACAAAATAACTCACTATTTGCTCCTGGAGTAGCTGCTGCTCAAGTACTAGTCTCAAAATGGCCCCCGAAGTGTTATTCTTTGATTCTATTGGTTCAGGAAAGTCACATGATAAAGTTAGCTCTTTCTTTGTTCGCAAGACAACAAAATCTTTGATCATGACTCGTATTGTTTGAGAGGATCGACCGTGAGTGTACAAAATCTTTGATCGCCATAATAATGCGAGAGTTCGTTGCTGGAGCCTCTGTAGTTGTTGAAAACACTAGATTCAGTATTTTATTTAAGACACTGAGCACTGCTGAACATTTCTACTACTTATAATAAATAAATAACATAGTAATAATCATTTTTACCAAGTTTTTAAAAATGTCACGGTATTTTTATGATCTTTGATCGCGAGCGTGCAAATGCTTTGACCACGGCATGGTTTGACTATGAGGATTGTTCATGAGACTACAAAATCTTTGATCGTGGGAATAACACGAGACTTCCTTGCTAAAGTCTCTCTAGTTCAAAAAAAGGTTTAAATTTATATTTTTTCAACAGACTGAGTACTCCTCAGTCTTATCACTACTTAGCAGACATAAATATTACACTAATAATCATGTGTACTATGTTTTTAACAATATTATAATATTCTTGTGATCTTTGATCGCGAGTGTGCAAATTCTTCTACCGCGACTCGCTTTGACCATGGGGATTGTTCGCGAGCCTGCAAATTATTTGACCATGAGGATAACATGAGATTTGAAGTTTGAAAGTAAATAGAAATAAAATAAACATTTTTTATCAGTAACTTTCAATAGACTGTCTGGGCATATCTGTTTTCATGACTTATTAAACTTGTATGTAGTGTTAATTTAAACAGTTCATCATGTTTGAAACAATAACAGTACTTTTAAATCTTTGATTGCGAGTGAGAAAAATCTTTGACCATCACCCAGATTGATCAAGAGGATCATTTGTGAGCTTACAATTTCTTTGTTCATGAGAATAACACGAGATTTAAACTATTTAAAATGATTACTTGTAAAAAACTCTGTTTTTTTAGACATTCTCACCACACCATATAAACAGATGTCTATTTATACCTTAGAAGACCTGTATACCACAGTAACTATGCTAAATAAATGTCTAGTGTTATTTTATTATGTTTTCACGTTCTTTGATCACGAGCATGCAAATTCTTTGATCGCAACCATCTTTGATCGCGAGGATCATTCACGAGGCAACAAATTCTTTGGTCATGACAAAAATGTCAAATTTTGCATGTACAACTCATGGAACTTTGTGTAGCTTCAGTTTACTACTGAATTAACATCCCATTGATATAAATATCTAATTATATCAACCAACATAGCTAATATTATACCTTCCAGACACTATTAAAAAGCACCAGTTGCACCTTCATGCACTGTCATACCACTGTGCACTATGTCCATTGAGTATTAGTACCTTGGTTATCCCATCATTATTACAGGTTGCCCTAAGTGGGCAAAAACATTTAGCAAGTCACATTTAACAACTCCACAACTTGTAACTTGGTTGTAAGCGGATACGTGTGCCACTGCGCTTGCCACCAGTGGTCTTTCAACAACCATTACTGTTCTACAATGTGACCCAATATTCAGATTAGGCTGTGGTGCACAACATTATTGAATCTGGTCACACACTGTGCTACAAATTTTAGCATTAACAAGTGACATTTTTTTGTAGTGTAGTATGCTGCCAATGGCTTATGCAGTACGTATTTTTATTAACCTATAGCACATTATTCTTACACTATTTTCTGTTTTCTTTTTGCTTTCTTAGGAGACTACAACAGACAAGAGATTGAACACATACTTGAGCTCTTTCATCATGGCTATTTGCAGTAAAGTAAAAGAACAAAGTAAAAGTGCCAGGTGTATTGCTTGTTCATCGTCATGCCATGTAAGCAGTAAAGAAGCAACAAGTCAACAGAAGAAAAAGAAAATTTCTTCTGTTTCAAGTACACATATCATAAAGCATACACATTTAAACAAAGACAACACCTCCTCTAGTAAAACTGCAACCAGTAGACTTACTAGAGGGACTCTGCAGATACAGCATCCAGCACTGTCATCAACAAAGCATAGATCTGTGAGACAGAAAAAAATGCTGGCCATGTCAGTTCTGCTACTTCACAATACAGCAAGGCAAGTTTTTTCAAAAAACTTAAACATAGAGCTAAAACTGACCATGTGATCTCTAGAATAGTGAGACGTAAAGGGAACAGACTGTGTAGTAAGGTTGCATTAATGAAATTGTGCTTGAGAGTAAGACAATTTGTTAATTTAGCTCTAGCAATTCATTCCCCGTTATGGGCTGAAATGATGTCAGCTATTGATAAATTAAGTAAAAAGATTGAGGAGATGAGAAACAAAATATTGTCTTTTGAACACTTGAACACAGAAAATATCTCTGTGGTGTTTCAAGGAGAGTGGTTTCATTCAGAATACTCAGAAGCATTCTTCTGGGAAGAGACATACTATGCACACAACAGAAAACATCAGTTTGACAATTGATGAACAGGGAAAAGTGCAGAATGTCTTCGTTCCATCTCATGAAACCCTTGACTTGCAGAATGATGCTGAACTTGAGCAGCTTGCAAGTAACTCAAAGTTGACAGCTAAGAAATGGGCATGTGACATTACATGCAATGTTAGAGAAGAATCAATACTGTCTAATGCAACTTTCCTCTCAACATTTCTAACCAGAAAGAGATCTGAATGACATACACTGATTCACACCATTGACAAATGTGAGATTCAGCCTCAAACAGGCCTAATGGGTCCCTTGCATGCTTAGAGAGCATGAACTGTGACAGTGCATTTCATCACTTTCGTATGCTAGCAGTGCATAACTCTGGCATTCAAAAATTTGTACAAAGATTATATTGAGTGAGATCTGTTGTTCGAGACTATATGCACTTTCAAGCATTGCTCGATGATGGAGATGGGGAAGGACTTATGGAGTTCATAAAACAGTTGCAAACAACCCATAGATTTAGGTCTAATGCTACTGTTGCTGAACACACAAACACAATGCACACATCACTGGTGCAAGAAGCTCAGCTTCTGAAGAATTTTGGACGTGAGTTTGCTAAATTTGAAATTAGCAAGACACAAAAATTCAATGTAATCTGTGTATCATGTGAGCGCCTGTTCTACAAACACTTATGTGTCACAATAGACCTGCAGAACATTCCATGCTGGAATGTAATGTGGGGCCGTCTTCATGCATACCTTCTCTTAAAGTCTGACTTTGGAGAAGTTGGAACTGTGTCACTCTGTTCTTACTGTTATAACAAGATTAAGAGTGACACTTTACCTCCTCTGTCTGTACTTAATAAAAAGGAAGTTGAACCAACTCCTCCTGAGATAGCAGTCTTGAACTTGTTTGAGAGGATTCTAATTCAGACCATGAAGTCATTTCAAACAATCATCATGCTGAATACAAAGACACGAGACCTGCCAAACAAAGAACTGCTGTGGTCTCTGAAAGGTTCTGTTGTATATTTGCCTTTACCTTTGCAAGAAAATGTCAACACTATTTCTCAGGACAATAGTGTAGTCATCTTGGTGAATGGTGTACCAACAAAGGCAAAAACAATATGGCAGGACATAGTCAATATTGAGAAGGTAAAGCATGCTTTGAGATACCTAAAGGAGCATAATGTTTTCTATGCTGACATTGACATTGATGCATTTGCTGGTCTTTCTACAGGTAATGCTGTGGAGAACTCTGACAAAGCAATACTGGAAAAGGTTGACATTACAACTGTACAGAATGTCTATCAGCAATTTACCATATACCCATTGCATGGCAAGGATCCAGTAATGGATAACATTGATTTATATCAAATGAAGCAAGTGGAGGGCAATCCTGTAAGTATATGGGAGGCTTTTCTAGAAACTCGTTGTTTTTCTGATTTCTTTCCACTTGGCTCAGGTGGTCAATTAGATGAATGAGAACTTTGTGTTCCAGGAGCTGACTATAGGGCCTCAAGAGTTCTGCATAAGGATGGCAAGTTTCAAAGAAACATTGCATACCTCTTCCACCTTCTGTGGGAAAGTGAACTTAGTGTCCTATCTGCTAGTATTGCTCATACATTGAGACTTGGTACAGAGTTCACCAATATGACAGCTGCACAGTTACTACACAAGTTGCAAAGCAAAGATGAAACACTACAATTCAGTCTTTCTTCCATTTTGTCTAGCATGCGTGGTACTAAGGAATATTGGCACAGACGACACTCTGAGGCGATGTGCATGCTGGGAGAGTTTGGACCAGCAACATGGTTCGTAACTCTGAGTTGTGCTGAATATTATTGGGATGATCTGATTGATCTTCTTAGATGGGCAAGCTCTGACATTGAGAAGATACAAACTATGACTCTGAATGAACTTTGTTCACTTGATCCAGTAGCTGTTTCACATTACTTCCACCACAGGTTCCACATTCTCTTAAAGTTCATACTGTCTAAGACAAATCCTCCTCTTGGCATTGTCGAGCACTACTTCTGGAGGGTTGAGTACCAAGCTTGTGGAGCTCCACACATACATACATATGTTTCTGTGGATAAAAAATGCCCCACATATTGGTGACAATGAGACAAGTGACATTCTAAGCTTCATATTGAAGTATGTCACATGTCAGATTCCAGACAAGTATGACAGTGCAACACTGTGGGAACTGGTTCAGAAATTCCAATGACACCTGTGCGGCAAGTACTGTCATAGGAAAGTTAAGAACAAGGGACAGTGGTACACTTGATGCCATTTTGGTTTCCCAAGACAAGCTTGCCTGGATGCTTGTCTCAATAATGTCTTTTCTGCCATGGATACCACTTGAAGGCTAAATCAACAAAGCGAGTGTATGAACTATCTCACAGAGAATTGGAAGTCTATATCAATGACTATAGCCCTTCTCTTCTGTTGATGTGGCATGCAAACATTGATGTTCAGTTTGTTTCTGATAATTCAGTGGCTCTCGTAAGGTATGTCACAGCATACATCACTAAGCACGAGCAGACAGACCTACAAGAAATGTGGGAAGAGTTGTCTAACTTTGACAGGTCAATGTCTTCTAGGCTATGGTCACTGGGACATAAGACTCTCTCACACTGTGAGTCTGGAGCTATGAAGCAAATGACCAACTTACAGGTGTATGTCTATATGGCAAGTCAGACTCCATTTGTTTCTTGAATGTGAACTACAAGCAGAACAGGTGTCATGTCCTCAAGAGCCATGAAGAGATTGAGGATCTGGCTGCTACAAGACCAACATCCACAAATATTCTCAAGAACAACTTAATTGACAACTACTATCCACGGTGCCACAGTGCTATGGATGATCTCTGTCTCTTTGAAGTTGCTCAATGGTATGATTACAAGTGGGGTGTTCCTTCTGACCCAGAGAAGAGCATATATAAATTCACTGGCTTTAATGGCTCACTTGTGAAAAAGCGTAAGCCATGGCTAATTGACCACTGCAAAGTCAGCTTGAACACAACAGAAAGCAAAGAACATTACTATTTTGCTATATTGTTTCTGTTTAAGCCTTGGCCATCAGAATCTGAATTAAAAGGATTATCTGACACACATGAACAAGAGTTCATAGAAACTTATGATACCTTTAAGAGTCATGTCTCTGACATTTACATTGACAGACTTCAAATGGAAAAAAATCAGTTGGAGAACGCTAAGAAAGTTCTGGATTATGACACCTCAGTAATCACAGGAAATGGTTAATGTCAAAGAAGAAGGGACTCTTGGTGCCCCCCTTCCTCCTAATGACCCAGCTGTGCAAATGTCAGAGGTAGAGGGCACAATGCAACAAAGCATGCAATTCTCAGAGTCAGCTGCAGACATTGTTGAAAACTTGAACTTACACCAAAAAGTTGTGTATCAGTCTATGATACATGCTGTGCAACATGGTATTCAGCACAGTACCGGGCACTGTGCTTGTGAGGAGCACACACCAGTGAGGATGTTTGTTAGTGGTGCTGCTGGGACTGGAGAAAGTTTCTTGACTGAAGCTTTAAGCAAAGTTGTGTGTGACCTTGCTAACTCTGTAACCTCAGTCATTGTTACTGCTCTAACATGTTTGGCAGCTTATAACATAGGCGGTATCACACTTCATAGGTTATTCATGTTGCCAGTTGAGCATGGCAAGAGTGGTGAATACAGGAAATTGTCATATGATGTTGCCTCTGAATTGAGATCAATGTTTGACAAGATGCATTTGCTGATAATAGATGAGATCAGCATGGTTTCAAATATTCTTCTTACATATGTCCACCTCCATCTACAGGAGGTACTAGGTACCAATGATGACATACCATTTGATGGCAAGAATATTATTGTTCTTGGGGATCTCCTGCAGCTGGCTCCTGTAAAGTGCAAACATGTTTTCTGTACTCTTTCCATTGAAGAGGCAAAGAAAACAATTGGTTGCATTGGTGGAGTCAATCTGTGAGCGTTCTTCTTATATGTTGAACTCTCACAGAATATGAGACAGCAAGGTGACATGTCTTACAAAGCATTGCTTGATGAGGCTCGCATTGGTGCATTGTCACCCACTCATGTGGAAATGCAAAGACAGCATATGATCACAAGAAATAATGCTCCTATTCAGGATGCTTGTGATATCTTTGCACATGTACAGAAATATGGGGTACATGTTGTATGTCTATTCCCAAGACTTAAACAGTGTGCAGAGTTCAATGAGATCATGATGCAGAGAGAATAGCAATCTATTGTCACTCTCACATGCATAGATACCATTGATGGCATAACCCTATCATGAACAATGGTATCAAAAATGATTGAGCATCTCACAGAGCTGACAAGTGATGTATCACATACTGCTGTCTTGGAAGCTGTCCTACTACTGTGTAGAAATGCAAGTATCACGCTTCGCAGAAACATAGATGTTGAATGAGGTCTTGTGAACAGAGCCATAGGCTACATCCATGAGTTCCAGTACAATGTGCAAAATACAACTGTGGAGTTTGTGGTTATTAAGTTTGACAACTGTGAAACTCCTCGACTGAGAGACAGAGTTACAGTCAAGTCTGAGCTTGTGAAAGACATATATGTGACAAGGAAGCAATTTCCATCATGTGCTGCTTATGCAGTTTCCATACACAAGTCACAAGGCCTCAGCCTTGATAGTGCCATTGTAGATATAGGCACTAGTATATTCAAGAATGGGATGTCTTATGTTGCTTTGGCTCGTGTCAGACAGTTGTCTGGACTACACATAGTAAATCTAGCAGAAAGTAAAATCCGTGCTGATACAAAATGCATTGTTGAGTATAATAGCTTATGTATATTGTACCAACCAAATTCTCCTTTGTTACCAGTTCCCAGATATGTGTCAGGAACAGATATCCCAATGGATGAAGGGCACAAACTAAAAAGAAAGCACACCAAGACTCCACAGTCATCACCTCACCATTCAATGACTGAGCACTCTCTCCATAAACAGCTCACATCTCCGCCTGTGAAGAAATGTATTGGGGTTAACACACTGCCAATATTTGACAACAGAACAGGAGTAAACTGCTATGTAAATGCTACAATGCAAGCACTTCTCCACATCCCTGAGTTTGCTGATGTGTTAAACTCAAGTCAGTCGACACCTCTGTCGGAAGCATTAAAGAGTCTCATTAGAGGTAGTCGAGCAGTTGCCCAGTTTACAAAGCTTGACTCCTCTATGACTAACTCTTGGAAAATATGCAGGATAATCAATGTTTGCTGACAATGCACAACAAGTTGTTACAGAGTTCATGATGGGAATGATAAACAGTCTAGCAGATGATGGAATTGATCTGCGTCAACACTTTAAAGTTGACTATGTATGCAAGTACACATGTTTGTCATGTGGCCACAAAGAATCACAAGCAACTCAGGTCATGCTCTTGCTGTCTGTCTATGTCCGTGAACAGAGAACTGTGAAGTTCTGTAAGTTGTTTGCAAATGTAGAAACTGGTTGGCTGTGCAGAAGATGTGGTCATTCTTGTGTTTGCTCTCTGAGAGTTACATCTTCAAGTTCATACATAATGATTGTATTGCAATATTTTAACTTCAAGGCATGAAAATCACAACACCAATTTCTCACTTAATTGCTGGGAGAACTATGTTCTCAGGAACTCAATTTGACACCCATGCAATTATCTTCCATCATGGCCTATCCATTCACTCTGGCCACTAATCACTTGGTGAAGGTTCAGAAAGGGATGGGCGGAGTGCAATGATACAGTATGCACTGTGAAAGAAAGACTTCCAGGGAATCTGAAAGATGCATAAGTCATCATTCTCCGTTGCACCAATGTTGCACATGTGGAGGAGTGATGCCATCTAATCACAGCACCTCACTAAACCAGCATCTTTGCAACAATAACATTCCATGTGTATGTTCCATCCAGCTACTATTTTCTTTCCACCAATCTACATATGTATTTCTCTTTAATACAAGAAGTAACACCTTTCATCTAAAACTACTGCTGTGTAAAATGTCCCATGGTGATCTATGTGTTCTACAGTACAAGTCACATTAAACTGTTCCCTCAACTCACTGGTGTAGCATTGTTCAATGAGTTTCCTAATCTGTGCAGTGTTTAATTCAATGAATTAGTAAAAGGTTAGTATTGGTTTGCAACTAGCTGTTATGCACTATAAGCTTTATTTTCAGCAGAGTGCTTATGAGTTTCATTTCAGAGGGCAGACTAAACAGCTCTTAAGGAATGCTGTGATATTTATAAATAATGCTCTTAAGGAATGCTGTGATATTTATAAATAATGCCATGAAAATGCATTGCATAAACTCTGCAAAACAGCTACTACCATTTCACTAAACAGGTACAAGTGAGCTGAATAGGCAGTGAAGGATAGTTGGAAAACAGTTAAAAGCTTCAACAGTTTGAGCTGCCAATGCAGTAGCATCATACAAAAAAAAAATGCTACACCAGTGAGTTGATGGAACAGTTTAATGTGACTTGTATTGTCCTTGGCGTACACTATCACCACAGACCACGTTAAGTGCTCTGTTTTCTCTGCCATTGCAGAAGACAACTGTAACAGTACACCAATGCAACAGACTGTGGTAGACAATTACTTGTTTATCACACTGTCATTCTCATATGTTGGATGCAAAACAATAGTGTTTTCATCATTTATTGCAATACAGTTGTCAAAAATTATTTGTATTGTGATATTGAGCATTTGCAACTTTGATGTACTCACTACAAAAACTGCACTGTTACTGCTCAAGCAAACTTGAGGGTATTGAGCTGTCATCATTAGAAAGTCAGTGAGTCATGTCTCTTTGCAGGTGCCTCAGTTAAGTCTGAATGTCTTAGCACATATTACTGTGCATTCAGTTGTTTCACAGTACAATCGTACATGGTGATGACAAACTCAGTAATCTACTAACATGCTTATTAGAGTTGTAACCACTGCTCTCCACATATTGTGTTGAGAACTATGCTTGTTAGAACAATACACATCAGGTAAAGTTCTCACTTCTTTGCCTGTTGTTGTCTACATTCTTGACCTTGACTATGATACTTACTGAATTGACTTCTGTCAACTCCAAATCCAAGCAGACCCAAGGGCATTGGATATTACACACATGTCAGTTAGTGAGTTATGTCTTGGCAGATGTAGTTATTTCGCTCACATTAACAGCATGACTTCCTACATTATGGTGTCATCTGCTAGTACTGAACTATATTTCTTGAGCACTATCTGACAGGATTATCTGTCACTGTTCTTGAACTACACTTTCAATACTGAACATGACAAACTCTACCCCAAAAATGTGACTCAGATTTGTACATATGTATATAATGCTGAACTTCAAAATCAGTGTATATTGCTTAGCTAGACTCTGAGGTATTTCTGTTTTGTTTTAAAAAAAAAGAACAGAAAAATTGCATGCATTCATTCATTAACTGTGCCAAAACTACTGTATCCATGCATTTAATGTTATTGCATTGCATTAAGTGCTACTGGCTGTGAAATGAGTATCCTCACCACACCATGATATTGTTAAATATGTAACAGATTATTTAGTTGCTTTCAGCTGTTTTTTACTTCTTGATATTGCTTGGCCCACTTTCAAATAAATAACTGCTAGTAACAAAAAAATTTGTACTAAAAGATATGCAGACATCAGTTATAAACTACGATAATAAAAAAATGTAAAATGTTAACACGTCTTTAATCTTTCTAAAAAACAATAAATACAAAGGGGTATATTACACTTAGTAATGTCTCTGTTGACATCAAACTAAAACTGTCTAATAACATGTAAAATATTGTCACCTACTTTAACACTGTTGGCATAATCTACACATGTGGGTCTCCTCTTAAAAAATGTATTATTATGCTCATGAGAACCACTAAATGTTTCTTACTATCTCATGTGCACATGCAGTCAATAACTAAATGGCATAAAAGCATGAATTAGGTGAAAATCTAATTCTATTCTAATACCTTTTCTTAAACAGGTGTCAAATGGTGAAAACCACATGTAAAATAATCAATTGTTATTCTTCATTCTCTTAACATCTAAGTGGGCAGTCTACTTCATCAAAAAATAGTGTAAATGGACACATTACTAATACTACTCAGCAATAAATGTAAGCAAGATAAAGCTTTGCTCACTACATGTTCTTTACCATAAACATCCATATGTAATCACTTACTAATTCTACATAACATCTTTATTCTAAACATTATACATATTAAAATAAAACAGTGTAGATTGAGGTAGTGAAATACCCAAAAACAGAAAACACCCAGAAATGATCTAGAATATATACAAGGAACTGTTTTTTTTTTGCCCATCCCAAGAGCAACCAAACAATTCGGCCTAAAAATATTTAAATGCTGATATAATAAACTAATTATAAATCTTATCCTATGTGTCTTGAGTATTATTGAAAAGCAATTGTTGTCACAGAGGTATAGTATTGATCTACATGTGTTTTATTGGGCTGTGCCTGTCCACTAACAATCCACTGCCTGCTCAAGGCTCTCTGATAAGGCATTACCTGCCTCAGCCTGTGCAACCCTTAAGTTTAACAACTACTCAGTATTTGATATATACATTGATACCATTCAAGATCACGCTATTACTTCAGCTGTACCTTTCCACTCAGTATGCACTCATGCCACTGAGTATGCAGAAAGGGGAGAGCAGCGAAGAAAGGATCTCCTCTGGGGAGAGGGGGGAGAGGGGGAAGAGGAGCAGGGACAGGTAAGCTGACAGTGTACAACTCCTCTGTTTTCTAACTTCTGCGCAGCTGACATGAAGTAGTAATGGAATTTATGTCCATGCCATTATTTGCGTTCTTCATCTGTACTCAAAAACAAATACCTGGTCCATAAGTCTTCACACATTACCTGGTTAAAGCTGTACAACTGATCAGTGTTCTAACCTCTCTACAGCTGTAATGAGGCATGCTTAAAAAATAAAACAGAACATGGCCTGGGTTACTGTGGGCTTACCCACACCTTGAGTGATCTCTCACAAGGAACAGCCAAGTTACTTTACTGCACACAAAAGTGGTAAAATCCACAATAACTCACATCCTGCACTGCCTATTGCCTATGTGTGTGTGGGGGGGGGTATTGTGTGACTCAGCCAGCACAATTGCTCACTGTTGTAAGGTGTATGCAGGTGATATGAAGAACACATAAAAAAGATGACAACATATGTATTTGTGCTATGACTCTCAAATTATTATCCAATTCTTGGTCTAACAGATTCTGAACATTTGCTGACTGGTCCCATGCAACTCTTAAATGTAGTGTACATATGCACATACTATCACAGAGCAATACCATTGATGGAAATAACCTACTAGACCTCTAGCTCTGTATTCACTACACAGTGCCTCTTGGGTATGGGGGGGGCAACACTATCTGACTGACTCCATCTAACATGTCAGTACTCAAAGTTGTGTAGAACTGTCATGTTACACCTATACCATTTATTTCCATGCACCCAATTCCACAAGGTTAGCACAAGTCACTACCAAATACAATTGGTGCCACCTGCAACTGCAATATTGACCCTGCACCCTATTCTAGAAGACACAGAGACTCCACAGCTAACTCCTACAACTTGAGACATGCAACCAGGTACACCAAACTCTAGCTGCACCTGGCAAGCATGTCGCAACATGGAACACAGATTACAAGTCCCCCAAAGTCAAGCTACCCTCAATACGCACTCAGTTGCCAGGCTACATAAGTGAGTTGGAGCTTGGGCATGGAAGTGAGAGGTGTGCTATGTGAGTTGCTGACTGCATATGATTCACTATTTGGTGGTAGGGCTGACACAGATGGGTGCTGGAGCCAGTAGAGTATCAGGTGTTGTTAGATTATTTGTTGCCAGCCCTCCCACCACACACTTACCCATCCACAGTGACTCTGGCATTAAGGCACAGTTGGGGTGGATGAAAATGACACCCTGAGGGGCATTTTACAATGTGCAATTTGTGGTGCTGAGGGTGTGGGCAGCTCTGTGGGGCAGTCATTGTAGGTTTTGGGGGCAGGGGTGAGTAGTCCTGTGGGGCTCTATGCCTACATGTGGGTGTGGCACTTGATGTAAGTTGCCATGTGGGGCACCTATTGAGGCTAGCTTAGCATGGGGAGCACTTGCAATCTGTGTAGTGTCTTCTGGCCATCTGCAGTGGCTAGTGAGGCTAGCTTGTTATGTGGGGACATGCAATCTGTGTTCCAGTTTGTGACATACTTGCCAAGTGCACCCATAGTTCAGTGTGCCTGGTTACATGTCACAACACAAATTGCAAATGCCCCCCCATGCCAAGTTAGCCTCAATAGGTGCCCCACATGGCAACCCACATCAAGAGCCACCCCCACGTCTACACATAGAGCCCCACAGCACTACACACACCCTGCCCCCAAACCTACAATGACTGCTGCACAGAGCTACCCACCCCCAGCACCCCAAATCCCCCATTGTAAAACCCCCATCAGGGTGCCACTCTCATCCCCCCACCTGTCTCCCAATCTCCGACTCGCTGGCCAGAAATACAACAAATAACCTAACAACACCTACTACTATACTGGCCCCCCCAACCCCAGCCATCCATGCCAGCCCTCCTACCACACACTTACCCATCCACAGCCAGCAAGTATCACAGCCCACCTCTCACCTCCATGCCCAGCCTTTAACTCACTTATGTAGGACCGCAACTGTAAAAATGTGCTCAGAAATAAATATCTTGGTACATTTAACAGTAGCACTCCTACATAACTCATTCAGCAGTTCACCGTGGAGGTGAGAGTTTGTTGTGCCAGTCATCAGCTGGGACCAGGTGTGTAAGGGGGTGCTGAAGTGCTGGCACAACTGTGTGATGAGAGGGGTAACACTAGACTACCACGCTTTGTCACATAATTAACTGCATTTCTAGCTATAGACTCAGCCATTGAAGAACAGTTCGCATGATGAGAGCACCACCCTACAAGGCCTTTATCAACATGGGACCAGGTGTGTAAGGGGGTGCTGAAGTGCTGGCATGACTGCGTGATGAGAGGGGTAACACTAGGCTACAATGCTTTGTCATGTAATTAACTGCATTTCCAGCTATAGACTCTACCACCCTGCGAGGCCTTTATCAACATCGAATTTGGGTTGATTGGGTTGTTGGCAGCCCTGTGGAACATTTAGCATACACATCACCATGTACTTGGTGTGGGTAGCCCTGCAGGTCCATCACTGTCCAAGGAGGCATGTACAATACAAAAATCAAGCAGGATCATGCATAATGCCCAGTGTGGCAATAACAGATATGGCCTGACCATGCTGCAGGTGGTGGCTCACAAATCATGATCCACAAGACTGTCAGAGTACAGATGAAAGTTACATCAGCTAAATATGCTTGACAAGAAAAATCTACATTGACACCAGCAAGAACAGGTACCATACAAATTTCAACCCACTAATGCAATAGAAAATGCTGAATGCAGAACATAGAAAACACAACCCAATATCTCCACAAAAAAAATTCTCTCCAACACATAAACACCATAATTCACATCTACAGGACACGCTGTAAACACCCTCCAAATATCAAATAAAAACATCAAACCATATCCAACATATTTAATATCAAAGAATGTAAACATTTACCTATTTATTGTATTATAAAATCTGGCCATCTTGTCCCTTCCTCGAGATCAAAGAATCTCATGATCAAAGAATTTGCAGATTCGAGATCAAAGAATATTCAGAATCATGATCAAAGAATAAAAAATGGCCATACTCGACTTCTAGCCACAATCACATAAAACCACCACCATGCCTCACTAGAACAACCCCCGCTGAGCAAAACCCGCCCTCATTTGTCTTCCTAGACCACCCCTGAGCTGAGAAATTAACATTTTAAAAAAGGCCATTTAGTCCATACCTTGCTGTGCAGGATCACAATCAAAGAACATCGCGATCAAAGAATTTGCAGCCTGGTGATTAAAGAAATTGCTAACTCAAGATCAAAGAATAAAAAAATGGAGAAAGTCAACTTTTAGGCATAATAAAAAAAAACACACCACCATGCCTCGATAGAATGAAGCCCCCTGAACAAAACCCACCCTCATTTCTGTTCCTAGCCTACCCCTGAGCTGAGGAAGTTGCATTTTTCAAAGGGCCATCTCATCGTACCGACATGATGCAGGATCACGATCAAAGAATCACACAATCAAAGAATTTGCAGGCTCATGAACAAAGAAATTGCAGTCTCATGGTCCAAGATAATAAAATGATGAAACTCAACTTTCACGCACAATTACATGAAACCACCACCATGCCTCGACAGAAGGAAGCCCCCTAAGCAAAACCCACCCTCAATTAACTTCCTAGGCAACTCCTGAGCTGAGAAATTTGAATTTTTCAAGGGGCCATTTCGTCCCTCATTGGCGAGGCACCAATCAAAGAAACTCAAGATCAAAGAATTTGCAGGCTCGCAAACAAAGAATAAAAAATAGTGAAACCCGATTTTTTCACCAATTCAAATGGAACCAACATCATGCCTCGATAGAACGAAACCCCCTGATCAAAAACCACCCTCATTTGTGTACCTAGCCCACACCTAAACTGAGATATTAGTATATTTAGCTGGCGATGCAGGATCGCAATCAAAGAATCTCATGATCAAAGAATTAGCACGCTCGGGATCAAAGATTGTTAGCGAGCCACAAACAAAGATTTTTAAAGCTTATAACTCTATTTTTTGACTGATTTGGATGAAACCAAAGACATGGCTCAATAGATCGGAGTCCCCTGAGTAAAACCCATCCTAGTTTTACTTCAGAAGTCACCCCTGAGCCGAGATATTTCTGTTTTTCCAATTGGAAAACTAAAAACAAAATGGCGGACCTCGTGATCAAAGAATTTTGAAAATTCTCAGGGACAAAGATTCTTGCACCGTGAGGCTATAAATTCTTTGATCGCCAGGTGGGACCAGATGGTCAGAACCCCATTCTTTGTTCGCAAAACATACATATACATTTTCCCATAGACTTATAATGGGAATTTAAAACTGACATAACTTTTGAAGGCCTTAATATTTCTTCACCAAATGAAAAGCGGCATGTTCAGCCATGAAATCTCTTTCAAATGAGCCATCTTGCAGATCAGCACACCACACACCGGCCATGCAGGGCCACGTCCAAAATCCCAAAAATGGATAGTTTTGCATTTTTCAGCGCTTTTGGATGCAAAGACCGTAAGTCCGACCAAAGCGCAATTTGGTAGATCAAGGGATATACCATGGCCCACTGCATGTACCAAATTTCAGGCAAATCCATTGAATGGGTCCAAAGTTATTAACACCCAAACTTTTGACTTTAGTATGTAAGTGACCGCTGAACCCTAACTATAGTGGCGAAACAGCGCCACTTTATATATATATATATATATATATATATATATATTAGCTGCACGGTAGTGCAGCTATAGTTAGGGTTGCCTGACCACTTCTGTGTTAAAATCCAAATTTTGCACTTTAATAAATTTACCACTGTACGACTGATTCACCTGAAATTTTGCATGTGTGGTCTGGTACCATAGTTCTCTGGATATGGCAAGTTGTGTCATGGTCAGATGAGTAGTTGTGGAGCTGCAGAGTGCCAAACAACATGCAAAAATATTTTTTGTGTGTGTTTCTTTGCTCATGGCTACAGCCTACACAATTTGTCCGTTTGGTCTGAAAGATTCAGGGAAGATGCAGTCTGGGTCATTGATGTGCCTTTCAAAGATTTGGTGAAAAAATATTAAACTGTTTAAAAGGTATTCAAAAAACAAGTTTCCTATTATAGTCAATGGGAAAAAAATATATGTGTCTCTCGAAAGCTGTCACCACTACATTTTACCGTCACAAATGGCTCTTTTATTGTAGTGCAGCAACCATCTTGTTTTCAGTTAGTGACAGGGTTTAAATTTGTGACCCCCTAGGTAAACACTGACAGCTGTGTTTACCTAGTCGGGCCCTGAGGATAACAGCACTATCTTTTTTGGGGGGCCAGAAATGCCTTTTCAGCAGTCGCCCCCCCGTAGTGTTGCAAATTGCAACAGAATGGATGCGACACTTTCACAAATCACAAAAGTGTTCATTCTCCGCAGCTTTTTCCACCTTTAGGTGAACTAAGCTCACGAGAAGGTTTTGAAGTCATGAATACCACTGCAGTGGAATTGTTTCATAGTTGCTATGGTTACTGAGATACTGCCAAATTAGTATTACAAGGGATCCTTTTCAGTACTATATGGCTGCTGTATGGCTCCGTACTTTTGTGTAAGTGGGGGACGCAGGGCCCAGAGGGCCCACGCTCCCACTACCACCTACCACTTACTTGTTACATTATATTTTCTCAAAAAGAAGGGAAATTCATTGCAAAAAACTTTGTTAATGCATCAGTTAGGGTTGATAGCATAACAACAAAAGTTTGGAAATGTGATGTTAGGGTTACCCCACAAACCCCCTACACCCCCACAATCCACACATCAATGGACATTGCGGTGTGCCATGGTTTCATCACACCTAACTCTTCCCCCATTCTCCTATACTGTAGTATATCAGCCTGTTTACACATGGAATGGGGTGAGAGTTGGGCCTGACAACCCCATGACACACCCCAATGTCTGTTGGTGTGTGGAGTGTGGGGGTGGGTAACCCTAACATCACATTTTCAAACTTCTGTTGCCATGCTATCAACCCTAACTGATGCATTAATGAAGTTTTTTTCAATGAAAAAAATATATGTCTATATATGTATAAATTTACCCCCTTCAAAAAGCATAAAGTTAAATCACTCAGTAACCCTTGGCTGTCAGGAGACCTCCTAAAAAAACTTAAATCCAGGGACCACCTCTGGGAACTGGCTAGAAACTTCGGTAAGCAACTTGACATCCAGAATTATAAATGGGCACGGAACGACTGCACCAAATCCATTCGGCAACAGAAATCTGACTACTATAAAAATGCCCTCACTAACTCCTGGGGAAATGGGAAGGATTTCTGGAAAAACATTAAAGATGTCACTGGGAAGCAGTCAAAATCTTTACTGAACATACTCAACATAAATGGGCACACTACACTTGACTCTAAAACTATTGCGAACACTTTTAACATCACTTTCACTGACCTTAGCAGTATTCTCCCCTCCGACTTCTTCCAAGATGTGTCAACTCCCATCCCCCAACTCCTCCACCCACACCTGTCACCCACCTTTCTACTTTAAAGCACAAAAGAAACATCAAGTCCGAAACTACACTGCCAAAGCCATAAGCAAATCTAGAACAAGCAATGACACACTTGACCTCAAGCTACTGGCCCTAATGCTTGATGAGGTACTTGGGCCCCTCACCAAGATCTTTAATCTCTCTCTCTCTCTTTCCTCTAGCCAATTCTCAGACAAATGGAAAATGACCACTGTTACCCCGATTCACAAAATTGGTGATAAGGCTGACCATGGGAACTTCCGCCCTATCTCCATTCTGCCTCCCCTATTGAAGGCACTGGAATGTACAGTAGCAGACCAACTTACCAAGCATCTGGACAATTATAATATTCTCTGTAAACAGCAACATGGCTTTAGAAAAGGTCATAGTACATCCTCTGCCTTACTCGAATTCACCAGCTCCATTCACAGCTCCCTCGACAATGGATAACTAACTGGTGCTATTTTCATCGACCTGACCAAAATCTTCGATACTGTCCACCACTCCCTCCTGCTGAGCCAACTGAAAAATTCTGGTCTCTCCAATGATTCAATCTCTTGGTTCAAAAGCTATCTTGAAAACCGCTCCCAGCATGTAAAAATTGGAGATGTGCATTCTGATTCCAAACCTGTCCTCTCTGGAGTCTCCCAGGGTTCAATACTGGGCCCCCTACTCTTCAGCCTCTTCCTTAATACCCTACCAGACTCCTGCACTGAACATATCACCCTGTATGCCGATGATGCAGTAATCCTTGCCACACACCAGGACCCGAAGAAATTGCAAGAAAATCTCCAACTCGGCTTCTCCTCGGTTGAGAATTGGCTCACAAAGCACAAACTGATCCTTAATCAAAAAAAAAACAAAGGCCATGATATTCAGCAGCTCCCATAATAAACATAAGCAATTCCAATTCTCCGTTATCACCAGACAAGGAGCCGCACTGGAACAGGTCAAAAACTTTAAATACCTCGGGATCACCCTTGACCCTCACCTCTCCTACACTGCCCACATCAACCATGTCGCCAAAGCTGCTAACTCCCGGCTAGGCCTGCTATTCCATCATAGGAAACACCTGATGCCTGAAGCCCTTGCTGTCGGTGTCCAGAGCTACATCATATCCATCATTGATTATGGCATTATCATTTACGGCTCTGATACAACCATCACACTCAAACATGTATCCACCACCCTAAACAAGGCCTGTCGACTTGTCACTGGCTCCCAATGCTTAACTCACACCTGTGACCTCTATTCTCAAACTGGATGGTTGAATCTTGCCAATCGAATAAAACACCAAACTTGTATTACTACTAAGAAAATCTTGCTGGGCCTTACCCCCCAGAGTCTGTGCCCTCATACAACTGAGAATCCACACCCGATATACCAGGGGATCGATACCTCAGCTTCTGCAAATCCCGCATTGCCGCACAACACAAGGCCAAAGATCCTTTGCTTACCGGGCCACTAGTTGGTACAATGGTCTTCCCAGCTACATCTCATCCTCACTATCACTCAGCACTTTTAAGACTCGTCTCCGCCTAAAACTCACTGCCTCCAACCTCTGTGACTGCTGTGGCTAAACATGTCTTTTGGTTCCATAGCTGAAGATGCCCTTTTGAATCCACATCTACTCCTGCACTTTGCCAGCACCCCCCTCCTATCTTCACCTCCCCTGCTGGCGCATCACAAATGCCACCCAGCTGCACTACCTCTATTCTTATCTGCCTTCCACCTCTCCTCTCTCTGTCCTCCACAACCTTAGTCCCCTTTGCACCCATCCACTTAGTCTCCCTGATTTCACCCTCTTTCTTTCCCTTCCCCTTCCCAAAGTTTCACCTTATTGTTCTTTCTTCATCTACAAGACTATGTGTGTTTTTTTTTAATTTTATAAACTGTTATCTTTGCTTATGATTGTCTCAATTGTACCAATGACGTGGAACCTTCATAAAAGAGCCTCAGCTCAAAGGTATTTGTAATCCTAGAACAAATAAAACAAATAAAAATAAATAAATAATATATCATGATTGGGCCCTTGTGCCCATTAAAAATGTTATCATTTATTTCACCATATACAGTATCAGTGTATTATAATAACTGGAGCGGAATTATTTTTGATGGGCTCGACCAGTTGATATTCACTGCAATAACCAGTGGGTTGTTCCGGAATTCACATGCTCTGTCTGTAAAAGTTGAGCTCTCTCTCATTGGCTCTTGTCCTGTGTGTGGGCGGGCTGAACAGTTCTTCAGACATGGTGGCTTTGAATCTCTGTTAGTGAGGAGCCACCACAACACGATTCCTCACCTTCTCATAATCATTTTCTGTCTTTATCTGGTTAATCCTGCCTTTAAATAAAAAAAAACTTTATCTGGTTGATCCTGCAGTTCACCAGCTTCAGGTGATACAGACTGCGAGTAGGAATGGGTCCATGTGGTATGCGTGATTGTGATGTCAACTACTGTATATCTTTTTAAGAAAGAGAGAGAAAGAAAGAAAGAAAGAAAGAAAGAAAGAAAGAAAGAAAGAAAGAAAGAAAGAAAGAAAGAAAGAAAGAAAGAAAGAAACCGGAAAAGGAGAGAGAGGGGAAGAGAGACAGAGAGACTGTGTGTGTGTGTGTGTGTGTGTGTGTGTGTGTGTGTGGTGTGTGTGTGTCATGCAGGATTACAGGACTCAGGCTGGAAAAAATGGCTCACCAGCAATTATATAAAATAAAAGTTGACAAAGTGTGTGAAACTTGAATTTAATGCACACCCTTGGTGTTGGATGCTGCAATAAACCTCTCGATGTAGCATCCCACACCTCAGGTATGCATTAAAATTCTCATGTCACACACTTCCCCATCCTTTATTCTATATATAACACCAGTTTACTAGTTTTGCACTGCCTTAATGTGTTATTAACACTTGTACCTCTCAACTGTCCCTCATTATGAGGGACATCCCTCATTTTAACCCTACAAATTTATCTGTTCCTCATCCATCCCTCATTAAAAAGGTACCAACTGCACAGAGACTTTGATGTAAATTCAGATCTTAAAGTGGAAAGCCACACTATTCTAATATTCTAAATTAAAAATAAACATGGTACAAGTAAACACAGTGGTTTGCATGGTGTTCTGAGCTTGTATTTCTATGTTTGAGGATATGTCCTTTATTATGAGGGTTAATGTCCCTTGTTGTCTGTCATTTTGAGTGTCCTTGTCCCTCATTTCAGTGGCAAAAGGTTGAGAGATATGTTAACACTTTAATAACATATTGATACCTAAAACACTAGAAACTGCCTAATTACACACCTAATAAGACATGTAGCAACCACCTTAGTGACACATGTAACAGGCTCCTTATTAACACATGGAACAGCCACCTTATTAACACACATAAGGCCACCCTAAAACCTGTACATAACTGCCTGCAGAAAGCTACTCTAACCTATACTAAAAAACACCCAGCACCCTCCCTCCAACCTCATTCAACAAGCAACCATGTCCTTTGAAGCTGCAGGTCCCCCACTGGCTAGGGCTGTATTATAAAATGTAACTGCCTGAGTTAGCTACCTTTAAATAAGGTGCACTGCTTAAACTGGTTTCTTTAAATAAGATGAAATTGCCAGCCAATGTGTAGGTGATGGGTGAGGAGCTTGTAAATGGAGATACCTACACAGTGGCAGCAATTGACATGGTCAGAAATTTCTATATATTGCATTTCCAAATATTTCTAAAGAGATTCACTCTGGTAGTCCTATGGTGATCAGTTTAGATGAGGTATTTCTAGTCTTTGCAGTCCTGTCTTCTAAAACATTTTAATTTTGATTTCTCCAGTGTGTACTGTATTTCCCCTTTTGTTGCTTGTGTATCTTCTACACTTTCTAGATATCAAATATACAATATACCTGTGGCTTGCAGCATTTGTAAAAGGTACAGGTAATTTATTTTACAGTGGTAAATCTGTGTTCCATCTCTGACAGCATGTGCCAAAGTGAAATGAGAGTGTTTCTACTATAGGAATATGTTAAAGAGTTCTTGAAGTGAATAGTGGTTCCTATGTCCAGAGGTCTTGTAATGTGTCAGGAAGTACCTAATGGGAGCAAGAAAGGAACAGCCCAATGATAACTTTGCAAATGGCTGATGGTAGCATTTGTTAAGCATGCTAAGTCAGGAGGGCCCCAGTGACAGATGTCTTTAGCAATCTTATTATTTGTCACCACTAAAGCTATCTAGTTTATTTGCATCCATAGGTGCCATATTTGCCCTTATAGTGCATAGAAAATGCAACAACAGATGTAGTGGTAGATATGCCATATTTTGGACAAACTCATGGGGGCTCCTGCAGCATCAGCAGTGCTCTAGATTTTGTTTGTTGGCTCCATTTGACTTTGTCATTTTTTTCTTTCTCATTCAGCATCCATTTTGCTTCATTCAGACTTTCCCTCCTTCTCCCCATTACACTGTCTGTACTAGGGTGAATTGATTGGCTGGCTCAGCAGTGTTGGTTCCATTTTTACCTATTTTATGTCCTCTGAATATTCAGATTTCCAACTAGTCCTCTCCTTAATTGTCCTGAAGGCATGGCATTTTCTTTAGTTTTGTTTCACAATTTGTTCTTTGTTGTTTATTTTTTTTCTCTTTCACCCTTGTACTCCTCGCCCTGCTCAGACAAAGGCTTACTTGAATCTTATTGCTCAGTTACTAAGTGCCTTTAATTGAATTGTTTTGATTCTGTTTTTAACACCTGTTTTCTTCCATAACATGACAAACTTTATTTTCCCCATATTATTTGTTGTTCTGGGCAAATAAAACCCCTTTGATATTTTAAGGTATGTAATGTAATAAGACACATTAAAGGTATATGCAGATTCCTTCTGTGAAACCCATACCTGTATATACTATTCATAAATTTGACAGCAGGCTTCTAAGGAGGATCTTGGGATTATCATGGCAGGAGAGTTCAAAATAAAGAAGAGTGGTCATTAAGTTGAGTGAGACTACCACAGGGAGGTGTATTAGATGTGTGGGCCTTGTGGTGAGAATAGAGGAACAGTGACTTGCCCAGAATGTCAAATAGAGGATGTTGTAAGGAAATACATACTTGTGGAAGAGTTAAATGGATATGGAGGGACATCTTATGAGAAATTTATAAGGAGAAAGGAATCAAAGAGGAGAAGGCTGTTACAGTATACATAAAACTATAGAAAATGTCTGCAGAAAAAAAAACATTGGTCCATCCAGGATGCCCTGTTTACACATACAAGATTATGGTTAGTGCTGACCAAGGAACCGAGACTTAGTATCCAACCAATCATTTCTTCTGATTTGATTTGACTTTGGAAAGATGAGAAAGAGTCATTCTGAAAAGCTATTCTTCATCTGCATTCTGTTGGTGTCCCTTTACAAAAAATCCATTTCATTGTGTTATATTTCTATTCAAAATTCATTCTTTATAAAATTTTATAATTACCTTCTATTGATTTTCCATTTTCTGCATTCAGCACAAAATATGTTGTTTGACTGCCTACCCAAAGCTATCTGATGAATTTTCCCTTTCTGCAAAGTCATTTGCATTTTAAAACATTTTTAGAGGTGAGAAGTTTGCTAGTGGGGCTATGTTGTCCCAGCAGTGAAGACTAGTGGCTAGAGCATAGGCTTGAGAGCCAAACAACGACTTCGGACCTTAGCAGTGCAACATTTTCACTACGTAGTCTTGGGCAAGTCATTTCTTCTATGCTTCAGTGCTCTCAAATGTAACACAGGTAGGCATTGGACCCCCCCCCCACACACACACACACACAAACAAGCTGTTGCATCTCAGAGATGTGCTCTGGTTGAATGATTCTAAAATAATGGGGTAGAAAGAAGGGTATATGAAAGGAAAAGTGTGGTACAGGGCAGATGAAATAGATTAATTAAAGCAAGAGTTTTTTTGTATTTGGTAGTATGTATGCAATAGTATGGTATTTAAGTTTGCAATATACTGTATTTTGGACTTGGTGTTTTTATAGGAAAAATAAGTAAACATTTAATAAATTCAGGATAAAGATTGAGGTGTCTGTATATCTCCCTTGGTTGACAGAAAATCCTAAAATTTCTAATTTGGACTGAGAGGTGCTTGCTGAGATTATTTTAGTATTTGATTTGGGATGTATACATTCCTTTTTTATTTTGTATTATAGGATTTGTAGCACATACACCCTTTATATTGGTTCCCTTATGTATGGATCCTTAATGAGTGTCAGAAACTGCAGATGATTTGTATAGTTCTAGAAGAATCAATCACTACTAATAAACAGGTGAGGTGAAAGGTGGGTAACCATAGAAAAGAAAAAATAGAAGACAGTTCATACAGGTAGAGACAAAATACTGCTTAAAGCAACAATGTATGATACATCTGGTTGCTCCTACTTCATAATCTCTGTGAAGCTGCAGTTATCTGGTTGATACTGCATTTGTTTCATACTTATCTGGTTGTTCACGTTTGTGTTGCTGGTTCCAGTAATCTTGCTGCCGCATCTGTCTATTTGGTTGATCCTGCTATTTCTGCTGCCAAGTGGGCGTTTGGCCAGTTTACTTGTCTGATAGAACCTCTAGAGCTTTTCCAAATGATGTTGTATGACAGTGTGGTACAATTGTGTTCCATGACCTTTTGAACTGTGGTACAACATTTGGAAAGTTTCCAATTTCTTTACAGAACAATGTCTGACTATACACTATATTACAGTCTGCAGCAATTCAAACTTTTTTTGCCTCATGCTGCTTTTCACTGATATCTGCCACGGTCATCTCTGCAAATGGGAGGTTGTAGTTCAGCAGCTGTTAGCAGTGAATCTTTCCATTACTTTATCACATAAAGGTTTTCTGTAATGGTTGGTTGCTTAAATGTAGGATGCAGTAATGCATCCAGTAAGATAAAGTGCCATGGGGTTTCTTTCTTTAAGTTTCCAAAAGATTAGGAAATGATTAAGATGTGGAAAGTTGCTGGCAAGAGACTGAATCTGCCTGATGTTTATAGCAGGAGGTGTACAGTTGGCTGCTACGAACACTTTATACCCTACAAGTATCAGAGGAACTTTCAGGTTGTTTGAAATACAAATGTTCACAGTTTAAAGTTCACAGAATAAATTTAGAACTCACAACTGTATTATCACTTACATAGTATGTTTTTGCATTTGCTGTAATTTTGCCTTGATTTGCAATTGAAGTTTATATACACACATATATTATTTCTTGTTTATTGTGGTAAGCTCAGTGTGAGACATGATTTTGCAAATATTTTTTAATAATCTAAGATTTTAATAGATAACAGTACAGCCTTCATTTATTGTTTTTTTTTGGGGGGTGTAATCATAACTCCCCACCCCCCAAACACACAAGCAAACCAACAAACCTCATTTTATTCACTGGTATGCCTCCACTGAAGTGAATGATAGCATTTATTGAATTAAGCAGCTGAGTATTTCAGTATCTGTTTTTCTACAAAACTATTTAAAAAATGTACTGTATGTCATACTTGAAACCTGCTAGTGTATGGAGCTGATTTGAATACTTTCAGATTTACAATTATTTGACTTGTGCATTCTAATGTATTGAATACAATAGTTGTTGCTCAGTCTGTTTTGTTGCCCATAGTTTTGGCTTTTACACAAAGTCACATCATGGCACATCTTGTATAGTGGCATTTAATCCTATTTTTATCGTACATTTAAATTTGAAATCAGATAACAGGTTGCTTTGTCATCTGAGTTACACAAGTGGTTGTCATCCGTAAGTGCTTAAGTCGCATCACTGTTTACCCAGTATATAACACTGCATTATGAGAAATTAATTTTGCTTTTCATTTTTCCTAATAGTAACAATAACAATTATAAATGAGTTTAATTGTAAAAATGTTTGTGTCCATCTGGAATTGTATAACCTAAACCTTTTTTATAGTTTTTGGCCCCGGATATTCAGAAGGGTTGCTTGCAGCACTTACTGTTGCACCATCACGCCAACTGCCAGTGTGCCCAGCGTGATATTCAAATGGGATTGTGCCTGGCACAAATCCCGATGTGCAGGCGCATCAGTAATGTATGTGGTGCAGGTGGGGTGGGGGTGCCCATGCATACTCCACACATCCCGATATTCAGCCCGGGATGTGCTGAACCCATGCATGTGCAACCCCTACTTGTGCTGCACACAGGTGAGCAAAAAAAAAAAGGAACAATGACTGGCCCCCCACAGGTGAGCTGCCATATTGCAGGGTGAAACACAGCAGCTTCCACCTGTGGGTGGCCACCCGAGCTCCGGCTGCACCTTCGTGGTGGTGCCCCCCCATGTCTGATCACTGGCATATGCTGTTATATGTAAGTCCTATATCGCTGGTGGTCATCCAGTGGACCGCTTACAGCCCTATCGTGGGCATGTGTAAAATTAAATGCATTACTATATCCCTGGTGGTCCAGCAGTACCCCCTCCCCACCCACCCACTGGGCCCCACCCTGTCCCCGGTCCAGCGGTGGGTGGCAGCTCCCACCCGCTTGCCGCCCCATCACCCTCTGACTGACACTGTATGGTAGGGCTGTACACCCATTGGTCCACAGCATGAGCCAATGGGCGTGCAGCCTGTACCATACTACACAGTCCAGATATGTGAATGTGATTTTATGGAATACATACAAACAGACATGAGAAAGAATAAGTGCCTTAGCTGGGACTTGAACCCAGGCTGCCCGGAATACCATTCTGATTATGCTAACCAGCTGCACCACTGAGACAACTTGAACCTGGGCCATCCCTCAGCACATTACTCTTTCTTAACTGCAAACCCAATGGCAACACAAATATTTACTTGTAACAATCACACAGGAGTGTGGTGTGAATATCTTATGGAACGCATACTGTACAAACAGGGGTGAGAAAGAATAAGTGCCTCACTTGGGACATGAACCCAGGCTCCTTGCAGTGTTGTGGCTATGAGGATGGTGTGTAGTGTGTGTGTGTGTGTGTAAAATATATGATAAGAAATATTTAAAGGAAATTTACTCTTAACTGAACTTCATTGTGTTCAATGATATAAAAAGTTTCTTTATAACATATTAGAATGCAATATTTATTTTGAATATTGTGGTCATGAGGATGGTATGTACGGTGTGTGTGTGTGTGTGTGTGTGTGTGTATATTGTTTTCCCAAAAAGCATAGTAGAAAATGTCTTCTGATTGCTACATACAGTATTTAGTCTGGGCAGTTCACCGAAGACCTGGCATATGTCTGAGACAGTGCTCATCAGATAGTGTCTGTAGAGGTTAAAAACAGTGTAAATCAAAGATTTGCTGAGAAAGAATGACATTTATGAGGTATGAGTCTTTCTTGAAAGACAGTACATTCCTAAGTGAAACTAGTATCAAGAAGCTGTTTAAATACCAAGGGCCAGATATTCAAAACTTTGCCCCGAGGCTAAATTAGCACTGCCCGGTGGGCAAACTTAGCCTGGAGCACAGAGCAAGCTATATTCAAAAGGAATAGCCCAGGGCAAACAGCTTCCTAATATAGCATGGTAATGAGGCCATGCAACCTGGGCTGGGAGTGCAGGGCAAACATAGCCCTGGAATAAGACAGCACTGAATAAAGCAACCAGGAAGTGCTACCCACAACAACAACAACACAGTGCACAGCAACGTGAGGGCAGGTATAGATGAACTATGTGGCCAATGTGTGTGCCAGCAAATGCATGGACTCAGTACAGCTGCAGGAAGCAGCAGATGTGAAAGAACAGTGATCAAAACTGTACAATATTCCCCGTACTGTTAGCGCCGCACTAACACATTAGCACATCATTAGCACGGAGCTAAGCAGTTAGCCCGGTGCAAACACGTTTGCCCGGAACTAAAATGTGCCATATTCAAAAGTGCCATGCAAATGAGCCTACTTATGTAGTCTCTGGGCAAACAACCAGATTAGTATCTCATTATGCCCTGATTTGCATGCAGTTTGCCCAGCATTACTGCAGGGTCCCACAGAGCCACCTGTAGGTCAGTCTGGAAGTACAGGGGCTGACCAGGTCCAACCGCAGCTCCACCTGTAGGTCAGTCTGGCAGTGCACGATGATAGATGCAGGTTACATGTAATCAGTACAGCATAGCATAGCATATTGTACCCCAGGAGACAAGACAGCATAGGCACAGGTGGTGGTGGTGCTGCATGCAACTGTCACACTGTAGGGCATGCAACAGTGCACAGCAGAAACTACAGTAGCAAGGGGGCCAGTAGTGCATGGACACAGCAATGCCTATGGTGTATAGGGCAGTGATGATGACTGCACTATACACAGTGAGAGGCCCAACCTGCAGGTGTTTACTGACAGTGGACATTACTGTTACGCTGTTGTGTGACCCACAGATGCTGCACCTGTGGCACTAGTATGCTCACAGTGACATGTACATGTCTGGCTTTGTGTGCTATAGCAGTTGTATAGCTGTGCGGTATGTGGCCAAGGGGCATATATTATCCAAAAGGCACACTGGCATTGGGGTATTCCCAATACTGGCCCATGTGCACTGTATGATGTGTCCCAGCCTTGTGGCCACACCTGGTCTGAAGCACAGCCTCACTACCCATACATGCTCCCCTCAACATCCTCCATGCCCACAGTGCTGCATGTGTGTGCTGGCATCTGTTGGTGTCCACAGAAGTGTGGTCCGCAGGTGTGTGCTGTATGGCCACACTGCCATGCTGCCCATTGGTGGCAGGGTCACCACTTACTGCCTGGCATGGCTGGGACTGCTGGCAGATGATGGCATCATTGTGATGCCATCAGTTAGCAGCATGTTTCCTCTATGTTTGGCTTTATCTATGTGTCATATTTATTTGCTAGGGTCGCGCAAAACCCTCACTAAACCCGCACAAACACCGTGCAAAGCCATAGTGTCGTGCAAGCCTGATTGCCCAAGGTTAAGACAAGCTTTTCCTGGGCGGTAATGTGTACCGCGCTACATGTCACGCTAAGTCGCGCAAAACCACTTAGCGCGGCGCTAGTCACTGAATATGGCATTGCACCTGTATTCATGTTGGTTTGCCCCTTGCAATCATTATAATTTTGCCCGGTGCTAATGCAGTTTGCCCACGTTATTTGGCCTTTTGAATATAGCAGACCCGTGCTAATCCCGCGCTAAACCTGCGCCAATGGTTTTTGCACAATGCAAAGTTTTGAATATCTGGCCCCAACTATTTAAATATGCAATTTGTTGCATTCTGAGGGGGTAAACAAGTCTCCAGTTTAATAGGCAACCAATATTTAACAAATATTTAACAAGCTGTTTCAGTTTCCTAATGGCATCTGATAAGCAGCTTGGAGTTATGTCTTCAACATTCTTAACAGAAAGAAGGGAACATTTTATTTCAGTTGGCATGGAAGGATACATTGAAAAGTCCAAAACATGTGTTCCATGATACTCCATTTTCCAGCTACAGATAGCAAGATGGCTGTAGACTCCACCCACAGCCATACAAATCTCAACCTGAAATTTCTTTACTGTCTCTTGATAAATGTTGATTTTGGTAGTTTGAAATGCTGTATATGGGATGCTCAGCCGAGGTTGTGTCACCTTGTTTTGAATAATTATTCCCATCTTTATTTTTTAATATTAACCCCCCCCCAAAAAAAAATGATAGTTTCTTTATGATAGTACTGAAAAAAAGCCTCACATATTGACTTATTATACTAACTCAAAATTGTAGACACTTGTGTGGTCCATTGAACTTTCTGTGTACCAGGAATGAGGAAGTGTGTGTGTGCATGTGTATTTGGGGGGGGGGGGGTTGTGTTTGTCATGTCATCAAAGAAAAAAAATTCTAACACTCTATAACAAACCCCATTCCCAATGCTCATGTGTGCCCCAGTCTCTGATTACCCCAGTGCACAATGCTGTGTGTTTTACTCTCCTACCACTCCATTTCCAACTGATGAAATGTTCATTTGTATGTAACATCTCCAGTGCAAATTCTGCTAAGTGCCGCAGTCTTTAACTACCACTGTGCACAAAGCTGATTTGCACCACATAATCAACTATCACATAGCCCAGTTCAGATACTGGTAGGGGCAGGACTACACAACATAGAAAATATTGAAAAATGAAGCAGCAGGCACCTATCCAATGTACAAAATATCTTGCTTTAATTCATTAGATATAAAAAAAGAATGCAGACTAGTCACTCTATAATGAAGCTTATTCAAGCCTAGACACTTTGAATATAAAGCTGATGTGTGAGTTGCTTCATCTAATTTATTTTTAAATTATAATGGATCTGATTGAGCTGGTTATTTGCAAGAACAACATCATCTCCTTGCAGTGCTTTCACACCTGAAGTACAGTAGCTAATATGCTAAGCAATATGGTTAACAATTTCAAGTGCAGTCAGGATGAAAGGCGTGGTCCTCCATTCATATTAGATAATGATTTCAAAACTAAGGTTTCAGCAAATAAACATATAGAGGTGTGTGTGTATGAGATAAATATAAGTGCACTTTAATAATTAATTTATTAGGTAAACAAACTTTGGAATGGCATTTCAGCAACACACTAACAACCATCACATCTTTCCCATACATACGATTGGATGCAGTCTGCAAATAAAACTTTTATGCAAGTTTTTTAGGTGCCTTCTAGTTAAACTTCTTAAATTTGTGATTGAGCAGCACTTTTTCGAGATTACTATGTCACCCTGTTGTTGTTTTTCTTTTTTTTTTTTCATTCCACACTTATCCTGGCCACTAAGCATATGTGTGTAACAATTAAATCTCTAGCAATGTCAAGACTCGTTATTAATCAATAATAAGAGATGGGCGAAGATGGAAAACTTCGATTTGTGAATTAATCTGTGAATTTAGCATTATTCGCTGATTAATTCATGGACATGAAGTTCCACCCAAGAAGTGCAGAATTTCGCTAATGAAGTGTGGAATTTTGCCCATGAACAGCACAAGTTTGCCACAAACAGTACAATTTAATCTGCGAATGGTGAAATGCCACTTTTTGTGGTGAAATTCTGCCATTCATGGGCAAAATTAGGCACTTTGTGGCAAAATTATTTAAAAAAATGGTGAAGTCATATAGGCGAATTTTGAGCCTATTAGGAGAAATTCACAGAGTGCTCTGCAGAGGCAAATTTGCCAACTTCACCAGTGAATTTTAACTTTGCAACATCTCTACTAAGCACCATAGACAATTACTGTACAAATAAATCTTGATATATGGTATACAAATGTGTGTGTTTAATTTAAAAATAACATTATTTAAATTTATTTAAAGAATTAGAAGTTTATCGAGGCACCAAAAAACTATACAGTATGTAAGCATTAACATGATGGCAGAATAATAACACTGCTGGCCACCACAACTGTGTGTTAGACTTAAGACCACATTGGCTAGTAGACATCCATTACAAATGAATGGCCTGAAAGCACACAGAAACAGTTGACTGACTGCTAAATGCAATCAACACCAATTACCTTTACATGACAAACCTCAAAGAAGATGTCTAGAAAAATTCAAAATGTTTGAAATGTGGAAACAGATTATGCCACTTCAATCTGCTACTGTATTACTGAAACTGTAACACCATCATGCAAGTCATTCCAGACACTTAATGGTTGTGGTAGTTACATGTACAGTAATTTATTTTGTGCAATCAATTTGTATGTGTGTCTTTTTGCATTGTATGTAATTATTGTTGTACTTGTTATTGGTTGTGCTAATGCATCCAGGTTATACCAGAAAATGCAATTTTTGTCAGTGTATTTACCCAGTTTTCAAATACACAAACTAATTCTGGAGTTCTGAAGACCCCATCTCTGTGAGGACATAGACAGGATGGAGGCTGTCCAGAAGAGGGCAACTCAAATGCTGCAGGGTCTGCACCAGAAGACATACAAAGAGAGACTAAAGAAGGTTAAAATGTATACCCTTGAGGAAAGGAGGGAGGGGGGACATGATAGAAACTTTCAAGTACCTCAAGGGAATCAACAAAGTCCAAGAAGGTAGCATCTTTCAGAAAAAAAGATGTGCAAGAACAAGGGGGCATAATTTGAAGATAGAGGGGAGATGGCTCAGAGATAATGTGAGGAAGTATTTGTTTCACAGAGAGGGTTGTAGATGCATGGAATGGCCTTCTTGAGGAGGTCATGGAGTCAAAAACAATGGGGGAATTCAAGAATGCATGGGACAGACATAAGGCAATTCTAGAGGGGAGTAGGAGGAAGTAGGCTGTTGGTTAACTAGGATCTGCAGCTTATCCATTAGGTAGGGAACTGGGCAAACTAGGTGGGCCAAACGATCCTTATCTGTCATTGAATTCTATGTTTCTATGTGTCTAATTAATAAATGTGCAGGAGACCTGTAAAATGGAGATCATAGGATCATAGGATGTTACGAGTTCAGGAGACCATAGGCCTATAAGTAACTCACCACCTACATATAGGTGGAAGGAATATGACGTTTATTTAACATAATGTATTTTATTATGTCCCATAAAACAATCAAGCTTGTTTTTAAACAATAACATATTTTCTCTGTTAACCACATCTGAAGGTAACACATTTCAGGCTAGGATAACTCTTTGACTATACTAGTTGCTACTTCTATTAGTCCTATTACCATTACCCTTTAGTTTCAAATTATGAGTTCTAGTTGAGAAGGTACTGGTATATTTTACTAGCCCTAGGGTTGCATTAAATAGTTATCATTTATGGCTTTGTAGGATAAGCAGAGATCCCCCCTAGTTTGCCTATATTGTAATGAGTACAGTCCTAAATACTCAAGTCTCTGTTCGTAATTTAAGTGTTGCACATTCTTGATCTTTTTGGTGATCCTTCTTTGAACCTCCTTCACAGGTTTTTTACTTCTAATTGTTGTAGGAGCACATAGTGGGGAACAGTAATCAAGACGAGGATGCACCAAACTAGAATAAAGAGGGATTATAACCTTAGGGTCCCTACTTTTAATATTTTTCAGGATACAGACAATAATTCTCTGGTATTTTTTAACAGTTGTCCTATTGTGGGTATCAAAGGTTAATTTGCTGTTTATTACCACTTCCAGGTCTTTCTTATTATTTGTTTCTTATAGGGGTATATTGTTGATTTTGTAGGTGTTCTTAATATTACTATGACCCAAGTGCATGGCCTTATATTTGCTTATGTTAAAGCTCATTTTGTTATTTTGTGCCCACCGTTCAAGTTGACTTAGGTTGTCTTGCAGATCTGAAGCTGATTGTATATTATTTACTATGCAGCCTAGTTTACAGTCATCAGCATATTTGACTGTCTATGTTTTACTAATGGTTTGCATAGAGGATATCAAGATATTGAAGAGTGCTTGTCCCAGAACTGAACCCTGGGGTACTCCACTCGAGACTGGGTCCCATGGAGAAGTGTATCCTCTTAGAACTGCTCTCTGTCTATGGTTAGTTAACCATGAGACAATACATTTTATGATGTTACTTTGGAATTTAAATTTGATTAATTGTTCAATTAACATTTTATGGGACACTGTCAAATGCTTTCGAGTTGTCTAGCTATATTACATCCACTGGTAATCCACTATCTAAGGCTTCACTTACTAATTCAAAAAAGTGGAGCAGGTTGGTCAAGCAAGATCTACCTGATTGAAAGTCATGTTGGCTCATATCTCCTAGATTTGCCTGCATTATGTGAGATTCCATTCATTTCTGTATTAGTCTTTCTTACATTTTGCCAATTAGAGATGTAAGGCTTATAGGCCTATAATTGTTAACATCTATTGCCTGCTTTTTGAATGGGGGTTACTACAGCTTTGTTCCACTGTGATATGGTTATCCCATCCATCAAGGATATATTAAAAAAAATGGTAAGTGGGCCCAATAGTTCTTTAGACAACTCCTTTATTAGCTTGGGATGAATTCCATTGAGACCTGGTGAACTGTTGTATTTTAAATGGTATAATAATTCCTTAACCTCAGTCTCAGTAAAGGGTGTCCAGTCTTTACTGCTACTCTCTGGTATGTCTGGTAATGTTTCCTTAGGGTTAAATATACTTATAAAGTATCTGTTAAATTCTGTTGTCATCTCAGTTTCATCACAGATTATTCCTGCATTCATATCCAGTGGACCAATTCCTATTTTACTACCTTGAAGTGAACCAGCATAGTTATAGAAGTTTTTTTTGTTGTCCTTTGAGTTTGTGGCCTATTGCCATTCTATGTTTTGTTTGGTTTTCCTTATGGTTATTTTTGCTGCATTAGGCATTTTTTTATACAAATTCCAATTTGAGTCTGTTGGTTGCCTTTTATATTTTTCATAACTTTTCTTTTTTTTTTGTTCATGGCTTTTTTAACTTTCTTATTCCACTAGACAGGTACACTGTGAACATTTTTATATTTCATTCTAGTAGGCATCCATTTGTTTATATAGTGTAATAGTTTTTCTAAAATCTTGTCCCAGACTGCAGTAATGTTTTTATTACTCAAATCCTTTTCCCAATCCCAGCTGGCAAGGAATTGTCTCATTTTTCCATATTTGGCTTTATTAAAATCCATTATAACAGTGACACCTTTAACTTGTTGAGTTGATACAGTAATGCTACATTTGACCATGTTATGATTGCGTCACCTAATGGTTCTACAACCAGTTGAGTGATGTCCTCTTCATTTTTAGATAAAACCAGGTCTAGTAGATTATTTCCCAGAGTATTTTCCCAAACCAATTGCTCTAAATTATGATTTAGGGCTAATTCAAGAAATGTGTTTTCCACTGGCCCAGAGGCTTGTAAGGTGGTCCAATTAATTTTAGGGAAATTAAAATCACCCATGAGGATATAGTCAGTTGATACTTTCATACTTCATAAAACAGTCAAGAATTTCTCATTGTCATTGTTATCCAGATTTGGAGCTTGGTAACCTAGGCCAATTGTAAAATTTTTATTTGGCAAAGTCATTTGAACCCATAAAATTTCTACTTCAGGAAATAATGCATGTTTAGAGTCCAACAAATGTGATTTGTACTTTTCAGATATATATAGGGCTATGCCACCACCTTTTTTATGATTCCGGCTCTTCGAGTGTCTAATATAGCCTGGGATATCCATGCCCCAGTCTCAGTCTTTAAACCAAGCTTCTGTGACTCCACATAATGCTATATCATGATCTAATAAAATATGTTTAAGTTCATCAATTTTGTTGGTCAAACTTCTTGCGTTTATCAATAAAGCATTTATCCCATGATGATGTATATTTGGTTTAGCAAAGGGCTTCTGGGTTTGTAATGTTTTGTTAAGAGATGCAGTAGTTACCTGCTTCTCCCCCAAAATATCTAGTTTAAAGTACTATTAATGAATGAAGTGATTTCTTGCCCTAGAAGAGTACATCCTCTCCTACTTAAGTGCAGACCATCTCCACAGTATAATTCTATATGATCATAGAACTCTTCCCAATGTGTAACACACTTTATCCCTTGTTTCATGCACCATCTACGCATCCATCCATTTATACTTTAAAATTTACTGTTAATATACTCTGATACTTTCAGTAAAAGAAGAATCTCCGAGAGGGCAATTTCACAGCCAGATCAGTAAGTTTGTTTGTGAGAGATACCAAATCCTGTTTAATTTCTCTAACTGAATCATGAAATACATTATTCTCTTCAGCATGTACAATTACAAGGGGTGTATCATCATGTTTATCAATGATATTATTAGTCATAAATGTGATGTCTGCAACTAAACTGGATAACGTATGATGAGCCTTGTCTGGATTACAAACAGCTCTATTGAGGAGTTTTACAATTGAATCCCTTAGTACATATATGGTAGGTGATTTGGTGGTCACACTACTGACAACCTCCATGGGGGTATCTGGGGCAAGTGTATTAACATTCCTTGTAAAAGTATTTACAGATCCCGTATCTTGTAAAACTGGTTGTAAACCCTGTGTTAAATTATTGCCTACACAATTATCTGGTACCAGTGTTGGTTGCAGTAAATCTAAGGATTTCTCAACAGTACTGGCAGGATTTCCAATAGGCAATGATGGGTTAGATTCACTTGATACTGAGGTAATGGGTTCAACTCCAGTTGTTAATTGTATAAGTGGATCAAAATGATTATATAATGGGATGGTAAAGGTATTGGCCTTACGCCCCTTTTTGGCCACTTTTGCATTCTGAACCATGTACCATTCTTCATCAGAATTATCCAATATTTCTGATTCTTCTGCCCTCTTTTTATTTGCATCTCTACCCAGGCTATTTGTAGGTAGGGTCATATGCTAACTGGGAACCGTGTTTGCCATTCATACAGATTGGCCCTCATCTAAATGGTTACATGTTGTATCTGTTACAGCCTTTTCTTTCATATCATCAGAGCTACTAAAGTCAACTTGGAGTCTAGCCACCACAGCCCTTTGGCAGGATTTCAAATCAGTCATTACTGAATTGAAAAGATTCATTTCATTAGTTAGTGATTCAATCTGTACACATTTATCACATTTAAAATGGCTCTGTAGTTTGTTTTTAAAAATCTTGTACATTTCACAAGATCATATATAAAAACATCAGACATCTTTTTTAACATTTTTTTATCTCTCCAACAATGTAAAGATAATATATTAGTTATGCTAGTCTAGTAGTAATTATGTCTAAAATATGTAAACAAATCCCTTTAATCTACAATTTGAATATTCATTCCACTGTTCAGTGTCTCACTGAACTGTGGGAAAAAAATCCACAGAACTGACCACTAACAGTGATAATTTCTGCAGAATTTTTTTTTTTTTTTTGCAGAGTAATACAGTAATTTGTAATTCATACATTTATACTGCCATTCTAAGTCAGAATTTCTGCAAAAGTTGCCAAATTGCATTTCAAAATTTCACTCCAACTTTCATCAAAATTCTGCTAGAGGAAGTTTAATTTTGCACACCCCTAGTTTCCTACAAAAAATACTGGAGGATCCAGCAGGAAGAGTACAATGCTGACAATCTAGAAAAGCTAAAAACAGCTAGTAGAGAGTTAAGAAAGACCAAGAAAGGGATTGGGTTAAGGATAGTGGAGGGGGGAGTCAAGTAAGGAGGCAAGACCTTCTTAAGGTACATCTGAAAAAGAAACAACAATGAAAGAAGGTATTACTAAGTTGTAATGAGGGACTGAGTGGGTGAAAGACAATGGAGGAAAGGCAAAGGTATTAAATAAATACTTCTGCTCACTCACTATTCATGAAAGAAAAATATGGACCAGCTCTGCAGGGAAATAAGGATTTATTTATTTAGTTTTTGTTGACTGGGAGAGGAGAGGAGAGCTAAGCAATTCTGCCTATTTTCAGCCACATCCTAAGGGGGAATACAGATGGAATCTGACTGAAATTGAACCAGATAAAGCTATTGGTGATATTTTAGTGAATGGATGATGAAGGAATGGGGGCAGAGAGGATGTACGAGAAGGTGATTATGGAGGACTGGGTCCTCAAGGGGTTCAAGGCCTTCAAAGTAGATAAATCACCCTGGCCAGCTGGCATGCACCCTAGGGTGCTGAGACAACTGGCAGCATTTCTTGTAGCCCCCCCCCAGCTGACCTGTTCAACACAGGTTTATATCAAGGAGGTCATGCCAAACAAATTTGATCAATTTCTTTGACTAGGTTACAAAGGTGGTTGGCAGGGGCCAGGTAGTAGACATACTGTACCTGGACTTCAGTAAGGCCTTCAACTCAGCTCCCCAAAAGTGATTGATCAAGATGTTAGAAGACCTGGGGGTAGGTAACAAGTTGTCTAGGTGGGTGGCAAATTGGCTAGGAACAAGAAACCAATGGGTGGTGGTAAGGGAGGATCACTCAGGAATGAGGGAGGTCACCAACAGGGTTCCACAAGGGGTCAGTGCTCAGTCCGGTGCTATTCAACATGTTCATAAATGACACTGGGGACATTATAAAGGTCAAACTCTGACTGTGGGTGACACCAAGCTTGTGGGAGGGTGTATATGAAGGAGGGAGTCAGAGATCTGAGAAAGGACCTGATGAAGTTAGAAAGGTCATGTGAAATCTGAAAACTGGAATGCAAGGTCTTGCATGTAAGGAGCAAGAACCCCAGAGCCAAGTACAGGCTAGGGGGTGTAACTGCCATGGTGTCCAAGGAAGAGAAAGACCTGGAGACTGCAGTCATGAGAAACTGGAAGCCCTCTACACCATATAAAAAGGCTGTAGCAAGGGCAAGTAGGACACTGGGTTACATAACAAGAGGATTCACCAGCAGAAGGAAAGAAGTCATACTGCCAGTAAACAGATCTATGGTGTGACCGTACCTGTGCTACTATATGGAGTACTGGAACCCCTAACACAAGAAGGACATCAACCAGCTGGAGGCAGTACAGAGGAGAGCCAAAAAGATGATTCAGGATCAACAGGAACTCTTGGACATACAAAGGCTATAGAACCTTAACACATACTCAATGAAAGAAGGGAGTGATAAGGACATGATAGAGACTTTTCAGGTATCTCAAAGGCATAAACAAGGCAGTCTGGGTGACATTTGCTAGGTTTAATGAAAACAAGAACATGAGGAGGGGCAGCTGCACATTTTTGAGAGGAAGGTTCCAGAAGTAGGCTAGGGGGCTCTTCTTCATGGAGAGAGTCATGGGCAGGTGGAATGGGCTACTGGAGGAGTTAGTAAACCAGAAAATGGTTGAGGAATTGTACAGGGGGTGGGATAATGCTAATGGGAGGATAAGCATGTTGGAGGAGGGGCAAAGCATCATGCAACACCAGTTTCATGAGCTCCTCATCAAGCTGACTCAGGAGACCATAATGGCCTTCTGCTGGCAATTTTGTATGTTCATACAGTGTGTATGTTTATATTTTGGAGCTGCTTGTATTTTTCAAGGTTTGCTGGGGGAGTCTGTTGCTTTGTGCAAATCCAGTTGCCATGCATCATTTCTACAGTAGTATACAGGCATGCGATAAGCACAGCAAAGACCCAGGAGAGGTAGGAGTCCATAACTCAAGCCTTTGAGAGGGTGCATGCCTTTCCCAGGAAGTGGAAACACTGGTGTGAAAATAAGAGAGCACATCATCTACATCTGTGAATGTAGAGGTAGTGGACCAATACTGGTGCAGAGGTCAACCAGAAGAGCACACAAGGCAAGATACCTAAAGATTTGGAGTTGGATGGACTTGAGGCAGTTGACTTTGTGCAGACTGTAGATCATGTGGGGGTTGCTGAAGACATCAGTGGAGGTGTCAGCTTCTTCAATGCAGTGGGGATGGAAGGATAGAACACAGTCAATTATGGAGTTGTTTGAGAAGGTGGGGTTGAGATGGGTAGGCTCAGGGATGTGTTTAGTGAGCTGGAGTGACTGGACATTTTGGCCCTTTCCACACTACACTGGAAAATGCTGTAATGGTTTAGAACCATTACAGACTGAAAACGGTACAGTGTGTCCACACTATATGTGAAAACGGTGTCAAACCATTACAGCCTGTCCACACTGCTAATGGATTGGAAACGGCTTCCAATACGTGCAGAGCTGGGCACATCCCATGATGCAGCAGTGTGCAGGCACCCAGTCACAGCCCGGTATATCCACACGGCAGTGGCACTACTGAGCCCCAAGCAAGTGCATGCCATAGTGCCATGCTGAGATGTTGGGTGCAGTTGCTGCAGTTAAACACCTTGGCAGCAGAACGTCCAGCATGGCAGTTCAGTGGCTGCCTTAGTCACTGCCCCCCTGCACCAGGCATCACTAAATGCTGCCACAGGATGTCCTGCAGATAAGCTAGTGTCTGTAGGTGCAGGCAATGAGCAGTCTGGTGCTCATATGAGGTGTGGGGCAAATCTGCACATTTGTGCTCTGGTTCCTCTGCCACAAGCCCGGGCTATAGTAGCGATCCACACTGCTCCACACCACCATGAGCATATGGCAGAGGAGCAGTGGCAAAGAAGTGCAGGATTGCCCCACACCACAGAAGGGCACTGGACTGTGTAGTGCCTGCACATACAAGTGCAGACATATCTGCAAGACATCCCGTGGCAGCATTGGGTCCATGACACATCGGCCATGTCTGTGCGCTCCCCTACAACCATCTCACTCCAGAGCCAGCTCACACCAGTACTGTACACGCTGGTCAATACACTCCTGTAACAGTCAAGGTGCAGGGAGATACAGAATGTCGTGTGCTGGGCATCCAGGTGGTCACAGTGTGAGCCATATGTCCAGTTCCCATTCCTCCCCCACTGGCCCCTGCCTACCCTTACCCAGCCCCCAACCCACCCTGTCTGCGGTCATGGCTGCTGTACACTCTGCCTGCCATTATCCCTCCAATTGTGGCATCCTTCCCAGGCTGTGGTTGCTGGACATGGGCATGTATGCTCTGTATGGCTCTCAGTGTTCAACTGAGTACAGTTGCCTACCAGAGTGAGGGCTGCAACACAGGGCTGGGGAATATAGTTGTGTACTTCATTTGCTGCAGTCCCCGACATATCCCCTGTGGGACTAGTCACCCACATTCGATGGGTGTGTCACGGTATTGAACCGGGGCTGTATGGGACATGTTCACAGAGGGGGGTTGTCAGGAAGTGAGTTGTCTGAGGGTGTACTGATGTTGGAGTGCATTGTCGGGTGTGGATTGCCATGCCCCCTTCTGTATTTGTCTCCCATGATGGGAACTGGGTAATGGCATCATGGAGCCACTGCACAGCATGACGGTAAACTGGCAGACTTGGGGGGGGGACCAGTGACTACATGGTTGTGTGTTTACATGGTGCTCTGTAATGTTACAGAACTGCAAACGTTACAGTAACCATTGTTGAAACCACCTGCCAACAGGTTTCAACAACAGTTACGGTAATGCCTTCTGTAATGTTACCAGTGTAAATGCTATCCATTACGGTAACGTTATAGGCACTCTGCAATATTACAGAGGGTGTTTTTCAGGTGTAATGTGGACAGGGCCTTCGAGTCAGTATTTTTTGTGGAAGGGGGAGGATTTAGAACTGAAATCACCCAATGCTAAGAGTTCAGCAACTGCTGCTAGAGAAATGAAGGAAAATGAGGATAGTTTGGTTTGGTACCGAGACAAACTTAGACATCAGCAACAAAAACAAGGTGGTAGATGGGGAAGATGTTACCTGCAAGCAGCTCACAGATGAATGGAGATGTAAGATAATACCTCAGAAAGGAAGGCAAGAGATTACAAATAGTAATTCCACCTCCCCCTTTTAGTGTGGTCTTGTCTGTGGATAGGGTAGCCAGGAAGAGCAATGGCTGAGCTGGTAATTCTTGGTGAGAGACTGGTCCAAAAGATAACCAGAGCAAGTGGTTTGAATCAACAGCCCAAGGTGGTCTACTTTTGGAAGGAGACTACCAATGTTTAAATGAAGCACCCTCACCTCACTGGAAAGAGGGAAAAGGAAAAGGGAGGGGGTGTGGGCCAGGATTAACTTTAACATCATCAGCCAAAAGGAGAAGCAGGCAAATTATAAGCTTATGGGAAGTTATAGATTAGGGCAGAGAGAGAGAGAGAGAGAGAGAGAAAGAGACTTTAGGGGAAGGGGTGGAAGAAAAGAGGGGGAGCATGGCAGAAAGAAGGAGCAGTATTAGGGAAAGTGAGGAAAATGAGGCTCAGAAACTAATATTGAGGTATGCAGTGGTAGGAAACAAAAACAGTATAAGAACTGTAGTAAACAACAAATTGTCCTCAACGAATCACTGTACAAGGATAGCCAAAATATCCAATGCAATGCTTACCCGTGTTCAACGATCTTTTGTGTCAAGGACTCAGGAATGTATTATTCCCTTGTTTAGAGCCTATGTAAGGCCTCATTCTGATTATGGGTCTCCTTTCTGGAGTCCTTAACTAAGGCAGGACAAGGATAGAATAGAAAAAATCCAGAGAAGAGCCACAAAAATGGTTCCTTACTTGTCCAAATTGGATTACTGTGATAGACTTCAGGAAAAAGGGTTACACTCACTTCAATTAAGACGTACTAAAGGCGACCTGCTATTATTATATAAAATCCATAATTCTCAGGACCTAATGCATCAATGCAGTCTAAATTTTTCTGGTAGAAGAATTAGCCCTCGATTTCATAACAAACAAATTGATGTTGCAAGATCTAAAACTAATAAAAGGCTAAATTATTTTACAGTAAGAACACCTAGAGTCTGGAATTTATTACCACAAGATCTGGTGGAATGTAATTCAATTTTATCTTTCAAAGGGGGATTGGATCTTTGGATGAAGTCTAACTAATTCAGGGTTTAACTTTCCCACCATGATGGTGGGGGACAATCTCGATGGGCAATAGCCTTCTTTTGTCCTTATAAGCCAAGTAAACCAAGTAAACCCACATCCTGGAGTGCCTTATTGCAATTATACAATGAACCCATGTGTAAAATAAATTTTAAATGTGTTTAAGTATGTTTTTTATAAATGCCATTTCTCAGTTCTGGGTTATTACAGGATATACCAAGGTCATGTGATGTGTTTTGACCAATGAGGTTACAGGATTTTCATACCCCATTGTATAATACAAATTAAAGTCAACAAGGAGCATGTACAATACAAATGGCATAAGTAACAGATGAGAGTAATTAACAGCATTAAAGTAACAATAGGAGATAAACAGGTCTTACCAGGTTGGTGAGTAAAATAATTGCAGCAGTTAACAGTTTAAGCAACAACAGCTAGGGCAGAAGTAATAGAGTATCGAAAAAAAAACCCTGCAGATTAGCAAATTACAAGGGTTATGGAGCTGAGTCCTCTGGCCATAGTTAGTAAAGTGTAGGTAGTAGCATACAACAAGACAATTGTACCCTTGTCACATGAATACAAGGGAGCTTTTCCCCAGATGAAGCTGTGCTCTAGTGAAGGAAGGCAATTAACACAAACTTAGGGCAGCATTACCTGCAGATGGCTAACACCCACAGCTTGCACCATTATGCAGGTGCTCTTATCCCAGAGATCCCAATGCTGTAGGCCACTTGGCTTGAAGGAGGACCAGTTACTTACTTCAATGATAATAAGATGTTTATAATAACTGGTGACCTCTATAATGCCTGGTATCTTGCTCTGATAAAACATCATAATAACTGAGTCTGACATCACTCCCAGTTATAACAGCATTTCAATCTGTTAATTTCATTCATTGCAGACAGGGAATCTGGTCCACACAAACTTGCATATGCAAGTGAAACAAAATGTTTCCCCACCAAGAAACACAAATCTTCTTGACAGAATTATGACACTGACCTTACTCAAAGAAAACAGAGCTTTCTGTAGCAAAGTTGGGTATATCTACAGTATTTCTAAACATAACACTCCTGCTTAGTCTGGCCTTCAATCTACTGGCTGTTTTTACTTCCAGGTATGGTAAGACAAAGCTCCATGTACCAGTTATAAGAAAAAAAAAAACAAGCAGGTGTGTGTCTGTGAGTTTTTTAACACACCCTTGGTGTGTGATGTGCTCATACACCTCTCAAGCTTCAGTTTCGATGTTTATGGATCATCACACACCACAGGTGTGTAAAAATACTCATAACACAACCCACCTATGCATAAGTCTCCATTTACTATAGCATGTATTGTGCTGCTGCAGATACCATGCTATATTGCACTACTGGTCAATTTTCACACAACTACCACTGTAGGTGTAGCACATAGCTTGCAAGAAGGTCTCAGAGAGCACAGCTAGCAAAAGTACTGGTAAATATGTTGGAAAATTATACGATAACCTAAATACAGCAACAGATAAACTACAGGGAATAATAACAGAGGGAATAAAGACATTGCTGAACAAAATGTAGACAAATTTCATACAGTGGGTACAGGGTATCTATAGATATTTATAAAGCCTGGCTTTAAATAGGGGTAGTGATGTCATAGCCTTTATATTTTAGGGCAGTGCATTCCAGATGAAATGTGCACAATACAAGAATTCCCTTTTTAATATGGATTGCTTGGTTTATCGAAAACCAGAATATCTCAGATCTGGGAGGTGTAATTCACTGCCTTGACATCTAGCCTGAATTAATGCTCCACTTGCCAAACAGCTAATCCAACAGACCACTACAGAGTGCCAGACTTGATAAAACAAGAGATACTATTATCATTTGCTGCTGCTCTTTCCATCCCTAGGCTGAATAAGACATGGTGAAATATGTTACTATGTCAGTGCAATCACTTCTGTCCCTTTACACTGACCTGCTAAGATTGGATGGGGGTGGGTAATAATAACTCCTACTTGAATTTCCTATTAATCTGTTTATTAACCTGAACATTTAGTCCTCCTAATGAGTAAGATACTGGAGAACTCAATCCTTTAAAAACCCATGTCAGTACCTGAAAATTGTAGATCACTGCCTGGCAATGATCTGATATCTCTCCTCTCTCCACAATAATGCTCCCCTCCAAGTTTTGACCATAAAGCTAGTCTGACTGTCCAGTGAAAAGTATTCCTGTAGTGTGTCTCTGAATTTAAAATGCTGCTGATTCCTTAGGGAAAACATTAAGAAACAATATTTTGGTATAATTCACCTTGCATTTCATGTATCTTCACCCCATTATTTATTATTAAGGAAATGCTCATGAAAATAATGTCCCTTCCAGCTCATTTGCCTCTGCAATTTATGCCCTACTTGAAATCAGAGATGCAGCAAGATTTAAATTCACCTGTGATGTTAAGGCAAAGTGGGCTACTTCAGATTTGTGTAACACTACATAAAGTTCCCATTAAAAAGTTGAAATTCAGCCAGCCTGGTGGTGCTGAGGGTTGAGGCACTGGACACCACACCTCATGCCATGCTACCTGTGTTCGGGAACAAGCACAGACCACCATGGGTCAGCAGGAAAGGAGATAGATCAAGCATCCGATGGACTGCTCTCCATCTCCGGGTAGGGAGGATCTGTGGCTGGTGCACTCCTGACCTCTAGTGGAGGCTAGGGTTCAGCGACATGCAGCCACAACAACATGGGGTGGGAGCGCAGCAGATGCTTGACGTGGGCACTCATGGGAGTGGACGCAACTCTGTTGCAGGCATCATTGCATGCCACAAATGAGAAAAAGCAGTACAGCAGAAGAAGGAGGATGCCTCACAGGCCCCACTCCTGGCTAGCCATGGCACTGGCCACACTGGATCCAGTCTCTGGCAGGGGTTGGGAAACCCAGCTGACCCCACCGAGGGGGGAGCAAGCCCTGGAGATAAGTGCCAGCACTGGCTGGTGGACACCAGGGGATGGGGCTTGAGGTGCCCTCCAGATGGGGGACTGCACTGAGGAGAAAAAAATTATAGCTAAAAAAAAAAAAAAAGAAGTAAACATTCACCCTTAATGGACTTTGCGTTGTGCACTTCACATTCACTTTGTGTTACATTTTGAGAATGTGAAGTTGGCAAGAAACAGCCCACAGATCACGTCTGACAGTCTGCAGATCACATGATGCAGGCAGGAAGTTAATCAGGCAAGACAGTGAACTAGTTTAACTTTTCCTTGCCCTGTGCTAGAGAAGGGCTGTTTGAGACAATGTCTGCATAGTGTAGGATAGTTACTCAGTGTTTCTGTTTACTGCCGTATTTCTGCTTTTGAGTTTTGCCCCTTTTGTTATCAAATTCCTGAGTCCTTCCTGATTTTACTGTTTGTCTTTTTTGTATAGTTCTGAATACTTGTATTAATTTTTTTTCCAAATGCAGAGAGGTGGGTTTCCTGCCAGGACTCGTGGTGGTCGTCTTGGCCCAAGGATGCATGATGGTGGTGTTTGCATCAACTGTGTGAACTTGTTTCCATCCAGTGCTCCCATACCAGTAAATGCAGTGTCCACTGGCAGTGGAGTTAGTGGTGTCAGTCAAGCAGCACTGTTGGTGCCTAGCACTGCACCCCCCCACCACCACTGGCCAAGGCTCAGGAACAGTAGCAGCAGGAACAGAAGCTGCAGGAACAACAACAACAACAAAGGCAGCAGCAGGTTGTTCTCCCCTCAACTGTTCAACTGTACAGCAGCCTGGGGCATCTAGGGCACCCCCACTGCCCATGCCTGGTCCTCCATGCAGCTCGGCAGTGTGGCATATTTTCACCACAGTACCAAGTGACCCATGTGTTGTGAAATGCAATATCTGTGGCATGATGGTGCAGTGTGGTCAGAAGGGTACACATCTGGGAACAGGTGGCCAGAGAACTCATTTGATTATCCACCACCATGCAGAGTGGCAGGCCAAGGTGACTGAAGTAGCAGGAAATGCTCCTGCAGTGCAAGAGGTGTCAGCACAACCTCAGCCTGCTTTGCGTGAGAAGCTCAGTAGAAGGGAGAGGGAACAAGTGCCAGCTCCCACACCTGTAAATGAGCATAACCCAGCTGAAAGCCCGGCTACACTGGCAGATCTTGGCCTACTGTGAAGTGAGGTCAACCACCTCAGTAATGTGGTTGACATAATGCAGCAGCAGTTGGACAGAATGGAATGTCATCAGCTGCTGCTTAGTCAGAACCAGGTTCAGTAGTTTTTTTGTTTTCTTTCTAACTTGTTTGTTCTGTCTCTAGTTTTCCAAACTTTCTTCCCCCCCAAAAAATATTAAAAATACACCCCAAAAAATTATAAAACAAAAACAACAAAAAAAATCCTGTCCTGAGCTTTCCTTCATTTCCTACATAATAATATTTTTACATACAGAAAACATATTTATTTTTTTTTTCATAGTAATGTTTACTTCCTGGTGTACTGTGTTAAAGCAGCAGTGCAATAACATGTTAACAATTTTGACCTATACTGTTTTATTCTGTTTTAATTGTCCCTTATTTACTGAGTTGTATGATACCATTCCTTATAGAATTAAGGACAGAATACCATGACACTGAATGGTACACGACCCTGCAATCAACGCACCTGTAAGACTTGTGAGCTCATTTCCACTTCGGACTGTGTGGTTACATCACAAAACAGACAATTCAAGATACAAGGGAGTTATACATGTACATCACAACGTGTGGTTTATTTCATTCAGAGCAAGAGATGTCCACAAACCGGTTTTGTTGGAGAGACAAACCAACTGCTCCACACTAGGATGAACTCACACAGACACACTATTAAAAGGAAGATCACTGAAAAACCAGTGGGGCAACACTTCTCTCAGCCTGACCACTCAATTTCAGATATATCAGTAATGGTCTTCAAAGGAAATCTCAAAAGCACGCAACAGAGATGATATTTTGAGATTAAACTTATTTTACATCTCAATATGGTAGCAGATGGGATGGATGAACATAGATTTGGGTTTCATGGAACATTACAGGATTTTACATCCACAGACCTCTTCTTCTTTGGACTGACATACTATATGACTTAGCACATGGTGTATGTGTGTGTGTGTGTGTGTGTGTGTGTGTGCTTGGGGGGTATGTGAATATGGCAGGTGTGGGGCTTGCTGTCACATTGAGGTAGGCTTCTATTTAGATACATGGAGTCACAGTGTGTTATTACTCTTACTTCACACACATATTGAATATTAATAATAATAATAATAAAATGTATTTAATTAAGCGCCTTTCAAGTTTTCAAGGCACTGTACAGTTCAAAAGATCAGGCAACAAATACAATAAAACAGAACAGCAATTTCAACAAGTAAAACCAATTACAGCAAGGATGGAAAGGCCTTATTCCATAAAAAGGACTTTAAGGCCCTTTTAAAAATATCCACTGTTGTACTCTCGCAGAGCGGACAGGGTAGAGAATTCCAGAGGGATGAAGCCACAAAGCCAAAAGCATGGGCTCCAGAAGACTTCAAATTAACCCTTGGAATCTCCAGCAACCCCTCGTCAGCCGAGCGAAGCTGTCTCAAAGGGGTGTAAGGCACCAAAAACTCTTTCAAGTAGTCAGGACCATACCCATGTAGGGCTTTGTAGGTCAAAAGACCTACTTTAAAGGTGATCCACCACTGTATAGGCAGCCAGTGCAGAGAGCGCAACACAGGGGTAATATGAGATCTTCTTGAAGCCCCGGACAACAAACGTTCTGCTGCATTCTGCACTAGCTGCAAGCGGCGGATATCAACCCCAGTAAGCCCTAGGTACAGGGAGTTACAGTAGTCCAAGTGAGATGTCACAAAGGCGTGGACCAAAACCTGCAAATCACCAGGAGAAACCAGGTGCCTAATCCTGGAGATGTTTCTCAGATGAAAAAATGCAGTCCTGACAACAGAGGACACCTGATAATGAAGGGTCAACTCTGTATCAAGCTCTACACCCAGGTTACGCACCCATTCAGAAATGGGCATCTGGATGCACCCAAGAACTATTCCAGAGGGGGACCCCACCCCCAAACCCCCAACCCTGCGGCCGGGGTCCACAACCATAACCTCAGTCTTTCCCGAATTCAACTTTAAACCGCTGGAATTCATCCAGTCTTGGATATCTACAAGGCACTTATTCAACACCGAGACAGCACTAACCTGGTCAGGTGCAAAAGACAGGTAGAGCTGGGTATCATCAGCATAGCAGTGAAACCTCAGCTCATACCATCTTACAATGTCTCTGAGGGGTAGCATATATACTGCGAATAACATGGGGGAAAGCACTGAACCCTGTGGAACCCCGCAGGGCAGAGAGAAAGCCCCAGATGAATGTAATCCCGAGACTACTCTCTGTGTTCTCCCCTCAAGGTAAGATGAAAACCATCTGAGAACCATACCTGAAAGTCCACAGATGGACCCCAGGCGTTCGAGCAGAACTCCATGATCCACAGTATCAAAGGCTGATGACAGATCAAGGAGAACAGGAATAGAATGATGTCTCCGATCTCTCGCCATCAGGAGATCATTGAACACCCAAACCAGAGCAGTCTCGGTGCTATGCCTTTTACGAAAACCAGACTGGAGAGGTTCGTATAGACTATGGATGGTCAAATGGTTGTCTAATTGAGTAACCACAACATTTTCAATAACCTTCCCAACAAAGGGGAGGTTAGAGATTGGGCAGTAGTTAGCTAGGTCATCCAGGTCCAAGGAAGTTTTCTTGAGAAGGGGAGTCACCACCCCTTCCTTCAGAGAGCTAGGGAAAACTCCCGTCTCCAAGGAGCACCGGATAATCCGAGCAAGGATCGGGATGATAACCTCACTACATCCCAAAATCAGGGAAGTAGGACCCGGATCCAACCTACAGCACGTTGGGCGCATCTCACAGGCAATCCTCATAGTGTCTACGAAGTCCGGCAGGTCAAAAGTACTCCAGGAAATTCCAGGTGCCACAACAAAACACTGGTCAACTGCAACAACCTTAGAGTGAGGTCGGGGACACTGCCTCCGGATGTCTTCCACCTATTAACGAAGAACCGAGCGATCTCTTCACAGTCAATCTGTGTGAAAACTCGATGGATCTGCTGACAGACTGGGTTGCACAGTCTGTCAACAGTTCTGAAGAGCTGAGCCGGTCGATTCCGAGCAGCAGAAATTTCCCCGGACAGGAATTCTGCCTTCTTACAGGAAATTTCTGTTTGATAGAGCTTATAATGCTCTAACAAAATAAGATGGTTGGCATCCGAGGCAGTCTTCCTCCAATGATGCTGCAACCTATGCCCCAACCTCCTGAGCACTCTCAATGCCTCGTCAAACCAAGGAGCGACGGGACGGCATGGAAGGGGGCGAACACGGGCTGGTGCAATCTGATCGAGGGCAGCCGAGATGGTCTCATTATAGGCCACCACAAGCCGCTCAGGATTAGAGCACAAATTGTCAAACAGCGAGAAGTCAAGGACCACCATCAGGTCTTCAGGGACAACATCCCATAATGGGCGTGTCTTGACCAACTCCACAGGGGCTGACCTACCCAGGGGGGCCTCAAAATTGAACCCAACTGAGTAATGATCAGACCAACCAACTGGTTCCACCACCAAATCGGACGCCTCGATCCCCAGGAGAAAAACAAGATCAAGAGAGTGACCACCTTTATGGGTAGCTGTGGAAACAACCTGTGTGAAGCCCAGCGATGTCATCATCTGGAGGAAATGTTGACCAAAAAGTGAGGATTTGTCGTCGACCCACGCATTGAAATCGCCCAGTACCATCAATCTGGGCGATTCCAAAGCCATGTCGGCGGCAAAGTCTGCTATTTCCTGAGGGAAAAGCTTCTCATCCCCTGGTGGACAGTAAATAAGAGCAATCCTGCACCCCACACCAGCCACCACAGTACACTCAAATGATCTTGCCTCCTCAACTGGAACAACAGTTAGGCCCAATCCGGTCTTGAAACAGCTCGCCACACCCCTGGCAATCTAATCTTGCGCGATGTATAACCGAGAACCTGGTAGGAACAGCGGCCTCTAAAAATGGGGCCGCATTCCCATCCAACCAGGTCTCAGTAATGCAAGCCAGATCTGCCCATGCAACAAAGTCGGCAATAAGACCCGTCTTATTACAGACAGATCTGGCATTGTCAGACTAGGTTGACGAGTTGTCCCAACTACTTGCCCTCGAATACTAGAGGTGCCTTTGGGTATGGGAACCAGAGCGGGACTACCACGCTCCAGAAACCATTTCGCCCCAGGGCGTCTTTGAGGCCGAACAACCCCTATGGGAGAGCACCGCTCCCTCCACTGTCCACAACCCTCCACACCCCCCCAATTCCTCCATCCCCTACGCACAATCCCTAATGCCTGGCACCGATGGTAAACATGGGCTGGCAAGGGGGGCAAGACAAAGGGGCGGAGGGCATGGAGAGCAGAAGCCGAGTAACAAACAGCAGGTAAAGCTGACCAGCACATCAGGCTGTCGTAAAAGTAAAACCAAAAATAAAATAGAACAAACAACACCACCACCCGCCAAAAGAAAAATAAAATAAACTAAAAAACTAATACAACAAGTAATATACAAAATTAAACTTATTTTATATCCAGAAGCCCTCTCACGGCCAGGGGATAATAAAATAACACGAAACTAACACTAACAACAATAAAAATAAATAAAAATACATGGAATAATTTAAAGACCACCCTCCAGGACACTCTCACTGAAACCAGCAGGGTGGGCTATAAGCTAGAAACAAGCACTCTCACTGCTCAATTATCCCTCAAAACAAATAGACATAACATACAATAAACCATATACATCAACACCTAAGCTAAAACAACAATTCCAATTTCTTAAAAATAGTACTATAATAAAACAATTAGTATTTCCACAGTCACTTATCTTGCAGGAACTCTCCAGTCACTTAATTGGGGCATTAAAGAAATCGATGATACAGGCCACTAAGTCCTTATTATATCCAAGAACCAAAATTTCCAAATAAAGTTGAGGAAGACAGGAACTCCCAGTTTTCAAAAAAGCCACACATCAGATCGCAGGTTCCACTAAATTAAGTTCAGCAACAGCTACCAAGCTACAATGGTGACCTGACACCACGACTTCCAGGCCAGGTCAACCCACTGACCGACTCCACCGGGAGTCTAGGGGAATAGGGCCGAAGGCCGGCCCTCCAACAGGCCCCGACCCCTAACCCCTGTGCAGGTCACCAGAGCTAGAGCCAAAAAATAGGGAAAAAAAACAGACTCCAGAAGACAGAGCCCCAAATCGTAGTAGTCTCTGCCAACAGGACAGTGCCACTCCAAACGGACCAGACGTAAATCCAGTAAGTCGCCACAGCCTTAAAAATGCTGAGATAGAGCCCAAAATCCTTAATAAGCCCAGTCACGGTAGATCCCAGCCAGAAACAGAGATGAAGCTGAAACACGGCCGGAGATGTTTAAGCAGGCAGGCACCACACAGGTCAGAGGCGCAGATGTAAATGCGACCACCACGCCGCCAAAGTCCCAAAAGGCAATCCAAAAGCTGGGACACATTAGAACCCTGCACCCTGCACAACAGTCACGGATCGAATCTTGACCATCCAGGGAGCCGGCCGGCCGCAAAACACCAAAAACCACTGCTAGAAGACGTCCCAGACGACTGATCACCGATACAGCCTCTCCACAGTCCAGGTATCTAAAAAGCTTAAAAACTTAAAAATTGAATTTAAAATAAAATGAAATAACGAAGTAAAATGGAACATAAATGGAAACATAAATGTAAGCACACACAGCAACAGTCTGACGGCTAGCCCAGCGTGGCAGCCATCATTAGGCTCTGTATACACTCCTTCTTACTATTTACCTTTCCCTGGGAGTGGGATTGATTCCATTGCATAATATTCAGATTCCCTAGCCTGTTACTGTACATACAATAGTGTTGTTGTAGACTGTCACATTTTTGAACTCTGAACATATTGGGGTGTGAGATCTTATTTGCATGGGGGTCCAAGACAGATCTATTTACATTAGGCTAATATTGTAGTGATTTGTGGAAATGTAGGTATGTTAGGTTTCTTGTCTTACATACATACTGTATATTTACTTCTAGTTACTTTACCCTGGGGAGGGTGGATGTTTTATTTCATTGTAGTTCTATCCAGAATCCTTGGACTGTTACTGCACAGATAGGAGTAAGGTTAAATAGTGTCACATTTTTACTCTGTAGATATTAGGATACATGATCCCTTTTACTTGGAATTTCATGACAAATTGAATGCCTTTGGGTAGCAATTGCAGTGATTGATGTGAATGATGGTGCATTAGGAGTGTGTGAGTGTGTGCGTGTATCTCCTTAAAATTAGTAATCTCCTCCTACGATATGGGGTGGGGTGGGGTTGGGTGTGTTGTGTGTGTGGAGGGGCAAGAGAATTTAATTTGTATTTCTTATTCAGATTCCTTAGACACTATTGGTACATCAAGCTGTTATCTTATACACTGAGAGTTTATTGACATCTGTACATATCAGGCTGCATGGTCTTAATTTCTTAGTGGTCCTTGACAAGTAGTTTTTTGTTTGACACTTATACTGTCAATTTATATTTATATTATCATTTATAAAGTCCTGTTACTACACTATAGGCTTTTGAAGTTTATTGGGCATAATATCTAGCTGGAGAGTATAGCTGGATAATGGGTCCAGCTAAGTTTTACTTGTCACTGGATCCCCACCCAGAAATAACTGAGACCACCATCTTCTTGCTTTGGATGCTCATTGGCAGTGTTTATTAAAAGGCATAATTGCATTTGCATCAGATTTATCCCAGTTCATTTTTACAAAGTCAATCTTTATACAGTGGACATAACAGTCCTAGGTCACTTCAAGGACATAACAGTCCTGTCTTCCCTCTTGTAGTTGTTCTCCAGGTTTCCTTCATCCTCCTCCTTTCTTCTCAGGGTTCAGACACCACAATCTGCCCCCCCCTTTCCAATCACCAACAGGTTCCATGCTTACCCGGGCCACTCTCCCTGTGGACACAGGGATCCACCTGTAACCCAAACACTCTTGGTGTAGGGTAAATAATAATAATACAGATTCTTGTGTCTCGGAGTCTGCCAAGAAACATTCATAAACAAGCAAGACGTACTAATAAAGTTTATTATACTACTTACACCAAGCATATGACAGAGATAATCACAAGGGAGATGGATTTCTCACCAGTCTCCTGAAGAATGTACATAATCTCCAGAATTGTAAATCTCAGGTTGTCTAAGATCTTGTTTGCTTTCCCCGTGCTCCAGCTCTCTGCCCTTCTAGAGTACTAATCTTCTAGAGATCAACTAGTAATGTCTAGAGGAGCTACAGTGGGTTGCGGACAGCTAAATACTACAGATAACAGCATAGCAACAGAGATTACAACATAGTTACAGATATGAGAAACAATATGTGTTAGTCCAAAGTCATTCTCCACTGGATAATGCTTTAGGAGACATAATTACTGATGAGTATTATATGAGACAGAATATGCTTCCATTAGCATTATAGATTAGACAACAGAAATGCTGACGGGTTCAAACTACATGTGGCGTTTTTTGCTTACGTATAATATAAGCCATAAACATAACAAAGGCTTTCTCTCTCTGTCAGCTTGCTTAGACAAAGAGAATTGCTGACAGGGTTCTATTACATGTGGCATATCTGCCTGAGTGTAAAACATGTACTACATATAATTATATGAGAATATAAGTATGCAATATCACTGATGATCCCTCAGAGTCATCATATCAGTAATTAGGTAGATTATATATGGAATATACATGAAATACAAACATAATCTAGATAAATGTATTATAGTGAGGTATAATGAATCATGCATGATCAATATTAGCATATATTAGCAGCAAAGCACATTCCTAGCACTCATGCTTATATGATGTGTGCCCATATCTATATGTTAGTGCAAAATAGCATTATTACAGTACAATAGACCAGGAATACAATGTGAGGTGTATGTGGGACAATAGGGGGCATAACCCAGGCATAACGCACCCACTAGCTCTATACCCCTCCCCCTCCAATGTTACTTCCATGCCTGGGTTCTTTTGTCCCCGGCCCATGGTACCTGTCCCCCTCTACCTGCTCCTCTTTTTTCCTCTTGCTCTCCAAAACCCCTTCCTCCCCTTACACCCAGTCCCTCTGATTCTTCTTCTTCTCCTCCAGCGGAACTCCACCTAGCCCCCTGGACCTGGCCACCCTTCTGTGAACCCATCCTGCCCGTACAGGACTCACCAATTTCTGAGGTCCTCCTCCACCAGGTACCTCCTCCTCGAGTGCCTCCCTTTCCTTGCACCTCCCCCCCTTCTAACCTGTCAGGCAGGTGGGTGGGAATATTACAGCAAGAAAGAGGGTTCCCCGATGGTTGCATGGCTTCAGGTTCTCTTCATCTTCCTCCTTTCTTCACGGGGTCCAGACACCACAATCCGGCCCCCCTTTCCAATCACCAACCACGTACCACGCTTTCCCGGACCACTCTCCCCCACTAGGTGTGGACACAGGGATCCGCTCACTAACTCTATATCCCTCCCCCCTCCACTGTTACTTCCACACCTGGGTTCCTTTGTCCCCAGCCCATGGTACCTGCCCCCCCTTTTCCTCTTGCTCCCCAAAACCCCTTTCACTGACCCATCTCCAGTTTGCAATGGAAGATGGGGCTCCCTTCCTTGTGGGTCAGCTCCTCAGCCCCTTCTTATTGATGTCCCACATCAACTCCCTAAAAGGCCAGAGAAACAAGCCCATGCCGAACTCGGTCAGGTGGACCCCGTCCGACCTGTAGACTGCCTCCTGCTTGTAAGAGATGTCCCTATGCCGGATATGAACCCCTCCAATTTCTTTCACTGCTCAGGCCACTTTCCTCTTCAACCGTTTCCTGGCTACTTCCACCACCTTTGGCCCTTTTGCTCCCCTCCACACCCTCCTGGATGTGATCTCCAAAAATCCTATGACCACCTGTGGCCACCAGCTCTTTACCTTCTCTAGATCCCTCAAGATGTCCTTCAACTGGGACCCCCATGGCACTGATCCCAGGTTGTTCCCCCTCAGGTGGATAATAATCCTGTCTGGTGCCACCCAGTGCACCCATAGCTCCTCCAGCAGAGGGAGCATCTGCAACCACCTCATGCCTCTCAGGCCCTTCCACCACACCTTGGTATGCTCCACTCCCAGGTGCAGCTGTGTCCCTATTCTCATGGTGGCTGCAAACCTCTCTGCCCAATAGATGAATGAATGCCCCATGGTCCACACCTGTCTCTTGGTGCCTGCTGTGGGAGGAGAAAAAATGGACACTAATTAGCAATTGTCAACACCACACATACCTCCTATAACACTTTGAAGTCCACCTGCCCACCACTGGACCTCCCCCTTCCCTTCCCACTGTGGCCACTTCTGAGGCAGCCTGAATCCTGAAGGAGTGTGGTGCAAACTCATCAGGGTTCTCCCCCATGAATGCCACCGCCTTCTTCAACACTGCCCCAACCAAGAAACCCATCACTGGGGCCCCATTCCTGTGTATAAACCAGGCCCCTGATCAAGGGCCTTGCACCACACTATAGTCCAGCATGGCCTGCACTGCACAGACTCCCTCTCTCAGCTGCCTGTTTATCCCCACCGTGCAACCCTTTCCTTGCTGGTCTGTTTTAGACCTCCGCAACCCTATGACCAATTTCCCATCCTCCAGACTCACGTTCTCCTTTTGCAGGTTGTCTGCAGAAGCATGCTTCCTAGGGGCCACCAACTCCCCTACCCTGAAAGCCCCTTTGCCATGATCGCAAATATAGCCTGGAACAGATAGGCCTCACTCGCTGATGTACAAACATGGTCTAGCGCCCTCACCACCTTCCTGAGGAGGGGCCCCATGATGGGTCTCCTCCCATCCCATCTGGTGCCCTGCCCTCTCTGCCAACCCGAAACCATCCTCTTGATGGCCTGGCTGCCTGCAGCATCCTCCCATCCCCTGTCCTGACACATCCAGCTGATACCCGCCAGCTGGACCCCCCATGGTGGTGGGTGCAACCCCTTCCTCCCATTTCTCCACCACGTACTGCATGACCTGCTCCTTCTGGACTGGGTCCCCCATTTCCCTTCCCTGCTGGGCTTGGAACACCTGGAAGCTGGCTCACACCCCGTCGTAGGCCCTCAAGGTGTTGGCTGCCTATGACCCTTTGTACAGTACCCTGGCTTTCACCCTCCAATCTCCCACATCCAGTCCGGTACCCTGGACTGGGTAGGCGCCACCTGCGGGGCCAGCTCCTGGAATTGTTCCATCTGAAAATGAGAAAGACAGTCAGCCACATTGTTATGTATCCCCTCAATGTGCTGCACCCTAAATGACAGGTTCAAATGCAGCCCCAGCAATACCATGTGCTGTAGAACCCACCCCATGGATTCCATCCAGCCTCTCTGTCTGTTGATCACCTCTATTACGCTCTTGTTGTCACACCAGAATTCTATACAGTGCCATCCCATCCATGCACCCCACACCTCCAGTACCACCCATATGGGAAATATTTCAAGGAAGGTGATGTCCTTGGTCCATCCCCATTCTTTCCACCTGTCTGGCCAAGCCTCTGACATCCATTCCCCTTTGAAATAGGCTCCCAAACCGAAACCTTCTGCTGCATCTGTGTACAAATCCATGTCTGTGTTGCAGGCCCATTCTTCCTGCCAAAACGTCACCCCATTGTAAGACACCAGGAATTCCTCCCATACCTGTAGGTCTTCTTTTATGCCCTTACTTATGCCTACCCAGTGAAGAGGCTGCTTTGCCTTGCCTGTGACCATAGCCAACCTTCTCATGAAGGCTCTGCCATGGCTTATGGCCTTACAGGTGAAATTAAGGTGCTCCAACAGTTGTTGTACTTGTACCAGCGGCACCCTCCACCTCCCCTCACCAATGAAAGCAGCCCCCGCAGCCTCGCTACCTTATCCCCTAGCAGACAGAAGCACTCCTGCTCCGCATCCACCTCGATCTCCAGAAACTCCAACTTGTGGGCCAGTCCCTCTGTTTTTCCAGCTGCCAACATGATCCCTATCCTGCGACACATGTCTTGAAAATCCCTCAGCATTCCTTGTGTTTCCTCTCGACTGGCTTCTATCAAAAGGAAATCATCTAGGTAGTGGACTACTCTCCTATGCCTGTACCAGGACCCAAACACCCACTGTACCCACGAGCTGAAGGCCTCAAATGTGGAGCATGCCACTGAGCAGCCCATGGGCATCGCCTTGTCGAAATACAGGCAGCTTTCAAATTGGAAACCCAGCAGGTCCCAATCTGCAGGGTCTACCAGCAGCAGCTGGAAAGCAGACTTGATGTCCATCTTTGCCACCCATGCCCCCCCTAGCTGCCTGGATCAACTCGACTGCCTGGTCCAGGGATGTGTAAGAAACTACACTCAAACCTTCCGGGATCCCCCATTCACTGACTCCCCGTCAAGGTAAGACAGGTGGTGTATGAGCCAGAACTCCCCTGCTTGCTTCTTTGGTACCACCCCCAGTGCAGATACCCTGAACCACTCACAAGGGGGCTCTAGCATCGGCCCCTCTACCCTCCTCGCCCTGACCTCCTTTTGGATCTTTTTCTGCACTATGTCTTCCTTCCCCCTTACAGAACCCAGGTTTTTAGCCCACATCCCCACACATTTTCCCTCAAATCCCAGCAGAAAACTGCTCTTAAATCCCAACCACAGCAACTCCGCCCCTGCCTTGTCCAGGTAACCTGCCATCCAGGCTTCCACCACCCCATATTTGATGGGGGTGCAGGCTAGGGCATACCCCACCTCCCCATGTGTCCCCTCTTCACTCCACCAATAGATGGATGCATGCCCTCCCCTCCTGTGACTTCCCAGGCCCCTGCTGGGTCCTCCCCGGCCATTCCAAAAGGGCTGCTCCAGGGGCTGCCCACCTGCCTGGTCAGCTTTCTCTACCCCTTGCTGACACCCCCACACTGTGAGCAAGCATGCCTAAACTTGCAGCAAACCATGTACACAACGCCCTGTTAAAAGCCCAGCAGGCTTTGATGGCAAGGACCGGTGAGGCCCGTCTCCCTTGCTCTGCTGCCTGCCCTGTTGCTGAACCCAACAGTGTCCTTGCCCACAACTCTGCATGGGTGCAATCCCACCTCAGGTCTCCCTTAGCCGCCATTCTCCTCTAGAATGCCTCATCATGTTTAAGCACCCGAAACCCAGCTTCGCCTTGTACGCATCCCTAATGATCACCATATATGTCAACAAAGGAATTGCCAGGTCCGGCTGCTTCTCTAGCATCAAAGCACTATAAATCAAGAAACCCTCTTGCCATGTGTCAATGCTCTTCCCTTTCAGCTGAGCTTCCTCTGCTTTGTGCCCCACCACCGCCAGTGCTACCGCCATCTCTGATTTGCCCACCGATTCCCATTGCTCATATTTTTGGCTGTCTCCTTGTCCACCAGCCCAAAAATATCCACATACTCCCCCTTCCAGATTTTTCTCTTAATGGAGGCCGGCACGTGGTCGCCCAACATGAAGCCATGCAGTCCATAGTATGGCTTCCTTGCCCCACCCCCTCTGCCCTCCCCATTCTTGTTCTGCTTACCCTTTTCTTTGATGGCCTGCAGGGCCCACTCCATCTTCGATACCCCCTCTTCCCCCATATCCCCTAATAGGCCCTCGATATATTCTTTCAAATCTGATTCATTGTTCATATCCACCTCCTTACTCCCATCTGGTTGGGGTCCTGCCAGGGCTGTACTGGTCCCCCCGCCTGTTCCGGGTGCCGCCGGTGGGTTATGAGATGCCCTCTTTGGCCTTTTGTTTCTTTTCCCATCACCAGCTCTCTCCTCGGCCTCCTTCCGCTTCTTCTGGGCCTCTTCCTCTGTTTCCCTCTTCTTCGCTGCCTTGACCAACTCCGTCATCTGCTTCATTAGCTTCGCTGCATCAGCCAGCATGGAAGTGCTGGAAACTGCGGGTCTCCTGGGTGGCATCCTTTCTGCTGTGACTAATGCTGCACAAAAAAGGACACCATCATACCGCAACATTCACTTTTTTTATTTATTTTTTTTCTTTAAGCCCCTGCCCCTCACACCCGCTAGGCCACTTTGTCTCCAGTTACCCTCTTTTTGCTCCAGGCCCAAGCCACGGGAATATAGGCATACCCCTTGTACATGCACCGAATTTAGGTTGATGACCTGCAGTCTATGACCTCATCCCCTTTTCCACTTCCCAATCCCCCCCTGGGCTTGACCCCTGAGGGGGAAGGGGGGGTCTCCCACCACTCCTATAACTGTTGCGGTCCTGTCAGGCCTTGCCCAGGAAAACCTTGCCTACCGGCTCTGCCTGCCCTCATTGCCTCGAGGCCCTCCCCCCACTGTGCGCTGCCCTTCTGAAAGAACTCTGGCCCCTCTGCCATGCTGCCACATGGCTGGTGTTCCGCCCGCCACCTCACCAGCGCCTGGTCCATCTTTCTTTTTTTTGAAAACATGCCCCCCACCTCCAAATCCACCCCCCCAGCCCCAAGGCCCTGCACTTGTGAGAAACAGGATAATGCAGCATGTCTAACCTTAGAATCATTCAGCTTAATTGCACACAGCTTGCAATGCGTAATGACTTACTTTGCATAATAAAGATGCCCCTTTCAGTACCGTACCATCAGCAGCCTTCAATGGTTTTAAAAGTGGGGGCTACATCTGTAGTAAAGATTAAAAAACAAACACACATTTTTTTTCTTTTTTCTTTTTACAGCTGCCAGCATGGCCTAGGCCATGAGGCTCCGCTTCTCATCTACCCACTACCCGGTCCCCCAGATGGGCCGCCACATTTGCTGCCCCCATATCGGGCCTCACCTACTATAGGCCCACTCAGGCCCTCCCTAGCCCGGCTCTAGCCCAGGCCCCATCACCACACTTCATGGCCCCCCTCCTGTCTTGTACCTTCTCTTCCCCAGACTGGGGGGGCCCAATCAACTAGGCCGCTGCCTAACTCCTCGTCTTCCTGTTTGGCCCTTCCCTCAGGGGAGTAAAGCAAAATTTTCTGCTTGCCGCTTTGGAGCTCTCGTGATGTCACCCATCCAAGTGCCATTAGCCCAGACCCCAAGCGTCCATCCCGCCCAGCCCCAAGAAACCTCACACCAGTTGGAACAAGGATAAATGTGCCCACACAACAACACAGCTCACTCACAAATGGTCACCTTAATGGCTAACTCTCTCACCACTCCTCCAAATGGCCGCTGGCATCCCTGCACATTCCCTCTCACCAAGGAATTATCACCACTTCTGCCATATTGCAGCTCTCATGCTACCACCATCCCAGCATTTCGCTAAGCCCTGAGTGTCCATGTCACCCAGCCGACCCCCCACGCTCTCGAGGACCAAGAAAAATGCCCACCAGCGGCACCACTCACTCACAAACTGCCACCATGTGGCCACAATCTCTGTCTAAGCCTCTCCAAGACTCTGACTGGCCTTGGGCATTATTTTCCTCACTGTGAGCCACAGTCCCAGTGCTCTCCCACCAAAAGCTATCATGCTGTGCCACAATCACTGTCTGAGCCTCTCGCAGGACTCCAACTGGCCTCGGGCATCCATTCCCTCGATGTGAGCTGAAAACCTAGCATTCTCCTGCCAAAAACTAGTGTGTGCAATGCCCGCTATCAACCGCTCACTCACAAATGGCCACCATATGGCCACAATCTCTGTTTAAGCCTCTCCAATACTCTGACTGGCCTCGGGCATCCTTTTCCTCACTGCGAGCCGCAGCCCCAGTGCTCTCCTAAAGAAAGCTAATGTGCTGTAGCACAATCACTGTCTGAGCCTTTCGCAGGACCCTGACTGGCCTCGGGTGTCCATTCTCTCTCTGCTAGATCAAAACCAAGCGTTCTCCTGCCGACAACTAGCATGTACAAAATGCTTGCTAATCATACCACTATCATGGACTACACATTTCCTAACAGGATACTGCATTTGCAATCTCTCTCCTCCCAGCTAATGAACACTGCACCCATGTCTAAACAGCATACCTGCATTTTAACCACAGTAACCAAATTCAAGCTGTACCATAATGGGCCTTAGCCCACTGTGTCTTACCTCAACTGCCAATGAATGTGCTGTAGATAATATTACAGCAAGAAAAGAGGGCTCCCTGAGGGTTGCATGGCCTTACATACCCCCAGAGACCCCTCCTCTTGGCCCTTGTTGGCCCCTCCCCCCTGGCCAATTGCCAGTGAGCAGCCCCACCCCTTCTTTGATGTCATCCATGACATCCAAAGTCCCCCACTCTCTGCAATCCTCTCCCCCCTTCCTGTCTTCCTCCTCCCCTGGCCTTCTTCCTGGCTGGGTCCCAGGACAACCTGGCCTGCCTTTTAGTGGCAAGCCTAAATATCATACAGTGTGTAACTACTGATCTTTTTTAAGAAAGCTTTACTAGTTACTCTTTGTATGTTATATATACATAGATGCTTCTTGTAGTCCTAAGACAATTTTAGCGTGTCTTTAATCTGGGTGGGGCTTGTTTTCAGTAACTACATTCTTATACACATTGTGACACTCATAATTTGATTTAAGAACCATCTGCTCAAGTAGTTGTTATCTTATATGTCAATTTAATTTATATGCAGTAGAGTTCTTTGTATGTCTTCTGCACTAAGCACCTCTGACCCTGAGATTCTTCCAGCCAAAGGTGACATGGTACTGTTAAGCTTTTCTGACATCATCTTCTGTTTTTTATAAATGAGTATTTTAAACCAGTGGGGATTTTTTCTGTTTTTTTCTGCATGATCTGGGTGTTAAAAGTATTGTTTTTTTTCTAAATAACTGTCATTACGCTTCTGACGAAGGACTTGTTGGTCCGAAAGCTAAAGCACTTTGTTCTTTTTGTTACATCTATGTTGATACATTAAAAGGTATCAAATCACTTGGTTCTGGATCTCATTTACACAATTAATGTTATCCTGCATTATAAAACGGTCATTAATGAAAGATCAAAAGTGATGACTTGCCATTGGGCAAAATGTTTCACCTTACCATTCATTAATGTCCCAGTACACCAACAGTTGGCACACTGATTGTAAAAAGCATTTTATTTTTTGCTTTTTACAGTTAGTTAGCTCATTTCAGAAGTGTGATAACCCACTCCAGCCCATGGGTGTATCAGTGGGTTCCATGTCAAAATGGTGACTGCCGAAAGGTGATCACCATTAGGGCAAAGTCACATCACTGAAAATCAGTTTTGGCAATGTGACTCCCAGCTGCACAGCAAAACAGTACCAGGGGACTTACAATGTCATGCTTTATGCAGTGGGCTGTGCCATCCTGTTGCTATATGCATGAACCCACCCCCATCCGGTCACCCTACCTCATTGGTAGCCCCCATGACATACACTGTGACTGAGTCACCATTGTTGGTTTTGCTCTATCGTGGTCATGCATGTCATGGGCTACCTATCAGGGCATTAATGCACTTCTCTCCCAGGTGCTTTAAGTCACTTGGGCAATCCCTAGTGCCTCACAACACACCCAGGGTGTGCATTAATGTCCTGATACATCCATTGACCCATTGTCTATAGTTGGATATAGTGTACTTACTCCCTATTTTTAGATATGAAATAATAAAAGTAGTGCTCCTTTTAATATTGTTCAGATCTGGGTTTCATCAAGATAACCAGCTGTTTTTGAACAACTACTGCTCTATAAGGTCATGGTGGTAGACTTATCCTGCTGGATTACATGCTAGTTCATTTTAGTCATAATGAAAATGATTTTAAATAATAGATGTACAAAAACCGATGGCAATACTGATGAAAACCGGCTGCAAGGCAGATTAAAAGTAGCGCTCTGTTTATTATTTCAGATTTGAAAAAAGGAGTTCAGCAGCTGTAAATTGTGAAAAGAAGGGTATCATATAGACAAGTCAATAAATAAGTAGCAAGTAAAAATGGAATACAAAAGTACAAGTAAAAATTGTCACCTGATTATTTCACTACTGCTGTAGTTGTCATGCTATATTACTTTTTGTTGCTGTTGACTGTGTTAAGTTTTCATAGCACACCCACAACTACAATCAAAATACACTACCATCACATACAATTACAATCCCCCCAAAAAATAATGAAAAGTCCCACTGAAGGATAATCACATGAAAAACTGTTCAGAAAAGTCACAAGTATTCCTTGATGCACTGCTAAAATCATGCACCTAGAGCCAGAACTCTGCATAAGAGTCCCAGTTGAGAAAATGGCTTGCTGGCACCTGCTGCTGCTGTTTAAATGTCATGAAAAGTCCCAATGAAGAATAATCACATGAGAAACTGTTCAGAAAAGTCACAAGTATTTCTTGACGCACTGCTAAAAGCATGACTCTAGAGCCAGAACTCTGCATAAGTGTCCCGAGTGTGAAAATGGCTTGCTGGTGCCTGCTGCTGCTGTTGTTGTCCATCTGTTTTCTGCTGCTGCTGATGTACAGTGTGTTGCAACTAAATGATGATAGCCACAGCTGACCATGAGTTGAACTATAATTTGATGTTCTGGGAAATTCTTCTGCTGCGCTGACTAAAACATGCTGCCCTATGTGTGTGTATTCATACCAATACTGGTAAGTTAGTGTATGTGTCACAGTCATTTTTTTTCAGATACACTGCCATTTAATTTGTGTTGAATCTTGTTTTTTGCTGTAAGCAGTCTGTCATGTTGTTCCTTTGCAGGAAATCATCATCATACATATTGAATGTTTCCTCTTCACCATTGCATTGGCCATGGTCACATTCACATGCCATACATCTGTGCCGCCATCAAATATGGTACTGTAATAATTCATTTTTTCGGGGTGGGGTGGGGGGTTGCTGCTATGAGTGAGTGAATTATAAGCTTTTATCATTACTGTTCTTTTATTTTACATTCTCAGGTCACAGCACTCAGATTCATGACCGTAGTAATGAAACCATGTTGTTGTTGCACATGTGTTCCACATGTGTCTGATTGTTGACTTCAGCTGTACGAACAATGTTAATCCATTAAAAGTAAGTATTTTTTTGGGGGGTGCATTTGAAAACAAGTTTCATTAATGTTTTTGTCTTCTTTCCAGGTCTTCAGTATATTCATTCCTAAATGTTGTCCATTCAAACAGATGATAAAGAAATTACTACGAGTTCATTGCACCACAACAATCAGTTCCCATCGTGCTGTTCCTGTCTTCTGTTATATCCAGCTTAAAATACCAAGCTATTAGTAAACCCCTTATCCAGCTGAAAATACCAAGCTATTAGTAAATCCCTTTTTGAGCTTCAAATACCAAGCTATTAGTAAAGCCCTTAAAATAATTCTCACGTTTAGGGAGTGACACACACTGGCCCACTGTGGTACTTACATTACATCACAAGTTTTCAGGACCAGGATAACACCTTGATTTGTACTCTTCCATGTCATGCCTGAAAATAGGCAGTTCTGTCTAGTGCACTTACCCAGTTACCAAAATCAAACAACTAAATTAAATAAACACGTTGTACAACCCTGTCATATTGCAGTACGCATGCATGTCCCTTCTCTGAATAAAAAATATCTTATGTGGCCTGTATTTCACTGCCATTGAATGCTTTACACTGGCTGGAAAAAAATTACATAAAAAAATGAAAGAGGAAATAGGAGTGATACTTACCTGTAGATGTTATCCTTTAGGTGGTAGGAGTACTGCAGTCCTGCAAAGTTACGTGTTCTGCAACCTGTGAAAACAAAAAGAAAATCAGTTGCCAATATTTGAGGAGGTGACAGTAGCAACTTTAAAATGGTAAAGGAAGGATTCACACCGCAGCGCAAGACAAAACCATAGTGTATGATATTAGAACATACTTGCTGTAAATTAGTGATAAGAAGGAGGGTGGCTGTGGCTGACTGAGTGTTCATAGCTTGGGCACAGGTACAATGTGTCTCTCTCTCTCATTCTGAAGAAGTAGAGTGGCTGTCGGTGGCTGAGGGTTCATAGCTTGGGCACAGGTGCAATGTCTCTCTCACTGTCAAGAAGTAGGGAGGCTGTGGCTGGCTGAGGGTTTGTAGCTTGAGCACAGGTACAATGTGTCTCTCTCACTCTCAAGAATCAGTGTGGCTGTATGGGGTGTGTTTCTATTTTTCAGAGTCAGGAGGATATCTGTAATTAGATCATGGCTACAAGTTGACATTTTTGTTTTGAGGACTGAGGGCAATAATGACTGCATGCATTCTGTGAACTGTAATCTCAAAATCAAGAAGGGGGAAGTCAAAATATAACAACATGTCATTGTTTGTAAATTGAATTTGTCATATGATAGTCAAGGCCACCGTTTTTCTTTTTGCAACACAAAAAAATGGTAACATTACAGAAATGCGACAGCCTTCACCCTGGTAATTGTGCCATTACTCCCTTTCACCAACATCCTCCTCATTATCATCAAGGAGAAAGAAGCCCTCGCAATCCTCAATGCCGGAGTTGTACCCACTCGGAAATTCTTTTTCCATGACTGCATCATCAGCCTCTATGGTACACTGTTTGATGCTGCCACCAGGATGGTCTGCCTGGCCTGCATCATCAGCATCAGCACAACCATCATCCTGATGGGGTGCAAACACAGATGTGCTTGTCCTACTTGGTATGTGACCTTCATTCATTTTAATAAATGTCAGCATGCTGACATTTGTTGGTGATAGGTTAGTACACCGGTCACGCACTATGGCCTCCGCAGAACTAAATACCCTCTCCACACTTACACTTGAGGGTGGGCAGGTTAGGTACTTCAGTGCTACTGATGTCAGCACTGGCCATTCATTCACCTTGCCATTCCAATACACCAAAGAATCCTCCAATATTGTGAGATGCCTGTTTTCTGCCAAATAGGCCTCAATCATGGTCTGTGATGCATGCATTCCTGATAAATCATCCTCCTGTTCACAATATTCATCTAGGTCACAAATTCCTACTTGTGACAAGGAACCCCAAAGTGGATTAATTGACAGCTGTGCAGTTGACACCACCCTCACCCCTCAGCCACCTTACTGGATGTGCTTATTCCACAGTGACCTTCAGCCTTGTTATGATGTGGTTTGCAGAACTTTGCAAGTGACTTCTGTGCACCATGAATCAATCGGACCAGCTGTCCAGTCAGATTTTGAGCCTGATCATGCCCTCCCTCCAGTATGGCTGCAATACCATGTTTGTAGAGTGGGTTCCAGCATTGTGGCTATTCCAAATTCTGGTGATTGCTGAATAGTGGTGATGTATCAGTTGCTGTCTAGTATTGTAATCATGTGTTTCAGTAATGCACAACTTGACCTATCCCCAGCCACATGAAGGCTAGGCTGTAGATTCAACAAACTTTTCCTCAGCACCCACAGCAGTGGAATGGCTTGATAAAGGATGTAGTGTCACCACTCACTGCAGTGTGGCATGTTCAGATGTCCTCAAAATTAATATCACTGAGTCTATGAGTCTCCATTGTTCAGTTGTCATAGACATTGAGGCATCTGAAGTGTCATGGCTAATGTGCATAACTAGGTACTCAGAAATGGCTTTGTACTGCTCATACAACCACTCTGCCATGTAAAGGGTTGAGTTCCATCTCATGACAACTTCAGGCAGTGCTGAGGAGGTTTTGAATCTGTAGCTGCCTAAGTTGGTCATGGGCCTTTCCAGAGCATGCAAAGTGGGCACAGATGCGACGTGCGACAGTCAGCATTTGCTTGATTTCCAGGTACTGCAGAAACTCCAGTACCACAAGATTTAAACAGTGGGCCATGCAGGGAACCCTGACAAAGTCACCATTTCTGATACATTTAACAACGCTTGATCCATTATCACTAGCTATGAAGCCAGCTTTTAGGGACAGGGGTTGCAGCCACTCATCAATTTCTGTCTGTAGCAAGTCTAGCAAGTTTTCTCCTGTATGCAACCCAGCTACACTATGCATTGCAAGTGTTGCATTCTGTCTAATGCCAGGAAGGTTGCTACCACCACAGTCTGACTTATTACATTGCTTTCCCATCCCACCATCACAGACAACCCCAGGTAACTGCGCCCAATGTGCGTAATACACAGCTAGGAACTACCTGCTGTTTTGCCACTTGTCCACATATAAATGCTTAAGTAAATGTAAGGTGATGTGGAATGTTGAAGGGCATGACTTACAGACTCTGTCACCATCCGATATAACTGAGGGACAGCACTGGTGGAAAGTACGTCCTGGATGGGATCTTACATTTAGTACTGGCACATGCCACAAACACCTGAATCCAACATTCTCCACAAAGGAGAATGGCAAACAGTCAGTTGCCAGCATTTCCACTACTGCAGCACTGAGTTCACATGCAACTGCATGATTTGGTGGGTATATACTGTTATGGGCAAAAAGGCTGTGCAACGTGAGCTGCATTGTTCAGCGTTTTGTATGTGGTGTGCCAAATGGCTCTCCTCTGTGAAATGACATGGAAGGGGTATCTTTGACATGTGATGGTGGGTGAACAGTTGACAAGCCAATAAATTAGGTTATTTTACCTGTTTTAAGCACAGGTTGATGTGCTAGAATTACTACATGATCCAGTGCTACTCTGACCACTACTTGAACATTCAAAATCATCTGCCTCTTCATGCCTGTAGTTTTATTTATCTTTTTATTTATGACTTTGATAACCGGGTAAGTGCGCTGATCCCAGGGACTGTTTTCAGGCATGACCCGGGCCATGACACATGGCACAGGATGGCAGAGAATACAAGGTGAGCAACAAATTACACATGTAGGAGATCAGATTCGGATACAGCAATCGAAGCACAATACAATTGGTATGGTACAAGTCCAGTGAGTGACAGTGAATGCAGTTTACAATATGATGCTAGGTACACAAACAGCAGTTGTAAACAAAGGTAGGTACATAAGTCAGGTGGGCATGATTGCGACATAGCATATACAGTGGGAGTGACTATACAGTGCATCATACATAGAATTATATATACATTATGTACAAGGTAAGAGCTGACATATCAGTAAACTTACAGAGTAAGAGAACAGGCAGGAGGTAAATTGTAGTCGGGGACAAGTGAGGCTAAGTGGGTAACCCCTGGGGGTAGGTTGCCCAGTGCAGCTAGGTGGATAAACCCCTGGGAGTTAGTAGGCTAGCATGGCCAGGAAGGGACCCCTTGGGACATTGGCAGTAGCAGTTTTCCAGTAGGCACGTTTTGAGGTGGGATTTGAAACTGGAGTGAGTGTTGATGGTCTGGAGTTCTGCCAGCAAGCTGTTCTACTGCGAGGGGGCAATTGTAGACCAGGCCCTGCTGCCCATGTTGGTAGATACCCTGGGAATAGCTAGAAGATGGATACCAGTACAGCGGAGGCTGCGGTGCAGGGTGCGGGTTTTCAGTAGGGCAGCAAGGGGGGGATTCAGTACCTGTGCAGATGACCTTGTCCACCATGCCACAAAGGGCAAAGTCAAAGTGTCCCTGCAGCGGTAGCCATCCTAGGGTACTGTAGAGTGTGCAGTGGTGGGTGGAGACAGGGGCCAGTAAAGCAAAGTGGCAGGCACTGTTATAGGCAGTAGAGTTTATCCTCCAGTAATCCTCCAGTGTTATTTCATCACTTTTACCAATGTGGCTACTTACACTAAATGAAGGGGATAACATGCTCACTAAGGTGGATGAGGGTGAATGCCCCACTATGGCATTAGCTACCCTCTGCTGCTGAGTCCACAGTGCCATGCACCTGCTCTTGAGATGGGTATGCTGGCCCCAAATGCCAAGATGGCTGGCCTTTTTACCACACTGGACACATGCTTGGCAAAGCTGGCAGATTTCCACTGTTTCATCACTACCATCTTGTATGAAAAAAATCCCAAACTAGGGATTTTGATGCCCTACTCTTCATAAGTCATTTTGAGGGGGATGCATATGGAATGGCAGTTTTTCTGGCTATGAAATGGGGGGTGTACTGCATGATTTCTGGTGTTGTGCACACTTGGACTTTAATAGAACATCACAGTCGATGACTATTACTTCAGGGTCAGCAACAGGCACAGCAACATCAGAACTTTGAGGAGGGGGGATTGATGAACAGACTGTTTACAAACAGCCACCTTCACTTTCTTTTTGTCTGGTTCCCAAATGGGGTCACTAGCATCATCATCATCATAATTATCATCCACAAATTCACTTTGGATGCTATCCTTCTCCAAACACAACCTCAATACTGTCATCCACACTTTTTTCGTTAACCTCTGAATGTTTGGATGGCCTATCATCAAGATCAGTGGAATCATGAAACTGTGAGTCATTAGTATGATAAGAATCATGTTTAACTACTGTGGGGAGTGGGACATCATCTACACTCAAGCCTGTGGATTCAACAACATTTTTCCCACCTGATAAGTTTGCCCCGGTTGAACTTGTAGCAATACTCATACTATTATCAACCATGCCGTCAGTAACTTTACTACCGGCATGGACAATAGCATCTCCAACAAGCATCGAACTGACTGATTTCACTGTGAAACACAGAGTCAGAGAAATCCCTTTACTTGCAGCAACTGCTACCTTTCCCTTCTGCTGTGTACTACCACAGCCACCACAACCACTACTCTTAACACTGCTACACTTGCTACTAGCTCCTGATGAACCTGCCTCATCATCACAACAAGTTCCGCTGCTAATGGTCTTATTGGTAGCAGTGCCACAGCCAGAAAACAGCATTGCATGAATGTCTCTTGGTAGGCATTTTTTAAGTTTACACAGACAATTAACAGCAACTTATTATTTTGGTACTTTTTGAGGGAAGGGAAGCAAAAACCTCAAGAGGTGCAGCCACACAGGCACAAGTAACACAAGACCTGAATCAGTCTTCAAAAATCCAAAAGTCAAAAAACAATACCTTGCTTTGCAGGGTGGGTCAGCTTTAGCTACACAGAAAGAAGCAGGGAAAAAAATTCCAGACTGGCTGAGAAATACAGAGTACGGTTATTGCCGATGGTGCTGCAATAAAATGCATATCAATTTACACAACACACACACACATTAAAGGTCAGCCACAGAAACTTTAACTGTTCAGTAAACTAAATACAGACAGTCTTTGAAAATGACTGAAAAAATGCCCAGCACACAGGAAAAAGGGTAAAAATTTAAGTAAAATTGTACTGTGTGTACCTGAACACACAAATAATAAAAAACTAGCCAACAAAAGTTGGAAAAACTGCCTTTCTCACTAATCTCACTTCTACAGCACAGATCCGCTCCTCCCCCGTTGCACACTTCTACAGTGTCTGTCAGTAACAGAGACTGAATGTACTAAATTAACATTAAATATTCACACAAAATCAATAAATGCTCAATGATTTGAACACATAAGGGGTTCCTACAATAGATGTACTAAGTTTTGACACAAAATTGTCTGGCAAAAATGCATTTTTAAAGGTTTTTTGATGATTTGAATCTCAGAGCTCTGAGAGCAAACTGTCTCCAGCTTTCCACTACATACAATACACTGAACTGAGGCTGTGCAAAACAATATAGAGCCCATGTGACCTTAAATCCCATGAATCACTGCAAAATTCACCTTAAAGAGCAAAAAAACAAGGCAAAGTAAGGCGAAGTTCATAGAGAACAATAGGAACTTCGCGTCACTTCACGATGCAAAGTTATTCACTTCACATTGCTGGAAATAATGTGAAATTCTGGTTCTACACCTAATGCAATGCATAGTGCATTATTGCCATGTCAACCACCTCCACTTGAAATCATAATCCTCTGTTGTGACGTTACAATCTGTTGCCATGGAGACAACTGTGATATAACAAAAATAGCATTTAGGGGACTCAGCAACAGGTGCAGATAAATTCCTAAGGAACAAAGATACTGTTTTCATGCAAATGGCGTCAATGATAAATAATGGTGAGGAAAAATACAGAACTAATAAGTAATATGTGTTGAACTCACCAACCTCTCCAAGGTTAAAGTACTCCCTGATGCAATAAGTGACCACTCCTCTGTCACCTGTTGGTGGTCTAACAAACTCCCACCAAGCATCCCTAAAATCACAGTCCATGGGCGTCTCAAAAAAGGTGCCCTCTCATGACTCAAAACATACCTCAGTTCATGTGACTGATCTCCTATCCACACTGCTCAATCGGTAGACAACACCCTTAGCTCCTTTATTACCACCTTTAACGTGGCCTATGACATCTTTGCCCCTTTCACAAAGCAGATCATAAAAAATAGGAATACCCCCTGGATATCACAATCCCTGCTCGACCAAATGCACCATAGAGACAACCTGTGGCACAGGGCACTTAGCTCCCAATCCCCCCAGGACAGACAGTTATACAGAACATTCAGAAACAGGTGTACCTGGGCAATCTGGCAAGCAAAGGCACACTACTATAAACAATCCCTCACCACCACATGGGGCTCAGGGAAAAACTTCTGGAATAATATTAAAGAACTTTGCGGGAAAACTGTCTCCCCTGCCCCAGCTCAGCTTCAAGTAGAGGAAGCCCTAACACAGGACTCCTCTACCATCTCCAATACTCCAAACAACACCTTCTCAGACCTCAGTCATACACTCCTGCATAACTTCTTTGACCCTGCCCCCAACTGCCCCTCGGGCCCCTCAGACACAAAGGCCCCCCCTTCCAGCTGTGAATTATCTCCTGCAAGGAGGCCATGCACTACCACTCCAAAGCCCTGGCAAACACGTGTTATAGCAGTGACACCCTCAACCTAAAAATTCTCCGACAAACCCTGGATGTGACCTTGCCACATCTTACCAAAATACTTAACTGGTCATTACACCTTAGTCAATTCCCAATGATATGGAAAAAAGGAATTATAACACCAATCCTGAAGAATGGTGACCCCACCTTTCCTAGTAATTACCGACCAATCACGATCCCACCACCCCTCTCTAAGGCTCTTGAAAAAATTGCATCGGACCAGCTTGCAAACTACTTAGCCAAACATAATCTTCTCTGCCAAGAACAACACGGTTTCAGGAAAGGTAACAGCACAACCACTGCCCTTCTAGAATTCACATCTTACATACATGAGGCACTGGAACAGGGGTCAGTTGCAGGTGCTATCTGTGTAGACTTAACAAAAGCGTTCGACACTATCAATCATGCCCTACTCCTCCACTCTCTTCCCTCCTACTAACTCTCTCCTGAGGCCATATCCTGGTTCAAAGACTATCTCAGCGACCGGACCCAACAGGTCAGAATCAACACCACCCTCTCCACCACCAAACCAGTCCTAATGGGTGTTCCACAAGGATCCATACTAGGGCCACTTCTTTTCACTCTTTTCCTGAACTCCCTCCCTCAATCCTGCAGTGGAAAGCTCTTACTCTATGTGGATGACACAGTAGTCTTCTGGAAACACCCTCAACCTCACTCTCTCCAAACTGCCCTGCAGGGTTTCTTTAAAGAAACTGAATTCTGGTTCACCGAGCATAGCTTAGTACTTAACTACAACAAAACGAAATCCATGATCTTTGCCCATCGCCAAAGCACCCACAGTACTGCCCCCCATACATCTCCAACTCTCATGGCCAATTCATCGAACAGGTATCCGTCTTCAAATACTGGGTATCACGCTTGACACATCCCTCACCTACCACACCCATATCAAACAGCTCACCTCTGTTGTAAACACCAGGCTGGGTATTCTATATAGACATACACACTGCCTATCCCCTCAGGCTCTACATCTCACTGTATCCTGCTCTGTCCTCACCCTGGTGGATTACGGGATTGTAATCTATGGTACTGCTGACCAAACCTCCATTCACTGTATCACCCTAGCCCTTAACAGGCCATGCCGTTTTACCACAGGCTGTGATATATTGACACACACATATGAGCTCTACAAGCTGGTTGACTGGCTAACCTTTGAAAGGAGGCTCAAATACCACACGTGCCTCCAAGCCAAAAAAATACTAATGAAATTAGCTCCCAGAGGCCTACACCCCCTCATCCAGCCAGTCCCACACAGGAGGGCCCCTAGACACACTGCTAGATCCTGCCTCTTAGTTCCCCACTGTAGGATCTCACTAGGACAAATGTCCTTCCGCTATCGTGCCCCCCTATGGCTTAACAACCTACCCCCATCCATCTCCCAGGCCCCTTCTATCGAACTTTTCAAAACCTGTATCATGAACCTCCTCCTTGATTCTGGCAACTGTGGCTATAGCCAACACTCTCCCCTCCTTGCCCGTATATCAAAGAAGGTGTAGTTAAAACTTAGGTTCCCACTGTAAATATACTCTGACTCAGGGCCCTGTTAAGGACCCTCCAACTCTGTATCCAGACTTGTCTAGCAACTATGACACAGGGTCTACATAGGCCCTAAGGTGGTAGCTAATTCGTATTGTCAAAACTCTGTGCCTTGTGAACAATGTATAACTGTTACTATATGTAGCGTTTGTATTTCCTGTACTGACGTGGAGCCTTTGCAAAGGAGTCTATGACTCAAAGGATTGTAATTCTGATTCTCTCAAATAAATAAATAAATAAAATAAAATAAAAACTGTATATAAATATTATACTATATTATTTCAAGTTCCCCTTGAGGTGTCAACTGTTCTTTTTATTGATGCTATATATTGACATTCTGATGCAGTGACATGCTTCAATAGGAAGACACACAGGGAAAATTGCCTCATATTAGGTGATGGGTTGATGTAGTTCTGTATTGTAGTGATGAGCCAGATTAAATAATGTTATGAAATGGGTAAAAAGATTAATCCTTCAGGGCCTCTAAGGTGTATAGTAATCTCACTATAGTTACACATCTTAGCACTAAGATTTATTAGCATCCCATCACAATTAAGAAATCTATACTCCTATAGCCAAGAACTGCCCCACAATGACAAATATGACTGCCACATTTTCTCACTAAAAACCTTCAACTAGGCCCTACCAATAAAGCTTCCTTAAATTAAAAAAAAATAATAATTAAATGTTGTTTCCCCCTCATCACCCCCTCTTTACAAACAAGCACACAAAAACCTTTAAAATGGGTGGGACATTTCCTGCTTTCTGATAGGCTAAATAAGTTCCGATAGCCATATATTAGTGTCCTCCAGAAGTGCACAAGATGAAATAACTTCAAACAGAGCGGCTTGGAATGTTGGCAAATCACCAACAGAATTCAAATCCAATTTGCTCATCTCTGATTGCCACAACAAACATGGCTGCCATCTTTACTCTCTGAAAGCCTTCAACAAGGCATTAAAAAGTAAACTGCCTATAAATTAGCAAATAAAAAGAAATAATCAAAACATTCATTCTTTTCATGAAGTACTATTTACAGTTTTATCAAATGGGAATTTCCTGCATTCTGATTGGCTGAGAGTCAAGGAACTCATGTCCTTATTGGATGGCAACCAACTGCCCAGGAACCCTTCTGGCGATAAGCACACAGTCCACCCATTTGGTTAAAACAGACAACATTTTTTTGAGAAATAAGATATTGTAGGGAGGTGGTTGTCATAAGATAAAACACCTGACCATGTGCTTAGTGCCTTCAGCACATGGGAGGGTATCTGTCCAATAACAGCCACTGACCTAGAATGTCGTATCGTACATATAAAATGCCTGGTATTTCTTTGGTGGCCATGACAAATCACCCTTCCATCCTTCCAGAGCAATTCCTGTTGCTTACACTGACACAGAAGAAATCAAAACCTTGGTTCCATATGTAAACAGTAAGATGTGATAGGAGGTAGTTGTTATGGGAGAAACACCCAACCAGGTGCGAATTGAGGCCCAAGGCACTTACATTGAGGGCCTTCAGTAACTGGGAGGATTTTTCCAATGCCATTGACTTGGAATGTCTTACTATGTTATTAAAAAAGTGTCTCACACTTAAAAATAATATAATAATTTAAGTAACAAATTGAAAGCATTTATGAAAATTAAATGGTTTGAAAATATATTTGTCCATTTAAAGTAGCCCCTTTTAATAGTTGTTTTCACTGTTAAGAGAGGCCCATTCTATTTTCACAATAAATGAAACCCCCTTTTTACAGGTCAGCTTTGTTTGTACCATTTTCTGCAATTTCATAAATCTGGGCTGGTAAATATAAGCACAGCACTTAAACTGAACTCCAGTAAATGGTATCTACACTCCAAAGTCTTTTACTAAACCTTGCAATATACAATCTATGATAGAGTTCATGTGGCTTTTTTATCAATAGATTTTCTTCATTTAGTGGAACAGCCTGTTCGTTCTTTGTCAGCTCTTTTTATAGTGAATTATAAAAATGTTAGGAATTTTCCTGTGTTCTGATTGACTGAGAGCATTCTGAAGCCAGCTGGTTCAGAAAAAGACACCCATTCTTTGCATTTCATCTGGCAACCAGGAAAGAGTGCACATAAGTACCTATGCCTCTTAAAATATGTTTCAGAATTTTTTTGGGGGGGGCAGTCATCTTTGCTAAGTACAAGCATAGAAACAGCTGTGACTTGCCATCACTGGGAAAACCATACAAAGACAAAATTAGTATGAACACCTACCAACATTCACTCTCTGCATGTAACACACAGTCAGAATAGTCTGTTTTAGCATTGGAGTATCTGTTTTTTATCTTTTTATTGTACCTCTTCTTATATGCCCAAAGCACCCCCCGCCGAGTTGTCTCTGCACCAGCATAACTGACTGAGTACACACATCTGCAGATATTGCTTCCTCTCCCACACTCTCCACCTAGTATTTTCACTGCCGTGGTTCATGCAGTCTGTTTTCAGATTTTTAAATGTGCCTGTGATCCTCCTATTCATTGTTAAAATAAATAAAAAAAGCACCCACACTCCTGATTCTGTGCCTCCTATTAAAAAAACACTAGTCCAGTAACAAATTGAAATGTGCAGTGACTGAAAATTGATGGGTAAAAACTAAAACTGAAGGTTGCCAGCCATTTTATCATACTGAGAGGGTGGGCCACAAGCCATGCTGGTTGTTTCAATAGGGAAAGGTTTTAATTGTTTTCAGAGGGAGAGGTTGTTAATGTAGTGTGGGGTTTCAGCAGGAAAGACACAGGTGGAAGATACAATAATTAAAAAAAAAATCTGTCTATTTGCGTGAGCGGGAGGAAAGGCTGTCAGCTACTGTTGAATGACCAAGCTGTGTCTGGACTGTGGAGTGGAGTGAGAGATGCAGGGGGGTGTGAAACTGAGAGCCTATAAGCTGAGGTGAAGGAAGAAGGTAAGGGCTTGGATTTAAAAGATTATTTTAAATATTATGTCTGGGTTAAGGTTGGGGTAAATGGTGGGGTTTAAAAAAAGTTTAGAAAATGCTATTTTAAAAGTAATGAAAAGTCAGGTATGGTAGTTTTTTTAATTCCATACATTAGTGGCTGCCAGAAATGGTTTTCAAAGCAAAAAATCATGAGAGGCAGGGATATGAAGATGGGCTGTGTCCTAATTTCCAGACGGGTTCTTGAACAGGTAGTTGTTACCCTGTGAGGACCCAAATTCCAAACCCTCTTGGCCAATCAGAATGCAGAACATCCCCTACCCCTTTAATGAATTGTTTTTAGTTGTGTGTGAGGTAGTAAACATTTTGTCAGGGAATTCTGCAAAAGTCTGAATTCCTGTAATCCATAGTAAATCAACATTCCATCTAGTGATGATTGACAGATGTGGAGAGCATCTGTACTTTTTACTAGTTACTTTCAACAAAACAAAACATGTTTTTAATAAAAAAGTTGGTATTTTTTTTTGTTTTCAAATTATTTATCAGTTTACCCATTTTATACAGTATGTGCAACAAGATACTCTATGTCATTGGTTGTCTGGGGTTAGCGTACTTCCAAGTGTTAAGGCACTCAGTGCAATCATCTTGTTCTGCACTCTTCACCTGTGAATGCATTAATCTCAGACAACCAATGCACTGCCATATCTTTTTACTTACAAGAACTTCTCATACTGTAGTTTAGACTTTTACTGTCCCTGTGCTATGAAAAAATCCTCTCCTTTGCATACCAGGGAAATTTCTGCTGCTTATTCTCCCACAGATAAATTTGAGGCCCTGCAGACTCCATACTGTTGAGTTATGCAGCATCATCAGGTGGGATGGTGACTTAGGTTCTCCCCCCGTGCACAGTAAGCCAGAAGCAGAGGCTAACAGAGATGGATTAAGATCATTCTCTGGACATTTCCCTCCCAGAGGGTGAGTGGCACTGCTCTGCATCAGTAGCAGCTGGTGGTGGCTCTGAGGAAATGTTGCTGGCCACATGGATGATCACATACAACTGAGAGTCCATGCCTCCTGGGTGCTGCAGCAGTAGCATGCACACCTGCTGTGGGTGGGGCCCTGTAAAATGGAACAAGGTTTGCAGTGGTCATGCTGGATGACAACCTCTCAGACAGCCCCTCCTGTGCCACCACATCTCTGAAGTGGTTGAACCCTCCCACCTCCAACCATTGCAGGTGGAACTAAGGTGCTTTCTTCCATGTGGCAGCAGGAGGGTCCCTCACAGGGATAAGTCAGCTTTGCCTGATCACTGAGGTACTGGAGGCATAGGGAAGGGACCAGCAGTGCAGGGTAAATCTGGAGGTCAGTGGGGGTGACTCCTGTTTGGTGTCTGAGGAAGTAGGTACCAAGGCAGAAAGAGCAAAAAAAAATTTCCAGCCATGGCTCAAAGTGAGATCTTTCATTGTTGTTTTTGTTGTTTGTTGTGTGCATGTTTATGCATTATTGTTCAATGGTAATCCCATTCTCTTGTCACAGTTGGCAGCAAGTTGTGACCCTCCCCAGTCATCTAAATGGAGTGCTAGAATTTCAAAGCATGTCTGTGAGTGATCACATTAAAGAGAACAGGAAATTATTTTCACTGGCAGCTGTTTGCAATGTTTATATTTTTAGAAATGATATCCATGCTGCTGAATGATTCGCATATGACTGTATCTGAATAAAACTCTATGAAAAAAAAACAGTTTTCTGCATTGTTTCATTTCATGGGTATTATTCTATACAGTTCTTTCTCACAGAACCAGTAATTGAGAGTTTTGACTATGTCACAGTTTGTGTACTTTACTCTGAGCACTACTCTAATAGGTCAACAGCTCATGTTTAGTATTCTGCACACACACACTGTGACATAATGAAAATTCCAAGTTACTGGTTCCATGATGAAAACTGTATGGAATGTTGTTCATAAAAAGACAGCAATACAAAACACGTTTTTTTCACATAAACATTTATTCAGGTACAGTTAATGCTCTTTAAACCCTGTCACAGTCTTGGCTTCAACTTCCTCTCTGGGATATATATTCTATTTGTCCATCACTCACTCCTTGAAAAATAACTTTTTCGCATCCTTTCTGAATCTCCCCATCACCACTGTCCTACAAGTGCTCTATTCACTGTGACTTTCTTCCTCATGAACAAGTCCTTACAATCCTCACTGCTGACGACTCGAGTAAATGTAGAACATAGAAGCATAGAACACGACAGCAGAAAGAGGCCCATTAGTCCACCCAGTCTGCCTGGACCTGCCCATAGTATGCTGTGAGTAGGAATGTTACAATAACTCAGTATTACAACATATGTCATGATATTTCCCATAGATAATTATTTATCATTGTTAATGAAAAGAAAAATAATTATTGTGCATCATGATATAGGAATTATAGGCAGTTTACAATCCAGTAGGCTTTAGCCTTTGAGGTCTGCCATTTCTCAGTGGATATATCCTGAAATCCCCTTCTGTGTTAAAGACGTGTCAAGTGCATGTTTAAAGAGCTACTGATGCCTCAAAGAACATTTTGAAAAACATAATATTTAGGAGCAATTTAACTTGCATTCTATATGTATTATATAGTTTTCTCCTCCCCAATTTTTATTACTGAGGAAATTTGCATGAGAACATGCTCTGCATCCCTAAGCATTTATCTGCCTCTTTAGTCTACTTTATACTCTTCCTACTTCATGTCATAATCCTCTGTTGTGATATCACAATCTGTTACCATGGGAGTAACTGTGATGTCACAAGCACAGCATTATGACCTCAGGTAGGGAGAAAGCAACAGGACTGGATGAACTCTGTACAAGCTGAACTGTGTCTAAATATTATGTTTTTTTAAAGTTATCCTAAGCATAAGCATTTTTATTTGTACAATAGCACAAGTCACCACAAAAGACCATAGCGCTAGTACAATAAGTAATAAAATCTAGTAAAATCACAGCTAAAAAACTCCATTCATCACACTTAAGTATCAGACTTACACAGAGTCAGAAAAAGCAAGATTAAACATATACGTTTTCAACACAGATTTAAAACTATCCACCATCAGGCAGTGTCTTATCTGATGAGGTAGAGAATTCCACAGGGTAGGGGCTGCAAATTAAAATGCTCAGGCTCCAGAGGTCTTCAAACAAACCCTGGGAATCTCTAGCAATCCCTTGTCGGTGGAACGGAGTGGGCAGGAGGAGCAGTAGGGGTGAATAAGCTCTTGCAGATAACTTGGCCCCTGTCCATGTAGGGTCTTTTAGGTCAACAAGTTGACCTTGAAGGTGATCTGCCACTGAACAGGCAGCCAGTATCAGCTGCTCTTTAAAGCTATACATCATTCTACTGTTGACCACTTCCTCAGGTAGCCTGTTCCAGATTTAAATCACCCTTTGATTTAGCCATCACCCCTTTTTGTTTTATATAGGTCTCCTCTTAACTGAAGGTTATGTGCCCTACTGTCATATGCCATTTCTCTTTTTTCTCAGTCAGTGCATTCCCACATAGAGGATTGTGTATGAGCAGTCATACATAACAAGGATATTCTTGTATGGAGAGGTTTTACCAAGGGAACCTCAAGATGCAAGAATTTCCTTGTTTGTGTATGACTGCTCATACAGAATCTTTTATAGTGTATGGGCAGTCAGCATAGAAATCACACAAAACCAGCTGGAAAAGACAAGAGAGAATAGAAATTTTGACATTTTCTTTTTTTTTTTTTTGACTGTCGCAGTGTGCTGCAGATGTTTCTGCAAGTTTAAGTTTAAAAAAAATCCAGCAACTTCCAGCTTAACTGGATTGAGAAAAGCAACTATGTGGCAGCATTCCAAGTTGTTACGCTGCAGTCGATACATACAGTAGCTAGTACAACTTAACAGCTGTGATGACATAGCTACTGCAGCGTAACAACTCCATTCTAGTTATGGATTTCTATTCATAACAACATCCTACCATACACTATAGAGCTTCTTTGAATGCTTTGAACACCAGGCAAATAGGTTTCCCTTTAACCTTCTATATTCAAGTGAGAAAATGTTCAACCTCTCTTCTCTTTTTGTAAGATAAATGCTTTATATCTACGACTAGCTTGGCTGCCTTTCTCTGGACCCCCTCCAGCCTCCTTATTCTTCTCTTTTTCTGGGGGCCTCAAACTGTCCACACTATTCATGGTGTGGCCTGACAAGAGCCACCTACAGTGACATTATAACTTCTCTTGTTCTGCTGGAGCTATAAATCAGCTAATGCATTCTAAAAAGTTTTACTTTTTTGGTGACCCGCTGCATTGATTTTCAAAGGTCAAATCACTTGATATTAGCACTCCCAGGTCTTTTTACATGTCTGATTGTTTTAAGTTACTTCCCATCAGTGTATACCCTGCTCTCCTGTTTCTGTCACCACAGTGCATCACTGTACATTTTCAACATTACATTCTTAGTTTGCTTTAACTTGCCCAGTTTCTTAGCTTTTTTAGTTCCTGTTGGAAATTTCTTATTGCCTCATCAGTTTCTACAACTGCTACAATCTTTGTGTCATTTGCAAATTTGCATAACCAGGCTCAGTTGCTCCTTTTCATGAATGTCAATTATATGTGTTGAACAGAGAGGACCCAAGGACCCATCCTTAAGGTACTCTACTCGTAACAGTTCCTCATTTTGGCATACAGTATATTTTCTTATACCGACCTTCTGTTTCCTCTCCATATAGCATTAAGTTCCCTGATAAAAGGCTTTGGCATTCTCACCATCAATGCTGGGGAGTAACCCTGATACCCCACTTCCTCAGTCAGATTTATTGTTTTCTTAACATTAGAAATGCCATGAATTATCTTGATAATCAACATATTGTGATATTTTTTTAAACAAATATCACAACACTCCAGAACTGATATTGTGACATCCCTAGATGTGCATATCCTCCTGATCACTCTTCTCCTCCCCATTAATTAAAATCTCCTGCTATCTTCACCAGCCACAAATGTCTATTCCATCCTCGCTTGAAGCCCTGCACTAATCTGGCACAGACTGTCTCTTCTGGCAGCTTTTTCTAGTTATCCACTACTCCCTCTGTAAATAATTGCTTCCTGACAGCTTTCCTGAATCTCTTGACCACCAGTTTCATTAAGTCCCTTCTTTGTACCCATGTTTCCACTCATTTGGCCCTATGCACAATGCCTACATGCCACTGTGCACATACTATACATATGATCACCACCCAGAGGAGTCAGTAGTATTCCACAGTATACATGCCACTACGCACCTCAGGTCCCATTGACTCCTGATCTCAGCTGGTGCACATAGCTCTGTGTGCGACCAGAATGGGGGGATGGCAAGGGTGTGTGCCCATACAATGTGGTATGCACAACACCACCTACTGTTTATGTGGTGGTGGATGGTAGAAAGGGTGCATACACTATGGCTTGGAGACATCAGCCATATCTCTGCACTGCACGTCTTGACTCCCCAAGGGGAGTGGACAGCCTTGACCCAACAGTCAAAGGTCTGTGTTCACCCACCCCCATCACTTCCTTCAGCTGGGCAGTAACCACATCTTATTCCTCATTGTGAAGGAGATAGCACAGTCACCACCCTGGCAGCTGTAACCTAGAGTGCTGAAATCTTTTGTCCTGGTCTAATTTGAGGCTGAGCATCCCTTTTTTAAGCACCCTCGGAACTTCCTGAGTCACACTGCTTCCTTGTGATTCTGACTCACCACCCTGGCAGCTGCATCCCAGGATCTGCTGATGAAGTGCAACAGGTCATCCACTAGGCAGCCCAGCAGGGCATCCACATGGATGCCCACCATCTGCCTATGCCACACCTCAATGTCTGCCCCACTGAGGTGCAGGGCTCCACACTGGCACGCAGGCATAGCTGGGTTTTGTGCATGCTCCTTGGATTTGTGCTGCTCCTAAATGTAGCAGAAGAAAGCCTTATACCCCTTCTTTACCCCTTCCATTAGCCTCATCTCAGTTTCTGACTTTGCCCTTGTAACCATCCTATTTGCATCATTCATATTGATCTAGTACATTTCTCTGTTTCCCTTTTTTTGGTTGACCATATATTTTTCTGAATTTAAGGGGATGTTTTGTGCCAAATCAATGGAGGGATTCAAGTGAGGGGGGGAGGGACTGGTAAATGGGATGGGGAAAGATAGCCTGGGAGGATGAAATGGGGAGGGGGGAGTGAGTGATCACTAGGTCATTGGCATCATGCTATATACTGTGGGTAGGGCCTGGCAGACTGGATGGGTCAGTGAGCCTTTCCCTGTCAATTTCTGTTCTTCTATTGTATAGGCAGGGTATTATTGCAATTGAGAAAGTGCAACATGTAGTATGTACAATGGCTGTGTCACAAGACTGTACATTATTGGAAAGGCTTGCAGAATCTCTCCAGGTTGATGTGACTGAAATGATTAGACTTATTATTAAAGGGGTTGATAGAGTTCATCGGGAAAGTTGTTTATCTTGTGTAATGTGTTGCTTCACAGAATATCTTTTGTATTTATTTTCTCTACCACCAGTAGGGTATATATCATGCCAAGGAGATGGCACAGCTGACTCTGACCGAGGTGTGCACATTAATTTGGATAATTGCTGATCAGTGTTGAGGCTGTTTCATGCTGCCTTACAGCTTTCCCAAAATGAATCCCCCAAACCAAATGAGAGACAAGACACACTGTACCTTTGGGTATAAAAAGGCTGTGGCTTTGCTCAAAATGTTTTATATACAGATCCCCAGTCACAATTGAAATATATACATATTATTTGCAAAAAAACTTCATTAATGCATCATTTAGGGTAACTTAACACCACAAAGATAGGGAAAAGTGGCGTTAGGATTTACAACCCTAACACCCCAGCCCAAGCAGCAAAAGGAAAAAATATTCAGGGTTGAGGTCTCCAGAGTCTTGGTGAATCAGTGATAGGGTCTTCCTTGTTGTTATCAACCCTAATGCTCACCCCTGTCCTCAGTCTGTAGCCTCCTTCATGAAGCACAAGGTACAGTTCCAAGCCACTGCCTCATTGTGATACACTCTACAAAGTTAGAACAGTATGTCTCTTCACACTTTGCCAACAGTTTGTTGTAGTTTTCTTCACACAGGGCCCTCTGTGGAAAAAGGACGTCACGTGTGATGTTGTTTACTTAGGGAACAGGGTGGGCATTAGGGTTGACAACTCTAAGGAAGACCACATGGCTGATTCATCAATACTCTGGAGACCCAAAACCCTAATGCTTTTCCTTTTACTGCTTGGGAGGTGGGGGTGGGGGTAGGGAGTTAGGGTTGGAAACCATAATGCTACATTCCCCACTTTTGTGGTGTTAAGTTAACTAACTGGTGCATTAACAAGTTTTTTGCAAATAATTTCTTTCCTTTTTTGACAGTGGAATTGTAACCTCATTTATGAAGGTCCCTTTGGGAACTGCGTGAACAGATGCAGATGCCCTGTACCAAGGCAAGGCTCCATTTGCCTACAGAAGTACATCAACAGATATGAAGAATTCATGGGGCTGTCTGGTGGGCTGTGGAAGCACAGAGGACCTATGCTCCCTGTGCTTCTTTGTGACCACAGATACAGATGGACAGGGCAAAGAGTGCATCTGTCAGCCAATGAACAGGTCCCTCTGCCACCCATGAGTGGAGAGGTGCAAGGCCATATTCCAAGAAGACAGTTTTCTTCACTATATGGTACCCAGGCCCGTGTGGACAACCATGCACCTTTCATGCCCTGGCTGCAAGGGGCAAAACAGAGCCTCTCCAGCCCATCTACCTGGGTCACTGAGCTCTCCCCTGAACTCAACTCACTGACACGACATCAAAAAGCATACCAACTGAGGTCAAGACTGGCACTACACACAACGTTTTTTAACAACTATATTGTTTTAAGTTTTGACCCAAACTTTTCAAGATACTCTTTTTATGATTCACTTTAAAAAACATGACATGTACCATTTATAGTACATTGTCTGAAAAGTCATTTCACACCAGAAGTGCAAAAACACAACTCATCCAGCATTTAAAAAATGGCACATGCCATGTTTATAAGGTGGTATGGAAAAATGACTATGTTGAAAGTTTGGAGTCAAAATATAAAAAATTAGTGAATTTAGTGGTGGAGCCATGGATTGCGCTGCCTAGGGGGGTGGTGGAGGCAGAGACGGTGGAGGGGCTCATGAGGGGGTGGGACAGGTACAGGGGAAGGGTTCTGGAAGCAAAATCCAATGCAGCGAGAATATCCGGAACTAGGAAGGGAGAAGCCAGAGAAGGGGAGGGGGGCAGCAAGATCAGCTCCCAGGGTGGGGGCTGACCAAACGAGCAGACTTGAAAGACCGTTAGGCCTATTCTGCTGGCATTTTAGTATGTTAGGTGTGAACATTGAAATACTGGAATGTTTGCTCATAAGTCCAAAAGAAAAGCTGCAATTACCCTTTCCCAGGACAGTGCTCACCATAAAGGGCAGTCAGCCCAACAGCATAGACTACAAACACAGGTTTTGGTGGCACATGGGACCAATTGACTCAATGTAGACAGTTTGTTGCAGTTTGTTGCAGATAAAATGTATTCCTGAGATAATCAAAGGCCTAACAGCATACTCTCCTTCTAGGTCACCCTAGCAAAATAACAACATATGTATTTCATTTTCAGACAATCAACACTCTTATAGTGTTCCCCTCAAGACTTTCTCTAGCGCTAGTCAGCTGCAAGAGTTCACAACAGTGATTTAAAATAATGGGACACTTCTTTCAGAGTATTGGCCATAAATAGCAGCTGAGTTCCTATTTTTGTTTTAGTTGAAAATATTTTTTTCATAATATTCACTAATTGTCTGAAAATGAAATACATATGTTGTTGTTTTGCTATTCTGTCTTAATGATCATATGTATGTACAGTCTGTAAAATGCTCATGAATATTAATGAATTTAAGCCTTAAAAGTTATGATATTTCCCCTCCTGGTTACACCCCATAGAAGACGCACAAGGAGTCGAGGTGCTAGGGTGACCTAGAAGGAGCGTATGCTGTTGGATCTTTGATTATCTCAGGAATAATGTTTACTCATAACCTGGGCATTTTATCATATTTGTACACCAAATTTTCAGCATAGCCTTTTTATTACCTCACCTCATGAACCTGGTAGGTGAACATTTGCAAATCCTAACTGAAAGGTAATTCTACACCATCAAAATGTCATTCAGTGCCCCAAGTGCGAAAACTTATTGGACAGGATTTGAAAATGACAGCTGTCACGTTTGTGAAGTGGTGTAAAAAAAATGGTTATACTGAAAATTTGGAGTCAAAATTTTTTTAAATTACCAAAGTTACAAGTGACCATAGAATCATTTCAATGTACAGTACAAGTCACATTAAACTTTTCCTCTGCTGAGTTGTTTTATCATTTCTGATTGAGTTGCATAAGTGTTGCTGGATCCAGTACAAAGCCCTGCACAAGATGTTTCTCAAGAGTTAAAACTCAGTTTTGCTTTGCATTTTGACCGGACTGCTGATGCAATCCAAATGGGTTGCAAAAACATTTTACAAACATTGCTCTTGAGCTGGTAAAGCATTGAAAAACAATGCAGTATGAGTTGCCAATGCACTGTCAACTGTAAAAAGCAATGCTAAACCAACTCATTGGTGGAACAGTTTAATGTAACTTCTACTGCACACACATAACTTTGCCAGTTTTACGTATTTTAACCACAGATTTTCAACATAACCTTCTTATGACCTCAAGTCATGAACAAGGGTAGTGAACATTTTAAAATAACATTCGAAAGGTGATTTTGCCAAGTAACCACAAAATCACCTTTTGAGCCTGATTTGCATAATTCTACCACTACTGGTCATGAAGTGGGGTTCCAAAAAGGCCATATTGAAAATTTGGGGACAGAATATACAAAAATGACAAATACTGTATATGCATAAAAGTGCAAAACCCATTGAAATACATTGAACCACACTTACCTTAGTTTCTAATACTGCAGTCAGCATTTCCAGCGACAAGACTTGCCTTCAATAAGAGAGTGGATCTATGTTGTGGGACATGTTTAGGTGAGTGAGGGAGTGTGGGAGGGGTGTGGGTTGGTTGTTGCTAATTGGGAGGTTGGGGGTGTCAGATCAGTGAAGGGCTGTTTTCTTTATTGCTAGAAAAAAAATACAAAAGACATATTTTTTTTCTTTACTGGGGACCTGACACATGACATAGACATTCTGACATTGTGGATTGTTCATCCCAATGTCGAGCTACTGTTCAGTGGCACCAGGGGTGTGCACCCTGATGCCACCATCTACAATATGGGAAAAGAGTGGGTAACCTAGAGGGGAGGGGTTAAGACAAATGGTATCAGGGTGGGCACCCTGTCCACTTAACAAATAGTTAAATAGTTAAATCTGATGGAATGGGAAGGCAGAGAGACAGACAGGCAGGCAGACAGACAGACAAAGAGAGACAGAGACAGACAGGAAGAACAGGGGATTGTCAGCTCACTGATGTCACTGCAACCTGCAGCAGGGCTCCAGCTCTGGCTACAGAACTCAAAAAAGTCCAGCTGTTCTCACATAGAGAATGCAGGTGAAAGGTTCCTCTCACAATGCTGGCTACCCGGGATTTTAGAGTGTCCAGAAAAGGTGTTTCTGGCAACTTAAAAACCAAAAACAGCAGAATCTAGCTAAATGGGTCCTGTATAGCTATGTTCAGCTGTTTGTTTTTCAAAGAGAGATAATTTTTATGCATTTTCAATGTTTATGAGTTTAAAAGGAGAACAAAATGATGACCATCACAATTAGTATTTTTTTGAGCACCAGAAGTAAATCATGAAAATAAGCACTTGTAAAAGTTTTTTGCTTTACTGGTGAAACCTGAACGTTAACTCAAAAATTATTATAACTTGAAAACAGTATAATTTTTTTAACAAAACCATCAAAAGGCATACCCTTTGCACAAGCCCCTTCAGATCTGAAATCTTCATGAAAATATTCCACACCATTAGGCTGTAGGCAAGAGCAAAAAATATGTAATATTATGTATGGTTTCTTTTTTGCTGTTGTTTGCAAAACTATACAAGATGCTGTCACAAAATTGTTCACATTTTCAGACTCTGGCAACCTGACCATGCATGAAATGTTTTTTGCTATTTTGTCAAACAATGGCAAAGTTATTATGGTGCAAAAATGGGTTTAAAACTGAACAACCTACTCAGCCCTAACTATAATGACACTACTGCACCCATAAAATATACAACACACAATAATAACAAGGCCCCTTGGTGCAGCAACTTCATGTATTCACCATTGGATTGACCCTTAGCCACACATGGGAGGGACTCTGGCACTTAGGGTCTTACAAATCCTCATAGAGCCATGTCTTTCTACTGGACAGTCCCACTCCCCTCTGGATTTAGGTAATTCCATAACCTTCATTGAGAATTATGCCCACCCAGGGCTACACTCTTCAACTACCAGTCATGGCTGCCACATGTTCCAGTGCACAACCCAACCACATCACAGCCCCCTTTGCTGGAATGCATACCCACCGAGGTTTACACATTCAGCGTGACTGTCACCCAGATCTGGCTGACAAAAATTCATCATTGAAAAATGCCTCTTTTTGATGTCTCTTACATGAATTTTCATCACTAACAAAGTGCCTTCTTGTCCACCGCCCCCACCAATGCCCCAGAGACCCTATCCTGTAATTGTAAAATGCATTCACAAATGTCTTGCATTTCTGAATTAAAGATATCATTCCCAACACCCAAGAGATGCACCCATCCCTGCCATACAATGCCTCACATGTCCTTGTGATATTGTAATACCTAATGACTTCCACACCACATGAGGCAGCAAAACAGAACACCTCCCTATTCCCTTCCCCCTGCACTTTCTCGGTGGCTGATGGTAACTGTGCCCCTCACCAGTGTGGCCATAATATCATCCTTGATCATACTAGGACCATTTTGGACAGCAGTTGTCTCAGACTGACTAGTCACCTCTAGTGATGTGTGAAGCTGGAACACTTCACTTCATGGATTAATTCATGAATTTGCAGCATTTCACAAATTAATTCACCTTGTGAAGTCAGAAACTTCATGGAGTAAGATGACTCCATGGAATGCAAAGTCTCAACTTCACATGCTGATTAGCCACTGAGATGAAGTCCAAAAGCCCTTCTAGCATTACGGCAAAGTTGTGACTTCACCAACAAAGTTTGCTGCTAAGGCAAAGTTGGTGGGATTGGAGAGGTCATAGGTTGCTGAACAGCCTATAGGGAGGTCAGACAGTGACACTGTTGCTTAGTAGCCTATAGGACGTGAAGTAGGTTGTCTCTGAGGGAATTGTGTGTGTGTGTGAGGAGAACTAGAGAGAAAGCTGTGTGGTAGTTCTCTAGGGGAAAAAACTTTCAAATCAGCAAAAATATACTTTTAGTTTCTTCCCAAATGGCTTCCTTTATTTGTTGAATGGCCTTGTTTGACTATATTTGTGTTTTTTTTTTGTTAATTTTATCTGTAATTATTTCCAGTGAAGTAGTGTTTTCATTTGACAATCTTCAAAAAAGTTGTGTAGGGGAGGGTAGTAAGGGCAGCCCAGATAATTCTGGTGATTTTGTTTTATTGCAGGAGATCTGTGCTAAATTTTTCTTTTCTGAGTGTTTCCTGTTAATTTTTATGTTGGAACGCTTGCACAGCCAACATCATGGGGCAGTGCAGCTTTGGAGGCAGAGTCGCTGTTGGGCAAATGCAGGGCATGCACCAGTCGGTGCATTTCACATTCCCCAATCAGCCTGCATGCTGGCGCCACAGCATGTAAACATAATGTGGTGAGCACATCTAAGAAAGGTCTGCCGCAATCTGAGCAAAGCTCGTCGCATATGCAGCGGTCCTTTTCTTGCCATGCTCACCGCCATTATATGCATGGAAGTAACGGGCGGCCGCTCTTACTGCCAACCAGGGTGCCCAATCCCCTGTCGGTTAACCCCCGCTTTCTTTCTGTGTCCGATGGGGAAGCCTATTTCCCGTCATCATAAACCCCCAATTGTTGAATGCTGCCCAATCCCTCGGCTCTCACCCCCACACTTTCTTTGTGTGCCAACGAGGGTGCCCAATCCCCCATCGGCTACAGACACCCCCCAAACAGTTAGGTGGCATGCTGGGAGCCCACCCCAGCATGCCAAATCCCCTGCAAGAACAAAAACTGTCCTGCAATGGGTTTTTCCATTTTTTTTAGCTGTAAAATGAAAACGGTCCCTCGTAGTCTCGATGCCCCCTTCCCCACCTGCACCCACCCACTGTGCATCCTGCCTCCTCTCACCCCCCTCACCCCATACTTACCTGCGGAGTCCGGCGTGACGTTCTTCTGTGGACCGGGAACACGTCTGCACTCTTCAAAGCTGACTGCGAAGTGAAGAAATGGCGGTAAGCTGTATAATGGAATGAATAGGGGTTTTTCAACTTTAATGTATATCTCGGGCATTTTTGTGAATTTTGGCCCCAAATTTTCAACATGGGGTTTTTGTGATGCCTTCTCATGATTTCTTGCACTGTCATGCCATTATTTGGTCCTGAAAGGTGATTTCACAGTCACTGTGTGGAATCACCTTTCAGGACTGAGTAACAAAATGACAGTACCACTGTTCATGAGGAGGGCTCTCAAAAGCTTATGTTGCAGATTAGTGGGGAAAAATCAAAAAATGACTGTTTTACGAGCGTGCGTAGCAACTGCACAATGCACTCTCATAAGTTAGTGCATTCACACTATTTTCATGCCAGATTCTCAACATTGGCATTTTACCACACCTTCTTGTGAACTGTACAGCTTTCATTTTTCACATCCTACCTGAAATGTGTTTTCGCATTCCAGCACAGAATAGTGCGGTCGTTGTGTAAAATCAGTGTTTGGGACACATTACGAAAATGACAGTGACACTGTTCATGAGCAGAGGTCCTAATATACCTGTATTGAAAATTTGGTGACAATACTCCATAAAATGACTGTTTTACAAGCGTGCGTAGCAATTGTGCAACACACGCTCGTAAGTTAGTGCATTTGCAATATTTTCATGGCACATTCTCAACATTGGCATTTTATCACACCTTCTTGTGAACTGTACAGCTGTCATTTTTCACATCCTTGCCAAAATGTGTTATCGCACTTCCGCCGCAGAATAGCGCTGTCGCTGTGCAAAATCACTGTTTGGGACACATTGCAAAAATTACAGTGACACTGTTCATGAGCAGAGGTCCTAAAATACCTGTGTTGAAAATATGGTGGCAATACTCCATAAAATGACTGTGTTACGAGTGTGCATTGCCCAGTTTGCAAGCACACTCTTAAGTTCTCAAACTTATATTTTCACTCCACATTTTCAACAGTGCCATTGTTCTGCACCTCCTAATGAACAGTACAGATGTCATTTTTTACATTCTTACCAAAATCTGTTTTCGAAGTTCCAGCGCACAATAGCGCGGTCGCTGTGGAAAGCCTGTGTTCGAGACAGATTATGAAAATGGCAGTGACACTGTTCATTAGTAGATGTCCTAAAATGTCTATGTCGAAAATTTAGGGATGAAAGTCAATAAAATGAGTGTTTTACGAGTGTGCATTGCACAGTTTGCACGCACGCTCGTGACTTTGTGAATTTGTAATACTTTCACTCCAGCTGTTCATCATTGTAATTTTTCCATACCTCCTTATGAACAGTACAGCTGGCTGAAATGTGTTTTCACATGTCCAGTGCAGAACTGCACAGTCACTGTGTGAAATCACTTTTTGGAACACTTTCAGGAAATGACAGTGACACTATTCATCAGCAGAGGTCCTAAAATGCCTATGTTGAAAATTTGGCGGTGAAAGTCCAGACAATAACTGTGTTGCAAGAGTGCATTGTGCAGTTTTCCTGCACCCTTGTAACTTTGTCAATCTGCAATATTTTTATGCCACATTTTCACCATTGGCATTTGTGCACACCTCATTATCAACAGTCCAGCTGCCATTTTCCACAGCCTGCTCAAAACACGTTTCCACAGCTCTGCTGCACAGTGACGTACTCACTGTGCAAAATCACCTTTTGGGACACATTAACAAACTCACAGCGCTATGCCTCTCCACCTCCGCCACTGTCAATGCCAGCGTGACAACATTCAGCATTGACAAATGCTTGTTTATTCTGATCTGTAATTTCTCCTACTTATTTCTTTGAGTATGTTCAGTTTTAGTGACTCATTTTGTCAGTGTGTTTCTGTTTGAAATTGTAGGGATTTTATGTATATTTTTCTTGAATTCATATTTTTCTGTTATCTCCCTTTCCTGTTTAAAAAAAACCAAAAAATTTTTGTCACTTTGATCCTTCTTGTTCTCATCCCTGTGTTGTTTAAAACAAAAAAATCACTTTGTGTTAACCCTATAAAAATGTGTTCTTCTGTCACTTATCCCTGCTGTTACTCCCTGAATGTTAAAAAAAAGTCCTATCAGCCTGTTGATACCAGTTTCATACTGTGCATTTTAAAACTGAGTTCTGCCTGGTTGTCCCCTTGTTAACTTGTTAATCTCTGTGCTGTGTTACTAAAAAAAATTAGTCCAATACCTGCACGGTCATATTTGTCCTGTCTTCAGTTACTGTTGTAAAACTCCGTTCTTGTAATCCCTGTCCTATAAAAAGAAAAATGTAATAATTTGTCCTGTCTCTGTTGCTACCCTGTTGTAATCACTGGTGTTTATTTTTTAAATATATATTTTTCTGTCCTTAGCCCTGTTACCCCTTTATAATCCCTGTGTTTTCTATTAAAAAAAAAAGAATTGCTTGTCGCTGTTTATGGAACTACTTTCCTTGTCGCTGTAATCCCTGTTGTGTCTCAATAAAAAAATTGTTAACGTTAATACAAAATAATGACCTGCAAGAAAAGTTCAGGTAAAGGGAGGGGGCCTGGGAGCAGGAAAGAAGAGTTGTAAAGCAGAGGGGCCAAGTAATACTGCACTTCAAAAAACGTTGTCTGAGGGTGCGTCAGCAGCATGTTCTATGGGCTCAGAGACTCCTGGAAGTAGTGAAGTTGTTTACAGAGGTGGCATTTCTGTTTCAATATTTTTCTCAGCTACAGTACATCTGTGGCAGCCATGCTGGTGGGTGAGGTGCCAAGTGAGAAAAGTAGCAGCACCAACACCAGCAAGCAGGAAGCAGTGGTAGAGGAGGAGGCAGTCTGTGTCCCCATGGGTTCTGGCGGTGATCATGCTGATGAGGCAGGCATTATGAAGATGGTGATCAAGGTGGAAGATGCAGAAAATGTGGGTAAGACTACAGACGGTGACATTGTGGAGGACAGACATGTGGAGGAAGAGGATAGCAGTGGGGATGATGATGATGATGATGTGTTGGATTCCCTATGGGAGCCTGACAGGAAGAAACATATGGGTTGTGATGCAGGTGTTGCTGAGGATGTTGCGTCCAGTAGTGGAACAACCAGCAAAGTCACCCCTCCACAATATTTTGATATGCTCAAATCATCTCAGCAAACAACATTTTCACCCCATCCTCTCAGCTGTCCCAGTCCTTGCACCATGGAAAAACAAGAATGAAATCCCATGTTTGGTATTTCTATGTGCTTGACCCAGCTAATTTGTCAGTTGCAATCTGTCAGCTGTGTCAAGCACAAGTAAGTAGTAGAAAAAGGGGCAGCCACCTAGGCACTGCTGGGCAACACACCCACCACAAGAACAGTCACCTGGCACACTGGTTCACTGAGACCCTTATGCTCAGACACCACATGCTGCTCGTCTGTGGAGTAGAGGAGGTAGCAGGAGTTGTGCAAAGCAAAACACTGCTTTATAACAGGTATACCAACACTGTCATACCTGTAAGCAAGCGCACAACCTTTCTGGATCTTTTTGTGTGTCAGTTTAAGTTGTGAAGATGTTATGCTTCTACCGGTCTCATCCTGAGACTGGAGTCTGGAGATTGTGGCAGAGCCACCTAGCTTGAGGTTTGGTAGAATGCATCACGGGGTACTGATACCATAATTTCATCACAGCTACAAAAATTCTCAGTGCACCCAAATGCTCTTATAAGCATCTACATCCAAAGACTGTTCCTCAAGGGCATATAGTTGGCTTCTTCTTGGTCTTTGCCATGGATGTAGTAAAAATAATTAAATAAATAAACAGTAAGTTTGGGTTAACATTGTTTGCTCAGAATACGGGTTCTGAACCCCCTCCTCAATGCCTACTGTATGCCTTTGGATGTGTGAACTTCAGTATCTAATTCGTAGTTTGTATATACATATATATATATATATATATATATATATACACACACACACACATATGTATTCATGGCAATGCAAAAGCAAACACAAATGCTAACACTAATGCACATGGTGACGCAAACGTAAATGATAACTCAAATGGTAATATAAACATAAGCGCAAATGTTAATGAAAATAGAAACGCAAACGTAAGCGCATGCAGAAACGCAAACCATAATGCACACAGGCAAGGTAATGTAATTGGAAACACAGACAGTTACGGTAACAGCAATAATGACACCAAAGGAAACACAAACAGAAACACAAACACAAATGGAAGCGCATACACAGATGCAAATGGAAATGCACATGGTGACACAAAAGGAAACCCAAACAAAAACAGTAATGGAAATGCAAATGTTAACAGTTACGCAAACACAAGCACAAATGAAAATGAAAAGGGTAATGCACACAGTGGCATAGATGGGAATGGTAACACAAATAGAAATGCAAATGCAAGCACATGTGGAAACGCAAATGGTATTGCGCATGGTCATGGTACCGAAATAAGAAATGCAAATGCTAATGGTAACAGCAACGATGATGCCAAAGAAAACCCAAATACAAATGAAAGTGTGTACACAAATGCAAATGGTAATGCACAGGGTGATGCAAAATGAAATGCAAACAGAAACAGTAATGGAAACACAAATGGTAACAGTAACACAAATGCAAGCGCAAACAAAAAGGCAAAGGATAACGCACACGGTGATGTAGATGGGAACGCTAACGTAAACGGTTATGGAAACACAAGTGGAAACGGTAACTGTGACAGTAATGAAAGTGCACTCTTTTTTTTTACCAACAGCTGCATTGAGAAACACAGTGAATACAAAGAATGTATGCATAATAATGGGTCTCGGAGCAGAAAATGAGCACTTAGAATACTAAACTGCTTATATCTCAGGAACCGTACGACGTAGAAAAAAAATTTAAATTTCATATAATTTATGACTTTCCTGGCTAGTTTTGTACTTTACCCCCTAGTGGGGGGGGGCTAAACATTTTTCCAACAAAAAGTCTGCATCTTGAAGCTTTTTCCAAGATACAGGCCCTGAAAGGTGCAGCGGACGCCGCAGTGTTAGTCTATGGTAAAAGGCATCACCTTCAGAGCACTGTAACTTTCCATCAATGCAATATTTTGTCACCAAACTACCAAAAGGCTCATCTGTGGCATGTTAGCTTTCTTCCCTTCAAATTTCAGCCCAAAAGACCAAACCGTTATTTTGCAGCAGGGTGGCAAAGGATTCCTATTATTTTGGGCATAGTGTCGCAGATCACAACACTTTCACAAATGAAATCACGAAAGTGTCATGAGTGTGACACTACTTTGTGACATTACTTTTACAACAATTTCAAAAACATATTTCTGAGGTGTTTAACCCCCCCCCCCAAAAAAAAGACATGGTTAGCATCCTCAGGGTCCGACTAGGTGAACACAAAAAAGAATTGTGTCCCTTGAGGGTCCCAAATTTAAATGCCAAGCATTTCTGTGACCACTAACTGAAAAAAAAAATGGGTGACTCACAACACTACAGGGTCATTTGCAACACTAAAAACTGCATTTGCAACACTGTTGAACTTTTTGTTAACTTTTCCCATTGACAATAATGGGAAACTTGTTTTTTGAATAAGTTTTGAACCGTTTAATATTTTTTCACGAAATCTTAGAAAGCACATTGGGGACCTAGCTGCATGTTTCCTGAATTTTTTGGACCGGCCACGCAAACTGTGCGACCTGTAGGCGTGAGCAAGGAATGCACAAGAAAGTGTAAATGTGCTATGGAATGTCACTTTATAACTCTGCAACCATATATCTGACTGTTACAAAACTTGGCAGATCCAGAGCTCTATAGTACTGCTCTGTGCCTGCTAAATTTGAGGCACATCCATAATACAGTGGCAAAGTTATTAAGATTCAAAATTTCACACTTTAACCTTAAATGGGGTACATAACCCTAACTATAGTGGTATATATATATATATATATATATATATATATATATATATACATTTTTTAGCATTCTTAGTCTTGGGTTTATAATTCTATTGCTGTGCAAATTTTAAAACCAATTTATTTAATTGTACTACATTTGCCTAGCTTAATTAACCTGATCTAATTGGTTTGCATTTTAGAGCTGTTTCAGGAGGCATTGAACTAACAAAGTAACAAAATAATTAAGAGTTGATAAGAAAACACAGCTCTGCCTTTTTTTGTTATAAATTGATTGAAAGCAATGGGTTGCTGATAATAGCAATAATAGCAATCAGGAGATAATTACTTAGCCTTAATCAGTACAAGCTATTTTCACTGTTTTCTTGTGCTAACATTTAATTAATCAATTTAGTTTATTAGCCTCTGGTGCAGGACCACTGTGTCTAAGTACATTTAGTTGCTTGGTTCTCTTTGGTCCTTTGCTCACTACTTGATTTCCTATCATGTTGTGTGAACTGAGTGGTGCTTTTCAGTGTTTTCAGCATCTTGTTCATTCCTACAGCTTCATGGGTTGGTTTTCCAGTAGGCTAAGTGCAAAATGATACAAATTATATGCCTGCCTTGCCTCCTATTGTACTAAGTTAGTAGACTAAAGTGTTATAATACATTTCTGTCTGTGGCAGTCTAGGAGGTGTAGTTTTAAAGGTCTTTATACTCAAAATGAGTACGTATTAATGCTAGCTCTAGTATTTGCTCTCTGCAAGTTGAAAAGTTAGTTTAAATTTTATTAGAATTGCTGCTGTGGTTTTCTTTTTGGCCCTTGTTTTTAGTGTGGCTGAAGTGGACATCAGCTGGTGGATCAAAAGCCTGTTTCCTTTTGTTTATTGGAGTTTAGGAGTGGATCAGTACTAGAGACTGGATTGCATGTCCAAACTCATTTTAATATATGGACTTCACAGCCTGATCAGAGACTCCAACAGAAAATAAGTTGTTCACCATAATTTGGCTGCTCAGTCTGCTGGTGTTTGCCCTTGGCTTTTGAAGCAATCTTCTAGCCATTTCTGACTATTTTGGTAAAATTTTTACTTTTCTTGGGTTGTTTTAACCTTCTGTGGATCTAAGAGGTTCTAGCAACTTCTGGCACCCTAGTTGAGATCTTATTATTAATAGCATTGCAGCCAAGGGAAGAAGCCCCATAATGGATTACTAGAAAAGACTGCCTTTGTGACATTAAGCATTTATGGACACAGCTGAAGGTTAATCCCTGTATAAAATTGTCAGCGAAGGGACATTTATATTCATAGCATATGTTCTGTGATTAAACTTATTTGTGTGAAGGTTAATATTATATATTACTATATTTTGAGTTTTCTGGGGTTTTTTTTTAGAAATTGACTTGTTACTTTATATATAAAAAATGAAAACAAGACAATCTAAAAAATGTTTGTCAAAATCTTTGTCAGATGTTATATTAATAAAATGTATAAAAAAAATCAGATAAAAAAAGAAAGATGTTTACAAAGGGGTTAAAATTGCAAATTTCATTCAACCCATTCAAAATCTGCATCCTATTCAGGACACAAGTGTACTGCCTAAGACTCTAGATATAAATTTTCAGCCCCTCTGCTCCTCATCGCTCAAGCAAGGGAGATTCTTTGTCAGATAAAGAAATGCACCCACTAATGGAAACAATACATAAACTAGAGGGTGCTTTGAATTCTGAGATAGACTTACTAAAAAAAAAACTTCCTGTGAAATACCAGTTGCATAACATGCCCCCTAAAATTAACACACTGGAAAAGAAAAGCGGCAAATGCTAGCAGGTGGTGAGTCACTAAAAAAGTCATTTTAGTGTCTTTTGAGGTTCATCAGAGGGAAGGGGATGCTAGGGCTAATGAAATGGAAAGTGCTTCTATAAAAACAGGACCCCTCCCCCATAATACCTTTCTGGAGGATTTTGAAGAATTTATTATGCCACATTCAAAAAAAATGGAATTTGACCCTCCCTTCAAATGTCCACCAGATATACCCCACCTTTGGGCATCTGATATAGAACAAAGTGTCCCAAACATCTGCCATTCTGACGCTGGAGTTCATATCATGGGCAAAGAATTAATCACTATTAGAAAGAAAATACAGAAAGGAAATAAACTATTGCAGGAACTGGTTAATTTTTTAAGGGACAATTTTGGAGCAGGTGGGACTAGTCAAAGAAAGGTAAATGGTAACAGTATTTATAAAAAGGGGATAAAATCTATATATACAAAGGAAACCAGTGAGGCATCAATTAGAAACAAGACCAATGCTAAGAAATTAAAAAAAAAAACAGAGAAGTAACCAAAAAGTTATAAAAAGATATAACAAATAAAATAAGTAACAAGGAGTTAATGGAACAAGAGCACCTTCTTAAAAACTTAAACCAAATGAAAAAAAATTGACCAAATTAGTTTCCTTCCAGAACCTACATAGTAATGGTTTGGAACAAAACAAAATACATGAAATGACCAGACAGATGAGCAAGACAGCAGGGGAAAAAAAGAAGAATCAAAATGGTCAAGTAGAAATAACATCAGAAGTAGAAATTATCAAGAAAGCAGCCACACAGAGGCTAGAAAATCTCCCCTAAAAATAGAGGAACTCAGGCCTCTGAAGGTGCTGTACATAATCTACATTAAAACATAGAATTTGATGGCAGGTAAGGACCACTTGGCCCACCTAGTCTGCCCATTTCCCTACCTAACGGATAAGCTGCAGATCCTAGTTAACCCACAGCCTACTTCTTCCTACACCCCCACTAGAACTGTCTTATGTCTGTCCCATGCATTCTTGATTTCCCCCACTGTTTTTGACTCTACAACCTCCTCAGGAAGGCTGTTCCATGTATCCACAACCCTCTCTGTGAAGAAATACTTCCTCTCATTACCTCTGAGCCGTCCCCCCTCTATCTTCAAATTGTGCCCCCTTGTTTTTGCATGTCTCTTTTTCTGAAAGAAAAAACCCTCTTAGACTTTGTTGATTCCCTTGAGGTATTTGAAAGTTTCTATCATGTCCCCCCCTTTCCCTCCTTTCCTTGAGGCTATACATCTATAGTTCCTTTAGTCTTTCTTCATATGTCTTCTGATGCAGACCCTGCATCATTTTGGTTGCCCTCTTCTGGACAGCCTCCACCCTGTCTACATCTTTGCGGAGATGGGGTCTCCAGAACTGTACACAGCACTCCAGATGTGGTCTTACCAACTGTCTGTACAGAGGGCCAACAACTTCCTGTTTTCTACTGGTGATGCCTCTCCCTATGCATCCCAGTATCCCCCCAGCCCTCCTTACTGCCTTCTCACATTGCTGGCCCACCTTTAGGTCATCTGATATGACTACCCCCAGGTCCCTTTCCATTTTTGTTGTTGTCAGTATCTCACCCCCCATTGTGTACTCTTCCCCTGGGTTTTTGTTTCCCAGATGCATTACTTTGCACTTCTTAGCATTGAATCTAAGCTGCCATACATTTGACCATTCCTCCAACCTTGCCAAGTCCCTTTTCATCCTTTCCACCCCACCTTGTGTATCAACCATGTTGCAGATCTTTGTGTCGACTGCAAAGAGACATACTTTCCCTTCCAGTCCCTCTGCAATGTCACTTATAAAGACATTAAAAAGGACTGGCCCCAGTACTGAACCCTGCAGTACCCCACTAGTAACTCTCCTTTCTTCACTGTGGACTCCATTTACTATTACCCAATGTGTCCTGTTATCCAACCAGTGTTTTACCCAAGCTACCACCCTAGGACCCACTCCCAAGCTGGCTAATTTGTTTATTAATCTTTTGTGCGGGACTGTGTCAAATGCCTTGCTAAAGTCTACGTAGGCCATGCCCATAGCCCCTCTATGGTTTACTGCTTTGGTCACCCAGTCAAAGAAATCAATTAGATTTGTCCAACATGACCTTCCCACTGTGAATCCATGCTGCCTTGGGTTCTGTGCCCCACTGGCTTCTAGGTACTCAACAATTCTTTCCTTCAGAAGTGATTGCATCATTTTCCCTACCACTGAGGTCAAACTGACAGGTCTGTAGTTTCCTGCCTCTGTCTTGCTCCCACTTTTGTGAAGGGAAATCACATTCACCCTTCTCCAGTCCTCAGGTACCACCCCATCCTTCCATGATTTATTAAAAAGGGTAGTCAGTGGTGTTACTAGTTCTTCCCTTAGTTCTTTTAAAATCCTGGGGTGAATCCCATCAGGTCCCATTGCTTTATCCACCTTCAGTTTTAAGAGTTCTTTCAGAACCCTTTCTCCTGTGAAAGGACTAATATCCACCCCTCTATCCAGAGTGCTTCTATTGACTGGATTAGGTATTTCCCCCTGCTTTTCCATTGTGAATACTGAGCAGAAGTATTCATTCAGTATCCCTGCTTTTTCACTGTCACTTTCTGCCCAACCACCTTCCTCTTTGTTCAGCCTCAGTAGTCCTGCCTTAGTCTTTCTTTGCTCTCTAATGTACCTATAAAAGGTTTTATCCCCCTTCTTAACCAAATTGGCTATCTTTTCCTTGGTTTGGGCCTTTGCTATGCTGACTGCCTTACCCGCTTTCTTCTGGTTTAACTGGTACAGTTCTCTGTCCTGCTCCTTCTGTGTTTCCTTATACTTTCTGAATGCTATCTTTTTTTCCCTTGCCTTCCTTGCCACTTATTTAGAGAACCATAGTGTTTTTTTCTTTTGTTTTGATTTGTTTATTTGCTTCACACAAAGACTTGTTGCCTCTGTGATGGCGGTTTTGATGTTTCCCCATTGTTGCTCCACCCCACCTTCTTGCCTGTTTGCTAGTGCTTTTCTGAGGCACTCTCCCATTTTGACAAAATCAGCCCTCCTGAAGTCCAGTACCTTCACTTTTGTGTGGCTTGACTCTACAGCTAAGTTTATCATGAACTACACTGTTTGGTGGTCACTTGTTCCCAGATGGCTACCCACTTCAAGATCAGAGATCCTCTCTCCATCCCCATTTGAGAGTACCAGGTCTAAGATTGCTCTCTCCCGAGTGGTTTCCAAAACTAGCTGTCTGAGGCATGCCCTGTAGGGCATCAAGAATGGCCCTGTTCTTGGATGTGGCTGCAGCAAAGGTGCTCCAGTCAACATCTGGCATATTCGGGTCCCCCATCAGCAATATCTCCCCTTTCTCTGCTATCCCAAGGATGCCTTCTATCATTTCCTTGTCCATTTCCTCCCCCTGAGACGCGGCTCTGTATGCAACCCCGTGCAGATTGTGGAGCCATTTCCAGTCTCCAGGGTGACCCACAGTGCCTCCTCTCCTCCCTGTTTACCCTTTAGTTCTGTTGCTTTTATCCCTTCCCTTACATAGACAGCTACTCCTCCTCCTCTTCTTCCCTCCCTGTCCCTCCTGTAGATTGTGTACCCTGGTATGTTGACATCCCAGTCATGGTTCTCTGTGTACCATGTTTTTGTGACTGCCACAATATCTAGGCATCCCTCTTCCATCAAGGTCACCATTTCAGGGAGCTTTTTACCTAGACTATGGGCATTGGTACTCATTACCCTCCATTTTTTTATGGCTTTATTTCTTTTTGCACCATCCCTGTCCCTGCTACCTTTGTCTTTTTCTCCATTTACCCCTGCCTTTCTCCCTATCGACTGCTCTATTTCAGTATTTACCTCACTAATTACCCTGATTTTTTGGGGGATGCTAGGATTTCCCTTCTCCTCTTCAGTGCCTCCCCCCTTGGCTAGTTTAAATGCTTGCCACTGAAGCATTTAAACCTATCACCTAAGATCCTGGTTCCTCTCCCAGGATAGATGCAGACCAGCATGCCTGCATAGGCCTGCATCCCTCCAGGTAGAGCCCCAGTCCCCAATGAAGCCAAATCCCTGAACTCTGCAGCAGCTTTTCAACCAGTCATTGAATTCCATGTTGCAGAGTGCCCTGGCCTCATCCATGCCATAGACAGGTAGCACTTCTGAGAAAGTTACCGTGTGTGCTACTTGTCTAAGGCCCCTCCCCAACTCCACAAACTCCTGTTGCACTGCTCTGATCCCATTCTCAGCCAGGACATTCATCCCTAGGTGGATAATGACATCCAGCTCCCTCCCCCTTGCAGCTGCTCCCACAATCCTAAGGATTCATTTCCTGTCCCTCCAAGCCTTGGTGCCGGGCAGGCACCATACCTCCCTATCCCCTCCCTTCCCCAGTTCCACCCCCTAACAATTGAGTCCCTCACCAGGAGTTGTTTTCTTCCCCTGTGGGGTCCTGAGCCACCCTTCTGTGGGTCTCCATTGTGGAGGTTCCCAGCATCCTCCTTGGTCTCCACTGCAGGTGCCTCCATAGATGAACCATGCTTCACCAGAGTGGTGAATGAATTGTGGAGAGGCACAGCTGGAGTGATGTGCCTCTGTTCCACCACCCTCACCCTCCCTGAGCCCACTGTGGTCCAACCACTCCTCTTTCTTGGCAACCTCTGAGGTAGTGGCAGTGGCCTGGGTGGTCCCTGGGTGGGGGAGCAAGTTTCCCGAATCCTTGCCAGGTCAGCATGGAGATGAACAACCTCCTCCCTCAGACCAGAGAGGTGCCTGCAAATGGGGCAACAGCACGGTTCCAGAATGTCTCCCGGAGACTGCTGCTCCACAGTCAGTGCATTGCACTACTCCCCACATGTCTGTGTCCCTTCCAGTTACAGATGCTTTTTTGTTTTTTGTTCTTGTTTTAGTGTGTGCAAGCTTGTGAGTGTCTCTACCCCCTATTCAGTGTGCTGTGTCTTTAAGGATATGAACAGATGTATGTTGTTAGCAGTTTTGAGGAAGTGATGTCAGAGCCCCTGCTATAATTAAAGTTATGCGCTTGGGGCAGATGGGGTGAGGGGAAGCTAAAAGGAAAGAGCTCAGGTGAAGCTAGGTGCCTTGGCCAGCAAACCTAGCCTTCCACCTCCAAGATATCAACTAACCTGACCTTTTAACCCTTCTTTCTGTTGGAAGTTGCTGGCAGTTTGCCAGTTCCACCCCCCAGATACACACCTAATCCCCCTGGAAGAGCTGTGGGAGGAAAGCAATTAGCTCCTTCAATGTGGGAAGGAGACTGCAACATTCTAAAAAAAATTTGCCTACAGAATGGAGATCCCCAACAGTTTTCTTCTAAGGCATCCCTAAAACAAGGAGAGATCGATGTTATTGTTCAGTCAATGACCATTACAATTAAAATTACAAACAACTTGTACAATATTTAAAACAAACATACAGTCCAAAACAGGTAACATACAGTATCATTTTTACAATATAATACAAATAAGAAATAAATAAGTAAATAAATACGATTGTGCAAAATCTGCAATTAACTTATTGTTAAAGCTGTATCTCCTTACGGGTACCCTAAGTATGTAAATTATGTAAACTGCCTGAATTTGTTTTATGCCTAGTATAGATTCTAGAGATTGCCTCTACTTAAAAGGCAACATTTTTGATGATTAAGTCATCATTAGTGGAACATAATATGTTTAAGATCAAATTATCATCATTTGATTGTATAGTATTCAGACCTGGTTGAAGCCATTTGACTCTATGTTTACAGTATCAATTACAATTTAATATTACAAGCTTTAAATCTTCTAATTCTAGTTCTTTTCAGGTACAGTGACATGACTGTAGATCAGATGATTTTTTATATCTGGCACTCAGCACTCTGCTTGAAAATAATTCCATGCAATATTTGGTAAATAACATTCTTTGCTTTTTTATCTGACAAGATATCTAGATAGTATTTGTATTGATGTACCACATCATTCTGAACCAGCCAAGGAGAAATATGCAACTTTTTAATACAACTTAGATCATAAGTTTTAGCTTTCTCAGAAATTTTTTGTGTGACATATTTTTGATATTTTAAACTTATTCTAATGCCTTTATGGGCATGATTTGTCAAGAATTCAAGATCATTAGCTTTAAGAATCTGGAAAACTTTCTTTAACCAATCTGACTGTAATAATTGTCGATGTAACCACTGGTATTTTCCCATTAGACACATATAGGGGATATGTTTTTCATCAAAATGTAACACTTTGATCCTATAATTGACTTTTTTTGTGCATGCAAGCACCGTGACACTCGTAATGCCCAATTCTGCCCTAATCATGGATGCTGGTACTCAATATCCCAGACCCATGCTAGTTTTTAAGAGTTTCATAAGTGGAATTTCCAGAAGGCCAAATTTTTTAGAATCCCAAATCTCAGTATTTTAAAGAAGCTGTGAATTGTATTTGGCCTTAGCTGCCAGTAACAAGGGCTTTATTGTATTACCCCTATATTTTTTATTAAACAGGTTTAAAGAGCTGGCTGATTGTTTAAGCTTAACTCTGAGCTGGTCAACATGGTTGTTCCAGTTTCCATTTGACGAGAATCTAAGACCAAAATAATTATACCGTTTAACTGTTTTTAATTTCTTTCTACACATTTGCCAAGTTTTTTAAATGTTATTTGATCCCAGAACCATTACTTGACTTTTGGCCTCATTTATTCTTAGTTCATATTTAGTAACAAAATTATTCAAAATGTCCAATTTCTTATGCAGACCTGACTGGGTAAGTGACAGTATGACTAAATTGTCTGCATATGCTAATGTAGCACAGTCTTTTGTCAGAATTTTTGGAGAATCTGTGCACAAATTTTCAAGTAAAATTAATAATTTGTTTATATAAAGACAAAATAGCATCGGGGATAGAACACAGCCCTGTCTTACTCCTTTGTTAGTAGGAAATCTAGAAGAGATCTGACCAGAGCTTAGCCTGATTTGTGCCCAGGTACCTGTGTACAATTATTTGATAATGTTAATTAAATGTGGTGAAAATCCCCAGTCAGACAATTCCTGCCACATGATTTGTCATGATATCATATCAAATGCTGAACTAAAGTCTATGAATGCTAGGTAAATTTTCTGTTTTCTGAGTTTAACATATTTCTCGAAAAGATGGCATAGTATGAAACAATTGTCGGTAGTACTGTAGCCTCCCCGGAATCCTGCTTGAAGTTCTGAGAGCCCTCCCAGAAGGGTCATCTGATCTTTCACCCTTTCTAGTATAATTTTTGAGAATATCTTACCCATAATATCCAATAGGGAGATTGGTCTGTACATGGCTGGATTGTTCTTGTCCCCTTTCTTGTAAATTGATATAATGGTGGTACCCTTCCGGGAAACTGGGAATTTTAAGTTTGTATAGCAAAATTTTAAATAGTTGGTAAGTATAAATGCCCACAAGGAGGGAATAATCAAGTAAACTTCCACAGGAATATTGTCAGGGCCTGGGGCTTTATTTGATTTTAAGTTAGAAATTGCAAAATATGTTTCGGTATTTGTTATAAGGTTAAATGCAGACATTGCATCAGTGGAGCTGGTACTGTTTTCACTAATGTTAATATTGTAAAATGCCTCTTTTATAGTAGTCCAACCAGCTGTCCATTGTAATAAAGGAATCGATTTGATATTTTAAATTATTTGTCGAACTGGCTACTAGAAGCCAGCAGGACTGTTGATCCTTGTTGATGGGATCTTGAGGGAGATGCAGCAACAAGGACAAAGGCTAGAACATCACTGGTGAAAATCTGCCCTTGATGCCTACCACCTTAGATTAATGGACCATTATCAAGCCTGTCAATCCACAAACACCCGTAAGAAGGCAGAGTTCCTGTCCAGGGAGATTGTGGTAGCACAGAACTGACCAGCTCAGCCTGTCTCCAGGTTCAGAAAGCGTTTTCGCAAATAGAGTGTGATGACCTTGCTCGTTTCTTTGCTGATAAGGTGGCTGACATCAGGGCAGGGCTCCAACCAGCGCATTCTCTGGGTGTTGCTTGTGATCAGCATGAGGTCACTGTCCCTCAGTTTTCCTGGAGTACCTTCAGCCACCCTGATTTCATGGATGTCATGTGGATCATCCAGGATGTACGCCCTACATGCTGTAGTTTGGACCCTGGACCAACTTCCCTGATAGTGGGTTATCTTGATGTTATCAGTCCAGTCCTAGCTTGGATAGTTTGGTGCTCCTTGGAATCTGGGGAGTTTCCAAACTCTCTGAAAGAGGCGCTAGTGATACCACTCTTGAAGAAAGCTACTTTGGACCCAAACTGCCACGCCAACTACAGGCCAATCTCAAACCTCCCTTTTTTAGGGAAGGTGATTGAGAAAGTAGTGGTGGTGCAACTGGAGGACCATTTAACCATCCATGACATCAATGAACCCCTCCAGTCTGGTTTTCGGAAGAGACATAGTACCAAGACAGTGCTGGTTTGGGTGCTCAATAATCTCCTGATGGTGAGGGATCAGAAGAACTGTTTCATCTTGGTTCTTCTGGATCTATCATCTGCATTTGCACCGTGAACCATGGGCTGTTACTTAGCCATCTGAGGTACATCTGTAGAGTAACTGGATCTGTCCACAGGTGATTTACATCATTCCTCATGGGAAGAATGCAGAGAGTGGTATCTGAAGTGTTTTCTTCAGATCCAATGTCTGTCTTGTGGGGTTCCTCAAGGTTCAGTTTTGTCGCCCATGTTGTTTGTGGTGTACATGCTGCCCCTCAGAGACATTGTAAGGAGGTATGGGCTGAGGTTTCATTGTTATGCAGATGATACCCAGCTCTACCTTTCTTTTGCACCCGACCAGGGTAGTGTTCTCTCAGTCTTTAATAACTGTCTCAAAGAAATCCAGGAGTAGATGGATATGAGCTGGCTGAAATTGAACTCTGGTAAGACTGAGGTGATGGTTGTGGAACCTGGTCGCTGGACAGGAGGTTTGGGTAGTGGGTCGCCCTCTGGACTTGTTCTCGGGAGAGTCCCGCTCCCGACTTCTGACCAGGTGCGAAACCTGGGGATGATTTTTGTTGAAGGACTGACCCTACAATCGCAGGTGACGGCTGTCGTCAGATCTTCCTTTTACTATCTAAGGAATATCTCCAGGATTAAGCACTGGTTCCGTCCAGCGACCTTCTTGTTTTGGTTCACGCCTTTGTGTCCTCTCACTTAGATTACTGCAATTCCCTATACCTAGGGCTTCCAGGGATGGAAATACGCCGCCTGCAGCTTGTGCAGAAAGCAGCAGCCCGGTTATTGATGGGAGTTTCTCGCTCTTGTCATATTACACCAGTGCTGCGTGAACTGCACTGGCTGCCAGTTCAGTGGCAGATCACCTTTAAAGTTGGCTTGCTGACTTTTAAGACCCTACATGGACTGGGCCCGGACTACCTAAAAGAGCTGCTGGTCCCCTACTGCCCTGGGCGATCACTTCGCTCGGCCAGCGAGGGGTTGCTAGAGACTCCTGAGGTGTGTTTGAAATTTTCAGGAGCCAGATCTTTTATGTTCACAGCTCCCACATTATGAAATTCTCTACCTCATCGGTTATGGGAGTACATGACTGTGGAAGGTTTTAAATCAGTCTTAAAGACCTATTTATGGCACCAGGCCTATGGAAGTGATTAGTTGACTGTAACAGTATATTGTTGTTGGTTTGGTTTAAATTGTTTTATTTTAATCTGATTGATTCTATTTTGTATGGTGCCTTGATTTTTGAAAGGCGCCTTAAAAATTAAAATATTATTATTATTATTATTATTTATAACTGAAAGCATTTTGTCCCATTATTTACTATAATACTCTTTTTGTTTATTCACTAAAAACATCGTGGGCAGGATTCACAAAAGGTATGTGCCCAGTGCATCCGAGATGCACCGGCGCATCCCCGGAATGCGCCCGAGGGTAATTCAGGCAGGACAACCATGCGCCAGTGCATCCCCGATGCGCTGGCGCAACCCTGATGTGCCACAAACCACCTGTAATGCTATGTGGCGCATCTGTAGGGGCCATGAGTGGGTGTGTGCCCATGAATACTGGGTGCAGCCCCATTCACAGTCCAATTCTGTGGTGCAACTCTGGGGCAAGTCCTGGGTTGCACCACAGAAAGATAAGTACAAAAAAAGTGGCTTAAGTCAGGGTACATGGGGGGGCTGTCTGCACGTCTGCCACAGGTGGTGGCTGTACCAGGTGCTTGGGGCTGGGGAGGGGGGTGTTGCCTGCAGTCTAGCACCACCATGAGCGGCATCGTATGGGTGCTCGGGGGGCATCTGAACCTCTACTGCCACCATGAGCGGCTTCGTACAGGGATTGAGGAGGTCATCTCAACCTCTACCACCACTATGAGAAGCTTTGTATGGGGATGGGGGTCATCACCACTACTACTGCTGCTGTGAGTGGCTCTGTACGGGGTTTAGGGGGGTTGTCACTACTACTACTGCCACCGGGAGTGGCTTTGTATGGGGATTGGGGGGTGTACAGTGCTACTACTGCCACCGTGTGTGGTGCTCTACACGGGCATGTGGCAGTGCATCTCCCCTCCACCGGGGCAGCTGAGTCGTCCTGGGCACATCTCCTTTGTGAATCCTGCCCCATGTATTTTTCCATTTTCTTATTGAGAAATGTGTTATTTATTTTTAAATCTGAATTCTTTATAGATTTCACTACCTGGTTTAAATGTTTCTTTGTTCCTCTGCAATCCTGATCAAACCACGTTTTGGAGTAAATCCTTTGTACTTGTTGTGGAACTGCACTTTTCTGCATATAAGTAGTTATTATATCATGCAAGGAACCATTAGTATAGTTGTTTTTTAAAACTTGTAACAGTGATATCACTAGTGCTGTTGTTTTTCCCCACAGGAACTTTGCCATTGAATCTTATTTTTATTCCTAAATTCCAGACTAGGCTCAGTGTAACAAGTTGAGTTTTTACCCTCTTGAATTTTGGGTTTTATAGAAAATGATCACTGTCCATCCTTTTGATTACTGCACCTGTTAGAGCAGTTTTATGTTGCTTTTTCCCAGTTTCTAGCCCAATAGCAGAGGTATTCAATCAATCAGTCAAACAAAATCTTTATTTTGCCATGTGGAACATCATTTAAACAAGCTCATTTACAAGATGGACCTGGGGCAAAACAATTGACAACGGGGTTAAGACATAACAGGTTGAATGAACGTACATAACAATTACATGGTAGTAATAATAACAACATATAACCATCACATATAACAAGATACTTCTGCCAGAACATAGCAATAGGTTCAACAAGAGGTAGTGCCATTTAACTACAATTGCATAAATACAGATATATGGATGTATATGTATGTAAGGTAATGAGCTAAAGTTTATACAGTAAACATCATTGGAGGAGTCATAGTGAGCAGGAGTGGCAGTTCCTCTAGCATCAAAGTGTGAAGAAGATTGAGATGTAAGAGTCCTTTGGTAAGTACTGTAGGCATGGCCTGGCAAGTGGGGAAGGGAGGGGGTATAGGGAGTGGGGAGGGAAGGTCAGATGAGCTAGGAGAGGGTTGGACATGATGGCCTAGGGAGGAAGGATTGTTTTAAGGGAGAAACATGGCAGATGCCACAGGCAATGGTTGGGATTTATGCCCAATATTTGAAGCAAAGACAGATTGTGATGTTGGGACCTTGATTTGGACAATGACAGAAGAGAGGACTCAAATGAAGCCACAGACAATGGTTGAGGTTTAAGTCCAGAATTTAAAGCAGTAACAAATCATGATGTTAAGACCTTGACTTGAAGCAATGACAGACCTCAGAGAAGGTCCTCAGGAACAAGGATTTGAAGAGGGAGAACATGACAGGGGAAGAGAGCCTTAAGGTTTTCTGGATCTTATTCCAGAGCATACGAAGAGTGAAGCTTATTGAGACTGTACCAAAGTGCATTTTAACTTTAGGGATAGCCAGAGATAAGATAGTAAGACTTCTGAGAGAATAGGCACTAGGGATGCAGGGAGTTATGCAGCTTGTGAGGTATGGAGGTAATTTATGAGTGATTGCTTTATATGTCCATAGAATACCATTCATTTGCCTCCTAAAGCTAAGGGAGCTCCAGCCTATGGAAGAAGAGAGGATGCAGTGGTGCGTGTCATAAGGGGCATCCAAAATGAATCTAAGGGCTTTGTGATATAGGGTATCAAGCTTGGAGAGAGCTGTGCTAGTACTATGGCCATATAGAAAGTCCGCATAGTCTAGGAGAGGCAAGATGGTAGCTTGGACTAGGAGTTTTCTAGCCCCCTGGGTTAGTGAGTGCTTGATCCTGAAGAAAATACAGAGCATTTGATGCAGTTTCTTAGTGAGTTCTTCAATGTGATCAATGAAGGACAATTTGTAGTCAATCCAGACCCCCAGGTACTTGAATTGTTCCATGAACTCCAGGGCTTCTCCCAAAAGGGTGCTTATGTGAGGAAACATATCTGTTTGCTTTTTTTTGAGATGAGGGGCCAGTGGAGAGAAAATCAAGGCCTTAGTTTTTTGGCATTGAGCAGGAGTTTCAAATTGAGTATATTTTTTTGGAGGATGTCAAAATCATTTTGGAGGTCCAAAATGGCTTGATCCGGAGTTGATCTGTCAATGTATAGTACTGTATCATCAGTGAAGAGATGGATACTAGATGACTTTAGGCCAGTGTCAATCTGATTAATATTAATGGCAAAGAGAAGTGGACCAAGTATGGATCCTTGGGGAACACCTCTAAGGAGTATTTTCTTTGGTGGTAGGTCTCCTTTAGCCTTGATCTGCTGCTCTCTGTCCACAAGATAGTTTTTGAACCAACTTAGGGCCAGATTGTCCACCCCAACTTTATTCAGGGTCACCAAGAGCAAATCGTGGTCCACCGTGCCGAAAGCCTTGCTAAGGTCCAGAGACAAGGTGCATATGTATTGTTATCAAGTGCAGACTGCCAGTCATTAATAACCTTAGCAAGGGCAGTGAAGGTACTATGCATGGGATAGAAACTGGATTGAATCAGGGTTAGTTGATTAAAATTTTCCAGATGAGATCTGAGCTGTTCATTTACTACCTTCTCCAATAGCTTTGACGAGGTCAGGAGTGAGGAGATTGGGCAGTAATTATTTAGGTTGCAGGGTCCCCTGATTTGAATAGAGGGATGACATGGGCCATCTTCCAGACCTTGGGGAGGGAGCCCTGATTGGGAGACAAATTGAAAAGGTGGGTAATAGGGGGAGCCAAAATATAGTAGGCTAACTTTAGGAAGAAAGGCTCAATCATATCCGCACCCTCACTTTTCTTAGTATCAAGTTGAAGAAGAAGATCCTCAACCTGTTTGATGGAGACTGGACAGAAGGAGAAAGAGTGGTAAGGGTCAATAGATTCTGGATCATGGCAATCAGATGACTGACTAAGGAACTATGCCCTGATGGCATTTGCTGGGAGGTATTCATATTTTTAAGACTATTAGTGGTCACTTGTAGATCATTTGCAATATTTTTTTAAGTCTGTTTGCCAAATAGATTTTTTAATAGATTCAAAAAAAAAAAATACTCAGGAGAGAAATCTAATGACTGTGAGTCCGAGTCCTCATATGAACTAGACTCAATGGTGTAATGTGTTAATGAAACATCCAGTGGCATGTTTCCTATTGGAGTTGGTTCCACCAGTTTCTCTGGAGAAATTTGTGTATCTAGTATACAAAGATTAGGAGAAGCTGCCAGTCTGGGTTGCTTTATTGTGCTAACTTGTATAATAGGAGGGTCATCTATTGATCCCTCCTGTGCCTTTAAGACACTCATGTTACTCATGTTAACTGTATTTAACTTAATCACAGGTAGACAGGTACTACATAATTTTCTTTACCCAACTGTGCTTCTACTACCATATTTATTTAAATTTCTGAGTTTAATTCTGAACAGGTTGCTTCATCCAGAGCAAACTCTGTATCTGGATTCTTTTTTTTAAGGAAATGGTCAATAATTTTGGTCTGCTTACCACCTTTATTATTTATTTCTTTTGTGGACCTTGTGTTACTTGTATTCCTTACTTTTGTTTGTTTTGTTTGCTTTGAGTTCCTGCCTTTTCTCTCTTTGATGGGTGCCTTAACCTCTTTTTTCTTTTTGACTTCTCTTATGTTTTTTTGCTCTGTTTGCTTTTCTACGTTAGGTGTAGAACGAGGCTCAATACCTTCACATAGAACTACTTGTTCTTCCTCATTTTGTTCATAATTAAATTGTTTCAGAGAGCAGTTAATAGGAGTCAGTAAGTTGATATCTGCTTCCAATAATTGTTTCCTAGTCTGAACCATGTTGAATAAATAGCAGAGTGCTGTTTTAGTTAAAGAAAATAGGTCCAAACACTGATGCTAAGCACTTCTTGATGAATGTAGCAAGAACACTTGCGTTTGGTACTGGTGAGTTGAGTAGACCCTTTTTCAAAAGTCACTTCTGATATGCAATGATTTTAATTATTAACTGATTTTAAGTAAGAATCTGGCACCTGCAACCATTAATCCTCTGAGTTTCAATTAATTCAAGGCAGTAATTTCCTGCAGTCTGCACACAATCTATTGCACTTACTGGTCAAAAAGGGCCAGACAGAAATGTTAAGATGAGCTAGATAAAACAAATCTGGAATGTTAAAATAGTTCACATAAACACTGTAAAATCCTGCCCTTAATTAATCAGAGTCAGGAGCAGTTTGAGATACTGTATATAACACTTAATAACACTATATAACACTTAATCAGAATTCAGAAGAAGCCTTTTTATAGATCCTAAAGACTCTTTTTTATTGAAACAGTCTTTACCCTCTTTCTTTTTCTCTTTCCACATTCCACACTGGGCTCAAGAAGTGTAGTATGCCAGAGTACCTTCAATGAAGCAGAACCCTCATCTTGTGTATACAGTCACAGCGAAAGTCATGGCCAGTTATTTCCTGAAATTTCTGTGATATTTCTAGAGAAATCTCCTGCTTTCTTCATTTACACAGAATGGGCAGCAGGGAGAACTCTTTAGAAATTTCACAAAATATCTGGAAATATCTGGCCATGCCTGTGGCTACTACTGTAGTAGAAAAATGTCCACAGCATCCACAACATAAATGGGGAATTGCTCCAGCAGTAGCTTTAGCGATTTTAGCTTCTTTGGCTTGGGGACAGTCTCTAGTAGAAGGGAGGTACTTGGAGAACACATTAGGATGGAGAAGAAATAAGTCCTATAATAGAATATATTAATAGGCAAAAATATAAAAAATATATAAAAAGAGCAGCATATACTCTTGTCTAAAACATCTTGTCTCATCTAAAACCAGGCTATATATGCCTATGATTAGAACTACTGCAGTAAATTATCCCACTAATTACTACTTCTAAAAGTCCCCCAATGTTACTCATTTAACTTACTTTTCCTCTGGCTGTAGAAGTAATCCATTGCATACAAGAAGGGACAGTACGGTCTCCCTTCTACCCTCATATTCAATGTCTACTGCGGCTCGATTATGGCCTGCCTTATTAGCATTTGGCTTTTAGCACTATTTAACAGAGCTGGCAACAAAAATTACTTTTTCTATATTAGTTGCTCAGTTCATGCTAACAGTATATCAATATTGAGGCCACTAGAGAAGAACTGACCTTTAACTGTGGCCAAAAACAACACACTAACAAATTTTAAGGCATTCACTCTCTTGTGCTCTTACAACTGATGCCCCTGAAGCATAACAAGAATGCACTGGCCTGTTCTTAAGTCTCTATAAAATAGCTTCTTAAAATACACTCCATAGTGTCCTGGCACATGCGCTTCTGAACAGTCAAACCACGTGACCCAGGACAATCACTGCACTTCTCCCAATTGCCAACCAGGAAGTAAGCAGAGAAATTTATTTTTAAATATATGACATATAAATATATTAAAAAAAATAGCAAGCGAGAGCAAATAATCAATTCTAATATCCGCAGACAATATTCTGTACATGAAATATAAACATATAAAAAAATAGAGCAAGCAAGAACAAATAATCAATTCCAATATCCGCAGACAATATTCTGTATACTCTCAGTCATTAAATTTGGGAATTATCCAATGATAAATTAGAATAAAATAGGTAAGACAATGAGTACAATTTATGCATTAAATATAAATTGTGGCAATAAAAAGTCTCATCCCTTTTATACTCTGTGCTGTGGGAGGATATTTGCTGAATTGGTGGAGAATCTGATGCTTTTCTAACTGTCTTGAGCAGCCTTCTCACTCACTTCCACAATCCTGCTCCATGATGGGGCAACCCCCGAGCCACCAGTGTGCCTTCATCCTGCAGTGGGTCAAGAAAAAAGACACTAAAATCTGCACCACAGAGGCTCACTCAAAGTTTGACTGACAAGAAGACAAACTTCTTACAAGGCATAGATGGCATACTTTTTCAAAATCTTTGTTCAGGCAATGTCTCCCTACTTCTCTACCCTACTCCACAGGGTCAGAGAATACAAAGCACAGAGTCCATCTCTTACACTCCCACTCTCCATTTCAATCAGTGTCTGCGCATGTGTCCCATCCCCCCAAAACAAGGTTTGAATCAAGAGATACTCTGAAATTAGCAGTCTATAACATCTGTAAAGAAATATTGGGGCAGTAATTTGCCTGGTCAGATGTCTGCTCAATGTATAGATATAGAGCTGAACCCAAAAGAGGGTGGGTCCATTTGGTAACTAAAACTGCTGAACAAAGAGCTGCTATCTTGAGAAATAAAAAAGCCTTCCAGAAAATTGGCCTGAAAGCAGAAGTGTCCATTTTGTCTCAAACTAATCATATGGGTTCAACAAAGGAGAATCCAGCCCACTGTAAAAAAGAAGTAAAACAAACTGAAAAACAGACAAGGACTGCTAAATACATGGCCCCAGCTGAATCAATTCATGTTTTACAGGCTAGTCCTGATGAAAGCCAAGGAACCTATATTAGAGGGAGGAAAAACATGGTCCCAGAATAAAGATTAATATAGTCCTGAGTGAATCTTCCATGGAGAAATCAATAAAGGCAGCTTCTAAACATATTAATAAAACTAAAGGGTCTCAGATGCATACTGCCTCTGGTGAGCTAAGCATCAATTTTTATTCAGATTCAGACTGACAGGTTAAGCAACAGTCTAAAACCACTAATATAAATATCCTCAGCTGGAATATTTATGGGACTCTTACTAAGCTTACTTATGTACATTGCATACAATTTTTGAAACAATTTCCATTTATTCTTTTGCAAGAAACTTGGTTTCTGGATAAAAATTGATGTGTTTTAGAAGGCTACCAAGCCTGGAATACAAATGCTGTAAAAATGTCTAGATATGGACGACCTTCAGGTGGCTTATGCATGCTGATAGATATATTGTTAAACGCATCAGTACAAGTTATATGGGATGGCTTTTGTCAATCTATTCTCTGCTTGAAACTTAGTGTTGAATGTCAGCTCAATTGTATACTAATACATTTTTATCTAAACCATGGTAATTGTGATTGAGCCATTCACAACTCTCTTGCTATGCTTGAAAAATTGTTAACTTTAAATAAAACTAATTACAGGAATATTCCAATAATCATGGGAGGTGACTTTAATTTTAAGTGTTGGTGAAGCCAAGGAAGACTCATCCCCATACTGGACTTTAGATGATGTGATGGATATCCCAATCAGGGAGTCCAATGATAAAAAAAAAAAAAATAAAGTGAGAAATCTACCACTTAATATTCTTAAAGATTATCATCTGAGAACTGTGAATGGCCAAACGTTAGGTGATAGCAATGGCAAATGTACATTTCCCACTGGAAGAGGAGGAAGTGTCATTGATTTATTTATAATTAATATATTTTTGTTTTCTAAGATTGAAAAAATGAAGGTACGCCATATTTGGGAGAGTGATCATTTCCCGTTAGTTTTGACTCTAAAAAGTATAATTTATAGACCTCAAGAAAATGTGGCTGGTAGAATTGAGGCTGATAAACACATGATAATTAAGAACAGCAAAAGGATCAAGTGAACTCTGTTTCTTGAAGAAATGGCATTAAACAAAATTTATAATGCCACACCATATAAATTAAGTTTGGTACAACACTTAGAAAATACAGTCCAACAATGCAGGGCCTTTAACAATACTATTAAGAATAATTCTTTAGTAAATAGTGTCCCATGGGTAGAAAAAATAATTATAAGTAATTTAGGGGTGAGAGACAGGCAAATGAAAAAACAGGATGAGAAGGAGTTATTTGGTAAAATGGGGAATGTAAAGTAATTTATAAAGCTATGCACAAATAAGGGACAATACTGTGTCACTCATTGTCTGTATCTGATAGAACTGCTTTTTTTAATCTAAAAAATGAATATTGACTATTGTTAGACAAAAAGAAATCAAAATATAAAGCTTTCTTGTGGGACTTCCTACAGGCTGCTGTTCTAGAGAAGGATGATATAACATTCTGGAACATGATAGCATCAGGAGATAAAAATATCAAATCTAATATAGAAGCCATGATAACTTCCTCTGAATGACTAGTGCATTTTAACAAAATCTACAAGGTAAAAAAGGAGGTCCCTACTGCAGAAATTCTGGACATTGGCCAGGATGGAACAGAGGCATGGATGATGTTTACTATCTCAGAAGTTATTGCAGCAATTATTATCACCCAATTAAGAAATAAGACTGCTTGGGTAGATACTACCACACCAGCAGAAATTTATGAAATAGACACTCGATGGTAGGCGGAATTATTAGTTCCTTTTTTTAATTACTTATGTAAAATAGAACAGTTCCTGGCAGCTTGGCTTACTGACATTATAGTTATGCTACACAAAAAAGGTCAAAAGAATGATCCTGCCAATTACAGACCAGTTTCACTTTTGTGTATTGATCTAAAGCTTTTTTCCCCCTAATTATTGTTGTCCAAGGTAGAGTTATGACTTGGAGAAATATATTTTATCTATGTTCCAAGCTGGTTTCAGAAGGGGATGCTGACCATTGACCATATTTTTAAGTTGCATTTTATGCTACAGAAATACATAAAATATAAAAGTCAAAATATCTATGCAACATTTATAGACATTAGAGCAGCTTTCCATAGTGTAAATAGAGGGACTTTATGGTCAATTATGGGGCCAAATGGATTGATCCAAAATTACTGTCGATAATAAAAAAAATTACACTGCAATACAAAATATCAAATTAGATAGCATAGGGATGGAGCTTTGACCCCTCCCACAAAAGTAGATACAGGAGTAAAACAAGGATGTATTCTTGCCCTTACACTGAGTAACATTTATATGGAAATTTGGGTGGAGGATTTGGCATCTTGTGATATGTCCCCCCCCCCCACAGATTAGTAAAATACCAATTAAGATACTTTTATATGCAGATGATGCAGTTCTCCTGGCACAATGACCAGGGGGACTTCAGCGGGGATTGGATTCTGTCCATTCCTCCCTCCAGAAATTAGACCTAGAGATAAATCTTTCAAAAACTAAAATTATCATTTTTGGATCCTTGGGGAAATACTATTCAGAAAACATGTGGATAGTTGTAGGGCACAAGGTGGAAATCGTGAAAGAATACAGATACTTGAGGTAACCTTTTATCATAAAATGTTTTGTGGAAAAATCATATTCGGTCAATAAGAGTTGCTACCAAAAAAACAATATTGGTGGTTAATAGTTTTGCAGCCAAATTCGGGGGTCATTCTTATATTGCTCAAAATAAGTGTTATAAGGCCAAAATGAATGCACAAATGCTCTACGCAGCTGAGGTTTGGGGACCACCAAGTAATACCAGTGATGTAGAAAAAAATCAAAATTTGTATCTAAAACTTTTGTTAGGCCTCCCTATTTATACATCAAATGCGATATATTAGATATACGGACACAAATTTTAAAAAGGAGCCTATCCTTTTTGAGTAAAATACTTAGCACATCAGAAAATAATTTATTGCAGCACTGTTGGCAATAAACTATACAATTACAAAACAAAATGTGCTAGTTTCAGAAATTGACTTGTATATTAAATAGTATAAGCTTAGCTAATGATATTATTTATTAACTGACCAGAGAAAATCAAACTCTGTTTTTAGGAAATGCCACACAAAGGTTAATTGATATAGCAATGCAGAATGATATGGCAAGTATTCATGAGTCCATTGAATATAAACTTTATAGCACTTTAAAAATCAAGTGGGATCTAGAAACATATCTTTTAATGTGTGCTAATGGGGATCAAAGAAAAGCACTCACAAAGTTAAGGGTAGGTCTATTAGGGTATAATTGGAAACCCTTTGTAAAAAGAGATAATCTTCCATGCATCTGTGCAAATAATATTAGTCTCACAGCATATCATATGATTTTTGAGTGTAATGCACTGAAGAATGAGAGGGAAAAATGGGTAACCCAATTGTATAATATTTAAACCATATCTAACAGACAGGACCTGTTTAAAATGCTTTTAGCTTTAGATAGTTTAGCCTGTGCAACTTTGTCTGGAGGTTATTAAAAAATACATGGTTTAAGATCATTAGGCATGCTGTGGATCTTGAAAATGAAAGATGAAATTAAAATACACTTAATGTGACTGTTGCAACTATATGATAATACTGTAGTTTGCATAATTTTTAATTTGCACATGTTTTTAACATAAGAATGTGTGTGTTTGCAGCATTATGTATGTGATCTGTTTTGTATACATACTTGCTAATAAACTTGAACCTTGAACCTTGTGTCAATATTAAAAGGAAGCCAGTGCAGGCAGCTCCAGTCTGGCAGCATTACTCAAGACAAACAAAAGTGGCAGTGCAGTAGAGACAGCGGTTGGAAGGGTGCATCAGACAAGTGAGGAGGACTACATAGAGAAGGATGAAGATTCTGTTCTGCCCAGTAGTAGGCATAGCAGCAGCAGTAGTGGGTTGACTAGTACCACCCCTTTGAGTCAGAGAAATAGAGTTACAGTATTGTAGAAAATATCAAAAGTCAGTATTCAAGCAGCAGCATATAGCACCCCAACAATGCCACTGTGACACATACAGCTGTTTACTAGCCCACTGCAAAGAAAGATCCAGCCCACACTGCATATCATGTTTGAATGGCATTCCAAATTCCCTCTGAATCACATGAATATATCTGAGCTCAATGCAGCAGCTGCAGAAATGTTGGTCATTGATCTCTTGCTATACTCTTTCATTGAGAATGTAAGTTTCCGGAAGTTTATGGTCCATGCCTGCCCCAAATGATAGATTCCAACCAGAACATATTTTGCAAAATGTGCCATTCCTCAACTTTATGGAACAGTGTCGGACATGGTACATCATGCCCTGAAACATTCATCAACACCTTATATACATCTTAGTATGGATATGTGGACCAGTGGCCAAACAGCTGGCAGCTCATACTTGTGCATTACAGCACACTGGGTACAGGTACCTGAGGTACTGTTTGACTTGGGGAGTGGAAAAGTTACAGTAAGGCCAACTGTGGTGGTAGCAACATTCTAGGTCTTTGTCAGCAAGCCATGCTGATGATGAAGAACAAACCAGGGTCACACATGGGTGAGAAAATGATTGAAGTGCTGCTTTCTGAGAATGATGACTGACTTCACCCTCATTCACTGAAGGCAGGTTTTATTGCCAGTGATAATGGGTCAAATGTCATCAAATCCATTAGTGATGGTGTGTTTTTCAAAGTGCCATGCCTGGTACACTGTCCGAATCTCATGTGCAGCAGTTTCTCACCCATCCAGATGTCAAGGAGATTTTGGCAGTGACGTATCGCATCTGTGTGCATTTTGCCCATTCAGGAAAGGCCCGTGACCAGCTCCGTCAGTTGCAGCTTCAGAACAACTTGCCTCAGCACCATATGAAAATGAATGTGGTCACCAGATAGAACTCCACCCTGTATATGATTGATTGGTTATACAAGCTGTACAAGGTAATATCTGAATATCTGCTGGTACATACAAGCCGTGACAGTGCTGGAGCATCCATGTGTCTGAAAACACAGCAAAATCAGACCTGTCTTAGATTTTCTGCAGAACAGGTTTATGACAGCTTATAAAATGGGCTTCTAAATCCTAAAGCACTGATTGGCTACAACATCATCTGAGCCGTGTCCTTATCAGATGATATTGTAGCCAACCGGCACTACCACCCAGCAACATGCCTCATGACCGAAAAAATCAGTGAGCTCTGCCAACTGAAAACAAGAACGCTGACTGGCAGAGCTCACTGATGCCACAGCCCGACACCTTCTCGCTTCACAGCACGAACTGAAACAGCGCCAAAAACCAACGACCACAACTCCATGACTCTTTAAAAGGGAATGAATAAATAGTCCACAACCACACAGCAATAAACCCAAATCATGTACAAAAAAAAAGAATTCCTAAACGAAAACTGTACCTTGCTCCAGCTCCAATATTCCTCCCATTACCGGAAACATAACAACTTCCGCTCCGATGAGAATCCAACCCCACAAGAAACCTTCCCACCAACAACCTTATCACAGCATTACAATAAAACAGCAAAAACATCGGCATTTAACCTCCGAAAGTCCGCGATGCACCACGTAGAGTTCATCACCCTCCCGAAGTAAAACGCAGCACAACGTAACATGAAGCACCAGCACCTCAAGTAGCAGATTCCACACAATTAAATACCGGTGATCGCAGCAATGTTGGACAGGGAACAAGGTACATCATTTTGTTGTAGAAAGCTTTCTTCTTCGATGACTCGGGTTCATTGATCTGTGCTTACTTTTTGAGCGTGCTCTCCACAATTTACTAGCTCGCATTTTAAACACCAATACAGTTAACAGATCAGTTGTTTCCTAGCGCCGTTTCAGTTCCCAATGTCAGGCGAGAAGGTTTCGCGCCTCCTAAATTAAAACCAAAATCATTCCTGTTTGTTCCCTTAATTCCCTTAATTAAACCCAAATGAAACTATTAAAATATATAAAATCCATCTTAAAACCTTCAATCTCAGTATAGTAATGCAAATGTAACTATCCTAATGGCAATAACACAATAACAAAAGGGACTATTTTCTTCCCTAAAATATGTTCTCCTATTATTTTTAAAATATCAAAAAAAAACTTTAAAACTAAAATGTTTATTCACTTTACTGTTGCCCATTTATAAGCGCAATAACACTCGAGGGTGTGGGTGCGTGCTGATAAGACACGCCTAGGGGCATAAGGCACTGCACAAGCGCCGCGTGCCTTAGCACACCCCTAGGAGTGCTCTTATCAGCACGTAACCCACACCTCGTCATGTGTTATTGCTTACATATACCCCGCCAGATACATCTGTATATGGTAGATGAATCTCTTACTATTCAAAAGCAATGTGGGATTTAGACAGTACATGCCCTTGAAACATTCCAGATAGCGCATCAAAAGCTATGAGCTATGTGAAAGCTGTTCAGATAATGGTGGGATTTAAGGCCAAGTGTGGAATTATGTGATGTGTGCAGGTAAAAACAATGTACCAAATATAACACTGGACCAGACCATCACACATCCCTGGGAGGACAATATGGAACAGAATGCCTAAGGAGACAGAGAAGACAATTTTGAAGTAACAGTGGAAGTTGTGAACAATGCCTCAGCACCAAAGACAGGGTAAACAACTCATGCCATTGTTAGGTCCACCTGCATGACAGGGGTACATTCTTTTTACAAACTAGTTTTACTCTAGCCCTAAACTTGTGCACCACTTGTAGGAAGTGAAAACAAAATTCTGTGGCACAGTCAATACATCACAGTTAAGGCTAGCACTAAGATTTTTTTATACCCAGTTTGATGTTGGAAAGAGTATTTAACTTGTGGAGGATTGCCCAAAAATGAGAGCGATCATGTGGTGAGCAAGGCCTAAGAAAACATAGACTGTATACATCCTAAATACTGTTCATAAGGGTGACATGGTATCATGCAGTATCAGACATAACAACATAACCATTTGCCAGCAGAAAGAGACTGTGTGATCCATTTAGTCTGCCTGGGTTTTCTAATCCCCCCCCCCCCCACTATCAGTTTGTCTTGTTAAGGTGACTATATTGTCTATTCCATGCCTGTTTGAATTCACTGACCATCTTGGCTGCCACTACCTCCAGTGGCAGGCTGTTCCAAAGGTCCACCTCCCTCTCCATGAAAAAGTACTTCCTAACATTTGTTTTGAATTTACCTCCCACCAGGTGCATGTCATGTCCTCTAGTGTGTGCAGCCCTATTTTCCCAGAAGAGGATCTTGGTTTGTACTGTGTTGATCCCTTTAACAAATTTAAATGTCTCAATCATGTCTCCTCTGTTCCTACTCTGTTCAAGGGAGAATAAATTTAGCTGGGTGAGCCTAACTTCGTACTTTTCGTGGTGCAAACCCTGCACCATTTTGGTGGCATGTCTCTGCATGGTGTCCAGATGGTCTATGTCCTTTTTCAGGTGAGGTTGCCAGAATTGCACACAGTACTCCAAAAGAGGTCTCACCAGGGACCTTTGCAGCAGAAGGTTTACATTTATTTTAGTTTTATTTATTTATTTAGTTTTTGTTGACCAGGTAAGTGCACTAGACAAATCCTGCCTATTTTCAGGCACGACCCGGGGAAGGGGGATACAGATGAATGCCAACTGACCTTGAACCAGATTAAACTGTTGGTGATATTTTTAGCGAATGAGGGAAATTTGGCCAGGACACCGGGGAAATTCCACTACTCTTTTTGATAAGTGCCATGGGATCTTTAACATCCACCTGAACTGCCACCATTCCAGGCAGATGGGACCTCAGTTTAACATCTCATCTGAAAGACAGCACCTCAGAAATGCAGCACCCCTCTCATGCTGCACTACAGTGTCAGTACTGAGATATTAACCCAAGTGCCAGATGTGGGAACTAAACCCACAGCCCTCTGATCTCCTGGCCTTAGAGGCGAGTGTGCTACCTACTGAGCCACTGACACTGCTGATGATACATCATGCTTCCTACTGGTAATGCCCCAACCAATACATCCGAGGATGCTGCTTGCCTTTAGTGCTGTTTTTTCACATTGTTTCCCTGCCTTTAAATTGTTTGAGATCATGACACCAAGATCCATTTCCCAGATGGTCTATGTCCTTTTCTAGGTGAGGTCGCCAGAACTGCACACAGTACTCCAAGTGATGTCTCATCAAGGACCTTTACAGCAAGAGGATTACATCATGCTTCCTCCTGGTAATACCCCTACCAATACATCCAAGGATGCTGCTTGCCTTAAGTGCCACTTTTTCAAATTACTTCCCTACCTTTAAATCATTTGAGATCATGGTTCCAAGATCCCGTTTCAGCTTTGTTTCTTCAAGTAGCTGCACCTCCAGTACATACTTCATGCATGGGTTCTTTCTACCCAAGTACATGACTTTATATTTTTTGGCGTTGAAGCTCAACTGCCAGTTCCTCGACCATTCCTCTAGCATCCTGAGATCTGCATCCATTTCTGCAATCCCTTCCTTTGTGTCCACCCTGTTGCAGAGCTTTGAATCATCTGCAAAGAGGCAGACTTTCCCTTTCATTTCTTCAGCGATGTCGCTGATGAATATTTTGAAAAGGACGAGGCCTAGTATTGATCCCTGTGGCATGCCACTTGACACCTTCCCCTCTGGGGACAAGGTGCCATTTACCATAACCCTCCGTGTCCTGCCAGTCAAAAAATGTTATTAAATTTGTTTGGCATGAGCATCCTGATGTGACGCCATGCTGCTATAGGTCAAGTTGCCCACTTGCTTTCAGATAGTTCATTACTCTTTCCTTTAGCAATGTCTACATAATTTTACCCACCAGAGGTCAGACTTACTGGGTGGTAGTTTCCTGCTACCTCCCTGCTACCACTCTTGTGCAATGGCACAACTGTGACCCTTTTCCAGTCCTATGCCACTATCCCCTGTTCCAGTGAACTGTTACACTGTTCAGCAAGTGGGGTGGCAAGTTCATCCCTAAGTTCTTTTAGAACTCTTGGATGTATTCCATCAGGCCCATTGCCTTGTCCACCCTTACTTTAGACAACTCCTCAGGACCCTTTCTTTTGTAAAGGGGGTTATGCCAGCTCCCATAAACATGATGGAACTCCCAAGATCAGACCTGATTTAGTACAGTAGTAAGAAGGGAAGGATAGATGTTAGTGATCAAAAGCTGAAGAACTACTGTATCAATTCATTTGGAAAACCAAAAAGTTGTACACTAAAGTGTTCTTCCACCGAACTGATATTGCTGTTTATAGTTCTTATGTTATTTACAAGAGAATAGGCAGTAAAGGCTCACACTACCACTGTGTTGCTCAACTCATGGAAAAGCCTAGGGAAGCTTACCTTTGCAATGCTACTGCAAACTACAAAAATATGTCAAGTGCAGACACAGAAATACACCTTGTTGCCAGGAACTTTGCAGGAAAAATCCCTCCTACACCAAAAAAGAAGAATCCTACCAGACTTTGCAGGATTTGCTCTGCTAAGGACTTTTGCTCCCTGAGAGCCAGTGGCTCAAAATGTAAGAGAAGAACACATGGGTTAGCTTCTGAAACTTGGTACTGCTGTCTTGACCGAAATCTTCCACTTTGTATGGAAAAATGCTTCAAAAGATATCACACGGGAGCCAGCCCAGTGGCACTGAGGGCTGCGGTGCTGGATGCCACACCTTGCACCACGCTGGTGACCTAATTCCAGGAATGAGCTCAGGCCACCAGGGGTCGACGGGGGGGTGGTGGGTGGGTTGGGAGATGATTGAAGCAGTCGCTTGGCTGCTCTCATCTTCCGTACTGGGGAGGCACACTTCTTTATTCTTGGTTGACACCCAGTGGAGGCTGGGTGTTAGTGCAGAGGTCTGGGGGACTGACACTATGTCAGGAGTATGGAAGGAGGCTGTGGTTACAGGACTGCATGAGCACCTCCATGCACATGCACCTGCTGGCATGCCACAGCTCCAGGTCTATGGGGGGAGAAAACAGAAAATCCATATGGCTCTCTGTTGCCATGTGTGATGGCCTCTGGTGTTTTCAGACTCGGCTCTGTGTGTATCCCCACTGGTTCATAGTGGGGAGGAGCAGCTGAGGGGGTTGAGAGCTGCTGGGTATGGGCCCGATGTGAGGCAGAGGTGACAACAGAGAGCAAACAGGTATATAAAAATATATACCTATAGATCATACAGGGAAATATTATGGACAACCAGTCAAACCATCATCTTTGACTTCAGAGTAAGGAAACATTTCATAAACTGCAAATAATGTTTTCCTAGTGTATTGGTTGACAAGTGTGATCCAGTGTTATACTTGGTACAGTGTTTTGATCATATTCACTTTGACTAAATCTGCACTAAGAGATGCTGTAGAGTTCTGAGACTTTTTTCCCTCAGTTGTCTGTCTCCAGCACAGGCATATTATTTTGAATGCCTGACATGAATGCATTTTGAGATGTCTTGCTCACTGAGCCGGCAGGCGTATGTAGTGTACTCAGCTGCATACACTTTTTGCAAAGGGGGTAGCGTTTTGGCCATTAATTTCCTCATCCCCAAGTCTGTGGCTTTAACTTGCCAGAGCTTTTAGTTTGGAAGCTGAAATAGTAATGGGCTATTTCCAGGCAGAATGTGCAGGGTGGGTGGGTGGGTGGTCGAGTGACATGTAACTCGCTGCTGGTGGGGGTGTTACTTGCTCATACAGAAAATCACCAATGGGTGGGTGGGGGAGGTGGTAGGAGCCCAATGTTACAATCCAATTGGCCATGATGTGCAGAGCAGCCCTGTGATTGGTGGAGGGGCCGGGTCGGAGTGGCGGGCTTTTCAAATGCAGTTGGATAAAAGCCCCAGTTTTAGCATGTCTGTTCCTTCCTTGCTTTACAAGTTATCGAGGAGGACCCTTTACATGGTGTGGAGTGGACGAATCGATTAGCAGCAGCAGCAGCGGCGGCAGCGATGATGACGACGAAGACTGAAAAGGAGGATTCCAGCCTGAGTCACTTTCAGGAGCAGCCAGCACAATGGATCATTGGCGGCAGCAGTGGACCCTAATCCCCTTGAATCAGTGCTCTATTCTGCAGCAGTTTTGCACTGGAGGAGTCTCTGTGATTCACCCACCCATGAACTGAGCTGAGTTGCCTTGGAGCTCCACCTTTGTTGTTGTTGTCCACCGGAGACTCAGCCAGCCTGAGGAGTGTGTTAGCCAGGAGTCTTGGCACTAGGACAAGCAATCAGTGACTGAGTAGAGACTGTGAGCCTGCCAGAGCCGAGCCAGAGTTTAAAGTGTTCTCTGGGACCGTTACTACTGCCCTGTGACTGAGCGAAGTGAAAATCATCAGTGGGAATGAACTAGAGACTGAACTACCCACAGCATAGCATGGGCATAGCTTAGGGGGATTTTCTGGGTGCTCAGAAACCCCCAAACATACCTCCCTCTTGCCGACTGTGTCCCCCACAAAAAGTCTTTCATTTCTTTTAGCCAGAGACTCTGCACAGAGAGTCGAGTCACTCGTGATGCAACCCCCCACCCAATTTACTTACAAACAGTCGATCTGCCTCCTGAGACCAAGGCTGTGCTGCCCTGCCCATGGCCGTAACTTTTCCTACCAGCACCGCAATTCCCAGGCATTTAAACTTCAAAAAAACCCTGATGGCCGGTCAGCTGATGAAGCCCTGCCTCCACCGACAGTACTCGGCTTGCTCATGAAAAGGTCTCGGCCACCCCGGTTCTGCATCACGTGTGATTACAGATTGGCAGTCACATGATGCTGAGAGCCACCGCTCGCCGAATGCACACACTCTCTTGGCAGTCTTCATTCCGGACCTCCCGCGGAGGTGCTCTGAGCAGCTAGCTTGCTGCCCATAGTGTATTCAAGGCCGTAAGATGGATTCAACATGGCAGCTGCAGTCTGGGAGATGGGGGAGTAATGGACAGCCTCAGCAGCAGGGGGGGCATCTCGGGGAAGATCATAGTAAAGGAACTCGGGCCCCAACATACTCGCTGGGACAGGCAAAATTACAGGCCTTTAGTGAGATGGTGTTAGAAGCCTGGAGGCAGACGGGTGACCGAGCGGGGTGCAGCAGTGAAGTCAGGAGGGAGGTATTTCAGGTAGCTGAAATAAAAATGCACTGCAGCTGAGCACTGAGGTGAAATGGGGCAAAAAAATAACACTAAACATGGATTCAGGAGGGGAAAGGAAAAATTACCAATGCGGGGGGTAGGGTGCCGACCTGATAATTTTCAGTGCTGTGGCAGCTGAGCAGGCAATTAGATGAGGCTTACTTCTAATACAAAACATGATTTGGTGGAGTATAAGGAAAAATTACAAGGGTGGAGGCCAATTTTGGTAAACTAAAAGTGGCCTAGAATTGGTGATTTCTATAATTCTGTGCTGATTCATCACACTGGGGCTGATGTGACCAGGGGGTCTAAGGTCAGGAAATGAAAACATGGCTGGCTGGCTGGTCCCATCATGAACAACACAAACTAAGAGGGCTAAATAAAAATGATGATATGGGGTGATGGAAAAATGACCATGAGGAGGGGGGTTATCGACTTCTGGTTCAATTTTTTTTTTACTTCTCTTTATTCGCCTTATTTGTACCGTCGCCCCACTCAATCGGATCCCCTCAATCCTTCACAACATCCCTTAACCTCCCCAGGAATATGCTCCTATAATGTCCCCCCCAAAAAAAAATTTAGAAGGAACACCTGGCTGAAATACCTGGGACTGCAGGGATGGATGAGAGTGATGATTTGAATTTTGATACTTTTTGAGACTCTACAGTTATTGCTTAAAATGCACAAAACTGCACCATTTAACACCTACATTTTCAAAATTTTCCAGGGGGTCATGCCCCCGGATCCCCCTAGAAGTGTTTGGGAAACCCTCCACCACCAAATCCTGGCTACACCCCTGCATAGATTCTTTAGCAGCCACCTAGATTCCAGTGTCTTTTAAGGTAAGCCCAGCAGCAGTGAGTCACCAGTCTGTCCTCCAGCAGTGGGGGGAGGGGGGAGTGCGATGCGAACACAGTAGATCCATGAAAGTATAATGTGTTTATATGATTTTTAAGATGAGTCTGTCTGGTGTCCCGTCATTTTGGTTGTGTGTGCAGGATGGACACTCTGCCATAGATCGAGGGGAGGGGGGAAGAAGAAGAGGACTGCCCCTTGCTTTCATTACACTCAGTGGCTATGACCATGCACATATTGTGTGATTGCATAGGATGGGAATTGGGAAAGTTACATGCCCGCAAACAGAACATGACCTGTGCAACACCACCAGTCAACTAAAGATAATTTCTCCCACTCATCTTTCCATGCTGAGTTGACTGGTGGCCTTTGTTAAAGCAGAACTGCGCTGAACCAGAGACATTGTTTTTTTGTTTTTTTCAAGCAAATTTTCCAGGTATAACCTTAGGAGCACAAGGAAGTTAAGTGACTTGTTCAGGGCTGAACAGTATGCAGGTGGGGGCTGTGGGATTTAAACTTGGGTCTGCAGACTGCTGCAGTGTGACCTTAAGAGCACAAGGAAGTTAAGTGACTTGCTCAGGGCCACACAGTAAGCACATTGGGGCTGTGGGATTTAAACTCAGGTCGGCAGACTGCTGCATTTACTGTATGGTGTAGTTTATGTCCTTCTCAACCATATATTTCTATAGCTGAACACAGGTGCATGGTGCTATCAATGGAAGACCTGAGCAAGGGACATAGACTGCATCATACAGTCCTAAATGCAAGTTACCACCTATGTGTTGATCAGAAACACCCACTAGATAACTAAAAGGCCTATAGAGATGGAAGACAAGCAGAACTTGAACCAGTATTCAAAAATGTGCCTCCTCTGGGAAAACTGACTTACATGTTCAGTGCAGCTCTTTAAAATATAGTATCATGTCAGCTGGTATGTCAACAATTTTTAATTACAATTGCCTGTCAGTCAGTGTCACATTTGAACTCAAAATTGCATCCTTTGAAACTGTACCTATGTGTATTCTGTTCTTCAAGCTGTAATATCTATTAGTGTCAAGTTGTAAACAAGTTATAAATTCTCATATGTTTTGCAAAAAAACACTGAAGTTAAAGACAGACAATAGAAAAAAAAATTGTCTTTACAAAATGTGTGTAGAGTATTTCCATGCAAAAAAGCTTTTAGATTTTTTGTAAACACAACTTATAGGGTGAAAAGCAACTCCTAAAAGTGTAGTGAAATTATAAACCTCTTTTTATGAATGTAAATATTTTTATTTGTTTGTGTTAAACACATACAGAATGCCTGCCCTTGAACAGGGCTGCTTCAGCTCCCCCACGGTCAGCCGGCACCCAGCCAGCCACCGACCAAGACCAGGACACCCGCCTGCAGCTCCTTGGAAGCTGCCTGCCCTTGAACAGGGCTGCTTCAACTCCCCCACGGTCGGCCGGTACCCAGCCAGCCACCGACCAAGACCAGGACACCCGCCTGCAGCTCCTTGGAAGGTATGGGACAGCGCAGCCAATAGGAACACGGGTGCTTCCAGCAAACCCACTCTGATTGGCCAGGACTTTTCCCCTGCTATAGACACCTGGCACTTTGTTAGATTTTCGATAGAACTAAGCATATTTCAACTGTGTAATTAGAAGTTTTTCAACTGTATTAGCTGGATTGTAATTTCTACTACTGTTTTAAAGTGCTTACACCTCTTCTGTCTGACTGCTCTTCCTGCAGCGCCCCCCCCCCCATCCAAGCACTCTGCCTTGGCACCGATAAGTCTAACTACCTTGGCTAGTTTTCCATTAGCAGGTTATACAGACCTGCCTGTAGAGGGATTCTTGGTCTTCTACATAAATCACTGTACTCATTCATGGGCAACATGGCCTGCATTATCATTCTGCTTCTTTCCCGGTGCTGCTACAAGGGGTGGTTGTAGTTGAGGTTTCCCTAAGCTTCACTCAACAGGCTGACAACTTCCTTAAAACTGCCTGTGCGACAGCTCTGCAGCTGAAAACAGGAAGCCCTCAGTGTCTGCCATCCACCCTTCAGACTCAAGTCAGATAGACGCTGAACACCCTATTATTACCTATGCTGCGCTGTCATACCGATAGATACCGATAGAATCCTCTGCAGAGAGCCAGCACACCTGGGCACCGTTGATTGGTGCGGCACTGCCCTAGGGGGATTGTGATTGGTACGCCCACTTACCTGCTTTGCTCTGATTGGGGCACCTTCTCTATAGCCTGTTACAGTGTTCCCTTCTTAATTCTGACATCTCAGCTCTCGTTCTGACCTGAAATTTTCTCCCACCCCCACCACCCCCCTCTACCAGGCCTCCTTTAAATACACTCATGATCCGCCTCCTATATCATATTACTGCTTCATTGGCCTAGTTTTGACTGCTGCCAACCTATGATTGGTGTCTGAGTGTGGCCAATAAGACTGCCCTGTGTGAATATCTTTTGAGCCCGCCACTAACTAAGCTGCTCCTGCTCTCCTTGTTCCCCTTCTGCTGTATTTTCTCATCTAGGTTTTAAGTGAGTACCTAGGTGGGCAAATTACTTGCCTAGAAAATATTGCACTAATACAAATCACGAGACCACTCAATCTGGGACCATGGCTCTCCTTATTATGTTTTTATTGCTCCTAAGGTGCAGAGTTCTCAGCAATACAGTGCAATTCGAAGTACCCTCAATGCAATTCAGTTCTCCAATGTACCTTATCAATACCTAATGTTATAACGGTCTACTGTGCAGACACTATGTCATTCTCCTCTCCCCTTTTAGCCTATTCCCCCCAGTTAGCCTACACCCCCTTGCTCTTGTCCTCACCTATGTCTATTCAAGCACTTACATTGATCACGATCAACTATCATTACAGTGGTGCCGTCTCTTGCGCAGCACAATATGGGTTGCCGCGAAGAAATAAAAAAGCAGTCTCCATTCTTATAAGCTCCTTAAAGAAAGTTATACTTCTGCTTCTTCTCTGCTCAGGAAATGTGGAGCTCAACCCTGCACCCCCCTTACAACTTACCTCGCCTATTGATTTTGCTGAGGCCACAGGTCTCAAAATGATGATGGTCAACATTTTAAGCCTGCCTAAAAAACTTGTACAGCTGCAAGCCTGGGCTGCAAATGTTAACCCTGACCTTATCATAATTACTGAGTAGTGGTTAAAAAAGACGAACACTGATCAACAAATATCACTGCAGGGCTACAATTTATTTAGAGCAGATAGAGAGTCTAGAGGAGGGGGTGTGGTTCTCTACTCCAAATCTAAGTACTTGGTCACCAATATTAGTCGCAAATCTCTAGCCAAGGAATTTGAGTTGGTTTCGCTGAGCCTTCATCTCCCCTCCTCGGAATGTATCACTATCCTAGGTGGCTATAGACCCCCGTCTGGTGGTGATGAAGTCCTTAATCTTTTGAAATCCATGTTCAGTAGATGCAAAACTGAAACAATATTTCTAGGAGATCTAAATATGGACTGGCTGTCACCTAAATCACATGGCCTCAAATCCCTTTGTGACGAGCTAGGTCTTGGGCAATTAGTCAGTGAACCCACAAGGAACAACACTCTAAATACTGCGAACAGTTCCATTCTAGATGTGGTACTAACCACTCATCCACACAAAATATCTCATTCGGCAGTGTTTCACAACAACATGAGCGATCATGGAATTGTTGCTTGCATAAGATCTCAAATTAAGGCCCGGCCGCAACCCATCTTTATAACAAAAAGATCCTTTCGCAAATTCAGTGCAGTAAACTTCCTATCTGATCTGAGCATGATCAGATGGCAAGATCTCTACCTAGCCAAAGATGTCAACAAGGCAGCTTACATCCTTAATGACAAATTCACTACAATAATAAATAAGCATGCCCCTTTCATCAAAGTAAGGGTACGGAACAATTCCAACCCTGGTTCACCTAGGATCTCAAGGCAGCCCTTATAGCTCGAGATAAGCTCTGGGCTAAAGCTAGACATTCCAAAGAATCTTCGGATTGGCAGGCCTTTAGAACAGCCAGGAATAACTGTGTGAAAAAACTTCGCTCTGCTAAAGCTAACTATTATATTTCTACTCTCGAACAAGCTAAAAGTAACCCTCATAAAATATGGAAGACTATCAAAGCTATAGAAGGATGGCCCATGGCCCCCTCTGTCCCAACAAAGATAGTTTCAAGTGGCAAGATTGTGGAAAACAAGTCCCTAATCCTGGAGGAACTTAACTCCCACTTTGCCACAGCTGGATTAGCTTTTGACTAATCACCTTATACTGGTGCTGCGGTGAGCCAGCATACCCCTTCCCCTACATCTAGTCCTGCACCCAGCCCCTTCCAACTGCGCGAGATAACTTATAAAGAAGTAGAAGATTCTCTTCTTAACTTAGACACCAAAAAAAGCGAGAACGATGGCTTGGAACCCTTTTTCCTAAGGTCAGACTACGCCCATCTCACTGCCCCAATTCTCCACATCTTCAATCTTTCCGTTACATCTGCTACTGTGCCGTCCTGCTGGAAATCAGCGCATATCCTCCCTCTATTTAAATCTGGTGACCCATGCGATGTAAACAACTATAGGCTTATCTCCATATTGCCTATCCTTTCTAAAGTTCTCGAAAAACTGATCCGTATTCAGTTAAAATCTCATTTGGAAACCTTCTCTCTCATTAACCCAGCTCAATCCAGCTTCCGGGCTAATCATAGCACAATCACTGCACTAGCAAAAGTAACCAATGATTGGATCTCTGCTATAGAATCTAAGAAGGTAACTGGCGCAGTCTTTTTGGACCTCATCAAAGCTTTTGATACTGTTGATCACAAACTATTAGTCAATTGCTTTGCAAAGTTGGGTGCCACATACCATACCACCCAGTGGTTCTCTAGCTACCTAACTGGAAGATTCCAAAAGTAAGTAAGAAGGCTTTTTCTGCTGCCTTGTCAGTTGCAAGAGGAGTCCCCAAGGATCCATCTTAGGCCCTATCTTGTTTTCTTTGTACATTAATGACTTAGATGCTAACATATCTACGTCCAATCTGCACTTTTTTGCAGATGATACTGTGTTGTATACTTCTGGCTCATCGTTATCTGAAGTCAAGGGAGAGTTTCAAGAGGACTTCGCACAACTTGAGCATAATCTAATAAAGGAAAAGCTTCTGCTCAATGCTAAGAAGACTAAAACGATGATATTCTCCCGCAGTGCTGTCACAGGCCCCCCCAATACCCTTGCCCAAGACTTCATTGTCACCACGCTAAACGAGCCTCTGGAAGTTGTAACCAAATGTAAATATTTGGGTATCTGGATCGACAATAAATTATCTTTCAATGGCCACGTTGAAGATGTCTCTAGAAGGTTAAAAGCAAGGTTAGGTTTCTTCCACAGAAATAGGCCCCCTTTTCCCCCTTGAAACTCGAAACAAGCTTGTACAGGCCACTTTTCTCCCCCTACTCGACTATGGCGATGTAATCTATTCCTCCACCACTCTTGCAAATCTAAGTAAACTGGACATCCTTTATCACCGTGCGTTACGGTCATTACCAACTCCCCTTACTGTTCGCACCACTGTGACTTATATGCAGCTGTTGGTTGGACATCCCTTACTACTAGACGCCTGCTCCATGTTGGGCTATGGACTCTTAAACTGCTCCTGCAGAAATTGCCAAGCTATCTCTCTTCCCTTATTAGTATCTCACATAGTGCATACTGGTTAAGAAAATCTGACTTTATTATGCTTGACATACCAAGGACGCGGACCTCCTTTGGTAAACATGCTATTGCATATGCCCTTCCCTCCATTTGGAACCAATTACAAACCGTACTGAAACTAACTAGCACAGTTTCAATAAACTTCTACAAATTGCTAAGTTCAGCCAAAATAAAAGACACCTGTAACTGTCATTAAGTCTCTTGCTTTCCCATGTGTGCTATATTTATCCACTGGTAAGGTATAATTGTTTTGTCATATTAACTGCTTTCCCTTCCCCTTCTACTCCTGGCTTTATCTATGCTTACGCTCCACTGCTACTCTATTAAATCACTCCTTCCCCCATATCAGTTGTAGTCTGTTGTTTGTTCTAGCTGCCAAAATACTGTATATGTATTGCACACACCAGTCATCATGTTTCATTTATCAGTATGCAACCTGTAAGTCGCTTCCCTGTCTCATATCAATGTTTACCACCTGCGGTCACCCTATGTGGTACCCTTTATGTATATCCAGCCTGTATCATGTAACGTGCATTTCATGTATATACTGTTATTACCTATCTGTGTTTGTACTTTAAGTGTTTATGTCACCGGACCTCCTTATGAATGAGCTTGCTCAATGGAGTTTTCCTGCAATAAACTTGAACTTGAACTTGAAATACTGTAGATAAAAGGTTTTGGTCAGATGTAAATGAATTATATTGCAATGGCCTTGGCGTGTGTTTCACATAGGAACTAATTTTAATTCTCCCCCATTCCCCCCACCAGTGTTTATTAGATCACACAAGCAGTTTTTTAGTGTGCTGCAAGATTCCTTGGATAATATTGTTTCTATTGTGGCAAGTGTTACTTTAGGACATTTAAAGTCAGCAAAGGGTTTCTCTGGCTGAGCCTGCACGGTATAATCAATCATTCAATCAATCAATCTTTATTTAACCAGGTGAGCATCATTGAGAAGAACTCATTTACAAGATGATCCTGGGCATTCACATATATAAGTACAGGCAACAGTTATATACAATGTTACAACAATTGGGAGCCCAACAACACAGTAATTCAAAAAAAGAAAAGAAAAAAAAAGAAAGTAAATAAACGATAGGTACAGGGCAAGGATATATACAGTGTTACAACAAATTGGTCTTCATACCATGCAGTAATGCTAGTGTAAACAAGGAGAAAGTGCGCATATCTTAGATGAAAGTAGCATACATATTACGGTACAAAAACCTATGTACATTAGATGGGACAGAAACCTATGCAGAAAGAAAGGGTAAGGAGAAGGGGGAGTAGAAAGAGGAAGGGGCAAAGCCAGAGGGGGAAGAAGAGTGATACTTTTGGGAGGGCATTACTTAGTTTAGGGAATAGGTCAGGGTAAAACTACAATGCAAAAAGGGGCAGGGCATGGAAAAGAAATAAGGGAGAGGAGCTTAGAATAGAGAGTAGGATAGGTGCAGTAAGAGTGCCATTAAAGGAAGCAAGTACAGGTTTCTGAAAAAGAACATTGGTAAAGGGAATTAAAGAAGTTCAGTTTCACAGGGATTGACAACTTTAGAGTTTTCTGTATTGTGTTCCAAATGACAGGAAGAGCATGACTTATTGCAGATTTGCCATATCTGATTCTCACCTTAGGGATGAATAGTGAGATGTAACAGAGGCTTCTCAAGGTGCAGTTTCCAACTCTACAGGTGGGCAGACAACTCACAATATAATGCGGGATCATATTAGTGATTGCTCTGTAGGTCCAGAGCACTGCGTTCTTTTTTCATCTGAATGTTAGTGAGCGCCACCCTACCTTGGCATAGAGATCACAGTGGTGTGTGGCATAAGGGAGACCAGTTATGAAGTGAATAGCTCAATGGTAGATATAGTCAGGTTACAGAGGGAGAGCTTTGGGCCTTGGCCATACAGGAAATCGGCATAATCTAAAAGAGGCAAGAATGCAGTCTGGACCAACCTAGTTTTAGCTTCTGGCATAAGTAAATTTCTAATACGGAAGAAGAGACCAAGTCTCTATTTCAGGTTTTTTGAAAGTTCATCGATATGATGGACAAAGGACAATTTGTGGTCTATCCAAAACCCAAGATACTTAAATTTCTCAGCGAACTCCAGTGGCTCACCCAGTAATGTGTATACGAAGGGAGCAGAACCAGGGAGACAGTGTTTAGTCGCAAAGGTAGAGGGAGCAAGTATCATAGCCTTGGTCTTTTTTGCATTTAGGAGGAGCTTTAATTGAAGTAGATTTTTCTGTAAATGATCAAAGTCTTATTGGAGATCACTGCAGGCAAGATCCAGAGTAGGTCTGGCAATGTAAAAGACAGTATCATCCACAAACAGGTGGATGTTTGCTGCAGAGATACCAGTATTAATCCAGTTAATATAGACAGAAAATAGTAGCAGGCCTAAAATGGACCCTTGAGGGACACCCCTTAACAGGTTTTTTTGAGGAGAAAGGCCCCTCCAACCTTGACCAACTGTTGATGCTCAGTAAGATAGTTAGTAAACCAGTTTAAGGTTGGTTGGTCTGCTCCAATATTACTTAGAACACACAGGAGTAAGTCATGGTCCACTGTATCAAAAGCTTTGCTCAGGTCAAGAAACAAAGCACACACATAATTTTTTGTGTCCAAGGCAGTCTGCCAATCATTAGTGACCTTAGCCAATGCAGATACAGTGCTGTGGTGCGATCTGAAGCCTGACTGAACTGGATTCAACAGGTTGTAGGTCTCCAGATAGGACCTAAGTTGCTCATTGACCACCTTTTCTAATAATTTGAGTAGGATGGGCAACAGTGATATCGGTCGGTAGTTATTTAGGTCACTGGGGTCCCCGGATTTAAACAGGGGAACTACATGACGTATCTTCCAGACTGGGGGGAGTGCTCCCTGTGCAAAGGACATATTAAAGAGGTGAGTAATACGGGGTGACAGAATGTAATATCCCAGCTTTAGGTAATAAGGTTTAATATTGCCAGTGCCTGCTGACTTTCTGGTATCAAGGCTCAATAATAGATCCTCTATTGGTTTTAAGGTAATTGGAGTGAAGAAGAATGCTCCTTCATGGGAGGGGATAGCTGAAGCATAACACGCCAGGTCATGGTTCCTCAGCCTTGAGCGAAGCTTAGATGCTGGAGAGGTGTCAAACCCCAGGCCAGCTGTTTCAAAGTGGTTATTGATAAGCTCAAGGATCTCATTTCTGTTGGTGGTGGAAAAAGCACCACATGTGATTTTCTGGGGTAAAAAGCTGGCTGGGTGAAATCCTTCAATGTTCCTGAGTGTTTTTCAAAATTTGGTTGAGCAATTAGATGCGGATTCACAATTTGAAGTTAGAGGTAAGGTGAGGAAGTATTTCTTCACAGAGAGGGTTGTAGATGTATGGAACAGCCTTCCTGAGGAGGTCGTAGAGTCAAAAACAGTAGGGGAATTCAAGAATGCATGGGACAGACATAGAGCAATTCTAGTGGAGGGTAGGAGGAAGTAGGCTGTTGGTTAACTAGGATCTACAGCTTATCCATTAGGTAGGGAAATAGGCAGCCTAGGTGGGCCAAGCTGTCATCTGTCATCAAATTCTATGTTTCTATTCAAGTTCAGCATGGAAATAATTAGCTTTCTCAGTCCTGATTAACTTAGTGCACATGTTTCTTGCAACTCTAAATGCTGCCCAGTTTGCTGGCAGCTTAGATTTTCTCACCCTATTCCATAGGTAATCCCTGTTTAGCAATACAGTTTTTAGGCTAGCCATGAAACATGGACAGGACTTCTTTTTGGTGCATACTTTGATTGCTCTGTAGGTCCAGAGCACTGCGTTCTTTTTTCATCTGAATGTTAGTGAGCTCCACCCTACCTTGGCATAGAGATCACAGTGGTGTGTGGCATAAGGGAGACCAGACAACACAGACAACACAGAGGGGCATGTCTGTTTATAGCGTTTTAAAGACGAACCTCGACATAGAGATCACTTTCAGGGCAGACCTCACACAAGCAGTGGTGCAGTGATCGCTAAGATCATTAAAAAAGTGTGACAGAATGAGAAATAATGTGAGGCTTGTTAACTAAGATTAGATCCAAAAGTGTACTGTTCTGAGAATTTTTCCTGTTTGGCCAGGTAGGTTCCTGAATAAGCTGAGTGAGCCCAAACATATCACAGACATCCTTCAGAGGCTTAGAGGTAGCAGATAGCCAGTCCATGTTGAAGTCACCCATGATGATTAATTCAGAGACTGTTGTAGGTACAATCTCACTCAAGAAGTTCAGGAATTTTTGCCCCGCTGAAGGAGGCCTGTAGCATCCAAGGATGTGAAGGGGGGTTGACAGGTGTAGTTGAACCTTTACAATAACACACTTGTATTCTTTAGACAGCTAGGTGGACTTAACTAGAGAAGATATATATTTGTCAGCAACAAAGATGACTACAACCCCCCCCCCCCTTAGTTTGTCTATCCACCCTGAATATGTTATAGGAAGGAATATTGAACTCATGATCCTGGTTCATGATCCTGGTTTCAGCCATGATTCCATAACCACCAGGATATCTGGTTGTGCATGACAGATCCATGATTGTATAGCATCAAAATGCTTTAGCAGGCTACATGCATTAATATGTAAGAGGCCCATACCCTCTAAGTTAGCCAGTTTGTTGGGGGCTGCTATGGGGAGAGTAAGGCAAGGGTTCAATTCCACATTACCTGTGCAGATGAGCAGCAGAAGAAGAAGAAGCTTTTTGATGGCATTTAGTAGTAGCTTTATGAGACGCGTGTTTCCCCTTTTATAGGTACTGGCATGCTGCGGTGTCTGAGGAGTGCGAGGCCCATAAAGGCCCAAAGAAGCAGATAGCAACACCTTGATGGAGATACCGCAATAGTGTAAAATGCAGCAAGTAAGAATCACCTGTTCAGTGAACCTCCCATGGTGTGAAGATTGGGTGCCATGGGGCACATAGAGATAGGAGTTTCCATCGAGGGTAAGCAATGCAGCAGATTCAACAATATCAGGACAATGAGCAGGTGCAATAGCATTTACAGAAGCTGCTGCTGCTGCTTTTGGAGGAGCAGAACAGGGTATCAGGGAGTAAAGAAGCATGCCTAGTAGTAATCAAGGAGCCATGGTTGTGCAATGCATTTTTGTCTGCATATGCTAACTATACCAGAAGTTTTTGCAGGCTCACAGTAGATAGGTGAAAGTAATACTGTTAGCTGCACAGGTCACCAAGGCTTGTAGGTTACACAGCACTCAGCTAAAGGGAAAAAGTTAGCTTTGAAAGAGCACATGTGCAACTTGAGAGGAGAGTGCCCCTTTAAGTAAGAAGAGCAGCCAACTGTGCCAAGTTACTGCCCAGTTGAGACTATCTTCTTCAGAGGTGGGAGGAGCTATTGTGTATTTAAAAGAGGCCTGGGAGGGGGTGAGGGGGTGGGCCAAAAATCAGACAAGAGTACAAGCATTGTGATAGTTTGTTGAATGTTCTGTAATGTAAACTATGCTGTGGGTCTAAGTTGCTTGTGGAGCCACAGTGGGCAGTATCCTATGTGGAGCTTAAGAGCAACGTTTCTAGTTAGTTGTTGTTTTGTTCTTTGCTCACCCCTGTTCTTGGTCTAAGTATTATAGATAAAGAAGCAGTTGTTGCCCTGTGTCATAAAACACATATTTTTCTTCCCTGCTAACCATATAATTGCTGCTTGTGACATCTTTCTGTTGTCATGGTGAGCACTATGAACAAAGACATTGTGAGGTTAACAGGGGAGAGCCAAATGTGTTCTGTCTGGATTTTTTGGTGGACAACCAAGATGTGTTGTAAATGTTGGTAAGGAAGACTGACTGAAAACTGAATACTGTTAATCCCTCCCCCATAATTTTTCATGCATAGATACATAGAAGTTGTCAGCAGGAAAAAGTCAGTTCTTGTTCTGCATGCAATGGTCGGGTTTTTTCATATAATTTGTTTCAGCTGCATTTTCAAGTTACAAACATTTTTTGTTTTCAGTATTAGTGCTTTCTTTGTAAAACATAGAAACATAGAATTTGACGACAGATAAGGACCGCTTGGCCCACCCTAATGGATAAGCTGCAGATCCTAGTTAACCAGCAGCCTACTTCTTCCTACCACCACCCCCTAGAATTGCCTTATGACTGTCCCATGCATGCTTGAATTCCACCACTGTTTTTGACTCCACAACCTCCTCTGGAAGGCCATTCCATGCATCCACAACCCTCTCTGTGAAAAAATACTTCCTTACATTACCTCTGAGTAGCCCCCCCATCTTCAAATTGTGCCCCCTTGTTCTTGCACACCTCTTTTTCTGAAAGATGCTACCCTCTTGGACTTTGTTGATTCCTTTGAGGTACTTGAAAGTTTCTATCATGTTCCCCTCCTCCTTTCCTCGAGGCTATACATATTAAGCTCCTTAAGTCTGTCTTCATATGTCTTCTGGTGCAGACCCTGCACCATTTTAGTTGCCCTCCTCTGGACAGCTTCCATCCTGTCTATGTCTTTGCGGAGATTGGGTCTCCAGAACTGCACGCAGTACTCCAGATGGGGTCTCACCTGCTGTCTGTACAGAGGGATAACAACTTCTTGTTTTCTACTGGTGATGCCTCTCCCTATGCATCCCAGTATCCCCAGCCCTCCTTACTGCCCTCTCACATTGCTTGCCCACCTTTAGGTCATCTGATATGACTACCCCCAGGTCCCTTTCCATTTTTGTTGTTGTTAGTATCTCACCCCCATTGTGTACTCTTCCCTGGGTTTTGTTTCCCAGGTGCATTACCTTGCACTTCTGCATTGAATCTAAGCTGCCATACATTTGACCATTCCTCTAACCTTGCCAAGTCTCTTCTCATCCTTTCCACCCCACCTTGTGCATCAACTCTGTTGCAGATCTTTGTGTCATCTGCAAAGAGACATACTATTCCTTCCAGTCCCTCTGCAATGTCACTTATAAAGACATTGAAGAGGACCAGTCCTAATACTGAACCCTGCGGTACCCCACTAGTAACCCTCCTTTCTTCAGAGTGGACTCCATTTACTATTACCCTCTGTGTCCTATTCTCCAGCCAATTCTTTACCCAGGCTATCATCTTGGGACCCACTCCCAGGCTGGCTAACTTGTATATTAATCTTTTGTGTGGGACTGTGTCAAATGCCTTGTTAAAGTCTAGGTAGGCCATGTCCACAGCCCCTCTATGATCTACTACTTTGGTCACCCAGTCAAAGAAATCTATTAAATTCGTCTGGTATGACCTTCTCATTGTGAATCCATGCTGCCTTGGGTCCTGTGCCCCTCTGGCTTCTAGGTACTCAACAATTCTTTCCTTCAGAAGTGATTCCATCATTTTCCCTATCACTGAGGTTAAACTAACAGGTCTGAAGTTTCCCGCTTCTGCCCTGCTCCCACTTTTGTGAAGTGGAATCACATCTGCCCTCCTCCAGTCCTCAGGTACCACCCCATCCTCCCATGATTTGTTAAAGATGGTAGTCAGTGGTGTCACTAGTTCTACCCTTAGTTCTTTTAGAATTCTGGGATGAATCCCATCAGGCCCCATTGCTTTGTCCACCTTCAGTTTTAAGAGTTTTTTCAGAACCCTTTCTTCTGTAAATGGGCTGGTATCAACTTCTGTATCCAGAGTGTTTCTATTGTTTGGTTTAGGTACCTCCCACTCTTCATTTGTAAATACTGAGAAAAAATAGTTGTTTAGTATATCTGCCTTTTCACAGTCACCCTCTGCCCACCCCCTTCCCTTTATTAAGCCTCAATATCCCTCCCTTGGTCTTCCTTCGCTCCCTGATGTACCTAAAAAAGGTTTTATCCTCCTTCTTAACTGAGTAGGCTATCTTTTCCTCCGTTTGGGCCTTTGCTGCTCTGACTGCCTTTCCAGCTTCCTTTTGCTTTAACTGATACAATTCTCTGTCCTGCTCCTTCTGTGATTCCTTGTACTTCCTGAATGCTTTCTTTTTCTCTTGAACCTTCACTGCCACCTCCTTTGAGAACCATAGTGGTTTCTTACATCATTTTGTTTTGTTTATTTGCTTCACACAAAGGCTTGTTACCTCTGTGATGACAGTTTTTATTATTCCCCATTGTTCTTCCACCCCTCCTTCCTGCCCATTTGCTAGTGCATTCCTTAGGCACTCACCCATTTTGGAAAAGTCAGCCCTCTTAAAGTCCAGTACTTTTGCCTTTGTATGGCTTGACTCTACAGCTGTGTTTATTGTGAACCATACTGTTCAATGGTCGCTAGTTCCCAGATGGCTACCCACTTCTACATCTGTGATCCTCTCTCCATCTCCATTTGAGAGAACCAGGTCTATGCTCCAGGTCTAAGATTGCTCCCTCTCAAGTGGGTTCCAACACTAGTTGTCTAAAGCATGCCCCCTGTAGGGCATCTAGAAGAACCCCACTCTTAGATGTGGCTGCTGCAACTGCACTCCAGTTAACATCTGGCATATTCAGATCACCCATCAGCAATAGCTCCCCTTTTTCTGCCATTCTAAGTATACTTTTTATCATTTCCTTGTCCATTTCCTCCCCCTGAGAGGGGGGTCTGTATACAACCCCTGTGCGGACTGTGGTGCCATTGCCTGTCTCCAAATTGACCCACAGTGCGTCTTCTCCTCCCTGTTTACCCTTTTGTTCTGTTGCTTTGATTCCTTCCCTTATGTAGACAGCTACTCCTCCTCCTCCTCTTTTACCCTCCATGTCCCTCCTGTAGATAGTGTATCTTGGTATGTTTATGTCCCAGTCATGGTTTTGTGTGTACCATGTTTCTGTGACTGCCACGATATTCAGATGTTCCTTCTCCATCAAGACCACTAATTCAGGAAGCTTGTTACCCAGACTATGGTCATTGCTACTCATTGCTCTCCATTTTTTGATGGCTTTACCTTTTGTAGCAGCATCCCCCAGTGACCTTTCTACCTTGGTCTTTTTCTCATTTAGTATCCTGTTTTGTAGTGGGAGGCTGGGAATTTCCTGCTGCTTATCAGTACCTCCCCTCCTTGACTAGTTTAAAAGCTTGCCAATGAATCATTTAAACTGATTGCCCAAGAGACTTGTTCCCTTCCTGGACAGATGCAGACCATCCTGTGAGTATAGGCTGGTATCCCTCCAGGTGGAACCCCAGTCCCTAATGAAGCCAAACCCCTGTGCTCCACACCATTTTTTCAACCATTCTGTTCTGTCTGGATTTTTTGGTGGACAACCAAGATGTGTTGTAAATATTGGTAAAGAAGACTGACTGAAAACTTAATGCTGTTCATCCCTCCCCCAGCAGTTAACCTGGGGGTTTTAATGAGACCATTAGCGGATGGTCTATAGCAGAGCATTAAGGACATTAGCAGATGCTTAGCCTAAGCAGCAAAATAAAAAGTTTGTCCCTGCCTTTTGTAGCACTCAGTAAGTTTCATTTGCTGCTAAGCTTTCTAATTTGTAATAGAATGCAATCATTTTTAAATGGTTAATACTGTTTTACATTTATTTCCTATTGGAAAAAAGTATGATCACTTCTATATTGTACTGCAGTGATGATCAGCAGGCTCCAGAAACAAGTAATTACACATTATAGGAAACTCTTTTTTTTTGTTTGTTTATATCGATGCATAGCATAATTATTTACAGCACATCCCTTGTCAGCACCCCCCCCCCACGGATCATATTTGTAACACAGAGGCTTAGAATTTGATGGCAGATAAGGACTACCTTGCCCACCTAGTCTTCCAATTTCCCTAGCTACTGTGTAAATTCCAGATCGTACTTGATCTGCAGCCTACCTCATCCTTCCAGCCCTGGCCAAGTGCCTTCAGCCTGTTCTGTGCATTCTTGAATTTGCCTACCCTTGTTGCCCCCACAACCTCCTCAGGGAGGCTGTTCCAAGAACCCACCACCCTTTCTGTTACAAAATATCTCCTCACATTGCCAATGAGTCTTTCTCCCCCCAGCCTCATATTGTGAACCCTTGTTCATGTACATCCTCTTTTCATAAAGATGCAGCTCTCTTTACCTCTTTTGATCCCCTAATGGTATTTGAATGTTTCCATCATTTCCTCAAGTGTATACACTGAGTTTCCTCAATTTCTCCTCATAAGGTTTCTGATGTAGCCACTGCACCATTTTCATTGCCATTCTTTGGACTACCTTCACCCTCTCAATGTCCTTCCGGAGATGCAGTCTCCAGAACTGCACACAGTACTCCAGATGAGGCCTCACCAACTGCCTGTATAGTGGCATCACCACCTCCTGTTTTCTCCCAGTGATACCTCTCCTTATGCACCCCAGCATCACCCCTGCTTTCCTCATTGCCAGCTCACATTGCTTGGCTACTTTTAAATCCTCTGTTATGACTCACTTCAGATCCCATTTCAATTTGGTGTTTAATACCTCCCCCCATCCTGTATTTCTCCCCAGGGTTTTTGTTCCCCAAGTGCATGATTTTGTACTTCTTGGAATTGAATGCGATCAGCCACACAGACATTAAAGAGGACTGGCTCCAGTACTGAACCCAGTGACACCCCTCTGGTTACTCCCTTTTTTTTTAGATTGAACGCTTTGTACCACCACCCTCTGTGTCCTGTTGCTAAGTCAATGTCTTACAGTACCTAGTTTACCACCTTGTGACCCACTCTCAGACTGCTCAAATTAACTAACCTCTTGTGCAGGCCTAAAAATGAGTTACTTTTGCGAGTTCTGTTACCTGGTAAAACAATTTCAATGAATTGTTAATTTAACAATGAAGAACCAAGAAAAGCAAGGGGAGCATTGGTGAAAAGCAGTGCCACTACATCAAAGTCCTCCGCTGTGGGCACTGTTTTAACATAAAACAAAAAGGGATGGTAAGGCCATCCTTGTAGGCTGGAAGGGGGTTCTCTGTGTGCTGAAAGTTTGCTGAAGCAATGCCTTTGCAGCTTTGATGCAAGGGGGTGATATCTGTGCTGGAGGTGGGGGCAGTCATTACAGGTAAAAATGATACATTTCATACTGCAATGCATGACCTTTTCAAAATGTTTGAATGTGTTGTACAGAAAGCTTACAACTCATTAGCAGTGTGGTTGGCAAAGATGCTCAAATCATAGGTGTCACATTGATGATGAGACAGTGCTAAATGGCACTGTGCCTCACTGCAAATGTACTGTTTTGATACATTCACACTTGAATGTCTTATATTTTTATGTAGTTCTACTCCTCATGTTTAAATCATGAATTGGATGCCATTCTATGGTGCATTATCTTACATCAGGCTTGTTGGCCGGTTCCGAAATGTGTGTGATGCACTTCGCTTGGCCCCAAAAATCTAAGTTGGAATAATCAAAGTAGGTGGGGATAAATTTCTTTATTTCCATTAATTTTCAGCTTGCAGTATTGCTAATTACAGTATTTTGGTCTTCTGTCACATTATGAAGTTCTCACTGAAGAGAAAGTAAGTATCTGGGGCCCAGCAGAGGAAAGCAAAATGTGCTAGACAGGAAGAGACACAGCAACTGTCCAGAATTATGGCTTTTTACCTAAGTCAGTATGCAAAAAATATCTTCTTGACACATGCTTAAAGTATGTCTAGTTGTTCTTGCACCTGTTTCTGATTTTTTTTTTCCTTTTTATTGCAGGAACTGTATGCCCAATTTTTACAATCGTAGCATTTTATTATCTTTTTGATCAAATAGCAGATTTCTGTAATAACTTGCAAAACTGTTACCAATGGTAAAATGTAATGGCCTATAGAACTGGCAAATGTAATCTGTGAATAATGTTTCAAGCCTTCTTGATAAAAGTTTATTTGTAACAGTACACTTGTCATTTTTAGGCCTGTTGCTGAGAAACCTGCTCCTGTTGTGTCACAAGATCTCCTAGAGGAACCGTCCTTGATTCAGTAAGCATTAAACTTTGTTTATGTATTGGCTTTGCTTACTGGGAAAGACAGTGAGACAAGGACAATACAGCTTATTCCAGCATCACCTGGGGGCAGTTAGGGGAGGCTGATCAGCTTGAACAAGATTTAGATGTACTGGCATTTTATTTCTTAACTGAAACATTTACAGCTGCATATCTTGTTGCATGCCTCTATATACACACAGGCTGGGATATTCAAAAGGGTTGCACATGGTGCAACAGGATTGTGCCATCGCAACCCACCAATGCACCCCAGGGTGATATTTAAAAGGGCAAGCTAAGCTGCCCAACTCCCGATGCGCTGAGGCGCATCCATAATGTATGCATCACAATGGCAGGGGGTGTGCCCATGCATATGTGGCACATCCCGTTATTCAGCCCAGGATTTGCGGCGCATATGCTGGTGCACCTCCGCATTGCACCACAAAGGGGGGCACAAAGATGTTCCCAAAAATACAGGGAACAAATCAGTGACACCTACAGGTGGGCTGCCATATTGCAAGTCACAACACAGCAACCGCCTGCCTGTAAGTGGCCACCCGACCTCCCCAGACACCATATAGGTGCACACAGCTCCCTGGTGGTCCAGTGGACCCTCCCCCCTCACCCACTCATGGGTAGTAATATAAATGAAATCCCTGGTGGTCCAGTGGACCTGACACCCTGCCCGATCGTGGGCATAGTATTTCACAATCCCTGGTGGTCTAGTGGAACCCCTCCCTCACCCTATCACAGGCACACACATACAAACCCTAGTGGTCCAGGTCCAGTGGTACCCCCCTCCCCACCCACTGCAGTTCCAGCCACCCCGCACCCCACCCAGTCAGTCATGGGAGGCAGCATCCCACCCACAAGCTGCCTCGCCACCCGCCGACTGACAGTGTACAGCTTGGCTGTATGCCTATTGGTCCACTGCAAGGGCCAATGGGCATACAGACCAAACTGTACTACACAGTCCCGAATTGTGAATGAACGCTAGGCATAAGTCAGTCATGAGGGATCAGTGCACCACATGCAAATGGGGTCATAATGACATGCAAATGGACCCATTTGTGCCTTGCATACATTATGCCCTCATTTGCATATGCAGTTCTGAATATCGAGATTATGCGCCTATTGCAAGTACACTTGCGCTGGCGCATCCCCCTGCTCCACTACTGCCTCTTGTGCCCGGCACAGTGCCACTGTGCAGTGCACAATGCTTGTGCCCTCAGTGCCATATTCAATGGTGCTGAGCCATGGTGCAGTACCGTTGAATATCACCTGGTCCTCGCCCTGGTGCAACCCAGTTGCGCTGCGCCCAGGCTTACGCCACAGCCCAGCGCAGTTTGAATAACCCGGCCACAATGGTTACGATGGTAATTCTGGCTCACTGACAGTATTTTATTTTATTGTAGGAACTGTGCTGCCAAAGTTATACTAGGAGCATGTTCTTATCGCTACTGGTATTGGTAAATTAGGAAAATATGAACTTGGGTAGGCTTTACTTTATATGTAGCTTTATTCATGATAAAGTTACATAGATACATATATAGACACATAGATACATAGACAGTGTCGGCAGATAAGGGCCTATGGCCCACCTAGTCTGCCCATTTGAGTCTGTAACTTCAGTTTATGTTTTCCTAGAACTCTGTTGCCCCTTACCCCTGACCTCCAGAATTCCTTTATGTCTATCCCATGCATTCTTAAATCCCGTGATTGTTCAGCCCCCACCACTTCCTCAAGCAGGGTGTTCCACTTGTCCACCACCCATTCTGTGAAGAAATTCGTCCTCACATTTCCTCTGAATCATCCTCCCTCCAACTTCATCCCATGCTCTCTAGTTCTGGAGCATCTTTTTCACTAATAAATAGACTATTCTTGTACCCTGTTCCTCCCTGTAAGATACTTGTATGTCTCTATCATATCCCCTCTCTGCCTCCTCTCCTCCAGGGAGTACATGTTCAATTCCTTCAACCTGTCCTCATAGGACTTGTGATGCAATCCATGTACCATCTTTGTTGCCCTCCTCTGAACCTTCTCTACCCTGTCTATGTCCTTACATAGGTAAGGTCTCCAGAACTGTACACTGTACTCCAGGTGGGGCCTAACTAGTGTCTTGTATAGTGGAATCATGATGTCTCTTTTCCTGCTGGTGATGCCCCTGCCTATGCATACCAGCATCCTATTTGCTTTACCTGCTGCCTTGTCACACTGTTTCCCTACCTTGAGGTCATCAGAGATGATAACCCCAAGATCTCTTGGTGCATGCTATATCCTCACCCCCAACTGATATATTGTGCCAGGGTTTTTGTGCCCCATATGCATTATCTTGCACTTCCTTGCATTGAATTTCAACTGCCAAGCCCCTGACCATTCTTCAAGTTTCTGCAGGTCCCTTCTCATTCTGTCTACACCCTCTGGTGTGTCTACTCTGTTACAGAGCTTTGTGTCATCAGTGAACAGTGAAATTCTGCCTTCTAGGTCCTGCAATGTCACTGATGAAGATGTTGAATAGGACCAGTCCCAGCACTGATCCTGTGGTACTCCACTGGTCACTCTTCCTCTGTGAAGTGACAGCCATTTACCACCACCCTCTGTGTCCTGCCACCCAGCCAGTTACCTACCCACCACACTACTGTCCTGCCCACATCCATATTCCCTAGTTTGTGTAATAGTCTTCTATGTGGCACAGTGTCAAAGGCCTTGCTGAAGTCCAGATAGGCCATGTCCACTGCCCTTCCCTGATCCACCTCCCTAGTCACCCAGTCAAAAAATTCAACTAGGTTGGTCTGACATGACCTCCCCCTGGTGAAACCATGCTGCCTTGGATCCTGCAGTCCATTGACAACCAGATGTTCCACCAATCTCTCCTTCAGTAGTGCTTCCATGATCTTTCCCACTACCGAGGTGAGGCTGACTGGTCTGTAGTTCCCCGCTTCCTCTTTGTTCCCACTTTTGTATAAGGGGACTACATCTGCTGTCCTCCAGTCTTTGGGTACCTCCCCTGTTTCCAGTGATCAAGTTAATCTGAAAGTTTCTTTCTCTCTCTCTCTTTTTTCTCACCATTTAGGAATGTGACCACCTCAGATGCATCAGTCTTGCTCTGTGAAGAACCTGATACTACATCATGCATCCACCATATTGCCTTGGATGCATCAGAGTCATTCCATGAAGAACCTGCTACTGTTCCTTGCACCAACTACACTGAGAGTGAAAAGCCAGCTGCTCCTCAAAGCAGCAGAACAAATGAGGACCATGACACCCCACAGAATGGCAGCAACATTGGTTTATTTAAATGCATGAACCTGACAGAGAGAGAGAGAGAGAGAAGAAGAAAACAATACTAATAACAAGGTGGCAACTGTCTCCAGATTTCCAGTTTCCAAAATGACTGATGGGATACGCTGGCAGCCAACAGTATAGAAGATTTAACCCACAACTTCTTCATCAATTTAAGTTTGCTCGGTACCCCCGTTATGCCCGTGACTGACTGGTCCAATGGAAAGAAGTTATTTGAGTGACACAGCAAGTCAAAGGAACATGGGAATGCAGTTGTAAAGGCTGAGGCATTTGTTGAAGTCAGTGGTGGTAGAATGAAGACAGCATATCAGTTCATTGTGCAGCAGGAAAAAAAATGAACTGAATGCACCAGGCATGCCCTGAGACAGATTGCGAAAATAATAATTCTTTGTGGAAGATGAAATGTTGCACTCTGTGGAAGAGACCACAGTACAGGAAATTTCAAGGCTTTGCTGGACTACACTGCAGAACTGGACCCAGTATTTGAAGAACATTTCAAGGAAGAACCTCGAAATGCACAGTACATCTCGGCACAAATCCAGAATGAACTGATTCAGCTCATTGGTTTGCAGATTCAATGGAAAATTCTCAACAGAGTCAAAGATGCTAAATTTTTCAGTTTAATAGCAGATGGAACAACTGATATTTCACACAAGGAGCAGATCACCCTGGCTTTGCATTATGTACACAGAAGTGAAGATGGGAATGTGGAACTCCGAGAAAACTTTATTGAATTTGTGGAAGCCTTCAACACCACTGGAAAAGGCCTTGCAGATCTCTTTCTACAGCAACTGACAGCCTGGGGTGTTGAAACGGAATACCTGAGAGGACAAGGTTATGACAGAGGAAGTAATATGAGTGGTAATTTCAATGGGGTGCAGGCAAGAATTGGGGCTGTACTTCCAGAAACAATCTATAGTGCCTGCAAGGCACATAACTTTAACACAGCCATTGTTCAATCTTGTGCAACATGTCAAGTGTCTAACATGTTCAACACATGCAGAAAAGTTATTTCTTCATTAAAGACTCCAGCGAAGCATCACAATGTGCATTTATCAGAACTGAAGGAATTCGCAAGCTTGCCAAATGAATATGAAGACACTGAGGAGGATAGAAGTACATCCTTACGGGTACCTGGCAACAAACGTTGGATGAGTAAAGCTGATTCACTTCACAGTTTCAAAAATAATTATGTTGTGATAGCCAGCACCTTGGAGAAGATTGCAGGGTTTGATGACAATGATGCAGAACAATTTTTATTCTCCATTAGGAAGTTTGATTTTATTGTTACTTTGGTGTGTGTGGAATCTGTGCTTGCAACAACAAAGCCACTTCATTATATCTTCAATGCCATCAAATTGACCTAATTTAGGCATCAGAGGAAGCAAATGTCCTCATTGAGACACTGAAAAGCATGAGAGATGATGCAGAAATCAGTTTTGCAAGCCTGTATGAAGAGGTGAAGCAGCTAGCAGATAGTGCCCTAGTCAAAGAATCAATTCCCAGAATCTGTAGAAGGCAGACTCAAAGGTGCAACATCAATTGCTCTGCAGTTATTGGTTTTTTTCTGAGTTCCTGCCTGCTCTATTTTTATTACCTGTTCCTTACTGTACTTCCTCCCTGCCTCTCCTACAAACTCTTCAGATCAGTCCTGCCCACTCCCTGATTGTTTTCACACTTCACTGTTTATACTACCTCACACTCTGTTTATCTGGGCCTTTGTCATTTTGTTACTTCTAATCTCTTAGCTTCCATGCATTTCTTAGGCATCTCCTATCTATCCTACCCTTTCTGCCTACCTTCTATTCCTTTAATCTCAGATCTTTCTTATCTGTGGTCCTGTCTGGTCATTTTTATTACCCTTTCTAGCTTCCTTTTATCTCCTACTGACCTGATCCTATTTTGTACCCACCCCCCATTTCTTCTTGCACATTTTTTCACTTTGCTAATTACATAGACTTTTTATCTCTAGTCCCCTTTTATCACTTTCTTAATTCGCTTCCTGCTATTTGTTTTATAAATTGTTCCACAGTGGATACAGATACTGCTTGTGTGGCTCAGTTTTGCTATTCACCTGAAAAAGGTACCTGTGAGGCCCCAAAAGCTTGTGTATAATTCCATCTTTGTACGAGACACTTCTTGGTCCAATAAAAGGTATAAAACCTTCCATCATCTCTTGTTTTCAAAGGACCAGTATGGCTAGAATCTCTTTTTACAAAACAATGGAAGATTCCTCTGTCAGTGATATTTTTCACTGATAAGAAAACCTGTTTTCTATATCTGCTAACTTCAAACTGTTATCCTTGCAGAAATAATTATCTTCAGTAAAATGAAAAGAAAATGAAATACAGTATAGGTACAGCCAGTAGAGGAACGGCTTCCTGACGGAGGTAGTGGGGGCAAAAATGTTAATGAATTCAAGACTACAAGGGATAGACATAAGAGTACTCTGGCCATAGAGAAGAAAAGGTAAGCCACAAATCAACTAGGGTCCATGGTTTTTGCAATAGATAGGCAAAATGGGTGGACTAGGTTGGCCACAAGGTCCTTATCTAACATCAACTACTATGTTGCTAGGTACCTAGAACATTGTTACAGGTACATTTACAAGATGTGCTGTTTGCTTTGCTTTAATAGGAAACCAACAATTTTACATCTGGTTGCAGCTAGTGGACCTAATATTGTATTGTAAAAATGTCCTTATGATGTCTCAAAAAGGAAAAAAGATTTAAGGATTTACATATGGGGCTTGATTTTTAGATGGCCCTGAATGCTGCAAGCCCCAGCTGCACCCAACATATGGCACCCAAGGCTTGTGACATTCTTCCGGTCAGCAATCAGATTTTGCACCTGTGCACCAATTGCCGCAAGTGAGACCAGCGTTTTATGGTCTAGCTTGTGGCAACAATGAGTACTCTTTTTACAAGTCCAGCACCAGATATTTGGCGCAAGCTGCCATAAATCGGGTAAAGTGTTGCAAGTACACCCAACCTACTACTATCGGGCGCAGTTGCGGCAAACATATTTAGTGCAGCTGCACCAAAAAAGGGGTCTGACACGGTGCTTGATGCAAGCCCTTCACTGCCTTTGAAACTCAGGCCCATGGGGTCAAGATTCTGGCAAAATCACCAGCAGCAGGGGGTCTAAATTAATACCAGTTACCAGCAGTTAAAGCACTAATTAAAGATCGCATTTTCATAGCTACCAACCAGCCTTTTCACAATTAGGAACACCAGAATATTACAGTATATTGTTAAACATTGTTATGTATGGAAATCACTCAGTTCAAAATCCATGTGCACCTCCGAAGCTGTGTTGCACATGCCAGACTATTACAGTATATGGTTACCCCTTATTGTAAATGGATTTCAATACACATCAAAAAGCTTTTTAGGACAGTTTGTAAGCCAAAAAAGTTGCTGTAGTACAGTAGTTACATCACTACTATACTACTGCAACTTCGACATTCTATGTCTGAGCGTTATCTCCCTTGCATTGTGGCCTACCTCTCTACATTCAGTATGGAACAGCACAGTGCAGAACCTGTTTCTGTCAGCAACTCATTTTTTAATTCAAAGCCCGCTACCTGCCCCCCAAAAAATATTATACTACAGCAACTTTGATGTTCTACATCTGAGAATTATCTCCCTCACATTGCAGCCAACCTCTCAGTGTTCAGTATGGGATGGCACAGTACAGATCCTGTTTCAGTCAGCAACTTCTTGTTTAAATTCAAAGCCTGCTACCTGCCAAAAAAGTGAAGATTTGCTTAGAATCTACAAAAGAGTTGAGCTCCTAAGCATTTGGGGTGGGGTAGGATGGGGTGGGGGCAACACAACATGAGAAAGGAATAGTGGCAGCTGGCAGGGACAGTTATAAACATTAACAGCTGAAAAGCATACAATTCTTCTCTGTTATTTTAAATAGTAAAATCATATACCATATAAAATAAAAGATAGAAAACAGTCAACAGACAAGGCTGTGTTTCCATCTTGGGGTTTGATGACATCATAGGAACCTTCTGAGCTTCACTTTCAAGGTCTATGATGTCATCAACCCCCTCAATGAAAACACAGCCTTGTTGTGCAGTTCCCTATCCATTATTCTATATGTTGTGCATGTTCTAAACAAGACCAAAACAACATTATGGATAGCATCAGTTCCTGTAGAATATTGACTCCATTGTGTGGTAGTGGTGGGTAATGAAGGATATCTTTTAACTTTGAATGATCATATATTATAGAAATAATATACTGAGACAGAAACATAGACCATGTCGGCAGAAAAAGACCGTTGGTCCTTCTTCTGTAATTTGCCCTTTTAAACACTATTCCACCCTGAGACTGATTATCTAAATGGGGTTTACCCCCGCATTTTCTCCCCTAACCCCTGCCCCATGGCTACCCCTACAGAACTACTTTTTTTTCAGATCAAAGATTATTAAGGTTTTCAACTTAGACAGTATGAGAAACTTCATATGTCATACACTTGAAGCAAATGCAAGGCAGAAAAAAACAGCTCTATCCTTCCACATGAGCTAATTACAATACAAGGAGAAGCAAGATAACATATCTTATATGTGGCAGGGTTGAATAAGGCCTGGCCCCATTTGTTATGCAGAAAGAGTTTAAATGCAAGGGTCTATTCTATCCTCTCCTTTTCTGTCTCTTGTCTGTCTGGTTACGCAACCAGATTTTCTTGTGAGACTTAGGAGCGAATCACTCCGATGGTTTCGCAATTCTCCACCTCTTACTATCTCTCTATCCTCCCTTGCTATTTCTGTCTTTTCTTCCACCTTGCATAACTGCAGGTATAAAAATATATGTGGATCTTTATGTGGAAATGTCACTGATACTGGGATCCCTTTGTTTAAAACTGTATTTAGTTATACTGTTGAATGATTGCAAAAACTGGAATTCAAGGGGTTACCTGAGATGCTGATTTGAAAAATATTTCCAGAGCTGTCAACAAGAGGTCAGTTCTGGGTCACAATGTTTTTTTTGCTGTACCTGCTGAAACTGGCAAGAACACTGTGTGAGAAGCAGAATGTTCTCTTAACGAGCTCCCTGTAAAAACTTGTTATAAAAAGAGCTGCAATGTTTTGCAAGGCGGAGACACAGAGAGACTGAGATTGGAAATTAAGAAGAAAAACAGAAGAAGGACTCTGCTTTCTATGTTTGTACTGCCATTGTAAATAGTTATACTGAACAATTTTTTTTTTATTTTGCTGTAATTAATAATAAAATGCTATTTGTGAATTTTGAAACTGATCCTATGCTTCCTGACCTGTGCTTTGATGACAATATACTGCTGGTGTCACCACTGGTCCATTGTGACACACTTGAAAGGACAGACCATCTTGTTACACTGAACCTGGGTAGTATTCTATATCTCGCAATTGCAAAGAGGAAAAGAACAGATGAACAAAATATCTTTCACAGCTGCCTGACCATGAGGCACTCCTGTGTCACACAGTTTTTCCTATGTGATTATGGTAAAAGGAAATACAACGTAGTATAGCTATGTACAAATAAGTGAAAGACGGTGAGCAGTCTGACCATCATTGATGGCCAATGTGTGATGGTTATGAAGGGTGTAGCAGCTGGGGTGAGGTGGGGGTCAGAGGGTATCCTATGTCTGCCTATATCCAGCTTCTTCATCCTGGGGTGTTTAGGATGAATGTATGTACTACTAATTAGATTATTAGAAATCAAAGGTATTCCAGAAGCCCCTTCAGGAAACAAAGTCATGGCCAGTCTCCAGTGCATAGAGAACCCATGAGGCCCAAACAGTCTCAAACGTTTGTAAGTATTGATTCCTCAGTGAAGTAATCCTTTCCCTAAGATAAAGCTCAAGGACAAGCTTATCCCAGTCTGGAACAGAAGGGATTCATGTTGTGAGCCAGTTTCAGCTTAGTATTTTCCTAACTGCCACCAGGAGAACTAAGACCAGTTTCCTCTTTTTTATCTTTCAATGATCATGGCGGAGTGCCCAGGTTTGCAAAACGTGTGTCTCTAGGTACAGAGAGTGGCTAAAGCTTGAAACCATCAGAGAGTGTCTGCAGGACACATCAGTGGACCCCGCTGCCTAGAGGGACACACATGAGCTGTGGAGCTTGAACCTGTAGGAAGGCTCTAGGAGGGAGCCAATCAGGAGCAAGACTGCACCTCCAGCCTCCAGGGAGCCAATCAGAGGAGAGGACTGGCAGGGAAAGGAAGAGCAGGGTTTTAAAACCCACTGCAGCCTCTCAGTCCTTCAGAAGCTGCTGAAGCTTGAAATGGCCAGAGGGGGGGCCAAGGGACACATCACCAGAACCCCTTTACTTGGCAGAACAAATAGGAACTGTGGAGCTTGAAGCTCCAGGAAAGCTCCAGGTAGGAGCCAAATAAGGGTGAAACCACATCTCCCACTCACCAGGGAGCCAATCAGAGGCAAGAACTGATGGGGACAGGAAAATCAGGGTTTTAAAACCCACCTGCAGTCTTCGGTTCCCTTCAGAAGCCACTGAAGCTTGAAACCACCAGAGAGGGTGTGTGGGACACATCAGCGGGACCCCTCTGATGAGCAGAACATACAGAAACTGCAGAGCTTGAAGCACCAGGAAAGCTCCAGGTGGGAGCCATTCAGGAGCAAGACCATGCCTCCGACCTTCCAGGGAGACAATCAGAGATGAGGACCAGCCAGGACAGGAAAAGCAGGGTTTTAAAACCCCACAGCAGTTTCCCAGTCCCTTCAGAAGCCACCAAAGCTTGAAACTTCCAGAAGGGGTCCACAGGACACATCATCGGGACCCTCTGCCTGGCAGAACACCCAGGAAGTGTGAAGCTTAAAGCTCCAGGTTGGAGCCAGTCAGGAGCAAGACTGTGCCTCTGGCCTTCCAGGGAGCCAATCAAAGGCAAGGACTGGCAGGGACAGGAAGAGCAGGATTTTAATACCCCGCTGCAATCTTCTGGTCCCTTCAGTCTCCTGGTCCCTTCAGAAGCAGCCTAAGCTTGTAATCACTAAAGGGATTTGCAGGACACATCAGCAGGAGCCCACCACCTGGCAGAACACACAGGAATTGCGGAGCTTGAAGGTCCAAGAAAGCTACAGGTGGGAGCCAATCAGGAGCAAGACCATGCTTCTGGCCCTCCAGGAAGCCAATCAGAAGCAAGGACCAGTGGAGACAGGAAGAACCAGATTTTAAAACCCCACAGCACTCTTCTGGTCCCTTCAGAAGCTACCAAAGCTTGATACTGCTAGAGTGGTCTGTGGGACACATCAGTGGGGAACCCTCTGCCTGGTGGAACACACAGGAACTCCTGAGCTTGAAGATCCAGGAAGGCTTCAGCTAGGAGCCAAGCAAGACTGTGCCTCTGGCCCTCCAGGGAGCCAATCAGAGGTGAGAACCAGTGGGAACAAGCAGAACAGAGTTTTAAACCCTACTGCTGTCTCCTGATCTCTTCAGTAGCCACCAAAGCTTGAAATTGCCAGTGGGGGTCTGCAGGACACATAACTAGGGGCCCTCTGCTTGGCAGAACACACAGGAACTACAGAGCTTGAAGCTCCAGAAAGGCTTCAGATGGGAGCCAATCAGGAGCAATACGACACCTTCGGCCCTCCGGGGAGCCAATCGGAGGTGAGGATCAGTGGGAACAGGTAGATTCCTGCTACTATAAGAGGACTAGGCCTCGAAGTGGTCCCCCGCATGAAGGACCAATGTGCAAAGGACATTAGAGTCTGCCCACTGAAGTCAACCCAACAAGACTGCTAGTAGACAGCCACTATACTCCCCGTGCTGACCCAAGGGGACCCCTTCCCAGGTAAGCCTGTCGTGGGCTGCATTATAGGGCATCTTTACTTGGGCGCCTGCTAAGCATGTCAGTTGGCTTAGGGGCTTGCTGTTGCTTTTCTTTGTCTTTATTATGGTGTTGATTGTTCTTATCTGATACAAGTTATTAGTGTGTTTCTGGGCAGTAGGGATTGTATGTAAACTGTTGCTAGGTACTAGGGTGTTTCAGGGATCAGGGGCCTGTTGCTAAATAGTTGCTAGGTATAGAAGGGTCTAGCGACGTGCCATAAAAAGCCTGCTAGGTATTAGTGAGCTTCAGGATTTGAGGGCATATGGTTACTGGGTGGTAGTAGAATAGCCTGGGATAGCTCACCTGGGACTGGGACAAAGAAAAACAAGGAAGGACTAGAAGAACAGGGAAAAGTAATTTGGGGAGTGGTGCAATGCAAGGGTTGTGGGGTAGCAGTCTACATGGAGATGCCCTGGAAGTTGCAGTGCTATCCCATCTGCGTGCACCTCTCTGGGTGGAGGGAACAGGTCTCAAGGCTCCAAGCAGCACTGGTAGGAAGTCAGATGAGACTCAAAGTCGCATTGGCAAGGAGTCGGGAGACCATCTCTCCCACCCAGGGACCACCTAGCCAGACACCGCTACCTCAAAGGTTGCCAGAAGAAAGGAGTGGTTGAACTAATGGGGGCTCAAGGAGGGCAGGGGTGGTAGAATCAGGAAGGCTGGGGAGAACAGGTAACAGGCACATTCCTCATCCAGTGCCACTTAGAAACTCCTATGCCATTCTGGCAGAATGGGACTGCCATGAAGGGGCACACAAGGTGGTGGACAGAGATGATGTAGGGGACCACCCAAATGGACTCCCCAGGAGGGGGAAAGGTGACTCCAGAGAAGGATGAAGCAACTTCTAGTGGAGGGCTCTGTAGTAGGGAGATAGAGTTGGGGGAAGGAAAGGGGGTACAGAGGGAGGTTAAGTGCCTACTTGGTGTATTAGCTCGGAGGAATGGAAGGTATATCCATGTGGATCTCGAGGGCTATAGCAAGGAAGGAGGAGCTGGATGTCATTGTCCACCTGGGGATGAATGACCTAGATCTGGAAGAAACAGGGGCTGTGCAGGAGCAGTTTAAGGAACTGGAGAAGGGTCTTAGGCAGGTACCACTCACTGCAGCCTTTACAGAAGTGCTGCCTGTCTACAACAGAGAGAAGGAGGGGTGCTCATAGCCGTTGCCAGGGGGGGTTCGTCTGGTTCAAAAGAACCCCCTTTTGAAACTCTTCCTTTATTTTTCATTATTTGTAAACATTTTTCATCATTTCTGTTTATTTTTTTTACTGTTACAGAGTGCTAATGCACACATGACAAACCCCAGCACTTTCTCTCTGCATGCGCCCCTCCCCCATCTGCTGCCAATCAGCTCCCTCAGTACCAGTAAGATGACTGGAGCTGCTTTGTGAGTCTTTCTCCGCACCCTCCCCCTATGACTGGCTGGCCAGTTGGAGCTCACATCAGCATCGTGAATGTGACCTCAATACAGCACAGCCACTGCCTACAATCCACGCTGTCAGCTAGCACTGGAGGAAGATGGAGCATGGTGGCAGGCTCAGAGGTGACGTCACCAGGAGAGCAAAAAAGAAGTAGAGGACCTTGACTTATTATCAGTCACCGGCAGGTAAATTTTGCTGGCCACTATTACCGAAGATGTGTCCCTTAATAATTTGTATATCAAGGGATAGGCTGTGCAGTTGGCCAAGGGAGCTTTTTGGGTGGGCGGGCTGAAAATTTAGAAATAAATTATTTAAATCCCCCTCTATACAAAAAGCAAAGTTGTCTTGTTTCATATGCCTGTTTTAACTTTTCATAAGAAAAGCAAAAGAGGTACCACAGTAGAAAGGCATTGTAAGTGTTTGGAAGGATCTGGCTGGGATCTACACTGCCACCTCATTAATTGTGATGTTCAGAGAGGTCTTCACTGTGGTCCCATTTTCACTGTCATTCAGTTCCACTTTTGTCTGTGTCATCTGTGCCAGATGCCATTAAATCAAATAAGTTGTGATGTGTTTTCTCCAGATGACCACATGTGCCTATAGAATGACATTTGTTGCTATAGTTCAGTGTTTTGAATATACCCACTGTACTTTTGGAAGTGAGGTGGGGTGGGGTTGGGGGTAGGCATTTAAGAGATGGTAACTTTGCACTGGAAATCCCTGCCACTGTCAAATTACTTTTCCCCTCACTCCCTTTGTCATACCTGCCACATTGGAGAATGGAGTGGGGGCAACAATTGTAGTACTCAATATTGAACTAAGAATTATGTTACAGATTTTTTTCCAAGCAGGATGCCTAGAATAGAAACACAGAAATATAGACAATGATGGCAGAAAAAGACCAGAGGTCCATCCAGTCTGCCCAAGTTCTCTATAATCCCTGGAACCTACAATTTCTCCTAGGTACTAACCCTCCCCATCCTCTCTCTATTCTCCTCCTTGGTTCTGTTGCCTCCAGTAACCACTGTTTCCTTCATTATGTCCCAGCTCTGCTTGAATCCTCTGACTGTTTTTACACCCACCATTTCAGCTGACAGACTGTTCCAAAGTTCCACCACCTTTTCCATAAAATAGTACTTCCTCACATCTCCTGGCCCTACCTCCTGTTCATTTCCATTCGTGTCCATGTGACTACGACCTGGTACTCAGGCTAAATAGTACCCTGTAGTTCACTTTAATTCATTTCAGGAACTTGAAGATCTCTGTCATATCTCCTCTCTCCCTTCTGGTCTCCAATGAGTACATATTTAGTGCCTTGAGGCGCTCCTCATAGGATTTGCCCTTCTGTCCCTGAATCATTTTGGTTACTTTGCGCTGCACTGTCTCCAGCCTATCCTTATCCTTTCTGAGGTGAGGACTCCATAACTGGGCACAGTACTCTAGGAGAGGCCTCACCAGGGATCTATAGAGGGGAAGTATTACCTCCTTTCTTCTGCTATCAATACCCCTACCAATACATCCCAGCATCCTGCTAGCCTTGCCATAGGCCATGTTGCACTGACTCAATTACTTAAATTGTATACTGAGTTGTGGATGGTGGGGGTTACAGCAAGGGGTAGAGGGAGTTCAGATATGAGTTATTTAGGCTTAAAATAAGCCACAAAAGTGCATCACTGAGCATACCATAGCCCATAGTTTCTGGGTCCTATCAGATCCAGACCCCTGACCTAGTAGCAAGCCAGCACTGCAGTAATTTAGTAGCGTACAGTACCCAGCCAAAATCAGCTGCAGACTCTGCACTGAGGTTCAGTGCATTAGCATTTGCTGTCTCTCTCTATATATCTATCTATATATCTATATATGTAATAGATAACCTACTCTAAGGTGTGCGGTCACACTCTGATATATGCACGCCTTGGTGTGTGTTGCTATGCATGAGACCGCAGACTGAGTGTGTCAACCACTCAAGGCGTGTGTATATCAGAGTGTGACCGCACATCCTAGAGTGGGTTATCTATCTTATAAAATGGCAAAATTGTTTTTGAAGGGAGTAAAAGTGCAGGTGTGCGGTCACACTCTGATATACACATGGTCATGTGACGTGTTTTATATAATCAGAATGCTGGATTTATTTACTTTGCTTCCCAGTTTATAAATACACACACACACACACATGCACACACACAATCTGAGCCACCCAGATAGTAATAATTGTTCTTAGAGCAGGAAGTGGAGGGGAGCTCACAGATGAGTTATTCTGGTTTAAAATAATACACAAAATTAGCCACAGAGCATCTAGTACCCCAAAGCTTCTGGGGCCAGGTAGCCCCCAGACCCCTTCTCCACACACCAGTAGATACAGCTGCAGATATTAAAACTCATAACATAATATATCTGAGACAATGTCTTAAGTATATTACATTAACAGCATCTTGCTGCCCTCCGGTACTGAATACATATATGTATTCACCCTGCAGCCAGCTAGATAATAATTTTGTTTAGAGCAAGGGGTGTAGGAGATCTCAGATATGACTTCTTTAGCTTTAAAATAAGAAACAAAATGCACCACAGAGCAATTCTAGGATCCCATGGCTTCTGGGGTACTGGCTGCCCTGAGACCCAAAGCTTTTTTTAAAAAGTCTCAGACTGCATAAAAAGAACCCCCCCTTGTGAAAATCCTGGCAACGGCCCTGGTGCTTCACACTAAGGCCATCAACTCATGGTTTATTTATTTATTTATTGAATTGTTTCACCAGGAAAGATACACTGAGCAACTTAATGCTCGACTCACGGTACGTCCTTGGGGAATGGGGAAAGGGAAGAGCTTGAGAAAACATACCTACGAGTACTGTATTTATAGTGGGTGGATACATACAATTCCAAACAGGTTCAAGGCAATGGGTACATAGTAGGCAATTACAACAGGTACAGTATATTAATGGCAGTTACAACAGGTACATTACAGTACTGCAGTTACATCAGAGATGCGTACATACACACAATCAGAGCAGTACAGGGACAAAGCATAAGATTCTAGGTAGACAAGAGCATACAGTTACAGTGCCAGTGGTACAGGTGTGATGCATAGGCTGCAGGGGTGCAGCATAGGATCCAGACACCTTTTAAGCGCTAGGTTATACAGGGCTATATAAGTGCAGGTGGGGTAGTAGGGGGTAGAGAAGAAGAGAGCGAAGGAGAGAGAAAGAGTGGGAGAGGGAGGCATGTGAGTAAGGAAGGGGTTAGAAGCAGGAGCAGCTAGGTGTGTGGTAATTGTGTAGTGCAGAGGTGAGGGAAAATAGGGAGGAGGAGTGGCGGATATGAGGAGGGAGTGTATTCCACATTTTAGTCTGGTGGTAGGAGAAGGCTTTTTGGCCAGCTCAGGTAGCTCTGCTGGGGACTGAGAGGATACGTGAGTCAGCCTGTGATCTCAGGGAATATGTGGAGTGAGTAGGGGTGCCAAGAGAGGAAGAGATATATGATGAGAGAGATCCAAACCAGAATTTAGAGATGAACTTAGCACCATGTAGCGCACGCTGGGAGTGGAGGGGAAGCAAGTTGAGGGAGCAATAGAGATCACAATGGTGAGTGTGGGGAGGGGCATCAAGAGTGAAACGACAGAATGAATTGAAGAGAGAGTCCAGTCTGGACAGGTAGTACTGTGGGGAGGCACCATAGACTATGTCGCAGTAGTCAAAAATGGGCATGGTCATCTTCTGTACCAGCTCACCCCCAGCAGCGAGCAGGATGCAGCTGCGGTTTCTGTAAAGGGCCCCGAGCTTGGGCCTTAGTTTTTCAGAAAGGCATCAATATGAACAGAGAAGTCAAGATATCTGTCCAGCCAGGTGCCGAGATACCTAAATGAGAGGGTGCCCTCAAGAACAGTCCCATCAAGGGTGTGAAAGGTGGGGAAGTGACTTTGCCTGGCGAGTCTCACCCTTGTGCCAAATGACATGGAGACTGTCTTCTTGGCATTGAGAAAAAGTTGATGAGAACTAAACCAGAGTTGAACTTTACTGGTCAGACTGGAGCCTGGTAGTGACATCAGAGACAGATTTGTCAGAGGTAAACAGCACCGTATCATCCACATACATGTGGATGCTGGATGCAGAGCAAACCAGGGGGAGGTAATTTAAAAATATAGAGAACAGAATGGGGCCTAGCACTGAACCCTGGGGGACTCCAGCGGTTATAGGCAAGGGTGGAGAGGTAGCATCAGCTATTCTCACTGACTGCGACCTGCAGGACAGGAAGGCACTGAACCAGCCTGTGGCAGAAAGGGAAAGTCCAGTGGCTGAAAGGCTGTGCAGGAGGAGGGGGTGCGAGACAGTGTCAAAAGCTTTGGCCAGGTCTACAAAGATAGCCGAGGTTATGTGCCCTTTGTCAGAGCCAGAGGAAATGGACTCAGTTTGCCTCAGCAGTGAGGTGGTGGTAGAGTGGGATTTCCTGAAGCCAGACTGGAAAGGAGTGAAGAAGTCAGAGTCAGAGAGGAATGAAGAGAGTTGGTTGAGGGCTATGTGTTCTTGTAGCTTAGCTAAGGTAGGCAGGAGAGAGAGATAGGGTGATAGTTCTCTGGTGAGGAGGAGTCGCCCCACTTCGGGAGGGGGAGGACTACTGCATGTTTCCAAATCGAGGGAACCATGGCAGTCTTGAAGGATAGGTTTAGTATAAGAGAGAGGGTAGGCAATGGCAGGAGCAGAGAGAGAGAGGAGCCAAGGGTCCAGGCCAACAGGTGAGGAGCCTTTGGTGAGTTTAGTGCCAGGAGAGCTAGGAGGGTAGTATTGGAGAGACAGGAGAGAAGGAGAACGGGGGGTTGAGAGTGCGGAGGAGGAGAAGGGGCAAAGGAGCAGGTGGGGTGGGGACAGCTTGAGTAGGGGTAGGGGAGGGAGGGACAGTGTGTGGGGCATGAGAGGGGGCCATTGGAGCAGGAGAGGGCCTTGGGAGCATGCGTAGCAGAGAAGAGGCACAGGTGGCAAAGTGGGAGTTGAAGCATTCAGCAATGTCTATCGGTTCAGACAGGACAGCGTGGTTTAGCCTGAGGGTAGGTGGCAGAGAGTTTGAGGACGGTGAGAAGAGGGAGTGGACGACCTTCCAGAATTTGAAAAAGTTGTTTATATTGGACTGGAAGTTAGACTTGAAGTGCTTGGCTTTGGCAAGGCTGATTACTTTAGTGCAGCCATTCCAAAGTTCACGGCACCTTTGGTAATCACATGGGTGGTTAGAGACTTTGGCCTTACGCCATGCAAGGTCACAAGCTCATTGGCAGGTCAGAATCTCAAGGGTGACCCAGGGGAGGTGCCCACCATGGACCCTAGTTTTATGGAGCGGTGCTCGGGAGTTCCAAATCTGTAGAAACTTAGACATAAAGAAGGCAAGGGCTTTGTCAGCCGAGGTTGCTGTGGAAAGGGAGGACCAGTCCACTTGTGAGAGGTCGTGGAGCAATAATTGCAGGTCAAGTATTGTGAAAGGTCTAGTGAGGATAGTTTTTGCTGGGTGTTTAGTTCTATGTATTTTACACACAACAAAGGTCATGTGGTGATTGCTTATAGAGTCTGGTAGTAGCCCGGAGGCCACTACACAATGGGGATGGGAGGTGAGGACAAGGTCAAGCAGGGAGTGGTTTAGTGTTTTAAAGATTAGTCTAGTAGGTTCCAATATCAGTTGGTGGAGGTTTAAGGCTTCAATGGTGAAATGAGTATTAGCCAGATATGGGGCCAGCCAGTTTAGGTTTAGATCACCCAGAATGAATAGTTCACTGCTGCTGGCAAGTGAGGAGAGCTTTGTGACCAGGTCTATGACATTTGAATGTGGCTGACCAGAGCGACAGTAAACTCCAGCAATGAAGATGGGGGCAGTGAGGGGAAGGGAGATATTTAAAAGGAGAGCCTCCTGGGATGACTGGACAGAGGTAGTGAAAGAGGGAGTGAACAGGAGTGAGGAGGAGGCATAGATAGCTACACCACCACCTCTCTCGGACCTGTCCTGTCTTGATACTATGAAGCCAGGGATAGGGATAGCATGGTCTGGAATGTTTTTGAACAGCCAAGTATCAGAGATCACAATGATGTCAGGAGCATAGGCATAAACCAAGGGTTGCAGTAGGGAGATTTTGTGAACAAGGCTTCTTATGTTTAGGTGGATAATTTTGAGGCTTTTGGTAGAGAGAGTGGAGAAGTGCCTGGGTGGGCACCGGCTGGCGGATGGGCAAGGTCAGGGCCAGGGTTTGGGTGGATGTCACCAGATGCTAGAAGGAGCAAGAGAATAAGGAGCTGTAGTAGCCTGCTCCCCTTGGATGAGCTATGGAGTAGGCATTGGGCAGCTTTGGGGGGAGCGACTGAATAATGGGAGAGGATACTAACTTAAGGAGGGTAATAAGCTGAATGGACTTCGAGGTGACAGTGGCACAGGGGAGCACGGGGCAATAAAGGAGGAATGTAGTGGCCGGGTACAGCAGTGTTCCAGTAGGGCAGATTGAGCTGTAATCCACCGTTGGTGGGACTACCAGACTGGGTTTGATTCTCGGCAGCTCAATACAAAGTGGGAGAAGTATTAATAGAGACAGCACCAAAGGTAGGCACCATAATTTCAAAATAGACCAGGACTTCATAGTGCAAGTGAAAGAGGGTGAGAGAAACTGGGAGGAGATTTGAAGAGACAGAGAGAAAGCACATGAATGGGACATTGATGGTAGATGCCTCTAGTGGTAGCGAAATATAAGGAGCCAATGGGGAATTGGGTAGATAGAAAAAATGCGAGTCAAGTGACTAGCAGTAGATATAAATATAAGGGTCGAGCTTTGGTGGGTGGAGAGCCGACGTGAAGTGCCAGCGGGGCACAACTATACCTGGAAGGCTATGGATCTGGGCAGGAGGGCTCGGGTGGCGGCTTGAGGAAAGCCGTCGGTCTAGGGCCGAGATTGCTTTGGCGTTTGGAGCTTGCGGTCCCTGTGGGGGGGGGGGCCCAGCTGGAGAGAGAGAAGAGAGGGGAGGTTTAAGTATGCTGGTCGAGAGCAAGAGGTGCAGTCAGCCCAGCAGGGAGCCCAATTAGCACAATAATAGGAGCAGTTGGTTTGGGCGCCAAAAAGTCAAAGCCAGATGGAGCAACACAATTACACAGAGAGAACTGTAATCACTGCCCTTTTTTGAACACCTTGCACTTTAAACTCTAAGAAGTTGTAGCTTAGCATACATTTCAATTTAAATTTTCAGAAAAATCCTCTGAATAGGCGGCTTTGAGATAGCAGAGTCTATAGAGAGCTTTGGGCCAATCGGAGCAGGTTCTGGAAAGGCGCTAGCATTCTGATTGGCTGGCAGCTGGGGCTGTACCTGGAAGGCTGTGGATCCAGGCAGGAGGGCTCGGGTGGCAGCTTGAGGAGAGCCATTGGTCTGAGGCCGAGATTAGCTTGGCGGTTGGAGCTTGTGGTCCCTGTGGGGGGGGGGCAGCTGGAAGGCTGTGAATCCAGGCAGGAGGGCTCAGGCAGCAGCTTGAGGAGAGCCATCGGTCCAGGGCTGAGATTGGCTCAGTGGTTGGAGCTTGTGGTCCCTGCAGGGGGTGGGGAACCCAGCTGGAAGGCTGTGGATCCAGGCAGGAGGGCTCGGGCTGCGGCTTGAGGAGAACCATCGGTCCGGGGCCAAGATTGGCTCGGCAGTAGGAGCTTGCGGTCCCTGCAGGGGGGATGGAATGGTACAGAGAGGACGGGTATGGCTATATTGGGGACTGAGGCTCCACCTGGAGGGATCAGAGCTTGTACCAGGGGGATGGTGTCAGTTCTAAGTAGACAGTTTAAGTGTTACTTTGATGGGCATTTAAACTAGCCGGGGGGGGCAGAAGGCAAAGAGGTGGCAGAACCCCCCCCAGGGCTGTAATGGAGGGTAGAGAATATCTGAGGAAAAGGATTTCCACCAAAATTAAGGACAACCAAGGGTGAAAGGGGTCTACATGGGGGGGGAGGGAAGTTGACACCAGCCCCTTTTCTGAGGAGAAGGTCAGGAAAGCTTATCTGAGAGTGGTCAAAGCCATGGGGCCAAAGATGGTGTATCCAAGTGTATTAAGGAACTCAGGGAGGTGCTAGCTGAACCCCTGACAGACCTGTTTAACAGTTCACTGGAGGCCAGCATGGTACTGGAGGACTGGCGAAGGGATAACATACCTGTAGTCCCACTTCACAAAAGTAGTAGCAAGGAGGAGGTGGGAAATTACAGGCTGGTTAGCCTGACATCTGTAGTATGGAAATTGATGGAAACACTATTAAAGGAACGAAATGTGAAATACCTGGAATCCAGTGGACTGCAGGACCCGAGCAGCATGGCTTTACAGAGCAGAGATCATGCCAAACAAATCTGATAGATTTGTTTTGACTGGGTAACCAGGGTGTTGGATTGGGTGGAGAGGCTGTGGACATGGCCTACTTGGACTTCAGCAAGGCCTTTGACACTGTTCCACATAGGAGGCTTGTAAACAAGTTGGGTTGCATGACACTGGGCAATGAGGTGGTAACCTGGGTAAGAAACTGGTTAGGGGATAGGAGGCAGAGTGTGGTGGTAAATGGAGTTCGCTCTGAGGAAGGTAAAGTGACCAGCAGGGTACCACAGGCGTCAGTACTGGGGCCAGTCCTCCTTAATGTCTTCATTAGTGACATAGCAGAGGAACTGGAAGGGAAGGTCTGCCTCTTTGCGGATGACAATAAGATCTGCAACACAGTGAAACTCCAGAGGTGGATGCAAAAGATGGAAAAAGACTTGAAACGACTGGAGGAGTGGTCAAATGTTTGGCAGCTAAGGTTTAATGCAAAAAAGTGCAAAATAATGCACTTGAGTGACAGAAACCCAAGGGTGCAGTACAAAATGGGTGGAGAGATACTAGCAGCAACAAAGCAGAAAAGATACCTGACAGTAATCATATCGGATGACCTGAAGGCGACCAGACACTGCGACAAAGTGATAGGGAGAGCTAGTGGGATGCTGGGATATATAGGTAGGGGTTTTACCAGCAGGAAGAGGGAAGTGTTATTGCCATGATAAAGGTCTTTAGTAAGACCCTCACCTGGAGTACTCTGTCCAGATTTGGAGGCTACATCTCAGGAAGGACATAGACAGGATGGAGGCCATCCAAAGGAGGGCTACTAAAATGGTACAGGGGAGATACGTTCAAGACCTTTAAATACCTCACGGGGGTGAATAAGGTACAAGTGGGACGTATTTTTCAGAGGAAAGAGTGCTCCAGAACTAGGAGCCATGATATGAAGCTGGAAGGGGGGTAGGTTTTGAAGAGATGTGTGGAAACACTTCTTCACAGAAAGGGTGGTGGATGTCTGGAACAGTCTTCCAGCATAGGTAGTGGAGGTGAAAACTGGTGGGATTAAAAAAGAACTGTGATAAGCACCCTCCCTCTCCACACCCACAATCCCTCCCAGAAACATCACAGTGACACTTGGGGTGCCTAATCCCCCAGTATCACCAGGTGGTACTGTATGTGAACCACCCATCCACCACTGTGCATGCAAGGTCACGTCTTAGTGGGTTTTTTTATTCTCCCACCCACCGACCCTCCCTCTCAGCACCCACCCCTCCCACAAGCATAACACTGACACTGGGGGTGTCCAATCCCCACAGTGTTGCCAAGACGCCAACTCGTAAGTGAAATCCTCCTTCCACTACCTCGCATGCAGTTATTTGTTTATATGTGTAAGCACCCTTTGGGAGCTTACTAGTTAATTTTTGGTTGCTAGGGGAAAGCTAAGCAGAGAGACAGCTAGTGGTGCTGTTGAGTCTAGAATGTGGTGCTGCATGCTGACAGTAGGTAAGGCCTCTCTGTAGAGAGTATAAATAGCAGGGGAATTTGGCACCAAGGGAGACTGGGAGGAGAGCAGAGACAGAGAGAGGCCCGGGGACAGAAAAGCCAGGGGGTTCAGCCAGCAAGTTCAGCCAGACGGCCATGGCAGGGTTGGGGTAGTCTGCTTGCCACCTCAGCCTTCCACCCATGAAGACCTGCGATGGAAAGTGACAGTTCAGGAGTAGAGAAAGGGGAGCAATGAAGCAGTGCAGAAGGGGCCTGTCAGTGCATTTGGGAGCCAGAGCCAGGGGAGAAAAAGGGAAAATGGAGGCCCACCAAGTGATCTTCAGCACCTTGGTAGGGTAAGCATGGGCAGAGCCTAAAGCCCTAACAGAAAAGATTGCCCATGGGTAGTTCAGCAGTTGGGTTGGAATGATTTACTGTGGGCAGGCCCACTATGGCAAATAGGGCCTGGGGTGCAGCTTGGAGGTGGCAGCCCAAGCAGTTACCCCTATTCCCCAGGTTGGATGCTGCCTCAGATATGGGACCCATGGTGTGAGCTGCTTATGGAGGTGGGGAAAGTCCATTTGGGAGAGTGATGTTTGGGACCCCAGCAGGGTGGCAGTCCATTGATTGATCTGTGTGGCACTGACAGAAGTCCCCCTAATGAGTCAGTTCAGAGGTTGGAATCGCTGCATGAGCGGAGTGTGCTGGTAGAACTGGGATGAGGTAGGGGCACCCAAAACCCGAGAATAAGGCCCAGCCATCAGTCGAGGCATCAGCGATTGGATGTTTGAAAGGGTTCTGATGGTTCAGTTCTTGCTTAAGAACATCACATGAAAAGTACAGAATTAAGATCTAGAAGAGAGAAAAGTACGCTCCATTAGGAAATAGTCCCTGGGTGGAAAATGTATAAGATTAGGCTGCGGAAATTAATTGAAGAGCGTGTAAAGATTTGGGCCAGTAGAAATGTCTCATGCTGTCATAAGCCTGAGTAAAAGGTATAGGAATGGAATTTGCCTGAAGAGGAAAAGGAAAGAAATGTACTGCTGCAGAAAGAGAGAAAGGAATGAGAGATGAGTTAATGAATTGTATCAGTGTCAAGCTACCTCACTTAGTGGCCCTGTCTGCCCTAGAAATGCTGCCAGGAATTCTAGCCTCTTCGGTGGAAGGGAGATCTGCATGAAATAAATAGTCTGTTATCACAAGAGACTATTGCAGTAGATGTCCCAGCTGTGTCTGTGAAAGAAAGCTACTGATTAATACCCTCTGCTCCATGGAGTGGCTGATACTGTTTTCAAGCTAATTAATTCATCGTTGCATTTTGATTCTGGAGTGGAGAATGAACTTTCTCAAAATGACTTTGCATGCCTGCCTTTTCCTAACGCACATTGCCCCTACAGGTGAAGAGATCTGCTGTAAGAATGGAGCCTGCTGAACCTATTTTGTGACTCCCAGTCACTAAGATTCAAGAACCCGGGTATTGAGTTATCCTTGCTTCAAATGCCTTGAACTGTGGTTGCTTGGGTTTGTCAAGTGCCACCCTCCCATTTTATTTTTACCATCTGAATACTCCTAGACAGGGAAGGGAGGCTTACAACATGAGGGCTCATCTGGAATTTGACATTAAACCATTTAGGGGAGCAAGTTTTGTCTGTGTGTTTGCTAAAACCTGTAGGGGGCCATCCAAACCAAAGAGCAGGCCTTAATGCACCATATCAGTGGAGGCGCCATTTGTCTGCCGTACTGCCTCGCTCCTAAAAGTGGCACATGGACTTGAAACGTGACTAAACTTTTGGTTATATTAATGATGAACTATGATTTGCTATTGGGACTAAGAGACTGTGATGTAAGATTCCTCAGCTAGCAGCTGTCACCATTTTGTGAGCCAAATGGGACTGGGGTGTTGTTTGCGGCTGTGTAGAGCAGTGTAGAGCAGCACAATGCAAGGAGCAACCAGAGAACGAACTGTAACTATTCCAATGTCAGTGTTGTGGATTTGGGATATGATGGAATGCAGTTCCATATGGACAGTTGTGTGGTGTGCCATGCCATAGATGAGAGACTGGTGAGTTTGCCCATGTGTTTGGCTTGTGCAGATGGAGCTGTACCTTATCCAAATGATGTAAATTTGCCCTGTTTAGAAAGTTGGGGCTGGTCAGGTGCTCCCATCCCTAGAGAGAGACTAGATTCCTTAGCAGGAGCACTGGCATGGGCGGAGATGAGGCTAGTACTGCGGGATTGAGAAGGGGAGCATGCAGGAAATAACAACAGACATCTGCCCAGCCCTTCCATGCAGGTGGATTACATGTCTCCCAGAGGCAGCGGGAGAGTCTTTGAAGGGGCCCAGTCTCCAGGCATAACTCAGTCTACTCACCCTGGTAACCCCTCTAAGGCAAAGGAATCACGTGAACCAGGTCTGGAGGCATCTGTAAAGTACTTACTCTACCTATTCTTCTACATATTCCACCCCAGATCCCTAGGATGCAGAAAATATGCCACCTTCAGAGATTTGCTCCTCTGATTCTGAGGACAGTATTATGGCCGCTGCCCCTGGTCCCAAGCCCAAAGTGTTTTCATTTATTGATCCATGTGTCATGGGGGATATTCCACAACCATATGATTTGCCACCTGATGGATTGACTGTGATCCCCTGGTGGCTGCAGGATCTGCCTAAGCAAAGACATGACTGGATAGATTCTATAAGCCCTAGACACCCTCATGTGTTGGACTACAAGTTTAGCCTCTGACTGCAGAAAGGTACTGCTGTGGAATCAGGCAGTCTAAGTGACATTCAGTGGTCCCGTGCAGGGTGTTGGATGAGAGAGCATGTTAAGCAAGAGTATTGTGCGAATGAATATCCATATTTGACGGAGATTATGGGGGACATCATTGAAGAGAACCGAGAAGCATGGGTGTTCCAAAAATCTGTAAATTCTATGATGGCTCATGAGGACACACACTATGAGCTCCCCTAATCAGCCAGAAATAAACTTTTTCGTAGAGCAAGCTGAATGTATAATTTTTCGATTTGGACTGGTGTTACTCTCTTTAAGACATTCGCATTGGTGCAAGAAGAGAATGGCCTGCGAATCAAATTGTACTTTATCTCCAGAGATTCCACCAGGGAAGCCATCACTAAGCCTGACCAAAAATATTATTAAACTATGTTGACTGTCAAAATAAATCTAACATGTCTTTCCTCCACAGGGTTTGGGTGTTCGCCAAGCAAGTTCTATGAACTTTTGCTGTTTGAGTTTTGAGTAAAAAAATGTTCCTCCCTCCCATCCAACTCTCCCTCTCAGCACCCACCATTACACACCCCCTCCAGAAACATAACAGTGGCACTGGGGGTGCCCAGTCCTCCAGTGTCATGATCACAAATCCTTGGTCCATTTTTTGTAACCCTGTAAAAATGAAAACATCCATCAATGTCCTTTGTGGCTGTTACTGTGCCCCCCATCCAACCCTTCCACTCAGCACTCACCATCCCGTACCCCCCAAGCCCTTACTTACCCATTGGGGGTCCAATGCCATAATCTTCTCTGGACCGCAGACATGTCTTCACTCTTCAAAGCCGGACCTCGAACTGAAGAAACAGGTATGCAGTTCAATGTATTTCAATAGTGTTTTGAACTTAGTGACATAACTTGGCCATTTTTTGCATATTTATGACCCAAATTTTCAACAAGCCTTGTTTGAGACGTCACCTCAGGAGCAATTGCATTGACATTAGGTAAATCTTTTCCAAAAGGTGATTTTGAGGTCCCTTTGCAAATTCACTTTTCAGGCAGAAGTTGAAAGTTTTCTCTGCCCTTATTCATGAGGTGGCATCATAAGGTGGCTGTGCTGAAAATTTGGTGTAACAATATCAAAAAAATAAGAAAGTTATGAGCTTACATTGAATTTTGTGAAGGCAGGCTCATAACTTTGGTACTTTTCAATATTTTTACCCCAGATTTACAACATAGCCATATCTTTACTGCACCTCATGAATGGGGCAGTTGTCATTTTTCAAATCCTGGACAAAATGTTTTTTTACACTATGTAAGGTGATTTCTCTGTCCCTGCACAAAATCACCTTTCGGACATGAGTTGAGCATTTTCTCTGCCCTTCTTTATGAGACAGGGTCATAACAAGACTATGTTGAAAATTTGGGGTAAAAAATATTAAAAACAATAAGCCTACATTACATTTTGCGAATGCAGGCTCGTAACTTTGGTAATTTTCAATATGTTTGCCCCAAATTTACAGCATAGCAGTTTCTTTACAGCACCTCATGAATGTGACAGCTGTCATTTTTCAGATCCTGCCCAAAATGTATTTTTGCATCCCAGAAGGTGATTTTACAGCCCCTGCATGAAATCACCTTTCGGGCAGCAGCTGAATATTTTCTCTGCACTCATTCATGAGGTGGGGTCATAAGAAGGCAATGTTGACGGTTTGTGACAAAAATATTACAACATAACAAAGTTATGAGCCTGCATTCAAATTTACACACACAGGCTCCTAACTTTGGTAATACATAATCCTCACAGTGCACCACAATGCATTTACTACCCCAGGGCTTCTACACCAATGGCAAACATCTGGCATTGACAAATATTTGTTTTGATTCAATTTGCTTCATTTTTTTAACTCGATCTGCTTCACGTTTTTGGCTCAAATTGCATAATTTTCACTCCTTATCATATTTCTTGTCTTAACCTGTGGTCATTTGTGCTCCATCTCACTCCGTGCATTGTATTTTTGCCTCAACTTTGCCTCATTCTCAGCTCTGCGTCATTCTCACCCCATGCATCATATATTTAACATAGCAGACCTCTTGCATCATTTTGGGGGACTTTGCCACAGAGAATGCATTTCTTGCAAAATAGGGCACACAGTGTTTGGAGCACCTGAATTGGACACAAAGTGAATGTTTGATGCACCTTGCATCATTCTAAGGGCCCTTTAAAAATCTGGCCCCATGTTTCTTTGTAGAGAGACCCATTATTCTATCAGGCTCTGTCAAGCACTGCTCCCAATAGTCCTTGATGTTCGGGTAGGACCACATTACATGATTGAGGTCCACTCTGGCTTCCCAACAGTCTCTTCAACATGTGTTAGGTCTGTCTGTCAATTACTTAGATTGTATGACTGTGGGTCCTAAAAGAATTCTTACAAACAAGGTGTTTCCATGAGTTCTCTCACACTTGTGGTTTTGTATTGTTGGATATATCAGGCTTGATTTTCAAAGGGGCCTTAGACTGACACAAGCTGCAGCAAAAGGCATCTTGTGTCAAAGCCCCATGTGCCAGGAATCCAGTGCCTGATTCTCTATCTAAGTCCCACTGCTTGTGGCAACCATGGCCCTGTGCAAAACAGACAGCACATCCAGATGGTTTGCCACAAGCTGCAGGGCAGCCATATGCCACTCTAGGACGTCCCTGGTGGTCTAGCTGCTCCCCCATCCCTGATCCCCTTATTATTAAATTATGCAGCCCCTGGTGGTCTGGCAGGTGTCCATTCCTATCCCCAATGTGCCGGTAAATTAAAATGTTGATACATTCTTTCCCTGGTAATCTAGTGGACCTTTCTCCCTGTCCTCAATGTGCCTGTGAAGTAACATATTAATAGAAATTATTCCCTGGTGATTTAGCAACCCCCCACAGCCCTGATCAACCCATAAATTACACTGGTGATACATTCTTTCCCTGGTAGCCTAGTGGACCCCCATCCAAACCCCGAGTCAGTGACTGGCATAGCCCTCCTCTCACTACCATGGCCGGCTGCCGACTGAACTGCCACTGAGCGCACACTGTATACAGTAAGCACAAATTTATTGACAGTTCAGCTGTCAATCAATGAGCATGTACTCTATACAGTAGGCACTCAGTGACAACTCAGTTGGTGGCCGACTGTGGTGGTGAGAGGAGGGCTGTGCTGGTCACCGGCTTGGGGTTCAGGATAGGGAGAGAGGGGTGATGGGCACTACCTGTCTGGGTGGGTGGGGTCCACTAGATCACCAGAGAAAGAATGTATTACCAGAGTAATTTACAGACAGATCGTAGCTGAGGGGGATCTGCTAGATCACCAGGGAATGATTTCAATTAACATGTTACTTTAAGGGGACACATTACGGATAGGGAAGGGGTCCACTAGACCACCAGAGAAAAAATATATCACCATTTTGATTTACCGGCACATTGGGGAGAGGGAGTGGGGGTCTGTTTAACCACCAGGGACTGCTTACTTTAATAATAAGGGGGATCAGGAAGGGGGGGCCACTAGACCACCAGGGAATGATTTTATAAACATTTGACAATATGAGCACATCAGGGCTTGAGGGATGCGGCACATGGTGAAGGAGGGCTTCGAGAGTGGCCCAAGTGGTCAAACCCACCCAGAGGGTAAAATTCTAAGTAATTATTAAGGAAACCACAGGTGTGGAGGTGTGTCCAACTTGGTATCTGCAAAAGTAAAGATAAATAATCACTGGGAGGGATCTGTTTCCAAATAACCTTGAAAGAACACAATCAGATTTGGAGAACTTAGACCCACTCACCGGTAGCTGTTTTTATTTTTTTATCACTGCTGCTATTTATCTCCTCTGCAGCATGACTGGCTTGGGGTATCCAGCCGCCGGCCCTGCCCACCTGGAGAGCTGGGTGACTCATACCACACCCAGGAGGGTCCGGGATGGCCATCATGCTATCCTGCTGGAGGGCCCCCTCTACCACTCCCAGCCAGGACAGCCCCGGATCCTCCCCAACGGAACTCCTCACAAGTCCTCCGGGTAGCTCAGAGAGCAGCCATCAAGCTGCACAGTCGCACTCCGCCCTTTTTCCTCTGATTTTTCTGACCCCACAGGAATGAGAACATGCAATGATGTCAGGCACAATGTGCCGAGGTCCGCTGCACCACGCCAGTGTTACCTCCATGCATCCCCAGAGGTCACTGCCACTCGATGGTTGTTCCCCAACCCACCCCAGGACTAGGAGAGCAGTCAACGAATGTTCAATCCTAGTCCTCCCCTGCCAGCCCCCGACAACCTGGGCTGGTTTCCAAACCCAGGTCACCAGTGTGGCGTGAGGTGTGGCGTCCAGCGCCTCAACCCTCAGCTCCACTGGGCCAGCCACCGGTAGTTGTTTTTAATAAACAGAAATACTACTATTTGTCATTCTCTCTATGGGTAGTTTATTATGATGTTTCTCAGTTAAACACACTGCTTCTTCAGGTATCTATTATCAATAAATAAATATTTTATAAATTTTAATCAGTCACTTATGGGTACTTGTGTATGGTGCACAACAACAATTAATTTTAGTCCGACTTCATTTTTAAATATTATATAAGGAGAATAAACCTTAAATAAAATATCTTAGTTACTAATTTGCCTTTAATTATTATCTGAAATACCCACAGAGCTGAAGGAGAATACCATCATAAACTTAGTATTCAGTATTAACATAATGTTGTTTCCCACCTGGATCACGCATATGTTTCTTTTTGTTTACAACTTTTATCTCTTTTCACATACTTTTCATGTGTTGCTTGTTCACCTATTTTAAAAATTAATAGTTGTTTTCAGCTTCTAAGGCTTAACTGATTTATAGTGTCAAGTCCTTTAGTATAAAGTAAAATTACCTTCTACATCGTAGGAAAGAGCTCGTGCTTCTCTTTTTAAATAAGGGTCTCAGAGGCCTATTTGTTTTTAGGAATCTGTACATAAATACCAAAACACAACATGCTTTTAGTCATTTTACTTACTAACTTTAGGTTGTACCAACTTCTATATGGGCTTTAAATTAATTTATCTTTTATGGTGTGTGAGCCCTGTTTTCAAAATATGCAAATGTTTTATTTTCTTTTAGAAACTACTGGTTTCTTCTACTTTGAACCAAGTGAGATAAAATGTCCTCACTGTAACATCCACTAATGCAAGCAGGCTCACTGTGAAGTTTTTTGTATACAGTATATACAGTTTTTTCATGGTTTTTGATTTTGCTGCCTTTCCCTATAACAAATTCAACTACAATGTCACAATGCTATTGCATCATTTTATCAACTTCAGGGCTCAATTTTGAAACAGTCTTATCTTTATCTAAGTTAAAAATCTCAAAGTGTACCTGTTAATAAGTTTTAATTCTGTAAGTTAGTTATTTATGCTTACCCACTCTCTTGTGGATGTTCACTTTCCTCTGGTGTCTCAATGTATCAATAGGTGCCATTGCTGTGTTGCACCACTTTTTTAAAGTCAGGGTTCTGCCCCTTCTTTCAAAGACACTAAATTTCATTGCACATTACAAAGTTCAAGATTTTGAGCTTTGAAATCAGAGTGTCTGGTCCCTTTTTCTTGTGTCATGCGAAGTGGGGCCATTTCTGCTCTTAGTGAAAAAAAACAGGGAATGTAGCTATATGGATGGCAAACTTAACTGCTCTGAATGATATTCCAAATATAGGTTTACCATATAGAAATATAACTATATAATTCATCCATCACTTTATACCCATTCATTTCTCAAAGTCATTTCAAAGGTGGCCACAATGGCACAATCCAGAGAACCAGTTTATACCATGTGGTCAACCTATTCCAGGGGGATTGTTAAGATGAAATCAGAGCAGTTTGGTGGTAGAAGAGTCAAGAAGATGTCATTCTACAAATTCAGACCGTACTATCTCTTTGTTAATACCATAATGTTTATCTAGAGTGCCGGATCTTTCTATCCAAAAGATCTCTCTTCTCAATAGGCTATTTAGAATATTACTGCCCCTTAATGAGGTATCTACTCTTTCAAGGCCCACAAAATGAAATGCTGACAGATTGTGTCTGTTTTCAATATAATGCTTAGCTAGAACAGAATTCAAATCACCTCTCCTGATATCAATACGATGTTCATTTAATCTCAGTCTTAAAGGCCTTGAGGTTTGTCCAATATAATGAAGGTCACAGGGACATTTTAGGGCATAAATAATCTGATCTGTTTGGCATGTAATAAACTGTTTAATCTTAATATATTCATTCCTATATGGGTTATACATTGTTTTAGATTTTCTAATGCTGTTACAGTTCTGGCATTTCCCACATGGATTATTGCCTATGATTTTTGTTCTCCCTTTAAATATTTGCCTTTGTGACATGGGTGGGTCAGGACACGGGGCCACATTGCTTCAGTGGCACCATGGTCCCCATTCAGCTCTCTGATGTCTGAGTACATGTTTATTAAATCTTAAGCCCCTTTAGAGTTTATTTTCATTCTAATAAATTTATCTTACAAAATTTAAAATAAAGCGATGGATGAATTATATATTTATATCTCTATATGGCAAAACTGTATTTGGAATATCATTCAGAGCAGTTTACAGTTTGCCATCCATATAGCTACATTCCCCTATTTTTTTTACTAAGAGCAGAAATGGCCCCACTGCGCATGGCCCAAGAGAATGAGACCAGACACTCTGATTTCAAAGCTCAAAATCTTTAACTCTGTAATGTCCAATGAAATTTAGTGTCTTTGAAAGATGAGGCAGAACCTTGGTTTTAAAAAAAGAGGTGCAACACAGCAATGGCGCCATAGACACATTGAGATACCAGAGGAATGTGAACATCCACGAGAGACTGGGTAAGCATAAATAACTAACTTACAGAGTTAAAACTTAATAAAAGGATTTGCTTTGAGCTTTTTAACTTAGATAAAGATAAGACTGTTTCAAAATTGAGCCCTGAAGTTGATAAAAAAATGCAATAGAGTTGTGACATTGTAGTTGAATTTGTTATAGGGAAAGGCAGCAAAATCAAAAACCTTGAAAAAATATATATATAAAAAAAACTTCACAGTGAGCCTGCTTGCATTAAAGAATGTTACAGTGAGGACATTTTATCTCACTAGGTTCAAAGTAGAAGAAATCAGGAGTTTCTACAAGAAAATAAAAAAATTGCATATTTTGAAAACTGGGCTCATATACCGTAAAAGGTAAATGAATTTAAAGCCCATATAGAAGTTGGTACAACCTAAAGTTAGTGAGTAAAATGACTGAAAGCAAGTTGTATTTTGGTTTTTATTTACAGATTTCTAAAACACAAATAGGCCTCTGAGATCTTTATTTAAAAAGAGATAAACAAGTTGTTTCCTATGATGTACAAGGTAATTTTACTTTATACTAAAGGACTTGACACTATAAATAAGTTGGAGCTCAGAAGCTGAAAATGACTATTAATTTTTAAAATAAGTGAACAAGCAACACATGAAAAGTATGTGAAAAGAGAAAAAGTTGTGAACAAAAAGAAACATACTCGGGAACCAGATGGGGAAAAATCTTTATGTTAATACTGAATACTAAGTTTATGATGGTCTTCTCCTTCAGCTCTATGTGTATTTCAGATAATAATTAAAGGCAAATTAGTAAGATATTTGATTTAAGGTTTATTCTCCTTGTATAATATTTAAAAATGAAGTCTGACTAAAATTAATTGTTGTTGTGCACCATACACAAGTACCCATAAGTGATTGATTGAAATTTATAAAATATTTATTTATTGATAATAGATACCTGAAGAAGCAGTGTGTTTAACTGTGAAACATCATATTAAACCACCCATAGAGAAACTGACAAACAGTAGTATTTCTGTTTATTAAAAACAACTACCGGTGAGTGGGTCTAATTTCTCCAAATCTGGTTGTGTAAAATTTTAAATACCACTGGTCTAAGATTGCTTAGAATTTCACCCTCTGGGAGGGTTTTGAAAATCCCAATTTAGGGGATGTGACAGCTTGCATCTGCCGCATGTCCCCTAGTGCCATGCCTCAGCCCATTTTGTGGTGCACAGAGCCTTACAGTTAATGGAGGCTGTGTTTGTTAATTGCTCCCAGCACATCTTTTGACACAAGGGGCACTTTGAGCCATTCTGTGTGGTGCAAGCCCCTTGTACTATGATGGGAGCTTTGAGAATCGAGCCCATGGTGTTTCCAAGCCCTGTCAGTAACTTGTGAGTCCCAGTCAGTTTCCCATTTTCTTTTAATATAACCCATGTACAATTCTTCTAGAGCTCCCAGTGCTTTACACAAATAGCAGATTAGTCTGCTGCCAGTGGGCCCTGTAATGCCAAAGACAGCAAGCTGATTCATGTCAGAAGAGAGCTGACAAACTTTACCTAGTCAGTCAGAATCAGTGTGTATGTTCAGATCTACAGATATCTGAAAGTCAGCCCTTTGTAAGCCAAATTCCATCTGTAATTCACTGAACAATTTAAAAAAAGGTGCCATTGAACAGTTGGGGCAAGGTAGTTTGACCCAGTCTGGACCAAGTGTGAAACCTTATATCAAGCCTAGCAGGGAGAAAGCCTGGGTCCTTGGCAAAATTAATTAAAAGGGTTTAAGTGTTCTGAAAAACCTAATTTAGTAAGTAGTAAGTAAGTACATTTTTATTTTTAAAAGGCACTTTTCCCAAATTTTGAGCACCAATACAATACAATGCAACAATAAAAATATCTAAAACAGCTTGTAATTACTTAAAAATGTACAATATAAAACTGTTATGTCCCCAAAAAAGCTTTTTCACAAAAATATGTTTTGAGGGAGTTTTTAGATCCCTTTACAGTCAGGCTTTCACGTTTCTGACAAAGTAGAGAGTTCCACAGGGTAGGAGCCATAAAGACAAAGGATCTTCCTTCAAAGATCTTCAGATGTACCCTGGGACCCTCTAGCAATCCCTCATCAGAGGATCAGAGTGAGCAGAAGGGATGATAGGGAGGTAAGAGGTCTTTCATGTATTGGGATCCTGGTTCATGTAAGGCTTTATATGTCAGCAACGTGACCTTGAAAGGGATTCACCATTGTCTGGGCAGCCAGTGCAGTTTGAGCAGCACAGATGTTATGTGACAGGATCTAGGAGTTCCAGTTAACAACCTGGACACCGCATTCTGCACTAGCTGCAATCGGTGAATATCCACTCCTGGTAGCCCCAGGTAAAGGGCATTGCAGTAGTCTAACTGAGTGGTGACAAAGGCATGAACCAATGTTGGTAAATCCTTGGACGGAACCAGATGCTTCACCCGAGTGATATTTCTGAGATGATAAAAGGAGGATTTGACTACAGCCAGCACCTGAGCTTTCAGAGTCAGACCTTCATCAAGTACCACCCCTAGGTTATGCACCTGGTTTGGGGCCCTGAGCAGGCTACCTCCGAGTTGTAAACTGGACAGTTTTCCCGCCAATGACCAAACCATTCTCAGATCCGAGTCCATGACCAACACCACGATTTTCTCTGGGTTTAGCCTCAGCCAGCTAGCATTCATCCAGTTCTGTATCTCCTGCAGGCAGTTGTTAAACATTGAGACAGTATCGTACTCCTAGGTGGGTACAAAGGACATGTACAGTTGAGTATCATCTGTGTAGCAGTGAAAACTCAACTCGTACCACCTAATGATAACTCCCAGTGGTAGCATGTACACTGTGAACAGCATGGGAGAGAGCACAGATCCCTGTGGTACCCCACAGGGCAGACTTCGAGGAGACAAGGAATAAATCCCCAAAATCACCCTCTGTGATCTGCCTTCCAGGAAAGTTTGAAACCAATTGAGGACTGCCCCATACAGTCAGCAAAGGAACCGCAGGCATTCCAGCAATACTCTATGGTCCACAGTGTCAAAAGCTGCTGAGAGATCAAAGAGAACCAAGACAGAATGGGATCTCTGATCTCTCACCACCAGGAGATCATTAAGTACTTGCACCAGGGCAGTCTCAGTGCTGTGCCTTTTCCGGAAACCAGACTGGAGAGGGTCATAGATATTGTGGCTGGATAAGTGATCTTCCAGCTGCAGAGTGACCAGCTTCTCGATAACCTTCCCTGTAAAAGGTAGGTTAGAGATTGGTCTGTAGTTGGCAGGGCAGTCTGGGTCCAAGGAGGACTTTTTTAGCAGTGGACTAACCACCGCTACCTTTAAGGGGTCAGAAATTACCCCTTAATCCAGGGAAGCCCAGACTATCCGAGCTAGGACAGGGCCAAAAACCTCAACATACCCCATTAAAAGGCATGTTGGGCTTGAGTCCAGACTGCAGCAGGTGGGTCGCAGAGTCTGGATGATCCTCACTATATCCATGACTACCGGCTGGCTGAAGGTAGACCAGGTCAATTGGGTGTTAGTACTACTCGGAAGACCACCACGATGTCCTATGGGGAGGCATTGGCTGATCTCTATCCTGATAGAGGACACCTTATCAGTGAAGAACTGAGCAAACTCTTCACACTTTTCCTGTGACAATGCTCCTCCAGCTCGTAGACAGACTGGACTGCACAGTCTGTCCACGGTCTGGAAGAGCTGAGCTGGTCTGTTCATCGCTGCAGCAATTTTCCTGGACAGGAACTCTGCTTTCTTATGGGGAAATTGCTGATTGGTGGACCTCATAATGGTCCTGCAATCTAAGTCTGTCTGTCTCCTGGTGAGTTTTCCACCAGTGTCTCTCCAACCTTTGCCCCCACCTTTTTAATTTCCTTAGTGGCCCATCAAACCATAGGACACCGGGGCGAGAGGTCAGGAGATGAACATGAACTGAAGCAATGACATCCAGGGCCTCTACAACTGTCCTATTATAAGCTGGCACCAAGTGCCCTCAGTCATCACTATCTAACAGAATACCCCGAAAGGTCCAATACCGACATAAGGCCTTCAGGCATTACCTGTCTTAAAGGGTGGTACTGTATCATTTCCTTGGGGGGAGGCCCTTTTCGGGGGATCACAAAACTAAATCTCAGGGTGTGATGGTCTGACCATCCGACAAGATCTACCTCCATATCTGAGATCTCCATCCTCAGGTGGAACACCAAGTCCAGTGAGTGCCCCTTCTCATGTGTTGCGGTAGTAAGAACCCATGTCAGGCTCAAAGAATCCATCAATTGGAGGAGGTTCTGTCCAAAGTGTGAGAGCTCATCATCGACCCAAGCATTGCAGTCCCCCAGAATTAACCATCTGGGGGACTCCAATACCATCTTGGCGATGAAGTCTGCAGCCTCCTCCAGGAATACCCTCCCATCCCCGGGTGGACGGTAGATGAGAAGGAGCCTAAGTCCTGCAACCACAGCAACCATGCACTCAAAGGAGTTGGTGCTCCCCACTGGTACTTCCCTGAGGCTCAGTTCCTGTTTAAAACAGACTGTGACCCCCCCCCAACCCTCCAGTCCACTCTCAGGTGGTGTATCACTGAGAACCCAGCCAAAATTGCAGCAGCCAAAATAGGTCCTGCATTCTTATCCAGCCAGGTCTCAGTGATGCAGGCCAAGTCTGCAGAGGCTACTAAATCTGCAACCACCGCAGTCTTGTTCTTAATTGACCTGGCATTGTATAACACTGCCCAAGAGGGACGAGGGTCCATAGATGTCTGCAACACCTGCCCGAGTTCCTCAGAACCCTTGAGTATGGGCACCAGACAAGGACGTTCTTGATTCTGGTCAAATTTCTCCCCAGGGTGCCTCCTAGTCCCTATTGTCTCTATCCACTCATCCTTTTCCCATCCCCCCTGAGGTCTCCAGGACCCACATGACCGCCACCTTCTAATTATCCCTAAAGCCCTACATTTATAATATACTTGTGGTGGGAGCAGAGGGTACTCAAATGGTCGCAGGTCGCTCAACCTTGAGGGGGAGTACTGCCTGACCATAGTAACATCCCCTCGACACATCTTCTAAGAACTTACTCTATAATCCCAAATATCTCGCACACTCACAATCACTCACTCTTCACTTAAACAATACTTTCACTTAAATAATACTTTAATCTAGCTTTCACTGTTTCCCTTACACACTGTCAACCTAGTCACTCCCAACAATACCCCTTATCCTTCAATCACTAATGAATATCCTACTGCCCCTAATAAATCCGGTCATCGAATCATAATCCCACGTCTAATTTCTTAATACCATTCCTTTATAAGACAAAAAGAGTAATACATCACAGGGGTTAAATATTCAAAAAATGTTCTGAAATTTATAGTGGGAATGTCTTGCTTGCTGTGCTGTCACCACAGCAAATCTTAGTCTACACCTCTACAGTCCCCTCTCACGGGCCAAGAGGTGTTGATAAAAGATGGATGTAATACAGCAAACCCAAGAACAATAACAGCATCAAATTGTCTCGCAGCAGAAGTTGAAATGCAGATGGGCAGCAAAAGCATATAATTAAGAAAATACTTAAGTTATCCACAACGAAATTTAAAATAAAAAGTCTATGTCACCACTGGAGGGGAACCAATAACTGGACCCTGATGAAGATCTTTGTAAAGACCTCCAAATCCAGGGGTAGAATCATGCTCCATTTCATCTGAACTCCTCGTTCCTTTCTGTACCTCTTCTTGGGGGGCCTTCTCTATTTCTCTGAGAGGAACCCCGGGACCATCTCTTTTGGGAGCCCAGTCGGGTTCTCCCTTCAGAAAACCCCTGGGCTTCCCTAAGGCACTTGGGAGCCACCCCACCCTTTGATAGATGTGGCATCCATCACCGCTGTCTGGGCCCAGGGAACCACTCTTCACCCTGCTTCACAGAAAGCTCTCCCTCATGACCCAGCACTGTCACTTTAAATTTCTGCCTATTTAACGAGCAGTATTTAAGCATCAAACCCACCCCCCAATAATGTAGTGAATACAAAACCGGTCTGGGTTTTATTGATTCTGTGGAGCTACATGGCAGTTTGCTCCTTTTATAGCTTTAGTTATGTATTTATTTATTCAATCTTGGATTACAAGTACCTTTGAGCTGAAGGCAGCTCATTTACAAAGGTTCCACATCAGTGGGGAAGGGGTTACAGTTAGACAGGGAGTACAAGTTGATGTTAAAAATGCAGTACAGTATGCATGTTACAGCTTATAACAAAATGATTGCTACAGCAATAATAAATAGCAAATAAACAGTAAGAAAGCAGCCAGCATGTATGAGCTGACAGTTATGCTGCAACAAACAGTCAAATGAATACATCCAAAGCATACAGTGACAGATTAAGCAAAGGAGACAGTAGAGAATTAAGATAGAGGGGTAGCTGAAAGTGGTGGCATTGCAGTATTGATCAGAGTGGGGAGTTAGCGGCCAGTGACTTTGTCAGTGTTATAAGAGGGGGTAGGCAGAGGGTAGGGGATAGAGGGAGGGCATGGTGAATGGGTGATGTAGGCAACCAGTGCCATGTAAGTGCCAAAATGTAAGTGCCAATGGGTGTGGACAGGGTGCCACAGTATAAGGTGGAACTAGTCAGAAAGGAACTTAGGATTGGGTGGTACAATCACAGGTGCTTTCAGTTATAAGATGCTGCTGGAGCACATGTTTAAACTGTGCAAGCTTGGTTGGATTGGTCAATTCACTGCACAGGCCATTAAACCAAAGTGGGACTCTGTACAAGAAGGATCTTTGGTACTGCACAGTCCGACACCGTGGGATGTGGAGGTGTTCAGTTTCTGAGGTACGAGTGTGCTGGGTCTTAAGGGATTTGTTCAACAGGTATCCAATGCCTGGTGGCAAGAGGCCAAGGAGCACTTTTTTGGTCAGGAGGTACGTTTGGTATTTGATTCTACCAGTTAGTTGAAGCCACCCAGTTCTGATATATAGATCACAGGTGTGGGTGAGATGGGCAGCATCCATGATTAGTCTACATGCTTAGTTCAGAGCTACAGTTAGCCGTTTGAGTGATGTGGTTGTGGCAGCTCCATATATGGCTAAGTCTTAGTCAATGACCAATAGAACCGAACTGTGGCTTGCAAGCTTCAGAGCTTTTGGAGTCAGACACTCTCTGTACCTATAGAGGAGCCCAATTCTGGTGCTAACGTTTCTAGCGATATTTTCTACGTGAGGTACATAGGTGAGGTGACTGTCCAGGGTTACACCAAGGTACCTAAAATGCTGTAATTGTTCTAGAGGGGCTCCTTGGTTGTTTAGAACAGTGAGAGTATATGCCTTGTACTTATGGCAAGAGGATGAAAACAGCAGCACTTTTGTTTTTTGTAGTTTAGCACCAATTTGTAGGCATTAAACCAGTTCTCAACTTACATGAATCCTAGTTGTAGATTGCTTTGAAGTGTGTTTGGGTCTGGGTGGCTTGCAGAGATGACAGCGTCATCTGCATATAGGAGAGTCCATTGATGACAAACAGATGGCAAGTAGTTCAGGAAGATACTGAACAGGAGAGGACCCAAGATTGATCCTTGTGGTACACCAGACCGGTGATCTGTTCTTGGATGACATTAGATATCTTCTTCCCTTGTGATCTATCTCCTAGGTAGCTTTTGAACCATTTCAGCGTGTGTGGTGAGAGACCAGTTTTTGTGAACTGACCAAGTAGGAGTGGGTGATTCACAGTGTCAAAAGCCTTAGTTAAGTCAATAAAGGCCACTCCTACATGATTGCCTTGGTCAATGGATTGCTGAATATAGCTGGTGAATTCTAGCAGTGCAGTGGTGGTGGGGCTGTGCCCTTTTCTAAAACCATGCTGTTACGGGCATCAGATGGATTGAGTATCAAGGTAATCCACTAGCTGGTTGGAAATGATTCATTCCAGCACCTTGAATAGGGGAGGAAGTATTTATATAGACCTATAGTTACTATGCAGGGACCAATCTCCAGACTTATGAACTGGAGTAACCAGTGCAGTTTTCCACACTTGTGGGAACTGTGACAGAGTTAGTGAGAGGTTTAGTATCTTAGTTATGGGTATGAGTACTTCCTCTAGTGTGAGTGCGATTAGTTTGAGGTCCAGAGAGTCTCCACTATGCCTTGACTTCCCCAACCACTAGTCTAGTTAGAAGTTTTCTGACCTGGGTTATTGAGACCTTCTTAAAGTAGAAGAGAGTGTGCTCTGGGCTGTTCACCTCATCGCAACTTGTAGCTTCAGAGTCAAAGTTATCCTCAAAGAAATCTTGAGGGAGTGCACTGTTCAAATTGGTGAAGGCGTCATTAAAAGTGTTTGCAATTTTGAGCGGGTCCAGTGTGGGGGTGCCTTCAAGGTTTAGCATTGAAGGAGATACCTTGGGATCTTTGCCAGTGATATCTTTAATGTTTGACCAGAATTTACTGCTATCTCCCCAGGTGTTGGTCAACATCTCCCTGTACTGTTTAATTTTGCCTGCTTTATTTAATAAAATAGTATTTATTCAACTATTCAGCTGAGGAGTGTGGCTTCTTGAAATTTCTGTATGATTTTGGCTACAGCTGCACCCTCTTAGGCAGTGGAGCTGTTTTTGTTATCACTCTGTTTAGCACTTACCTGGTAATCTTTCTTGTTTTCGCTGTACTATCACCCCATAATTTGCTCTATTTTTCTTTGTTTTTGTTTACATTTCTCCCATCTGCCATGTTGAACTGGAACCCTCTGCTGCCAACCGTGCATAAGCATGACTTGCAGTACTACACAGGGACAGCAGGAACGTGCAGCACAGGGTCCAACAGAAGTAAACAAAAGATGTGATGCGAAGTAAAGGAGGAGCTTGACTGCAAATTAGGCAGCGGCCATATTTTCCTCTTGATCCACAGCAATGGAAATCAATTTTAAATATCTAAGAAAAACTAAAGAGCACTAGAAAAAAATATTTACAGATATGGAAACCAGAACTATGTCTTCATGATTTCAGACAAAAAGCAGAATTTTGATAATCACTTCCTCACTATCCAGTACTCCTACTTTAACCCAGAGATATTCCAAGGTCTGCTACTCCCACTTTAAGGGGAAGCATTGTCTCAGAGCATCAGTTGGGGTGAAGTATACGGCCATTACCTCTGTCTTCTGTGTGTTCATTTTATAACTGGAAAAAAAATCTGAATTGCTTCAAGAGATTCAGGGCTTCTAGCAGGGACTGAAACATAGAAACATAGACTTTGATGGCAGATAAGGACCGCTTGGCTCACCTAGTCTGCCATTTCCTTACCTATTGGATAAGCTGCAGATAATAGTTAACCAAAAGCCTACTTCTTCCCACCCCCCACCCGAATTGCCTTATGTCTACCCCATGCACTCTTGAATTCCCCCATTGTTTTTGACCCCACAACCTTCTCAGGAAGACTGTTCTGGATTACTCAAAGTAAGCAGGGCATCATCTACATACAAGTGTATTTTATGCTCCTGCCCATCTATGTTCACTCCCTGGATTCATTTCTGTACTGGAAAAGCCTGGGCCAGGGGCTTGATATAAAGAGAAAATAGGAGCAGGGATGGGGGCACCCTTGTTGTTTGTTTGTTTGTCTGTTTAATGGGTAAACACACTGGAAATTAATTCATTTTATAGGTGTGACCCAGAATCATTTACAGACAGTACATTACAAACATAGATTACAATAACATTACATACGTGTAAAATGGAAATACACATTCCACGTCTTTAGATCATACAAGTAATTCAAGTTATAAACATTCATAGTCAAACAAATTACTGTGATGCTGTAATAGTGCACTTGAAAGAGATTTGTGACTTACTAATTTCCTAATCTCAGGTGGTAGTTCATTCCATGCACTGGGTGCAGCCTAATTGCATGCTGCCCACTAGATGTTTGCATCAAGGGAACTTTTAGCACAGTGCAATCATTCAAAGATCTTGAACAATTGTTAGAATTATACCCTTGTAAATATTTACAGAAACTAGAGGGGGTGCCTGTCATTTTATTTCTATGTATACACCTGGCCATCGAGAGTTTAAAGAACAAAGGGGTTGGTTACCAGCCCAATTGTTTTAGAACCTGACAATGATGTAGCCTATGTGGTACAAGCAAAGCAAACTTCCCAATAGTTTGTATCAAAAGGATTTCTTAGATAATATATGAGTTGAGCAAGATGGCAGCAGAGCTGTGCTGCAGCTTGCCAGGCTTTCTGTGAGAGAACATTATCCTCCTTTTTACTGTTTTTATTGCCTATTTAAAATTTCTTGGAGAGTGGCTAGCGAATCTGGTGCATGTGTCCTCAGATCTTCCTCAGTTTGACCAAGAGAACCCAAACTACTTTAGTCAGCTTTTCTTAGTTAGGGCATTCATTAGGATTTTTTAGTGTAGGCAGGGCAGGGGAGTGAGGAAGTCCAGGCAGTAAGTTTTATTGTTTTCGAGATAGTTTTGCAGCCCACTCACCTCTTTGGACTGCCTCCTGGGATTCCTGGTTGCTGGTGGATTGGCTTTCGTTCCTGGGTCCCACTTTTGCTCACGTTGACGCTGCTACAAGTCCATTGTGGCACCTCACTGGAAGGTGTTCTCTTGACTAATGGAGGGGCCGACTCCTGAGGCCCCCCCCCCAGCTCCATTGGTCTGAAAAACATGATTCTTTGCAGTTCATCATTTGTGTGGTCACCAGCTTCTGTGGACTGTGCACCTTGCTGGTGCTTCTTTTTCCATCAAACGAGAGGACCATTGATGTAGACTTGGTCTCACGTTTTTGCTGAACTGCATTCCCGGGGCACACAGTTACTGAGGGCACTTCTGCATCATTGACCCCAGGGCAAAGGGCCTGCTGCTGGATTGACTGCCTTAGTTGGTCCCACAGAGCGCTGCAGGGACATTGGGTTGCTTCGTGGACTTGAGAGGCCGGTTAAGGTAGGTGGATGTAACACTACCCAGGACTTGGAATTGTGCCCCGTGGATCCATCTGTTAGGGGGCCAAAGATCTCCAGACTCTGGTAATTTCTCTGGGGTCCCAGTAGCTGGTGAGAGCAGCTCTGGGGTACCCCAGGAGCATATCATGTGCTCACATTCTAAACTGTTTTTGCCAGAACATCTAACTACAAAGAGACTGGGGCAGTGAGAGGGCCCTTTCCCTTAAAGTGGTTTTGGTGGTGAAATTGGAATTATTTCTTTGCTACCTCTTTAATTGTAAATATTTCTGATCCTGATCATTAGGATCTTATATGTGAGTTGCAGACTGCTTTCCTGAACTTGCTAAACATATCTGCGGGCTTCCTGCTTTCTTGGTTGAGGGTTGGGGGCTGTATGGGTGGAGGGTGAGGGTTTTAGTCTGTTAATGTGAGTGTGTGGTGTGTGTGTGGTCTAGGGTTTGTTGTTTTAGTGTGTGTTTGTGTTTTCTGTGGTTGTACAGTTAGGACCATGTGGGTTTGGGACTTCCTAGTTAGGTAGGATGTGTCTGGGAAAGTATGAGGGCCTGGGGCTGGCTAGGATAGTGTATGGGGCATCCCAGCTGCTTGATCTGTGGCCATTTTCTGACCTCCCAGTTTCCACCACTACAGCAAGACACTGTTGGGAGGTTGGGATTAAGAGGAACCACATTGATCGATCATGCAGGGGTGCTTCATGCACTGCAGTAGGGGGCATGATTGAGGTTGTTAGGTTGCCACAGGGGCTGCACTGTCCACCAATCTGCTGAGGGCAGTGCTTTGCAATGCCAGATCGCTCAGAAACAAGACCGCAATTATAGCGGACTTGATTTTTTCAGTTGACCTGGCTTGCATCACAGAGACTTGGATGGGCAATGATTCTGGCCTGGTTCTAGAGGCCGCCGTCCCACCTGGGTACTCTATAATGCAGTGCCCCAGAGTGGAATGCAGGGGCGGGGAAGGGTAGCCATCTGTTTTAGATCCGAACTAGGCTTCACCCTGCACCCAGTGAGAGCACCAGGTTAATTTGAATGTGTGGCTGTTTGTGGGGGTCTGGGCACAGGTTGCAGGATTCTTCTGATTTACCACCCCCTGGGGCAGCAGGAGAATTCCTGCAGGAGGTAGCTGACTTCATTATCGGTGAAACATTGGAGGCCCCCAGATCTTTAATGCTGGGGAACTTTAATGTTTAGGCCAATGACGAATCTTTTTGGCTTGGTCACAACTTCCTCCAGATGATGTAATCTCTGGGCCTGTCGCAAGAAGTTTCTTTCATGATCCACCAGGGTGGCCACATATTGAACCTGATCTTCTCCCTGGGGCTTGAAATTAATAATCTCAAGACTGGTCAGGTCATTTGGTCCGATCATTGCATGGTGGTGTTCCTGTTCGGGACCCCCCCCGAGAGCCGTCCCCCAGCTGAGATGGTCAGCTAACACCCGTTGAGGGGTTTGACCTTCAAGGGTTTTCTGGTGGTAGCTGATCTATCTACTGTGGACAGTGCATGCATTGGAGGTGCATGCACAGCAGTTGCTGCCTATAATAAAGTGATGTCTGGTGCGCTAGACTATCTCACACTGGACCGTGTATGACCCAAATCCTCTCACTTGAGGTCCCCTTGGTATGATGGGGAGCTCAAGGCAATGAAGATTATGGGTCAGAGCTTGGAACACTGCTGGCGGAAGACCAGACTGGATGTGGACAAACTGGCCCTGCGTCAACACTATGGTGTGTACCAGGGGGCACTCGACCATAAGAAGACATAGTTCCTGTCCGGGGAGATTGCCACAGGAGGGAACTGACCAACTGTGCTTTTTTAGACTGTAGACAGGCTTTTTCATCCAGCCTGTCTACAGCCAAAAAAAGCGTTTTCTGATGCCTCATGCTAAGAGTTTGCTTGGTTCTTCTCGGACAGGGTGTCTGCTATCCAGAAAGGAATTCCACCAGTGAGCCACACTGTGGCTGACAATGGTCACTGTGGGCATCCAGAGATCACTCTACCTAGTTGGGGCAAGTTTAGACCAGTGGAGGTGGCTGAACTCATTGAGATTGCTTCCAAGCTGAGGCACACTTATTGTAAACTGGACCAGGTGCTGACACATTTCTTGCTGGGATGTGTTGACTCCATTGGCCCGGTGTTTGTCTTGATTGTCCAGTGGTCACTGTTGAAGGGGATCTTCCCTGATGCCTTGAAGGAGGCATTGGTGAGACCCCTTCTGAAGAAACCATCTTTAGACCCTGATGTCAAGGCAAATTACCGTCCTATCTCCAGCCTCCCATTCTTGGGTAAAATTGCAGAAAATGTTGTGGTGCTTCAGCTTGAGGAACATCTCGTGACCCATGATCCATATAAGCCTTTTCAGTCTGGGTTTCATGCGAGGCATAGCAAAGAAACTGCATTAATTCAGGTTCATAATGACCTCCTTAGGGCGAGAGATCAAGAAAAGGTTACAATTCTCATTCTCCTTGATCTCTCCTCAACATTTGACATGGTGGACCATTGTGTGTTTCTTGACTACCTGAGGGAATTCTGCAGACTTGCTGGGACTGTCATCTGCTGGTTTGAGTCTTTTCTCACCACCAGGAGACAAAGGGTAGTGATGGGGAATTTCTTCTCCTCACCTAGCCTCCTGTCATGTGGTGTACCCCAGGGCTCGGTCTTGTCACTGATGTTGTTCACTGTGTACATGCTGCCCCTTGGAGAACTCATTAGGAAGTACAGCTTGGGTTTTCATTGCTATGCTTATGATACCCAGCTGTATCCTTCCTTTGCCCCTGGAACATCCAACGTCGTGGATGTGCTAAACACCTGCCTTGCCGAGATCAATGACTGGATGGCCTCTAGCTGGTTATGACTGAACCCCAATAAGATGGAACTACTGGTGGCGGAGTCAAACAAAGGGTATAATAGGATGGCCTTTGGTGCAGAGATTGGCATTTTACTTGGATCTGTGCCATTGAAGGCCTGCTCTAGGGTGTATGATCTGGGCATTATTCTTGACAGTGGACTGACACTTGAATCCCAGATATTGCCCGTTGTCCATACCAGTTTTTACTATCTGAGGAATATCGCCAGGATAAGGCCCCTAGTTCCACCCCTGGACTGCCCCACCTTGGTGCACACCTTTGTGATGACTACACTTGACTACTGTAATGCACTCTATCTCAGGGTATCTGGAGGTACACTCTGCCAGCTGCAGCTTGTGCAGAATGCAGCTGCCAGGCTGCTGACAGGGGAGTCTAAGTACTGCCACACCACCCCAGTGATGTGTGAACTGCACTGGTTGCCGGTCAGGTGGGTCCTCTTTAAGGTGGGCTTGGTCACCTTTAAGGCCCTACATGGCATGGGCCCTGGTTACCTGATGGACCTTCTTACACCTGCTGTCTCGGTCTACTCCATCCGCTCCTCCTCCTCTAGGGGCCTCCTCATGATTCCCAGGATGAGGTTAAAAACAGTTGGTGACAGAGCTTTCAGTGTCACTGGCTCCATCCTGTGGAATTCATTGCCTCGTGCTGTAAGACAGGCCCTTCATTAGAGGTATTCAAAGCCCGCCTCAAGGCCTTCCTGTACAATCAGGCTTTCCCGGACTTTGTTTTATAATTTTGCCCTGGCCTGACTTCTGTGATTCAACTCTGTCGATGGCTATTTATTTAGTAATTTTAGGTTATTTTTCTGATTTATTTATTTAAATTTTATAATTGTGTGATTTAATTTAGTTACATTTATTATTATGTTGGTTTTATCTTTGCAACTGATTTTGATTTGTGTATGGCGCCCACAGCCTCTGGGATGAGGTGTCTTTTAAGTAAAATTTATTTTCTCATTTTTGCTTTAGTCTTTGGTAACCTGGTAAGGCCCACTAGGCACAAAGTGCCTGTTTTCAGAGGTGGCCTGGGAGCACTGGGCAGTTAAGTGACTTGCTCAGAGTCATACAGTATGGAAGTGGAGGCTGTGAGAATCAAACCCAGGTCTAGTTTGCTGGATGAACTAAACTTGTTTACAGCTCATTACTCTAACCTCTAGGCTATACTGCCAGCCCATGGTTACCATGCCTTGCTTGAAGCATTATCAGTTACAAGTGCAACATAGTTAACAATTGGCGTTAGACACTGATTTGCTATAGCCAATCTAGATTCAGCAGTCAAAAATTACGTAGCCTTACAATAAGGCAACTTTAGTATGGATTTTTGATGTCATGTTTTCTATATGGGGTCCATAACTTAATGTTGGATCTAATGTATTTCCCAAATAATGAAAAGTAGTGACATTTTCATGTACTGTACCATCCAATGATGTAACCTGAAGACTATACTCACTATCCCTAAGTCTAGCTGCAGTGCCAAATGTCATTGTTTTGGTATAGGTTTTATTGAGAACCATTTTATTAGTCAGCAACCATTCCTGTAAAATATTCATTTCTCTTGTTAGAGTCCCATTTAACTCATTAATTGTAGAACAATGTGTATAAATTATGGCCTCATCAATGTACAATGTAAACGAGCATCTCTAATAACTGTAGATACTGTGTCAAAAAATAATGAAAACAAAATAGGCCTTAGTATGGAGCCCTATGGGACTCCATACTTTACCAAGGCCTTATCAGAGGTACAACTACCATATTTTACCATCTGGTACCTTTCAGTGAGAAAATCTGCAAACCATCCCTGTGCTGACTGACCCATACCCAGGGAACCCAATCTTTTAATCAAAAGCTCGTGATCTACCAAGTTGAATGCCTTGGACAAATCCATGAACAGAGACCCTTTTCCATGCCTTCAAGAACCACGCTCATGTACATGACCAAGACAGTCTCGGTTCCGTGTCCCTTCATAAACACATGCTGGTTATGTGATAACAAGCCATATTTTCCAACATATTCAATAAGAGCTCCATAGACAATTTTTTCTTGAACCTTCAAGAGAGTTGACTATGTATATTGGGCTACAATTTCCAAAATCATGGAAAGATCCTGATTTGTGTATAGGTACTACCAGAGAGTATTTCCACAAATTAGGCACTAGACCTGTACAAAAAGATAAATTAAATATAATACTAACAGGATAAGCTAACTCAGCAGATGCCATAAATTTGCAGCCAGATTGTCACCCCTGCACCCCCACCCAGATTTATCTGGTTTTATTTGCCTCAGTAGGTTTGAGCACTTCCTTCCTTATGATGGCTTTTAAATGAAATGTTGTGTCCCCCTTCCCAGGGTGAATCATTGTCCAATATGTCCATTTACTCACACATGAGCTTGGGGAGGTGGAACAGATACCTCCAATGGCCACTAGTAGTTCCTCAAGGAAGCCCATACGTTGTAAATCCTTCATTAAATAAGGCCATTCTACCCTGTCAAACACTTTCTCTGCATCTACCCAAACCATGAGTGCTGCTGTCTGCTGTGTTGTACATGGTTGAGGAGATGCAGAGCATTGTGAATATCATCCTGTCTTTGTCTTCCTGGGACAAATCCAGCTGGTCAAGTGACATCAGGGACAGAAGGAATCCTTCATGTCATCTAGCAGACGAGCTTGTATAGGTTTTATAATCCAAGTTTAACACAGAGATAAATTGATGGGATTCACAATATTTTTTATTTTTACCCTCTTTAGGAATAACTGAGATGATTGCCTCTTTCCAAGTGAGGGTACCATGCCAGACCTGAATACTTCATTGAAGACCCTCAGTAGAGGGGGCTGTAGGAGTTCTTTAAAAGTTTTATACCATTCAGTAGAGGATCCATCAGTTCCCACTCTAGATGCTTATCCACTTTTAAGGCAGTAATTGCAGAGGCTAATTCCTCCTCAGAGACCAGCTGTGTCAGATGTTTTTGCTGTTCTGGAGTCAGGTCTGGAAGGCTTAGGCCTGCCAGGAAGGTTTTCCTTAGCTGGATGGTGTCATCAGAAGCATCCATATATAAGGATCTATAGTAAGCAGCAAAGGCCTCCACAGTGGCTGTAAGCCTTGTCTCATTTGCTCCACTCTCAGAATGAACCACCCGTGACATCTGATCCATCTTCTGTTGATGCCTGAGTCTATAGGTGAATAACTTTACAGCCCTTCCCCTATAGTACTTTTGTTTTAGGAGTGTCAGAGCTAAGCTAGTCTGGTGGAGGCTATATTATCTAGCTGTTGTATGAGTGACTTATTTAGTTCCCATGCTGCCCCATCTCCCTGTACATGTGCTGTTCTTTCCCCCTACTAGCTGGTGCTGCAGCTGCATCCATTTCTCTTCCTTCTGCCTATGTAAATGTGTGGCCATGCTAACCAGTTTCCCACTGATTGTCACTTTAATTGTTTTCCACAGTGTAGCTGCTGAGACTTCCCGGGTATTATTTAACAGGATCATTCCAACCACAAAGGTCCTAATGTCTTTGTGCTGTAATTCTTTTATAAAACAAAGTGTGGGGTTCAATTTCCATAGAGTATCTTTTCTGTGCCCCAAGGTCCAGTTGTAGTTTATGCAATACATGATCTGGCAGTACCCATGGTACAAATTCCATGGACTGAACCATAGGAAGAAGAGCCAAACTGATAAACAAATAATCTATTCTCAAGTACAGGTATGCGTAGTGGGTAAGAAAAGAAGGTACATTGCTTATCTCTAAGGTACAGTCCCTCCCATACATTCTGGAACCCCAGAATGGATAATTTTCTTTTCAAATATTTCTGCTCTGCAGGGAGCTTTGTTCTATGGGTACTTGAGGCATCCAAGGTGAGGTCCAGAATTAGATTCAGGTCCCCCACCAAAAAGATCAGCCCCTCTGCCTTCGTGGTTAATAAATCAAACATAGTTTGAAAGAATGATTTAGTGGTCCTAGGGGGTGCATACACATTTAAGAATGAGACTGTCTTTCACAGGACCTTTCCTTTCATTAAGACATGCCTGCCTTCTCTGTCAATACAGGCTTCTTCCTCTTCAAAACCCAGAGCATATTTAAGCAGAATAGATACTTCACTTCTCCCACCAGAGGGGTGTACTGAGTGATAACCTTTAACATATCCCAATTTCTCCAGCTCACAGTCTCCTCTAAGGATAGGAGACATTCTTGGAGGAAGATCAGCTGCCTACCCACCTTATGTAATACTGACATCCCTTATGTCTTTTGACAGGGCTGCGCAGGTTGTTGACATTGTATAAAACTATGTAAGGTATTGTGGCGATGATGGAAGAAATATGATAACCTCCTCTCTGCTGTGGCACTGTAAGAACCCCCCCCCCCAGCACCCAATCCCTCCAACCAAAGACCAATGCTTTCACCATGGGTGGAAACAGATAGTATAAAAAGTGTGAAATAACATAGACGTTGTAAACACTTGCACACTGTGTGACCCTGAGCAAGTCACTTAACTTCCTTCTGCTCCCAGACTGCACCTGTAAACAAGCTTTCAGCTTAGTGTGTCTCTCCTAGTAAAACAAAGGCAAAAAAAAAAAGCATGAAAACGCGAAAAAACATGACCTCCACAGTGGAAGGGTGCCACTGAAAACAATCCCTTCAACCTGAACTCAGCTCCACAAAGGCTGGAGAGATTGAGCAAGAAGGAGAATGACAACCTGTACAGGTAGGAGCTCCTTCAGCAACACAATTGGTGCAGAATAGCTCCTCTGTAGATGGCATTAGGAGGGGTGAACATCTCTACAAGGTAGTAGTTGCAACCATATATGAAAATCCCATCAGCTGCATCCAAGACATACGGTTCCCTGGTATTTTCAGTAGCCTATGCAGCTAAGTTGCTAAGATGGAGCCATCTGTAATAGTCCATAAATATGTCTTGCAGACTTTTAATTAGGCTTGCAAAGGTCAGAGCTACTAAAATGTCTGACCTCCCCTACACAGGATGGGGAGGAGGTGTTAGCCAGCATAGCCAATTTCAGAGCCCCCACACATTGGTGCACCACTGAGAGGTGTGCTTAATTAGGTACAGACCCCCTATATTCCCTGTTAAAGTCTCCAAATATAAAGTCTTATTTCTGTAGGTGTTGCCTGAAAGAAAAAAAGAGATAAGCAGAAGCACATACACCGGCAGTTTAAACAGCATTCTAATATGGACTGAATGCCCCTTCAGGTATACAGATTGTCTAAATTAAATCTTTGTCCAAGTATTCTGAAGGTCCACTGTTGCCAGATCAGTGAGGTGGGTGACGCAGAGGCCTAACAGGTCACCCGCGGTACATATTGGGGGATACAGAAAGGGGAGAATAATCCATTATCCAAACAGAGCATTGCAGATGACAGACTTCTGTCACATCACAGTCTTGTCCTTGCCCCCCAAATAAACAAAGTCTGATCAGAGCCACTACAGCTGCCAATGCATTAACTTGATAAGGGTGTTTCATGGCCTTAAACATAAAGATGAATTGCTATAATCAGCTCCGTGTGTAAATTTCATTTTTGGCAAAATTAGATAATTTATCTGGTTGAGACTGTGTTTCCCATGTGTTTTAAAGGCGAGTGGGGAGCCTATGTCTTGTACTACATGGGGAAGGAGAGGGAGTTCTGCACCAAGGCCTTTGAGTACTGGTAGAAGGAATGGTGCAGAGAGGAGAAGTATGGCTACAGTGGGGACTGTGGGCTAACCTGGAAAGATACGTGCTTATACCAAGACGGTGGCCTGCTTCCATCAAGGAGGGAAACATAGTTCTCAGTGGACTGTTTAAATGTTACTTTGATGGACATTTAAAGTAGCCAAGGGGGTGACAGAAGAAATAGGGGAGACAGAAAGTGGGCCACCACAGGCTGTTATAGAGAGTAGGGAGATTCTGAGGGGAGAGAATCCTACCAGGTTGCAAGTTATTCAAGAAAGCAGGGGGTTAGCTTAGGAGGAAGAGTGGAGCAGTCAAAGGAGAAAGGTGAGGAAGGAGGAACAATTGGAAGAAGGAGAAAGTGACAAGAAGAGAGCTGAGGGATGTCAAAATGGTGCACGGTCTGCATCAGAAGCCCAATGAGAGGAGACGGAAAGAGTTCAATATGTACACCATAGAGGAGAGAAGGGAGAGTTGGGATATGACAGAGCCCTTTAAATACCTCACAGAGGTTAATAAGGTACAGGAGGGAGATATGTTTCAGAGAAAAAGATGCTGTAGAACAAGGGGACATGATATGAAGCTGCAAGGAGAAAGAGTCAGGAGAGATGTGAGGAAGTACTTCTTCACAGAAAGGGTGGTGGATTCCTAGAAAAGTCTTCTGTGGAAGGCAGTGTGGTGAAACCAGTGGCGGGTTTCAAAAATACCTCTGATAGGCACAAAGGAATCCTAGGAGGAAGGGAAAGGGTAAAAGAGACAGTGTTGTGGATCTGCAGAAAAAGTGATCATAATTAAAAATGGGTAGACTAGATGGGCCCAGTGGTCATTATCTATCATCAGTTTCTATGTATGACAGGTTATGTGATTCAAATGGATACAGTGTAAAATTATTAATATGCACAATGTTGATACTGTAAAGTGTGTGGCACACATAATTCATGTTGTACTATGCTGCACAGAAACAATAATCAAATAGGTACTGTTAACCATGTGATAAAGGGGGTCACAAGTAATTATATATCCAATAATGCATGGGGGTGAGTTCATAATGAGAAATTATGTGCATCCAGGTGTGGGATGATTCATAAATCCAAAGGACGAAGCTTGATGGGTTTATATGAGCATCCCACACCGAGGGTGCACATCATTTCTCAATTATGCACTCACCCCATGCATCTTTATATGTAATTGCTGGCTTCTGATTTTTCACCACAATGAGGAAGAAAATAAGCTGCACTATACTGGCAAGAACATTTTCATTTAAGCAAACATTGCAACGTTTTATGTCTATAATTCACTTGGTAAAATGAGTAAACATTTTAAGCAAAGAGGTACTTTTAGACAAGAAAAGCAGTAAAACACTTTAAAATGAACTAGTTAAGAATACGTTACTGTTTTGTGAAGGAAACAGGAAGCGGTAACAACATTGAACATGAAAAAATTATTTGAACAAAAGTCTTCAACTGTGCAGTTAGTCCATTGTATAAGTGTGCTGTTTTGTGCAGATAAATTCTGTAGATGAGTTTTGCCCATGAAAGTTTGAATCTTTTTTTTTTACAGCGTGGTTTCCATGGCTGTATTGTAGGCATGATGAATCTAGTTGGTTCCTATGGAGATGAGAGAGAGAGAGAGCGGGTTAGTGTTTAGGGACCGTGTGCATTTTATTGTAAGAGGATCTGTGAGATTTTCTGTTGATTGTGTAGTTTTTGTTTACGGACACTGTTTTGGGTTCAAAATATTAGTGGTTGGACTCCGCTCATTTGGTATTCACATCGGTCTTACCTCAGCTGTTTCTGTGGTAATTTTGAGAACTGGCTTATTGTGCTGTACTGCAGTGTGAGGGAACAGAAGGAGCAGGTGGTGCGTGTTTGCTGTTATAACTTGCGGGTTATATATTTCAATATACTTTATTGAGATATCATAAACTTCAACATCTATATAGGAAACAATTAGACAAACAGTGATAATCCCCCCCTCAGAGAAAACCATGAGAAAAGAACAAAAGTCAGGTTACATTTACCCATGTATCCACCCCCAAAAACCCCACCCACCCTCCACCCCTACCCCTCCCCAGCAGGCGTGATCATGCTCAGTCATCAATCGATAACAGAAACAAAATTTTCCACACTAAGAGCTATCATGGCTTCCATAAAGTAAGTATAGCATCCAAGAGACCCCATCTGCTCTGATAGATCTTCAATCTATTATTCATGGCTAAAATGTGCTTCTCTAGCTGAAGGGCAAACAGCATTTCTTTGTGCCATTCAATAACTGAAAGGCTGATTCCTCGGTCCAGTGCCTCAGGATAATTAATTTAGCTATTGCTGAGATTAAAGCCAAATGTGCTTTCCTAACATTGGGACTGCCCTCCGGGAATAAATTTAGTATACAAATCTCAGGGTTAATATGCGGATCCAAACCCAGCAAGGGATCAAGCTTACTCATAATAGCCGACCAAAATCTCTAGACCGTAGAACAAGCCCATAACATGTGATACATAATGTCCCAGTATGACCAACACATCTAGGGCAATCAGGGGTAGACCTATTCCCCAATTTGTATAGCTTATATGGTGTAAAATATAAATTATGCATAAGATTAAATTCCATCAGCCGCAATCTGTTCTGCTTGAGAAATCTGTATAAGTTCTGCCAGATTGCAGTCCAGAAATGTGGTTCATCCCTAAGGGAAAATATCTGCAGCCAATTATAACACACTCCCTGTGGCAACCTCAGATCCAATCTCTGGATTGCTTTGTAGACTGCTGACACAGCATGGGATTCCTTCGATGCTCTCAGAAGCATATTAAGAACTTCTGTTGACCCTTGACTTGCTGTCCCTGATCCCAAATAAGTAAGGACGGCCCTCCTGAGTTGTTCATACTTGAAGAAAGCTGTGACAGGCACCTTAAACCTAGTTCTAAAGAGATCAAAAGAAATTACTCGGCCTTCCTCATATATGTCCTTAAGTTTAGCGATATAGGGCAAAGGTAAGAAACCCAGGGGAATGGGCTTCCGACCAATTAGAAAATGAGGATTCCTAATAATCGGCTGCTCCAAGGAAGCATGCCCGATGTGGGGTAAATGAATTTGCAGTTGATGCCAGGCCTTAATGGACCAACCTAGTGGTATATTCCGAAGAGGCTTTGGGATTGCTTTAGAATGGTGTATAACAGGAGTGGAGAGAGCAGCCACACTGGGCTGCTAGGTATTGTTCAATGTCTAGCCATAAAGGTACATACTCTTGCCTCTCATCTCCCAATACCTCACTAGTCCAATATGACATCCTCGCCAAATGTTGAGCACCATAATACGAGAAAAAAGAAGGGGCTGCTAAACCCCCTCACTCCTTGAGTGCCGAAAGTTTAAAATAGGATCGTCTAATACTCTTACCTCTCCAAAGAAAAGCAGTAAGTATTTGATTTAATTTTCCAAACCATTTTTTAGGGATAAACAGACCCAACATTCCTAAGGGATATAATATTCAGGGCAAAACATTCATCCTTATAATATTTATTCTTCCCCAGAGAGAAAGAGAAAGATCTCCCCATCTATCTAGGTCTAATTTAATTACATGCAGCAAATCTGTGAGATTAATCCTAAACATAGTAGGGATCTCCCTGGCAATCTTAAATAACTTGCGGGTTATAATGGTGAATTATAACCTGCTCCTTCAATGGTAAAAAACAGAAGCCAGTTATTACATGGGTAATAATATTTGCAGCCAATTAATTTTTGGTTTGGAGGAAGGAAGGGGGTGGAAGAGACAGTTCTGTAGGTCAAGTTGGGTCTGCAGCAAAAGTAATCATAAATAAAAATGGGCAGACTAGATGTGCCCAGTGGTTATTATCTGCCAGTCTCTATGTTTCTATGTATGACAGGTTATGCGATTCAAATGGATACAGTGTAAAATTATTAATATGCACAAAGTCGATACTGTAAACTGTGTGGCACACATAATTTTTATTGTACTATGCTACACAGACACGATAATTAAATGAGTAATAATATATGCATTGAGCAAGGGGGAAAAATCAAGGGGGCATGTGTGAAGCAATATACTACTCATAGAGTGGAGACACCATGATAGGTACATACTGTATTAAGTTACTGTATTATGATGGTACCCGGCTGTATACCAGTGTTGAGTTAGCTACAATATGGGATTTTAGTTTTTTTTTTGTTTTATTTTTAATAATCCAGACATTGTCTACATGGTAATGACATGTAGCCAAGGATGCTCCTTTCAGTTTGTGACCTTGTTTTTTTGTTGTTATTGTTGGTTTTTCTTCTTCTTCTTTTTTTTTTTTACTACTTTATTCATTTTTGGGAAATCATTTGTAACACGGCTGCAATTCTGTTCAACCAATTAATTTTGGGTTTGGAGGAATGAAGGGGGTGAAATAGACAATGCTGTAGAGCTAGTTGGGTCTGCTGCAAAAGTGATCATAATCATTCGCCAGCTTTTAATCTGTGTATGCAGGTACAGTAAACATTTTATGAAATGCACTTACTACGTTTTTAAATGAAAAATTTATAAAAAGCTCAGAAGGAGCTTAGTTATTCCAGGAAAATGTGAGCATTGGGATGTCTGCTGAAGTCCATCATTTCTTCTGATTAACTGAAAAACCATATCTACGATCAAAAATTTCACAATAAGAACAATTAAGTTACTTTGATACTATATCTGCCTTTGAAACAAATTCTTGGAGACACCAGCCTGGATTTTTAGACATTTGGATGCAGCACTTGTGGCAGCTGTACTGTACAGCTGTGTCCCTGTAAATATTACAGCATGCCTGCAGCTGATTTCAGCACATTCTGATGCATACATGACCCTTTGCTCAATTTATGACCAAACAATGACACGTGCACCCCTTATGTGATGCAAGCATCATTTTTTCTGAGCAAACCATGGAACTGTGACATCAAGTTAGACCCCCAATTTTTTGCGGACTAACATCAATGTCACAAGAAACACAGTTGTTCGAGGACTGTGATGCAGTTCTCTGAAAATCCAGCCTCTTATGCACATAAATAAATACTGAAGGACTGTACACATCAGTTCATTTTAATGGCAAGTGGAGATGAAAAACAAATATTGAATTGAACATTATTGAAAACACATGTTAACTTTACGTTTCTGCAGTCCCCCCCCACTCACATATATGTTCCAGACAATTCAACACTCCATGTACTGTTACAGTTAATCTTTTGAAACATTGCTGATTTCAATAACAAACTCTGTTTTCTGATGGTCTAGGGGCACATGGTGACAGTTCTTAAAATGATTGTCATACAGGTGTGCCATACATTTGTCTCATGACTGGTCCCAAAAGATTTTAAAAACACACTGGTGTACATGGCTTTAGAAACATCATGTCAGGCAGTTTTGTTTTGGTAATGGAAAATAAATGAGGTTATAATATATTATGATATATAATCTACATATTGTATAACCACAAACATACAATGAAGCTGGCAGAATAAGGTCATTAGGCCTATCTACTCTTCTTATATTGCAGGGTCCACAGCTTAAGCTATTGACCCTGACCCCCTCCCCATTCCTTCCATCCTTTCCCCCTGCCACTCCAATAACCCTTACTTTCCCTTATGCCTATCCCAGCCTCTCTTGAAGCTTCCCAGCATCTTCAACAAGACCGTTTCTTCCAGCAATGCAATCCAACTGGCCTCCACCCTCTCCATGAAGAGCTTCCTGACTTCCCTCCTAAACCTCTCCCCTCCAGCTTAAGACTGTGTCCCCTCATGTTTTGACTACCACTTAGCTTAAAGAGACCCTCCTTCTCCACCTTATTCATCCCCTTCAAGTACTTGAAGGTCTCAATCATGTCTCCCCTCTCCCATCTCTTCTCCAGGGAGTAAATGTTCAGGGCCCTCATCAGTAACCTGTACAAGGGCAGCATAACTTCCTCTTACCTGCTGCTGACCCCCATCTAGATTAGTTGATCTGCTAATCTACTGTAATAAAATCCATATGCTGCATTTGAAATCGATGCAATGCTATTGCTAAACACTAAAAGCAGTTCTAATTTGTTTTACTATTACAGTGTAACTACTAAGATCAACTTCAATGCTTAAACTGAGAAGGGGATGAACAGGGCTGTGTATACAACTGGGGAAGAAACAGACAAGGTTATAGTGTGCATACTTTTTCATGTAGCTGTGCAGTTATTAGAAAACAAGCTTTTTTAGCCAATATGTCCTCTCCCGTTCCTTGAATTTCATGTTCTAGTATATGCATATATTAGGAAGGTGTTAGAGCTATGTGAAGCCAAGCAGGTGTGTGTAGAAGGCGTGGGTGTGTGCACACTAGGTCTTCCTTTAGCTGTAGCCTGGCCATTAGGCAAAAAAAAAAAAGAAACAGCAAACTCCAAATATAGTGACTGAATATTTTATTTAGTGCATCTCTAGTTCCCCAAAAAAACACAGTTAACTGTATATTCAAAGGATTTCCACCAGTACAGAGGGACTTTCCCAACTACACTTTACGACTGAGCTGGGCCACGTGGCACTGGCCACCATAGACTGCTTGGACTGGGGCAGGGTGGGGGTGCCAATGGATTACAGGAACTGCTTGGCTTATTATAGGGTGATGGAAGAGTTGCCACTGAATCTTGCACTGCTTGGATTGCAGTAGGGTGGGAGACGGGTGTCAGTGGACACTTTTATGCACTGGGTAGGGTGATATAAAGGACAATTGGATGCCACAAATTGTCATAGGGGCTAGGTGAGGTAAGGAGTTTCCCTGGGCAGCAGGGATTGCCTGGCAAAGGACAGATTGCGCTGGCATTGTCAGTTACCAATTACTGTGCTTCTGATAGTATTATAATATCCTTTTCAAAAAGTATGGGTTAATTGTGAAAAAAAAAACTACAGTTAAGCATCAGTTAGGTTTGAAGCAGAAGGCCACAAAAGTATGGAAATGCAATATTAATGAAAAGTACCCTGACACTGTATGACTGCTTGGTGATTAGGTGCTTCTTCAGGTATTCATGACTGCCTCAAGTAGCATCTGCATTACCCTAACTTTGGCACTCTCTTTTCAAAGCAGTCATCTATTAGTACATTTCTGATCCTCGAAAGACAGTGTCGCTCTTGGAGTAATGCCATTGCTGCTTAAGCCATTCAAACCTGGAAGAATACCACATCACACAGTCATGAAAATTAAGGGGACTTTTTACCCTAACATTGCATTTCCATACTTTTGTGACTTTGTGATTCAACTCTAATTAATGCCTAAACAAAGTTTTTTTCTTGTTGTTGTTTGTTTGTTTTGGCAATTATTGATCTAGTATCTTTGGGGCTGGCAGTATAGCCTAGAGGTCAGACTAACAAGCTGTGAATGAGACTGGTACATGCAGCAGATGTGGGTTTTATTCCCACAACCTCTACTTGCATAGTGTGTGACCCTGAGCAAGCCACTTAAACTCTCCAGTGCTCCTAGGTCACCCCTGAAAACAAGCATATGTTAACAATGGAAGATCAATAATGTTGCTTGTCTTTTAACAAGGGGTTCCCTAGTCCCTCGTCCTTCCTTTAATTTGATTCCTGAAATCTTTCATGCAATAAGCTCAATACAATATGTGCCAGAAAAGACATGTATCAAGTCTTGCAACTATCCACCACATACCAAGCACCATACTAATATATGGGCTGGGATTCACTACCCCCTTTCTGATACCCTGTACCACCAAGCACATAGCAACCTAAGAGGAAGGGAATGGTCTGGGGTGGAGTTGGCCAGGACACCGGGCTTCTATTCAAAAGCACACATCAGCTCTGTCATAGACTCCCTACTCCATGGGAGCAAGGGATCATAGCAATCCACCTTAGACTTCCATTTCCCTTTCAAAGATGCAGTTATTAAAATACAAAAAATTTACTTTAAATATAAGCCCAATCGAACCCAGCACTCAGTGGCAATGAGGGGTGGTGAGGATGGTGGGGGTGGTTGGGGTGGGGAATCCTGGCTTTCAGGGCAGGTTATTCCCTTGGTACCAGCAATAGAGTGCAGAGAAGGGTTACTGCAGCCTTTTGGCTGGTGTAAAGGTCCACCCTGATATTCACTTGAAGCCTGTCATAACAGGTGTTATCCATGCCATGTGTTGCAGTGGCTTGCAGGGCTATACCTCTGTCCTGCCCCCACCTCTGAATGGAGGCCCAGCTATGTAAGCATTAATCACTGAGACAGGAGGCATTTCCCAGGAATTAATGCATGGTTGGGGGTGGTGGCCGAGGGCTTCCCACCACCCAACCATGCATTAATTCCTGGGAAATGCCTCCTGTCGAGGGGATTGATGTGCTTGTAACATGGCAAGTGCAATGACAGTATTGTTTTACTGCCGTTTAATTTATTATTAAAATAATACCTGCAGAAACGATTCTGTGATTTGTTAAAACATAGTTCACTTGTAAGGTGTATGTGTTTGTTACATTGAGCATGCATGTTGGAGAATGCACATGCATTAATATCCTGCCTACTAATTTATATTTTTTTTAGAAGTGTGTATTTTATGTACACATATACATGATATACTGATTACACTTTATAAATTTTTTTTCCGTTCAGCTTGTTTAATGTTCTGTCGTTCATTCGTGCATTGTTTTTCTGTATTTCACTACTGCATTGTGGGACATATGTATCAGATTGTTGTGCTTCAGCAATATATCTATGGCATTCTGACCAATAGGTGGCGCACCACACAGATTGTATCAAACCCTACCCTCTCTCTTTCTATTACAACACATTGCTGTGTGTCAACTACTGCTATTTTCAAGTGAATGGACTTCTGAAGCGATTACAACACTCTCAACCAGGTGGGTGGGTGGGAAACAACAGTATTTCACTATGACTGATGAGCGGTGCAGTTACTACTTTCAATTACTGGTGTTTTTCTGCTGTCCACATATTCCGCTTTTTACGCAATTCATATGGTCTTCCTACTGTTCCTAGGTCACACACAATAACATTTTCCTGCCCTTTATGTCCAGTGTACTAACTTCTTGTGATTATTATACTAGCCACACATTATTACTCAATAGATGGTCGCTGTATTAACTTCTCAGACTTTTTTACCACTGACGGCTCACTCCACCTTTTGGTCAGCATCCTTCACCTACTGCCACTACAACTTGCATGACTCATAAATCGGAATATTTGCCCAGCGCCACCTATAGGTCAGAAACACTGAGCACCTATTACATGGAGAATTCAGCACTCCTTAACCACATTTCCCCAGCACCACCTATAGGTCAGAAACAGTGAGCACTTCCTACAAGCAGAATGGTGATTTTTTTTTCTCTTTGTCTCTTACATACAGTGCATTCCCCATATCTATACTGTGCAGTTCAGGGTTACTTTTCACAGTCCACAAAGTAGCCATACATATCTAGGCAATTAATGCACGGCTATGTTTTGATCATCTGATGTGTTTCCTCTGATTACTTTTTCTGATTTCTACTGTTCTATTACTACCATGTTACAATAGCTATTGTATTAACATATATATTATGTTATACATATTATTAAGGTGTTTATCCTAATACATCTAAATATGTCTTCTTCTATATATCCTTGACATTTATGTGCCAATACCTGCCTCAGGTTTCATATCCTTCCTTATTGAATATTTGTTAACCTATTTCATACATTCAGCTAATACTAAGCCTTGTGTTCATTATTTACAAGCATTTGTAACATGGCATTAATAGCACAGTAGAAATCGGAAAAAGTAATTGGAGGAAACACATCAGATGATCAAAATGTAGCCGTGCATTAATTCCCTAGATATGCACGTCTGCGTTGTGGACTGTGAAAAACAACCCTGAACTGCATAGCATAGAGATCGGGAATGCGTGGTATGTAAGAGACAAAGAGAGAAAAAAAATCACCATTCTGCTTGTAACAACAGTTCACTGTTTCTGACCTATAGGTGGTGCTGGGGAAATGTTGTGGTTAAGGAGTGTTGAATTCCCCTTGTAATGGGTGCTCAGTATTTCTGACCTATAGGTGGTGCTGTGCAAATGCTTACACTTCTCTATTATTTGTGTATGTGACTGCTTTGTGTGGTTCATTGTGTTACTGCTCAACCGTGCATATCTAAGGAATTAATGCATGGTTGAAAATGTGTCACCTGATGCATTTTGACTAATCATATATATAGAATAATGCATATGCAGGTGTTGATATGGAGTTTTTTTACACACCCAAGATGTGTGATAATAAAAAAACCTTGACAGCGTAGCTCAAGAGGTTTTTTTTGTTATCACACATCGAGGGTGTGTAAAAAACCTTCATGTTAACCACCCTTCATATGTTTTATTTTATATAATAACAGGCTATGATTAATATCAGGCTATGGTGCTAAAAAACCTCTTGCATCAGTACAAAACACAAACAGCTCCCACATAACTTAAAATGCAGCGTTTATTACTTCAGGACAAATTTTTCTAAGTGAGAAGTGAACAGAATGGTATAACATGTAAATTCAGTACCTTTTTTAATCTTCGTTTCGAGGTTTCATCTAGCAGAAGTATCGGAATATTTTCAATACGAGGGAAAGGTTAAAGTTCATTAGACTGCTAAACATTAATAAACCGATAAGATCAGCAGGAAAAAACTTACTGTTTTTAACTAATTTATGTTCTATTCTTTAGTAAACTACGTTTTTTAAAACTAAAAATAACTTGTGCCTTGTAGAAATCCTAGACCGTTGCTTCTTCAGTTCAGAAGTGAAAGGTCGTCCAACCTGTGAATAGAGAGAGGGATAGTGGTAAAATTATCTGTTTTGGAGAGACATTTTCTTTCTTTGTTATTGCATTTTTAGGATTTTTACAGTGGATTTAATTCTTTTACAACAGTTTTACTATGCATACCTGTTAATCAGAATCTGAATCAACCAGCACACATGGATGTTTTCTTGGTCACGCCATGGAGTTGTAATATATATTTATGGATATTTCCTGATGAAACGCGCATTTTTTCCCAAACAAGGTCTGCAGGCTTTGTGTGCGCTCATCGAGGGGGAGTCTGGAAGTGGAGGACACTATTTGCTGGGCATTTCTGTTTGGAACAGGAGTCGATTCCTTATGCTTTTCAACAACACATGAGGTACTTTCTTTGGCTTGGTTAAATAGACTGGAGATGTGTCTCTGCTTCTTTTCACTTAACACAGAGTAATTATTTATACTCTGTATATTCTTATACCCTGAAATCTGCTGGACTTCGGTGGGTGGAATGTCAGCATCAATGAGTCGCTGAATGCTGGTTTTATGTGTGCTGTGGTTAGTGATATGTTTCTCATCAGGGATCCCAGCTGATAGTTTCATTTTTTGCATCATTTGGCGCAGTTTATTCATTCCTATTCTCATGCTTATGTACCAGAGAGATACGCCTGGTTTCTGATTTACATTCAGAGCTAAGTAGAATGGGACATCATTTGTTTACATTGCCACAGGTCTATTCAACTTGTATTTATCATAAGCAAACAGTGGGTCTTTTTCTGGGTTGCTGTGATTTTCATACAAGCAGGGATTCACTGGCCTGACATCTCTGGGGTTTTCACCCGTGTGTGTTTTGGTTTGACGGTCCCTATGTTCCAGATACCTGTTGCCTTCACTCTCTCTACTCTCTATTATGTCGACCCATGCTAAATCATATTGCTCTTTTGTACATAGAGCAAAATGCATACCGATGTGAAAAAATAGAAAATTAAGTAGTGACACTGGGTTGGTTAATGAAATCGTACCTGCGGAATATAATAGATTTATGTCCTCCTTGGACAGTGGCTGGGCTTTTAAGGGTCTGTTTCCTTTACCAAGTTTCTTTAGAAATTTTGATTTTGCTTTCATTTTTTTTTTTGTTTCTGGAAAGTCAGTTTCTAGGCCCTGGAAAATTGAGGCAGTGTATTTGTTACACTGTAAATAGCGGTCAATGCTTGCTATGATACCCCTTATGCTGCTGGGCTCATACTCCGATCCGTCTGATTTTTTTACACAGAATATGAAATCAGCGAGAATTACATCTAATTCTGCAGGTGGGATGTTGTGGACTTCTCAACAGTCTTCTCTGTGAGCAAGGTAACTTTCAAATATTCTGAGGTCGCTAGCTGTCTTGTGAATTGTGTTTTGATTTGCTTGCTCGTTTATAAATGTTTCCCTGTCACTAGAACAAGAGGTAACGAAACGGTTCTCCATTGTACTATCGCTTTAGATGGGGAGTCTCTGTTTTATTTGTGCTGCTTTCAGAGTGAACAAATTGCCTGTGTGTTTTTTTGCTGTTACAGAAGTGTCTCGCGCTGCCTGTAAGCTGATTTTTCAATGATTCTTGGTGCAAGGATGAAGAAGTTGTATCAATTTACAGGTTGATACAACTTTTTTCGCATCAGCTTGCGAGTTAATGTGACTTTTTAACAAGTGTGAAAACGAGTTGATATTGGCCATAGCCAGTTATTATTGCTTATTTCTACTCTTTCTATTAATGCCATGTTACAAAGGGGTTTAATCCTGGTTAAGAAAGAACAAGCATGTGCAGCTGTGCAGCTGTGTTGCTACATCTGTAGGTGTCCGTAGGATAATTTGGATGCACATAACTGGCCCATATGTACAGCCTATTGTGAGGCATAGGACAAAAATATACATACAGCCCAATGTGATTAGTCTGCTACAATGAACAATCTGATTTATCCAATGTATGACACTAGGCCATCATATATGTGTAGTACATATGGCATTAGCTAAATTGACTGGGTGCCTCATACAGTCTGCCATTGTATTGTGTAGTTGCTTCTTGAACAGTGAGAGGTGTGCTATCAGAGTATTACAGGCAGCTGCTGTCAACAGGCTGTTTCTCATAAGGGAAAGCCACAAGCCAGACTGAGCAGTGTCATGCATGTGAGAATATCTCTTTATATCAATGAATAAACCCGCAAGAATGCAAATCAAATGACAATATGTACATAAAACTGCATGTCTCCAACTTATTTATAGCAGTGAGTTGTGTAATCAAATATTAATTATGTGCTGCATGTTTACAGGATACAACTGGTGGGGGGGGGGATTCAAAGCCAATGTTGAGATGCAATTTTCTATTGCATACAAATCTGGAATTAAGACCAAAATATCCCTATGTCCATTGTTCAAAGCTAGGATATAGATCCAATTTTCAAAACTGAATTAGCTATGTGCAGTTTGCAAAGTTCAGATATAGTTGTGTCTGGACACTGTTGACAGATCAGTTGCAACCTGATCTGTCATTAAGATCTATGTCTAGCCCTTCTTTAATCCAAACTTTTATGTAAAGTACCATAAAACAGCTTGAAATGCTGTAATCCATTTTATGATTTTTTTTAAAATCCTATGAAGCATAAAAAGGAATGCATGTGTGGAGTAAAGGCTACCTGTAAAATACTATAAAATAAAGTTAACATAAAAATCAGGATTTATAATTTTGAAGGAACAGTTTAAGCAGATTATGCAAATACATATGTAACCACCAATTTATAAATGATAGAAGCAGAGTGATGAAATTCATTCTGCTGGAATGGACAACATCAACCATTTTCTGAGGTTTTGATAGCATGCGACATTGCTTGTGTGGGTGGACAAAGGGACAATATGCTGAAGTTCATTACTCTTCCTGTTCCCATTCTAACAGCAGATAAATGGCAAGCAGTTAGCAAGTGGCTCTGAAGGGATTGGAACCTTGATCTGCTGTTCTCCAGGACCTTATTTTTTTGTCAGTTTATTTCTGTTATATTTACATGCGCTATTCTGTGTGGTATTTTATTAGTAGGTTTTTATTATATTTAATTAATCAGTATATTCACAGTTCTTGGGTTTCTGCAACTTGTGCGTTGTTATTTAGAAATGGACTTTGTCCATGCTATAAAGAGGGATGTGGTACCAGTCAGAGTTAATGATGGCTTCTTGGACACTTTCCCCATCTCAAGACTATTCAAGGCATGTGACTTATTTACATTTACTGAGACTCAGCTGATATCAGGAAAGTGACCCAAAAGACAGAGAAAAAGTGAACTGAATGTGCAGCACTGCAAAACTCTGACATGAAGGATGAAGACTGAATACAAGTGGTATGTACTATTGACTAAGGAAATTTCAAAACCTGGACATACAGTGTGAACAGACTGGCTGGCAAGAACAAAGAAGCTCCTGTGAGAATATTGTGGTCTGGCATCATATTTAACAGACTGAAAGAATTAAAAACAACAAATGAGTCATGTTAGGATATCATAAGTACTGGCTAGCTCATCATCATCACTTTATTTTTAAAAACACCCTTCCAGAGCTCAGGGTGCCCTTACGGTTAAAATACAAAGTACATATACACATAAACATACATTCACTACTTCAAACATAGTTCAAATCATTACATACCCTTAGAGTTCTTACGAGTGACAATCTAGTGAAATCTGATCGCAAAACAGCTACAGTAATTAACACATACAATGGGGTGGTCAGATGCAGTTGTATACGGTACATATACAGTAAGTGGGATGTGCTAGCAAGAAATAATTGATTCAATTCTTGCTCACCAGCACATCGCATTCTAGTGCATCTGATCATCCCATTTTACCTGTTAATAGCAGTAGCTGTTTTGCGATCTGATTACTGGTGATTACTGTTTTTAAACTAAAAAAAAATGCCTCCTCATCTTTTGGTGCCCAGTTCTCACTAAACCCAGTATGCTGCCTGCTAAATGAATAATTTTACATCTGTAGATGTGGTTCTATTTTGTCATTTTGACAGCCCTCTCATTTGCCAGGAAAATACATGCTGAGTTTGTTGTATGCATTGTAGAGGTGTGCCATATAAAATGATATGCAAATGCAGTAGATCTCATTACTGTGTTTTATAGTGGTACAGTGAATGATCATGACAGACTATTTTCTTGGCTGATGAAATAGCATGTTGTAATTTTGTTAACTGTAGGGTCAGGGTAATAAAGCATACAGTATTACAGGTAAATATGCAACAAGCATTTGTCAATGCCGAATGTTTGCTTGCTGGAAATGGCACTGGTAGTGCAGGTGTTAGAGAGGTGCATAGTAGGAATGGCAGTGAAGTAGTGAACTAACACCAACCCCCACCCCTACCCTGCAGATACTGACAGGCATTAGGGTATGCCTTTGGGTCAGCCTAAATGCTCATGCCATTCCACCTCACTCCACCCTGCAGACAGTGACAGGTATCACGGTGTGTCTTGGGGTCTTCAGCTCTAATGCTCACTCCATTCCATAAGAAAATAAGGTAAGATGGGTGCAGTATAGGAGAACTGGGTGAAGGTTAGGGCCAAAGACCCCACGGCACACCTCCATGCTGGTCAGTTGCTGCAGGGTGGGGGTTGAATGGCATGAGCATTATGGCCGAGAACCCCAAGTCACACCCTCAATGCCTGTCAATCTGTACAGAGTGGGGCATTAACAGCTGGAAACCCTAATGCCCCAGGCATTTGTTGGTATTTTCATTCAAATTTTTCAACATAGGCTTTTTGGGATCTCCCTTCATGAACAGTGGCACTGAGATTTCATTAATCTGTTCCAAAGCTTGAATTCGCACAGTGACTGCACCATTCTATGCCACAGATGCAAAAACACTTTTGGGGCAGGATGCAAAAAATGACAGTTGTACTGTTCATAAGGAGGTGTGAAAAATGGGCAATGTTGAAAATTTTGAGTGGGAATATTACAAGTTTGTAAATTATGAGTGTGCGTGGAAACTGTGCAATGCACACTCATAGCATAGTCATTTTATGGACTTTTGTCACCACAGTGAAATTTCCCACAGTGAAAGTACGAAAACACATTTTGGCCAGGATGTGAAAAATAACAGTTGTACTGTTCATAAGGAGGTGTGTAAAAATGCCAATCTTGAAAATCTGGAGTGAAAATATTACAAATTCGTGAAGTTATGAGGGTGTGTGGAAACTGCACAATGCACGCTTGTAGCATAGTTATTTTATGGACAGTTGTCACCAAATTGTCAACATAGGCATTTTAAGACCTCTGCTCATGAACAGTATCACTGTGATTTTCTTAATCTGTCCAGAACACTGATTTCCCACAGCAACTGCGCTATTCTGCAATGGAAGTGTGAAAACACATTTTGGCCAGGATGTGAAAAATGACAGCTGTACTGTTCATAAGGAGGTGTGGAAAAATGCCAATGTTGAAAATCTGGAGTGAAAATATTACAAATTTATCAAGTTATGAGTGTGTATGGAAAGTGCACAATGCACACTCATAACTCCGTCATTTTTGGAATTTTTTTCATCAAATGCCACATAGACTTTTTGAGAGCCCACCTCATGAACAGTGGCATTGCCATTTCATTATTTGGGCAGACCTCCCTCGGACCATTGGCCTACGGATCCAGTGAATCACCGAGACTACACGCGGAGAGCCACAGGGGTCCGTTCTCGCTTTCTTTTCTTGAACTTGGCGCGCTTGATGCAGGACTTGAGCGATTGGTTGCCGGCGATGCAGCTGAGCCTTTAAAAGGCTTCCCCTTCTCAACAGCGTGACTCCTTGAACGAACGGACTGGGGGCGGGAGGGCGACTTGCTCAATCGGGGCACCCCCCCCCACAAACCAACAGCATGAATTGTCTCCCGTGGTCGAGGCGCCGGCAGCTCTCCCAGCCGGGCGGACCTCCCTCGGACCATCGGCCTGCGGATCCAGTGAATCGCCGAGACTACACGCTGAGAGCCACAGGGGTCCATTCTCGCTTTTCTTTTTTAAATTTCCTGCCCACCCGCCCTGAGTAGTGGTGACCTAAATAGGCTGATTTGGGCTGGAGCCCTGCCCATCTTATGATATCCTCAATTATCGTCCCGAGGCTTACCACCCTAGGAGGAGCTCCTGGTGACGCCTGAGTCCGTTGCCCCTAAGCTACGACCTGCAGGACTAAGCTCTTGCCGTAGGGGTGCCAGCCTCTCTTCAACTGAACCTGCCATTCTCTACTACAGCGCCCCTCCTCCCAGGGCAGATCTTTAAACCTAATTACAGCCCAAACTTGAGGTAAACTGCCATTCTGGGCAGTTGCTCATGACTCTGACACTAATGACTCTTGCTTCTACCTAGCTAATCTCTGTCACCTCTGCCAACTACAGCCTCACAGCAACTGGCTCTAAGCACTGTTAGACTACTGTAACGCTGAGGAAAAAAAAAAGAGTGTGATTGTGAAGCTTTAATCATATAGCCAACTGGTTTGCTGCTTGCTCATAATTAATAATAGGTAATGTGACTGCATAGTTTAAAACATAATTAATAATAGGTAATGTGATTGCACAGTTTAAATCCCACCTACCCCTGCTTGGTAGTTAAGTCTGGTTACAGGGATATCAGCACTATAGTTAATTATTAATTAGCTAATAATCAGCCTCTCACCCAGAGATTGACAGGGATCCTTGCATTATTACTTGTCTCACTGGGTTACTCCAACTGTACCTCTGCTGATAACCTGATTTTGTTGTCTCCTCTCTAAGTTAATTGATCTAAATAACAGCAGGTTAGACAGGGAACCTTAATCCCAAAGGTAGCGAGCCGCGCTTGCCTAACACATCTAGACTGGAGGCTGAACCTGCTCTGATACCCTCAGCTGACGTTGCTGCACATGCCTGCAACTACAGGGATAGAGGCCAGTTCCAGGTTCCTTGACCCACTAGGTTAGGCACCTGAGATCCACGCGGGTGGCCCTGAAAAGCTTCAAGATGAACCCTGGGAATTGGAACAAGGGCATCCTCTTGGCTATGATCTATATTCTGGCCCAACTAGGGACGGATTGGCTCATTAGCAGTGCCAACTGCCCCCCTCATGCCCGTGGGAGGTCGGGAATGCATACGGCAAGCCACTACAGATGCCCCTCTTCCAGGTACAACATCCCTCTCCTAGTGGCATATGAATTCTCTAGGAAAGGGATCCTCTATCGATCCCTTCTCCTCACCAGGAGTTTAACCCTATGTCCATCTACACTGGTTATACCTCCTCTAACCCTCACTCTTCGGCGCTTGCTAGCAGCGCTGCTGCTACTGGCGGGAGACATCCAGCCTAACCCAGGCCCAGGGACACCTAATGTATCTATTTCTTCCCCATCAGATAAGGCCTGGGATGGTGCCAAGGGCCTGAGGTTGGTGCACATGAACATCTGCAGCCTGAGACCTAAGATCCACGAAGTCCAAGCATGGCTAGCTGTCTACAAACCAGACATACTAGCAGTCTCGGAGACCTGGTTAAAGCCCCACATTCTGGACCATGAGGTAGCTCTGGATACGCCTTCTACAGAAAGGACAGACCCTCGAGAGGGGGTGGGGTTCTGGTATATGTAAGGGACACAATTACATCCTCCCTCGTTAGCATGCCACAAGGCTTGACCCCAGACATAGAAGTGATCCTCATTCGGCTCACTCCAGGTGGGGCTAAGCACCTCACAATAGGCTGCGCTTATAGCCCCCCCACCAATGCGCTCAGTTCTCTGGATGCGCTCCTGAAGAACCCAGCAGTAGAATCTGCTTCTGAGGTTATCTTACTGGGTGACTTCAACCTAAACTGGGCCCTTGAGGCGAAGTCTGCCATCAATGGTATATTAAATGACTCCTACCTCACCCAAGTCATCTCCCTACCGACCAGAATGAACCATGCAACAGGAAGGCATACCATAATCGACTGGGTCCTGGCTTCTACCCCCAGCAATGTAAAAATGGCAGGGACCTTGGCCGATGCCTTGAGCGACCACTCGCCAGTATTTGCCATCTGGAAGAACCGTAGAACAAAGTCCCGCCCAGGATTATTACCACCAGGGACTATTCTAACTTCCTCCCTGACCAATTCATTGGGTACTTAAATGGCATCGACTGGAGCAATATAAGACACCTTCCTAACCTGGAGGATGCCGTTAAATTTTACCAGACATCCCTCACCAGAATTACAGACCTCTTAGCTCCTATGAAAACCCACAGAGTAAAGGGTAGCTGCTACAAGTGGATCTTGCCTCCTCTAAAAGCCCTGATGTCCACCCAGGACAAGGCCTGGAAAAAGTACAGGAAATCAAAGCTACCGGGGGACTTAGCCGGCTACAGGGCCCTTAGAAACCAATGTAAAAAGGCCATAAAGCTAGCTAAAAAAGTCTATATCACCAACCTTCAAAAAACTAACCTAGGCAATCCTAGGCTCTTCTGGTTGCACATTAATGAACTCCTCAAAGGGAGCAAAAAAACTACACCCAGCCCAATCTTGGCTAATGGGCAACTAATCGATGAGGGATCTCTCATTGCTGAAACTCTTAACAGTTACTTCACGAACCTGGATGCATACAAGCAGGGACCCCCTGACAGGAGGAGTGAGCCGAATGCACAACAGCCCCTGGACCTTGACCGCCCTTTGTTTCACCTGAGATTGGTCAGGGAAAAGGAGGTTTTGATCACCCTTAAATCCCTACACTTGAGAGGATCTGGGGGCCCCGAAGGGATCCAAACCAGAATCCTCAAGGAGGGAGCTCCAGCTTTAGCTAAGCCCCTAACCTGGCTGATCAACCGGTCCATTATGGAGGGGTCTGTACCCAAGCTTTGGAAACAGGCTCTAGTGATTCCCATACACAAGGGAGGGTCAACAGAGCCCATTGAGAACTACAGGCCTATCTCTTTGCTGTGTGTCATAGCAAAAGTACAGGAGAAGCTAGTCTACTCCCAACTCCGAGATTACCTAGAAATCCACCGGGCAATCTCACCGTCACAGCACGGCTTCAGGACCAAGCATGGAACGGACACTGCGCTAACTAAATTCTCAGCAGAAGTACTGAGCAATAATGACGGAGGGGTCAGCACAGGGGCGGTCTTCATTGACCTATCTAAAGCATTCAACTTGGTAAACCACAACCTCCTACTACAAAAAATGCGCTCACTTGGCCTTGATACCCACTCACTGGGATGGTTCAAGAGTTATCTCTCTGGACGCACCCAGAGGGTCAAGTGGGAGGATAAAGTCTCCAAGCTAGTTCCACTCAAAGAAGGGGTACCTCAAGGGTCAATCCTCGGCCCCCTTCTCTTTACACTGTTCATAAATGATCTGCATAAACACTGCGGGAATAGCAGCGCTATCCAGTACGCGGATGATGCGGTCATTTACAGAGCTTCCCCTAATTTACCAGAGTTGGAGACAGCCCTCCAAGAAGACATCCATCAGATGGAGGACTGGCTCACTCTGAACAAAATGGTTTTAAACACCAACAAAATGAAGGTAATGCTCTTTGGCCCTAGATCCCTGGGAACTGAGAGGTCACATCTCCTACAACTCCAGTCCAGGGGGGGTGTAAAACTTGAGGTGGTCACCTCCACCAAATACCTTGGCCTTACCCTGGACCAAGGCTTCACACTAAAAAATCACGTAGACCAAATCACCAAAGCCATCCATGGGAAACTTGGAATCCTCTATAGACTAAAGAACCAGATTATTCCGGAAGCTAGGGTAGCCATTGCCACTAGCGTACTCCTCCCAAAGCTCACATACGCTGCCCCGATTCTCCAGGGCATGGCCGTGACGGAGTTAGGAAGGCTGCAGACCTTGTACAACAAGATAGTCCGCTTTGCCACCATGTCACACCCGAGGACTCACCACTGCGAGGCCCAATCTAGGCTCAGGTGGCCGTCTCTCAAAGCTCACCTCTCCTACCCAACCCTCTGCCTTACATTCAAGCTACTGGGTCCCACACCTCCCCCCAGCCTGAATGGTCTCATCAGGGTGAAACCCAACCCACGGTGCCTGCGCTCATCAGGCCAAACTCTCCTCGTAGTTCCCAAAACTAGGACTAAAGCCGGGTCCAGGTCCTTTGCGTAAGCCGCCCCTTCCATCTGGAACAACCTCCCCTTGGAGGTACGGGATGCCGAGTCCGTCACCAGCTTCCGGACAAAGCTTAAGGGACACCTGCTCAACAGGAGCACATGTCTTTGCCACAGGACCTGACCACATATAGCCACCCTGGTAGCTCAATAGACCCTGCCACACTTCGCCATCCTGGCAGCATAACGGACCTCCCCCTAAAGATGGGGTGCACTTATGTCCCAACTTATCCCCCTTCCAATTCGCCCCCAAAGAAGCTAACCCTAGGTCTTTAGCTACTGCTTGCCTTACCAGAGCACTTTTAATATAATCACTAACTTGTGATGTATAATGGTCTCATTATGTGTAACCTCTATGTCCTTACAGCCTGCATGTCTTCCACTACCTGCCGCCCGTAAACCTATGTATTCTTACTGCTAAAAACTTTACAATCACCTGACTGTACTGATCTGTTACCTGTAAGTTGTTGTTTCACCCGGGTCGCCCCTGAAAAAGGGACCTCCGGGGCCCAGCAGGCCTACCCGGTCATCAAAATTCAATAAATAAATAAAGAAATTTGGTCCCCAAGGGTGATTCCACGCAGTGACCACAAACTCACCTTTTGGGACTGAATAATGCCATGACAGTAACTGAATTCATGAAGAGGGATCCCAAGAACCCCATGTGGAAAATTTGGTGTCAAAAGTCAAAAAAATGGGCAAGATATCCACACAAGTTGAAAAAAAAAACATTATGCCATTATACAGATTACCAGCTTTTCTTCAGTTCGTGGATGGCTTTGAAGAGTGCAGACGTGTTCCCGGTCCACTGAATACCACCACACTGGGCTCCAGAGGTAAGTTTCGGGTGAGGGGGGTGTGAGGAGGTGAGGTGCACAGAGGGTGCATGCAGGTTGGGGGAAGGGGACTCAACGAAGGACTGTTTTCTTTTTTAACAGGAATTTTAAAAAAAAGATGCCGCTGGGTGCTTTTGGCTTGCTGGGGTGGGCTCCCAGCGTGCCACCTGAATATTTTTCACCTGGATATTTGCTGAGGGGGGAGTGGAGCCAATGGGGATTGTGCACCCCGTTGGTCATACAGTGTGCTGGGGGGCCGTATGAGCATGCTGGTGTAGGATCCTGGCGTGCTACTTAGGTGATTGTTGAGGGGAACTGGAGCTGACCAGGATTGGGCACCCTATTGGCCAAACAGTGTGCTGGGGGGCCATATGAGCATACTGGGGTAGGCTCCCAGTGTGCTTCTTGGGTGTTTGTTGGGAGGGGACTGGAGCTGACCGGGATTGGGCACCCCCATCAGCCATACAGTGTGCTGGGAGGGAGTGTGCATGAGCCAAGGGTGATTGGGCACCCCTCTTGGCACACAACAAATTGGGGGGGTGCATCATGCCAACTGGGATTGGGCTACCCCATCAGCAAATGAACTGGGGAGGGGACATGCCGACAGGGGGATTGGGCACCCCCGTTGGCTTTAACATGGACTGGGAGAGGCAACAGCTGTCCGTTGGCTATGTGGGGACTGTGAGAGGCTGACAGGGAAGCCTATGCCATGTTTCTCTGAAATGGGATATCAGACAGTGCAGTTGTAATTGGCTGCTGCAGTCAGGAACCACCCCGCAAACACAGCTGATTGTTTAATGACGGGGCACTCCCTGATTGCAGCTGCCAGTTTCTTTCAAGGTTGTGGCAAGCTACAGTACTGCTGTCATGGAGAGTGTAATTTTCTATTGGCGCCACACAGACCAGCCTCAAAATGGGCTGCTGACATTGGCAACAACGCTGCTGTGCCTCCACAACTCGCTATTAAAGCAAGTTGCCACAATATGTTTCTTGTGCATTTGTGCAAGCAAACATAAAAAAGAATGAAGTACTGTAAAAAGGATGGCGTGCTGGAATATGAAAGGGGTGCTGAGGATTGATCATTTGTGAATTGCAATGTGTGGAACAAAAATTTATCAACAAAATATAAAATTGTAGTTTTAATCAAGGTAATAATGTGTGCTTTCTCCCCACACAGCGGATCAGGAGTGCATGAGGAAGCGAGACTGAAGACAGAAGCGCTGCTGCTTTCACATTTCATTACAACTTAAAACACAGTGACCATTAGTTAAAAATTTATAGAGGCAACACTTTGTTTGATGTCAAACTTTTTAAAATGTTTGCAGAGTGAAATAGTCAGTCACCTTACCGCTTTGATATATGTAGATCGTCGCAGCTCAGAGTCAGAGAACATGGATCCTTGCTGACTGTACACATTGTAATTTTGTTAGCTGCAGGGTCAGGGGAATAAAGCATACTAAATATGAAAAAAGAATAAAGAAGTAGTGTAAAAAGGATGGAGAGCTGGAGTGTGAAGGGGGTCGGGCTGAGGATTGATCATTTGCAAATTGCAATGTGTCAAACAAATGTTTATCAAAAAAACATAAATTTGAGTTTTAGCAGGATAATTGTAGTTATTTTGTTGTTTCCCTAAAGGAAAAATTATAATGTTTTAGTTCTGCTGCTGTGTTGTTAACAGAGGAGAGCTAGTAAGTTGATGCTTCATAATCAAAACTCATTCACCAAGTGAGGGAAACAAAGTAGTTCCCTTTGGAATTTAATGACATCACATATCATACATGTTGTTTGTTTTCTTCCTGGTCAGACATCTGGAACTATTCACGCACTACTACTGAACTTCCGCAGTGTTTTCCCATTAGTGAATTGCTTATAGGGATATAAATCCATTCCTTTCACTTTTCAACAGAACAAAAATGTGCGGCACATCATCAAACAAGACACTGCAAGCTCAGAACCACGAGGGGAGTGAGAAAACTGTTTTGCAGGTGTGGAATGATCATTCTGCAACTCCAGAAAGGAACTGTTGTTCTGTGTCAATCCAGTGCCTCATTTTTACAGCTACTACAAGACAGCTGCAGTCTCCACCCACGCAGCTGTAAACATTATGGGATACAGTATTCTTCTGACATGTTTGTGCTCTTGTAGGAAGGGATGACTGATGGTGAGAGACTAGGGGAAGCCACAACCCCAGAGCTAGCCATGGCTCCAGTTCATAACAGGTGGGAAGAGGAAACCCCAAGGCAGCCACCACCCAGGATTTTTCAAGTTAAGACTATAATCCAAGAAATCTGTGGAACTCAGTCAAACCCTTGGGCCCCCTCCACCTCCATATCTGATAACTCATACCAGGTCTACAATATTACCCAGCTTTATAAAAGAGGCCAGTAGTAGTGGTGGGTGAAGTGGGCTCAATCCACTCCATGAAGTGATTTGCGGAGCAAAGGTGGATTCGCGGAGTGCTCCGCAAAGTAAAGCGGAGTACTTCGCGTTATAATGAGTAATGTGAAGTCCACTGAAAACAATGACTTTGAGTTACTCCGCCTTCCCAGACCACTACTCCACCAAATATTAAGACGAAGTGCATTGAGAGCAACGCACTTCGCCTCACTTCGCCTTGTTTTTGAGCTCCGAAGGCAAATGTTGCAGTGATTCATGGGATTTCAGGTCCCATGGGCTTTATATTGATCTGCACAGCCTCAGTTTGGGGTAGTATGTGTAGGAAGGAGTAGGAGACAGTGTGCTCTGAGAGCTGTCTGTGATTGAAACCTTCTAAAAGCTGTTAAAAAAGCATTGTGTGTTTTAGGGGGCTCAGACTTTAGTTAATCGATTGTACGAATCCCTCCTGTGCTCATATCATCGAGCATTTTTGTTTTTGTGTGGATTTTGAATGTTAATGTACAACATTGAGTGTGTGTAGTGAAAGACAGTGAAAGTGTGCTTTGGGGGAGGGGCGTATCTGTGGTGTAGGTAGAGTTAAGTTGGAGAAATAGTGATTTCTTTGTTATTTGGTTATATTTTTGTTATATAACTGACTGTGTTAATGTACACACAGAAATATTGTCAGTAATTGTTGAAATTTTCTTGCTGACTGTGTGTTGTGTGGATCTGGTACAGCAGTTCATAATTTCAGATTGTTTACATTACGATACATGGCATATTACTGAACTTTTCAATTTGCTACGCATTACTCATTCAGCATTGTAGACAAACCGTTCTGTGTGTGAGTGTGTGTGCGGTGTTGAGTGACATCAAATAATACACCTTCTATTGTGCCACAGACTAGTGTAATTGCAGGCACAGCAGTGTGAACCTGCTATCCACTGCAGCTGCCTGATTTTGTACTGCGATCATGGTATCTGTTCTTTGTTTTGCTACTTGTACTGCCATAAAAAATCTGCAGTCAGTGCCCCCCCCCACCCCCACCACCACCGGCAAAATAATTTTTTACCAGATTGGATTGTTTTTGGGACCTCATCAGCACCACTGGTTACTGAAGTTGTTTTCATTGTGTGACAGGCTAGTCTCTTATCTGTTGCTGAAGCTACAGTTGTTTTTTTGGCTTCACATCCAGCGTCCCCCCAATCAGAGAGTAAACGTATCAAAATCTAAATTTGGTTATAATATTGTGATTGATCCCACAAAATGCCCACAAAGAGACATGCAAGCAATGACAAATTTCAAAATGGCATGCTAGTCCAGGACAACTAGCCTTGTCAAAAAATGGTAGTCCCTGAGTTCAGAGTAGTAGTCCAGTACATTTCAATGTAAATTTTAAAACAAGTTACATAGAAAGAAATTACATGGTGTGGCTGAGTTTGTATTGTACTGTTACTTCATATGATAGGATGTAGAGGTAGAAGAACTTCAGAAATCAGGAAAAACAATATATTTTCCTGTTAATACAGACTAAGAACAGGCTGAAGTCTGTATTAGGAAGAGAATAGTTAAAATTAGTTAGAAGGACAAGCCGTTGACCTCAACTAGTCAGTGTCAGTGGCTCAGTAGGTAGCATACTTGCCTCTGAGGCCGGGAGATCAGAGGGCTGTGAGTTCAGTTCCCACATCTGGCACTTGGGTTAATATCCCATTACTGACACTGTAGTGCAGCATAAGAGGGGTGCTGCACTTCTGAGGTGCTGTCTTTCGGATGATACATTAAACTGAGGTCCCATCTGCCTGGATTGGTGGCAGTTCAGGTGGATGTTAAAGATCCCATGGCACTTATCAAAAAGAGTAGGGGAATTTCCCTGGTGTCCTGGCCAAATTTCCCTCAGTCACTAAAAATACCACCAACAGCTTAATCTGGTTCAAGGTCAGTTGGCATTCATCTGTATCCCCCTTCCTGGGTCATGCCTGAAAATAGGCAGGATTTGTCTAGTGCACTTACCCGGTCAACCAAAAAAAACTAAATTGAAACTGTCATCAAGGACTAGGACAGGAAGATGGAGCCCTGGCAGTAGTATGAGTGGTGGCAGCAGCGGTGGCACTAGCAAGTGACCAGAGGAAAAAAAAGTCTGCTGTTTTTATTACTCCCTTCTGCATATCATTGCACACTTTTTGTTTCGATGCTAATAAATCTTTTTTACCATGTGGTGTGTGTATTTCAACGGGTGCCAGAGTAGTGTGAACTAGATGGGAGGGTCAGGGCTGAGTTAAGCAGACAGTGACACTAGTAATGATGACTGCTTATTTGCTTAGCCTTTTCAACAGCTCTGCAGTATTCCCCCATTTTAACCAGGTGAGACAGACACACTAAGCTCAAAACTTGTTTACAAGTGCAACCTGGAAGCACAGAGAAGTTAAGTGACTTCCTCAGGGTCACACAGTATGGAAGTGGGGGGCTGTGAGATTCAAACCCAGGTCTCCAGATGTGTAGCTCAGAGCCTTAAACCACTGTACTATACTGCCTTCCTTGAAAGTTGTGATTGTGCAAACAAGGGAAGGCAGTCAGCAGACAGAGGCATTCACCTACTCAGGACTGTCTAGGGCAGTGGAAATGCAGTGCAAGTCTCTTTTGTTTGGCCCTCCTTTATTAATTTTTCTTAGGACATTGATCAGTTGCAATTTAAAGCCCTTCTGTTTTGAGTCTCTCTTAACTGATTCCAACTGCCTTTTTTGTTCACTCTGTCTTCCCTTGTAACAAGTCTTATTCACTCTTCTTCTCCTCCTTTCTTAAATAATTATTATTTGTACTCCCCTAGTACCCCTGCCAGCCATCCTCTCTTTTTTTCTGCTTTATGGTCTCTCCTCCTAGACTAGTCTTCTCACAGTTCTGTTTCAGTGGCAATTCAGTAAATTCACCACTCTGCTCTTATCTTCCCCCTTTACTTTTACTTTTCTGCTGCTGTGCTGCTCGGTCACTCAGTCTATTTTATTTACTCGATCCTCCAACCCTTTTGAATTTTTTGTTGCTTTTCTTTCTGTCTTTTGGGGGAGATCTGAGCTGAGCTCAGGCACACTGGCAGTTGTCAGCAGTCTGTCCTGACTCGCGGTAGTGGCTCCCGCTTCTGCCCTTTCCCACACCTCTGCTCACTAAGTCTCACCCTCCTTAGTCCCCAACTGTTCTCCCCCCGATCTCTCTACTCTTTTTTCAGCTACAAAATGAGTTTCTTTTTTCTAATGTCAAGTTGGCAACAACAACTAAGTGTAGCAGGCAGTGGTTTCTGCTCCAGTCCCGGACTAAAATAAAATGCCGTTCAACAACTTGGATAAGCAGACACGTTCTTTCTGCTTGCTGCACTGAGCAGAGAAACTGAGTGAACGCACCTCCAATTACCCTGCCAAGTCCATGCCACGGCCAAATGGATGTCTCTTACCGTTCTCCCCCTGATCTGTCACTGGATTCCATGCCTGCCAGTCGGATAACTGTCTCCTCCTTTGCCACTGCTCGCGCTTGCTCCCGGTACTCGGTACACATGCTCCCCTGCCACAGATCACATAAGTGAGCCCCTTGATGGTCACATGACCCCTAAGATGGACGGACGTTTTCCACATCACCAGTGAGCTCCCCAGTGGAGAAACCTGGCACTGCAGAAAAAAAAGTTTGGTTATTTTTTTAAAAAACGTACTTGTCCGCGGACAAGTGCCTGCTACACGATCTACTTGTCCCAGCCTATGATCTGGTAGCCCGGGATGTCGGGCTATTGGATTTGTCAAACCCTGGTACGCAGACACAGAAGTGCATTGTTGATGTGAGGAAAGGTATTTCTCCTGCAATGTTTTTTACAGCCCAATCAGTAGCTTCACTCATAGTTGGAGGAGATGTTTTCCCAGCTGGTGGTGTTAGTGTTACTGGTGTTAGCTGTGGTGGTGGTATTAGTATTGGTGTGTCAAGTTCGAATTCTGACCAGTGTACCATATCCAAACATATTGAGTGTGAAGCAGTGCAAGTGAGTGGCAGCATAGATGATGTCATACTTCCCGGTAACATCCCAGTAACTGAACCTGAGGCTTCTGATAATCATGTCAACGATAGCATACAATGTGATATTCCATCTACCATGGCAGTTAATGTCACGCATTTTCCATGCAGTGATTCACAGTGTGGTAAAAAAATATCAGGTGATGGTGGTGTAGATGCTGATGATGAAAGTGATGATGATGATGATGTTGTTGTCGTTGCAACATGCAGTCCACATGCTAGCATCCAAGCAGATGTGGATGTGTGTGACGTTGATGAATATGATGATGATATAATTGACCCCAGTTGGGAACCGGAGAAAAAGAAATTTAAAGTGGCTATGTCTGAGTCTGTTTGCAGGAATCTCCCCCCCCCCCGTAAAAACGTGTGATTTACCATTTTTAGTTGATGATGATGACCCAGTAATAAATATGATAGGTAGTCGTGGTGGTCAGTTGCAGTCCAGGTGTGCAGTGCCAGAAACATCACGTGCCCTCCACTCCAGTGCTTAAAATAACAGACTTAAATAAGCCACATCATGGACATGTTAAAAGCAGAGTATCACAATCCCTTGTTTGGGATATTTTTGTTCAAGATGCAAATGATGATTCAGTTGCAATCTGCTAGGTTTGCCATGTACATGTGAGTCGAGGCAAAAAGGGGAGCCACCTTGGGACAGGAGGACAGCATATGCATCTTAAGAACAGGCACATGGCACTGTGGACCCAGCACAAGCTGGCAGCTAATATCACAGTGGGGTGTTCACCCTCGTCACCAGCAACCATAGTGAGCATGTTATCCCCTTCCATGACTGTAAAAGTCCAGTAGTAAATTAAACTTGTGCAGTACTGAGGTAATAAGAGCAGCGGATTACTACAGGCATGATGAGTTGGAGGACCATAATGACTTTGAAATGTTGTCCAGTGCTGATGAGAGTAGCAATTTTTGTGGTGGTGGTGGTGGTGGTGAATGCAGTATGTATAGTGCAAGTGGTAAATCAATCCTGGTTGGCAAATCTGGCAAAATAACTGCATTTCACGGTTTGTCATCATCATCTGTGCAACCATCTTCATCAAATGTTCACACTCCACCCCCTGCCAATGCCATTCATCACAGAACACAACCATTTGTGATCACACCCCATGTAAAACGCTTAAGTCAGCACAAGTTACAGAGTGTTTTTGTGCATAAGCTGAAGTCCCCCTGAATCATACAGTGTCACATGAACTTAATGCTGCAGTAGCAGAAATGCTGGCAATCAATCTTTTGCCCTTCTCCTTTGTGAAGAATTCTGGGTTCTGATGGTTTGCTGCACGTGCCTGTCCAAAATGGAAAGTCCCATCCAAGACATCTTTTCTACTCGTGCTGTCCCCGAGTTGTTCCGCACTGTGTCCGACTCAGGAAGACATGCCCTTCAACATTCCTCCTCTCCTTTCATCTATTTAAGTATGGATATGTGGAGAAGTGGCAAAACAGTGGGGAGTTCATATTTGTGTATAACTGCACACTGGGCGCAGGTGCCGGGGGTTATTTGTGATGTTGGTAGTGTGACTAATCAGTGCAGTAAGGTGGATTGTCATGGTAGCAATCTTCCATGGAATTCGACAGCATGCAACAATTGCCATGTGCAATGTGACCTGTTCACACACTGGTGAAAACATGTTGGACGTGGTACTGACTGAAACTGACAAATGGCTAAGCCCTCTGTCCCTGAGAGCCGGGTTCATAGCAAATGACAATGGGTCAAATGTGGTGAAATGCATCATGAATGTTTTTTTTTTTTTCATGTTCCATGCATGGTCCACTGTTTAAATCTTGTGGTGCAGGATTTTCTGCAGCACCCTGATGTAAAGGAAATGGTGACCACTGCACCACATATCTGTTCTCATTTTTCAACATCTGGAAAGGCCCGTGACCAACTGCGGCAGTTGCAGATACAAAACAGTCTGCCTCAGCACCGCTTGAAGCTGGAAGTTGTCACCCAATGGAACTCCACTTTATACATGACAGAGAGGTTGCATGAACAATACAAAGCCATCTCAGAATATCTTGTGATGCACACTTGCTGTGACAGTTCCGGGGCCTCCATGTCTATGACAATTGAACAGTGGCACCTCATGGACTCTGTAATAACAATTTTGCAGCCTTTTGAACATGCCACACAGGCAGTGAGTGGCGAGTCTGCCTCCATTAGACAATCAATCCCACTGCTGCAGGTGCTGAGGTAGACATTGGTGAATGTACAGCATGGCCTTGATGTTGCCTGAAATGGTGGTAGCAGTATGTTGCTGCAACACATGCTGACAGTATTCGACTAGAAACATTGTGAGCCATCAGCGTAGTGACAACTTTGCCATAGCAAATATGCTGGGCCTAAGATACAAACCTGGAATTGCATCAGTACTGGAGGGAGGGCCTGAACAGATAAAAAATATCAGAGGTCAACTGGTGCGCTTGGTTCATGGGTCACAGAAGTCATGTGCCAAGGTCAGCAAACCTCAGCAGCATAATCCGGCTGAAGGTGTACTTGCAGGACTATGAAGCATATCCTGCAAGGGGAAGGGGACAGCAGTTCCAGGTGGTCTGTCTTCCAAAGTTGCTGGTGTCAACCCACTTTGGGAGGCTTTGTCCCAAGTGGGTATTTGTGAAATAAATGATTCGGGAGAACAGGATGATGCATCAACAACTGGACTTAGTGTAGCTCAGAGAATGGTTGAGTCACATTTGTCTGAAAACAGGCATCTGACAATAACTGAAGATCCTGTTTTGTACTGGAGTGGAAAGGTCAGTGAATGGCCAGAGCTGACTGCAGTGGCACTGAACTACCTCACATGCCCACCCTTCAGTGTAAGTGTTGAGATGGTATTCAGCTCAGCAGATGTAATAGTCAGGGATCATCGGACAAACCAGTCTCCTGCAAATGTTAGTTTGCAACATTCTTTAAAATGAATGAGAGGTACATTCCAGCACAGACTGCAACCTTGGTATTCATACCCCAGCCTAGTCATGGTGGTTTTGGTGATGTGAAAATGGACCATCCTGGTGGCACTGGCAGTGGCTGCCTGAAACGGCCCACCACTGACGAAAATGATGACACAATGGAGAAAGAATTTCCCAGTGGTCAGACTTCAGACATAGATGACTGTGAGGAAAGTTTTCTTTATGAGGATGATGATGTGGTTAATGTTGGCAGGTTTTAACTGAAATTATTAAAAGGTGGTGTGCCACCCTGGACCACCAACACCACCACCGGGACTGATGTTAGCCACTGCCACCACTGAGCATAAGTCTGTCTGACCCCCCGACTACCACCACTGGGACTGATGTTAGCCTCTGCTGCCACTGAGCTTGAGTCTGTCCGCCCCCCGGACCACCTCCACCACCGCCAGGACTGATGTTAGCCACTGCCACTATGAGTCTGTCTGACCCCCGGACCACCACCGGGACTGATGTTAGCCACTGCCACCACTGAGCATGAGTCTGTCCACCCCCGGACAACAACCACCAGGACTAATGTTAGCAACTGTCACTACTGAGCATGAATCTGTCCACCCCAGACCACCACCACCGAGACTGATGTTAGCCACTGCCACCATGAGTCTGTCTGACCCCCAGACCACCACTGCTGGGACTGATGTTAGCCACTGCCACAACTGAGCATGAGTCTATCTGGACCACCACATCCATCAGCCACAGACACAAAGCTTCTTAATATTTAAACTATAAAGTGAGTATGTGTGTACTCATGTTTGTTAATGCTGTTTCACTTCCTTTGGTTGTATGTTTTGTTTTCTGTAGCTTTTCAGAGCTGTAATGATAAAACACATACGGTACACTTATTTTTTTTTTTACAGGTTAACAAAAAAAGTCTCTATCGCTAAAACTCGGTGGGAATGGTACTGCAGCTGTACTGTACAGAGAAGAACCTATGGAATATCCATGTGAAATCCATTCTGGTAAGTATGAAGATTTTATTTCATCCATTTCATTGTTTTGGAAAGACTGCAGCAAATATTGCACATAGGTTGTGTTAGTTGACAAGATGTGGGTTTGAAATGTAACTTGACTTGAGATTGAGAACCAGGGAGGGACAAATAACAATTAAATTGTAAGAAGTCATTCATTTCTTTTTTAGGAAACTTCCAGATGCTTTGTTGTTCTGTCAAAGTGGCCTTATCCAAAAAAGTTCTTCAACATCATCAGGCACCCCCCTCCCCCGGGCTTGGGCACACATGCAGCATGTAGAAGTCATTTCATTAGATGACCATGACCATCATTAACAACCGGACTGCAGAAGGATGCAGATGAAATCTGTGAAGAAATTACTAAATAAGAAACCATTACAGACAAACCTTCAAATATGATTCCCCCCACCACCCCCCAAAAAAAATACTTACCTTCATGTGCTTGTGAGTTATCCATTTTCAATTCAACTCAAACAATTCTCATTGAGCACTGGAATGTGCACACCACCAGTTTCTGTGACCTATGATACAGAACAATACCATGAGTACATGTCCATGTCAACCCCCCTCCTCACCTACAAAATACACAAACATATATCTATATATATCTACTCACCAAGGCTACTATTAGTGTACAACCAACCCTTCCATCCACTTGAGATGATCACATTGCGTTTGCTTGAATCACCTCGCAGAACACATTGGACCAACAACAGGACGCTCACGTTCATCATTTTATTCAGGGGAACTTTGTATCTGCTGAAACACTCTCATTTCACTGTGTTACCACTTGTCAATTTTCTGCACACAACTAGGATGCATTTTGGGCCTGCAGAAAAAATTTGAGGACTCTGTGCCACCACTGCACGCATGACTGAGTGCGCCATTAATTCTGTGGGACTTTGTATGTGCTGAAACACTCCCATTTCACTGTTTTACCACTTGTCAATTATCTGTAGACAAGGAGGATGCATTTTGGGCCTGCATAAAAAATCTGGGGACTCTGTGCCACACTGCGTGCATGACTGAGTGCGCCATTAATTCTGGGGATGCATTTTGTGTGTTGTGTGATTGTTGTGAGCTCATGATGTCATAATGACATTATCAATTAAAGCAGCATTGTAAGAATATCATGACAATTTTGAACTGTACTTTTTTATTCTATTTTACATTGCCACAGCCACTAATTACTCTGAGTCATGACTTGAATGATACGCTTCTTTTCACAATTTCTGTCTGTTTTACTTAGTTGACTACTTTTTTTCATGTATGAAAAAAAAATGAGCACGCCTTTCAATATTGTTCTGACCAGGTTTGTATTTATTTGCTGCTGCTTTTCCATAAATATTGTTCCGTGGTGTCATAAAACACTGCCTGCTGTATAACTGTTAATTTACAACAGAAGTGATATATAACAACTAACTGATGTGATGGAGAAAAGCAGAGGAAAACAATGATAAAGACTTGGTCAGCACCAATTTAAAAGGAATGCTCCTTTCATTATTTCACACATGAAAAAAGGTAGTACAGCGGACTCAACTACTGGAAATTCTCAAATCATTCCAGTCCGGATGTAAGTAAAGGAAGTTGTAACATAGCATTAAAAAACATAGGTCAGATTTCTCAATAGATTGTTGCACTTCTGCTTTACAGAGATACACCATGTTACATAGTTATGGTGATGCACATAACCTAATATGTGGGTGCCTTACTTCCAGTGAAATATTTCTTGCTCCACAGAGTGCAATATATTTCTGAGAAAACTGCCCATAATTTCATTACAGTGTGTCACGTGACAGAGGAATTCCCATTCAGGAAAGCTGCCCACATTCTGCCCCCCTTCTCAGCAGTGTTAGGACGTCATGCCAGGGGGAGCACAGGTGCATGCTCCACTATAGTGAATGTCCAGCAGTTATACCAATGTTTCGTTATGTTATAAGGTTCACTTTGTAGTGAAATGTGAGAACATTTCCACTAACAAGGCTCTTCTTACTGGAAATGTGCCCACACGTTTCACCACAAACTGACCATTATAACATAAAGAAACATTCTGAAAGCTGCCAGACAATTGGACATTCGCTGTAATGGAGCACAAACCCGTGCTGTCCCTGGCATCATGTCCTAACATTGCTGAGAAGGCAGGCAGAATGTGGGCGGCTTTTCAGAACGGGAATTCCTCCGTCACATGACACACTGTAATGAAATTATGGGTGGTTTTCACAGAAATGTATTGCACTGTGTGGAGCAAGAAAGATTCCCCTTGAAGGGAAAATGTGTATTATTAAACAACAACAAAGAAAAAACACACAAAAACAGTACAACACAGTAGTAAGGTGGGGGGGACAGAAACAGTCCCTTAATGTGGCTGTGGGATGCCATGGTTGTCCAGCAGCAGGTGCAGCATTTCCAGTATTTGCTGCTGCTGTTCTTGTATTGTGTCGACCTGCTGCTGCAAAGCACCAACCCTCTGATCATTCTCCTCCAGGACGACCCACACCAGGGTGATGTCAGCCTCTGTTGCAAGGACTGTGGCAGGGTCCACTGCAGGTGGAAATCCAGGTAGTGGTGGTGGTGGAGATAGTGGTACTGGTGGCTGTGGTGGTGGTGCAGCTGCTGTACTGGCCCTTCTCCTGCTGTGGCGAGACACAACTTTGACCCCAGTGGCACCCTTGGCCACTGCCACAGAAGGGCTAGCAGGTGGACGCCTGGCCCCTTTCATGGCAACCTGCCATTCCGCCTTGTGGTGGTTGAACATGTGGGTGCACTGGTCACCCGTCCCCAAATGTGTCTCCCGGGGGCCACAGCACACCAGCACACCACATAGATGACACACCACAACTGTGCTGACCCCCCCCCCACAGAGCTAAAAAATGCCCACATTGGGGAGCTGCGGGGAGGGGGACCAGACACAGTCCTTGCATCACCTATGGTTTCCAAGGGCACCTCCTGTGGCTGTGGAGGTGGTGGAGGGGGTGCTGCTGGAGCCACTACAGCTGCTAATGGTGGTGGTGGTAGTGGCAGAGAAGGTGGATGCACAGCAGCCACCGGTGGCACTGGTGCTGCTGCTGCTGCTTCCACTGGGGGAGGAAGCAACACCCAGGAGTTGGGAATGGTTCAGCATCACATGACCACCCCATGTGTCCGCACTCCCCTCCTCTAACCACGCCCATAGGCCAGTGACTAGCCTTCTCCAGGGTCCGTCCCTCCCACACAAGTCCCCGGCACACACACACACACACACACACTCACACACAGTCACACACACACACAAAACAAAACAAAACTTATAAAAAAAAAATTCATTACCAAAAAAACAATCAAAAACACAATACAAAAACTAAAGATATAGCTTTTAAAAAAGCTGTTGTTTTCTTCACAGAAAGGTAATAAAGCACTTTCAGTCACTGACTCTACTCTGGTCTCTCACAAAGCCTTCTCCCTCTACAAATGCAACGGAGAAAGTGAAACTGCTTATCTGACTCACTTCCTTTCTGCCTGGCTAAAGCATGTGACTTACAGTACTGTAAGCCATGTGATGTGTGGGGGCTGCCTATTTACTTGTCACTTCACCTTGTTTCACATTAAGGCATAATGCTAACATGAAGTAATAATGATAACGTGAAGTGAGCACTTTGCAGTGCCTACTTCACGTTGTGCTCTGGCATCGTGAAGTGTCCACTTCCGGTTCACTTCACCAGTGGATTAACAATTCGCTGCATTTCTAGCCAGTAGTACCATGCAACTCTGTGTAGAAGGAGGCCATGTATTATTTTCACACCATCTCAAAGAAAACAAATAGATCATGGCTCAGGGACCATGAGTGACCTAGTCCTAGACTATGTGCAGCTGTTCCCATCCCCCTGGCTTGTTGCACTACCACTGCCTTCTACATCAAATTGTAATAAGCAGGTACTCCAGACTCAATTACTAGGCAATGCTGAAGATTGCAACATTTGGACATTAAAAAAAAAATAAAGTATCAGGAGCTTGCAGAGCAGGGTCTGAAGTCCAGGGCTGAGCTCCCATGTACAATATTCACCAAGTGTCTGTCACTCATGTCCCCCATCCTGAATGCAAGGGTTTTATGGGATGCCTGATTTAGAGAATGGAGCCAGAAGCCAGTTCCCAGAGCTGCTTCCCCCAACCCAGTACCCTATTTACACTCTTAAAGTCCGTCCATCAGAGGGAACCAAAGGCTGTGCTGTGCTGTGCTAGTCAGGATCCATGGAGGCATGGGCCACTCTAGAGGTATGGCTTCAAAAGGAATTCAGAAGTTGTTTTATGTCCTGCTTCACAGATTAGGTGTACCATTTTTGTTCTCTCTGGTTGCGGATCCCTTGCTATCAGCTGTCTTGTTCCAGGGATGGGAATGCTGTGGGTTGAGGAGCTGCTTCATTTGGTGCTTTGGGTATCCTCAACTTTCTTAGGTCTGTCACAGCCTCTAATAAGGAGTTTTAGATGCAGTGACCAGAAGGGAGCTGGACTCTAAGGTAGGCAGGATAAGGAGTTTGAAACTTGATGTTTTGCTCTTTTTGCACCCTTTCCAGTGCTTTATAGGATTGGCATTGCCCTAAAATGTCTTAAACATAATCATGGTCAAACATCAACTTACGGCTCTTGTAAATCACCTTTTGTTGCTTCCCAGCCTGTTGATTATCTCTTGCTTTATCTGGAAGCTTTGGAACTGCAAAACTACCTGTCTCAGAGTCGCAGTAGGGTTCAGAGGCTTAGGTATAAGGACTCAGTGTGCTCTTTTCAATTGTAAAGAAAAGTCTGGTGGTAAATTGGGAGACTCCTGCATCATCTGCTCGATAAAATTAGTCATATTGGAGGACTCTAGTTCTTGTCTGAAACTGTAAATACTGATATTTTTTGTTGGAGCACCCCTCCAAGTCTGTGTATTTGGCCTGTGGGCATGCTTGACTGTTCAATAAGTGCATCAATAGGTGCTGGGTGCTGGGTCCTGGAGTCAGTATCCTCCACATTGGAGACTCTCTTACTGAAGTTTTAGAGCAGATAAAGGCTGTAGGCCCATGTGAACTGCCTGCCCACTATATCAGTGGTAGTACTTGATATTTGGTTTTGTGGCCATATATTCATCCAACCTTTTTGTAAACACATACTGTACTTGTTTGGCACTGACACACCACAGGCTCTGTGCTCAATGATAATGGTCTGGGTGCTGGTTTGGGGCTGCTAGACCCCAGATAGTTTAATACTGATAGACAGACAGGCAAAGCCTCACTCCAGAACAAATTACAAACAGTGCAACCCTGATTCATATGAAAAGTAAACTCAGATGCAAACCTCATGTCCTTTAATTGCAAAAAACAACAAATCCATATACACTGTTTAATAACAGAAATAATGGGCTAAATGACCATGAAAAAAAGCACTCCTGCACTTCACTCCTTTGAACTTCCTCAAGGAGAGATCTCAAGGCTCTGTCATCATGTAGGTGATGCCATCATTCATCATCTTCTTGTGTTTGAGTTACATGTACATGAATGTAAAAAGGACTGTGATGGGGTGAATAAGACCCTGTCCCATTTGTTATGTAAAAAGAGTTAAACGCAACAATCTGTTTTATGCTCCTCTGTTCTGTCTCTTGTCTGTCTGACTGTGCAGTCAGATTTTCTTGTGAGACCTAGGAACTGGCCACTCCAGCAGTCTCGCTATTCCCCTCCCCCCCATCTCTCTGCCTTCACTTGCTGTTTCTATCTTTTCTTCCCCCTTGCGTATCTGAAGTTATAAAATATGTGTGAATCTTTATGTGAAAGTGGGATCCCTTTGTTTAAAAATGTATATGGTTATATTGTGGAAATGATTTCAAAAAGCTATATGGAGCTCAAGGGGGTTTAACCTGAGATGCTGGTTTCCAATCTCTGTGCAGAGCTGTCAACAGGAGGCCAGTTTTGGAACCCCAATGTACTGTTTTGTTGCACCTGCAAGGAAGGAAACTGATAAGAACATTTTCTGAAAAACAGGATGTCTTTTTAACGAGTTCCCAGACAAAGACTTATATAAAAAGGGCTGCAATACTTCTGCTAGAAAGAAAGCAAGACTGAAACTTGGAATTAGACATACCCTCAGATGAAGGACTTTGTTTTCTCTGTTTGTACTGCCTTTGTAAATAGTTATACAGAACATTTTTTTTATTTTGCTGTTATTAATAAAAAATAAAACACTCATTGTGAATTTTACAACTGCTCCTGGTCTTCCTATGCTTCCTGACCTGTGCCTCAACAACAAGGACATTTTACATTTATGTACGTGTAATTCAAATGCAAGAAGAAGATGAATTATGATGTTAATTATGACAAAATACAATTTTTCAGTATTTAAGGTGCTTAACACAACCTTGCGCTCACTCCCTGAGGAGGCTCAAAGGAGTGAAGTGCAGGAGTGTTTTTTCATGGTCATTTAACCAGTTATTTCTGTTATCAGTGTATGTGGATTTGTTATTTTTTTGCAATTAAAGCACTTGGGGCTTGCACCTGAGTTTACTTTTCATTTGCCTCAAGTTTGCACTGTCTGTGATTTGCTCCAGAGTGTGGCTTTGCCTGTCTACCAGTATAAGGCCACAGTTTCAATGGGAAGGGTGTTCCACACACCCACCACCCTCTGTGTGAAGAAAAACTTCCATTTCTCTGTTCTTACTCTGTTTTAGTCATAGCGGATGCCCTCTGGTTTCTTTAAACTCTCTGTTCCAGTGCGTCTACCCTGCGGTCCGTTCTTTGGAGATCTTCTTTGATATCCACTAAAGCCTGTCTATTTTCATCTCTAAAAGCTCTCCGTTCCTGTAACAAAGTCTGAATGTTGGTTGGGGCCAGGATCAAAGCAGTTGGAGTAGACCACCCTGCCATTGTGGCATTAGTGCTATTATTTTTGAACTTGTCAGTTAATCTGATGCCATCCTGGTGCAGCTGATGAGTATGAACCATAGAGGGGTAAGTAACAGCATGTCCCCTGTTATCTACCATGATTACAGTTGTCTTTAACAAATCAGAGTGGATTTAGGTTTTTTTTTTTACAGCAGGTATATGGAGAGCGCTAAAGCATACCTGCTAAGCATAGTGGTAACATCACTGGATGTCCCACTGACACTGTCCCAGCCTTCCTTGAACCCATTAATTGTTTTTGTACCCACTATCTCTGCCAGTAGACTGTTTCAAGGCTCAGCCACTCTCTCTGTAAAATAAAACTTTCTCACGTCCCTTGCAAACTCTGGTGATCAAGCCTTTTCAGTGGCCGTGTCCACCCTTTGGAACTCTCTCCCTCAACAACTTCAGGAGGCACCCTGGGTGGAATCCTTTAAAAAGGGATTAAAAATCTTTTTATTTCAACAGACGTTTGATGGTTTTTAATTATTATGCTATATGTTAAATGGTTTTCTGTATGTTGCTGCTTTCTGTATTGGATTTATGTATGGTTACTTGTTTTATTGTGTTCTGAAATTGTATTGTAAAGTGCTCCAAATCCATGGAGAGAAGTGCTATAAAAATAAAATATCTATCAATCTACAGTATCTATCTATCTATCTATCTATCTATCTATCTATCTATCTATCTATCTTTCTATCTATCTATCTATCCATCTAATTCACCCCTCCCCAGCTTTCGCTCACTTCCCCATGTTTTTGAATCATTATTCTGACTGAACAGTTCCTAGCAGTCTACCTTGTTCATTCCTTTCAGGAACTTGAAGGCCTTTACCATAGCTCCACTCTCCTTTCTGACCTGCAGCGAGTACACGTTCAGAACCTTAAGCCAATCCTTGTAGGATCTGCCCTGTTGGCCCTGAATCATTTATGTTACTCTATACTACATCATCTCCAGCTTGCCTTTGCCTTCCCTTAGGTGGGGACTCCAGAACTGGGCACAGTTTTTCAGATGGGGTCTTAGCAGTGATATATAGAGAGGTAGTATTATCTCTTTCTTCTTACTATCAAAACTCCTCCTGATACATCTCAACATTCTGGTTGTCTTGTAGGCTTTTTGGCATTGCTTGGATTGTTTAAGGGAGTCATTTATGATGACTTCCAGGCCCCTTTTCTCTGAAGTAGTGCCTAGCTTAACCCCTCTCATCCAAATTTCTATCTAGGGATTCTTGTTCACTATGTGCTTCACCTTGCACTTTTTGGTGTTGAATTTCAACTGCCAGACCATGGACCACCTCTCTAACTTTTGCAGGTCTATCTGCAAATCCATTACCCTTTTCTTGCTGTCTACTCTACCAAAGACCTTAGTGTCAGCTGCAAAGTGACACATATTGGCCTGTATTCCTTCTCCTATGTTAAAGATAAACATATTGAAATGGACTGGTCCCAGGACTGACTCCTGCGGCACCCCACTTGTAGCCACCCTTTCTTCAGACTTGACTCTTTACCACAACTCTCTGCTGTCTCCTCCACAGTCAGCTCCCAGTCCCCACCCATCTAACTAGGTCCTGCACTGTTTCCAGATTACCGTTGCACAGATAGTATCCTATGAGGTTGGATACTATCACTTTGGATGGATTTCTGATGATCTTGGATGGCATAGACATCCAAGCAAGGATCCAACCTGCTAGGATCCAAAGTAAGGAGCAGAGGTGTCCATGGATCCAACCAGGATCCAATAGCTCTGACCATAGGGAATCCAGGTATCTGACCATCAGATCAAACTATCCAAGGCAGATTCAATGATCTGACCTGAGATCCACAACTATCTGACTATGTATCTGAAATTCGACTTCAGTTGGATAATGGTCAGATTCTGAGGCAGATATCAGCACTATCTGAGGGAAGACAGATCCACAGAAGTATGATCTGAACAACACTAGACAAGATCTTCTAACTTCTTCAGCAACCTTCTGTGTGGCACCAAGTTAAATGCCTTGCTGAAGTTGAAGTAGAGTAATTCCACTGCTTGCCCCTTAACCACTGCCCTAGTTACCCAGTCAAAAAATACTACCAGGCTGGTCTGACAAAACCTCCCTGCCACAAACCCATGCTGCTTACTATCCTGCAGCCTATTTCTCTCTAGTTATCCCACTAGGTCCTCCTTGATGTATGTATCCATCCATTTACCCAAAATGGAGGTAAGATTTACAGGACTGTAGTTATCTGGTTGCTTCTTGTCCCCCTGCCTTGTGAAGTGCAACTATGTCTGCAACCCTCCAATCTTTTGGAAACACATCTGACTGTAGTGAGCTATTTTATTGTCCTGATGGGTGTTCAGTAAGTTTCAATGCCAGTTCCCTGATAACCACCTATGCATACAATCCAGTCCTGGTGACTTATCTATTTTTAGAAACATAGAAACAGAAACATAGACTCTGTCAGCAGATAAAGACCATACCGCCCACCTAGTCTGCCCATTTCCCTACTCACTGCTGCAGCCCCAGATCCTATTTGATCTGTGGCTCTCCTTCTCTACACATCTCCAGGGTACCTTTACATCTATCCCATGCACTCTTGAACCCCCATATTTTTTTGGCCCCACCACTTCTGCTGGAAGGCTATTCCATGGCTCTAGCACCCTTTCAGTGAAAAAATACTTCCTAACATGACCACTGAGCCTTCCACCCTTCAGCATCATATCATGCCCCCTTGTTCTTGTGCAGAGTTTTCTCTGAAATATGCTTTCCTCTTGTACCCTGTTTATTCCCCTAAGGTACTTGAAAGTCTCTATCATATCTCCCCTCCCCCTTTCTTTCATCTAGTGAATAGATATTAAGGTCTTTATCTCTTTCCTCGGAGGGCTTCTGGTGCAGTCCATGTACCATCTTCATTGCCTTTCTCTCTACTGCCTCTATTTTGTCAATGTCATTCCGGAGATGTGGTCTCCAGAACGGGACACAGTACTCCAGCTGAGGTCTCACTAGTGATCTGTGCAGTGGCATCACCACCTCTTTCCTCCTGCTTGTTGTGCCTCTCCTTATGCATCCCAACATTCTGTTTGCTCTCCCCACTGCCTTTTGACACTGTTTGGTTGCCTTCAGGTCATCAGATATGATAACCCCCTGGTCTCTCACCTGACTTGTGATGGCCAGAATTTCCCCACCAATCCTCTACTCCTCCCTTGGATTCCTGTGACCTAGGTGCATGATCTTGCACTTTTTAGTATTGAAACTCAACTGCCAGACACCCGTCCACTACTCTAATAGGATTAGGTCCTTTCTCATTTTTTCCACCCCCTCCGGTGTGTCCACACTGTTGCAGATCTTGGTGTCATCTGCGAAGAGGCACACCTTTCCCACCAGATGCTCTGCAATGTTGCTAATAAAGACATTGAATAGGACTAGCCCCAGCATAGACCCCTGTGATACCCCGCTGGTCACCTCCCACTCCTCAGATTTCATGCCATTTACCACCACCCTCTGAGTCCTGTCCCTTAGCCAGTTCCCAACTCTCTTTACCACTGAAGGACCCATGCCCAGGCTCCCAAATTTATTTAGCAATCTCCTGTGTAGGACAGTATTGAAGGTCTTGCTGAAATCCAGGTAGGCCACATCCACTGCCCCTCCCTGATCTACCACCCTGGTTACCCAGTCAAAGAAATCTATAAGATTAGTCTGACAGGACCTTCCTGCTGAGAATCCATGCTGCCTTGGATCCTGTACCCCGCTATCCTCCAGAAACTTCACAATCCACTCCTTAAGTAAGGACTCCATTAGTTTCCCTGTTACTGAAATCAGGCTTGCAGGCCTGTAATTGCCTGCAAGCCCTTTTCCTGACCCTTTCTTCAGTTATTATGCCCTGTCCCATTTCTGGGATCCCCTTGTAGCAGTCTTTATGCTGCTTTCTGGCACAGACCCACTATCCTCCACTGTGAATACAGAGCAGGAGTAGTTGTTAAGCATGGCTGCCTTCTGCTCATTCTTATGTACTAGCCTGACCACCTCCACTGACATTACAATTCCACTCTCATTTTTCCTTTTCCCTAATCTATAAGAAAAACTGTTTCACCCCCCTGTCCCCTCTGCAATATGCAGCTCTGTGTCTGCTTTAGCATCCCTGACTGTCTTCTAAGCTTCTTTCATCTTTACTTGGTATTTGTTCCATTCCTTGTTTCCTTTTGTATCTGATAAAGGTCATTTTGTGGCCCTCACTGCCTCCCTGACCTTTAATAGAATCAGATGTGTCTCTTTTGCCTGTTTCTCTTAACAACCATTCTCAAGCATGACTTTTATTTCCTCTAGAATAGTCCCTTAAATTACTCCCCAACTTTCCTCCCCTCCACATTTTGTCCACCTCACCCAACTTAACCTGGTCTAATTCCCTTATCTGACCACAGTCTGTACATCCAAAAGCCAGAACTTCAGCCTTTGGAGAGGGCGTACTGGTACACAAGGCCAGTTCGAACCCTGTGTTGTTATGGTCACTGGACCATAGTGGTTCTCCAACCTATGCTCTACCTACCATTTCTGAACTGATTTGGTGAGCACTAGATTGAGAATGGCAGCCTGCCTTATTGGTCCCCTGACCAGCTTCACCAGCAAGCAGTCCTGCAAAATATCTAGCAGGGCCTGACTTCTAGTGGTCATAACTGCTGGAATGTCCCAACCTATGCCTGGCAGGTGGCAATCCTCCACCACCACTACCTCCCACTTTGCAACATCCATCTCTTCCCCAAGTTCCCTATCACTCTCGTTCTACTTTCCCAATGGTGTATAGACAATCCCCATATACTGTACAGCTTCTTACCTGATGCTGTTGCGAGCTGTACCCACAGAGATTCTGTTTTCCCATTTCCTCCCCTGATGGGATCAGGACACTGTCACTACAGCAACACTGATACACTGAACCTCCACAGTGAAACCCCCCACCATGCCTATATCGGCAGCAACCGGGGTTTTGTGTCGAGACAGTTGAGGGTGATGGGGGGTAAATATCTAACTCCACTGTCTGTGCAACATGGAGTTAGATATCTATAGTGGGGAGCATGGGGGTGCAATCCCCCGCTTTGTGCAACAAAGTGTTTCTGGTTGGTTCGGGGTCGCGTCGCAGTCGGGGGTGTCAATGGGCTCCCAGCATGGTCGGGGTTGTTGTGCTGGTCTTATGGATCGATGGGATCTATCCACTACTATCTCTATGCCTTCCATGACATAGAGGACTACGTCTCCTCCTTTTCTCCTCCCTCCTGTCTTGCCTATAGATAATGTACGCTGGTACTGCCAGGTTCAAGACATTATTACCAGTGGGCGAAGTTTCTGTAATAGTTATGAGGACCAACCCTGCATATGTTACCATCACCTGGAGCTAACTAATTTTGTTTCTTAAGCTCCTAGCATTTAGAGCAGATGTCTTTCAGCTTGTGCTTGTACAGATCCCATTTTATCAGCTCCTCTCCTTTCATCCTTCACTTCCTTAATTTCTTGATTTTCCTACTCCATGCTGGTTTTGTGATCCTCCCTGGCACCTTTTCCTAACTTGTTATGAAACTATTTTTGTTGCTTCCATCTCTGCTGCCCCAAGCCTCCATTTCAAGGGGAGCCCTAACTAGGTTCTCCTCTTGCTGTCCATCCTCTGTTGTTCCGTCAGTCTCAGTCTTCCTCTAGTCAGTTTAAATGTCTACCAATGTAGAAATCAAACCTCTGCTCAAGTACATGAGCCCCCTCTCTAATTAGATGAAGGACATCACCCTTGAAGAGGATCCTGTCCAAAAGGCCCCTGTTAGATTAAAAAAAGTACCTCTTTTCCTTACACTATCCATTTAACTACCCATTAAACTCCTCATCTTCTCCTTTCTCACTCTGTCCCTCCTCTTCCCCCATCCTACCCAGGGAGGATTTGGAAAAGGCTGGAGAAGCCAAATGTACCATTAATCTGTGCCCCCGCCTTCAAAAGTTGCACTTCACTGTCTCAGTAGGCTGGTTCACCAGATAATTGGTACTCAAGCATATCAGCTTCCCAAGCTCCCCCTCCTCTACTAGTCTCCCTATCTTACACATATACTGGATGGCTGATGTCCCAAGAAGGCATCTAACCACCACCACCCCTTCCCCCTCCTCCCACCATTTTGTCACCCCTCTGATCATAGAGTCCCCTACAACTAGGATATTCTTTGCCATCTTCCTCTTGTTCACACTACTGGTGGCCAACAAGTCATCCTGTTCACTCTTCTTAACTGGATCCAAGTCCCCCTGAAGGAGTCCAGTAACTGCATCTCCTCCAGAAGTGCAAAGCAATTTACTGTCAGGACTTGTTGAGCTTGAATGACCTCCTTGTGTCTGCCTCTGTTACCCCCTCCTCCCCACCACCCTCCAGCCTCCCAGGCCAGTTGGCCTCTGGGGGAGTGAGGGTATGGGGTCTGTCTGTGGGAACCAGCTTAGCTGGTGTCACAGCTGGGATAGCTCCTCCTTTGCAGCTACAAGCTGTGCATGGAGTTCCACAGATGTCCTAAATGTGGGGCAGTGACCCCTCTTCCAGCATGTAAACTAGGAGATGAACACCCCACAGTCCCTGCATCTGATGGTCTCTCCACTGTACCTGTGCTCCATAATGTCTGCTATATCCCTTCACACAATACCTACTTGACTCATACCTATAGTGCAATAACTGTGCACAGCAAGAACAGGTGCACCATCTGCGAAATAAATTAAGAGACACCAGCACAAACTCTTTCAGAGATGTCTAATGTAGATGCAAAAAAAAATATTTATTTGAGACAGGCACAGTGCAAAATGGTACAGTGACTAAATAATACAGGCAAACACTGGCTAGGTACCTTAGTTCTTCCACCATATCAGGGTCTTTGTCAGGGAGCCCTGATGAAAGTGCCCATGTTCCTGCTGTGTGCTGTACCTAGTAGGGCTTGCTAATCACAAGGCTGTTCCTCATTTCTGCACCACAGAGAGCAGGCTGTCCTCTGGATTTTGAAGATATACTGCAATAATACCTTAGTACTACCCTTACTGTTTTTTTACCTGCCTGAACCCCTTTAGCTAGTCCCCAAAACACCTTACCTTGGATAGGGAGTTTACCAAAATACAATTTGACATAATTACACAGTTGTACAGTTTATACACTTGCAAATTGCATTATTAAGCTATCCCAGACAGGGAATCTCTAGGATACCCAACACTACCTGCCCTGCCACCTGACAATTGTGCTGCCAGATACCTGTACTGACACAGTCCCCTGTGGAATTGAAGACTTACTTGCCACAGACAACCCTTAAGTAGATGCCATACTCCTACCCTGTGAAACTCACACAATGGGATGCCACCCCCAAATGAACCTCAAGACAGTGTGGGCTCATTCAGCATTTGAACCTGGCACCTCTCACACCTGAAGCAAGAATCATACCCCTAGACCAAAGAACCACTTAATATGGTCAGCCATACCACTTGGCCCATGTGTTCATCTTAGGTACTGTGATGACATCAAGGAACACTTCAGCTTCTCTCTCAAGGTCTTGCTGATATTATGACAATCCTTCAATGGAAATACAGCCTCGCTCTGCAAGATTGCCCATACATTATTTTACATTTAACATGTAAACTGCATTTTAAACTACCAGGGCCAGATTAAGGCATAGACAACATAGGCACTAGCCTGGGGCCCCCACCTGCCTGGGAGCCCCCAACAACCATAGAAACATAGAAGTTGATGGCAGATAAGGACCACAAGGCCCCTCCAGTCTGCCCATTCAATCCCCAAAATATGTTTACTATATACCTGTAAACATATTTTGGGGATTGAATGGGCAGACTGGATGGACCTTGCAGTCCCCAAAATATGTTTACTATATACCTGTTTCCTTCTGACTGAGCTGCATTTTTTTGTACTGGACTTGACTGCTGAATAACCTGAGCAAGGCAGCAGCTGAATTGTGATGTGACTGTCACCTCTCTGATTAGGTGTTAAGTACAGTTGATAGCTTCAGAGGGCTCCAGCCAGACTGAACTTTATGGTGAAAACAAGCCCTTTTCCTTTGCTTCACAGATTTGCTTTACACATTTGTACACATGCCAAACAAATCTAAATATATTGAAAATTATACAACACACACAAAAGCAAGTAGCAACATTGTTAAGGACAAAAAAAAAATTGTTACAACGATGGTAGTCAATAAACTGAACTTTTTACAGTTTTTTAAATATTTGCCAACCAAAGTGGGAAATCTGGTAAAAAAACATGGACATTTGGTTAATTAGATGGCTATATTTTAAAAACTATACAGAGTTCAGCTTAGTGACTACCCTCATTGTAAAGGTCTTTTTGTCATGAATATCTTTTCTGCTGGATGTTTTTGTGAAGTTTATAAAGTTTTCAAGATATTTAGAATTATTTGGCATGTGTGCAGATGCACTTACAAACAGCAGATTTTTTTCTCTCTCTGAGTGAACATTCAAGTAGACATGCCAAACAAATGTAAATATCTTGAAAACCATACAAGTTACACATACACAACCAGTGCTAACATTGTTCACAACAAAAAGACCTTTACAATGAGGGTAGTCACCAAGCTGAACTCTGTATAGTTCTTAAAATATAGCCATCTCTGCTGTTGTATTGTAAAGCAGTGCTTGTTGCTGAATATATGGGCTCGGCAATATCACTGTCACATGAGACAGGATGCATTGTAGGTAAAAGAAAAACAATAAACTTAGCTGAGACGGTGATCCCCAGGGGTCATAAAACTAGCACAAAGCTAGCAGACTAATTTAGGAAAAAACCCTGACAGCAGACAGAGGGAAGGACATACTAGGACTTCACACAAAAATCAAAACACTCTGCACAACATATGTTTCATATAAATTCTGGGTGTACTACTTTAAATTAAGTAGCTTAAGAAGAGTGGAAATCATGTACTGTATGCTGAGAGTAGTCTTTCACATACTGCACAGTGATCCCTCAATTATCCACCAAATGTTTGTAGAAAATGTCAGCTATTCCATTGCCGCTTATTATCTCATACCCTTGATTATCCACCCAGTTTTGCTTGCATGAAAATGGGTATACAGTGAAGGGTGCACTGTAGATTATCAGACTGAAATCAAACAGTATGTGACACTTGAGGAAAAGGGAGAGGAGACAGAAGTGTGCACTGTCGCTAATATGATTTTGAGAGAGGGGAACAGAAAGGTAGGAATTTTGATTTGTATTCTGTTGCCCGTATCTCTTTATATAAATATGGTATCCTAACATGGGATACAGTTTGTATGTACAGTAATTGGATTCCAAAGGTGCCTTACAGTCTGTAACAAGGTCCCTTTGTAACAATGGGACATGGTCATGGTGAGAGGGGGCCCCAGATTTCTCTTGGGCCTAGGGCCATTGGTTGTCTTAATCTGGCCCTGTAAACTACAATGGAAAATGAAAGAACCCTCTACAGCATTAACATTCTAAACAGAAGAATCATGCTTCTGCTGCTAGACTTGTGTACTGGTCCATAACAGCAGCAAACAAGTACCTTTCATATGAAAACCTTAACTGAATCTTTATTGAACAGTTAACTCCCTTTTGGCTTAAAACTCTCACAAATGCTTAATAAAAGTGAATTAAAGCAGCTTTAGAATACTCTTCTGTATTATATATATCTTATCCCTAGTGGCTGTAAAAACAATCATGAAGAAACAACCAAAGGAAAGGACTTGCTAAGTATGTGCTTAATCTCCTCCCTAGGTCCTCACACATATTGTAAAAATGAGGTGTTGATGCATAATTTTGTCCTCCCATTGACTGTGGTAACACTTTGCTGAAAAGATCTTCTTGCAGTGCATCTTGGGAAACTGCTGTCGGTGCAGTTAAGGGCAGCTAGCCCAAAATGAATATAGTAGCTAGAAAACATGAGTAAGCTGTACTTGAAAGCATACACTGGAAGAACCAAACCTTGGAAAAGATATAAATTTATTTGCAGACAAAATAACAAAAGACTTCCCAGAGGACTGCCTGAGACCCAGCGCTTCGACCACTACTAGCCTTCATCAGGGGGGCCGTTTTGCAAGTGTGGTTCTTATGATGTATGCTTTCAAGTGCAACTTATTCATGTTTCTAACACTTTGCGGAGTAAAACCAGGAAGTCAAGGTGATGTAAACACATGAATTTTAAAAGCTACACAAAAATGCTGCTTTAATTATTATGTATTGACAAATTGCTCCAGATTCTGTTCCCTTTCCAAATATCACCTGTTAGTCACACAGTAAAATGTATAGCTTGCTTCAAATAGTATGGACTACTTTGTATATTCATTTTTCTTTCAGTCTCTGAAAGTGGCAGCAATGGGACTTGTGCTGTGTACAAGTTTATAATGAAGCATGCATCAAACAAATGAAGCATGTACCTTTTTTTTTGGAGCAAGTACTGCATTTTGCATCCACACTGATTGGGCCTCACAGTAGAAATGGAAGCCTGTTTTGAAAATACAGGTGGACGGATCTGTCAGGAAAATCCTGCCCAGAGAGTACAAAATAGTGGAATGCTTTAAAATAAAAAGCAGGTCAGCTACAGGTCATGCAGTTATTGCCACCCAGACAACTTGAAAAATAGTAACATTAAACATTCATTATACTGCTCCACGAGGGATTCCAATTTAGAACAGACAAACCCATTTATGCATTTCCTAAGTAATGAGCTTTTCTAAAGCAATCTGCAAATAAGTGCCAAGTGTTAATGCAGACAATAAGTGTGGGAATGTGGGGAGCATTCAATAAAAAGGTCATGGCTTTGAAAGTTAGCTTGTGCTTAACTCAACAGTAGAAAAACACAAATAGGTAAAACACTTGTGCTAGAAAAGAGGCCAACCCAACAGTGTAGGGGCAGTGGACACCACTTACAAGGCTTGAATTCTAGGGAAAGGATGTTGGTTTGCAGGAGGGGGTGGGGCAGCCCATCCAAATAGGTATTGGGGTGATTGTGTATCAGTTCTTGCTGCAATACTTCCCCTTGGGTGATCAGCCTGGGAGAACAGTGCTAGCACTGGTTTTACTTAGGGAAGAGAGGCTTACCTAACCATTTCTTTTATAAAAGTAGCCAGCTCTATAAAGTACTGTTACGTAAGAACTTTAACAGTAGATCTTCAAGAAGAGCTCTTGCAGCAGTATACACAATAAGGGCTATGCCATCAGGCCCTGGGACCCCACAGAAAATGTCTAACTAGCGGAATACAGTGGGGACCACCCCATGATGTCAGACCACCTCCAATGTTGGCCAATGGTATAAAGGGGTGGTCCCCAGTCCCACCTCAGTTCTTCTGCTGGAGACCTGGCTGAGCAAGATGGAGATGGAGAACCAAGTGGGTTTGACTCTTCCCAAAGAAGAATGCCAGTGGGAAGGAAGGAGGGAAAGCAGCGCCTGCTGCAAGAGCTCTTCTCGAAGATCTACTGTTATGGTAATTTCTTATGAAACCGTACTAACTTACTTTGAGTTGGAACTCTTGCAGAAGGCTACACAATAAGGACTGAGTGCCAAAAAGTACCAGCAAGACCCTGGTTAAAGGGAGGAGGTGCTAAATGTGAGAAGGGCATTTAAGAAAGAAGTCCTGTAAAGACTGCAAGGCCAAAGCCTGCCCTTCTATGAGAGGCAATGTCCAGACTGTAGTGCTTGATAAAAGTATGCACTGAGCTCCAGGTAGCCGCTGAGATGTTATGTAGGGCTGCAAAAGATGCAGAGATTCCCTTTGTGGAATGACCCTTTACTCCTCCTGGTAAGGGCTTATTGTACTTGTATCAAAAATCAATGCAATTTATAAGCCACTTAGAAAGAGTTTGCTTGGCCACTGGTAAGCCTAACAACTTTGAGACAAAGGAAACAAAATGGTGATCAGATTTCCTGAGGTCTTTGGTACGGTCCACGTAGTACTGGAGAAGCCTGTGCATATTGAAGGCACATAGAAGGGCTTCCCCTTGATTTGTGTATTCTGAGGAATAGACTGGTAGGCTGATGTCTTGATTGAGGATAAATTTGGACACCACCTTGGGAAGAAATTTAGGATTAGGTTGTAAAGAAACTCTGTGCCTATGGAAAATTAAATAGGGCTCTTTACACATCAGAGCCTGAAGTTCATAAGTCCTCTGAGCAGTAGTAATGGCAACTAAAAATAACACTTTCCACAACATAAAGCGAAGCTCACAATCTGTGACAGGTTGAAAAGGAGGCAGGGTGAGCTTTTCTAGCAAAATCTAAAGGTCCCATTGGGAAATCAGATCCTTAATGTGAAACTTGAGGTGAAGCATGGCCCACAGAAAAGTGTGGGGCAAGTTCAGTTGAACAACATTTTTGCCCTCCACAGGTGCATGGTAAGCAGAGATTGTGGAGAGGTGCACCGTGAGGAAAGAGTAGCAAGATCCGAGTCTGAGAGGGAAAGGAGGTAATCCAAGATCGAATTTATGGGGCAGAAGAAAGGGTCTATGCCATGCTTTGAAGTCCAGTGGCAGAAATGCTTCCATTTCAAGGCACAGGTAGATTTAGTGGAAGGTTTCTGAGCCATGACTAGGACTTCTGCAACCCTTGGGGAGACCCCAAAATGGGAGGAACTTAAATCCTTAGAAGCCAGGCGTGCAGATGCAAATACTTGAGGTCTAGATGGACTAGAGAACCCTGATCCTGGGACAGCAAGTGGGAGGACAAGGGTAGGTGAATTGGAGGTTCCTCTGCCAGTTGCTGCAGCAGAAGGAACCATATCTGACAGCCATAGAGGAGTGATCAAAATTATGTCCACACTTTCTGCTTGGAGCTTGAGGAGGACCGCTCTGAAGAAGTGGGAAAGGAGGGAAGGTGTACAGAAACCTCCCTGTCCAAGAAAGGGACAACACATCTCACCAAAAAACCCAGGCTGTGGCTCTACTGAGCAAAAATTGGGCAGTCTGGGATTGGATGGGGATGCAACAATGTCCAGTTATGGATGGCCCCACCTGTCCAACAGATCATTCACAACTGACTGAAAAAGCTCCCACTTGTGTGCCCAGGACCGAGAGTGGCTTAGAACATTGGCCAAGGGGTTTTGGACTCCTGGAACATGTAATGTTGTGAGGAAGAGGCCATGCTGTATGGCTGAACACCATACTCTCATCACCTCTCGACACAGAGAATACGAGTGGCTTCCCCCCTGCATGTTAATATAAAATGACAACAGGCATGTTTTTCTGTTTGAATCAACAAGGGTCTTGGAGAAAGTCTGTTTGAAAGGCTTGAAAAGTGTAAAGAACAGCTTTCATCTGCAGGACGTTGATATGCAGGCCTTGCTCTAGTGGTGACCAGGAGCCCTATGTCTGATGGTGCTGCAGGTGAGCACCCCATCCTAGATGTGATGCATCCGCCATTAAAATTTGTTGTGAGGAATCCATCTGGAAGAGGACCCCAACTCCAAATTGGGTGGGGAGAGCCACCAGGAGAGGGTTTGGCTCACCATCATGGGGATTTGAATGGACTGGTCGAGGTCATCCAACCTCTGGTTCCACTGGAGTTTGAGAGTCCATTGTGGGACTCTCATGTACAGATGAGACAGCAGTACTGTCACTGTGGCAGTTGCCACATGCCCCAGAAGCTGCATCATCATCCGTGCATGAACCTGGCATGAGGAGGAGATCCTCTGGGCCAGAATTCATAGATGGGTCACCTGTCTGAAGGAAGAATGGCTCTACCCAGAAAGGTGTCCACAATGGCTTCTATGTATTGAAGCCATTGGGAGGGCCAGGAGAATGATTTGGCCATTGTCAGAGAAATCCCTGGAGTCCCAAAGAGGTGAAATGTGTCCAACAGGGAGGACATATGCTGTTCCCTGGAGGGGGCAGTGAGAAGCTAATCATCTAGGTATGGGTAGATGTAATGGCCTGGCACCTGAGAGTTGCTGCCATCACCCTAAGGCATTTTGTAAATGCCCACAGTGCTAAGGACAGGCCAAAGGGAATGCCTGAAACTGGTAATGCTCTTCCTGAAAGGTGAACTGCAGGAACCTCCTGTGGGCTGGGAGCACCTTGATATGGAGGTAGGCATCCTGCATATCCAGAGAACTAAGCCAGTGCCTGTATGGAGCATGTGGAGAAGGCTTTGCAGGTTTACCATCCTAAATCTTCTGGATGCAATATAGTTGTACAAGAAACTTAGGCCTAGGATTGGATGGAGATCCCTCATCTTCTTAGGAACCAAGAAAAAGTGGTAATAGAAGCCTTTCCCACACTGGGGTGGGGGAATAGGTTCTATGGCCTGTCTTTCCTCAGGAAAGACTGAATTTCCTCCCCAATGAGAATAGCATGAGACGAGGAGTAGGTGGAGTGAATGAGAGGTTTGTCTGGGGGGATTTGCCTGAATTCCAGCACATTACTCCATTCAATCAATTGGAGTACCCACACATCAGAAGTGATTTTGGCCCATCCCTCTAGGTAGAGGGAGAACTGACCCCCTACTGCTTCCCCAAAGACTCTTCTGGGGGAAGGGAGTCTGGTAGGTAGTTAGGCCATGGTTCTGGGGTAGGCAGGGAGACCTGGGAGGGCTTGGTGTTCTGAGGTCCTGAGGCGTTTGCAGGCAGGGAGGGAGCCTTACACTTGAAGGCTCCTCTAGATTGTTGCCCTCTGGGCTTCTGACCTGTGGAGCAATGAAAAGGCTTCCTTCAAACTGGAAGGGGGGATCAGACCTGTACATTAGGTACACGTATTGGATGACTTTACCCAAATGCTAGAGGCCCATAATGATCTTTTAGGAGGCCTCACCGAACAGAATGAACTCACTGAAGGGAGCATCCATAATGGCATCCTGGCAATCCTACCTAAACTTGGAAACTGTGAGCCAAGAATGCCTCCTAAGACAGACCCCAGTAGTTGCTGCCCTAGCTGTTGTCCTAGCGGCCATGTCTGCTGAGTCATAGGGAGATCTTAAGACATGTTTACCCACATCAAGGTCAGACTGCAATATGTCCAGAAGCTCAGTTTTGTGAGCTGAGTCTGGTTGTTTCTGGACCAGTTCAATGGCCTTTTGCCAGAGCAATTTTTGATGCAACACCATGTGTGCCAAAACATTTAGTGAGCACATGGTACAAGTGACCGATGAATACACCTTCTGACCAAGATGGTCCAGCACTCATATGTCATAGCTGCTTGGTCCTGCCATGGGTAGCTGTGAGGACCATGGAATTGCTCTTGGGGTTTTCACCCAGAAAGGGATCATTCTTGGGGATCTGGTACAGTCTGTCCACTTTCTAGGGGACAGCTGAAGTGGATTCTGGGTGCTTCCAAACTAGTCTGGTGATGTCTTGGAATGGAGCCACCAAGGGAGGCACCACCAGTGGCTTTGGGTCATTCATGCCTAGAAAGTGGGCCAGGTGCCACCTCTCCAGGACTAGATCTTCCATATCCCACTGATTTAAAACTGGGTGTGACACACATCCATAAAAGTTGGATTGTTTGGGGAACACCTAGGTGAATCACCTTGGGTGACAGGTCTGAGGGGGGAAGCAAATCCTTCTGAAGAAGCTGAGGATGAGGAGGATCTCCTGCCAGATGAATCAGAGGGAAAGATCTGGAAAAAGTCCTGTGGGACCAACAGCTGTGGTAGTGGCAATGGTGCCCAGAGACAGACCTGGATGATGAACAGCGTCATTGTATGTGGCATTGCGAGGCACCGTCATTGGAGGGTTCCCATAGAGGCATCATTTTAGGAAGGGGCGATGACCTCCTGGGTGGTAGAGTTGGTGATCTTGGTAGTCTCCTGGGTGGAGAAGTAGGGGACTTCGAGGGTCTTGATGGGACATACAAGGGTGCTGGATCTGGTGACAGAGTAAAGCAATCCTTAGGCAGGAGATCTCCCTTAATGGTGCTCCACCATGTGGAAAAAAGAGTCCTGATGTCTGCCAATGAAACTAGGGGGCCCTGGTACATCTGGTTTTGTCTGAGTGACATCAGGTTTATCCAGCACCAGAGGGGGACATCAGGGTTCCCCGGCATTGGTCCTGAAGACCCTGAAGGTTTGGGCATCAGGTCCGGGGATGCTTGCGTGTGAGTCGGAGATCCCACTGGTGACAGGAAGGGGGATGCCTGGTTATCCTGCAGATCAGGGATATCTGATGACCCATGTTATAGTGTTGGTGGTGGGGTTGCTGGCTTGGTAGGCAGCGGAACCCTGGACAACGGCTTAGGTGAAGCTGAAGCAGGTGATGTCACCTGATCTCGACCCCAGGGAGGTGGATGATAGGACACTGGGGTCCAACAACGGGAGTTCATCGTCCATAGTTTTGTGGAGCAGACTCCAGCCTGGAGATCCTGCTCCTTGCATCTCTTCTGGTTGCCAGGTGCGGAGAGGTGGATTGAAAAGGAGGATGCTGCAGCCAGGTGGGCATTAAGTTTCTGCCTAATAAGAGTCAGGGGTGGGGTCAAAGGCCCTGCCTAGAAGCCACTGTGCCTGATGTCTGGATAAGAGTAGGGGGCTTCATTGATGGTAGCCCAAAAGGTAGGAGGGCAGCTGGATGAGCAGAGTCTGCTCTCCTGCAGAAGTGTGGACTGGAGGAGGAGGCCACCTTGTGGTGTGGGGACCTGGAATGGGAATCAGACTGGTGTCTCTTTTTCTCTGTGGCAATACTTTCCACTGGACTTCTTGTGGGATGTGGATATGATCCCGAAGACCGAGGAAGAAGAACTGGTGGAGGTCTGTTGCATGGCAGCCAGCTGCTGCTTGAGGAGGTGGGTCTTCAGTGCTTTCAGATGGCAAATTTGGATGTGCTGGTGGAAACTTTGTTAGTGCAGGCAGGCCTCACAGTCATGCAACAATCAAGAAAAATTAGGTAGGCCATATAGCCATCTTTCACCGTAATTTGTTTTCTGCAGGCACACTTTGATTTACGCTGCTCTGAAGTAGATGGAGAAGACATAAATGAAGGAGAAAATCTGAAGATAAAACAGAAAAACACACGTGAAACTCGCAACTAAGATGGGCGGTTAACAAGTGGCAGCAGGTGTCCGTGGCGCCAAAGCATACAGGTCGACAGTGGAAAAAGAACTGAGGTGGGGCTTGGAACTGCCCCTTTATACCATTGTCCAATGTCGGAGGCAGTCCAATGTTGGGGACGGTCCCCGCTGTATACTGCTAGCTAGACATTTTCCTTGGGGTCATAGTGACTGGTGACATAGTCCTTATTGTGTAACCTGCTGCAAGAGCTCCAACTCAAAGTAAGATCTCTTCTACTAGCAGAACTGTACATAGACTGGATCAGTAACACTGTAATGTGAAAAGGAAAAGGTCTTGTTTTTCCTTTGTAATGTAGACCTGCTTATTTTTAACAAAACGGTATTCTGACATCCTGTCAGTCTGTAGCCATAACCCTAACATGCTCCATAAAGGAACGTTCCAGTTTTCTAGAATTATTTACATATTGCTTAGCTGGTAGCAATGTCAATGTAGGAACAAGAGTTTTAAAGGACATACAAAAAAGTAATCATTTACAGACAGTTACTTACATGTAAAGCACCATTTCCCATACAGGTAGCAAACTATACAAGTCCTATAACTTACAGGCTGGCTATATTTAACTATTTTTAACATATCCTGCACTACAGGACACTAGCAGCCTAATACTATGTAATGCTGTAATTGGGGCAAGCACCAGAATATAAAAGGATATAAGAAAGGAAAGCAAGCAAGAAAAAAAAAAGATTAGCGGCTTTGCAACTCTGGATAGCCATCCCACAGTTAGAAGGAAGGAAAAAAGAAGAAAGGACAGAGCAGAGATGTTGCAACAGACTTACAAAGGCTGGTATTTCTTAGCTTTTTATTTCTTTGTTCAACATAAATTTTCTTTATTTCTATTTCTCTGGGACAAGGGTGTAGGCAGGCATACTCACTGTACACATTTGAGTACAGTTTTGTTGAGTGACCATCACAGACCATATTCCTTTCGGTTAACATTTTCATTCTAATCTGTAGTATTTAGGTTAGTTTAGGCCACTGAGGAGTGTCTCTGTTCCAACTACTGTTGTTTAGAAGACATATTTATGTATAACCTCTTTAGAGATTTCAGGAATCATCTGACAACAATCTGACTTGTTTGGAGGGGGGTGCCATTTGGAGAGGATGTGTAAATTTTTTACTGGGGGTGTGCAACTGTTGGAGACTGTGTACAAAATGGGAATTTCTGGCTACACCCCTGCTCTGGGACATCTTTTGCTATATTGCACCTAAAAAAGGGCCTTGCTGTAGCAGTACAGCTATCACTAACACCCATTTTAGGGTTAGACAGGACTTCACCCCATCACAGTTATGTCTTTCAGTGTATAGACCTGCCATGAGTACTTCAGATTCACCCACAAGATGTGCAACAGTTACTAATTCTGTATTACAGAACCTGCACCTGTGTGTTCATATTATGGATTTTGTGAATCATCTTGTGTGTAGTCCAGTATTTTGGGCTGCCATTATGAACTTATCTTCTTGTGGTTTAAATGTTCCTCTTTTCAACCACATGTGTGTCAGTTTTTATTTGAATTGTGATTGTGCAGCTCTCTGTATTTTCTGCCTGTTTTTATAGGCTTTCCAGTTGTCCTTTCTTCTCTGTTGATCTCAGTCCTTATGTGCTTTTTCCTGCTTCTCTCACTTTCTTTTGCTGGTTGTTTCTTAACTAGTGGTGGCTTAACAGCCATCTCTTCTATCCTCCTGAAGGTTTCTGCTAACTTGATGATTTCTCACCTGAGTTAATTTTCTTTATCAGTTTGGCCTTACAGCCAAATCTTTTGCTGCATTCATCACATTTATATGGTCTCTCTCATGGCTAGTGCCGCCAAATGTTTAGGAATTTCTAGTACTGTGATGAGAATGGACCCCATTCTTAAGCCAGGACATATTCACAACTCAGGAAATCAGTACTGTATTAGTTTTTGATGTTTGCCAAGCGTGCTTTTCTCAGCACATGCAACGCCCCCAAAATGGCTTCCATTTGAAGTTCATAAGGTGTCATAAATATTGGTTGCATATTGAAATGTGCCTGCAAGTTCTTTTTGATTAGTTCCATTGCTTCAAACACTACTGGAACAATTTGTGTGCTCTTATTCCACATCAGTTTGGTTTCTGATTACATATCTTGGTATTTCCCTGTAGTGAATTTGCTGATCTGTTATGAGGTCATTCCTCTGGCTAAAACTCTTGTCACATTCATTACATTTAATTGGTCTCTCGCTCGGGGTTAGAGTCTCCAAATGTTTAGGGATTTCTAATACTGTGGCAAGAATGGACCCCATTCTTTAGTCAGGGCATATTCAAATGTAAGAAATTAGTACTCTGTTAGTCTTTAATATTTGCTGAGAGCACTCTTCTCAGCACACGCAGCATCCCCAAGATAGCTTCCTTTTGAAGTACATAAGGTGTCACAAGTATTGGTAGCTTATTTAAATGTGCCTGAAAGTTATTTTTGATTGGTTCCATAGCTCTAAGCACTATTGGAACAATTTGTGTGTCCTTATTCCACATCAGTTTGGTTTCTGACTGCATATCTTGATATTTCATGATTTTGTGTCTCTCTGTACGCAGAGTGAATTCGCGGATGTATTATTAGGTGACCCTTCCAGCCAAAACTCTTGTCACATTCAGGACATTTATATGGTCTCTTTCAGGGTTAATGTCTCTGAATGTTTAGGGATTTCTAATACCATGGCAAGAATGGACCCCATTCTTTAGCCAGGGCATATTCAAAACTCAAGAAATTAGTACTGTATTAGTCTTTGATGTTTGCTGAGAGTGCTCTTCTCAGCACATGCAATGTCCCCAAGATGGCTTCTTTTTGAAGTTCATAAGGTGTCACCAGGTGTAAGCTTGGCCTTGCCTACAGGGCCAAATACAACCTGACTCTGGGAGCGAGGCTGGCACTTGCGAGGGGAGTGCTTCTCCCCTCCCTTAGTTATGGATACCACCTATTTGCCAGGTCACCCCAAATCCATCTTAATCGGTGGAACATGGCATATAATGATATCTGTCGGTTTGCACTTGCTGCTCCCAAACTCACCCACCGATGTGAGCTCTATGACAAACTCAACTGGCTCCCCCCTGCGGAATTCCTGATCCTTGGTGTAGGACACTTCACCAGGAAAGTGCTTGCCACGGGCATCCCGTCGGGACTGGAGCATCTCCTCCCAAAACTGGACACCATCCCCTACCAGCTCAAGTCACAGACCACCGAGTTGCTTAAAGTTCCCCCTACTCGGACCCTTATGGGGGATCATGACTTTGCTGCTTTTGTGCCTAGGCTCTGGAACTCCATTCCGGACTCTGTTCACTCTGCCCCTTCCCATGGGACCTTTCACTCCTCCCTGTGGTCCCACCTAAAACAAACGACAAGATGTGACTGCTCCTAGTCTCTGTAATGTAATACTCTGCAGTCCACTATTGTCCACTCTGAGTCCATGATGGTCTATGAAATATGTATTCAGTGATTCTAATGTCTATCTATGTCCTGTAACAATTTGTACTATGTGTGGCAGTATCTCTGCCCTTATACAAATGTTGTTATAGCTGTTTTTTACTGTATCATGCTGTTTCTCCAATGTTGCCATGTATGTATACTGTATGTTTTGTGCTCTCCTGGGTCGTTCCTGAAAATAGGCATACTACTTGTCTAGTGTACTTACCCGGTAAACAAAAGCAAAATAAATAAATAAATAAATGTATTGGTAGCATATTTAAATGTGCCTGAAAGTTCTTTTTGATTAGTCCCATTGCTCCAAGCACTACTGGAACAATTTGTGTATTCTTGTTCCATATCAGTTTGGTTTCTGACTGTATATCTTGATATTTCATGATTTTGTATCTCTCTGTACACAGGACACTGTAGTCACTAGGGGTGGCTATTTCAATCAGCAATGCTACCTTTGTTCTCTTTTCTTGTATTATAATATTGGGTTTTCTTGCTTCTACTTTCTTGGCTGTTGGTATTGGGTGATCCCATGTGATCATTACTTCTTCATTCTCTGTGATTCTCTGTGGTTCATGTTTCCAGTGTCTCTCTGCTACCTGTATATTATAGTGTTTGCACAGTTTCCAATGGATTTGCTACACTGTTATGTCTTTTGGTATACAGGCCTTCTGCCATGAGTACTTCACATCCAGCCACGAGATGCGCAACTGTTTCTAATTCTGTACTACATAACCTGCACTTGCCTGTGTCTCCTGTTTTTTCTATGGATTTTGTGAACCATCTTGTGCATAGCCCACTATCTTGGGCTGCCATTATCAGTCTCTCATTTCATGACCTAAATTCACCTCTTTTTAACCACTCATGGGTCAGGGCTTGATCGACCTGTGGTTGTTCCAGTAGCTCCCTGTATTTTCCACTATAATTATGGGCTTTCCAATTGTTTATTCTTTTCTGTTGGTCTTTGTCCTTATACTCCTTTTTCTGATTCTTTGCACTTTCTGTTGCTTACTGTTCCTTATCTATTTGTGGATTGACATCAATCTCTGCTACCCTTCTGAAGGCTTCTCCTAATTTGATGAGTGAAGTCATTTTAGGCTTATTTTCTTCATGACACAAGACCTTGACTGAACTGAATGGGTATCTGAAGAGTTATCTAGGTGTAAATCTCAGGTGACTGAAAGGACTTAACTGCTGTGAGGTTTAGATTACTTGTAGAAAGATCTGGTAAGTAGGGGGAGTGGCTTAGCTAGAAGGAAGCTATATTTAAAGACTGCCTTAGAAAGTTTCTGCTAATAGCTTGGCAGAAGACACCAGGAGAAAGGACTGCTATGTGACTGAACTTCTCCACTGGGACTATATTGCCCTCCTTCCCTTCCCTCCACCCCCCACCCAAAGCTAGTTCTATTTTTATAGGCACAGGATTTGACTGACAACAGGAACTTCCTGTTTAGGGGCAGGAAGTGAGTGATCACAGAACCACCAAGGACCCACAATCCTAGAAGGGCAAGAGTAGCTCTCCGGCCCCCTCTAGCTGCTGGAGGTCTGCCTCTGAGCAAGTAAGTGGTCTACTGAGAAATATAGGATATTCTTGTCTCAGAACAGGACAATCAGGAGCTTAAAGGGCACACAGGCAGAAAGTAAGGAGAGAGAGAAAACAGAGGAAAGAGTAGGATTGCAAACAGTTAAGGGGCCAGAAATAAGACATGATTGGAGTGGAGTGCAGTGGCTGTGGAGCAGCAGTCTTCCGGGAGATGTTCTGGAGGATGCGGTGCTGTCCCATCTGCAGGCACCTCTCTGGGCTGAGGGAGGAGGTTGCTCATCTCCAGGCTGAGTTGGCCAGGATTTGTGGGACCTCCTCTTCCATCCAGGGACCACCAGTGCCACTGCCGTTGCCTCAGAGGTTGCCAAGAAAGAGGAGCGGTTGGACCACAGTGGGCTCAGGGAGGGTGAGGGTGGTGGAACAGAGGTGCATCCCTCCAGTTGTACCTCTCCACAATTCCTATGCCATTCTGGCAAAGTGTGGTTCCTCTATGGAGGCACCTGCAGTGGAGACCAAGGAGGATGCTGGGAACCTGCACAAGGAGGCCCACAGGAGGGTGGCAGGGGACCCTGCAGGGGAAGGAAACAACTCCTGGTGGGGGACTCTATTGTTAGGAAGGTAGAACTGGGGGAGGAAGGGGAGAGGGAGGTAAGGTGCCTGCCTGGCGCCATGGCTTGGAGGGACAGGGAGCGAATCCTCAGGATTGCCAGAGCAGCTGCACAGTGGAGGGAGCTGGATGTCATTGTCCACCTAGGGACAAATGACCTGGCTAAGAAAGGGATTAGAGAAGTGCAGGAAGAGTTTGTGGAATTGGGGAGGGGCCTTAATCAAGTAGCACGCACGGTAACCTTCTAGGAGGTGCTACCCATCTATGGCATAGGAGAGGCTAGGGTGTTCCGCACCATGGGATTCAATCAGTGGTTGAAAAATTGGTGTGAAGCTCAGGGATTTGGCTTCATTGGGGACTGGGGGTCCACCTGGAGTGATGCAAGCCTATATTGGCATGATGGTCTGCATCTGTCCAGGAGGGGAACCAGGATCCTAGGTGATAGGTTTAGATGCTTCATTGGCAAGCTTTTAAACTAGCCAAGGGGGGAGGCACTGGAAAGGAGCAGGAAAATCCTAGCCCCCCAAATAATCACGGTAGTAAGTGGCAAACACCAACATAGAGGTGTCGATAGGAGAAGGTCAGGGTAAATGGAGAAAGTGACAAAGGCAAGAAGGACAGGGATGGGGCAAAAGGAGTAAGACCATCAGAAATGGAGGGTAATGAGTACCAATGCCGTAGTCTGGGCAACAAGCTCCTGAGCTGATGGCCTTAATGGAAGAGGGATGCCTGGATATCGTAGCAGTCACAGAAACATGGTACACAGAGAACCATGACTGGGATGTTAACATACCAGGGTACATAACCTACAGGAGAGACAGGCAGGGGAGAAGAGGGGGAGGAGTAGCTCTCTATGTAAAGGAAGGAATAAAAGCAACTGAACAAAAGAGTAGTAAACAGGGAGGAGAGGAGGCACTGTGGGTCACCTTGGAGACTGGAAAGGGCACCACGATCTGCACAGGGGTTGTGTACAGACCCCCATGTCAGGGGGAAGGAATGGACAAGGATATGATAAAGGCATTCTTAGAATGGCAGAGAAAGGGGAGATACTGTTGATGGGAGACCTGAATATGCCAGATGTTAACTGGAGCACATTTGCTGCAGCCACATCCAAGAGCAGGGCCATTCTTGATGCCCTACAGGTGGCAGGCATTAGACAGCTAGTTTCAGAACCCGCGTGAGGGAGCAATCTTAGACCTCAGACTCAAACGGGGCAGTGAGAGGATCTCAGATCTAGAAGTGGGTTGCCATCTGGGGACAAGTGACCATCAAACAGTGTGGTTCACATTAAACTCAGCTACAGAGTCAAACCATACAAAAGTGAGGGTACTGGACTTTAGGAGGGCTGACTTTGGCAAAATGGGAGAGTGCCTCAGAAAAGCACTGGTAAACAGGCTAGAAGGAGGTGTGGAGCAACAATGGGGAATTATCAAAACTGCCATCACAGAGGCAACAAGCCTTTGTGTGAAGCAAATAAACAAATCAAAATGAAAGAAAAAGCCACTATGGTTCTCAAAAGTGGTGGCTGTGAAAGTCAGGAAGAAAAAGATAGCATTCTAGAAGTATAAGGAAACACAGAAGGAGCAGGACAGAGAGCTGTACCAGTTAAGGCAGAAGGAAGCAGGGAGGGAAGTCAGAATAGCAAAGGCCCAAACTGAGGAAAAGATAGCCAACTCAGTTAAGAAGGGGGTAAAACCTTTATAGGTACATCAGCGAGCGAGAAAGACAAAGGGAGGGTTAGTGAGGCTGAATAGAATGAACAGTGGGTGGGGCAGAGGGCACAGTGAAAAGCAGGAATACTGAATGAATATTTCTGCTCAGTATTCCAAAAGAGGAGGGGAAGTGCCTAATCCAATTAACAGAAGCACTCTTGAGAGGGGGGATCCCAGTCCTTTCACAGAAGAAAGGGTTCTGCAAGAACTCCTAAAACTGAAGGTGGACAAAGCAATGGATCCTGATGGAATTCACCCAGAATTCTAAAAGAATTAAGGGAGGAACTAGTGAAACCACTGGCTACTCTTTTTAATAAATCATGGGAGGATGGTGTGGTACCCGAGGACTGGAGGAAGGTGGATGTGATTCCCCTTCACAAAAGTGGGACCAAGACAGAGGCAGGAAACTACAGACCTGTCAGTCTGACCTCTGTGGTAGGGAAAGTGATGGAGTCACTTCTGAAGGAAAGAATAGTTGAGTACCTAGAGGCCAGTGGAGCACAGGACCCAAGGCAGCATGGGTTCACAGCGGGAAGGTCATGTCAGATGAATCTAATAGATTTCTTTGACTGGGAGACCAAAGTAGTAGACCAGGGAGGGGCTGTGGACATCGCCTACATAGACTTTAGCAAGGCATTTGACACAGTCCCATGCAAAAGATTAATAGTCATATTAACCAGCCTGGGAGTGGGACCCAGGGTGGTAGCCTGAGTAAAACACTGGCTGGACAACAGGACACAGAAGGTAATTGTAAATGGAGTCCACTCTGAAGAAAGGGGGGTTACTAGTGGGGTACCGCAGGGTTCAGTATTGGGTCCAGTCCTTTTTAATGTCTTCATCAGTGACATTGCAGAGGGACTGGAAGGAAAAATATGCCTTTTTGCAGATGACACAAAGATCTGCAACAAGGTTGATACACAAGGAGGCGTGGAAAGGATGAAAAGGGACTTGGCAAGGTTGGAGGAATGGTCAGAAGTATGGCAGCTAGGATTCTTTGCAACGAAGTGCAAAATAATGCACCTGGGAAACAAGAACCCAGGGGGAAGAATACACAATGGGTGGGGAGGTAGTAACAACAACAAAAAAGGAAAGGGACCTGGGGGTAATCATATCAGATGACCATAAGTTTAGCAAGCAATGTGAGAAGGCAGTAGGGAGGGCTGGGGGTATACTGGGATGTATAGGGGAGAGGCATCATCAGCAGAAAACAGGAAGTTGTTATCCCTCTGTACAGACAATTGGTGAGACCCCATCTGGAGTACTGTGTCCAGTTCTGGAGACCCCATCTCCGCAAAGACATAGACAGGATAGAGGCAGTCCAGAGGAGGGCAACTAAAATGGTGCAAGGTCTGCAAGAGAAGCCGTATGAGGAGAGACTAAAGGAGCTTAATATGTATACCCTTGAGGAAAGAAAGGAGAGGGGGGACATGATAGAAACTTTAAGTACCTCAGTGGAATCAACAAAGTCCAAGAGGGTAGCATCTTTCGAAAAGAGACTTGCAAGAACAAGGGGACACAATTTAAAGATAGAAGGAGGGTGGTTCGGGGCAATGTGGAAGTATTATTTCACAGAGAGGGTAGTGGATGCATGGAACAGCCTTCCTGAGGAGGTTGTGGGGTCTAAAACTGTGGGAGAATTCAAGAAAGCATGGGACAGACATAAGGCAATACTTGTGGGGGGTAGGAAGAAATAGGCTGTTGGTTAACTAGGATCTGCGGCCTATCCTGTAGGTAGGGAAATGGGCAGACTAGATGGGCCTAGCGGTCCTTATCTGCCATCAAAGTCTATGTTTCTATGTTTCTATGTTTCTATTTGGGTCCAAGGATGTTAGTACGTATGTATGTAGCCCCACTATTGTGGATCTATATGTGTAATCAATCTCAATGAGGCCCATTCCTTCCTCCGACCTTGAGATGTATAATCTTGACATGCACTGGTTTTTGTATATTAATTGGTGAGCATGAAACATGTTTCTTGTTTTTATATCTAGCTGGTTCAACACTTTCTGTGGCCAGTCTATCACACCAAAACTGTATGATATCACTGGAAGGGCGAGTTGGTTTATAGCTTGCACTTTATTTCGTGTCATCAAAGCAGTTTTCAGAATTAGCTTCAACCTTCTAAAATATTCCTTGCTTACTTTTACTCTCATTTGTTCATGTTGTGCTGTTGCTCCTTTATATATTCCCAGGTATTTATACACTCCCTCTTGCTCAGGTTCTTTTATGTCACAGACCTCCACCAGATTCATGTTTTCTTTATGAGTTAACTTTCCTGCTACAAATGTTGCTTTGGCACATTTGTCTAGGCCAAACGTGATCCGTATGTCATCAGAAAAGGTCTTAACAATTTGTAGTTGTTCTTTCAAATGTTTGTCAGATGAACTATAACGTTTTAGCTCATCTACAAATAGAAGGTGAGATGTTTGCTGTTGATTGTTTTTGATCCTGGGGTTCAAGCTGTATCCATAGCCCAAGTAATTGATTAGGCTACTCAAGGGATTGAGGGCAAGGCAAAACAGAAGTGGTGACAGATAATCGCCTTGAAATATCCCTTGTTGTATGCTTATATTTAGGATGGTAATTTGACCTTTCTCATGATTTAATTGCAGGGTGGTTTGCCACTTTATCGTTGTTGTGATAAAGTTTATCAATGTGGGATGTATTCTGTAGATCTGTAAACACTCAGTAATCCAGGAGTGTGGGATACTGTCAAATGCTTTTTTGTAGTCGATCCATGCTACACTAAGGTTGTGGCATTGTTTGCAGCTCTCCATAATGGCTTTATTCAACAGGAGATGATCCTTTATACCGTATGATTTTCTTTTATTGCCTTTTTGTTCTATTGCCATGAGTTTATTGCAATCTAAATGATTGTAGACTCTGTCTGCATTGAATTCTTGTATATAGTTTATATGTTGTTGGCAAACAGTTTATTGGGCGATGGTTCTTTGGGAGACTGGCAGGCTCAGATTTAATAAGAAGTGTGGTATTCCCTGTTGTTAACCAGATGGGTGTCAACTCAGGATGTGCATATAAATAGTTTTTTGAGGTAGCAAAATCTTGCTGTAAAGATGTAAGTACTTTTAGCCAGAAGTTGGGTACTCCATCTGGACCTGGGGTTTTCCAGTTGGAGGCCTTCCTTATCTTTGCTTCTATCTCCTTAGCTGTTACATCAGGCCACTTCTTATCCCTGATAGTTTTCGTGTGCTTTTATGTCCTGTATCCACTTTGCTTCCCTATTATGTTCAACTGGGTCTTCATAAATGCTTCTCCAGAATTCCTCAATTTCTTTCTTTACTGGTGGTGTTTTTATGTTGGTTGTTTTCTTTCCCAGCTCCCTATAGAATTTCTTCGGGTCTTCTCTAAACCATCTATTTTGCACTTTTTCATTGTACCTTTCTAGGTATCTCCTGAGCTTCTCGGCTTGAGCAGAGATCTTAAGGTTGTTATTCGAGATGGTAAAATTTATGTCTTGATCTGTTTTAATACAGTTTTTCTTTGATTTCATCCACTTTCCTGATGACTTTGATTGATCTATTACCCTTTCTAAACTCCTCCAGCAGTGATACTTCTGATCTTAGCTCCATAATTGTCCCTTCTATCTGCTTTTTCCATGGTGGTAAGCTGAATTTCCCTCTCTTTTTGTTCTTCATTCCTTGCTTTTTTGGCACTGCTCTATTTGTTATTAGTCTCGCTGCACAATAATGTATTCTGTTTATTTCAGTGACATCATATGGATCCCTCTGAATGGTTCCAATAACTTTGTTTACTTGTTTTATGTGTTCCCTAACTGTGTATGTCATGTGTAATTTTTGCAGTCCTTCCCTTTGATGCATTTTGATATATTTGTCCATGCCGATTAAGTCCAGCAAGCCTTCTCTCATGTTTTCTTCCTCTTGGTTTAGGGTTGTTCCTGTAATTGGCATTTCCTGCTCTTCCGCTCTCTGTATGGGTTGAATTGGAAATTCAGCTGTTTTGTTCAGATATGGCTCTTGATGGGCACTTTGCTGAGTGTCTTAGAAAGTGTGTCATGTTTTGTTTCATGTACCAGTATTGGCTGAGCAGTTGTCTCCTGTAACAGCTTACCAGATGATAATGGTGGAGACTGAGTCTCTACCTCAAATCCTTCTTTCTTTAACTGTTCAAGGACTTCTATGTTGATGTGTTGCCTTTCTAGATCACTAAACTGTGCACTTTTCATTACATTCCTCTTTTGTGTGGTTATTCTTTTCTTTATGATGTTTGCCATATCTGGGTGTCTCTGTCTATATGTCTGTTCGAATATATCTGCAGTTTTTGTTTGCTGTACTGGTAAGAGCTGCTTTCTTTTCAGCATAAATGCTACACCATACCAGATCCCTTTTCTTTTCTGTGTCCCATGTATCTGCTCTTCCAGCTTTGAAAACCTCTGGTACCTCTTCCTTCTCTTTTGCTACTTCATCTGCTTCCCTCTTGGGGTTAGTGTCTCCAAATGTTTAGGGATTTCTAATACCGTGGCAAGAATGGACCCCATTCTTTAGTCAGGGCATATTCAAAACTCAAGAAATTAGTACAGTATTAATCTTCGATGTTTGCTGAGAGCGCTCTTCTCAGCACACGCAATGTCCGCAAAATGGCTTCCTTTTGAAGTTCATAAGGTGTCACAAGTATTGGTAGCATATTTAAATGTACCTGAAAGTTCATTTTGATTATTCCCAGTGCTCCAAGCACTACTGGAACAATTTGTGTGTCCTTATTCCACATCAGTTTGGTTTCTGACTGCATATCTTAGTATTTCATGATTTTGTGTCTGTCTGCACGCAGGACACTGTAGTCACTAGGGGTGGCTATTTCAATCAGCAATGCTACCTTTGTTCTCTTTTCTTGTATTACAATATTGGGTTTTCTTGCTTCCACTTTCTTGGCTGTTGGTAGTGGGTGATCCCATGTGATCATTACTTCTTCATTCTCTGTGATTCTTTGTGGTTCATGTTTCCAGTGTCTCTCTGCTACCTGTATGTTATAGTGTTTGCACAGTTTCCAGTGAATCAATCTTGCTACCTTGTTGTGTCTTTCAGTATACAGGCCTTCTGCCATGAGTACTTCACATCCAGCCACGAGATGCACAACTGTTTCTAATTCTGTACTACAGAACCTGCACTTGCCTGTGTCTCCTGTTTTTTCTATGGATTTTGTGAACCATCTTGTGCATAGCCCACTATCTTGGGCTGCCATTATCAGTCTTTCATCTCGTGGTCTAAATTCGCCTCTTTTTAACCACTCATGGGTCAGGGCTTGATCGACCTGTGGTTGCTCCAGTAGTTCCCTGTATTTTCCACTATAATTATGGGCTTTCCAATTGTTTTTTCTTTACTGTTGGTCTTTATCCTTATACTCCTTTTTCTGATTCATTGCATTTTCTGTTGCTGACAATTCCTTATCTACTTGTGGATTGACATCAATCTCTGCTACCCTTCTGAAGGCTTCTCCTAATTTGATGAATTAAGTCATTTTAGGCTTATTTTCTTCATGATGCAAGACCTTGACTATATTTGGGTCCAAGGATGTCAGTACGTATGCATGTAGCCCCACTATTGTGGATCTATATGTGTAATCAATCTCAATGAGGCCCATGCCTCCCTCTGCCCTTGGGATGTATAATCTTGGCATGCACTGATTTTTGTATATTAATTGGTGAGCATGAAACATTTTGCTTGTTATTAAAACTAGCTGGTTCAACACTTTCTGTGGCCAGTCTATCACACCAAAGCTGTATGATATCACTGGAAGGGTGAGTTGGTTTATAGCATGCACTTTATTTCGTGTTGTCAAAGCAGTTTTCAGAATTAGCTTTAACCTTCTAAAATATTCCTTGCTTACTTTTACTCTTATTTGTTCATATTGTGCTGTTGCTCCTTCATATATTCCCAGGTATTTATACTCCCTCTTGCTCAAGTTCTTTTATGTCACAAACATCCGCCAGATTCATGTTTTCTTTATGAGTTAACTTTCCTGCTACAAATGTTGCTTTGGCACATTTGTCTAGGCCAAACGTGATCCGTATGTCATCAGAAAAGGTCTTAACAATTTGTAGTTGTCCTTTCAAATGTTTGTCAGATGAACTATAAAGTTTTAGGTCATCTACAAATAGAAGATGAGATGTTAGCTGTTGATTGTTTTTGCTTCTGGGGTTCAAGCTGTATCCATAGCCTAGGTTGTTGATTAGGCTACTCAAGGGATTGAGGGCAAGGCAAAATGGAAGTGATGACAAGGAGTCACCTTGAAATATCCTTTGTTGGATGCTTATATTTGGGATGGTGATTTGACCTTTCTCATGATTTATTTGCAGGGTGGTTTGCCACTTTATCATTGTTGTTGTGATGAAGTTTATCAGTGTGGGATGTATCGTGTAGATCCATAAACACTCAGTGATCCAGGAGTGTGGAATACTGTCAAATGCTTTTTTGTAGTCGATCCATGCTACACTAAGGTTTTGGCATTTTTTGCAGCTCTCCATAATGGCTTTGTTCAACAGGAGATGGTCCTTTGTACCATATGATTTTCTTTTATTGCCTTTTTGTTCTATTGCCATGAGTTTATTGCAATCTAAATGATTGTAGACTCTATCTGCATCGATTCCAGTATATAGTTTATATGTTGTTGGCAAACAGGTTATTGGGCGATAGTTCTTGGGGAGACTGGCAGGCTCAGATTTAGTAAGACGTGTGGTATTCCCTGTTGTTAACCAGATGGGTGTCAAGTCAGGATGTGCGTATAAATAGTTTTTTGAGGTAGCTAAATCTTGGTGCAAAGATGTTAGTACTTTTAGCCACAAGTTGGGTACTGCATCTGGACCTGGGGTTTTACAGTTGGAGGCCTTCCTTATCTTCACTTCTATCTCCTTAGCTGCTACGTCAGGCCACTCCATATCCCCAGTAGTACCATTTCTTATGCTGTCTTTTATTTCCTGCATCCACTTTGCTTCCCTTTTATGTTCAACTGGGTCTCTCCCGGGGTTAGTGTCTCCAAATGTTTAGGGATTTCTAATACTGTGACAAGAATGGACCCCATTCTTTAGCCAGGGCATATTCAAAACTCAAGAAATTAGTACTGTATTAATCTTTGATGTTTGCTGAGAGCGCTCTTTTCAGCACACGCAACGTCCCCAAAATAGCTTCCTTTTGAAGTTCATAAGGTGTCACAAATATTGGTAGCATATTTAAATGTGCCTGAAAATTCTTTTTGATTAGTCCCATTGCTCCAAACACTACTGGAACAATCTGCATGTCCTTATTCCACATCAGTTTGGTTTCTGACTGCATATCTTGGTATTTCATGATTTTGTGTCTCTCTGTACGCAGCACACTGTAGTCACTAGGGGTGGCTATTTCAATCAGTAATGCTACCTTTGTCCTCTTTTCTTGTATTGCAATATCAGGTTTTCTTGCTTCCACTTTCTTGGCTGTTGGTATTGGGTGATCCCATGTGATCATTACTTCTTCATTCTCTGTGATTCTTTGTGGTTCATGTTTCCAGTGTCTCTCTACTACCTGTATGTTATAGTGTTTGCACAGTTTCCAGTGGATCAATCTTGCTACATTGTTGTGTCTTTCAGTATACAGGCCTTCTGCCATAAGTACTTCACATCCAGCCACAAGATACGCAACTGTTTCTAATTCTGTACTACAGAACCTGCACTTGTCTGTTTCTCCTGTTTTTTCTATGGATTTTGTGAACCATCTTGTGCGTAGCCCACTATCTTGGGCTGTCATTATTAGTCTCTCATCTTGTGGCCTTAATTCACCTCTTTTTAACCACTCATGGGTCAGGGCTTGATCGACCTGTGGTTGCTCCAGTAGCTCCCTGTATCTTCCACTATAATTATGGGCTTTCCAATTGTTTTTTCTTTTCTGTTGGTCTTTATCCTTATACTCCTTTTTCTGATTCTTTGCGTTTTCTGTTGCTGACAATTCCTTATCTACTTGTGGATTGACACCAATCTCTGCTACCCTTCTGAAGGCTTCTGCTAATTTGATGAGTGAAGTCATTTTAGGCTTATTTTCTTCATGATGCAAGACCTTGACTATATTTGGGTCCAAGAATGTCAGTAAGTATGTATGTAGCCCCACTATTGTGGATCTATATGTGTAATCAATCTCAATGAGGCCCATGCCTTCCTCTGCCCTTGGGATGTATAATCTTGGCATGCACTGATTTTTGTATATTAATTGATGAGCATAAAACATTTTTCTTGTTTTTATATCTAGCTGGTTCAACACTTTCTGTGGCCAGTCTATCACACCAAAACTGTATGGTATCACTGGATGGGTGAGTTGATTTATAGCTTGCACTTTATTTCATGTTGTCAAAGCAGTTTTCAGAATTAGCTTTAACCTTCTAAAATATTCCTTGCTTACTTTTACTCTCATTTGTTCATGTTGTGCTGTTGCTCCTTCATCTATTCCCAGGTATTTATACACTCCCTCTTGCTCAAGTTCTTTTATGTCACAAACCTCCGCCAGATTCACGTTTTCTTTATGAGTTAACTTTCCTGCTACAAATGTTGCTTTGGCACATTCGTCTAGGCCAAACGTCATCCATGTGTTATCAGAAAAGGTCTTAACAATTTGTAGTTGTTCTTTCAAATGTTTGTCAGATGAACTATAAAGTTTTAGGTCATCTACAAATAGAAGGTGAGATGTAAGCTGTTGATTGTTTTTGTTTCTGGGGTTCAAGCTGTATCCATAGCCTAGGTTGTTGATTAGGCTACTCAAGGGATTGAGGGCAAGGCAAAACAGAAGTGGTGACAAGGAGTCACCTTGAAATATCCCTTGTTGGATGCTTATATTTGGGATGATGATTTGACCTTTCTCATCATTTAATTGCAGGGTGGTTTGCCACTTTGTCATTGTTGCTGTGATGAAGTTTATCAGTGTGGGATGTATCCTGTAGATGCGTAAACACTCAGTGATCCAGGAGTGTGGGATACTGTCAAATGCTTTTTTGTAGTCGATCCATGCTACACTAAGATTTTGGCATTTTTTGCAGCTCTCCATAATGGCTTTGTTCAACAGAAGATGGTCCTTTGTACCATATGATTTACTTTTATTACCTTTTTGTTCTATTGCCATGAGTTTATTGCAATCTAAATGATTGTAGACTCTATCTGCATCAATTCCAGTATATAGTTTATATGTTGTTGGTAAACAGGTTATTGGGCGATAGTTCTTGGGGAGACTGGCAGGTTCAGATTTAATAAGAAGTGTGGTATTCCCTGTCGATAACCAGATGGGTGTCAAGTCAGGATGTGCATATAAATAGTTTTTTGAGGTAGCTAAATCTTGGTGCAAAGATGTTAGTACTTTTAGCAAGAAGTTGGGTACTGCATCTGGACCTGGGGTTTTCCAGTTGGAGGCCTTTCTTATCTTCACTTCTATCTCCTTAGCTGTTACATCAGGCCACTCCATATCTCTAGTAGTACCATTTCTTATGCTGTCTTTTATTTCCTGTATCCACTTTGCATCCTTATTATGTTCAACTGAATCTTCATAAATACTTCTCCAGAATTCCTCAATTTCTTTCTTTACTGGTGGTGTTTTTATGCTGGCTATTTTCTTTCCCTGCTCCCTATAGAATTTCTTCAGGTCTTCTCTAAACCATCTATTTTGCATTTTTTCATTGTTCCTTTCTACATATCTCCTGAGCTTCTCAGCTTGAGCAGAGATCTTAAGCTTGTTATTTGAGATGGTAAAATTTAGGTCCTGATCTGTTTTAATACAGCATTTTTCTTTGATTTCATCCACTTTTCTGATGACTTTCATTGATCTATTACCCTTTCTTAACTCCTCCAGCAGTGATACTTCTGATCTTAGCTCCATAATTCTCCCTTTTCTCCAATTTTTCCATGGTGGTATGCTGAATTTCCCTCTCTTTTTGTTCTTCATTCCTTGCTTTTTTGGCACTGCTCTATTTGTTATTAGTCTCGCTGCACAATAATGTATTCTGTTTATTTCAGTGACATCATATGGATCCCTTTGGATGGTTCCAATAACTTTGTTTATCTGTTTTATGTGTTCCCTAACTATGTATGTCAGGCGTAATTTTTGCAGTCTTTCCCTTTGATGCATTTTGATATATTTGTCCATGTCAATTAAGTCCAGCAAGTCTTCTCTTATGTTTTCTTCCTTTTGGTTTAGGGTTGTTCCTGTAATTGGCATTTCCTGCTCTTCCGCTCTCTGTATGGGTTGAACTGGAACTTCAACTGTTTTGTTCGGATATGGTTCTTGATGTGCACTTTGCTGAGTGTCTTTAGGAGGTGTGTCATGTTTTGTTTCATGTACCAGTATTGGCTAAGCAGTTGTCTGCTGTAATGGCTAACCAGATGATAGTGGTGGAGGCTGAGTCTCTAACTCAGATCCTTCTTTCTTTAACTGTTCAAGGACTTCTATTTCAATGTGTTGCCTTTCTAGATCACTAAACTGTGCACTTTTCATTACATTCCACTTTTGTGTGGTTATTCTTTTCTTTGTGATGTTTTTGCCATATCTGGATGTCTCTGTCTGTATGTCTGTTTGAATATATCTGCAATTTTTGTTGCTGTGCTGGCAAGAGCTGCTTTCTTTTTGGCATAAATGCTACAACATATCAGATCCCTTTTCTTTGCTGTGTCCCATATATCTGCTCTTCCTGCTATGAAAGCCTCTGGTATCTCTTCCTTCTCTTTTGCTACCTCTTCACCTGCTTCCTTCTGTAGTCTGCCCAAGTTAAGCTCATCTATGTACTTTTTTGTTTTTATTTTTCCTATTAGGGATCTAAAGTTAGCATCTGTCACACTGTTCAGTTTGTCTGTGGCAACTATTCCTCTCTGCTGCAATTTGCTCTGAAGTCTGATGGTATATCCTCTTACTGGAAATTCAGGGTGCGTCACATAATAATAACAATACATAATTTCTAGTTTGTCCTCGTAAGTCCACTTAACTGTTTGCAGTCCTCTGGGCTGGCCTATCAGTCTTTTTACTGTTTGTGACTTGCTGGCTTCTGCTGCCACTGTCGGACAATGCCCTCCATGGTCTGACACTGTGACAGGGGTGGTACTATTACTCGAGGATGCAGAACTATCACATTGTCCAACCCTTGCCCTAGTACCTAGGCTAGGGTTGGGCACTTTTTTATGCTGAGATCTGTGCGCCCAGCTTTTAGTTTAATTTTTCTCTCTTTCCATACTATATATTGTCTATACAGTAGTATTGCCTTGGTGAGATTCTGTTAAAACAGGGCTCACCACCTGAAGGTACTCACCAAGATATGAGCACGAAATAACTGTGGCTTGTCATATGATTTTCTTTTATTGCCTCTCTCCAGAGTGAATACACTGATGTCTTCTCAGGGTACTCTTGTATCCAAAACATTTGTCACATTCAATACATTTATATGGTTTCTTTCCAGAGTGAATTTGCTGATGCATTATTAAGGTACTTCTTCTGGGCAAAACTTTTGTTACATGCAGCATATTCATATGGTCTCTCTTCAGAGTGAATTTGATGATGTTTTATCAGCTGACTCTTCTGGCCAAAACTCTTGTCACATTCGGTACATTTATGCTGTCTTTTTCCAGAGTGAATCTGGTGATGTTTTTCAGGGTAGCCTTCTAGTCAAAACTCTTGTTGCATTCAGCACATTCATATGGTCTCTCTATCGTGTGAATTTGCTGATGACTCATAAAGATTTTGTGTGCTGTAAAACTCTTGTCACAATGAGTACATTTAAATTGTTTCTTATTTATTTATTTATTAGAACATCAGTTTAACAACCTTTGAGCCAGAGGCTCATTTACAAAGGTACCTCGTCACAGTGAGGACAAAACAGTGCAAGAAACAAACATCAGGGCAGACAAAAAATCACAGCACATTTAGGAATCAGTCAAAAATACAGGCATATGTCGAACACAGTATACAACAGGCTTACATGTGCGCTTTACAGAGTAGACAATATACAGTAGTTACATGGAGATTGATTCAGTGGGCAGATAAAGGTAAGGCTGGGTGGAAGATATCAGAAGAGGAGTGTGGGGAAGATAGTAGCAAGTAAAGGTAGAGCTGGACAGAAGGTCAGAGAGCGGCTCAGTGAGCTTTGTCTGGAAGGATAGGAGGAGGCTTAGAGGCAGGTACAGCTGCATGTTGAGAGCAGGTGATTTCTAAGGCTAGTTTTAAAATAAGATAATGAGGCGGCATCAGTGATTCTGGTGGGGAAAGCCCTTTGACCTTGCGAGGTTCTCGCCCTCGGTACAACCAGTGCAGTTTTGTGGGATATATGGGTATGCACTGTAGGGTTTGCTCGGTGGATAGTGGTTGACAGACCCGGTGGGGATAGCCCAAGGAGTGATTTTTTGTTAGAAGGCAGGTTTGGTATTTGAGACACTCATCTAGGTTGAGCAGATTAGCCATGGTGTAAAGAAGGCAAGTGTGGGTTAGACTAGGAGCCCCAGTTATGAGCCTGCAGGCCTTGTTTAAGGTGAGGCAGATCTTGTGCAGGGCAGTCTGGTCTGCTGCGCTATACACAGGTAAGCCATAGTCTACCAGAGATAGAACAGAGGATGTGACTGCAAGTCAGAGGGCATCATTGGGGAGGCAGTTTTTATGATGATAGAGGATACCCAGCCGAGTGTTAGAGGCTGAGGCAAGGGCAGAGGTGTGGGCATGAAAAGAGGGGGCAGGGTCACAGGTTATATCTAGGTATTTATAAGAGTGAACTAGCTCAATAGGGAATTTAGAGGTGGAGTGGACTGTGAGAGGATAGTTACTGGATTTATTTTGGGGGTGGGCAAAGAGCATGGTTTTGGTTTTCTTTAGATTAATTATGAGTCTGTGCTCAGTAAACCAGGCTTCTGCGTCATTGTAGGATTCCTGCAGAGAATCCTGAAGTGAGATGGGATTATGGTCAGAGGCAAAGAGTACAGCATCATCTGCATAAAGAAGGATTTTACCAGTACATACACTGGGCAGGGAGTTGAGAAAAAGGGAAAAGAGCAAGGGCCCAAGAATGGAGCCCTGAGGTACTCCAGAGTGGATAGGGCAGGTGCTGGAAAGTTTCCCATTGATTTTCACACGTTGTGAGTGGGCCGACAAGTAGCTGGAGCACCAGGAAACAGGCCCAGTGGCAAAGCCTAAGTGACTAAGGGTAGCTAGCAGGAGGGGGTGGGAGACAGTATCAAAGGCTTTTGATAAGTCAATGAACACTGCACCTGCCAGGGAGCCAGAGTCCAGTGAGGTGTGAAGAAAGTTAGAGAACTCCAGGAGGGCAGTATTGGTGCTGTGGCCTGCTCTGAAACCATGTTGTTCTGGGCAGAGGATGCTATATTTATCAAGGTATTCAGAGATTTGGGTGGCCACAATTTTTCTAAGGCCTTAGAGAGAGGAGAGAGGATTGAGATAGGTCAATAATTGCTAGGGAGGGTCCTATCACCACCCTTGTGTATTGGGGTGACAGTAGCTATCTTCCAGGCAGAGGGGAATTGCTCTAGGCAGACAGATTTGTTAAAGAGGCTGGTGATTGGTGAGATAACCAGATCCAGAGTCTGATAGAGAAGAATGGGATCAAGGGAGTCATTGCCAATTGTGTTACTCTTTAAGGCCTTGAGTAGGTAAGGTCTGACTTCCTGGGCAGTGACTCGGTGCGGGTAGAACAAGGGGCGTGGGAGAATAGGGACAGACCTGGAGGGAGGGGGAGCGAAGAAATTATCTGGGAGCACCAGGCTAAGGTTTGTGAAAGATTTGTTGAGGTGGTTGGCAATAAGGACAGGGTCTGAGGAGACCGAACCATTATTGTTGATAAGCAAAGGTGGGGGGAACGTGTGCCACCATTCAGCTGCTTAATGTTGTCCCAGAAGGTCCTAGCATTCCCCCATGAGGAAGTGAGGGAGGCTTGATAGTGCTCAGCCTTCGCTTTGCGGATGGCCCATGTACATTTGTTCCAGGCAGCAGCATAGGCCAGCCTGTCAACTGGGTGGCCTGTTTCCATGGCAATGTGCCATACATTGTCCCTGTGCTTTAGAAGTTGGCACAGGGTGGGGGTAGCCCAGGGGCATGCCTTACTTTGGACTGGCATGCAGTTATGGGTGCAAAAATGTCACAAGCAGAGTTGAAGGTGTGGATAAAGAAGGTAAGGGCCGTGTCAATATCTGGGGCGTTTAGTATAGGGGACCAGTCTATGAGGGCTAGGAGTTGCTTAAGGCCTTTCAGCCCACCAGGTCTAAGATGTCACCGAAGGGTAGTTTGTGCTGTGGGTTTGGGCAAGGAGGTTGACCAATAGAAGAGAACAGGGGAGTGGTCGCTAAGGCAGTCTGGGAGGATTTGGATATTGCAGATGCGGTTAGGGCGGTTTGTGAGGACCACATCCAGGAGTGTGCTAGAGCCCATTCTAGGATTCATTCTAGTGGGTTGGGAGACTAGTTGGGTTAGGTTGATGGCTGCAAAAGTGTCATGGGAGGAAGTGGATGAAGGGCTAAGCCAATTGATGTTCAAGTCCCCCCACTAGGATTTGGTCGGAGGAGTGGGGTAGGGAGGTAAGATAATCAATTAGTGGGCCTAGTGCTTGTGCTTGATTTTTTGGAGGTATGGTACGCTGTAGTCAGGTAGATGGGACCCCTAGAGGGATCAGGAGATAGTTTTAGGGTTGGGGCCTGAGCCCTGAAGTCAAGGACTGGGGCTGGGAAGGCTAGTCCAACGAGAGGGTCTTTGACATAAATGGCACAGCCCCCACCTCGCCTACCAACACGGTCCTCCCGATAGAGGGAGTAGCCAGGGAGTGAGACCAGGGAGTCAGGGGTAGAGTCTGACAGCCAAGTTTCAACTATTGAGATAACGTCAGGTTTATGAACTGCAACCCAGCAATTGAGAGAGTAGAATTTTTTAAGGAGGCTACATATGTTCATGGAAGCAATATGAGGTCCAGTGGATTCCTTTGAGGAGCATTTGCAAGCTGGATCAGGATTGGATTTATGTTACCAGTCAGGAGCAGAAGGAGGAGAGCCGCTCTGGACAGAGGGTGGCAGAAGGAGAGTTTACGCCGGGAGCGATAAGAAGAGAAGGGGTTTCAGTAGCACAGGGGTGGTAGGGCACAGGCAGGGAAGACTTGAGTGATAAGATGCCTGAGGGAGCAAAGAGGGGAGGAAAGGTAGTGTCTAGATGGGGGGTGAGGTGGACAGGAGCATATGGGGTGAGTGGAGGAGGAGGGAGGGGGAAGGGCAGTGGCATAGAAGGAGGGGAGGGCAGGAGGGCAGGTAGGAGCACTAGAGTAGTGAGGCTGAAGGTTAACAGGGACATTAGGGTTAGCGGAAGGCAATAGGAGGAGGAAGAGGAGGAGAGAGAGGCAGGTAGGCAGGAGGTGTGCATGCATGATTGGTAAGGGTGTGAGAGTTGAAGTGAAGAAAAATGGGGGAACTTAGATGATAGAGGGGAAGATGGTATGGGCTGGATTTGGATGGGAGACATGAGAAGAGGGGAAGGGGGACAACAGGATGGGTTTGCAGATAGCAGTAATGAGATGGGTAGAAGAGGGTGAAAGGTCTACATATAAGTGTAGTAGCTACCTTGGTACAGTGGCAGAGCCCCTGCCTCAAGCACACAGAGCACCAGGTTCAAGGCTTGCCTAGAGTGACAGAAAAGGTCCCAAGACAGTAGCTGCAGCAGCAGAGAGCAGGGCTCAAAACCTGCAGTAACACTCAGAAAATATTTTAGCAGACTATGAGGGTTAGAGGCTTTTAGAGTCTTAAAACCTATCACAAACAATAGTCTGATATGATAGCTGAGTGGTGGAGCTGCTGAGTGAAACAGTGAGGGTGCAGGGTTCAATGCCTGCAGTAGCAGCAAGAGATAAATGGTGAAATATTTTGGCAGACTGGGGGGTAAGAGACTATGAAAGTCTTAGAAAGTAAGAATAAATAGCCAGATACAATGGTTAAGAGGTAGAGCTGCTGACTCTGATAGCAAGGGTACTGGGTTTGAGAGCAGCTATAGGACAGAGGACAGAAATTTTTGTTTCTAAGAAGGAAGGGTTAAAAGCTTGAAAGTGGAGGTAGATATTGGCCTGGTGCGTTGGCTTGGTGGTTGGGCTACAGACTTTGGAGTAAGGGGTGCAAGGTTTGAGACTTGCAAGGGGCCTAGTGGTGGGCTGAAGGGAAGGAGTGAGGAAAGAAGATAGCAGAAAGGATTAGGAGGGAACTGCAGAGACCTCTAGTGGACAGGGATTGCAATAGTTGCTAGGAAGGAATAGAGAGTGGATAGAGGTGCCAGAGAGGAAAGTGCAGCAACCCCTAGTGGTTGGAGTGTATAAGCTGCAAATGGGAAAGTGGACACTTAGTAAAATGAAGGGTAGGTCACGTGATATGACACATGACCTGCCAGCAGCAATAAATGAAGCGCCACCCCTGGTTGGGGCAGGTGGGCAGCAATAGCTACACAACAGGCAGGCTGTAGTGCAGGAGGCTTTACCTCTTAAAGGCTCTGGCAACCCCCAAGTTCAGGCTCCGCTGCTGTGACGAGTTGTGCATTTGGTGTGTTGTAGTATTTTGCTATGCAGTACAATTCTTGTCAGTACATTTAACTGCATTTAAATTGCTCTGATATTTGGTACATTTCAATTGCCCATCTCCTTCATGAATCTGGTGTTGTGCAGTGACAAGATGTAGGTCATGGAAACTCGTCCTGTACTGAAGATACTTATGGCATTTCTCTGTTGTGTGACTCAGCTGGCAGTTTTCTAGTGATGATTGCTGGCTCCAGGTTTCACTGCACTCAAACTTCCAGCTGACTAAAAATAATATATATTTAATTAGTATTTTCTTACAATAAGCAAACAAATGTGTTGGTTCCTTTTCCTTAATTGTTTTTGTGGGTGCTCCACCAACTTTCCTATAATTTAACCTCAGAAATTTGTCTTTAAAAACATTTGCATTTTAAAATAATTTGTATTAAATTATTCTTTCTGTGACATTTTGAATTTATTGCTTTTATTGAAAATACTGATAGAATAAGTCTGACCAAGTCTGGTTTCTCACTGGTCACAACCTAGTCACAAGGGAGTATGTTAACAGGCAATAATAAATCATGACTGGAGCGGTATGCTAATGAAAACCAGTAGTGAAATAGGATGAAAGACAATTAAGCAAATCACATAGAGCCATACAGAAAATTTCCAGCAAAGAAAAAAATTAAATTACATTTTCAATAACCACATTCAGAGTAAAAGAAAGTAAATTATTAACCTGCAGCTATCTGTTTCACAGTAAAACAAGCCAAACCTCATTTTTAAATTCTCACAGTCACCAAAGTCAGAAAGAACACAATACAACTGCAGCTGCCTCCTCCCCTATGTAAAAAGCAAAGATCACATTTTTTATGCAGACTGTTGCCAAAGTAATACAGAATATGATACAACTGAGTAAAAAACACCCCTGAGTGAAAAACAAAAATCACATTTTTGTAATAAAGATAGCCACCAGAACCGGTCACAATACAATGCAAATTATGTAATGTACATACACTGGTTCAAAGTACTGGAATTCTCTGCCCGTGTACTTATGTCCCACTGTTAAGTCATTACCAGGGATGCTGGAAAATCACAGGTGTGAATTCTGTGCATTTTCCATGGTTTTATGCTTTCTCTGTGACTCCATTGTGATATTGCCTGCTCTGGTGGTGGTCCACATGATAACTTTAAAAAATCTGCAGCTCTCTTAGTCTAGCCACATTTTGCTGCCATCCAGTGCTTACCTAACTCCATCCCCCCTTCAGTAAGGCTGTTCCACCCCCCCGTGATGTCATAATGGGGGGCGGAATACCAACACATCCAGTCATGGGCTCCCTGTGTTTAAAATACTTTTGCACGCTTTGTCTGCTTTGTGTCCCCCCTCAGGTCTACCTAAGCCTTTAAATGCAGTGGACAGTGGGGGGACAGGTAACATTCACCTAAGCAGCGAGCGACTTTTACCTAAGGAGTACCGACTGACCGATCTGTGAGAGTGAGCAAGCGAGAGAGAGAAAGAGACCGATTGGAGCGGAGCCCTGCACCCTGAGACCCAAAACCTGAGACCTGAGATCTGCGATCTGCGACCAGCGTGGAATAAAAAAGCCACAAGAGAAGCTGCAGCTAAATTAGGGACTTAAAAGCATTAATTGGATAAACTCATCCCCCCAACCTGAAGTCTTCAGCACAGCACAGGAACCACAACAGCTAAAGGAGGTGCATTTGCACTTCAGGTCCACTAGCAGTAAAAGTGCTTGGGAGGACTTGTCTTCAAAAGAGATAATATTTAAACAAATAATTGTGATCTGTTCTTCCCGCCTGCTTTCCCTGCTTGTTGGCTGTTAAAATCTGCTGCCTGCATTCTGCCATCTGAGGACAACAGAAATCTTGCCCAGAAGGCTTTCTCTGGTTCCCAAAGTGCCAATCTGCAAGCAATGTCTTTGAGTATGCTGCATTTTCTGGTGTTCTGAAGTGCTGTTTGTTTTAAACATGTTAGCCAGGCAATCTCCCAAGGCTTGCTGCTCCGACCTGCACAAGGGCCATGCCAACAATAGTTCTGTGCAAGTCTGCTCCAGTCCAGCAGGATCTGGCCTCTGGTGATGGTGGGCAGGGGTGGATGAGCAGGCTGGCACAGAATAATTTTTTTCTCCATGTGTACCAGTCTGCCAGGTTTGTGCCATGCTTCTGTGGTCTGGTGTTGTTGGTCAATGGAGGTATGGGACTGGCAGACTGGCCCACATGCAGAAGAAAAATTGTTCTGGCCTCAGGTGATGGTGGGCAGGGGTGGATGCTGGCACAGAACTAATTTTTCTGCACATGTACCAGCCTGCCAAGTGCATGCCATACTCCTGTGGTCTGGCGTTGTTGCTCGATGGAAGGTCAGGCCTGGCGGGCTTGGTACACATACAGAAAAAATTGTTCTGGCCTCTGGTGATGATGGACATGGGGTAGACGTGCAGGCTGGGTCAGAACAATTTTTCTCTGCATATATACCAGTTCTCCAGGCCCGTGCCAAGCTCCTGTCACTTGTTGTTGATGGTCGGTGGAGGGTTGGGCCTGGCAGACTGGTAGACATGTAGAAAAAAAATTGTTCTGGCCTCGGGTGATGGTGGGCATGGAGCGGACATGCAGACTGGCTCAGAATAATTTTTTTCTGCATGTAGACCAGTCTGCCAGGCCCATGCCAAGCTTCTGTTGCTTGTTGTTGATGGTCGGTGGAGCGTCAGACCTGGCAGACTTGGTACACTTGCAGAAAAAAAATTGTTCTGGCCTCGGGTGATGGTAGGCATGGGGCAGACGTGCAGGCTGGCTCAGAACAATTTTTTTCTGTATGTATACCAGTCTGCCAGGCCTGTGCCAAGTTTCTGCCACTTGTTGTTGATGGTCAGTGGAGGGTCGGGCCTGGCAGACTTGGTACACTTGCAGAAAAAATCGTTCTGGCCTCAGGTAATGGTGGGCATAGGGCGGACATGCAGGCTGGCTCAGAACAATTGTTTTCTGCATGTATACCAGTCCGCCAGGACTGTGCCAAGCTCCTGTCACTTGTTTGATGGTTGGTAAAGGAAAGATCCCAGGCAGACTAGCACACATGTGGAAAAAAAATTGCTCTGGCCACTGGTGAAGATTGAGGATGGGGCAGATGGGCTGGCTGGCACAGAACAGTTTTTCCATGAGTATACCAGTCTGGCAGGTCAGTGCCTTGCTCCTGTCACTTCATGTTGGAAAATATCTGGAGTCTTTGGTCACATGGATTCAGGTAGAATCCATGCTCAAGCTCAGCACCATGACAAGGCAACTCCAGTAGTTGAGGTCAATTGCAGCAGTGCCACCCAGTATTCAGTGCAGTACCCTGCAGTATTTTGACATTGTGATCTTTCATTGCAAGGTGCTGCATTGCATCTAGGCTGGTGCAGCTGGGTAGGTTAAGAGATGAAAACAAAAAAGTCAGTATTTTTACACAGAACTACTCTGTGTATGGGGAAAGCATAGTGTTTGTAAGAACTGTAATGGGCAGGATACTGCAAAATTGTAAGATTCAGCACATGTTTGTTGTGGACACTGCAGTGTTACGGTCTCCATCTTTACACAGTCAACCATTCAGCTCCGTGATTCTTGGCTCATTTTTCTCATGAAAACATTATCTAGCTATTTGGACCTCCAGGGGCAATCAGGACTTTACATCGTCTGATACTAATGCTAATGCTGCAGCTTACACCAGCTTCACCTGGTATAGCTTGCACCATGCCAGTGTACCATACAAACAGGGCTGGTGCCATTGATATGGCACAAACTGCCATGAAGTGAGCACATCACATCATTCATCATCACAATGGTGTCTATTCATAAAGCTGTTTATGTTTGTGATCTTTGGACAGGTGCACAGAGGAAGGGAGGTTGGGACATAGCAAAGAAATGTTGTAAATAGTAAAGATTCTAATTATATATCCCTACATCTATCAAATAAACAGTGGCTGTGGATCAGATTGCCATCACAAAGACAGAAAGAGGGTGGGTTGCATAACCGGTGCAAGAGTACAACAGAATGTCTCAGCCAAGTGCAACACGTCCATGTCTTTCTCGTGAACAGGCAAAAAATCAACACCTGTCATACACAGTTTGTGCCACTGATCGCATCAGACTGTATCCGGAGGACCTGTATGAGGACGGTGGTAAGCTGTTCTGCAGATTCTGCTGCCAGACAATTGACTACCTGTGGAAGCACACAATTGTTCTTCACATGAAAACTCAGAAGCATGTTGAGAGAAAAGCAGCAGCACTGAAGAAAAAACATGAAGGCAATCCTATTCACATTCATATAATTTTTAATGTAACTATCTATGTGCAGACTATGAATGGTAAAATGTGTTTGCTTGTTTTTTTTTCCCTTTTGTTGCAGGCAGCACCGCTTAAAAAATAAAAAAAAAAGGTACTGACCACTACATTTCTAGATATCTAGAAATGTTCATATTATGTAAGATTAGAATATAAACGTGCATGTGTACTACTTTTATGCTTTGTTTTTGTCTCAGCTGAACCTCCCAGAAGATATTTCTACCTAGATTTATATATCTGTTTTTAAAAAAAGTAGTCTTTTATATATTTTTTTAAGGTTTTCTCCTTGTCCTACTCCTGTCCTGACTCCTGTCCTACTCCTGGGCCTACACGATGTGGTACACGCATGTGGAGGCACATGCATGCCCTATTGGGTGCCCCACCCTATTAGTTGCTCTGTTAGCGCCTACCACTGGACCTCTATCTTGTGACCATGGGACTGTGGACAGGCAACCCCACCCCTTTCCCAGGAGAGAAGAGGAGAGGAGAGCCAATGCTCAGTCCTGCTTCCATCCCCCTCCCTTTCCTGGCAACATGGCATCCTGGCGTCCTTCCTGAACCCAAGTTGCCAGTGTAGCATAAGGCAAAGTGTCCAGCGCCTCCGGTATGGTGTTCAGTGCCTCAGCCCTTGGCACCACCAGGCCGGTAGTCTTGTGTATTTTATAGAATTTGTCTAGCAGTCTGAATAGAAGTGCAGACATTGATATTGATTTATGTTTTGTTTTTTGTTTCAGGCAACACCTTGCAGTGTCAGCAGTCACTGACTTCATCGTTTACTAGAGCTACAACTGCTATGCTGGACAGGAAAGAATTTGTCATGGACTTCATCAAGTGCCTAACCAGAGCAGATAGCCCTTTTGAAAAAGCTCCTGCATTTGAGAACTTCCTATGCAAATACACGAAGCAGGGTTGCAGTCTTCCTTGGCCAGGTTATCTACACACCACATATCTACAAGAACTTCGACCTCTGCATGAAGAATTTCTCTGGAACCAGACAGAGGACACTGACATTTTTGTAACTCTGGATGAGACGATGGATGCCTGTGGCCATAGTGTGTTTGCCATTTTGGCACTGCCTCTTAACAAAGTCAAGGAGCAGCCTCTCCTGATTAGAGTTGAATTTCTGGAACTCGTGAACCATTCCACTGTCTCTCAGGCTTTGATACGGATCTTAAATGAGAACAGAGTGAACTTCAATAAGGTGCATGCTGTTGCAACAGACAGTGCAAGCTACATATGCAAAGCCTTTAGATCTGTTCTGGCAGGTATTTTACCCAATGCTGTGCATGTGACTTGCATTGCACACTTGGTAAACCTTGTGCTTGAAGTATGGTCAGCTTTGCTGGAAGACCTGAACACCATTGTCAGTTTAGTGAAAAGGGTGTTCTGCCAGAGCCCCATACGACATCATGAATATCTTGCCTTTATGAAGGCCAAAGCTGGAATTATACCAAAGATGCCAGTGCACGCGGTCGTCACACGTTGGGGCTCTTGGGTAACAGCAGTGGAATACCTTTCAGAATACTTGCCTGTCTTAACAGAATTTATAGCCTCTACAGCATCTGATGCACCCACTTTTAAAAAACTGAAACTGCTGCTGGCCAGCAACCTCAATGAGTTGATGGCACAAGCTGCATTTGTTAGTGAACATACGGCTGAGCTTGTGAGGCTTATTGAGGAACTGCAAGTCACAACTGTCTCACAAGGACACACCATTTTTTCCAGATTGCAGCAGGTACACTTATTTCTGGACTTTTGTGTAACATGTAGAGCTGGCGAGTTTAAGCCCAAAACTGTAGAAAAGTTGGCACAGTGCAAGAAGGAGGAGAGAGCAGGATGCCTGAAACTCTTTCAGCAAGAGGAACAAGGTGTCAATGAGCTTGATACATCCAGCAGACCAGACCTGAGTTTGATTCTCACAACCTCCACTTGCATACTGTATGACTCTGAGCAAGTCACTTAACCGCCCAGTGCTCCCAGGTCACCCCTGAAAACTGGCACTTGTGCCTAGTGGGCCTTGCCCGGTTACCAAAGACTAAAATAAAATTTAAAAAAAAGTAAGTAATGTTGGAAAGTTTGGAGAAGCTGCATAATGTAATCCAAGCCCACTCATCCATCAATATATTCAAATCCGCACATGTGTTCGATCCACAACAACTACCAACACTTGAGAAAGGCAAAGAGAACTATATCGGGGATTTACCAGGACTTGCAGACATTTCTGACTTTGATTGGCATATTTATATAACTTCAGCGAAGTCTATTCCATTAGACTTCAGTATCTCTGGATGGTGGGAGGCTCAGTCAGAGTCCCAGCAAAAACTTGCAGTGCTTGCTAAAAGGTACATGTGGATGCCAGTCAGCACAGCTGACATTGAGAGCACTTTTTCTGTTCATACAGACTTGCTGAAAGACAGCAGACACAATCTAAAGGAAGAAAATGTCAAACTTTTGTTAATGTTAAAATATAACAAAACATTTCAGTAAGTTTACGATGTGTCACTTAAACCTCCGTTTATTTTAGTCTATGCATGAACACATTCTTTGGTTAGAATTGCTTTAATATGTGTGAGGTGTTGGGATTGTGTGGTACTTGAATTGTAAATATATATATAAAAAAACTATCAAAGAATGAAAAATGGGAACCATACTGTTTATAAAAACATGATTTATTTCCCTCTGCGTTAATGTTACCTTTGTTTGTAAGTTAAATATATTTCAGTTTTTTTGTGTGCCATTTACTCTATTCTGTTTCATAGAATGGAGATTTAATAAAGCTCAGCTATAATAACTGTAACTTTCTATGTGTTTCTTCTTCTGTGTGTTTCTTTTTGTATCTAAACCAAACAGAAGCATATATATTAACATATAGATAAAGATTTTCCTGCTATTTGATGCATAGAAAGCCCACGGAACCCCCCGCAAGTTCCAGCATGAAATAGGGGAAAATCTCAGCAACTTTGGGCACAATTTTCCAAAATTTCCCACTGTCCCTGGTGATCACAGGTGGCTCTGCAGTTAGAAGGCTGAAGAAGGAGAGGATACACATGGAGTGCATCAGGCTTGCTGACAGGTGCACCTCTTTACCCCCTGTATGACTGTGAGAGAGAACATAATGTAGTGGTTGCTATTGATCTGGTAGACTTCTCAGTTCTTCACCCTGCGCTATAGATATAACTGTTTCACTAACATCAGCACCAGCATCACCTTCAACAGGTGTGATGGCGAGGGGATGCTGAAGGTCCGAATAGGTGTGGGTGGATGGAATCGCCCAAGGAGAGGCAGGAGTCATCCGATAAGTTTATTGCCCAACAGGCTTTATTTAAACAATAGGGGTAGGTTGACATGGTCACAAGGGAAGGGAGGTAGTAAAGAATATCAGCAGGAAAACATAACAACAAACACTATGTTCTAAATACTACACTCCTAGGAACTAAACCAAATTACTAAACCAGATTACTAAACCAGGATCCTGGAAGATCTATGAGGTGCATCTTGGCCTAGTGCCACAATATTTTAGTTCTACCCCTAGTATTTCTGTTATGGTACCTTGGTACAGTTACTAGCCGTGAGAGGGCTCTTACAGCATTGAATTGCACAGTACAATTTCCATAACATGAATTCATACACACACACCAGAGCCTGTTTTCAGCAGACATCTTCATGCACGCAGGTGAGATGGTGATGAAGCAGAAAAGAAGAGAGGAAGAAGGGGAATTCCTGCTGAACACAGAATGGTTACCCCAGTGCAGACCTATGAGGCTACTGGGATCATGAGAGGTTTTTAAACAGACCAAATGTTCATTGGCAAAAGCCCACTCTCTCCTAGGCTGTCAGTATGAGAGAACAAACTGAAGACGCTCTTGGCAACAGCCCACTGGAGGACTGGCAGAAGAAATGAGCTGCAGGAAGGATATGGGCACCAAACCCTCGGAAGGTCTGCCAAAACAAGACAAGCTGCGGAAGGTTCCCCAGCACAAAACCCACTCAGTGTGCTAAGGACAGAACAAAGCCACTGAAGATTCTCTGGTGCAGAGCCCACTGGAGGGCTACCAAGGACAGGATGCAGCAGCTGAAGAGTCTTTGGTGAAGAGCCCACTGGCAGGCTGCGAAGGACTGGATGAAGCAGATGAAGATTCTTCAGTGAAGATCAGGAACAAGGAGAATCAGGGTGAAGATAGAGGATCTTGATGTGTCCCAAACTGGGAGCAAGAAAATAAGAAAAAGGTGTCCGTGAATCACACTGGGCTTCAAAGACTATGACTAACAGAGAATGACCAGGGAACACTAACAGGGTTCTTCCAGGATAAACACTCTCCGAGGACTGCCAACTTTGAAGCATCCAGACCAAGAACCAAAGAAAACAAAAAACAGTAGCCGCAACTCCACAATGGGCTTCGACGGACTATGACTAGTGGCGAACAACCAGGGACTGTAGCTGCAGTTCTTCCAGGATAGGCACACTCTGGTAAAGAAGATTCTGACTGAGACCACTAGCATGGAGCTGGTGAAAGGTGGTGAAGGATGATGCTGGAAGTTTTCTTTCTCTGGATGGAGACTGATTCCGTTAAAGTATTGTTGCAGGCAACGCTGTAGGGTAGTGTCGTAGTGGAAGATTGAGTCCATACACACAAGTCTGTAGCAATGGAGGCTGGTTGATGCACTGGAAATCTGCACTGGGGCAATTTGACAATGCCTGGGGCAATTGTTCATTGCTGGGGCAATTACACTGTTCCAGGGGTAAATCTTTCAAAAGCAGGGGCAAACAACCCAATGTGGGGCAATTGTTCATTGTGGGGGCAATTGTTCATTGCTGAGGCACTTGGCCTTAAGGCAGCCCAGAGAATCAGCCAACAATAAAACAGTCTTGGTACTTTGTAATTGGCAACAAAATTCAGAGGCTTGCATGCAGTTCAGTAAAAGCCAGTTATCCAAACCTCAGTTATCTGAAACTCTCAGTTATCCGAAACTGTGGTGTCTCTCAGCTTAATAGACTTAAATATAAAGTTTCCTCACTTATCCAAAACCCTATTTATCCAAACAATTTTATTGTCCACCAGCACATTTGGATAAATGAGTTATACTGTAAACAGTTCAATGAATTGCTAGTCAATAAACAGCACAAGCAGTTGCAGATTTGTTGCCCACTGGATAATCAATTGCTCTATTGCCCACAAAATGTACCAGCTATATTTAAGGAGCCAATAGCCAACTCCTGTCTCGCCCGTTCCCATGGAGCAGTCCAAAGGTGGGAAATATTTTAAAACCCCCTTCCCCGCCTGAGCGACCACAGTTGCTATCCCAATATACAAACAAAAGACCAGGGTCCCCAGGAACACTTGCTATAACCCTGGCTGACTGGAACCTCACTAGGTGTCTGGGACTACAGTGTGGCAAGGGAAACTATAGGGCACCTATGCTAACTGTACCCTCTCACCTCGATTTGTTGGGCCCCTCTTAAACTACAGGGATTTCTTTGTTAGGCCCCTCTAAAATGACCGGGCTTGCCTTTCCCCTTTTTAAACTGGTGGGCCTACTCTTCTGGGCATGTGGTGTCCCTTTTTACTAGGGCCTATGGTTGCCCCTTTTAATCTGGAGCCTGCTGTGGCTGGGACCCTTTAAACTGTGGGCCTACTGTGGCTGGGCACCTTCCAATCTATTGGCCTTTTGTGGTTTGGCCCCTTTTAACACTGAGGCCTGTACTGCCCCTTTAAACTACGGGGCCTGGAGTTGCCATTTCAAATCAATAGTGGGCCTGTGATGCCCCTTCAAATGCTAGGACCTGTGTTGCCCCTTTAAATAACTCTAGGCCTGACCAAGGCCTTACTTCCAGTCACTCCTGGCTTGCCCCACCTTTACTCCGCCCCATAATGAATAGTAACAAGGCCTCTCCGTTAGGCCTTTATACCTGGCTCATCCCCGTGGGCGTCGCTGCGCCCGAAATACTTTAATTATTAAAATTAGGCCTGGCCCTCTAGTCCGCCCCTTCAGTAGCTCTCCATGCGCTTTTAAAACATAAAAAAAAACTTTCATTCTTTTAAAATCTTTAGGTGGTCAGCACTTTTCACAGTGTTACCACTGACTTACCGCTCCGGCCTGGGGTGAAGGAGCTGCAGTCAGGAGAAGGGAGGTTCTGTGGCAGAGGGAAGGAAAACTGGAGAGGCAAAGTGACAGATGACAGGGGGCCTTGGGTGGGCCAACAGTCTTCTCGGTTGCAATGCGGCTTTCCAGTGCCACTGATGAGGGACCAGATTGCGGGAACGGAGGGGTGAAGATAAAATAATAAAACAGGCTAAACAGAGCCCACACCGCAGCAGGGGACAGACATCCTCTCTTTCTCTCTCTCTCTGACTGAACTGCCGGACTCAACCGCAACAGCAGGAAGAGGAGCAGTCTTCACTAGCTGGAGGAGAGGTACCACCGAAGAGTCGACGGGACTGGCTACAACACCTAAGGTAAGCCCAGGGTCCCTATTGCAATCTCTAGGTCATCTCCACTCCACAGCACAGCACGATCTAACTTAGCACAAAACGGTTCTCTCTCTTCAAAACTGATGCTTGGGATTCTGATTCTTGAACCCTGAGCCTGTGCCCAAGCCAACGGCAGGAATTTTGAACAGGACACCACTCGATGGACAGGGACAGCAGTCCCAGCACGTGGGTGCCTGCTTCTCATGCTGCCTGCTTCAAGCGGGGGGTGGAATGGAGCAGAACAGCAGGGAGCCAGGAAAAAAAAATTTCTTTTTTTTTAATCTGCCCTGCCTGGTGTTTTTTATGTGGGGGGGGGGACACTGACAAGGGCCCCCAGTGAACTATCCCCTTAAGCCCACATGCCCACAATACACAGGGGACCCCTGGGGCACTCTGTTTATTCAGTTACCCATTCTTTTCTGTGGTGCACCCATACTTTGGGCTCCTTCAAAAATAATATATCAGAAATAGGAAAAGGCTAAATGACTCAGAGGCCCCTTACAAAGTAATATGCAGTGGTGTCAGGCAGGATGTAATGCAGTAATGCGGCAGTGTATTACAAAATACCACAGTTAGAGATGCAGAAAAATTGTATTTCAATGGAGAATTTCTGGCAAAATTGCTAATTTCACCACACTAAATATTTTGTGAAATTCCACACATTCTGCAAAATATTTAGTGAGTGTGAAATGCAAAATTTCACCTCGAAATGTGGAATTTTGCTGGCAAAATGCAGAATTTCACCCATGAGTGGCAAAATTCTGCATTTCTTGGGAGAAATTTTGCCAGTGAAAATTTGCATTTTGCCAGCATAATTTTGCATTTTACACCCATGAAATATTTCACGTAATGCACGAATTTCACAAAATATTTCGCAAACAAAATTCCACAATTTCACACATCACTAGCCACAGTATATTACAGGGAACAGTATAATTCAATGGCAATTAAGCCCTTCTGCCATGCAGCATTTTGTGACATCTCACTTACTGCAAGTTACTGTGTTGCATTGTGGCTGGCTCCACTGTATATATTTACTGTGGATCATTCCAGCCCTAGAAGTGCTCAGGTCATCAACCATAATGTGGTCTCAGACCACATCAACCAGACTACAAAACATCTGGATACATGGTATCCAGTGAACATTTCCCAGCTAACATTTATTACAAGTTTTAAATCCCTTAAAGTTTATCTGTCCCTACACTTATTCCCCACACATAGTCAAACTCTTCTGTTGTGACATCACAGATTTTTGCCATGTCAATAACTGTGATATCACAAGCAGCGTATTACTTATGACATCAGGGCAAGGAGTAATCAACAGGAGCTAATCAATGCTATAGGAACAAATGTTGCTGTTTTCATGGGTATGAGCTCAGTAATACATAAGAGAGAGAGATGTGATACAGAATTAATGTGAAATACAAGCTGAATTTGTCAACATATTATATTTTTCAAAGTTCTCCTGGTGCTGCTGATGGCTCTTTTAGTGGGATCAGCTGTCCTTCCACAACAATTGTCCCACTATCACCACCAGGTATAATGCAACAAATTCAAGGGTAGAGCAATCTGGTATTCCAACACTGCTCCCACAGAATGTGTTCTGATTAGTAAAATTTACTTTTATTTCTGCAAACCACACATAATGAAAAATAATATTAAAGTGTAACCCCCCTTCCCAAGTTGAGAGCTTGCCTGGGGCTCCCATGCCTCCAGTACACAGCTGCCACCACTCCTTGCTCCCCTGGCCCATTCTTGAAATGCCAACAGGGCCGGGGAGATTATCTCTTTTCTCAGCACCTCCTGTGCCCGATCTTTGTTGTGGCTGGTGAGCCACCTGGTATTCCTCGCTCCCCTGGTCTGATCTGAACTGCCAAAGGGGCCGAGGAGCATACTCACAATTCCTGCGCCTATCAGAAGAGTGGCCGAGTGCCACACAGGACAGTTGCTTCCCCAACCCCTTGAACTGTCTCAGTGGGGCAGGGAGCCTGGACAAGGCCACAGTTGTTCTGGCACCTCACACACCATCAGATGGAGCGTCAAACATGCTGCATGAAGGGACTCATCTCACCAGCCCCACAGAACTGCAAAAGGGGCAGAGGGAACACTAACAATAAAAACAACTTTTGAAGAGGCTCCTGACCCAATCCTTGCCTCCAGAGGGTCCCGAGTAAGAGACAACATGGCAGCCGCAGGGACTACAAGTCCCATGATGCTCAGTGGCTGAAAACAGCCATTTTCAGACACAGCTCCTCCTGGGGAGCCCACAAAACGGAGCTAGCGATGCAGCTCCTGTACTCTAATTGTTCCCCCTGGACCTGGTGACCCTCAGAAAGGACCAGGAGGGTGCTAGCCATGCAGCCAGATGCTGCCAACTAGGTGCCAATAACGTTTAATATTTTAGAGAAGAGACTGAGCTTGTGAGAATTGTTCAAGGGCAGCCATCTTTGCTGAGGTTGCTTGAGGACAGTGTGGAATCCTATTGGTAGCTGCAGTATCTCCAATCAGGACTGAGAGCTTGTGAGTTGTAAGGACCAATGAGAAGCTGAGTCTCAAACATGAAGATTCTGAGTTTTACAGTTTGCCAGTGTGCCTTTCCTGTAAGAGTTTGAGGGAGAAGGAGTATTTTTGACAGCTCCTGCTGCTGTCAGAGAGAAAATCCTGCAGTTTGTGCCTTCTGCACATATTAGGAACTGTTGATTTTTCCTACTACAACTCAGGTGAATCCCAGAGATTGGCGATTTGCCTCAGCTATAAGAACTGGGATATTTGGTGCCCCAAATATCAAATGCCTGCTGAGCAAAGTAATTTTCTGCTATGGAGATTGAGGTAACAAAAGTTATTATCTCATTTTTCTGACAATAAAGAGAATGAGTTTCCTGTCAGGACCTATGCTCTGGGGTCCTGCCTGCTTGCTTAATCTGCTACTGCCTACCTACTTGTCAAGGTAAGTGATGACAAGTCCCTCTGTGGGGTGAAGATTGCCTAGCTACAGTTGAGGTGGGTGAAGACAAGTCCCTCTGTGCGGTGAAGACTGCCTACCTACAGTTGAGGTGGGTGAAGACAAGACCCTCTGTGGGGTGAAGACTGCCTACCTACCATCGAGGTGGGTGAAGCCAAGTCCCTCTGTGGGGAGAAGACTGCCTACCTACAGTCAAGATAGGTGAAGACAAGACCCTCTGTGGGGTGAAGAGGATCTTTGCCTGCATCCATACCTTTCTTGCCTGTTCTTCCAAGTTGCCTGAAAAGGGGAGACATCCCCCAACAGTCTGCATCTGTTTACCAAAGGCTGTGAGTACTGAGTTTTACCAAACAAATACTTTTCTAACTGGTCAGCTAGCTAACTAGTTAATGTTACATCTGGTCTTCTGGCGAGACCTTAGCAACACCCTTAGCAACAAGTGCAGCCAGGAATAAAATTGTTTTCACTGCACCCCCTGGTGTGATTGGTACTTTTCACTGCAGCACCCCAGCATTTCACCTGTGGTGCACCCAGCTTTTCCAGGTCACAGGCCTGAAACTGCTCAGTGTGTGCACACCAAATAGAGAGCTCTCATAGGGACTCTGGGGTTAACTGGTGCACCAGTGGAGGGAGTGGATCTGGGACTGGCAATTCTGGAAAGCAAAGTACTGTTTATCCTGACTGCCAATGTGTTTGTTACCCTGCTTGATTTTCATAGCGTATAGAGTTGTGTTATCTAATGCTTTTATTCCTCTTTGTTTCCACTGCCCCATACCTTTTTATCCACCCCCAAAATAAAGCCCTGTTGTTTATTTTTCTGAAAACTGTTGCAGCCATTGTATTATTGTGTAGTGTGATATTTCATGCTTAGAGTGATACGTAGGGAGGGGACTGTATATTGTTTCACCTATTTCCAAAGGAGGGGTCTGTATTTCATTTCCTGTGGGGAAGCACCCTGGCAGCATGCTGTTAGAAGGATCCCCCTAGGTGGAGGCACCGCACCACTTGCCAAGCCAATTATAACCACAAACCCAGGTGCCAACCTATATCCCTTAGGCAGCACCATTTGCAGCTGGGTGTGCAGGTATAAGGGAAGAGGTGGTTACAAAAGTAACATATAAAATGGGTAGGAGAATCCTGCATCCTGCTTGATTAAAATTTGTTTATACCTGTTGGATTGGGAGACCACAACAATGAGTATGAACAAGTCCTGGTACCAGCCTACCTCAGTACCAAAAATATAAATGTGCACACTAGGAACCTTCTACAAAGCACTTGCTCATCAGCTAGTCTTAGTAACTAAACTACATACTACAGGTATAAACAAAAATATTGTCAACTGGATTAAGAATTGGCTCAGTGGCAGAACCCAAAGAGTATTAATCAGTGATCATTTATCAGAGTCAGGTAGAGTCACTAATGGTGTCCCACAGGGTTCGGTCCTCGGCCCATGTCTTTTTCAGCTATTTATTTCAGATTTAACAACAAATTGTTTATTGTCATCTATCAAATATGCAGATGACATTAAAATCAGGGACCCATATAACAACACCGATAATATATTAACTATTCACAGTGATCGTGACAAAATTACTCACTAGGTGCATTTATGGGTTATGAGATTAAACCAATCTAAGTGTAAAGTTATGCAAATGGGGGTTAAAAATCCATTGGCTGATTATTACTTGGATGGTTCCCTTTTAAATACTACAAATAAGGAAAGGGACCTTGGTGTACTTATCTCAAGTGATCTCAGTAACAATGAACAGATAAATAATGGCATCAACAAAACTAACAGTGTCATTTGATCCATAAAAAGAAATATTTCTTCCAGAGATCCTAAAGTAATAGTTCTACTGTTTAGGGCATATGTGAGGCCGCATCTTGAGTATGCCTCACAATTATGGTGTCCACATAAAAAATCTGATACATCTCAATTGGAATGGGTTCAGAGAAAATTTGCAAAATGTTTATTGAGTTTATACAATGTACCATATGAAGCTAGAGTTGAACAATGAAATCTCATGCCTCTAGTGACCTGTCGTCAAAGAGGAGACTTCATATTTATGTTTGATCTCATTCAAGATCTGTATTTATTAACTGAGTTGGGTCTTGAGTTTAGAAATATCCATTATGCTACTGTACAAGGGGGCATCCTCTTCAACTAATGAGGAAAAGATTTCATCACACCAATTGCAAATACTTTTTTACTCAGAGAATCATTAACCCTTGGAATAGACATCTTTTAGATGTAAGCTTTAGTAAATCTAAATCTGAATTTAAATGGTGCCTTGACAACTACATAATGGCTGGTTTTGATATTAGTTACTATAAATAAAGTAACAGGTGCAATCATGGGCGCATAGCCTTCTACTACCTTACAGTCATTAGTGAACCTAGTCTTGGGGAGTCACGTGATGAGCTGATTCAGAAGAGATGTCTCCCGTGCTTATCCGAGGCCCCGCAGTACAAAATAAGATACACGTTACTCCGAGACTGGCTGTAAATACTTTAAAATAGCCAACAAGAGCCCGTGAGCTGGTGTGGGTGTGTTTCCTTGCTAATCGCTAAAGGGCTGCGAGGATACGAAGAGCGGCAATTAAAGAAACAGCGAGGGCGCATTGGCAAGCTCAGGCCGCATCGTTGCTTTGCGATGGAAGCCGAATCTGCTGAACCCTTGGCGGGCGAGCTCCAGCTACTAAGAGGCTCAAACCCCAGTCGCTACCTTACCCGAACATGACGAGGAACCCGGGAAGGGGGGGGGGTTCAGGTTCGAACGCAGAGGACATTCGGGAAATTAAGGCAATGCTGCAAGGGCTGGTGATTGATTTCGCCACGGTAAAGCCGGCATTACATTCCCTGGCTCAAAGAATGGGCAATGCTGAGGCCCAGATCTCATCGCAGGAGAGGAAGACTTCTGTGATTGACCAGGAGGTGGTGATTATTCGAAAAAAGGTCAAGAAATTAGAGGAGAGGATGGAGGATCAAGAATCAAGAAACCGGAGAAACAACCTGATTTTAGCAGGACTACCAGAGCGGGCTGAAGGCTCAAATTGTGTCTCTTTCCTGCAGGAGCTCCTGTTGAAGTTGCTGGGCCCCACACCATTTGGGGATGGGTACAACTTGGAAAGAGCCATCAGGCATTAAGGGAGATGCCACCGCCGGGGGCGAGGCCCTAGGTGATAATCATGCGCTTTCTCAACTACAAGGAAAAGTCCCATGTGCTGCTCACTGCTAGACAAAAGAAGTCTCTCAATGGAATGGTGCCTCTCTTTGGTTTTTTCAAGACCAAACACCAGCGATTCGGGAAAAGCAAAAGGAGTATGCAGAAATAAAGAAGAAGCTTTATCTTGCAGGAATAAAATTTTGACTACAATTCCCTGCAACTGTGGTGGTTCGTCTTCAGGCTGGAGAGAAGAGGTTCCTCACAGCAAAAGACGCGTTGGAGGGACTACGGGCTAAGCTCCCAGATTTATTCAAGCCCCCAACATGACTGCTTTCTGAGAAGAAGAAGGCCGTGTCTACCTGATGGGCTGTGATGGAAGAAAAGCAAAGGATTTTAAAGTTGCTATTGCCTGTGTGTTTTATCGTTACTGTTAAACTAGGGGTTTAAGGGATCGGCTTAGGTCTGGGTATACAGGATCAGAGAAGGGTCACGAGGTGATGAACTACAAGAAATCAACACATCACGTAGTAGTCAGGGGGGCACGGAGATCACGAAATCTACTTTTTGGGTGATTAGATCCAAAGAATATCCTCGTGAGTTCGAAACATGGGAGGGAGTTGTAAGAGGGAGGTGGTGAGGGAATCTTATTGCAATAGGGGCTAAACAGCTAGTATTATCGCTATTAGAGGGCACTGTCACATATATATCTGGCCTCATGTCAGTTCTGGGGAAGGACGGAGAGGGGGACTGGCCAAAGGGACTAAGTTCTAAGTAGTACTAGTAACTGGAGGGATATCACCCCGGGACGCAAGGGAATTTAAAGAGGAGCAGTGTGGGCTCGATATTTATTTTATAAGCGAGAGCTTTGAGAGGGGTAGCCTCCCTTCTTTTTTCTCCCTTTTTTTTTTTGGGAAAATAACAGGAGGGGAGCCGTGGGAAAGGGGGGTGGTTGACTGAAGGGAATATGGGGCTTCCACGTTTAGGTCTTTATGGGAGCCGTGGGTTCCCGGGGTTCAGTGTCAGGGGCTGGGGCTGGGGGGGGGTGAAGTAATATGTGTATATATGTATTGATTATTGCTATCCTATTTTGTATGATACTGTTGTTTTTTGCTATTTGCTTTAACTTCTGCTTTGTTGAAACAGTATGACAACATGTTTGCTAGGTTTGCACTATTCTGGGCACTCGGCCAAGTACTCAGGATGTGGTTTCTTAGCAAATATGTGAGAAACATCCAGATTGCTGATGTTTGTGCTGAGCTGCAATGATCTGGGCACCCGGCCAGTGTGCAGACGTAACAGTCTGAGTGCTTGCAGAAGTTATTGGATGTTTCTAGAAGAATAGTAAAAGAGATAAATACTGGGAAATCTGGTGGTCAGGTTAGAAGCCTCTCCTGCAGGGTGGATGCATCGCTGTGGGGCCAGTTCCCGGTTCGTGAGACTCCTAGCCAGGCTGACAAGGGGGCTTCCCAGCCATTGGAAGAGGGCTTGGATGATGCTTTGTTGAATCGGTGATGTATAACCTTTTGTATTATATTTTGTTATAATAAAGCTTTGGCTTGCTGTACTTATTGTGCTGTTATTGTGTGTATGTGAGTGTGAATGGTAAATAGCTGCCTGGTTTGAGTTGGCAGAACATTTTTGGCATAGTCGGGAGGATCCGAAAAATAAAATGTCTATTTTTAAGAAAAAGGATGTTAATGTTGCATGCACTCAGATGGATATCCCAGGGTGGGAAAACCCGCCGTATGATGTTTTGGCTAATGAATGGTCCTGTTTGCGGGACTAAGTGAAAATTGGGAAGCTTGTTTAAATAACTCTGATCCTACAGATGTAGTTACTTGTATGCAAAAAGCACCGGTGGGAAAGGGGAAGGAGAATGCAGCCCTGGGATGGAGAGAGTGGATTATTTTGTCAGCATACAGAAGGGTGCATGAGAAGGTAACTGTTTTAGCACAAGGAAAGGTTTCATAGAACAACAAGTGGCAGATTTGCAAAGTAAAGTGGAGATGTTACAATGTCAGAATCGATTGCTAACAGATAAGTTGATGTGTACAAATCTGTAGCAGAGAAAGCAGCAGTGCGAAAGTATGTATACAAATACCGAAAAAAAGGGTATGATTAGCAAAAGAAGGTTAGTTTAGTTATCGCAGAAGCAGGAGCCCGATGGGACCCTGATGACTGGGATGGTGATATCTGGTTTTCTCCGGATGAAAAAGGGCCCCCGACTGACAAAGATGATGACGGGGATGACAATTGTAGGTGTAGTAAGAAAGAATTTAAACGGTTGCAATGGAACCTACGTCCTGCGCAACATAGGAGAGCTGACTTGCAAGGGGGTATTGTAACATGGACGGATAGATTGGAAGACTTTTCGCAACAGGAAATCTCAGATCTCCTGGAGCGGTATTCACAGAAGCTTCTCCTGCAGGGTGGACGCATCGCTGTGGGGCCAGTTCCCGGTTCGTGAGACTCCTAGCCAGGCTGACAAGGGGGCTTCCCAGCCATTGGAAGAGGGCTTGGATGATGCTTTGTTGAATCGGTGATGTATAACCTTTTGTATTATATTTTGTTATAATAAAGCTTTGGCTTGCTGTACTTATTGTGCTGTTATTGTGTGTAGTGGTGTGAATGGTAAATAGCTGCCTGGTTTGAGTTGGCAGAACAGGGGGCACGGAACGGGTTCATCCATGACTCAGCATCGATAGGTGGTCGATCTAAGGATCAAAAGGGAGGAGGATGAGGGGGATGGAAGAGAGAGAATCCAAGCGGAACAGCAAGGATGCAGACCCTGAAGGGCACAATATCTGGGCTTATTTGAAATAATTTTGATGTTTTCTGATGTCATGTTTTAAAATAATTCTTGAATGTTAAAGGACTCAGGGTTAGACGTAAAAGAATGGTCATTTTGCGATACATTGAACAACGAGGGGTACACATTGCAGCGCTACAAGAGACACATCTTTTGACAGACGAGCTGGGTGGTCTCAGGAAGCGATGGGTGGGACAAGTATACGGAGTGGGAAAGGACAGGGCCTCCGGGGGTGTGGCGATTCTAATAAGGAAATCTTGCCCGTATGAAGTGGCACAAGTGCTAATAAGGCAAGATAGTAGGGGGATTTATTTGTCGGGCACTATGCTTGGCAAAACAGTCTCAAGTTGCATCCATATATGGGCCAACTCCCTCTGATACCAAATTTTTTGCCTCAATAGAAAGGGATATAGCTAATCTTCCTTCACACTCTCTTATCCTAGCGGGTGACTGGAACACATATCTCGATAACCAGGAAGACAGGATACCGCCATCCAGTGGGCCAATGACCAAGGCCCAGCTAGCCCTGGCCAGGTTTTTAGAGGTAGCAGCACTGGTTGATCCAATCAAGACCCCTTCAAATAGGGGCAGTGACATGACATTCTACTCGGCAGCCCACAAGAGTCACTCTCGAATTGATTTTTTTTTGGTTAATAGAGAGGCACTTTCAGATATTAAGGAAGTTCTGACACAGGTAGAACCCTCTCAGATCACTCTCTTATTCAGATGCAGTGGAACCAAGACCCACACCGCCGACCTTACCGATGGAGGCTTCATGACTCTCTCTTGACAGAAGCCATAAGAAGGGATAAATTGAGGGGCCCTACAGGAGATCATTAGATTCCAATTGCCCACGTTGCAAGACAAAAGATTAGCTTGGCCTACCTGTAAGTTTCTATTTGAGGGGGCAGCTAGGGGTCTAGCTGCAAAGGATAAGAGGCTAAGAAGGGCTAAAGAGGAATTCTTGATTGGGGCGATTAATTCTTTGTCACAGCTGGAGGTCCTCAGGGGAAATAGATGCAGAACTCAAAAGCTTGAGAAGGGAATTGTCGGATATGGTCTATTGGAAAACAGAGTTTTGGCTGAATAAGATCAACGCCAAATTCTTACTGCAGGGTGACGTCCCTGGGCGTCTCTTGGCGGCTAGAATTAAAGAGTGGGAGGCAAGTAGGACAATTATATCTGTTCAGTATGAAGGGAAGCTTGTTACAGACCCACAAGAGATGGCAGAGGCTTTCGCTGCATACTTTACAGAAATCTACCAAGCTAAGGATTTGGTGGGGGAGGAGGATTCCGAGCATTTTTTAGAAGGAATCCCGTTATCAATCTTGGATCCTGCCTAAGCTAAAGAATTAGAAGCTCCAATAAGAGCATCTGAAATTATTGAAGTGGTGCAGTCTCTTTCTAATGGTAGATCACTGGGGCCTGATGGCCTTACCGTTAAATTTTACCAGACCCATATTCAGACTATACTTCCTATACTCCAAGAGTTTTTTCTCACTATAATGCGGGAGGGGATTCACCATCCTCCATTGTATCAGGCTTATATCACTTTAATTCTTAAACCAGACAAGCCTAGGGATGCACTAGGTAGCTATAGGTCTATAGTGTTAATAAACCAAGATATTAAGATTCTCACCAGAATTTTAGCAAATAGGATTTTGAGTATTGCCCCCAGTTTAATCAGTCAGGAACAAGTAGGATTTATGCCGAGGAGGGGGGCGCAGGACGCTCTCAGGAAAATTCATCATATCCTAAATTTTGCCCTCGATTCTCAAGTACCTTAGCTCTGATTTCCTAGATGCTGAAAAGCTTTTGATCGGGTTTCACATTCCTTTCTCTTTGCTACAATGGAGAAAATGGGATTCCCGGGGGTCTCCTTAGAGGCATTAAGAATTTATATGCTGCCCCAACGGCTAGAATATTATGTAATGGTTATGTCTTGCGGGAATTCCAACTAAACAATGGGACTCGTCAAGGGTGTCCTCTCCCACCGATACTGTTCAACATCTATCTAGAACCCCTTTTGATATCTATCAATAGGGATGTAAAGGTCCAGGGGATTAGGATTGGGGGAATGGAGTTAAAACTTTCAGTTTTCGCAGATGATATACTCCTCCATCTACAAGACCCAGTATCCAGCTTTGAGAGACTAAGAAAATTAATAGGCCATTTTTCCTAAGGTCTCTAATTACAAGTTGAATCTTACAAAGACACAAATTCTACCTCTGACACCATGTGTCTCTAGGGCAGATTTTTCATCCCTGGGAGTGCAATGGAGTACTGATAAAATGAGGTATCTAGGCGTCTGGATTACAGCAAATTTGGAGATGGGAGCTGATGTTAATCTGGGGGGGATCATATCTGCAGTCAAGGGGGATATACTAAGATGGAACAAGCTACCTTTGAACTATACGGCACGATTGAGCCTTATTAAGATGAATGTATTACCGAGACTGTTATATCCGGTATATCTAGTCCCATATAGTATCCCTACTAAATGGTTTAGTATAATTAGGAGGCTAATTTCAGGATTCCTGTGGAATGACAAACCATCTAGGATAAAGCATAATGTCTTACGCCTTCCGTACGTGGAGGGTAGCATCAGGTTGCCTGACCTCCATGTTTACTATGTGGCAGGCCAGTTAGGCCTTATGGCTTGATGGGCAGAAAATGATGAAGGGGAAAATTACATACCAGCCTGGGTGTGAATAGGGAAACAACTGTTAACAAGCTTTGGCCTCACTCCCGAATCGTTGCTATTTGCTAAACTAAAAAAAGGTTTTTTCAGGATGGGGTATGGGAACCCAATCATGAAAACCGCGGAGGCCTGGTGGTCCTTTCTCACTCCGCACAAAAGGTATCAAATGAAGTCCAGAGACCAGCCCATATTGGGTAATCCTAACTTGGTAATAGGAGGTCGGTAATTAGACACCGTGGTCCAACCAGTTATGGGGCCTAAGATTGAGGGACGGATCCAGGGAGACAATATAGTCCTTCCACCACAATGTGATGGACTGCCTTTCTTCAAAGGATACAACTTAAACAAATGTTAGCAGGGTTTCGGAGGGGATGGGGACTCATAGATAACTCCTCTCATGGGGAGCTTTAAGGAAATCAACCAGAGAGCCAATCCACTTTCACAAATTTATAAAATTCTTTTGGACTTTCTGGGCCTGAATACCCCTATATGAATCTCATACTGGGACAAAGTGATGACCCCCAGAAATCTTAGGTGGAAGAGTATTTGGAAAAGTACTAAATATAATGTGATACCCAAGTATAGAAATATGCAAATTTTTCTGGTTTCCAAAATATACTATACCCCTGTGAAGCTATATGGTAGAGGGTTGAGACAGACAGACCTGTGTTTCAGATGCGAGAAGGAGGTGGGTGACTTGTTGCATGTAATGTGGGGATGTAGCAAAATCTCACCCCTATGGAGGGAGATTAAACGGGGCATGGACCCAATGCTGGATTATACAGATTTTATAACACCAGAAATATGTGTTCTGGGTGACTTCTCTCAAATTGTAAGGACCGCACCCAAATACCACCTTTCTCTAATGGTGTCGGTAGTTAAGGCATTTTTAGTAAAGCATTGGAAGGACGATCAGGCCTACGCCTATGATCAGTGGGTGAGAGAACTGCTAGGGGTATTGGCCAAGATAAAGAGACATCTATTCTCTGAGGGGAGAAAAGAGCTATACGTAAAAAAGATGGGCAATATTAGATGCGATCTACTCCCAGCAAGTTACGAATACTGGAATACAGGCCTGTCTGTCAGACGGTGATTAGCAAAGGATAGTATGCCGGAGTGTTTAATGCTTATATTCCTTTGTGCCTAATTTCCTTTTGTTTTCCTCTTATTATTCCTATTATTCCTGGTATTACTTGGGCTTTAATAATTTTTTAGATGGTAAAATTGGGTTGTATTGGGCCCAGTACCAGGACAAGGGGGATTGGTAATGGTCTGCAGGGACTTAAGGGGTTGGAGATTCTCTCTCTCTTTCCAGGGGACACATTAGGAAATCGCCCGGCAAGAGTCAGGCTCCTTTGGGAGCCGCAGATTAAAATATGTTGACAAGTGGGTAAATAAAGGAGGATTTTGGTCGATGAAGGGAAGGGAGTACTTTAACACCGGTCAACGTATTTTATCAGGGCATTATTGACCTTGGAGCTTGATCACAATGTGGGGCGGTTTTCTAATGTGCTTGTACATAGGGGGATGTACATAGTTCGCACAACCAGTTTGGGGTTGTGTTCTCTGGCTTTGCCAGGTATGTGTATGTTTATCTGTTTACTGAAAATGAATAACGGTATTTAAAAAAAAAAAAATTAGTGAACCTAGTCTTGCACTGCCCTTTACTGCGGGCATGCAAAGATTGCCACATTTAAATGCTGAAGAGAATTTATTTTACCTTTTTTACATAATTTTCTTCCTCTTTTTTGCATATCTTTAACAACTTTAAAAATGTTCTTTCAATGTGTTTATAAAAATACCTATTTTATGAGTGCAGTAAGACACTCCAGGGTATTGGTTGTGATATCTCAACTGCACTTCCAGGGGCTGAAGGTACTCAGCATATGGCCTCATACATTACTGTGTCCCTGGTTGTGTGGTTGTGACACTACAACCAATACCCTGTCATATCTTATTGCTTACATAAAAAAGTAATATGTATTAGTATTATAGTTACTTATTATGTTTTTAAAAATAGTAACAGGAAACTATAATATTTGGTTATCCAGTGTGCATGGATTTCCATTTTAATTAAAAAGTTGTCGTACCACAGTTAAAAGGTCGTAAAATTTGGTTGTACCCTTCTGTTGTGCAGGGTTGCTATGCATTATTCTCTAATACTTTGCAAATATTTTAGAGCCACTAGTAGCTGTAATATACTGCACTTTAAAAGAAACTTACCCAACATTGCTTGTAAGTCAGTTTCCATATGTAGGCAGCATTATACAGATTTGAAAAAGGACATACATACATAGATACATACATACATAGACAGTGTCGGCAGATAAGGGCCCATGGCCCACCCAGTCTGCCCATTTAAGTTTGTAAGTTCAGTTTATGTTTTCCAGGAAGTCTGTTGCCCCTTACCCCTGACCTCCAGAATTCCTTTATGTCTATCCCATGCATTCTTAAATCGCGTGATTGTTTCAGCCCCCACCACTTCCTCTGGCAGGGTGTTCCACTTGTCCACCACCCGTTCTGTGAAGAAATTCTTCCTCACGTTTCCTCTGAATCGTCCTCCCTCCAACTTCATCCTATGCCCTCTAGTCCTGAAACATCTTTTTCATTTAAAAATAGTGCATTCCTGCACCCTGTTCCTCCCTGTAAGATACTTGTATGTCTCTATCATATCCCCTCTCTCCCTCCTCTCCTCCAGGGAGTACATGAAAAATTAATGCATACAATATGGGAACAGTTAAGTATTGCTTGGCCCAACAAGTCAGTCTCTTCTGCTGTATGTTCATGGATCCGTACCAACCTACCCCACATCTCTCTTTCTCACCACAAATCTAGTTCTGCCTTTTTGGTCCCCCAACAACTGCTGCTCATCTCCTCTACATGATACAGCCTCCATATTATTCAATTGAACATGGAAGAGGTTCCAAAAACTGCATTAAATTTGTCAGTTTGATTTAACACCATACACTGTGCCCTTTCCAATATGAGACAAAAACAAGCATTATAAAATGGGTTTCAGAAATCATGAAACCTGATTGACTGAGGGCTATCTTTATCCCATGCTGTTATCTCAACACAACAGCACTGGATAAAGATCCAGCAGCGTATTCACAATAAAACCAGTAATAATCAAACATACCTATTTCCATCACAAACATGGTTCCCACCTTTACTCACTAAAAACTTTCACCTAGGCCCCAAAAATAAAATATTTACCATCATTCTCCTATTCTTATATACACACACACATACATACTGTAATTTTTTTTAAAAAATGAAGAATACTGCAGAATTTATGGTTTTAATTTCTAATGTTTCTTTGCTGACCATGAAATTCTCCCTACTATCATTGGCTGATTACCAGGGAAATCTCTGCTGTTTAACCTGCTACATATAAAACAGAAGCCCTGGTTCCATCTGAGGCCTTCTGTTGTGTGACTATGGTGTGTGTGTGTGGGGGGGGGGGGATGTTCTGCCAGTAGAACTGAGCAGATATTTGAATTCTTATAATCCGTCCATAGTAAACTTCCCATCTCTTGAATGTAGGAAAGACAGAAAAGAAAAAAAGTGGGGAAAAGGGAAGAAATAATATAAAGAAGAAAGAAAAGTGATGAAAAGGGTAAATGGGGTGGGTTGGGGAAAATAGAGAGTTTGAGGGCTAATTAAAAAAATATGTATTTCGTTATGCATAGTATTTGAAGCTGAGATGGCAAGCCAATGCTTGGGTGTGTTGAGACTATTTTTGTTGGGGTAGATGATTTTTTTTAATCATTAATATGTTTAACTTTTTTAATTTTTGTGCATTTTTTACACACACCTCCACCTACAAAATCCTGGACCCATTTCACAATTGCAATAATACACTCTCGGGTATGCTTTGTGGTGGAATAATAGCACTTCATGTGTGGCTAAAGGCAATCAACAATGCCTTGTGTCTCACAACACATTCAAGGTGTTATTCCAGCACGACAAGCACACCCTGTCATGTATTATTGTTTAATTAGTTATCAACTGGACCACAACAGGAGGGTTAATTACTGACCAATTATTGTCATTTTGCCATTGACTAAGGCCAGCTGTCACAAGGCACTGTTTGGGGATCCATGGGTAGCTGGTGGTGACTTTTCCTCCAAGAATTCTTAGGGGATGATGGTAATTTTACCTATAGTACCTATTCCATGATTAAGTGGGCTGCTGTCCAGAAAGGTTGAATTACTGGGCATGTCAATGTCACGTTGTCAAATATTTCCCAATATTTCTACAGAGATTTTCTCTGGTGGCCATTTAGTGGTATTGAAGGCAGGCGTGGAATTTCTATAGAAATATCACAGAAATTTCAGGAAATATCTGACCATATCTTTGACTGCTATCATGTGGAAATAGACTCTGATCTCCATTTTACATGAGGGGTCTTGTGTAGATTGCCACCTATGAATTTTCTCAGGTGTGTAGCACATTCTATGGAGGAAATTATAGTGAATTTGCCTAGGTTTACTACTCCTGGAGCAGGTAGAGGTACAGCACATGGCACTAGATCACTCTTCCTTTGTATGTTTTATGCCTAAATCCTGCTGTCATCTGTTTGTCAAGTTGGTTGTCCAGGAGGATGAGTTATTAAATAGTAGTCTGTAACAGGCAGTGAGCCATTTAGAGTTGGGACTGGGGCTGTAAAACAGCTCTTCAAAGGGAGACTGATGAGGCCCTTATTTTCCAGGGGTACACTTTTAAGTATAAGTGTTGTAACTCTAAGTACATGAAGAAAGAGTGTGGGTATAAGTAAAAGCCCTCTCTAAGATCTTTGAAAGTAAACATGGCTTGCCATGCATATACATTAGCTGGCCTACCTTTCCAAGTTCCTGATATTTCCGGTTTTCCAACACTTGCCTTAACTAATGCAATCAAATCTGTATCTGATGATGAAGTAACAGAGTGGGAGATCAGAGCATGTGCATGAAACCAGGTGGGCACCATAGTTAATGTGAAGGGAGCAGACAGTCGAGATTGTCTGAGTCAAAAATGTGAGACTGTGCATACTGCATGACAAGGCTTGCCCTGGTGCTTCCTCTTCCAGAGCCCACTAACCTGAGACTTCCACAATACAGTGAAATTCTGAGTTTTCCCCATCGCCTATATAGTATATGCCACTTGGGCTGCTATGTAATATAATTTAAACTGTGTAAGAGCTAGATCCTCATCTTGAACTGGTGCATGTAAGATGTTCTTTTTATTTTGGGGAGACATTCCCTTCCATAAGAAAGCTATGAAAAGGTTCAAGATTGATTTGAAAAACTTAGGAGAATGTTGACTTGGTAAGGCCTGAAAAACATACAAAAATGTTGGTAGGATGATCATTTTGACCGTGTTTACCCTGCCTATCAGAGATAAAGGCAAATATATCTATCTCTCACTATCTTGTTTTATAGGCTTCGTAAGTGGGGTGTAGTTAAGCTCATACAACTTACTCAAACAGTTTAGTAAAAGAGTATAGAAGAATTAGAGAAGACCTTTGCCTGGTATATAGGGCACACAGTAACAGGGATTTGTGGGAATACATAGGATTGGAATCAAAAGAACAGTATAGAGACACAAGAAGTAATGATTTATCTCTAAAAGGAGAGCATTAAAAAAATACCCGAGGGCTTGGATAAATCAGAGTGGTCTTTGTTTGGAATTGCCTCCCAAATGAGCTAGTGCACAGTACAGATATGAAACAATTTAAGCAATCCTTGGATGTCTTTTAGAGCTGTAGTGGACAGAGCACTGCAGACCTATTGCTTTCAAGAAAAGACTCTGCATTCCTTGCATTCTTTGCAACTGAACAACATGTTGAAGTGTCACCACCGTACTTGTGGAGCACTCTGGTCGCACTGCACTAATTTGTACTTTGAAAAAAATCAGGCCCTCCTGATTGGGACACTGTGCACCTGTGGAGCACTCCAGTCACAATGCACTATTTTTTTCCTGGAAAAAAATCAGGCCGTCCTGATTGGTACATTGGGGAATGGGACAACCCCAGTGTCATTGTTATATTTCTGAGGGGTGTGGGGTGGTGGGTGCTGAGAGGGAGGGTCAAGTGGGGGGCATATTCCTAATTTTAAAGAAAAAAAAAATGGTGATAACAGTGGAACCTGGAACACTCTGCTGTGTCCCACGCTCTACTGCTCATGTGCTAGCACTAGTGCATGGGCATTGTAGTGTGGTGGCCATCTTGGTCATGGTGGAATGTCCTGCACTCAGCCCTGAATGCCATTTTTTTTTAATTATGCATATTTCCCCACCCAGCCTCCTCTCAGCACACACCACCCCCAGAAATATAACAATGACTCTGGGGTACCACTTCCCCGAGTGTCATGCTCGCTGTTCCTTTTAATGAATACCCCCACTTGACCCTCCCTCTCAGCACCCACCACCCCACCCCCAGAAACATAAGAGGACACTGGGGTTCCCAATCCCAGTATCCTGATCAGGACTTCTCCTTTCTTTCCTCACATTCCCCACCCGACCCTCCCTTTCAGCACCCACCACCTCACCCCACCCTCAGAAAGAAAAGAGTGACACTGGGGTGCTAATTCCCAAGTGTTGCAATCCATACTCGGGTTTCTTTTTTCAAAATAAAACCCTGTAAAATAAAGAAAGTCCATTGATGTCTTTTGCAGCCATTAGATCCCCCCGCCCAACCCTTCCACTCAGCACCCACCACCCCATCCCCCAAGTCTTGACTTACCAATTAGTAGTCCCATGCCATAATCCTCTCTAAACTGCAGACACATCTTCACTCTTCAAAGCTGGACCACAAACTGAAGAAACAGGTATGTGGTTTTATGTATTTCAATGGGGGTTTGAACTTAGTGGCATAACTTGGGCATTTTTGCATATTTTTGGCCCAAATTGTCAACATGCCTTCTTTGGGACCCTACCTCATGAACAATTGAAGTGTCATTAAGCAGATCTGTCCCAAAAGGTGATTTTGTGGTCCCTGCACAAAAGTACCTTTTGGGCAGGAGTTAAACATTTTCTCTGCCTCTATTCATAGGGTGAGTCATAAGAAGGCTGTGTTGAAAATTTGGTGTGAAAATATTTAAAAACAACAAAGTTATGAGCCTACATTGAATTTTACGAATGCAGGCTCATAACTTTGGTAATTTTCAATATTTTTCCCCAAAATTCACAACATGCCCATATCTTTACAGCTGTTCATGAGAGTGACAGCCATCATTTTTCAAATCCTGGCCACAATGGTTTGGTTTTTTTTCTATCCCGAAAGATGATTTTGTGGTCCCTGCGGGAAAAAATCACCTTTTGGGCAGGAGCTGAAAATTTTCTCTGTACTTGTTCATTAAGTGGGGTCATAAGAATGCTATGTTGAAAATCTGGTGTGAAAATATTAAAAAAAAAGTTATGAGCTGATGTTGAATTTTGCAAATGCAAGCTCGCAACTATGGTAATTTGCAATATTTTCCCCTCAGATTCACAACATAGCCATATCTTTACAGCACCTCATGAGTGTGACAGCTGTCATTTTTCAAATCCTGGCCAAAATGTTTTTTTTTATATATATCCCAAAAGGTGATTTTGCGGTTCCTGTGTAAAATCACCTTTCAGGCAGGAGTTGAAAATTTTCTCTGCCCTTTTTTATGAGATGAGGTAGTAAGAAGGCTATGTTGAAAATTTGGTGTAAAAAATATAAAAAAAAAAACAAGAAAGTTATGAGCCTACATTGAATTTTGCAAATGCAGGTTCGTAACTTTGGTAATTTTCAAAACTTTGACCCCAAATTGACAACATAGCCATATCTTTACAGCACCTCATGAATGTGACAGCTGTCATTTTTCAAATCCTGGCCAAAATGTTTTTTACATCCTAAAAGGTGATTTCATGGTTCCTGCGTGAAATCAACTTTCAGCCAGGAGCTGGAAATTTTCTCTGCCCTTTTTCATGAGATGGGGTAATAAGAAGGCTATGATGAAACTCTGGTGTGAACATTATAAAAAAACAACAAAATTATGAGCCAACATTGAATTTTGCGAACGCAGGCTTGTAACTTTGGTAATTTTTAGTAGTTTTACCCCAAATTTATGACATGATCATATCTTTACAGAACCTCATGAATGTGACAGCTGTCCTTTTTCAAATCCTGACAAAAGTGTTTTTTATATCCCAAAAAGTGATTTTGTGGTCTCTGCCTGAAATCGACTTTCAGCCAGGAGATGAAAATTTTCTCTGCCATTGTTCATAAGGTGGGGTCATAAGAAGGCTATGTTCTCAATTTGGTGTAAAAATATTTAAAAACAAAAAAGTTATCAGGCTATGTTGAATTTTGCAAACGCAGGCTCATAAGTTTGGTAATAATCAGTATTTTAACTCAAATGTTCAACATAACTATTTTTTTACAGCACCTCATGAATGTGACATGTCATTTTTCAGCTCCTGCCCAAAATGTGCATTTGTGTCCTGAACGTTGATTTCCCAGTACCTGCAAAATCACCTTTCAGCCAGGATTTGAACATTTGCTCTACCAGTCTTCATGAGGCAGGGTCATAACAAGGCTATGTTAAACATTTTGTGTACTAATATTACAAAAACAACAAATTTAAGAGTCAACATTACATGTTGTTAATGAAGGCTGATAACTTTAGTCATTTTAAATATTCTTACAACAAATTCCTCGCCTGCAGCCCTATCGGCTCTGGCCAGAGTTTCATTAATTAGCTGGGGAATAGTTGAATGTGCTTAATAAAATCAAGTTACTATGGATAATGCTATTGGATTTGTATAAATCATATGATCCTATGAAGCCCTAGGTATTTGATATACTATGTTACATTCACTGGGGTATCTTGTAGGAATAATTTGTACCAGTTTGTTTTTTGACTCACTAAACAGCCATAACAGAATAGGATGGACTGCAAAGTGGGCATACTATAGCAGTGGCTGGGTCCTTTAAGTATAATAAGATACTGGCTGCAAGAAGTAATATCTTGTGATGTCAATCTCCCATAATGAAGCCCTCTGTTCTCTCCCCATATTTGAGCTGTCAGCAGTTCTAATGAAAATACATATATGGCACCTTAACTCTTAGTTTATGCTCTGTAACTACAGTATTTCTCCTGTATATTATGGGTCTACCTATATCACGTACCTGTTGCTGTGTACTGCTGACTGTTTTTTGCATTTTGACCCTTGTGAGTTGTTATGCTTTCATTCATTCAATCATCATTTATTTATTTATTGATTTATTGCAAAGGTTTTACCAGAAAAGTCATACTGAGCTGGCACCAGCTCATTTTCAGATGCATCCTGGAAGGAGGGAGATAAGTAGAGAAAGAACAATACAAATATATTGTAAAAATTAAATGCAGTAATACGGAAATAAGCATACAAAACAAGCAAATTACAAGGAAAAGCTTCAAGAATAAAATTGCCATACAATAAATTGCAGAACAAGCAAAAGAACATTAAACAGTGAGCAGCAAAACAATAATATGAGGACTGATGACTGTGGAGAGGAGCTGTGCTAGTGTTAGCGTAGGTTGGAAAGCAGGGACAGAAGCCCTCCCCAATATCAGAAGCAACACCAGAAGTGAATAGAGAAATCACAGAGAGAGTTCAGAGAAGAGAAAGGAAGGAGAAGAGTGAATGAAATGGGAGAAGAGATCCTTAGTTTAGGGAGGAAGCAGAACAAGAAAGCAGCTTGGCCAGTAGTAGATTTCATTGGTAGGAGAGCAAGAGAATGAAAGCAAGCATTTGTGAAGGGAATAAGAGGTATAAGTGGGAAGAGAAGAGAGGAGCTTAACATGTAATATGTTAACTGTAGGAGATTTAAAGTACTACTGACTATCCTAATCAGGCCGTCTTATTTTTTTGTTGTTGTTTTGCTATTTCATTCTCTCCCCCCAGGTCCTGGTTGGCCCCTTGTCCAGCTGCTGTCCCTACCCTCCACTCCTTCAGGACCTCACCCTGTAACCCCCATGTCTTACCCCTCGTGACAGGGTGACAGGAAGCCCCCTACTCACCCACCCATTAGGATCCAGTTCAGAGTGTTACCTCCAGAGACAGAGCACCAGGGGACAGCCATCAAGCCACAATGATCAGCTACCAGGGTCTTTTCCCATTTTTCTCCATTGCGAGAGCTAGGCATGCAATGATGCTGGTGACAGGCACACACACGCACCCACGCATGTCCCTGCCAGGCGTCTGCTGTGATCCCACCCCCATGTTGTAGCAGCAGTGTTCCTCTGAGCCCCAGCCTCTGCCAGGGGTCAGATGTGTGCTGACCGCAGGGCACCCCCCTCCACGGAGATGGAAAGCAGTCCATTGGATACTCGATCCATCTCCTCCCTGCCGACCCCCTGCGGCCCATACTTGTTCCCGAATGCAGGTCACCAGCGTGGCATGAGGTGTGGTGTCCAGTTCTTCAGCCCTCAGTGCCACCAGGCTGGCAACCAGGCCCTCTTTGTAAATGAGAACTGCTCAGTGGAGCCCTTTTCCAAAATACCATTGATGACAGTGCTTTTTTCCAGATCAGTGCAGAGGGTACACACCCATGAGCATATCTGTGGTCCAAAACCAAACCCCTCCAGGACTGATAACATGACTCCCTACTCCATATGGTCAAATACTTTTTCGCTATCCAGTGTGAGCAGGCCAGCTTGATGTTTTTTATGAATTTTGGACCAATGGTAGATTATATTTGATGCACAGCAGAAATTGGCCTTGCCAGTCTTCCCCATGATGAAACCGGATTGATCTGGATGTATGAGGAGTGGCAACACTTGCTCCAGCCTGTTGGTGATGGTTTTTGCTATAAGTTTATAGTCTGCCATCAAGGAAGATACTGATCAATAGGAGGAGCACAGTGTAGGATCTTTCTCCAGCTTGGGGAGTATTGTGATCAGGGCTGGCCCCATGGAGTAGGGAAGCACACCCATCTCTAGAGAGTTTCATATCATGCTAAATAGGAATTCATGCAGATCCATTAGAAAGGTCTTTTATAATTCTATTGGGAGACCATCTGGGGCCTTTTCACTATTTAGATCTTTAAAGGCCAAGAAAATCTCTTCCCAATGTTGTGAGGAGTCTAATGTGGTTCATTGATCTTCACTCAACCTGGGAAGATGTGCATCTTCTAAAAGAGTTTGAGTCTGGATGGGAGTAGAGACAGATTCTGAAGTGTGCAGGGTCTCACAAAAGGATCTAAATATTTCACTAATAGCAGCTGAGTCACAGGCTAGGACTTCATTGGGAGTCCTAATTGAGGGAATGACCTTATCACTGGCTTTATTTCAAATAATTGAGGGAATAACCTTATCACTGGCTTTATTTCAAAGTTGTCATGTCAGTGTCTTCCCCTGAGCAGTCTCAATCAAAATAAGAGTTCACTCTAGTAAGTGACAGGTTTCTTTTTATTTAGTGCTACCTGTAATATTTATATTCATTTGATTTTTACATTTTATAACTAATTGTATTGAGTACCTCAGGATTAAGAGAATCATGATGTTCTTTTTCTAAGTCTACTGTGTTTTACCAGAGGGAAATTACATGTTTTTGGAAAGTCCTTCTTTGGTGACAAGAAAATAATATAATACATCCACCGTAGTGTGCTTTAAGCATTTCTCAGAGGAGCATAGGTGGTGTGCCATCCTCTGCGTTGGCAGACAGGAACTCTCATGTGCCCTGTGCTATATGGGCTTTACACACCAGAGGTTGGATTTTCAAAGGGCCCTTAGACTGATGCAAGGTGCGTCAAACAACCACCATGCATCAGATCCAGATGTGCCAAATACTGCGCGCTGTATTTTGTGAGAAAAGTGTTCTCTGTGGGAAAGTCCCCCAAAATGATACAAGAGGTCCACTGTGTCAAAGGTATGTCACATGTGGAGAGAACAGAGCAAGCTGAGTTAAAAATGCATTGGGTAAGAACGACTCAAGCTGAGTCAAAAAGAAGATGCAGGGTATGAGAAAACTCAAGCATAATCAAAAAGAAGATGCAGGGGGTGAGAATGATTCAAGCTGAGGCAAAAAGACAAGACATGCATGGAGCAACAATGATGCAAGCAGCATCAAAAAGACAATGCACAGCGGTAGTGCTACCGCTTGTGATGCCAATGATCCAGGTTCGGAAGCAAATCAATGCTTTTGGAAGGTCTGCCGGTGGGGAAGAACAAGCTTCCATTAGACTACTGTCCTTCGCTGGGGGGGGCCCAAAGCTTGCCTGGCCTCTGGCAGAAGCTGAGGGAAAGGCAGCTCGGGCCAAGAAGGTCCGGACACATGGCAGACATCGGTGTGCATTGCACAGGAGCACGTGGCATGCACCATGACATCACTGCACGTCACATATCCACGGGTGAAAACCAGAGGAAAATGACAGCAGCAGAATGATGAGAAGTGCCTGCAGGCCCTACACCCAACCAGGTGATCACACCAACCAGAAATGGATCTATTTTGCGGTGGGCTTGGAGAAACCCCACCGACCCCACCAGGAAAGGAGCAAGCCCTGGGGCAGACAGCTGGTAGGCTAAGTCCTAGCAGACGTTGGGGTGATGGGGCTGGGACACTCCTCAGAAGGAGGGCTGACAGGAGGGAGAAAAAAAAAAGTCAATGCATGAAGCAAGAATTTGACTCACGCTGCATCAAAAACACAAGGCATGGGGTGAGAAATGGCTCAAGCTGAGTCAAAAAATATGGCGGATGAAATAACCAAGACAATGGCGTGCTGAGTAGTGCTGTACAGAATTCCGCCGGTGAAATTAGTGTGGAATGACCATTCCACTGGCGGAATTTCTGCAGTAATTTCGCGGGTTCTTCAGTGAAATTCCACCTACAGGATTTTTCCAAATAAAATTATTCCACAACAATTTCCACGGAAAATATTGAGATCAGTACTTTTCCTGCTATTTTCTGCCTCAGAATTTCACCATTCCATTTCTGGCGGAATTTTGTAAATTCTGTGGAATTTCATTCCACTGGAATTTGAAAATTCCACACATCACTAATGCTAAACCTTCAAAATACTCTAAACTTGTCCTGCAGGGGAATATTGGCTCTATAACCAACCCACTACACAATTTACCCTCAACATTATATGCTGCAGTGTAAGCTGGACCAGCTCTGTCTGGTCTAATAGTGGCATGCACCTTCAGCACATTGTCAACATCTTCCTCATTTGAAAATCCCAAAAATAGAAGTCACGTGATGCTCTCAACTGAGTAGTTTGCTCTTCCTCAGCTCTCCCTTCCATCCTGCTAAATACTTAATAAAATTACCTTTTTTGGAGTTTTTGACTCTCATCGTGGTAGAATACCTCTTCCGCATTCTGCCAGGAGCCTGCTGCATATATTTCAGGCTGATCTGCGCTGCGATGTCTGAAGTGGAGATGAAACAAGCTGGTGCACACCATACTCCACTGCAAACACTGGACAAGAATGCCAAGTGACCTAAGGCCCAAAGTTCAGGCTCCAGCAAGAACACTACCCCCACCACGGCACCTGCTCCACTCTCTGAAGAGTGCTTTTTAATGGAATTTGTGCTGTTCAGAGATTCTTTGAAGGAGCTCACAGAAGAAGTAAAATCCCTTCACTCTGACCTTGGGAAAATGAGCAGACGTGTGGGAGATTTGGAGGTCAGATCTTTCTCCCTGGAACAATGGAAAGGCCATACTGAATCTAAAAATGCACTTTTGAGGCAAAGAGTTCACAAGCTGGAAGCTAAGATGGAAGACCTCAAGATGAGAAGCCGGCTGCAACAACTTAATTGTTTTTGAGCTGCCCGAAGGTGATGAAGGGGCTGCACCGATTCAATCCATACAAAAATTTCTCAAGAGGATTGCAGGCCCCTCTCCGAATGGTCCTGCATACATGGTGGAGCTGGCTCACCATTCCCTGCACCCGAAACCCCCGGCAGGCTCTCCTCCTGGCCCTTTCATGTTCAAGTTACTTAATTTCCTTGATAAACAATATGTCCTACAGAACACAGGACCTCAAAGACATTTTATGGGAGTACAAAAAACTGAGAATGACCCAGGATCTCCCAGCTGGGACCCATCAAAAATGTGCTGCCTTTCACCCCGTAGTGACCAAGATTATTGCTGTGGGGATAACATTCAAAATGTTTTACCCAGCATGTCTTCAGGTACTGGTTCTGAATGTCTAGCACTCCTTTGACATGGTAGAATCAGCCACCCAAGCTCTCAATAAGCTACTACCAGAGCTCTTTAAGGAATGTTGAAACCCAGAGACATTGAGCAGTGTGTGCCTCTGATAAGATAGTTGTGTTTCCTGGATGCTGCTTGTTTTTTTGGACTGTCTGAATTGACCAATATTTCTGTTGCCCTCCTCGGTCTTTGGATTCCTAATAGACTCACTCCAATGGGGCTATGATCTCCCAGCTGACTGACTACTCCTTTCCAAGGATAGCCTGCACACTCTACGATTCCTAGGCTACATATTCCTGATCATCCCAGATTAGCTTTTTCCAGCCTGGCGATGTTTCTAGTGCTGCAATCCTGTTACCTACCATGTGGATGGATGTCCCTCAGCCTGTCCCCGGACTAGTGCCATGCTTTTTACCACCAGTTTTAACTCCTTGGACTGGCTTTCTAACTTAGCAGCCTGTATGGGACTGTCAGCGCTATCCTTCTCTGCACCTACCATGTGAGCACTCATTGAGAGATCAAAACACTGCATTGGGCTCCTTAAACAGATATCACTGGAGACATCATTGGGGATTGCCTGGGTAAATTCTGCTCCTGGGCTCTTGTGAAGGGGGATTTTCCTGTTTTTTCTCTTGGAGGGAAGGTGTCCCTGTGCTCTGGACCTAGAACTAACCAACAAGAGCCTCCACAGATTTACAACTCTTGTGAGGACTTTCTGTTTGTTTGTTTTCCCGGGCTGCAGTTGACTCTGGGGTCACAATATAATGTAATATACAGAATACAGCTTCCTGGTTTTGGATCATTATAAGCAACCAGTTTATCTGTAATACTTTGGGGGTTCCCCTGGTAATGGGGTGTCTCTGTCTCGGGAGCACCAATTTACAAATAGCTACTTTAACAAATGTATCTTCCCCATTTCATATCTTATATGGATATATTACAAATTTGTTATGCCTGGGTTATATTTTCCCTAGGCTATGTTATATGTTTTGTTCAGGTTTGTCTTTAAAACATCTCTTATAGCTCAGAGGGGAAGTGACTGTAATGCTTGTTACCACTTAATGTTTTACCAAGGTAGTATATATAGTTCCTCCTAGACCAATATGTGGGAGGGAGGCAGCTGGACTGGTGGAGCGTGAGGCTATGCCAGGTTGAAGCCTCATGCACCAGATTGATAGGGGAGGTAGGGATGGTTTCTGTTGGGTGGGGGTAGTACTCGGACAATATTAAGATACTTCTGTTGGCTGTTATTTGTGATACCTTTTTCTGGGGGGTGGGGGTTGGGGGACAGGGGAAGTTCTCATCTGAATTGGACAACTGGGTTTTTGTATGTCATCTAACTGTATGGGGAATGTTATGGGTTATTTGGGTTAAGGGAGTGTGAGAGGGAGGGCTTGGGGTTTTTCTACAGAGACTGGATGACACCATGTTTGAATTCTTGGGCCTTCCTAATGTGACTTATGTATTTTCCTGAGATTACCTACACCTCTTAACACAATATGGCCCACAACTTTAGATATTGCTCATGGAATATAAAGGGGGCCCAGTCCCTGATTAAGCATACCAAGGTACTGTTGCACCTTCACCAGTTATAGGTTGATGTGGCCTTTCATCAAGAAACCCACCTTCCTCCAACCCAGGTTCTGTTGTTTCAATGTTCCTGGGTTGGATAAGTTCTTGGTTCCGGAACAGATTCCCATAGAAAAGGAGTAGCTATTCTGGTATCCAGATGGGTCCCGTCCCGTCTCCTTCAAGAAGTGTGTGATTCTCAGGGTAAATATATTTTTGTGAGAGGCTTACTGGGACATCTGGAGGTGATTTTGGGATCTGTTTACGAGCCTAACATGGAGGACCCTTCCTTTTTTTCCCCAACTCATCTCCATACTGTCTCTGTGGGCATCTCTTCCCATGATACTTGCTGGGGACTGGAATATGGTACTAGATAATAACCTGGACAGGTCCTCGAGGCACAGTCGAGCTCTCACTCCATGCCAGTTTGCTCTGTGAGACCTCATTGATTTCCTAGGGCTTGTACACCCATGGAGGATTTTACAGCCTGATGTGAAAGAATACTCCTTTCACTCCATTCCACATAATTCTTTTTCCTGTATTGACTTTTTCTTGCTAAGTACTGAAGCACTCCCAGGTGTGGTTTTAAGTCATGATGGTGCTAAAGTTGTGTCAGACCATCACCCAGCCATATTGCAGGTTAACCTTGCTCCCTCTCTGGTACGAGATAAAACATGGCACCTTAACAACCAACTGCTGAGACTCCCGAAGGTGGTTGAACGTTTACAACAGTTTATCTCTGAATTTTTTATTTTTAATTCACCCACAATGCAAAAGCTTGATATCTTTTGGGGCTCTTTTAAATGTGCCCTTCGAGGTGACATTATATGACTGGCCACCAGGTTCAAGAGAGAGTTATCCCACACTACCTCTTCTATTCTGTCACAGATTAGGAAGGCCAAGCAGGAACTCCCTGAATCTTCCCCACAGCCAGAATGGGAGTATCTTGAATCCCTTTGGGCTCAGTATAATGTCCTCCTTGGAGAAAGAGCTGAACATCTCCTTTCATGGACAAAAGCCAAATATTTTGACCAAGGAGAGAAGACCGGAAAGCTCCTCACCCTGCGTCTGCATACTCAACAGGCTAATAGGATTGTCCCATCTCTCCAGTCAGGCTCCAGTCACATTGTCACCTCTTCCAAAGGCATAGTTTCACAATTTCAGTCCTTTTACTGCTCTCTCTATACTGCTCCTCCAGATCCCTTTAACCCCTCCTGCCTTGACACTTTCCTTCAGGGTCTGGATTTGCCATCACTGAAAGATGCTCAGGTTGAGCTGTTAAAAGCTCCCCTGACTTTACTGGAGATGTACAAGGCAAAAGACTCCTTAGCCCCCAATAAATCACCTGGTCTAGATGGTTTCTTCTCAATCTTTTATAAGAAATTTAAGGAGCTGCTAGGTCTATACCTTCTCGACATGTTCCAGTATATTTTTTCGTATGGTCTTTCAGACCTCTCCTTTATGACCACTATTATAGTGGTCCTGCCTAAAGTGGGCCAGGACCCTTCCCTGGTCTCTAACTACAGACCCATTTCTTTAATCAGTACTGACTTGAAAATCCTGGCTAAAATTCTGGCCACTAGATTAAGCTCAGTCTGGGACTATCTCCTCAGTAGGGAGCAGATGGGATTTGTGTTGGGTAGATTGTCTGCCGATCACCTTTGGAAACTTTTGCATCTTATCTCCACCTCCAGGGATTCTCCCACTCCATCTGTCCTCGCTTCCCTGGATGCGGAGAAGGCTTTTGACAGAGTCTCCTGGGACTACTTGTCCACTGCTCCCTAGATATGGCTTTCCCCATTCCCCTCGAGTTTATTAGGTGACTCAAGGTGCTATACACCAGCACGCATTCTTTATAATGGGGTTCTATCAGAACCTTTCACCTTGCAGCAAGGAACACATCAGGTGTGCCCTCATCCTTATTTTTATTTAACCTATATCTCAAACCTTTGATCAAAAAAATCAATTTATCCTCTCAGGTGCATGGTATCCCCTTAGTTATCTCACACTATAAATTATCTGTTTATGCAGCTGACAGTCTTCTGCATGTTACATCCCCTTCAATTTCATTAACAGCTGTGTTGGATATTATAACCCAGTTTGGTGCCATTTCCAACTACAAGCTAAATTGCTCCAAAACAGAGGTTATGCCCTTAAATGCCGCTACTACTCAGGCTAGTATGCAACACCTAGGCCTTCTCTGGGTTAAGGGCAAACTTGAAATATCTTGGGATATGCCACAGTACTGATCCACTTAAATTGAAACAATATAATCTGGACCATGTTCTTATTCAAATTCAGATTGATCTAGGTCACTGGTCTCTACTACCTCTGTCTTTGTGGGGCTGTTTAAACATCCTTAAGATGAATGCTCTCCCACGGCTTTTGTACCCACTCCTTATGCTTGGCCCAGCTCTGCCCAAGGCATGGTTTCTCCAAATTAACAGAATTTTCTCTAAATTTCATTGGCGGTGGAAGCCTCCTCGGAGTGCTCTGTTTAAACTTATGAGATCAAGAGAGGATGGTGGTTAAAAGGTCCCTAACATCTACTTTTATTAACTGGCCATACATTGCTCCCATTACTTCTCTTGGTTCTACCCTGCCCTTGAGGAATCAGACTCTGTTCACGTTCCCCATTGGCTGGATTTGAATGCTCACTGTGTTCTCAACTAGGCCTTAATCCCTGTGCCATGTTGTATGTCCCCCTTAAGAAAATTCCAGGCCCTTTAAAAGACACTCATATTGATCATTCTCTTCACACTCACAGACAATTATGCCATCTATTAACTCTAGACTCCTACACAGTCACTTCCCAACCCATATTGGAAAACCCTAACTTAAGAATTGCTTGGAAGGTGCTAACCCAGATGGCCTGTCCCTTTCTGGAATTTTTTTCTGTTGATCAGTCGCTGCATGCTGGCAAGCTCCTCACTTTTTCAGAGGCCCAACAGAGGTTCAGTTGGCCCTCATCTATGTGCTTCAAATAGCTCCAACTAAGGCACATGTTGCTTCATTATTTTGGCAATAATATCTGGTTCAGAGTGTATGGGGACGAACTGCTACCCTTAATACAGACTGCTCTTACTTCCTACACTATAGCCTTCTAACATGAGCGGTTGAGGGGATTACTTGCTGAGAGAGAATCATTTTTTTTTTATTCCTGGGATAATGTTCTCCTCTCCCAGGATGGCCCTCGTGACTGGTCTTGCATTTGGAAAGCTATTTATAGGTACATCAAATGGGACAGATATTGTCTCATGCAGTTCCAAATTTTGCACAATATGTTTTATACTCCAGTCAAGCTGTAGAGAATGGGTAAGCTGCCTTCAGATTTATGTACCAAATGCCAGAGGGAGCAGGGATCACTTTTTTGTATTTTCTGGACCTGTGACAAGGTTATGCCCTTTTGGGAGGGTATCAAACAATGCCTGGACCTATTATTGGGGCTTGAACAGGCATTTACACAGAGATTTGTATTCTGGGGAACTATTCTGGGGTTTTAATTGGTAATCAGAAACTGCATATTGCTCTAATATCGGCATGTGCCAAAAAAAGTTAGACTTCGACATTGGCACGATCAGACCATCCCTACTTATGTGGAGTGGTATTGGTATATGCTTTTTGCCCTGCAGGCCTAATGTATTTTTGCACATATGTCGGACTCCAAGAAGAAATACACCAAGGTATGGGAACCCCTTAACACGCTGTTGACCCTTAATGCTGGGTGATGGTCAGTCACTCAAGGTTTCTACACCTTTTTTAACCATGAAGAAGGCTGGGACTGCTTATGCCTGTACACACATATAGTCCTGATATCCATTTCCCCTGTCAAGATTAAGGTGCTCCCTTTCCATTCCCCCCCCCCCCCATATATGATAGTTTATGCCCTTTTTCTTTTAGAACTGCCTCAGGCTCTGAAGAAGGAGAGGGGGGATGGGAGGGAGGAGGGGATTTTTATATCTTTTTGAGGGCATTTTTTCCCACATTGCTGTAAGCTCATAGACATCTAGTTTTTTGAGGTCTATGACATTTTGCTCCTGCTATTTCACTCCTGGACAACTTACTCCTGATGAGCCACTCCCGTGGCAATTCACTCCTACCATTCTCACTCCCTGACAATACGTTCCCGCTCCAACTACTTATTTTCAGCAGCCAGTATTGATTGCAGCACCAGTATTGATTTATGCTTTTTGACTGTTTAATCATATCTCTTGAGGAGTTCTTCACTCCGAATTTGCACTGCTTGCTGCCAACTTTGTGTTTGCTTTCCTTTACCAACCCCGTATTATTCTCTAACCTTCCTTCTTGCCCTTTGAGCTCCCTCCCAGCTAACATTTCATGCCAAGGTGTGAAATGTCAATGTCACTGGCTCCGATTTTAGAAGTGTATGCGATAAGCAATGGTTTAAACAGCCCCAAGCAAATAATGACAGACAAAAAAAAACTACCTCTTGTAGGCATGGGTGAGACCTGCTTAGCACCCCGGCATTTTTTTATTTCCTTCATCACTTTCTGAGGCAGAGTGCATGTCAGCCTCCCAAACATCTATCTCTCTGCCTATATTCTGCTGCTTTTTCCATCTCACTCCCGTTCTGCTTGAATGTCGGTCGACTGCTGTCCTTCTCACTTTTCACCTTTCCCGGCTCAGCTCTGCATTCCATCCCAGTCTCACCTGTGCCTACAAGAGGCTCTTTGTCCTGAATCCCTTGCCTCGGCACTGCTGTCCTCACTGCGAGTGACCAGGTCTAGGGTCCATGACCGTTTCACTCTCACACTATTTCCCGGCAGCTACATTGACACTGTGTGTCCTCCTGCACACAGCTTCATGTTTGAAACCCCAAACAAATTGTTGCAGCTGACATGCAACTTATTCAAGAGAAGGTATATTAAGCTCCCAACTGGGTGTGGTGGTGGGGGGAGACAGTACAGCAAGAGTGTATAGTCAATGAAATTTATGGGACATCAGAAAAACAAGTAGCTTCACTAATATCCTGGATTTGCACAGTGACTGGCCAAATGTGTGTGGGTACAAAGTGTGTCACTGCCAAAAAGTGATACAGGTAGATTTTTTTTGTCTGCCATTATTTGCATGGGGCTGTTTAAATCGTTGCTTGTCCAGTGCATACTGACATTGTTGCTTGTCATTTCTTTTAAATGCTGGTTTGTAGCAGCCGGAGCAAATTGACGTGGAGCATGGAGGTGAGGGAGCGAAACAGACAGGAGCATAATGTCGGGACCGTGTTTTCAGGGAGCGAATTTTCGAGAGCGAAATGTTGTGCTCCCAGTTTTTTGTGTGTATGTTACATAATCAGTTTAATAAAGTTTATTAAATTTGAAAAAAAAAGAAAATCCCAAAAAATGGGATGGTGTGTAATTTTCTTAATTCAAGCCTCGTCATAACATGGTGTACCCATTTTTTATATGCAAGCCCCTTTTGTGCAGGTAGTTCTACTTTTAATGCAAACAGCATTAGAATATCAGAACTGATGCAAATTTTGATGCAGCTTGCCCCTTGTGTCATTCTTTTTCTGTGCAAGCACCTTGCATCATTCTCTGACCTTTGAAAATGGAGCCCCAGATGACAAAAATAGTCTCAGGTCTAATCTCCATGTACACGTGGGGGCCATTCCTTCTCAGAAACTCAATGGGATGTAGTTTGATATTAAAAGGGCATCATGGGACAGCAAATTTAAATTGGGTACCAAGGAAGTAGAGATGAGAAATACATCCAGAGACACATGTGATTTGTGCATTTAGGAATACAACATACACTCTCTAGTGGAAGGAAATTGGAAATGCCAGAGATCTAGGGGTGAAAGAGGAACCACTGGGGCTATCCACAGAGTGTGCAGCACCTGGAGGGAGTGGAGAGTGAGGAGCTCAAAAGAGCTGAAGTCAGCAACTCCCCCTCATTTAAGCCTACCTCTTCAGATATGCCTCAGGACTTAGAAATACAGTACAAGGAAAGAACAAAAAATGTGGGTACCAACCACCTCTTCATAAAGGAAAAACGCCAGTCCATTTAGCAACGTGATCTTATGTTGTATGTTAAACTGCAGTATCTCTTTGAGCAAAGGTGCAGCACAGATTAAACATACTCCAAAAAAAACTCACCCAGTGTTTCACCTCCACTGGGGGCTTTGTGAAGAGTAATAGTGACCTCTAGTGTACCACATATAAACAAGGAAAGTGCAACATGTGACTAGCACAAAGTGCAAAAGTGCAAAGGTTAAAATATAGAAAAACCTTTTTCACACAAGTTATGGCTTGTTGCATATTTTCAAAGTTAGCAGCTTCTTGGATCCCAAAAACATAAAATAATGGAAAACAATTTTCCTAAATAATGGTAATAGAAAACAAGCTTGCTACAAACTGAGAAATCGAGATAACACAGGAAAACATTTATGTGAGGGGAAGGAAAGGGCTTTTACAGGTGAAACAGACAGAAAAACAGAACACAAGAGGAAGGGAAAAAAGCAAACAGACAAAACTTGATGGGTAAGAAGGAAAAGGAGCAGACCAAGGTTATAGGTGAATTTTTACTTTTCTGTAGACAGCCTGTCTTTCTTATTCTTGTCCATTAAAGAAAACTGCACACTATTCTCTAAAACAAGCATCTGCAGCAGGAAAAACAAAGAGAAAGGAGAAAACAACATGATTACTCAAGGCAGCTATAAAATGCATAACAAGTTGTTGTTTTTTTCTTTCTGCTATTTAATTAAAAATCAGCAATGACAATCTGATCATTAAGACCCAGCCAGTTGTGTGCTTGAAAGCCATGCACATGAAGAAGAGGAGGCTTGTCATGGTGGTGGAGGTGATGGAGTCTCGGGCTACCAACTGAGAAGGGGGATGAGCGAGAACTTATATTAGTGAAGCCAAATAACTGGCAAAGAGCTACCTGACAGCTACTCTGCATTACAAAACTGCACCAGCATTCATAAACATGAGGATTGCAATGAACATAGCACATCATTTCTTGTATTGGCTAATATTTTAATTAGTGACTAATTCCGATTCAGTAAAACCTACAATTGGCCCTAGATATAAACAACATAGCCAGATTTTGCAGCAGTAGCTGAGCTGTTACTTACTGTTAGCTCTCAAGAAACAAGGCCACCGAAAACCGCTGGGTCAGGAATTAGAGGGAGAGTCAGCAGTGGTCAGAGTAGCAAGCAGCAGTAGAAAGGGCAGCAGCAGCAGTGAAGGGAGAGGGGACAACGCACGCAGGGGAGGAGGCTGGTCAGGGCGGTGGGGGTGATGGAGTCTGGGGCTACCAAATGAGGAGGGGATGAGCAAGCTGAGCCTCATATTGGAGGAGGGAGACTGTCACTGCAGAGAACATGGGTCATGACTGCAGGGCTAAGCTCTGGGCTAAGCTGAGGGGCAGTGCTGTTCAACCCCCTCTGCTGGAGTGAGGCACCAGCTGGTTGCTGTGGCCTGACGCTCTCTGGGACAGGTGGAAGTGCAGGACCTTCTCGCCGCCCACACATTACGCCTTTTTTGACAGATCTCTCCGGACAAAGAGCAGGGGACCTGAGCAGCGACGACATTTTGGGGAAAATAAGGTCCCCTGTGGGTCTCTCAGTCTCTGCAGGGTGTTTCCCTGCTTGCTCAGGTTCTCTCTCTCTCTCTCTCTCTCTCTCTCTCTCACTCCCTTTTATGGTAGCTCACTCTGTTGCTGGGGGGGTATGTATTTCAGCAGTGAAGGAATATTGCTGGGGGGGTATGTATTTTAGCGGTGATGTACTGCCTAAAATACAAAAAAAAAAAATAGTGTGACTGAGGATGCAGTGTTCCAACGTCCCGAAGCGGCAGAGGTGACTTTTATCACCTCATCATGTTGTTGGGTCACAAGAAATGTGGGAGTGTTTTTCTACTAGTCCTAAGAAGAGGACTGCAGGGTTCTGCTCATGCAGCCCTAAAAACAAAGCATGCACCCAACCGTGCACACACAAGGCACAGCCTCATGAAAAAAATTATAGGGAGTCACCCGACACAGTGCTCAGTTGCACAGATATCAAGGCCCGGAACCAGATGACTAACAACATTAATTCAGAAAGTCAAGCCTGTCTGACTGAGAACTGCAGGCATTTATTTTAAAAACGGTGTGCACACAGCTGTGCACATGTGGGGCCCAGCCTCATTAAAAAATATATTATGCATGCACATTAACTTGTGCGCAGTAAGCTGCACATACAGGACCCAACCTCACAAAATCAAATATTATGCACACATAGGTAAATCTTGTGCAGTGAGCTACAGGAGGAGGAGGAGTTAGCAAACACTCACTTCAGTTATGCAGGGAACTGAGCCTGGAACCAGATAACAGCAATACAGAAAACAGAAAAACAAAATGTGCTTCACCAAAAAATCAAATCACACTTGAGCTGTGTGTCAGAGAGCAGTGGAGGAGTTAACAGAAAGCCCTCTTGGTCCCTGTAACTGAGCATAGAACCAAGGGCAAAATATCCAGTCAGAAAGCCAAACCAACTTTTCTGGCACTGATCAAACAAATAATTCTGACCCAAAAAAGCTGGTGGAGCAAAAAAGCTATTTCTATTTTAGCAAGTGTCAGAAATACTCTGAAACAACTGTCTCCTGTCCTCTACCAATTCAGAGTAAGGAAGTCACATAGTGTGCTTGCCTATGAGCTCCAGAAATGGCCTTTGGTTGGCCAACGAAGCTCTGTGAAACTTGGAAATCTCACTGAATAGTCATCCCGAATAGTAGCCTAATAGTGAACTATTCGGGAATGGCATCCGAATATTAGGGAAGCCTACTATTCATGGTATTCAAGAAATGCTATTCAGCCCATGCAAAACCCTGCTGTTTACCCCTTGCTCTGCTGTTTGTACTTCTCCTGCTGCTGTTGTGCTTTCTGTTCTGCACTCCCCCCCCCCCCCCTCGTTTTTTGTTTCCTTTTTGTTTTCATTCCTGGCTCCATTTGATGTGCTTTGCATTTCATTGCTGTGCTGCTATCCTGCTCTCTCTCTCCCGTGCTTACGTTTTGTTTGTGCAGCAGCTCCTTGGCTCCACTCCATTCATTGTGCATTTTTGTTTCTTAAGTTCACTGGCCTGTTCTGCCTCCTGCCCTTGCTGCTTGTTGTCTGCAGTTTAGTGCCGCCCATCTGTCCCTCTCTGGTGTGCTTCTGGAGTCTGATTTTGGGTGTTTCTTTCAGTTATCATCTCCCATATTAGTTACCAGCTTCCTACTTTCACTTGCTTTTTAAGTGTTTATGTCACAGGACCTCCTTGTGAATGAGCTTGCTCAATGGAGTTTTCCTGCAATAAACCTGAACTTGAACTTGAACTTGAACTGCTGGCCAATGGTCTCCTTTCCCAGGGATTCAGCCATATTGGGCTACAGCTTCTTAATCTCAGTTGCTACATTTTTGGATGTTTATCTTGCACCCTTCCATTGTATCAACTGCTGCTCTAAGTTGGTTCCAGTCTCTTTTTTGTTCATCATGCTCAGGTGTTCCAATTATGACACTCTCCCTCTGGACCTTCTATGACATGCTCTGGTGGGTGCTGGATTTGGACACCCCTTGTTAGTTCCTATCACTCCTGGAACAAGCAACATAGTGTTAGTGCAATAGCCTCTAGAAGCACAGTAATGCAGATGTGTGACTAGCCTAGCCTGTACTTGGAACTGGGTCCCATCCCCAGACCATCACTTGGGATGCTGGGGGTCATCTGCCCATAGCAGTTCCCTCCTCAGGATAATCTCACACCCCCAGTTCCACTCAAAACTCATTTGAGCCTCCTCTTTAATACTTCCCTGATACCATTATATTAAACCTCACAATCACTCACTCAGTCCATATGAAACTGGAGGACATGAATCCATGGCAGTCTGGCTCCTGCTAAACTCTTCACAGGAAAGTCCCCTCAAAATCTCAGTTCGGCATTAAGGAACAGACTATTCCCAAGCTGACGTCTGCACACCGAGTATTGAAGTTCCATATTTTCTTCCTCTGCCAGAAAGTAGGAACTGTTTGATTCATATGTTGCAGCATGAACAGCAAACATAGCTTCACCCTTGCCACCAGTGCCTACTCATACTACCACTCCTGCATCACTTCAGTTTGAAAAGTTACAGGTTCTTAGTCTCCAAAATCAGGGTAATTAGTGAGGTAAACACCAAAATAGAGCAGTCAATAGGGAGAAGGGCAGGGGTAAATGGAGAAAAAGACAAAGGCAGTAGGGACAGGGATGGGGCAAAAAGAAATAAAGCCATACAAAAATTGAGGGTAATGAGTACCAATGCCTGTAGTCTAGGTAAAAAGCTCCATGAAATAGTGGCCTTGATAGAAGAGGGATGCCTGGATATTGTGGCAGTCACAGAAACATGGTACACAGAGAACCATGACTGGGATGTCAACATACCAGGGTACACAATCTACAGGAGGGACAGGGAGGGAAGAAGAGGAGGAGGAGGAGTAGCTCTCTATGTAAGGGAAGGGATAAAAGCAACAGAACTAAAGGGTAAACAGGAGGGAGAGGAGGCACTTTGGGCCACCCTGGAGACAGGAAATGGCTCCACAATCTGCTCAGGGGTTGTATGCAGACCCCCATCTCACGGGGAGGAAATGGACAAGGAAATGATAGAAGGCATCATTGGGATGGCAGAGAAAGGGGAGATATTGTTGAAGGGGGACCTGAATATGCCAGATGTTGACTGGAGCACCTTTGCTGCAGCCACATCCAAGAGCAGGGCTATTCTCAATGCCTACAGGGGGCATGCCTCAGACAGCCAGTTTTGGAACCCACTCGGGATAGAGCAATCTCAGACCTGGTACTCTCAAACTGGGATGGAGAGAGGATCTCTGATCTTGAAGTGGGTAGCCATCTGGGAACAAGCGACCACCAAACAATGTGGTTCATGATAAACTTAGCTGTAGAGACAAGCCACACAAAAGTGAAGGTACTGGACTTCAGGAGGGCTGATTTTGTCAAAATGGGAGAGTGCCTCAGAAAAACACTAGCAAACAGGCAAGAAGGTGGGGTGGAGCAACAATGGGGAAACATCAAAACCGCCATCACAGAGGCAACAAGACTTTGTGTGGAGCAAATAAACAAATCAAAATGAAAGATAAAAACACTATGGTTCTCAAAAGAAGTGGCAGGGAAGGTAAAGGAAAAAAAGATAGCATTCAGGAAGTATAAGGAAACACAGAAGGAGCAGGACAGAGAACTGTACCAGTTAAAGCAGAAGGAAGCTGGTAAGGCAGTCAGAATATCAATGGCCCAAACCGAGGAAAAGATAGCCAACTCGGTTAAGAAGGGGGATAAAACCTTTTATGGGTACATTAGGGAGCAATGAAAGACTAAGGCAGGGATATTGAGGCTGAACAAAGAGGAAGGTGGTTGGGCAGAGAGTGACAGTGAAAAAGCAGGGATACTGAACGAATACTTCTGTTCAGTATTCACAGTGGAAAAGCAGGGGGAAATACCTAATCTGATCAATAGAAGCACTCTGGATAGGGGGGTTAATATTAGTCCTTTCACAGAAGAAAGGGTTCTGAAAGAACTCTTAAAACTGAAGGTGGATAAAGCAATGCGCCTGATGGGATTCACATCCCAGAATTTTAAAAGAACTAAGGGAAGAACTAGTAACACCACTGACTACCCTTTTTAATAAATCTTGGGAGGATGGGGTGGTACCTGAGGACTGGAGGAGGGCGGATGTGATTCCCCTTCACAAAAGTGGGAGCAAGACAGAGGCAGGAAACTACAGACCTGTCAGTTTGACCTTAGTGGTAGGAAAAATGATGGAATCACTTCTGAAGGAAAGAATTGTTGAGTACCTAGAGGCCAGTGGGGCACAGGACCCACGGCAGCATGGATTCACAGCAGGAAGGTCATGTCAGACAAATTTAATTGATTCATTTGATTGGGTGACCAAAGCAGTAGACCAGGGAGGGGCTGTGGACATGGCCTACCTAGACTTTAGCAAGGCATGTGACACAGTCCCGCACAAAAGATTAATAAACAAATTAGCCAGCCTGGGAGTGGGTCCTAGGGTGGTAGCCTCGTAAAACACTGGTTGGACAACAGGACACAGCGGGTAATAGTAAATGGAGTACACAGTGAAGAAAGGAGGGTTACTAGTGGGGTACCGCAGGGTTCAGTACTGGGACTGGTCCTTTTTTAATGTCTTTATAAGTGATATTGCAAAGGGACTGGAAGGGAAAGTATGTCTCTTTGCAGATGACACAAAGATCTGCAACAAGGTTGATACACAAGGTGGGGTGGAAAGGATGAAAAGGGACTTGGCAAGGTTGGAGGAATGGTCAAATGTATGGCAGCTTAGATTCAATGCAAAAAAGTGCAAAGTAATGCACCTGGGAAACAAAAACCCAGGAGAAGAGTACACAATGGGAGGTGAGATACTGTCAACAACAAAAATGGAAAGGGACCTGTGGGTAGTCATATCAGATGACCTAAAGGTGGGCCAGCAATGTGAGAAGGCAGTAAGGAGGGCTGGAGGGATACCGGGATGCACAGGGAGAGGCATCACCAGTAGAAAACAGGAAATTGTTGGCCTTCTGTACAGACCACATCTGGAGTACTGTGTACAGTTCTGGAGACCCCATCTCCGCGAAGACATAGACAGGGTAGAGGCTGTCCAGAGGAGGGCAACCAAAATGATGCAGGGTCTGCATCAGAAGACATATGAAGAAAGACTAAAGGAACTAAAGATGTATAGCCTCAAGGAAAGGAGGGAGAGGGGGGACCTGATAGAAACTTTCAAATACCTCAAGAAGTCCAAGAGGGTAGCATCTTTCAGAAAAAGAGATGTGCAAAAACAAGGAGGCACAATTTGAAGATAGAGGGGGGATGGCTCAGAGGTAATGTGAAGAAGTATTTCTTCACAGACAGGGTTGTGGATACATGGAACAGCCTTCCTGAGGAGGTCATAGAGTCAAAAACAATGGGGGAATTCAAGAATGCATGGGACAGACATAAGGCAATTCTAGTGGGGGATAGGAGGAAGTAGGCTGTTGGTTAACTAGGATCTGCAGCTTATCCATTAGGTAGGGAAATGGACAGACTAGGTGGGCCAAGCAGTCCTTATGTGCCATCAAATTCTATGTTTCTATGTTTCTAAGTGGGCTAAGCTGTAACTTGGCTTTAATTCCAGAGTGGTATCCTGGAATCAGAGCCTTCCACTCAACTGTTGGATCTCTGTCCTTACAATCCACTTACGGGTCTTCCTAGTGATATTCCTGTCCCATTACTGACTCTGCCATCACCCTCCATTTCCCTGGTGGTGTGCCAACAGCCACTGTTGCTTCTGTGGCTAAATACCATGAAACGATTGAGCAACCAACAGCACACCTGTCAGGTGAATCGTCCATGTCTTCACAAAGTGATCTTGCTACCAGATATGGTGGCACTTCATTGATTACCATTCATCACTTTCTGCTCAAACTTCTGCTTATCTGTTGAGGATTTACTCATGGATGTCCTGGCTGACTCTTGATAATGATTTATATTGCAGGCACAGTGCTGGGCAGTGTGCCCTACCTGTTCCATATGTGGATCATTTTGTCATTTTCCAACCTTATGTCATCTCAGTTCATGATTCTTCATCTCCAAATTCCCATTTGCCTCATACTTCAATGTCTGAGCAAGTATTTTAGCACCAAAGAATCCTTTGGATTAAAAATAACTACAGATTGTATTTTCTTCCAACTGAGCAGCTGCATCAGCTTCAATGCATCTGTTCGCTCTGTACCACCATGCACTCTGCTGCACATCTGCAGCTACTACAGGAAAACCCACTCTAAGCTGATCTGCCACTATATTCCTGCCTTTTTTCTAACCAGTCCCACAGTTGACATTGTGCCTATCATTTTTCTGAAGTAAATATTCATTATCTCCAGCAGTTGTTCTTTACCTGCCCACCAAAATCTTATTCAATGTCTTCTCTCAAGCCTTGATGATGGCTTTCATCTCAGACTTCTTTCCATGCCATCCACCTCAGTTACCTGTTCTAATCTTCAACCCACTTTTATAGATCCAGACATCTCAAGACAAGCTGCTTCACATTTCTTATCTGGTCTTTCTTCTCATCCAAATGATCCTGCACATAACGAGAATTGTTATTCTTACAAGGATACTTCAAGTTGCAATGAGGATTATTCTCCAAGGGAGAAGTTTCATATCCCTCCTTAACTTCGCACATTCCTTCACTGCTCTGGATTTTCAACTTACCATCACTGCTTCTTCTAGTTCAGACCTAATCATGTGGTTACATTTTATCTAACGAGGGCATGGCATATCCATGTTTTGTAAAGATCCAGCTCCAGTATCAAAGTTTATGATTTCCCCATCACAACCCCATCCTATGGTTTTTTGGCATTTTGGTTTGCAAGTCAATGGCCATCAGAAATACAAGAAATCTCTCATTTTCAATCAATGTCTTACTTGTTTGAACTTTATCCTGTTGCAACAGTCACTCTTAGCTGGGGTCACTTTCAGAACAATCAACATGTTGCATTCTAGTCTTACAATTCTTACAATAAAGCGGCCTTAGCCACAGTAAATAATGGTCAGTCTTCCTCCTCACCCATAATGAAATTTCTGAGAAGATTAACGTGAACTTTTTTATCATACAAATTTAGAATAATTTGCATGTAAATATCTTGTATTGCTAACCTTCTTGCTGCTTGTCTGTCCTGTGTTCAGTTCATGCAATTCAGAACTTCCCATCCTTTAGCCAATGAAGTCATGTCTCTCCCGCCATCATTCAGTGATCTGCAAATGTCTTAACGTTTACCTTACCCATATTTATGTGGTGATGTGGAATTCACTCACTGAAGCTACAAAAGGCTTCTTATAGAACTGCATGGAAGAAATAATTTACCTTTTGTGCCTTGCAAAACATAAATCCTCTGGCACATTCGCTTCTGCATATCCTCACCTTCGCATCATACTGCTCAATGCAATTGGCCTGCTGGCTACATCATACTGCTGACAAGCATTCAGCTCTTGGCCTTATAATACTGCTCCAAGCAATCAGCATGTCATCCAAATAATATTTTTCCAAACAATTGACTTATTAACCACATATTACTGCTTCAAGCAATCTGCCTGTCAGTCACATCATACTGCTAACAAGCAATTGGCCTGTTGGCCACTACTATCAAACAATATATAGGACATTCACTTTACCTTAATAGCCATCTATCTCAACTCATGTGTAGTCAGTTCAGGTATGTTAAAACATTCCTTAAAGGCCTATGAAATCTACTCCGCAAGGAACACCCACAAGGAAGCCTATAGTCCATGCCCTATATTGCAAATTAATGGCCTCTTATAAAATAACAGATCTCTTACAAGATGGAGGCTTGTGTTCACAAACACCTCAGCACTTAAAAGTAGCTGTTATCATGTTCTTCTTTGGATTCCTAAGACCTTGGGAATGTACTTCCACCTCAGCTACATTCAATCCCACTGTCCACTTGTCTAATCAGTTCAGAGCTGCTTATCCTCATACAAACAAAGAGATACCTACTCCTCTACCGTTCCAAGACTTGCAAATTACCAAACTTTATATCTCAACCCTGCTGTTGCTACCATCTGGAATTCTCTAGCTGCATGCACAAAGTCTGCCTACAGTGTAGCATGGAAGAAATACATTACCTTCTGTGCCCTTCAAAACATAGACCCTCTGCAATATTCCGTTCATCACATTCTGACATTTGCATTCTGCTGCTCTCAAACATTTGGCCTGATAGCCACAACAATAAAACAAGATATCTCAGGGATACAGGTTACCTTGATGTCCATCTATACTGGTACAATATGCTCTTACTTACCCTGTCCAGTGATCAATGTTTTTCTTCAAGGTTTGAGAAAATCTGCTCCTCAAGATCCTCCTATAAGGAAGCCCACAGATTACAACCTGTTTTGTCAACTGACGGGTCTCTTAAAAGATGGAGTTTTCAGATCTTTCACTGATACTAATCTACAAGCAGCCATGATCTTAGCATTCGTTGGATTCCTAAGACCTGGAGAATTTACCTCTTCTTCTTCTTCTTCTGTCATCAGTTATGCACTTCACCTAACAAGTAACATCCTCAAGATATCATCAGCAGATCAATTTATCATTACTTTACTAAGATCAAAAACTGACAGAAGCAATGGAGGCATCCATATACCATATTTTGCAACAGACTCAGCATGGTGTCCTATTTGAGTCATCAAGCAAATGCAATTTGAGTTAGATAGTAACCAAACTAACCCTTACAGAAATAATTATATGAAATGTTTTCATGCTGCACATAAATAAAACTACCCATGTAATATGCATGCTGCAAGTATGATTTAAATGTTAAACTGGAATGGATTGCATGCATGTGGAAATGTGTGCAGCAAGCAAGTGTGGAAAGCATACTTTTTATGTTAAATTGAAACAGACTGCATGCATGCATGTGACATGTGTGCAAAAAGCAAGTGGTCACTGATAACTACACACATAAAAGTTAAGTGACTTGCTCAGGATCACACCATATACAAGTGGGGGCTGATGAGATTCAAGCTCAGGTCTTTAGATCATCTCCAAGTCTTCTGGTTTGCAGTTTAGTCCTTTAACCACTAAGCTAAACTGCCTGCACACTTTTAGTTCACTTGTACTTCAATACAAATCTGCATACATCTGCACGCATGTGGCAAGCTTATAGCCACTATTATACTTTAGTTTTCTTGTCACTGCACAACTGAACTGTATCCTGCATACCAATGAAAACACATGTGGTTCTTCCCACCCATAGTACACACACTTACCCAAAAAACTACAGTATGCAATTGCTTCTGTCTTGCCTGTTCTCCTACTATTTTCTCTCCATAGTTTTGAATGCTTCCTCACAAACAGACTTTAAGGGGGAAACACAAAAGTAGCAATGACTCGACACCCCACTCACATGGCCAGTCCCCCCCATGCACACACACTGTTGCAGGTGCTGCCATGCTGCTACAGACAGCCCACTAAGTATAGATATAAGTCACCTACCTGAATATTAAGGAGCAAGAGGCAGGAGTCTTTAAGAGATGATGTCCATGGGTCAGACTGCTGGGGTGTCCCCCCTTGAAATGAATGAGTTATTTTTTATTACTATTTTATACATTATGATTGTGAGTTGGAGAATAATGAAGGCCACTGTTCTCCTAATAAAGCCCTTGTTAGTCACTTTAATTAATCTCCAACTATCTATCAATAATGTATAAAATAGTACTAAAAAAATACCCCCATTCATTTCAATGGTGCACACCCCTGAAGTCTCTCTTGCCCTATGTCATAATGTGCCTGAGAATTGGGACATGGAGGGCAGTTTCACTGGAGGGGTGAGAAGCCTGACTATAGTGGGGCTCCAATAGTCAGTGCATACCATACCAACTCAACTGTCACTGAATGCAAGGGACAGCCCTCATTTTGCCCCAGAAAACTGATCTGCTCCTCATCCATCCCTCATGGAAAACAAGGTGCTCACACAGAGGATGTCTGGTAAATTTAGACTTTATGGCAGAGGTGCCATTTCAGATTTCAGCAGGGTGGAGCCAATAACCAGTGGAGCCAGGTGCTAGTTAGCCCCTTGGTGGCAAGCTCTAGAATGTATGCAACATCTCTAAAAGGTAAAACTTATTTGTTGTGACTGAAAAGTGTCATGCAAATCAGGAGACATTCAAATGTATAAGATTCATCTGTCCATACCCCAGAGAAGTGCATCAGATTTGGGCTTAAACCCACCTAGTTACTGACCATTTTTTTCTTGGCTAATGTTCTGGACCCACCCCCCAAAAAAAACCTCTGTCCTGATTTCTCTCCCTGACTCCATTCCTTTCAATACCCATCCCATATGGGTTGAGAAGTGACCCAAAAGCACAGAAACATGAAAAACAAATCAATATTTCAGTCTTTCCTCCTTCCCCAGTCCCCCTGTAATAAATATATTTACTTTTACTTACATGGCCATGTGGCCAGAACCTGCACCCTGGCCCAGTGTGCCACCAGCCCAGTTTTCAGTCATCTCCTTCTCTGTCCTTCTGCCAGATGTTGGATGCTAGAACCAACCACCCCGGTCCCAAATATGGTCTGCGATGAAGTCACCTCACCAACTGAACCCACCTTACCTGTGTTGTTTGCTTCTTGCTCGGCTGCTGCCACACTGCACTGATCAAGGCCTATGAAGGCCACCCATACTGCTGTCACTGCTGCTAGGCCTAGCTTGCTGCCATGAGGGGCCTGTGCTGTTTTTGGTTTGTGAGGTGTGCCTAGTAGAATAAGTAGTCTAGTCTCCAGTTAGCTTCTAGCTCACCCTCTGCCCCTTCAGCCACCAGGGGAGATGGAGACTCACTAAGAGTAGACCAACAAAAATATGCCACCACAACACTGCTATTGAGAGTTCAGTGCTCACTGATTTCTCCAAGCTGAAGTGTGCAGCCTAGCTACTCTGTAGTGGAAAAGACAGTGTCACACTCACATGACTTGTGCTCTTGCTTGGCTGGAGCTCCTCTGTGTCATATGTGATGGTGCCACCGCTAATAGGTAGAGATAGCTGGCAATGCATTACAGACACAGTCGAGGCAGGAGTGCACCTGCAGCATGAGCACACACAGGCCAGGGGGGCATTTGTTAGGCAAAAGATGAAATCCAAATTTAATGCCATTTTTGCCACACCATAAGCACAACCTAGGCACAAATGTGGGGTTGGGTGCAACAGCTCCCCCTCTGTCCTACCTACATGGCACCCCTGATTTATGGTAGAAATTCATTCTCAGGTGCTAATAGTGGTACAAGTTAATAAATGTTTTCCACTGTGTACTGAGGTACTGTATCTCTATGTTTCAGGATGTGTCCTGATCATCGTGAAGGTTAATGTCCCTCATTTTTTTTTTTTTTAGTCTTTGGTAACTGGGTAAGGCCCACTAGGTAAAAGTGCCTGTTTTCAGGGGTGACCTGGGAGCAACGGGTGGTTAAGTGACTTGCTCAGAGTCACACAGCATGCAAGTGGAGGTTGTGAGAATCAAACCCAGGTCTGGTCTGCCAGATGTATCAAGCTCATTCACAGCTCAGTACTCTAACCTCTAGACTATACTGCCAGCCCAAAAAATGGTTGGAAACTTACGCTGCTTCTTCTACCTGGATTAGAACCTGGTTTACACTGCTTCCTAGCTGAGCTGCTCCATGCTGCAGCCCTCCACGCTACAGGAGCAGCTTGAGTTTCCATGTCCTTCATTTCAGTAACAAAATGTGAGGTATGGTGCAAGCTTCCAAGACCCTACTCAGCACAAAAAGTGCTGATCATGGTCATAGTGTATATGCTCCATACAAAATGATAAAGGGAAAGTAAGTGAGCTGAAACAGTGATGGAGAAACACATTTGTAGCACTAAATATGCATAAAGGGATTTGCATGACCCAAAACAAAAAGGTCAGGCTTCACAACACAGAGGCCCCTCTTCGCTCATCTGGAATGGGGAATGTTGGCTGACTATATCTTATGCATTTAATGCAGTTAGCAAACAATGCTTTACAAATTAATGATGGGTACACCATCTTTGTGGCTGGCAAGATGGCGGTGGTGTGTGAGCTGCCTGAGCTGCGTCTGTGGACAGCTGCGTCTGTGAACTACGGCGGTTTGTGAATTGTACTGCGTTTGTTAGTTTAGTTTAGTACAGCAGTCACTGTCGCTTTATTTGATTTATGATTTTATTGTTTTTTAGCAATTTTTTCAAAGTGTGCTAAAGCCTGAATGCCTTAAGTTATGGTCATGTATCTTGTTCGACCGACGGTCCCTAGAAATTATAGTGTCTCAGTATTGCTGCTGGATATTTTGCGGCTGGATATTTTGAAACACCTAACCGCGATGACGCTTTGCTGTACCTGGGAGTAACTAAATCAGTAACTGAAGACAGAGTATCTATCCTAGTGGCGCTGAACGGATTATTGATCGTTTGAAAAGGATTATCGATTGTTGAAGTCGATTGCTGAAGTCTGGCTGATTTGACTTCAGTTGGAAAGCCGAAGAACAATGCGGGCTGAGGAAAAAGCGGCTATATTGCTGGAAGGCTATTCAAGTCTGTTGCGATGGATTTCCTGCTGTTTTTGGTGGACTGGTTAGCCAGACCGGCTTGTCCTGAGGTGGGTATTTGGTCTGGGAAACTCCTCTGTGGGGGCTGGGGGTGTTGACCGAAGGGTGGGCATTTGCCTAGCTCCCATGAACTACCATGTGCTGCCTGTCTTAGGTCGGGCAGCTCCAGTGGTTTAGGTGGAGGTGTCTCCTTCCTGACTATTCGTCTGCCTCGGGGTAGGTTGGGGTTGGCAGAAAGACCTTTGTTTTGCTCCCTCAGGACTGATCCTGATCTGTTATGAAGACAGCAATATGTGAACTGAGGCAAGCCTCCTCCATTTTCATTCTTCTATATTTTTGACTATTCTGCAACTCGGACTGGGTAGTGACAGTACCCTGAATTTCCCAACCTGTATTATTGGATTGTGCTTGGGGAAAGCATCCATGATTTGGTTCATGACTTTGGGGTGTGAGAGACTCTAAGGCCAAAAAGTATATTTTTCTGGGACTAAAGAATTGAATCAAGTGAGAGTTGATTCTGTTCTCATTTAGGATTCAAAAAAGGAAGAGACTCTGGGTACTGGTTTTCGGACTTTTGAAACTTCGATTTTATTACTGTTTGTTAGATGATTTTGTTTTTAAGTTTTTAGTTTGGATTTGTTAATATTAAATTGTTAGTAATTATTGAAATAGTTTTATTGTTATTTTGGGGTTATTTTGGGCTGGGATTTTAATTTGTTTTTCTCTTTATATATAATATTATTTTGTTTTGACTCCTTCCTTTGTGAGAGAGAGTGAAGGAGTGACTTATTTGGTATTTATGGGTTTATTTTTGTTTATTATTTTGTGTTCTTTTCTTTTCTTTTTGTAGTATTGTTAAAATGTGTTGGGGAGGTTTAGCGACAGTTGGGAGTTATTCCCCCACCAGGCACAGGGAATTACGTCCCTTTGAATGCCCTCCATTGCCATCTGACATCTATTTTAGGTGTCGTGAGTTGGGCATTCTTAGAAAAAATAGGCAAAGGTGGAGAGCTGGGCCTGTTGGGGGACAGGAAAGGGGTGGGCAGATTGGGGTTTTGGGGTCCAGGAGATGCCCTGGGGTGAAATGGGGTCAGGATAGGGGTTACTTCTGTCTTGTTCCCATACCCAAGGGTTCCAATGTCGATGGACAGGTGCCGAGGTCTTCCTCGACAACTCATCCTGCCTTGGCAGTGTTGTGCAATGCCAGATCTATAAAAAACAAGACAGCTATTATAGCTGATCTTGTTGGGTCATCTGATCTGGCTTGCATCACTGAGACCTGGCTGGACAAAAATCCAGGCCCTATATTGGCCTTGGCAGTTCCAGCCGGGTTCTCGGTGATACACCGTCCAAGGTTGGATCATAGGGGCCGGGATGTGGCCATTATGTTTAAGACTGAGCTGGGCCTTGTGGATGTGCCATTAGGAATTACCAGATCCTTTGAATATATCCTGGGAGAGGGTGTAGGCTGCGGGATTCTCCTCATTTACTGTCCATCAGGTGACAGTGGTGATTTCTTGCAGGAGATAGCAGACTTCATCGTTGACTTAGTTTTGAGGTTCCCCAGACTGATTGTTCTGGTGACTTCAGTGCCTGGGTCAACTATGAACTCTCACATTTTGGTCAAAATCTCCTCCAGCTGATGGTAATGCTGGGCCTAACACAGGTGGTTACCTCCTCGACCCATGTAGGGGGTCATTCATTGGATCTGATATTTCTTTTGGGTATGGAGATCACTGATTTGGGGGTGGAACCAGTCAGTTGATCTGACCATCACACTATAAGGTTCAGTTTCAGGGCCTCCCCAATTAGGTCTGCCCCTACGGAGATGGTTCGGTACTGCCCTTTAAGGGGTGTTAACCCCAGTGACCTAATGGCGGTACTGGATCTATCGGGTTTGTCGGGTGAATGCATGAGTCCGGATGATCTTGTACAAGCCTATAATAAGGTTGTAGGAGATGCTCTGGACAAAATTGCGTCTGTTCATGTTCGGCCTCTCACCCTCCGTCCAAGGAGCCCCTGGTTTGATGGCTTCCTTGAAGGAGTTGAGGCGAGTTGGCCAAAGGTTGGAGAGAGCTTGGCGGAAGTCCAGCAATGATGCTGAAAGGCTTAGGTTGATGGCACATTATGATTGCTATCAATCAGAAATCACTCGTAAGAAGGCAGAATTCCTGTCCAGGGAGATTTCTGCTGCACAGAACCGACCGGCTCAGCTTTTTCAGACTGTGGACAGACAGTGCAATCCAGTCTGTCTCCAGCCTATTGAAGCTTTTTCTCAGCTAAGATGCGAGGAGTTCACTCGGTTCTTTGCAGATAAGGTTGCCAGCATCAGATCTGGCATCGGTCTAACCTCTCCTTTGGGGAATTGCAGTGATCGGCGGGAAGTGGCATGTACTCAGTCTGACTGGTCAGACTTTTGCCGACTGGAGTTCAGTGATATTGTAAAGATCATCCAGAAATTACGCCCAACTAGTTGTAGTTTGGATTCGGGCCCTACACCCCCTCTTAGTAGGATGTGTAGAAGCTATCTGCCCAGTCCTTGCTGACATTGTCTGGAAGTCCTTGGAGAGGGGGGTCTTTCCCGACACCCTCAAGGAGGCGGTCATTCGACCACTCCTTAAAAAATCTTCCTTGGATCCAGACTGTCTAGCTTACTACTGGCCTATCTCTAACCTGCCATTTGTTGGTAAGGTTATTGAAAAGGCAGTTGCGCTGCAACTGGATGATCATCTTACGACTCACAATGTCTATGATACTCTCCAGTCTGATTTTAGGAAGAAGCATAGCACGGAGACTGCCCTTGTCTGGGTATTGAGCGATCTTCTAATGGCTAGAGATCGAAAGGCATGTACCATTCTGGTCCTTCTCGATCTCTCTGCTGCATTTGACACTGTAGACCATGATGTGCTATTGGATCGCCTGCGAGTTTACTGTGGGCTGTCTGGTACAGTCCTCAAGTGATTTCATTCTTACCTCACAGGCAGGTCTCGGAGAGTTGCCACTGGAATATATTCCTCTGGTGCTCACTCCCTGCCTTGTGGGGTACCGCAGGATCAGGGCCGGTTTTAGGACTTTGGGGGCCTCCAGCAAACTCTATGACTGGGGCTCCACAGACAGGACCGGGGCCCCCCCAGGGCTCCCTCCGTAATCTTTCTTCACCTATCCTTAAATAATTAAACACATTAATTGTATATTAGTGTTAGCATTTAGCACAAGCAAGCACAAAACATACCTAAGACAACTTCACTTGGTCTCTGGGTGGGAGTGAAATCTTCTCTTCTCTGCAGTCTCCTCAGTCCTGAAATCCGGGCACCAGTAGTTGATCTGGACTGGATTTGCAGGCTTCTGGCCAGCTGCTGCTGCTCATAGTTATTTATTTCTTAGAAGAAATAAAGGATTTACAAATTTTCTCAGCAGTCAGTACAACAAACAGCAGCCACTAGCATCTAGCAGGGCTATATCAGCGGCAGCGATGATGGCAGCAGTCACAGGAACCAGGTGGGAAGGTCATCTCTGGTGGCTGGCTTCTAGATGCAGTGCAGTGGGCAGCTGATTTCTCTCTCTTGTCTCTCCTCCAAACTAGTGGTAGTGTCTTCAACACCAATATTCTCTATGGAACTCATCCTTGGATGAATGGCAATAGCGCTGGAGGGATAATCTTTATGGTACAGTTACGGACCTGAGTGGGGACCAAATTTTTCAGGTGCAAGGGGGAGGAGGTTCAATAATAGCAAGAGACTGAGTGGAGCCCTGTGATTGGCTCCAACAGCACCTCCCATGTCACCATGATGTGCAGCACAATATGGGAATCTGTGGAACAAAGCTTAGATTATTGCAGTCTCCAGTTTGTACATAACACTAACACAGCAGCATGGTTTGGTCAGTGTTTGGGGATTGGATTTGAAAATCGGCGGGGCAGGTGGCAGCGGGCACAAGCGGGAAGACTCAGCAGCAGTACAGAGCTGAAATCGGCAGCGGGGCCCCTGTATGATGGCATGGATCTGGATGGACTTTTTTTTTTTAAATAACTTAAACTGTTTGTGGACCTTGGACAGTTGCCTTTTTACACCGAAAAGAAATCAGCCGGCAGCGGGCAGGTCACAAGTAGTGACTGAGCATCATGATTTGAATTCGCTAGCTGATGAGCCAAAACAAATAGAAGCAGGAAGGTATGTAATGCTGCTGCCTGTGCGTTTGTAAATTGCATGTGTATTTTCACAACGGGACTCACTCGAGACTTGGTGCAGCAGCAGGGATTTGGGAAATAAAACTGCTTCTTCAAGTGCTAATCCCTTATGTATAAAACACAAACCTAGCATTACTATTAGCTGAATGCTCAAATACATTATTTTAGAGCCTTTATGTGTGCATTGCTGGATTTGCTTCATCGAGGAGTGTTTCCCCTTTATTCAAGGAGTGTTTCTGCTGCTGTTGTGAGAGGCCGTTGAGCTCTGGGTTTCTCCTCATACAGACACGTCCAATTGCAGCAGCCCTGGAGTTGTTAGGTTTCACATACCGCAGGCCGCCGGCCCGCCCCCTCACCCAGCCAGCAGAAACATGCCAGAAACATAAGGTTACAGAGCGCTGTTTTCAAATATTATCTTTTAGTTTAAAATTAAAAGAGCTGCAGAAACGGGAGCACTTTACTAATACTGCCCATATATTTGGGGGGTCAGCGGGGGCCTCCCGCGGCCGCGGGGTTCACGGGTGCCTAACGCCGGCCCTGCGCAGGATTCCATTTTGGCTCCCATGTTGTTTGCAGTGTATATGCTACCATTGGGAGAAATCATTAGGCGATACAATCTGGGTTTTCACTGCTATGCAGATGATACCCAGCTGTATCTGTCCTTTCTCCCTGGCCAGGGTGATGCACTCTCCGTGCTAAACAACTGCCTTGCTGAGATCAGACTTTGGATGAGTTCCAGCTGGCTAAGACTGAATCCGGATAAGACTGAGGTACTGGTAGTGGAACCAGGTCACCCGGGGGTGGGTTTGGGAGTTGGACAACCCTCAGGTTTGTTACTCGGTGGTATACCGCTCCCTACCTCCGATCAGGTGTGTAATCTGGGTGTTATTTTTGATGAGGAGCTGACCTTAAAATCTCAGGTATCAGCTGTCATCAAAACCTCTTTTTTCCATCTGAGGAATATCGCCCGGGTGAAACACCTGGTTCCGTTGGACAATCTTCCAACATTGGTCCATGCCTTTGTCACTGCCCACCTTGACTACTGCAATTCCCTTTACCTAGGGCTACCTGGGTTTGATATCTGCCACCTGCAGCTAGTGCAGAATGCGGTGGCCAGGCTTTTGACTGGGACATCTAGGGCCAGTCATATTACACCTGTGCTCCGCGAACTGCACTGGCTGCCTGTTAGGTGGCGGATCACCTTTAAGGTTGGTTTACTAACCTTTAAAGCCCTACACGACCAGGGACCCAGCTACCTGAAAGATATCCTGATTCCCTACTACCCCCTCCGCCTTCTCCGTTCCGCCAATGAGAGATTGCTAGAAATTCCCAAGGTTCAATTGAAAACATCAGGATCACGTGTTTTTGCTTTCTCAGCACCAACCCTGTGGAATTCTCTACCTCGTTGGTTGAGAGAATGCCCAACCGTCGATAGTTTTAAAGTTGGTTTAAAAACATATTTATTTGACTTAGCTTTTATTTAAATACAGCTGATGCACTATAATGCTGTTTTAATCTATTTATGTATATGTTTTATGTACAGCGCCTTGGTTGTGAAAGGCGCTATATAAATAAAGCTGATTTGATTTGATTTGATTTAATGACAAAAATCAAAAGCAATTAAATAACTTGCAAAAGGATCAGAATTATTTGAGTTTACCTAATTTTAATGGGAAAACAATGAAAAGCGTATTTAATGGCTCTAATTGCTAGCAGTAGTATTAGCAATGGAAATTGATGTGCTTTTTTTAAATGAGATTCGCATCGGCTTAGTTGCTGCACACATGGCAAGCATGCAGCATGTGATCCTGATGTGCATTTTAAATTATGTTCACACCAGCTTAGCTGCTGCACTCATGTCAAGTGTGCAACACATGAACCTGATGTGATTTTTAGATGTTTCTACCAGCTTACCTGCTGCACACATGTCAAGCTTGCAGCATGCGAACCTGATTTGCTTTTTAGATCTGGTTCACTTATGTTCACTTTGTGTATGCGAACCACATGCAAACAGTACGCATTAAGCACATGGCATGCATTCTGCATGTACCCAGCACACTTTTATTTTTGTAAGGGAAGTTACTACATGTTATGCAGTTTTACTAAGTTGCTGCTCATGTGGATAAAAATGCCCTATATAAGTAAACTATACACAGCTGAGGGGTGAGAATTCCACACTGACATCAGTCTGACTAATGTCTTTAAACCACAAAGGAGTACTGGGGTTAACAACAACATATTTCACTTTATATTATAGCTCCACTCACAAGTGATCTGCTGATCTCCTGCAGTGTTTACACCTCGTCAGTCTATGCACCCCTATCGGAGCCACAATTCCTCCATACATGGAGCTCAATAGGTTATTCATATCTCACAAGACTTCTACACATATTTTTGAGGTTTAACAGAAAAATATGGTCAGCCTGGAATTTTTCCAGCAAGAAATTGTGGAGAAGAAAACCTGTGCAATGACTGGTCTGGGATAGGTCTAAGCCCCTATACACTTGTATATATGATTTTTTTACAGAACTAGTGAGGAAAGAACGTAAGGGGGCTCCATGCACAGAAAAATCTCAGAGAACTTGCATTTGCAAACACCCAACAAAGTAGAATATACAGGAAGAAGAAGCAGCGTAAGTCAGTTATGAGTCTGCATATGGAAGGCGGCTATCTCAATTGACTATAAATAGAAATATGTCCAACAACTGCAGCTTATATCATTTCAGAGGATGTATACAGAGCCACATAAAGAGAGCTAGTCCCTGGTGCCATTTGTACCAGCTATAGTAAAGCTGTACATTGCTATTTCAAGGTGGAAAATGAAAGACTGTCACTATTCTGCAAAATGTTGTCTGGAGCCTTGCAGTCTGGATCAGATGGGGGCATAGAAAAAAGATCACTGCAAGGCACCTCATTTATGCAAGCACATGTTATTGTGAACTTCCCATACAACAGGACTTAGAATGTTGGTACATCTGCTGGTCAACTCTCCCCACCCCACCCCAATAATCATCCCCCCAACCACTACCTAGTAAAGGCACAGAGAAGCAGCACAACAGTATGTTAGCCTCACTTATTATTTCTCAGTCATTATTCACAGTGTCATAGGTGAGGCATGTGCAGTAGTATGATGGATACCGGGATACAGAAGAGGCACAGTGGAAGACCACCATGGGGGAGATTAGACCCAGAACAAAGAGAGTGATGAACTTACCCCTTCATGTAGCAGTCAGGGTAGTGCAGACTGCTGTGCAGCCTTCCCTGGTGAAATCCTCCCACTTGACAAACTCCTCAGCCTCCGTTGAACCTGTAAAAAACTATGGTCTCATTCCTGCCTGGTTATACAAAGTCAAGATGGATAAAGGTGGGCAAATAAGAAGTCTTTCCTGTGGAGCTTGTCTATGTTTCTATGTTTTACTCCATGAAACTTTAGCCGCTGCAGTTGAAGGGTGTGACTGTAATACGGGAGTATTCTGATCACCGCTGCCACCACCTTTAGAATGTCTTTCTAGTGGACTGCTTTCAGAACAGTGTTGCAGTCCTGAAACCACAGATATTTAATTAAGAAATGCATTGGTCATTCTTTGAACTCTGGCTTATGACCCAGTGTTAAATGGGCCAGTTCTATAACAAAGGCCCTGCCATCCAAACCAAGCCCCAGTTGGTCTACCACCCACAAGTGAGCAAATGAAATTGGATCAGTGCCCTCCAGCTACTCCAACAGTTTGATGATCCATACAGCTGAATGCCATTCTCAGTTTTCATGGTCATCCACTATTGCTAGGAGTTGTTTAATAGCTTCTGTGGCCTGGTCCCAGTCCCACTTTACGTTTGCCAGCAAATCTTGCAGAGTACTGATTCTGCTTTCAGCATTGGTCAACTGTGTGGTATGGTCATCGGAGGCCTCACCATGGGGTTGCACTTCTGTTTTGTAGGTGAGACATTTGGGTCATAATGTTTACGAACCCTGCTCTAACTTAATTTTGCAAATTTGTCATTGTGGCTGTGAGTGAGGTAATTTCAGTCTCTGAGTTCAGAACAGGAGCTTGCTTCTCAGTTGTTAGGTTGGCGCTTGCTTTTGGTGCAGCCTGTTGCTGGGCACTGGATCTGCTCTCTCAGTGTGTCCTAATGTGAGGATTCAATGTGGTAAGTGAACAGTTCAGTTGTGATTGCTGTATGAATAGTTGCTGCATGCCAATTCAATTTTGAAATTTTGTTACAGGAACAGAATAAAAGTGAATAATTTCTTCAAGGTTTTCCTGCAGGGATAAGTTCCTCAGCTGCATTGTGTCCCCCTCCCATGGTGCTCTGGCTGTGGAGTAATGTGGCCAGTCTTTCATTTGTGTGCATGTAGAGCCCACTGGTGCTTTTCTTATATTTCACCACTCTGCATTGATGGTCGCAGCCCCCTCAAACCAGACCATCTCCTATACCACAGCATGTTGCAACCTCCTCTCTGTCAACATATGAACATACAAACATATGAATGTACCAGCAGATAAAGGCCTTATGAGCCAGCTAGTCTGCAGGAGTGTGCAGTTTACACTGTGTTTACAGTGGGAACTGCCCCCCCTCCACTTATACCCCTTGACCCCTCTCAAATATCCTGTCTGTTTCTCTCTCCCCCACACCTGCAACTTCCCCTCACCCTGTCACAACCTCTCTTCAAGCTGTCCATTGTTATTGGGGATATCACCTCCTCTGGCAACTCATTCCACTTAGCTACCACACTCTTGGTGAAATAATTGCCTTCTTATCTCCCTCCTGAACCTTCCCCCAACCAGCTTAAGACTGTCACCCCTAGTGGTCTTGTTTCCACGAAGACCAAAAAGGCCCTTGGTGCTCACCCTGTTTATACCCTTAAGGTATTTGAACGTCTCAGTCGTGCCTCACCTTCTGTCTTCAAGAGAGTACATGATGATCCCCCTGAGCTGCTCCTAGAAGGTGTTGCCTTGCTTGCCCTGGATCATCTTGGATGCCCTTCTCTGGACTGTTTCCAACAAGCTGATATCCTTCTTAAGATAAGGGCACCAATACTGCACACTGTACTCTAGGTGTGGTCTCAATAGAGACCTGTGCAGTGGCAGAATGACCACTGCCTTCCTGCAGGTATTTCCGCTGGCTATGCAGCCCAGCATCTGATTTGCTTTTCTGTAGTAGCAGCTCTCCTGTAGTGTGCCGAGTGTTTCAGGTCACTTGTGATAATTACACCCTGATCCTTTTCTTCCTCTGATGTGGATACATGCACACCACCCAACCAGTATTTGGTTCCAGCATTCTTTACCCCCAAGTATGTAACTTTACACTTTAGCATTGAACCCCAGTTGCCAAATGCCCAACCACTTCTCTGGCCTAGCCACCTCTTCCCTGAGTTCTTGTTTCCCCTCCTCCATATCCACCCTCCCACAGAGCTTTGTGTCATCTGTTCACGCAAATTTTACTCTTGATCCCATCTGCGACATCACTTATGAATATGTTAGATAACACCAGACCGAGCACAGAGCCCTGTGGGACCCCACTGGTCACAGGCCTAACATCTGGGAATTACCCCCCAATTACCATCTTTTGGCTGCTCTCCTGCATTCAGCTTCTGACCTGTCCAGCATGCTTATCCCTCACACCCAGGTCTTCTAGTTTTCTGAGCAGTCTTCTGTGAGGCACAGAATCAAAGGCCTTGTTGAAGTCCAAATACAGGACATCAACTGCTTCATCTTTGTCCACTGTCCTGGTGACCCTGTTGAAGAAGTTAATTAAGTTAGTCTGGCAAGACTTCCGGAACACAAACCCCTGCTGCCTCACATCCTGGAGCCCATTATCCTTTAAAAAGCTCACCAGTCTCTCTTTCAGGATGCTCTCCATTATCTTGCCCACTACTGAGGTCAGGTTGACTGGTCTATACTTCCCTGGTTCATCCTTTGGCCCACTTTTATGGAGAGGTACCACATGTGCAGTTCTCTATTCGGGAGGCATGATCCCTGACTCCAAAGAGTTATTAAACAGGTCTGCCAGGGTATCCGCCGGAGCTTCCAGAAGTTCCTTTGGGACTCTTGGGTTCACACCACCTGGCCCTGGGGATTTACCCACCTTCAGGGCTCTTAGACATACTCTCTGTGCAGTATGTTGAGATCTGTTTCAGTAAGCTTTGAACTCTGCAGTCTGTCAGCCATATTGGGGATACAGTTTGTCACCTGTGGTGTTTAACAACAGTATGTAAACATTTGTGTAGCTTTCGATCAATGTTGCCCTCTCCACCGCCAGTGCATTGCCACATGTTGTACACACCCTCATGTCCACCAGGGCCTCCCTCCACCAGACTATGGGGTATCCCTCTGTCTCACTTACCTGACTCCACTGCAACACCAACAGATTCCTGAGGATGAGATTGGCGCAGCACTGTCCTCTTTTGTGCATGCTGTGTTAATGATAAGCAAATTATGCAGTTAATGAGCACTCATGAGATGCTGCTGATGAGTTTGTGTACTGTGTAATAAGTGTATTTGCATACCACTTCTGAATGTAATGAGCAATGTGCAGCACACTAATACAGTAGTGATGCCCTATTGATGAGTCCCAATGAACTAGCTGTGAGTGCTGCATGTGATGTAATCATTGGTCATTGTATGCATTGCTGTGATGCCTGGATGCTATGCTGAACTATGCATGTGCAGAAGACATAGATGCACTTCTAGTGCTGTGCACGTGGTCCACACAGCACATGCAATGTGCATATGCAGACAGCCTGCTTCATGGCAAAAGCAGAAAACTAGTGTGTTATTATAAGAAGAATAATGTGCTCACAGGGGACTTGTGGGGGGAGGGAGGAGATTGGGTGTTAGAGGGTGATTATAGTGGAGGGATATCAGATTGCAGAACGGGGGGTGTACTTGTCAGGAAAGGATATTAGGTACATTTTTAGAGCTGGATTTCAGATTTCCAACTAGGATTGTCCGAAATCCAAAATCCAGCTATTGTATTAGATTTTGAGCTGTCTGACAAACCCTAATGTAGATGATACAATTCTTTTCACTTCGTGTCCCAGTTCTGCTGCAATATACAAACAAACAAACAAATAAACAAACAGAGTCCAGTGCACCCCCCATGGTAAATCTGAGAGCTTAAAAATTATTTCTGCCTAATTTGACTATTTTCTTTTATCTCGGTGGAAAATGGGTTCTCTTACTCTTCATTTTACAGCTGTAACATGAAGAAGCCAAACCACCAGACCCCATAAAGGAACCACACGGTAGGGTCCTAACTTTGAACTGCCTGCAGTGGCTACTGTTACATAGAATGCAATGCCACATTGGATCCTTTAAAGTAAAGTGCTTCCACCTAGGTAATTCACAGGCAACTAAAGGGAGCATGATACATGAGTATGACACAACATCTAAACTCTAAACATACTCCAGGACTAGCAAGGTCTACCCTTGTTTTATTCACAAAGTTCAAATCTCATTTCTGATGAGGGGTGCTACTGGGATCATGGCAAGTAACATAAAAAAAACAGAGTAAAGTGCACCCCCCCCCCCCAAGGTAAATCTGAAAAGTGAACATTTCTTTCTGTCAAAATTGGCTATTTTCTTATGTTTATCTCCATGAAAAGGTTTTTTTTTTTAGTCTGTATTTTAAATCTGTGTTGTGAATAAGCCAAACCACCAGACACCAAGGTGCACCTCCACGGTTTGGTCCCAACTATGAAGTGCCTGCAGTGGCTACTCTTATACAGACTGCTTTACCTGAATTGGCTTCTTTAAAGTAAAGTGCTTCCACCTATGTAATTCACAGGTGATCAAAGGGAGCACACTACAAAAGTACCATACCACACAATTCCCAAACTCTAAACATACACCAAAAGTAGCATGTTGTACCCTTATTTTATTCACAAAATTCTAATCACATTACTGATGATGGTTGCTACTAGGTTTGTGGCAGGTAACAGCAAACCAACAAACAGTGCACCCTCCATGGTAAATCTGAGAGGTTATATTTTCTTTCTGCCAAAACTGGCTAATTTCTTAATTTTATCTTCATGTAAAGGGAGTTCTCTTAGTCTTCATTTTAAAGCTGTAATATGCACATACCAAACCACCAGACACCAAGTAACATCCCTCATCTGAAATGTGATTTGAACTTTGTGAATAAAACAAGGGTAGGCCGTGTTGGTTTGGGAGCATGTTTAGAGTTTAGGAGTTGTGTGGTACCCCTGTGTCATGCTCCCTATGATTACTTGTGAATTACCTAGGTGGAAGCACTTTACTTTAAAGGATCCAATTTAGGCAATGATCTACTGTATATAAGAGTAGCCACTGCAGGCAGTTCATAGTTAGGACTGAACCGTGAGGTCTGGAGTTTTGGCTTATTCACATTACAGCTATAAAATGAAGACAATGAAAACTCCTTTTCCATGGATATAAAAGTAATAAAATAACCAGTTTAGGCAGAAATAAGTTCTCTTAGATTTACCATGGGGGTGCACTTAATTTTGTTTGTTTCTTAGTGTTAGCCACAAAACCAGTAGCACCCCACATTAGAAATGTGATTTGAGCTTTATGAATAAAACCTGGATAGAGCAAAGCCTGCTGGTTCTGGAATCTGCCGTTAACTTCAGTTCCCTGCAAACTTGATTATTATTACTTTACCATCTAGTTTCATACAAATCAGTTAGTACAGAACCAATATAAAACAGTTTCAATGCTGTTTGGTTCTCACCAATACCTGCTTAAAACCCTGAATGTAAATATCACTACTGTGGATGGGAACTCCCTCATTTCCGCCTCACAGTTTAACTACTGTATCTTAGTCTCCCCTTTTATCAATCCCTTGACTTCCCTCTATATATATACAGTTACTGATCTCCAAATGTTTTAGAAACTTAGAGTCCTCTTTAGGGTAATAGATTGCCTCACACAAGGGATGAAGAAGTGTCTTGTTGAGCAAACTAACTTTCCCATTATTAGACTAACACATTATCTGTGCCACTGCTCCTAAGCCACACCTCTCTAGGCTAAATACAGTACCCTGTATCATGTAGCTTCCTCTCTTGTGTTATCCTTCACTGCCTTTTTACAATCCACCACTGTTCCTTATATGGACAGTTGCATTGACCATGCATTGACCATCACTTTATTATAAGCAGTCACAACACCTTGGTCTGTTTGTAGTTAAATATTGACTCAATAAACTCCTCATTTACCTGGTTATGCTGCTTACTCCCATCTCCAACTTAGGGCATAACCTACATTTACATGCTGGAAATAGATTACTATTGCCCAAGTCAGATAGAAATTCTAGAAAGCTTGCCTTCTATTATAGACTCCCCCACCTTTGGAACAATGTACCACTGGGTCCTTCTGTGCCTACAAGTGTCCTAGCTGCCAAACGGTTACTCAAGACTGTTCTTGTATCTCACTGTGAAGGTCGCGGGGGCCGGAGATGCCAGCCTTCCCCAGAAGCACCACAAGGGTCACGAGGGCCTCCTTGCTGCCTGCCCTCCCCATGGATTCACCACAGTGGAGAACCCCCCCCCATGGAGCACATTAAAGCCAGGGTCGTGAGGGCCAGAGACGCCAGCCCTCCCCAGGAGCACTACGTGGGTCGCGAGGGCCTCCTTGCTGCCTGCCCTTCCCACAGATTCACCACAGCAGATAACCCCCCCAGAGCACATTAAACCCAGGGTTGCGAGGGCCGGAGATGCCAGCCCTTCCCAGGAGCACCACGAGGGTTCACGGGGCCTCCTTGCTGCCTGCCCTCCCCACAGATTCACCACAGTGGAGAACCCCCCCCGGAGCACATTAAAGCCAGGGTCACGAGGGCTGGAGAGGCCAGCCCTCCCCAGGAGCACCACAAGGGTCGCAAGGGCCTCCTTGCTGCCTGCCCTCCCCCATGGATTCACCACAGAGGAGGACGCCCCAGAGCACATTAAAACCAGGGTTGTGAGGGCCGGAGATGCCAGCCCTCCCAGGAGCACCACGAGGGTCATGAGGGCCTCCTTGCTGCCTGCCCTCCCCATGGATTCACCACAGCAGATAACCCCCCCCCCCGGAGCACATTAAAGCCAGGGTCGTGAGCACATTAAAGGTACAGAGCGCGACGCAGCTCACAGCTGCCAGCTTACAGGTGTCAGCATGAGGTTTTGGTGCCAAAAAAAAAGATTCAAATCAACAACAAACTGTGTTGCAAACCAAGGTTGCCTTTAATTGTACACGCACTGGCTTTCCAGTCGGCACAACTCTACTGATTGTTTTTTAGCTGTGCAGCCCAAGCGTTCAGCCATAATTTAATTGTTTTTCATTGTGCACTCCACAAATTTCAGTCTTAATTTATTGTCTAAGGTTTGTTAGCCCATTCCTAAAAAAATGCATTTCAGCCATAATAAAGTTACTGTCTAAGGTTTGTTAGCTCAGTCCTAAAAAAACAACTCTCTGTTGCTCTCAGCCAAATGTAATTATTCAGCATTTTACCTTAAGGGTGTTAGCCCAGCATAGAAGAAATAGCCTCCGGTTGCAGTGCTCGAAGGTAGCTCAGTTGTTTTCTACAGAAGCCAATCTAGTACTAGGGTAGCTTGCCTGAGATGCAGCCCCGCCCCTCTGGCAACACATAAATTGATTCTCTCCTCTCTCTCCTGTCTCACAGCCAGGGTCGAGAGGGCTGGAGACACCAGCCCTCCCCAGGAGCACCACAAGGGTCACGAGGGCCCCCTTGCTGCCTGCTCTCCCCTCAGATTCACCACTGTAGAGAACCCCCCCAGAGCACATTAAAGGTACAGAGCATGACGCAGCTCACAGCTGCCAGCTTACAGGTGTCAGCGTGAAGTTTTGGCCCCGCCGGTGCTCTGCGCCGGCTCCCCACCACCCCCACCACCACAATTGGTTGGCTCTCTCTTTAATAGGCACTGTCAGGTGACTCGTCTGAACCAATCATTCCACTCTCACATTAGCAGCTTATACGTTCCCACCACTAGCGGCCACTACACCCAGTCCCAGCTTGCTGCTGAACTCAACAAGCAATGCTTCTTTATTTCCTCCCACTTTTCTCCCTGGCATTTCCTCTAGTTTCTCTCCCCCCAGCAACCCAGCTCCTGCAAGAACCGAACCTCCACCTCTATTACTCCCTCCCTAGCCCCCTGCCCCCCCATCAACCACCATCCCACACCCAATGCCACATTTACCCACCCTAACTTGGGAGCTCAGTGCCACCATCCTCCCTCATTCCTTCACTCCAGGGTTAACTGTCCTATGCAGCCTGATTACTTCTGCTGCCCCATCTACCCTACAAGTAACCCTCTCTGATCAAAAGTCTAGATCAGCTTGCAATAGAACTATACACTACCTCACACTGCTTCTCCTCTTGGCAGGGGATGTTGAAACCCAACGCAGGTCCTACACCTCCAAATCACCCCTCCCCTCTAACTGTCCCCAAGGGCCTACGTTTATTGCACCTCAACATCTGCAGCATTCTGAACAAAGTACCCAAGTTACAACTCACTGCCCTAACCCTACGCCCAGACAGACAGAACACCAGGAGGAAGAAGCTACTGGTATAACTAAAACTTCTCTACTGGGACTAAGAACTAGAAGTCTTGTACTGTGACCTTCAATATAGGGTAAAAAAAAGAGTTAGTGTGTTTGTCAGAGGTAGTTGAAGTAAATTGCTATCTGTTATCTGTGTTATCTGTGTACTTATCTAGGTGCTTGTCACAGATGCCAGAAGGGAATTGTTATCTATGAAATTAACTAAGTGTAGAAAGATTTGCAAAGTAGGGGGAGTGGCTTAGCTAGAAGGAGCCAGGTTAAAACCAGATTTCAGCACTGCCCTAGACAGCTTCTGCCAGAGAACAGACAGAACACCAGGAGGAAGGAGCTACTGGTATAACTAAAACTTCTCTACTGGGACTATATTGCCCTCCTTCCCTTCCCTCCATCCCCCCCACCCTAAACCAGTTCTACTTTTATAGGCACAGGCTTTAACTGACAACAGGAACTTCCTGTTTGAGAGCAGGAAGTGAGTGATCACAGAGCCACCAAAGACTCACCATCCTAGAAGGAAGAGTAGCTCTCCATCCCCCCCTAGCTGCTGGAGGTCTGACTCTGAACAAGTAAGGAGACAACCGAGAAATATAGGAACTTCTTGTCTTAGAACAGGAAAATCAGGAGCTAGAAGGGCACAGAGGCAGAAAGTAAGTAGGGGAAGAAAAAATGAAAAAAGAAAATAAATAAAGGAAAGAGTAAGTATTCCAAACAACAGTTAGGGGGCTAGAAAAAAGACATGATTGGAGTGGTGCAGTGCAGTGGCTGTGGAGCAACAGTCTTCTGGAAGACGTTCTGGAGGATGCAGTGTTGTCCCATCTACAAGCACCTCTCTGGGCTGAGGGAGGAGGTTGCTCATCTCCAGGCTGAGTTGGCCAGGATTTGTGGAACCTCCTCTCCCACCCAGGGACCACCAGAGTCACTGCCATTGCCTCAGAGGTTGCCAAGAAAGAGGAGCGATTGGACCACAGTGGGCTCAGGGAGGGTAAAGGTGGTGGAACAGAGGCACATCCCTCCAGTTGTACCTCTCCACAATTTCTATGCCATTCTGGAAAAGTGTGGTTCCTCTATGGAGGCATCCACAGTGGAGACCAAGGAAGATGCTGGGAACCTCCACAAAGGAGACCCACAGGAGGGTGGCATGGGACCCCACAGGGGAAGGAAACAACTCCTGGTGGGGGACTCCATTGTTAGGAAGGTGTAACTGGGGAGGAAGGGGAGAGGGAGGTAAGGTGCCTGCCTGGTGCCATGGCTTGGAGGGACAGGGAGCGAATCCTCAGGATCACAGAAGCAGCTGCACAGGGGAAGGAGCTGGATGTCATTGTCCACCTAGGGACAAATGACTTGGCTAAGACAGGGATCAGAGCAGTGCAAGAAGTATTTGTGGAGATGGGAAGGGGCCTTAGACAACTAGCACACATGGTAACCTTCTCAGAGGTGCTGCCTGTCTATGGCATGGATGAGGCTAGGGTGCTCTGCACCATGGGATTCAATCAGTGGTTGAAAAACTGGTTCAGAGCTCAGGGATTTAGGTTCATTGGGGACTGGGGGTCCACCTGGATGGATGCAGGCCTGTACTGGTGTGATGGTCTGCATCTGTCCAGGAGGGGAACAGGATCCTAGGTGATAGGTTTAAATACTTCATTGGCAAGCATTTAAACTAGCCAAGGGGGGAGGCACTGAAAGGAGCAGGGAAATCCTAGCCCCCCCCAAAAATCAGGGTACTAAGTGAGGTAGATGCCAACATAGAGACGTTAATAGGGAGAAGTGCAGGGGTAAATGGAGAAAGTGACAAACGCAATAAGGACAGGGATGGGGCAAAAAAGGGTAAGGCCAACAAGAAATGGAGGGTAATGAGTACCAATGCCCATAGTCTGGGCAACAAGTTCCCTGAACTGGTGGCCTTGATGGAAGAGGGATGCCTGGATATCATAGCAGTCACAGAAACATGGTACACAGAGAACCATGAATGGGATGTTAACATACCAGGGTACACAACCTACAGGAGAGACAGGGAGGGCAGAAGGTGGGGGACTAGCTCTCTATGTAAGGGAAAGGATAAAAGCAACTGAACAAAAGAGTAAACAGGCAGGAGAGGAGGCACTGTGGGTCACCTTAGAGACTAGAAATGGCACCACAATCCGCACAGGGTTGTATACAGACCCCCATGTCAGGGGAGGAAATGGACAAGGATATGATAAAGGCATAATTAGGATGGCAGAGAAAGGGGAGATACTGTTAATGGGGGACCTTAATATGCCAGATGTTAACTGGAGCACCTTTGCTGCAGCCACATCCAAAAGCAGGGCCATTCTTGATGCTCTTCAGGTGGCATGCCTCAGACAGCTAGTTTTGGAACCTACTCATGAGGGAGCAATCTTAGACCTCGTACTCTCAAATGGGGAGAATGAGAGAATCTCAGATCTAGAAGTGGGTAGCCATTTGGGAACAAGTGATCACCAAACAGTGTGGTTCACAATAAACTCAGTTACAGAGTCAAGCCATACAAAAGTGAGGGTTCTGGACTTCAGGAGGGCTGATTTTGGCAAGATGGGAGAGTGCTTTAGAAAAGCACTAGCAAACAGGCTAGAAGGAGGGGTGGAGCAACAATGGGGAAATATCAAAACTGACATCACAGAGGCAACAAGCCTTTGTGTGAAGCAAATAAACAAATCAAAACAAAATAAAAAGCCACTATGGTTCTCAAAAGAAGTGGCGGTGAAGATTAGGGAGAAAAAGGTAGCATTTAGGAAGTATAAGGAAACACAGAAGAAGCAGGACAGAGAACTGTACCAGTTAAGGCAGAAGGAAGCAGGGAGGGAAGTCAGAATAGCAAAGGCACAAACTGAGGAAAAGATAGCCAACTCGGTTAAGAAGGGGGATAAAACCTTTTATAGGTATATCAGGGAGCATAGAAAGACAAAGGGAGGGAGGGATAGTGAGGCTGAATAGAATGGATGGTGGGTGGGTAGAGTGACAGTGAAAAAGCAGGGATACTGAATGAATACTTCTGTTCAGTATTTACAAAAGAGGAAGTGAGGGAGGTGCCTAATCCAATTAACAGAAGCACTCTGGAGAGGGAGGTCGATCCCAGTCCTTTCACAGAAGAAAAGGTTCTGAAAGAACTCCTAAAACTGAAGGTGAAAAAACCAATGGGCCCAGATCAAATTCACCCCAGAATTCTAAAAGAATTAAGCTAAGAACTAGTGACACCACTGTCTACCCTTTATAACAAATAATGGGAGGATAGTGTGGTACCTGAGGACTGGAAGAAGGCTGATGTGATTCCCCTTCACAAAAGTGGGAGCAAGATAGAGGCAGGAAACTACAGACCTGTCAGTTTGACCTCTGTGGTAGGGAAAGTGATGGAATCACTTCTGAAGGAAAGAACTGTTGAGTACCTAGAGGCCAGTGGGGCACAGGACCCAAGGCAGCATGGGTTCACAGTGGGAAGGTCATGTCAGATGAATCTAATTGATTTCTTTGACTGGGTGACCAAAGTAGTAGACCAGGGAGGGCTGTGGACATGGCCTACCTAGACTTTAGCAAGGCATTTGACACAGTCCCACACAAAAGATTAGTAGTCAAATTAACCAGCCTTGGAGTGGGTCCCAGGTGGTAGCCTGGGTAAAACATTGACTGAACAACAGGACACAGAAGGTAATTGTAAATGGAGTCCACTCTGAAGAAAGAGGGGCTACTAGTGGGGTACCACAGGGTTCAATACTGGGTCCAGTCCTTTTTAATGTCTTTATAAGTGACATTGCAGAGGGACTGGAAGGAAAAGTATGCCTCTTTGCAGATGACACAAAGATCTGCAACAGGGTTGATACACAAGGAGATGTGGAAGGGATGAGAAGACTTGGCAATGTTGGGGGAATGGTCAGAAGTATTGCAGCTTGGATTCAAAGCAAAGAAGTGCAAAGTAATGCACCTGGGAAACAAAAACCCAGGGGAAGATTACACAATGGGGGGGAAGGTGGTAACAACAACAAAAATGGAAAGGGACCTGGGGGTAATCATATCAGATGACCTTAAGGTTAGCAAGCAATGTGAGAAGGCAGCAGGGAGGGCTTGGGGGAATACTGGGATGTATAGGGAGAGGCATCACCAGCAGAAAACAGGAAGTTGTTATCCCCCTGTACAGACAGTTTGTGAGACCCCATCTGGAGTACTGCATCCAGTTCTGGAGAACCCATCACCGCAAGGACATAGACAGGATGGAGGCAATTCAGAGGAGGGCAACTAAAATGGTGCAGGGTCTGCAAGAGGAGTAGCTAAAGGAGCTTAATATGTATACCCTTGAGGAAAGGAGGGAGATGGGGGAAATGATAGAAACTTTTAAGTACCTCAGTGGAATCAACAAAGTCCAAGAAGGTAGCATCTTTCAGAAAAAGAGATGTGCAAGAACAAGGGGACACAATTTGAAGATAGAGGGGGGACAACTCAGGGGCAATGTGAGGAAGTATTTTTTCACAGAGAGAGCAGTGGATGCATGGAACAGCTTTCCTGAGGAGGTTGTGGGGTCTAAAACTGTGGGAGAATTCAAGATTGCATGGGACAGACATAAGACAATTTTTGTGGGGGGTAGGAAGAAATAGGCTATTGGTTAAATAGGATCTGCAGCTTATCCTCTAGGTAGGGAAAGAGGCAGACTAGGTGGGCCAAGCGGTCCTTATGTGCCGTCAAAGTCTATGTTTCTATGTTTCTATATCCAAGACATGGCTGAAGCCACACCATGATGGTTCTGCTATAGCCATTCCTGGCTACTCACTGATCAGACAGGACCACATGGGCAAGAAAAAAGGTGGTGGCATTGCCATGTTCATCTCCACCAGGATTCTGTTCACCCCAATCCAGATCCCTGGACCTGCACCACAATTTGAATCCTTACTGGTTAAGCTTGCTCTCCCTCACTCCTCCCCTGTGTACGTAGCAGGGACTTACTGAGCCCTCGCTACCCCCTCTCCCACTGTCATAGACCACCTGTCCATATTAAAGTCTCTTGCCACAGATGGCGAGCTCCACATCCTCGGTGACTTCAATTTCAATTGGCTAGCCAGTGACTGCTCAAAGCTATGGACCAAAATAAACTCTCTAAACCTCTCCCAACTAATCAACCAACCCACCCGACTGAACCCCAATACACTTAACCACTCCCTCTTGGACTGGGCCCTTACAACCCACCCTCACAGGATAGTTAAAGCCGGTCTCCTCCCTAAATTCCTGAGTGATCACCATATGGCTTACATGGTCTGGAAAGTTCACAGACCTGCCGAACCCCCCTTCTAGGATGCTCCTCATGAGAACCTTTAAATCCTTATGTCTTCCTTCCCTCCTGCATGACCTGGCCCATGTTGATTGTTCCTTCTTACAGAAAGTACCCACCATTGACCTCGCCTTCGAATTGTACAAGAGCAACTTTCTTGCTGTATGGGACTACCATGCCTCCCTAAGAAGCACAAGAGTAAAGGGATCCTATCTCCCCATGGTCATCACCGACATCATTAGCAAATGCCGTGCCAGGAACCAGGCCTGGAAAAAAACACAAGCTATCCAGCTCCCAAGAATCTTTACAAAGATACCGTACCCTCTGCAACTCCTGCACCAAATCGATATGGCAGGCCAAAAAGAACTATTTCAAGTCGACTCTCTACTCCAACCTTAGCCACCCCACAAACTTCTGGAAAACCATTAAATCCCTCCTCTCTCCACCAGTCCAACCTCCAACCCTAACACTATCCATCCACGGCAACACCATCTCAGACCCTAGCGAAGTTGCCACTGCCTTCAATACCTTCTTTACCAGCAGTGCTACGTCCCTCCTACACAACCTCCCACACACCCCACCCATACCTAGCTCATCATCAAATTCCCAGAACTCCCCCCCTGCCAACACATTCTCCTTCTGCCCAGTCACCCTGGCCGAAGTTCTACATGCTCTACGTGCTCTCAACCCCAACAAAGGCAAATGCCCCTCAGGCCTGGATGCTAAACTACTCCACTTATCAGCCCCAACCATTGTTACCCCATTAGCCTGCCTCCTCAATGTCTTTTTCTCCCTGGCTAAAATCCCAGCTGCTTGGAAACAGGCGGTTGTTATCCCCCTCCCAAAGGGTGGCGGGACCTCTGCACCTGGTAATTACCACCCCATCTCCTTACTCCCAATACTGGCCAAACTTCAGGAACACCTCGCCGTTGCTCAACTCTCCCAATACCTTGACTCTACCTCTTTCTTTACCCCATATCAGTCTGGCTTCCGTAAGTCTCACTCCACTACCACTGCCCTTCTAAGACTCACCAATGATATCTCTTCGGGTATGGACAAGGGGCTTATCACCTCTGCAATTTTCATAGACCTGGCCAAGGACTTTGACACCTTCTCCCACACCAAGCTACTAGCAAAACTTAATGATGCAGGCCTCTCCAGCCTTGCTACTATCTGTTTTCAGGCCTACCTGACTGGCAGACTCCAATTGGTCAGAATTGGCTCTCAAATATCTCTCTCCCTTCCAGTCACCACAGGGGTTCCCCAAGGTTCCATCCTGGGCCCGTTACTATTTTCTATATTCTTAAATGACCTCCTGCTGGCCTGTACAAACTCAGCCATACAAATGTACGCGGATGACACCATACTGTACGCCTCTGGCCCTTCCACCCGAACTGTGTTCGATGTACTGCAACAGGACTTCAATGCTGTACAGCAATGATTCAGATCCAACCAACTATTCCAAAATGCAAAGAAAACCATTTCCCTAACCTTCGGCTGACAACCACGTCTTTCCCAGCAAGTTGATCCTCCAGCCTTCCATACCCTGGATGGGTCCCCCCTGGAGTCTTGCACCTTATTCAGATACCTGGGAGTTTGGCTTGACCAACACCTAGATTTCTCAGTACACACAGAATCGTTACACAAAAAACTGTACCCTAAACTGGGTGCTCTATATCGCAACAAGGGCCATATGCCCACTATGGTCTGGAGGGAAATAGTGCATAAAATGATTCTCCCTATACTTGACTATGGCGACTTGGTTTATGGGGCTGCACCCTCATCCAACCTGGCCAGCCTAGACACCCTCTTTCACTCCTTCTGTCGCTTCAACCTGGACTGCCACCCAATGACCCATCACTGTGACCTATACAGCTCCCCAGCCCTACACTCGCTCGCATCCCACAGATCGATCCACTGCTCCAGAGTCATAGCTAAATTCTGGACACAGTCCCTTCCCCACTACCTCAACTCAGCCTTATCGCTCAACCTTCCACGGCCTATTCACTCCGAAGCTCTGACTCCAGGTTTCTCCAAGTCCCATTCATGCATACATCCAAGGGACAATCCGCCTTTAAATATCGCTTGCCCAAACTATGGAATGATCTACCTGCAGACATCAGGCTTACCACTAACCCAAAACTCCTCAACCCTCTTCTCCACGCATACTTCTCTGACACATGCAACTGCTACTGGCTATCCTGAGCTATAAGCCCCATGTGCCCCTGCTTCGTGATGCATTGTGTATACTCACCTGCTGCCTCTTAGGGTTGGAGTAAGTTCTAAATATTGTTCCTGTTCCTTTCTGAGTGCCTAGTTGAATGTTCTCTCACACACTGTCTGTGTACCTAAATTTCCTCTGTCATGTTTATACTCTGTACCTATGTAAAACTGTGTAAATATCTGTCCTGATGTACCCTTTGAAATTCACCTGGGTCACATCTGGAAACAAGCGGTCCTCCACTCAGTATGCCTTCCTGGTTAATCTCTTAAATAAATAATGTTGGGCCTTGTGTAATATTGCCTTGAATTGTATTTGAATTATCTTCCTTTGGTGTTCACCTGGAAGCCAGTCTCAGTACCATACTGTGCTGATTTAAATTATTGTTTGGACATCTGCTGCTATTTTGCTAACTGTAAAATTGCTATTTTTTGTTATATTTATTCTGCATATTTCATGACTACCCTTATTCCCCTTCCCCAGGTTACATCTGTAAACACAATTTTTTTCTTATCTGTGTATGTTTTCTTTTTCTTAATCTGTATATGTTTGCTGGTAAAACAATTTCAATAAATAAAAAAAATAATAAATTGATACATCATTGTGAAATCCCCATTCATTTCAATGGGATGTACTAAACTGGGGATATGCAGTAGGCTGACACAAAATATGCAATTTATTTTCATGTTTCAGTTATAAAAGTCTTGCTTCCTCACAAGTAACGACAAATGGTGAATATTGAGTCTGTCCATTATATATTCAATTTATACAACATCAGTTTTCTAGTTAAAGCTTTTACATCTGCTGTTTGTATGACAATTTAACTGTTTCTCATCTATTTCAACCGATGGCTTCAGTGATGAACATAACTAATGTGATGTCATCAGCATTGTAAAAGTTACACTCTGATTGGTTCAGTATACATTGTGATGTACCTAATAAGGCAATATATCATCTGTGATATACCTAACTCTCAGTATTGCATGATAACCCAGCCGAATACTCTGTTGTTCGCTGCCCAAGGAAGGAATGCAGGGGAGTGGGGATTGCGATCTGTTTTAGATCAGAGTTGGGCCTCACGGTACACCCAGTTGGGGACATCAGTTATTTTGAGTGTGTGTGATGATGCAGGGTGTCACAGTGTGGAATTTAGAGTGTTTCTGATCTACCATCCACCTGGGTGTGATCGGTGCTTTTTGCAGGAGGTGACGTCCTTTGTTGTGGAGAGGGTGTTGGAGTCCCCGAGATGGATTGTTCTCAGGGATGTCAACACCTGGGTAGATGATGTGACATCACCTGGGGCCAGAGATCTCTTGTTAAGTATGGAGGCTCTGGGCCTGACCCTGTTTTTTATGTCTGGGACCCACCAATCTGGCCATGTGTTAAATCTGTTGTTCTTGATGGGGCATGAAGTTGACACTTTCAAGATTGATCGGGTAGTTTGATCTAATCATTACACCATTGAGTTCAGCTTTACAGCCCCCTGAGGGTCCCATCCTCTGTGGAAATGGTCCAGTTACACTCTTTGAGAAGTGTTCAACTGGAGGGACTACTAGTGGAACTGGACATTTCCTCTGTGATGGAGGCTTGTGTCAGTGGCCCAGAGCATGAAGTTGTGGCCTATAAAAGTGCTGTTGCTGGAGCTCTGAACCATCTGGCACTAATCCATGTACGCTCCCTTGCCTCACACCTTGGCTCCCCCTGGTTTGATGAGGAGCTGAGGAAGTTGAAGACAATGGGGAGGAGGTTGGAGAGGCATTTGCGGAGGACTGGATCTCTCAAGGACAAGCTGGTTCTGATAGCACATTATCAGGACTATCAGAAGGCAATCATCCAAAAAAAGGTAGCTTTTATGTCCAGGACAATTACAGCTGGGAAGAATCTACCAACTCAGCTCTTTTCCGGGTTGTGGACAGGCTGCCACATCCGGCTTGTCTAGAGCCCGATAGAGCTTTTTCAACTCCCAAATGTGAGGAGTTTGCTCAATTCTTCTCAGACAGAGTGTCCTTTGTGAGATCCAGGATTGTCTCTAGCAGAATTCAAGCCTCCAACAGTGATATTTCTCAGATGAGCAATTGTACTCAGCTGCCCTGGGATGAGTTCCAGCCAGTGACGATACAGGAGATCCATGGGATAATCTGCTAGCTAAAACCAACATTCTGCAACCTGGACCCAGGCCCGATGCAGCTACTAGTTGGTTGCATCATGGTCCTAGGGCCGGTCTTTGTCGAGATAGTTGGGAGTTACCTATCTACTGGAGTCTTTCCAGAGTCTTCAAAACAGGCTCTGTTTAAGCCGTTGCTGAAAATAACATTGCTGGATCCCGATGTCCTGGCAAATTACCAACATATCTTAAACCTCCCTTTTCTAGGAAAGGTTCTTGAGAGGGTGGTAGAAGAACAGCTCGGGGATCACCTCACAGACTTCCTAATTAATGAGCCACTCCAGTCCAGATTTAGGACTATGCATAGTATGGAGACAGTGCCGGTCAAGGTGTTGAATGACCTGCTCCGGGTGAGAGATCAGGGAGAGTGTACAATTCTTATCTTCCTTGATCTCTCCTCAGCATTTAACACTGTGGATCATGGGGTGTTGATGGACAGGCTGAGGGACTATGTAGGACTCACCGGCAAGGTCATCAGCTGGTTTGAGTCCTTTCTCCGGGCCAGGTCTCAGAAGGTAGTTCTGGGGAACTGTTCATCTGACCTTAGGGACCTGCCCTGTGGAGTACTCCAAGGTTCTGTCCTCTCCCTCATGTTGTTTGCAGTATACAGGCTTCCCCTGGGTGAGATCATAGGATGGTATGGGCTGAGTTTTCATTGTTACGCTGGAGATACTGAGCTCTATCTGTCTTTTTTACCTGGTAGACCTGATGCTGTCAATGTACTGAATAAATGCCTGGCTGAAATCCAGGCCTGGATGGTGTTGAACTGGCTGGGACTGAACCCCGGAAAGACCGAGGTACTGATGATAGAGCCGGGCCAAAGGGTGGGCTTGGGAACTTCCAGTGAAAGACTGGGCCTTTTCATTGGCACAAGTGAACTGGAGGTCTACGCAGGATGAAAAAATGTGGGCATTGTGCTTCACAATAAGCTGACATTTGATGCTCAAGTGTCGGCTGTTGTCTGGACCAGTTTTCACCACCCTCCCAGAACATCGCTCAGATTAAGCCCTTTGTCCCGCTTGAAGACCTGGCCACACTGGTACTTTCTTTTGTGACCTCAAGACTTGACTGCTGTAATGCCCTTTACCTCAGGGTTGGAGGTGGTACATTGCACCACCTGCAGCTTTTGCAGAAGGCAGCAGCATGGGTGCGGACAAGTCACTCCAGATATAGCCATATTACCTCAGCGCTGTGCGAACTGCACTGGCTGCTGGTGTGGTGGCATATCACCTTCAAGATAGGTCTTTTGACCTATAAGGCCCCACATGACTTGGGTCCAAGCTAGCTAAAGGATCTCCTGCACCCCTACGTCCCATCTCAGCCTCAGGTGCTTTCCTGGAGATCCCCAGGGCAAGGCTAAAGAGCTCTTGGGACTGGGCATTTGAGGTTGCTGCTCCAACTCTTTGGAATTCTCTGCCCAGCCTTCTCTGGCAGGCACCATCACTGGAAGTATTTAAACGCAAACTGAAAACTTTTTTGTTTAGACAAGCTTTTTTTGGATCTGAGGTAGTTGTTTTAGCTACTTTAGATGGAGAATTGTTTTAATTGTTTTAGATTCTAGTTTTAATTCTTGTCCTATTTAGTTTTATTGTCTGTGTCTTGTTATTTTACACTTGTATTTTAATTGTTTTGTAAGGGTGCCCTGGGCCTTCGTGGAAGGGCACCCTAAATAAATAAAATCTAATACTACTTCTACTATTATATAGTGTATGGTAGAATGTTGTTATGTAGTGGAATTCATCTATTCCCCACATTGTTATGCCATTGATGTGATGTGGTGTAGTTGTTAACCCATCGATGGTGCGTCACATCAATGGGTTAACAAAAAAGAACTGTGACGCTTCTGTTTCCAAGGTAGCACTGTTTGCTCACGGTCCTAATTCAGTGAGTGTTACGTTATTTTTTCTTCTCCTCCCAACCCGTGTCCATCTAGTAACCCCTGTAGCACATCCACAATTCAGAAAAATCAGAAAATCTAACCATGTTTTCTCTCGTTTCTCACAGTTCTTTGTAGGTTTGATTGCCAAAGCATCGGTCAGTCCCGAAAACGTCAGCTATTCACAGCATTACCTTTTTCAGCCACTTTACGGCAAGCCCATCTGGACGTTACATGACACTTGACCCTGATCTCTGTTTCCGTTTTCTTTCAATGCGTTTTAGTGTGTATCTAACATAGATGTTCTTTTGTTTAGTAAATCAACTCCTTTTTTGACTAAATGTAACCTGCTAATAGCAGTTTGAATAAATGTTTTCCCCTGAATGAACAATGTACTCTCAATCTCATCTGTGCAAGGTACGAAAAACAACTCTGTAATTTTGTTAATCGACAGCCTATGCTGCCTATGATGCCCATACACTATAAAAGACAATGTATGAGCATCGATTGAACAACAACACTGTGTGAGCTTCTCGTGGATCCCTTAGCAACCTTGGTAAACCTCTCAAGCTGCGCTCTTGAGGTTTACATGGGTTGCCAAGGGAACCACTCGAAGCTCACACAGTGTTGTTGTTCATCGATGCCCATACATTATCCTATATATCTTGTGAGGTGAATATGATATCACTTTTTTATCTTATCATATATTTATCTCCACTGTTGTTGTATAAATAGTGCCATGTGTCACTGATAAACAGTAGAATTTAATAAGGTCATTCCAATATCTTGCTGTCATCATTACTGATACTGCACTTATACTATAATGGGATGGATGTCTTACTGCTATGAAAATCTTTTTGTTTTCAAAGAATTCTAGATGATTTTATACCAAGAACTAGGTTATATCTGGGGGAGTTGTGCAACATAACTGTCACAGATCTAGTGTTCTCCATAATGAATGGATGTCTAAATGGCTGAAAAGGGGGAGGTGGTACTGGTGGGGGGGACTTTAATCTGCTAGATGTATGGCATATGGTAGCCAAATGTAAGAATGTTAGAGAGTACTGGGGGAGAATCTTTTCTGTTTTAGAGAAAACTGTGGGTCAAGAATTCCCCTTCAATCGAGGAGTTATAATTTTTGGAAAGAAGACAGAAGATAGTTTACAAAATGAATGGATGGGTCTAATATATATTGGAATATTGGAGGCTTAAAAGTGCTACTGCAACACTGGAAGGATATTGCAACATTGGAAGGATGAGAAAGCCCCAGAATTTGCAGAATGGGTGACTCTAATGCTAGATTCAAGTAAAGTGGAATGGTAATCCCACCCGACAATGACTTTTCAACAACGAGATCCCCTACAGCGACCACAGCGCCATGTCACTGTAGGGAACCTGCTGGAACCTGGCACTGTCTATTGGGGGTCCTTCACCCCCCCAAATTAGCTCTGACTTGGAGTTGATAATCCTAAGTGGGGGGTGGTGTGGGGGGCAGAGCCCCCTGCATGGGGGGCTTGGGGTTGAAGCACCCCCGAAGAAAACACTCAGTTTCCTTTGAAATCGGCAGCTGACTGCAAACTGCGATCGACCTGCTGGTTTCGCTGTCTGGTCGTTCGACAAAAATATTGTTGACGACCAGTCATGAATTCAAGTGCAAAGAGCATTATATAGGTTCAAAAATGCATTCAGCAAATATGAAAAGATATGGTTCCCTTTTGTCACAGAGATTAATAAATAAAAGATAAACAGAAACTAAACTGGGATTTGACTTGGCAGTATTAAGGACTATAAAAGCTTCAGGAGTGTTTACAATGATTGAAGCACCCACGCTCTGAGTCAAGGGGGAAAAAAAATCTGCCAGACGTAGATTGGAGCCTCCCTACTACAGCATCAGCTAGAGGTTGAGACATCCTTGACTCCCTGAAGGGGGCATTCTTGAGTAGAGATGGGCCAAAGTTTAAATTTGTGAGTGAATTTACCATGAATCAGCTGAAATTCGCATCTGTGGAGCTCTGCAAAGTTTTCCCCATCTTCAGAAGCTTCAAAATGGCAAACTTTTGCTGCAAAGTGCAGAATTTTGCTTATGAATAGTGGAATTTCACCTGCAGGGTGCAGAATTTTGGTGAATTTCTGCTGTTCATTGGCAAAATTCCACAATTCACGAGCAATTCTGCACTTCAATGTGGAACTTCACCAATTGGAATTTTCGAAATTCGCTGACTAATCTGCGGAGCAATGTTTGCCAACTTCACCCACCTCTATTCCTGAGGCAACTAGTCAGTAAACTCATTGGTGATGGGGCAATACTGGACCTGTTGCATACTATAAGGGACAGCGCGGCAGACATCAGGGTGGGACTTCATCTACGGACCAGTGATCATCATTGCACAATGTGATTCAAAATAAGAACAGCGGTGGAATCCAACCATGCAAGAGCGAGGGTCTTACATTTCAGAAAGGCTGACTTTACAAAGATGGAAGAATCATTCTGATATGACCTGGCAAGAGGAGATGTCCAGGGTGGGGTGGAGGGCAAATAGGCCAGACTAAAAAAGGCATAGTTAAGGCAACAAACCTGTATGCCAAGCAAGTGGGCAAAAGCAGAAGGAAGAGGAGACTGTTTATGGTTCTTGAAGGAGGTGGCAGAAAAGGTAAAGGCAAAAAGAGTGGCATTCAGAAGGTATAAGGAGATCCAGAGAGAGGAAGATAAGGAAGTGTACATGGTGAAATGGAAGGAGGCAGGCAAAGCAGTAATGAGCACAAAGGTGCAAACTGAGGAAAGAATAGCCCAGGCAGTAACTAAAGGGGACAAGACATTTTTTAGGTATGTTAGTGAGAAAAGGAAGACAATGGGAGGGATGGTACAGTTGAGGGGGGGACTGTACAGAAAGGGACCACGAAAAGGCAAACATCTTAAACAAATACTTCTGCTCAGTGTTCACAGTAGAATGGGAAGGGAAGGGACCACACAAATGCATCAGGAGCTTTGAGGGGAGGGAAGTGGACACCAGACCCTTTTCTGAGAAGAGTGTCAGGAAGGCACTTGCTATTCAGAGGGTGGAAAAAAACAATGGGCCAGACAGGGTGCAACCAAGAGTGGTAAGGGAACTCAGGGAGGTACTGGTTGCACCCCTGGCAGACTTGTTTAACAGTTTACTGGAGATCATAGAATACATAAAATACATAGAAACTGTTGGCAGATAAGGACCACCAGGCCCATCTAGTCTGCCCCTTTGTACTACCTGCGGGAGTGGCTTGAGACCCTATCTGGTCACCTGCTATAGCTCCTGCTTCCCATCTCTAAGATGCCCTTATTCCTGTTCCATGCATGATTGAATCCTGTTACTGTCCTGGCTGCCACCACCTCCTGGGGCAGACCATTCCATGCATCCACCACCCTGTCCATGAAGAAGTATTTCCTTACATTCCCCCTAAACCGGACACCCTCCAGTCTCATGTCATGACCTCTGTCCTTGTACTCTGTTTAAACTGGAACATGCCCTCCCCCTTAACCTCATTTATACTCTTGAGGTACTTGAACGTTTCTATCATATACCCCTGCTCTCTCCTCTGTCTCAGTTTGTACAAATTGAGATTCCTCACTCTTTCCTCATATGGTTCATACTGCAACCCCCCCCCCCACCATCCTAGTAGCTCTCTGCACCATCTCCATCCTATCAATATCCCTGTGCAGGTGTGCCCTCCAGAACTGCACACAATACTCAGGATGAGGCCTCACTTGAGTTTTATACAGTGGAAATTTTACCTCCCTCCTTTGACTCGTGATTCCTCTCCCAGTGCACTCCAACATCCCATTTGCCCTCCCCACCACTTTGGCTACCTGCCTGCTGGCATTTAAGTCCTCTGTGATAATGATGCCCAAGTCCCTCTCCTTCTTAGTGACTGTCAGCAGTTCCCCACCAATTCTGTATCTCTCCCTGGGATTCCTCCTTCCCACATGCATGATCTTGCACTTCTTGGCATTAAACCTCAGCTACCACTCCACAGTCCAGTTTTCCAATTTTTCAAGATCCATTCTCATCCTTTCCACCCCTTTTGGTGTCTCTACCCTGTTGCAGATCTTAGTGTCATCAGCAAACAGACATATCTTCCCTTTCAGTGCTTCTGCAATGTCACTTATGAAGATATTAAACAGGACTGGGCCCAGGACCAATCCCTGCAGTACCCCACTGGTCACTCTTCTTTCTCCTGACTATATCCCATTTACTACCACCACCATCTTCTTCCTGTCCTGCAGCCAGTTCCTAATTCAGTTTGTCACTTTATTGCCCACCCCTTTGCTGGCCAACTTGCTCACCAACCTCCTGTGAGGTACGGTGTCGACGGCCTTACTGAAGTCCAGATTTGCAATGTCTACTGCCCCACCCTGGTCCACTGCCTTTGTCATCTAGTCAAAAAAAAATCTATAAGATTCGTTTGACATGACCTTCCTTCTGTGAAGCAGTGCTGCTTTGGATCCAGCTCACCATTTACAGTCAAGTGTTCTACAATCTTTTCCTTCAGCAGTGTCTCCATGATCTTGCCTACCATGGAGGTGAGGCTGACTGGCCTGTAATTCCCATGGTCCTGGAGGACTGGAGAAGAGCAGATATAGTCTCACTTCACAAAAGTGGTAGCAAGAAGGAGTTGGGCAATTATAAGCCTGTCCGTCTGACTTCTGTGGTAGGGAAATTAATGAAATCACTATTAAGGGAAGGGATTGTGGAATGCCCAGAATCCAATGGACTGAAGGACCTGAGGCAGCATGGTTTCACATAGGCAAGATTGTGACAAAAAAATCTGATAGATTTTTTTTGGACTGGGTGATCAAAGGTGTTGGATCTGGGAGAGGCAGTGGACGTAGCCTACCTAGATTTCAGCAAGGCCATCAACACCATTCCACATAGGAGGCTAGTAATCAAGTTGGGTAGCATGGGGGTGGGCAATGAGGTAGCAACCTGGGCACAAAATTGGTTAGGGGATAGGAGGCAGAGGATGGTGGTAAATGGAATCCGCTCTATGGAGTGGAGAATGACCAATGGGGTACCTCAGGGGAAAGTGCTGGGACCAGTCCTCTTCAATGTCTTCATTAGTGACATAGTGGAGGAGCTGGAAAGGAAGGTCTGCCTCTTAGCAGATGACACCAAGATATGCAACAGAGTGTACACTCAGGTGGGGTGCAAAGAATTTTAAGAGATTTAAAATGGCTAGAGGAGTGGTCAGTGGTTTAGTTGCTAGGGTTTAATCGCAAAGAAGTGCAAAATAATGCACTTGGGCCACAGAAACCTTGGGATAGAGCACAAAATGGGGGAAAGATACTTGCAATGACTAAGTAGGAAAGGGACTTTGGGGTAATGATATCGGATGACCTAAAGGTGGCCAGAAAATGTGACAAGGCAATCAGAAGATCTAGTGGGATGCTGGGGGGCATAGGTCGAGGTATCACGAGTAGGAAAACAGAAGTGGTGTTGCCACTATACAGGTCACTTGTAGGACCCCACTTGGAGTACTCTGTCCAGTTTTAGAGATCATGTCTCAGGAAAGGCATAGACAGAGTGGAGGTCGTCCAAAGGAGGACTACCAAGATGATGCATAGTCTGCATCAAAAGCTCTATGAGGAAAGGTTAAAGGAGCTAAATATGTACACCCTGGAGGACAGGTGGAAGTGGGGGGATATGATCAACACCTTTGAATACCTCACAGGGGTGAATAAGGTACAGGTGGGAGGTATTTTTCAGAGAAAAGGGTGCGTTAGAACATGGGGTTATGATATGGTACTAGAGGGGGTAAATTCAGGAGAGGTGTGAGGAAGTATTGCTTCACAGAAAGGATGGTGGATGCCTGCAACAGCCTGCCAGTGGAGGTAGTGGGGGCAAAAACAGTGGTGGGATTCAAAAAAGTCTGGGATAGGCACAAGAAAACCATGGAGGAAAGGAAGTGGGTGGAAGAGACAGTGCCGTAGATCAAGGAGGGTCTGCAGCAGAAGTGATTACAATGAAAAAGGCCAGACTGGATGAGCCAAGCGGCCCTTATCTGCCTTCAGTTTCTATGTTTCTGTGTTCCATATTTCTATGAAAAAGCCAATCTACTCTAAAACTCTTGTTTAATATTCTTAAAAAAATAATCAGCACTATAAAAACATGATTTTCTATAATATCTTGTGGAGGATGACAGAGAAACATTGTAGAGGTGAGGAAGTGCCATACCCTAAGGTACACTAGAGTCACAAACACAATAAGTCATATAAAATAAATGACACTCTCTGCTCACTACCTTTTCTGTTTTTTATATTGTTATATGAAAACGTACCTGGAGGTGGATTAACAGCCCAGCCAATAACTAAAGTACTGAAGTATCTCAGTTCAATATCTGAGCTCAGAGAATGAGCTGTTCCAGACAACATACCCAGAGACACCCTGGAATAGTTAAAAAAATAAATCATTAGGCACTAGGTTAGAAACAAATGTGAAATAACCTAACTAAATATTTTCTATAATGTTATTTCTATGATAAGTTTCTCTTTTTGATAGAAACAACCTTCAAAAAGGAAGGGAAGTGATGGGGAAATTGTTTAACCAGGAAAAGCACACTAAGCTGAAGCTTATTTCTCGGTGACAACTGAGAGTAAAAGAAAGTTAAGTGACTTGCTCAGGGTCACACAGTATGCAAGTGGGGGCTGTGAGATTCAAACCCAGGTCTCCAGGTTTGCAGCTCAGTGCCCTATACCACAGCACTATACTGTCTCCAAAAAGACAACTATCTACCCGGGCTATCTACATAATTTTCAGTTTATTTATTTATGTAATTCTTTGGTAACCGAGTAAGGATCACTGGTCACAAAGCCCATTTACAGGGGCAACCATGGGGCAGTAGGAAAAGGTCACACAAGTACAATAAATCACTGACATATAAGGTAAACCATACTGAAATACATATAATTCACACAGATAGTAGGTTCTTTAGGGAGCATGCTAATAGAGATACTAGATTCAGGTAAAACATTATTGTATCTGCATTGTTCAACTAGGAATTTTTTTTTTTTGTTTCATCTCTGCCTGTGGTCGGCCCTTGTTCAGGAGAGTGCCCAAGTCCCATCCCCGACATCCACTGGGACCTACCACCAGCTGTATTCCCCAGGGCTTGCCCTTCACTGGCAGGGTCAGTGGGCGTCCCTGGCTCCCGCCAAAGACCAGATCCAGTTCAGGCTGGCATGTTATTCAGGGAGTGGGATCATTGGGCACCTGCCATCATCCAGTCGCTGGTGATTTTCCTGTGCTCTGGTCCCTGGGAGGTGTGGCGTGCAAGTATGTCCAAGTGCACTCCATGAGCTCCCACGCAACATCCGCCAATGTCTGCCCCATCTCCTGATCTTCTTGCCTGAGCTGCCTTCCCCCAACTTCCAATAGGACACAGGCAAGCAACGAGCTCTTCCCAATCCTCCCCCTGGAGGAGCACAGTAGTCTATAGGACTCTTGATTTTCCTCTCCCCAGCCAACCCCAACACCACCAGGTTGCTCCTGAGTCCAACCCCAGGTCGCTGTTGTGGTGGCAGGTGAGGCTTGGTGCCTCAGCTCTCTGAGCCACAGGTCCAGTCAAAGTAAGGGTTTTTTAAGAGTGGTACTTTCAGTAAATATGCTTATAGAGATACAGACAGTAATTTATAATAGACGTCAGTCATTATACATCAAAAGACTGAAATCCTCAGTGCAAAAGCACTGAAGCAAGGGTTATCCTTGCAGAGCATTGGTAACAAAGCGAGGTTTCACATAAATACAAAATTATACATACCCCATTGATGCAAAGCATCATGGGAGTTATATGCCAATTACCATGAAAGAGCAAGGGCTTGCAAACTTAAAGTAGGACTGAATGGTGCAAAAGGCATCTCAAAAATCTGCAAAGGCTAAGAACAGCAGACATAGGACTCTTACTTATGCCTCATGTGCATTTCAGCCTGGAGAGGGGAACAAACCACATTTGGTCTCACAAGTTTATACCACATTGAACTTAAAGGATGACAGCGTAAAACATAGCCATAAAAAAATGAAAGACTTTTGATGAATAGAAAGGCTTTGACTTTTTGTGGGGAAACACTGAATAACATTTACATATCTATTACAATAAAGGAAAGAAAAGGGGACAAAACTGTCATTAGTTACATTTCCAAATAACAGTTCTGTTTTTAACACGCTAATAAGATTTTTTTTTCAGCAGAATAGGTCTACGTAGGATTGTACTGTGTGGTGGCAAATCCAGCAAATTAAAAAATAAATAGGTATGCATGTGGATATATGGAAACAGTATTGCTGTTATGCTATTCAGTGTCAACAATGCTCACTTTTAGAACAGTATGTTTTAAATCTTTATTAAATGGGATTTGTTTTGTAAAATTATAAAGATGGCAATAATGCTGCACAGGCAGGTAACTGCTTTTAAGCATTAAGGCATAACCAGGAACTGTATGATAATACTGTCACAGAGACCACTCTTCTCCTAGAAGAGTGGTCTCACATGCATTCTTACGGTATGACAGCCATGAATTGAAGGTGAGTGGTTCTACTTCTGATACCCTAAGAAGCATGACTAATATTTTGTTGAGTGGGGTCATTCAATAATTTATTAGATACTGTATCTAAAACCGTTCCCCCGAACTCACCCATTTCAAGGGCATCTGCACATGAGACACTGTTTACAGAATAAGGGTTCCCATGTGCAGAAGAAAGGACCACACTGATTAACTGAAAGAGCTCCCTTGATCTACAATACTATCAGTTACTCTAACCCTATTAGGATCAGGGAACATGGGGTGAAGCCAAATACATTATATCCCTAGGGATAGATTAGCAAAAGTAACCCAACCCTAGAGTGTATCAATGCTACCATAAAACTAAAATAATTTCCTGTTTTAAAAATGAATTATTTACATACTTTAAATTTTAATTGTTCTGTGTACAAGACAGCTTTCAGTAATTAACCTATCCCCATCAGAATTTAAGTAAGCCAGGGCCATTCCATCGGCAGAGCGATGCTCATGATGCCGCAACCTGAGTTTGGGAGTGAGACTGGGACACCGAAGGCTGACTGGTGGAGGAAGACAGATCATCCCAGGGACTTCTCTGGGGCAGACGAGGATCAGTATTCACTGCTCTACCACTGCCTAGGTGACAGCGGGTGATGGTGCAGTTGGAACTGTGCAAAAGGGAGAGGGGATGCTGACAGGCTCCAGCATGAAAATGCAGGCTGTGCATGCATATGTACTGCTGGGCCTTCCTGAGGGCAGGGAACTGTAAGCAAGAGGAACCTCTTAGAGTGAAACAGCATGACAATGGCACTCTTAGGCCCCACAAAGCTGAGTATCTACCCCACCACTAGTAATCTGGCTGTCCTGCAGGGGTATAGTTGGGCTGCCAATGGCCCCACAACAGAGAAGTAAGTCTGTGGTTAAGGGGGTGGGGAGTAAGTGGCATAGAAGGCAGGATGGGGCTGGGAGGTCACCTGGCCAAAAAAGGCTCCTTTGATGTCAGGAGCAAACTAACTAACTAACTAACTAACTAACTAACTAACTAACTAAGTCAATCAATCAGAATGCTCCATCTACAGCCATTGTTTCATAATAAATGATGCCAATGCCGTTCCATAAAACGAGTCCTGGCATGTGCAGTAATTAGATTTATATGACTGACTAATGAGAAACCAGAAGGCATATTAGAAGTAACCATATCAGCCTCCAGGTAAAGTGCTGTTCCACACATCACACCTGGTCTTGTCCGGTAGAAAAGCTTCTAACTGGCAAAAGGGAAACAAAACAAATAATTCAGATATAAGAAGTAATAGTTCACTACTTGTGAAAGTTAATATTATTTTCAGGCAGTAAACTAGTTCTTTGATTACTTTACTAATTATATTAAAAAATACTTTATATATAAGAACTAATAGTTCTCTGCTTGTGAACATTAATATTCATTTCAGGCAGTAAACTAGATTGTTAATGACTCCACTAACAATTGTGCTAAAAAATACTTCATGTATAAGAAGTAGTAGTCCACTACATGTGAAAATAATATTAATTATTTACAGTACACTGGCTCTTTAATTAAATAACTGCTAATTATATTAAAAATACTTTAGATGTAAGAAGTAATAGTTTGTTACTTGCAAAAGTAATATTCATTTCAGGCAGTACACTAGCTCTTTAATGGCTTTACTGCCGCTCCCAACAAGTCAGGATTGGGGAAGTGCTATCAGACAGCCAACCTGTCTTATCTGGTGTGCCGCAATGGTCCATTCTGGGGCCGTTGCTGTTCAGTGTTTTCTTAAATAATCTCCCAGCCTCCTGCCATTGCCTCATGCTCCTATATGCTGATGACACAGTGATTTTTACCAGCAATCTGCACCCTGAACTCCTTGAAACGGATCTCCAAAATGGCTTTGCATCTGCAGAAAACCGGTTTAAAGAGCAAAGACTGGTCATGAACTATAAAAAACAAAGACCATGCTCTACTTGACAGTCCAAAGCAAGCAAAAAAGCTACCCCCTGGCAATAAGGAATGACAGTGGTGACATACTGGAGCTCGTCTCACATTTCAAATACCTGGGGGTTACAATTGACTCCTCCCTGTCCTTCTCCAAGCATATCGATATCACTGCAAGAGCTATTAATACCAGAAATGGGATCCTCTACCACCACTGGCATTGTCTAACCCATGAAGCATTAAACCTGGCAATCAGCAACTCAGTTGTCTCCCTCATAGACTATGGGTTGGCCATATAAAGTTCTGCTACCAACACAGCGCTCCAACGGATCTCAGTTGCCTTAAACAAAGCTTGCCATCTATTCTCAAATGCCCCAAAACTCATACACACCTGTGAACTTTATGCACGGGCTGGCTGGCTTCAGCTGAATGACAGAATCAGGTATTAGACCAGCTTTCTTGCCTAAAAAGTCACATTAAATATGCTTCCAACAGGGGTACAGAACCTGCTAACATTGCCTATGAATTCTAGACAAACCAGAAGCTCTGCCACTCAAATTTTCCAAGTGCCCAGATGCCGCACTACCATGGCACAGCGTGCATTCTCACACCGTGCACCCCTCTGGGTAAATGCACTGCCCCCTGACATCTCTAGCTCCTCAACGATTGGCTCTTTTAAACACAGACTGTGTCAGCACCTCTTTGGATGAGTAGCTGCATGTGCCACCACTAAGGCTCAGCACGCAGCAACAATCTGCCTCTAGCACTTATCTTTGCCTTTGTCAAGCTAGGATAGTCAAACTGCAGCACTTCACACACCTCCAACCCCCCCAGGTCTGTCCCTTGCCCCCGGACCTCTCCTTACCCTCCTCCCTCACTGTCCTATGTGCTCTGTTCACCTAGCTCTCCCACTCCCAATGTATCCTTCCTTATCCTTGTCTGCTTATCTTCTTGACACGGGCATACACTGAACAATGCCTCAGCATAGCCAGTGCTTTATGTTTGTTTTCTATAACCTCCATGAATATTTTTCTCAGTATTTGTATATTTGGGCACAGTATTATACCTTGCTGTCTAATATATCTGATGTGGAACCTTTCAACGAGCATCCGCTCACAGGTATTATCCAAGAATTCAATAAATAAAATAAAAAAATAATCATATTAAAAATACTTCAGATGTAAAAAGTAATAGTTCCTCACTTGTGAAAGTAAATATTAGTTTCAGACAGTACACTAGCTGTTTAATTACTTAATTAATTATATTATTTGCATAAGTGAGATAAGGCATTCAGGTTTGTATAGTCATTGAGATAGATGTACATCTTGTGTGCAGATGGCACTCAGCCTTTGGCCTCTTGCCATTATACCTGAAGTATGCATATTTCTCCTACAAATGCACACCCTGTTGTGTCTTATCCCTGACCTATTCAGAAGAGAATATTTTTAGCTAATGTTAGTCCTTGGAAACATGATTCATCAAAATGGTCATACCTTTGTGGCTCTGAAGGATTTAGTCTGTTACAGCAATATGCAATATCTGTGTTGGCCCAAGATGAAAGATGCATTCGTTCACAGCTATATGCAATATCTATGTTGGCCCAAGATACTGTATTGTATGGCAGTCTCCAAAACATCCAGACATATGTTCAGACAGGAACCATAACAAGGTGTACAATGCTGTAGAAACTCAGTGGTCATTATCAGAACAGCCAAGAGTGTCACTGTATAAGACACTCAAGCTAGATTTGTCTTCTTTAGCAGGCAAAATAAATACAGTCTCCATAATAAATATATGCTTAGCTGAAATTTGTGACTGGATGGCTAACATTCAACCAGGATATGACAGAGATGTAACTGGTCAAATCAGGTTCCCGTAGGCTATCTTATGTTATTTTATTTTATTTATTTAGTTCTCGGATTAATACCTTTGAGCTATAAGCTCATTTACAAAGGTTCCACATCAACAGCAAACAACACAAATACAGCAAAACAATACAGACTGTGGTTACAACATTACATTTGATACACAAATGAATGTTCAACTCTTTTGTAACTAAAATTACAAAATTCAATCACATTAAGCAATAAGTACGTTGCGAGGTGTAAACAGAATGGAAAGGTAGCTTGCTATGGAGAGAGAAACTGGTAGCAACAGAGGCTGTGTGATTAGAGAATGCCAAATAGGTGAGGAAGGCATAAGGGAGAATAGGTGGAGAAAACAGGAGCAGCCATAGGGCCTTGTCATTGGTTTGCTGGAAGGGGACAATTCCATGAGGTTTTGGAGTGGGAGGATATGGTGAGAGGAGAGGGGAAGCAGATCAGATGGGAGGGGGTGGGAAATGGATGAGGAATGGAATGAAGGATGAAGGCAGAGTGGGACGGTGGAGGAGAGGGGTAAATAACAATGCAGTTGGATAGGGGAGATTGTAAGTGCTATAATGAACAGAAAGAAAACAGGAGTTAGCTTGTGCAAATTAGAAGTTACAATCACACTCACTAAGTGTTGCTAGATGGTGAAAAAGTTTAGATTTGAAGGGACCAAGTTTTGATTCTGCCAGCAGGTCATCATGTAGCGAGTTGAGCCAAGCGGGTGCCCGGTACTCAAAAGACCGCTGACCCTGGGAGGTGCGATGGAGAGGGATTTTCAGTCGCTGGCTGTTAGTTTCTCTGGTAATTCTAGCCTTGTTGGTGGAGCCGAGGAGACTCTGAACACCAAGTCATGTTAGACCTAGGGTGGACTTTTTAGCCAGCAGGCAGACTTGGTATTGAGTTCTACAGTGCATATTTAACCATCCAGGCTGGAAATAGAGATCACAGGTGTGTTTAAGGCGTGGTGCATCTAGGACACGCCTATAGGCTTTGTTTAGGGTCAGCTTTATTCTCTTGAGAGTTGTGTCAGTTGCTGCATTGTAGACTGTGAGCCCATAGTCAATCATAGATAAGATAGAGTTACACACAAGTTTTAATACCTCATCGGTTAGGCAGTGTTTATGCCTAAATAGTTGGCCAATTTTGACATTTGCAGCCTTGGCATATCTGGCATGGATGTGGGAGAAATCAGGGTAACACTTGGATGCTCCATGATCATAGCCATGGATAAAGTAAAAGATCTGGGGGGTATTTCAGACTAAAGGCTTGTGCTAGAACATCAGGTATTAGCCATGGTCTGAAGTAGCTTCTTCCATCTGCAAATCATTGCCCAGATAAAATGCTATAGTAACTTGTCATGGAAGACATGAAGATACTGGTACTTGTCTTTGTCACATCAAGGCTGGACTATTGCAATGCCTTCTACCTCTGGGTATCAGTGGAACTACTGACATGCACCATCTGCAACTGGTGCAGAATGCTGCAGCTTAGCTGTATGCTGGTGCTGCCCATTCTGAGCATACCATGCCAGTGCTGCAGGAACTGTACTGACTGCCATCAGTGATTTGGCCAATCAGTTTCAGGGTGAACTTGCTAACCTACTGTAGTAGTAGTTGTAGTAGCACTAATAGTAGCAGTAGTTTTTATTTTACACACTTCCTCGGAGGCTTAGAACGCCTAACAGACCAACAACACACTACAAATAGCACAAGTCTCAGAGCTAAAATAGATATCAAGCCAATATAAACAAAATCTTGAATACATAAAAAGCTTCATCAGCAGATATAAATAAACGCAGGGCTCATGATGTATTTTTAAATGCCTCCTTTAAAGAGGTCAGTTTTTAGACACCACTTGAAGTCCTCCATTGAGGGGCCCCTCTCAGAGCTCTCAGAAACAAGTTCCACAGTACCAAACAAGCCGACCTCAATTGGCCCAGTCCCCTGAAAAGTGCAGTCTAGCCCTGAGGACAGACAAGAAACCTGCCTCAGTGGAGCAGAGAGGACTAGAGGACTGATAAGGAGACAGGAGCTCAGTCAGACCATGTAGGGTCTTACAGATTAGTAATCCAACCTTAGAGGTAATATGCCACCTCACCAGCAGCTAGTGCAGTTCATGCAAGGCAAGGGTCGCATGACTGACCTGGGAAGGTCTGTCAATATCTTGGCCTCTGTGTTCAGCACCAACTGCAGGTGATGCAGGGTACCTCCAATGGCTCTGAAATGAAGGCCATTGCAGTAGTCAAGCCTGGACATCACAAATACATGCACCAGTGTCCTCAGGACCATAGGGGGCATAATTGATTTTATCTGGCTAATGTTCCTCAGATGGTAAAAGCAACTCCAGATTAAATACAGCACCTGAGACACATGTTAGCTTCTCATCCAGAATGATCCCCAGATCTTTCACCTTAGCAGAGGCCTCCAACCTTGAGGACCCAAGCTAAAGCTCCATTGCCTTTTCAGCAGACCCTGCATCCTCCCCACCCCAACCTTAATTGGTTACTTCAGTCTTATCTGGGTTGAGTCTCAGCTAGCTAGATGCAATCTAATCCTCGGTCTCAGCCAGATGTAAATTTAGCACTTCAATTACATCAGGCATCCTGGAAATAAATGCCAGATACAGCTATGTGTCATCTATATAGCAGTGAAATTCCATACTGTATCATCAAATGATCCTACTAATGGGCAGCATGTACCATGCAAACAAAATGGTTGAAAGGACTGACCCCTGGTTGAAAGGACCAACCCTTTGGGCACACCACAGGACAGGGGTATTGGGCGTATAAAGCCCAACATGGTTTGGGCTCAGGGTACTAGAAGGAACTTTTTACTTCATATGCCTCGAGAGTCCTTTCTGCTCTCCTGAGGCTGGGATCCTCAGGGTTCCATACTGTTCCTTGAAACAGTCTGAAGACCATGCATTTGTAGTGGTGGCCCTGATTCCATGGCATTTTCTACCCCCAGCATTAAGAGAAACTCTCTCTGGAGAGACTTTCAAGAGAGGTTTAAAGTAATACTTTTCCAGGCTAGCCTACACAGAAGAAATACTTTTAATTTTTCTTTATTAAGCAATGGACCTATATGTTTTTGGTTTATAGGCTCTGCTGTTTTGCTTCGAAAATGGTGGTGGAGGTAACTCTCAGGGAACCTTTGGGGTCCAGCGACCACAATTCTGTGTGGTTTGACCTGGCTTTGGGGAACACTTGTCCCCTTTTGAAGACAGTTGTTCTGGACTTCAAACAAGCAGATTTTCACCAGCTCAAAGAACTGGTTAGGTTAAGCTTAGTTATGCACTTAATATTGGATGGGAGGGTTAGACTGTCCACTACAACATAGGAGAGGGATATGGGCATTGTCATCAATGAATCTGTCAAGCAATCATGAATTCCCAACCAGATTCTGAGAACCACATATTTAAATTTTGTGTATTGGAAAAGGCAAAACTGGGGAAAAGGGGTGGAGATTTAGATACCTTAATCCTTAAAAGGGAGGCTATAAGGATGGTACAACGGGGGGGGGGTCAAGGCATTACTCACCAGGGCATAATGAGAGACTGGACCTGATGCCACTGATCAGGAAAACTTGATTTAGATAGGATGTATGGCTGTCATTTCAATATACTAATGTGGTCTCTTACTTTTTGTCTTTTCCAAATTTTCTCCATTATGGGTTTATCTAGCTAGTAAGGCTAGCTTGCCAGATTTTTGTTTGGCAACCCATCACATTCTGTGGAGCAGCAAGTTAATAACCTGGGTGGTGGTAGTCAGCAATGGACTTTCTGGAATTTGAATTTTTGCTCTTATATTATTCATGTTTTTTGTTCATTAGGTATTGCTACTGTAAACTTTACCTGCATAAGATCAATTATCTTTCTAAGTTAGTTCCTACTCAATTAGTGAGCATGAATTGTTTTTTTTTAATTCGTGAACTGTATCTTTAAAGGTCATATTTATTTAGTTTCTATCATCCTGCTTATAGTACTCTTGACAAAGCGTAGAGTGAAACTGGTCCGATTGCTGGCTCAACAGTTGCTTGCATGGTTACCACCATCTGACCAGGTATGACTGTCTTTTTAAGTGTTTTCAGAATATATTTGCACTTTTTCACTTTGAAACTGTTAAATTATTTATTAAAGTGGTTTCCTGATAAATTCTGATGCTCAGTGCTATTTGTTTCTGTTCCTGCTCAAGCAAACCAGTCAATGCAATACAGTACACAGTAAGGCACTGAGGATACTGGGATGTATTGGAAGGGGCTTTGATACCAGAAAAAGGGAAGTGCTCCTGCACCTATACAAGTCACTGGTAAGGTCTCACCTGTAATTCTGTGTCCAGCGCTGGATTTCCCTCCTCAGGAAGGACATAGACAAGCTGGAGTTTGTGCATAGAAAGGTCACCAAGATGATTCAGGACCAGAAAGGCAAATCCCATGAGGAACGGCTGGTGACCCTGAATATCTACTCTCTGGAGGCCAAGGATGAGAAGAAGGCACTGATAGAAACATATAAGCATCTGAGGGTTATAAACAGGGTAAATAGTGAGGACCTGTTTGTTAGAAATAGGGATGCAGTCACAGGAGGGCATGATTGGAGGCTGGTGGGAGGAATTCTGGAGAGATATGAGGGAGTTTTTCACAAAGAGGGTGGCAGAGCTGTGGAACACACTACCAGCAAAGAAAAGGTGGGGGCTGGTACCCTTAGTTGGCTTAAAAGTGGTTGGGACATAGCAAAGGGACTTCTAGTCCGTAGGAGGAGGAGGAGTGCTAGGGGGTAGAGGGTTGAGGGAGGGGGAGCAGAGGGAGACAACCCACCAGGACACTAAGTCATGGGGTGAGTAGCATAATAAGGGCAGATTCAGTGTGCTATCAATCTCTTTCTTCCAACAGATTTTACGTTTCTGTATTTCATTCTGTGGCTATCTGAGCTGTATAATTGTCCTGTTGTAATTATGGATTGTTTTATTAAATTTGCTTAGTGTAGCTGGCCTGCCGGTACAGTGGTAGGGCTACCACTTGCAGCACTGATGACTGTAGGTCAGGAGTAATCTCCGGAGTTGGAGGGTTGGCTGGGGGGAGGAGGATTAAACATCCTAAGCACTGCTTTCCTCCTCTGAGGGGGAAAGGGAACAGTAGTCAGTGTTAGCCTGGCCCCTAGCAGAGGCTGAGGGCTGGCACACTGGCACTGCAAATGGGGGGGGTGGAGGCAGCACAGAAACCTGGCATGCTGATTGCGGAAGCATGCATGGCACTGCCATTGGCATCATTGCATGCCACCTCTTCCATACCAGGGGAGAAATGGTGGAAAAGACTACTGGACAATTGGATTAAACCATCCTCCACTGGCTCCACACCTGGCCAGCTGGGCACCTCTGGTGAACCGGATCCTGTCTCAGTGGGGGTATAGGAGGGCCCACTGACCCAGCCAAGGGGACAAGCTCTGAGGGAAGATCGACGATTGTGAAGAACCATGGACTGGTCATGCACTTTTCTGGCAAATACACATACTCCGGTGCAGACATAGTGATGCAGTGCTCTTGATGCGGTTTGCTGCATGCCGACCAGATCTCCACAATTGCCCCAAATATTATTTGCTACATATTGAAATATTACTTAGACCTGCAATTTCCTCAAAAATATTTTTACATGCAGAACATTGACTGGTAAGCTACTCTCATTATTGCATAATAAAGACAACAAGGACAATAGCGCAATTTTAAAGAGAAATATTTTTATTTACAAGCACACACCCCCAACACCAGAGGGAAATAAAATACAAGCACAGCAATTTAAAACAATGTTTTGTTTTTGTATTTCTGTTGGGGGTCTCCACCCCCCGCACCCCTCTACATCAGATGGGAAAAAATGTATAATCACAGTAATGTGTTCAGCATTACTTTTAAAGCAATCCTCACAGTAAAACATTAAATGTACTGCAATGTTTTCAGTTTTTAATATTTTCTGTTGGGGGGCTCCACCCCCCTACACACCTGGACACCAGATGGAAAAAAGCAATGGGTTCAGAACTATGATATGGTACAGTATCCCAAAGCTTTTGAAGTCTTAGTTCTTAGCAATCTTTTATTTGCAGCAATCGTCGTGGGGGGTGGGTAGGTTACATTGAAAAACCAAGGACCACAAAAGTACTGCGCTTATTGCATTATATATATTTTCTTGCGATTAATGAAATACATTCTCTGTTTTACTGTGCAGATTGCTTTAAAAGTAATGCTGAACACATTGCTGTGCTTATAACTTTTTTCTTTCTGATGTCGAGGTGTGTGGGGGCAGAGCCCCCAAACACAAAACATTAAAAACTGAAAACATTGTGTAACCCGTAGGTGGTGCTATCCCAAGGGCTACTACCCCTGCCTGCACGGCTAGTCGCAGGTTAAGGGGCCTGGGTACTGAAATGGGTGCCTCCACCCGGAGGACAGGTTTGTTAGTAGCAAGGCTAACCTGGGTACAGTCCTCCGGGATACTGTAACCCCTTTTTTCCCTTCTAGTGGCCTGGACAACATACAGTAAACACTTTCACAATAACCCTTGTTCATCATACAAATCCTCACTCTGTCTGCACTTACCACCAGGGTTGGTTCCTCTGGCTCGACCCTGGAGACCCCCCCCCCGTAAAGCAAGGTTATGCACAGCAAATAGCAACAGTACAGTACTTTTGACACAAACTGGAACCACAGTAAGATTACATGCAGAAAATAGTTAGGTCTGATTTATTTAGGGGACTTGAACAAGGGAGGGGCATAATCAGGTTGACTGGCTTAAAGGCTAAATCAATCAGGCAGTCGTGCATGCACTTCAGAGTCCCTACACAGTCACACACTTTGGGTACCCAGGTGGAAGTAATGTGGGCTAACCTGGAACGTTGCCCGGGGTAGACCAGAGTGACAGCTGGTTGGGGCCCTGTGATGGAAGAAAGAAACCTGCACAACTACACACAATTTGTAATCCGGAGCCGGATGGCTCAGTTCATGACAAGAAAACAAGTAAACTAGATGACAACACTTTTGATTTAGCTGATGTTGCAGGGAGCTACCCTGGTGTTTACTCATTATACCCAATACAGGACACAGGAGGGAGGAAATTGAGACTGCAGGTTGATGAGCTGGAGTGCCAGGAGAAGCAGGGCCCACTCAAATCACCGAGGTGTCATTCCTGTTCAAGGTGTTGAGCAGGGGGCTGATCCCCAGGCAGGTCTCTCATCGATGGTTTTCTCTGTGGTGTGAGTAATCTGGCTGGGCCAGAGTGACAAGGCCCAGACCAAGGAACAGTTTGGATGCGAGTCTGAGAAAGCTGTATGCAGCCCCCAGCAAGCAAGGCACAGTTACATATACAGTGGGAAACCAAATCGCGACCCACTAGCAGCACACAGCACATTTATAGTAAAGTAATCACCACTATACCAGGCGGATGACAGTCCGATCTCAATCACAGAGTCTCTGCGCAAAAGCCAGGGGTTCAGCAGGAAATGCAGGTCCTGACAGGCTGATCGCCTTCAGTAAATCTTCGGTCTTCTTCAGGTTTCAAGCCTAGTCACCAATTCAGTGGCTTAAGTCTCTTTCACAACTTCAGATGCAGTACAGTTCTTTTGAGAGCTCCCTCACAAGGGACAGCAGAACAGGCAGGCCAAACTCAGCCCTCCCACAGTTCTCCCATGTGAACTACACAGGAGCTGCTGCTCGAATCACTCGAGCTGTTTACTCTTCTGAATCCCAACTCAGACTGACTTTCTGCTCTCTGTGCCCATTAATCAGGGCACAATGAAATGGCTCAGAGATGTGGTCTGAAATAAAGTTTCTCTTATCTCTCCATGCGGGAAAACTGAATGCAGGCAAGCCAGACTCAGACTTCCCAACAAGTCCCCATGCTACCCCGTGGGGCAGCAGCTCCTCGAGCTGGAGCTACTCACTCTTCCAGCTCCAACTCACTTCTGCCGTACAGCTGTATGCAGCTTAGGGATCTCCCTCTGATACAAAATGTTCAACTGGCCGATCCATCTGTCTGTCAAAGCAAGCCCGCCCCCCCCATCTGTCTTGGTGCCAAAATGTAAAAACTACAATTCCTACAGAAATTTGCTCCCACAAGACCCCTGGGGACAGGCTCCATTTTAGAATCCCGAAAGGTACTGGTTGGTGCTGACTGGCAGTCCAAAACCAAAATGGTGGTGCAATACATAAAATCCATGCTGCAAAGAAGGCAGGTTAAACTGTATATAAACTGTATATACTATTGCGATTAAAACAGATAAACAGTAAACAGTTACACATTCCAATAAAGCTCCCTCTGTACAATTAGCGATGGCAGAACACAGCAATAACACTGACGCCCGGGTGGGACTTGAGCCTAGATGCACTCGGCTGCTACCCAGAATAATTATACACTGCAAAATATGCAGCTCTTAAAAAGACAGTCACAGAGGCGATTAGGCACTCTCATGCAATATATTTTTGAACAGCTAAAACACAGGACACCAACCTGGCAGAGGGCATTTAGGCACACCCAAGGAAGGTTTTTAGGAACCCCCATTTGTAGGGGGGTTACAATTGCTTTAAATGTACTGCTGTTAATTGTTTTCCATCTGGTATAGGGGGTGGGGGTATGCTTGTAATACCATGGAAATACCGTATTCCGATTGCAAAGAATGTGTATTCTGTTACGGAGTGTGTGCAATGAATGAAATACCAGTGGAATACTGTGTTTTTAGTATATTTATTTGTCTTGTGTGTTTTGTTACAGGGGTGTTGGGGGCAAAGCCCCCCAATTACAATGAATAAAATTTGGGTGGAATACAACTTTGTGTATACTGTGATCATTTTCAGCAGCAGAAAACATCAAGTTGAGAGCGATTGTGGAGCACTACGCGATCCTTAGTTACTCGATTCTTTGCCTACCGTAAGTAACCAAATAGGCGCAATCTGTCCATGGTACTACACAATCGCCAGAAAATCTGGAGAAGGTAAGTCCCAGTGGATGCCAGACTGATGGGGCAGGGGGGAACAGTAGATGGGGGCCAGTCAGCAAGAAGCATAAAAAAAAACATTGCTTAGTGTTGTAAATGTAAGGCAATCTCACCCCAAGGGATGGGTGCTGTATAAATAAAATACTACTGCCTCACTCTTCTCTCTCTCTCGCTCTCTAAAGCCTACTTCTCTGTAACCTGCTGTGTTGCCTGAATTATTATCTGTATAATGAAGTATTTGCTGTATGACAAATCCCACTCTTTGTATTTGAAACTTGATCAGCAGCAAGGCCAGAGTAAGAGTTAAAACCTATTGTATATGAGGCAGCCTCCAGAAGGAACAGGCATTTTCATATGAATACAACTACTCCACTTCATCTGGAGATGGAAAGGCAGAGCATGGCTGACTCTTTTGTTGTGCTAAATGCAGGGCTCCCAGATCTACAGGGATTCCTGCATTTTACAGGGATTTGGAGCCATCTACAGGGAAATTGGTCCCACAGACGTCCACTGGTAATACAGGAAAACAGAACAATTCAGCTTCCATAGGAAATAATCTACAGGAAAAGTCAGGAAAATCACCCTCGAGTTACAGGAAAATGCCAAATCAATCCACACTGTAAATAAAATGACCTTCGAAAGGAAGTGGCTTGTCCAGCAGCCCTTGGCACCATAGTATCGAAGCAGAGGTGGAAGCCCAGAATTGGATCTGAAATTAGCTTCAGACAATGAAAATAAAATCTGGTACAAGGGAGGTAAGGTCACAGAAACTAAACTCCACCACACCTCGGGGTTACAGATGACTGACACAATGCCTGTTCTTTCTTTGCTGGGATTTCTGTGTGAACCATTCAGAGGAGGGGACCAAGCTGTTGGTCTCAGAGAGGACTGAGGTAACAGATGGAGTTTGTCTAGTGAGCTTAGGAAACGCTGTAACTGTTAAGAAGATAGGCTACTATTTACCTGCACTAGTGTGCAAGTTTTATTGTATAAATCCTGCTATGCTGACTGATTATATGGACTGCATGTACTGTAAATACAGTGTATACTAATGACCCATTGGTGCAGCAGTAGTGCTATCACTCAAGACACCAGTGGCCAGGGTTCAATAGCAAGCCTGGGTCATTGGGGGCCAGCCGGGAGGTGGGGAGGATAAAGTGTCCCAGTGGATGCTCTTCTCCTCCGTGAAGGAAAGGCAGGGAGCTACAGTGCTACACTGCCACCTGAGTTGGAGCAAATTAAGTGACTCAATGAGTGAGGTGGACAAAGACTATGACACACTTCACATGATCACATGCAACAGTTTGTGGGACTTGTATTCTGGCCTCCCAAGGGATCAGACAAAGAAAACAGTAAATCCTCGGCCTGCAGGGTAATAAGCCTGTCCCTCACAGGCCCTGAACCAGTGACAACGCCCTCTTCTGAGTTTGGATCCTGATCTGAGGTGAGAGTTGGGGAGTCCTACCATTCCCAGTATGCGGGTAAGCCACTGGGAAGTTGGAATTGATGTAAGACCTTGAGAAACCAGGTAATGGGGTGGAGGGAGCAAGCTCAGAAAGGGGTAGGACTGCAGTTGGGAGCAGAAAGAGACAAGCAAAAAATATGTATTGTATTAGCGGAGCTTTTCAGCAGGTCATTTGAGACAGGGAGGGTACCTAGGGATTGGCGAGAGGCACATGTGGTACCAATCCATAAAGGGGGGTCGAGGGAAGTACCAGGTAACTATAGACCCATCAGTTTGACCTCGGTGGTGGGAAAATTAATGGAGAGTATACTAAAGGAACAATTGGGGGTGTACTTGGAGGAGGTGGGAGGTCTGGATAGCCGGCAACATGGGTTTGTGCTAGGTAGATCATGTCAAACCAACCTTGTGGAGTTCTATGAATGGGTAACATCAGAACTGGACAGGGGTAAGCCTGTGGATGTATTATTCTTGGACTTCAGCAAGGCGTTTGACTCTGTCCCCCACAATGGTCTGGTGGAGAAACTGATGGGGTTAGGAGTAGGCCCTTTGATGGTCAGATGGATTGAAAACTGGCTAGCTGGACGCACTCAGAGAGTAGTGGTCTGTGGGGAGCTCTCGAACCCTAGAGAGGTTGGTAGTGGGGCACCACAGGGCTCGGTCCTGGGTCCGATCCTGTTTAATGCAGACATATCGGACATCAGGGAGGGTATAGGGTGTGAAATGAGTCTCTTCGGATGACTCCAAGATGGGAGCAGTAGTTGTGGGAGAAGAGGGGAGGGTGGCCCTGCAAGGGGACCTGGACACCCTGGAAAGCTGGGCTCACACATGGAAATTAAATTTCAATATCACCAAGTGCAAGGTGTTGCATCTTGGTCGGGAAACCCTAAACACAGGTACACCCTGGGAGGGAGGCGCTGGAGGCCTCAATAGGGAAAAAGACCTAGGGGTCATGGTGGATACATGTATGAATAACTCTGAGCAGTGCAGGAGGCAGCAAGCAAGGCAAACAGGATGTTGGGATGCATCATAAGGGGATCACCTCTAGGAGCAAGGAAGTGATTCTGCCGCTGTACAATGGACTGGTTAGACCACACCTTGAGTACTGTGTACAGTACTGGAGACCACACTTGAAGAGGGACATACAGCTCCTGGAGAGGGTACAGAGGAGGGCAACAAAGATGATACGAGGGCTAGGGGATTTGACTTATGAGGACAGACTTGAGGAGCTCTGCCTGTTTTCATTGGAGGAGAGGAGAGACAGGGGGACATGATTGAGGTCTTCAAGTACCTCAAGGGAATAAATAGGGTAAACATGGAAGGGATCTTTAGACTAAAGCAGGGAGGTATCACCAGAGGGCATGGTTTGAAGTTGGAAGGTGGAAGGGTGAGGGGAAAGAGGAGGAGGTTTTTCACCGAGAGGGTGGTGGACCCTTGGAATGCACTGCCTGGTGAGCTGGTTCAGAGATCCACAGTGGAGGGCTTCAAGAGAGGGTGGGACAGACACAGAAAGTGGATGTATCAGATGATGGCCTGTCCCGGGGTGGGGATGGATGATAGGGGTTTCTGGAGAACAAGGGATGGGAGGGTCTCGGCATCCAACTAAGGATCTAGGTTCGAGCAGACTTGATAGACCGTAAGGCCTAATCTGCTGGCAAATAGTATGTTAGTATATACTGTGCCCATTTACTACAGTTATATTTAGCTAACCAGTGTTACGTAACAAAGTAAATATTTTTATAAAGACTGCAGTAACTGGTTTGTGTGTAACTGCATCCTTGAGGGAAAGGAATCTGGATAAGGTGTGCAGGACAAAGTGTCTTTTGAAAACAAAGTGTGCCTATCCAGTGCAGAGACCCTCACTATAGAAGTCTAAAGAGTTGAAGGTGACAGACAAAAGGGATAGCAGAGCACCACGGTCTGCTGTTTTGCTAAATAGGGGGCCTGATGGTGGCAACATTAGTCTGGATAGTCTAAGGAGCAATGTCTTAGGAGAAGGGGCCCACTGAGGACTGTAGGGTGCTTTGATTATTACATCTGGTGGCAGCATGTGAGGTGAGACTGCAAAACTTGCTGGAACAGAGCACAGTTTGAAAACTCGGTACCTAAAGGGCTTGTCACCAAATTTGAACAGTATTAACAGGTGTATACAGCAGTAAGCACAAACAACTCTGTCTTCTCTTTATTTTCCACCTTTTTATTTTCTATCCAGGCATAGAGATGTTGCCTAGCGTTTCAGATTTGCATTTTCTGATGCACCATAAAAAGTTATCGAGACTGTATACTGGCACAAATATATTCATATACGTGCTTGTATATTGTTTATTATTATTATTATTTATGCTTCACTTTTTTTATATACACACACTGGAACTAATGACAACACTGGGTCATGTATAATTAATGAGTATGTGTATTTAAATAGTGATGCTTGACCACACCCCTGAGGAAGACTTGCAAAGAGTTGAAGTGCTGGGTGGACAAAAGGGAGCCCTTTGTGTTGTTTGTACTCCCTGCTTCAATGAATTTTCATTTTGTATGCATCTGGTATTATCCTGGATTTACTTGAATCTGAATCTGCAGTAGAAGACCCAAGTGACACCTATCTGGACTTGTATTCAAAGCTTTGCACCTGGCGCAAATCCATAGCATTGGAATAGTGCATAATTTGCACCAGACTGCAATATTCAAAAGCCCTTTTAACGCTGGCACTGTGTGATAGCGCCAACAACGCTTAAAGTCAATGTGTGCAGGGGAGGGGGGAGGGGAGTGGCCATGAATGCCTGCGGACTGGTATATTCAAAATAGTAGCACCATGCTACAGATTCTTGCACCACTGGTAATGTGGCGCTAAATACTGCCTGCAAAAAGAATACAGTAAGTGGCGGTGGAACCCGGAGTAATTCAAAATGACATTTTGAATTACTACCATAGTAATTCAAAGTGTAACTTCTAATTGCGTCCATTTCCAATCCTGGTAGTCTAGTGTCCTCTCCCCCCCACCAGCCAGCTTTTTTTGCCAACTGGGGTGCCCAATCCTTCTGTCGGCATCATGAATCCACCCCAACTCATGTGTCACACTGGGAGCTCACCCCCGTGTGCCCAAATGTATTTTTTAATTTCTATACCTGTAAATAAAGAAAACCATCCCCCAATGTCTTTTTACTTCAATGCAGGATCCTGCATCAATATTTTTGATGCAGGATTCTACATTGAACTTCTGTAGTCTGGCCCAGCAAATCCACCAACACTGGGGTGCTCAGTCCCCATGTTGGCATCATGTCCCCCCAACCCCCAACTCATGTGGCACACTGGGAGCCCACCCCAGTGTGCCCAAAAGTTATTTTAATTTTTATTTATTGCCTTGCCGATGAGGGTGCCTAATCCCCTTGTCGGCATCTTGTACCCCCCAAACTCATGTGGCACACTGGGAGCCCACCCCAGTGTGCCCACTTTGATTTAGTTATTTTCTGTTCCTGTAAATAAAGAAAACCATTCCCTGACATGTTATTTGTTTTTTTAACCTGGAGAAAAGAAAATGGTCACTCGTCATCTTCCCAGTCCCCCTTCCCCGTCCCCACTCTCCCACTGATCACCCACCTCACCGCCCCCCCTTGCCCCATACTTACCTCTGGAGGTCGGTGCTGTCATCTTCTGAGGACCCAGACAAGTTTGCACCCTTCAAAGCCGAACCACAAAATGAAGAATCAGAGGTAAGTGCTGTACAATAGCTGTCAATGGGGGTTTCAAGTTATGATGATACCTCAGCCATTTTTAGGGATTTTTACCCCAAATTTTCAACATGGAGTTCTTGGGACCCCACCTCATGAACACTGTCACTATCATTTCATTACTCAGTCCCATAAGGTGATTTCCTGATTGCTGCATGGAATCACCTTTCGGGACTGATTAACAAAACAACAGTGCTACTGTTCATGAGGTGGGGGTCCCAAAAAACCCATGTTGCAAATCTGGAGAAACAATTCAAAAAAATGACTGCGTTATGAGTGTGCATTGTGCAGTTTCTCCACATGCTTGTAACTTCACCAGTTTTTAATATTTTCACCCCAGAGTTTCAACATTGCCATTTTTTCACATCTCCTCATGAACACAATAGCTGTCATTCTTCACATCCTGCCTAAAATGTGTTTTCAGACCTGTGGTGCAAAATCACAGGGTCGCTGTGCGAAATCAACTTTTGGGATCGATTAACAAAATCACAGTGCAACTGCTAAAGAGTGGAGGTCCCAAAAAACCCATGTTGACAATTTGGTGAAAAAATTCTAAAAAATTGATAGAGTTTTGAGAGTGCGCTGTGCAGTTTCTACGCAGGCTCATCACTCCGCCAATTTTCACATTTTCACTCCAGATTTTCAACATTACCATTTTTCATACCATCTCATGAATAGTACAGCTGTAATTTTTCAAATCCTGACAAAAAATGTTTTTCTGCACCTGTGGCGTAAAACAGCATTACAGTTGCACATAATTATATTTCCACAGGAATTTTAAGGTTTTCTGTACTGGGTACATGCTGAGAGGTGATAAGAAGATTATGTTGAACATTTGGAGTGAAAATTATTTAAGATGGCACAGTTATGACTATTTGCTGTGATTTTGCTATGCCTGCTCGTAACTTTATGTGTGGAAGCGCAGGGGCCAGAGACCCCTGTGTTTCCACAGCTAGATACATATGTGCATCTGTGGAGGGATGGGAGCGCAGGGTCCAAAGGACCTTGCTCTCCCACTGTGACATATGGATACTGTTGTACTATCTGGATGGAGGGATAACCCGATGCTCCCACAGTAAAATGAGGATACAATTATACTATCTGAAAAAGAAGGGAAATTCACTGCAAAAACTCAATTAGTGCATCAGTTAGGGTGAATACTATGGTAACAAAAGCAGGGAAATGAGACGTTAGGGTTTCCAACTCTAATGCCCCACCCCCAGTGTTCCCTCCCCTACTACTCCACCCACACCTCTCCACCCTCCATACACCAACAGGCGTCTGGGTGTGTGTTGGGTTCATCGGCATAACTTTCACCCCATTCTCCTGTACTGCATCACCTCAACTTGTTTACACATGGAATGGGGTGAGAGTCAGGCTGTTGATCCTAACGCACACCCAGATGCCTGTGGGTGTGTGGAGGGTGGAGGAGATGGGTGGAGTAGTTGGGGTGGGAACCCTGGGGGTGGGCCATTAGGGTTGGAAACTTTAATGCCTCATTTCCCTGCTTTTGTTGCTATATTATTCACCCTAACTGATGCATTAATGGAGTTTTTTTGCAATGAATATATCTATATATATATATATATATATATATATATATACATATATATATATATGTATTATAGGGGCACAGTTGCACCCCTATAGTTAGGGTTGTGTAGGCACTTTAATGTTAAACCTCAAATTTTGCATGTTAATAACTTTGCAACCGTTCAATGGATTTGCATGAAATTTGGAATGCATGGTCTGATATGACAGATCTCTTGATTTACCAAGTTGAGTTTCAGTCAGACATGTGGTTTCTGCACAGCAAAATGCCAAAAAATTGGCACTTTTTGCCAGTTTTGATGCATTTTTTGCCTGTGGCGCTCTGACCACTCCCTGTGGTCATTTGGTCTGAAACTTGGAATATAGAAAGAGGGTGGGTCAAGGAACAATCTAGCATTGGTTTGATAAAAAAATATTAATCCGTTGCAAAATTATTACATTTTTAATTTTTGAGTTCTGAGCATGCTCAGTTCACTCAAAAATGTATATGTATATTTTGTGAAAGATAAATGGTCTCACTATCAAAGATTTTGTCATCTCACGGAAGAAAAATCATAGTCCAGCAGAAAAATTCTTTGCTCGTGAGCCGCCATCTTGTTTTTAGTTTTCCAGTCAAACAAAATGTTGTAGCTTTCTCAATTGGGTGGCTTTTGGGCCAAATGAGGCATGGGTTTTGTTCAGGGTGACCCCTCCACAAAGCCATGCCTTTGGTTTGCTTCATTTCTGTCAAAAAATAGATTTTAAAAATTAAAAATTCTTCTTTCGTGACTCGCTAACAATCTTCTTTCACGAGCCTGCAAAATTCTAGTCTCTGAGATGATCCTAGTCTGCAAGATTTGTTCATGAGGGGAAAACCAGACAGCAGGAATTTCACAACCAGATGTCCCTGGGATGACCAGATGGCCCTGGAGACGACCAGATGGCCCAGATTGGCATGATTAGATGACTGCTCATAGACTAGGATTTTGTTAGGTTGCGGACTAGGATTTTTCTTGTGGCTGAGGATTTTGCTATCTCACGACTGAAACATTTTTAAAGGTGTAAAAGCTTTAGAGTTGCATAGCTCATTAACGATTTGGTCTTTTTACTTGAAATTTACAGGGTGTTGAAGGGATTCCCTACAGGTGTGAATCATGCTGTTTAGATGTTGGGGAAATAAGTGGTTGATAGATATGCCATGACAAAGTTGATGTTTTCCCCATAGGATTACACTGCAGTGTCTGTCACGCCTTTCGGCGTTGTTATCTCAAAAATGAAGCAAGATATATAGTTTTCACTACTGGTGGCGTAGATCACCTTTAGATGATCTATGCCACAGGAACAATATTTTAAATCATAGAGTAAGCCTGCAGTGGAATTTTTTTCATAGGTTGCACGGTTAATGAGATACTGTCAAATTTGTGTTACAAGGGTTCCTTGCTGTACAGGGCTGCTGTATAGCTATGCGTAAGTGGGTCCCACAGTCCCACAGATGCATATTGTTATGCAGTAATGGGCAATTTGCTGGGAGTGTGGGGCCCACCAATACATATTTTTTACTAGTTATATTACACTTTTAACAAAAAGTAAGGAAATTCATGGTAAAAAAACAATAATGCATCAATTAGGATTAAAGTGACAAAAGTGAGGAAATGAAACATTAGGGTTGAGCACCTAACCCCCCTTCGACCCACACACCCATCCTCTACAGACTGAAAGATGCTAGGGTGTGTCATGGTGTTGTGAGGCCTACTGTAACTATCACCCCATTCTCCTTTACTGTAGCATGTAAACCTGCTTACACATGGAATGGGTGAGAGTTGGGTCTGACAACCCCATGGCACACCCTGGCATCTGTCAGTCTATGAAGGATGGGTGTGTGGGTTGTGGGTGGGGGTTAGGTGCATAACAACGTTTAATTTCCTCACTTTTGTCGCTTAACCCTAACGGATGCATTAAATGCAGTTTTTGCCATGAAAAATATATATATATATATATATATATATATATATAGTGGCACAGTAGTGCCACTATAGTTAGGGTTGAGTACCCACTTTATGATTAAATCTGAAATTTTGCAGCTTAATAACTTTGCCATTGTAAGACAGATTTGCCTGACATTTTGCTTGCATGGTCTGGTACCACAGATCTCTGGATCTGCCAAGTTGCATTATGGTCAGATGTACGGTTGAGGAGCTACAGAGCACCGAAAAACAAAAAAAATGGACGTTTTGCACATTTATTTGCTCTCACCTACAGCCCGCATGGTTTGTGCTTTCGGTCTGAAAACTTCAGGGAACATGCAGCCAGGGTCCCCAATGTGACTTTCGAAGATTTCATGAAAAAATATTAAATAGTTCAAAAGTTCTTCAAAACAAACTGTCTCCCATTATAGTCTATGGGAAAAGTTAATAACAGATGCAAAACTTTCACAAATGACCCTTTTACTTTCGTAAGTCAGCCATTTTGTTTTCAGTTACAGTTCAGAAAAATGCTTGGCATTTAAAATTGGGACCCTCTAGGGACACAATTATTGTTGTGTTCACCTTGTCAGGTCCTGAGGATGCTAGGCATATCTTTTTTGGGGGGGCGGTTAAACCCCCCAGAAATATGTTTTTTTAAAAATTTTTGAAAAAATACTTTCACAAAATACTATCGCACTTGCAAAAGTTTAGCAAATTATTTTGTGAAGCTTTCGTGATTTGCAAAAGTACTTTACGAAAGTATGGCCAAAACAACAGGAAATCTTTGCCACCCTCCTGTGAAACAACAGTTTGGTCTTTTGGGCTGCAATTTGCAGGGAAGAAAGCCAGGATCCCACAGATGTGCCTTTTGGTAGTTTGGTGCCAAAATATAACAGGGCTCCAAAGTTACAGCACTCCAAAGTTGACACTTTTTTCCATAGGATAACATTATTGTTTGAGATACAGACTTTTCAGTGCAAAAATTCTTAGACCCCAACTGGTGGGCTAAGTGCAAAACAAGTCTGGAAAGTCATAAATAATATGAAATTTAAAAAAATTTTTCTACCTCGTACGGTTCCTGAGATATAAGCAATTTAGTATTACAAGTGCTCATTCTTTGTATTCACTGTGCTTCTTGATTCACCTGTTTTGGACACAAAGCGTGTGCGTTAGCGTTACCATTAGCGTTAGCATTTGCGTTTACATTTGCACTTGCATTTCCGTTAGCATTTGCGTTAGCATTTCCATTTGTGTCACCGTTACCGTTACAGTTTGTGTTGGTGCTTGCATTTGCATTACTGTTTCCATTTGCATCACTATTAGCATTACCGCTTAGCTTTGTATTTCCATCAACATTAGTGTTATGATTAGCGTTACCATTTGCATTTACATTTGCGCTTGCGTTTTCATTACTGTTTGCATTTCCATTTGCATCATGTTACCATTACCATTTGTGTTTGTGCTACCATTTGCATTACCATTGTGTTTACGTTTCCATTTGCATCACCGTTAGCGTTACCGTTACTGTTACTGTTTGTGCTTGCGTTTGCATTACTGTTAGCGCTTTGGTTCATGTTTCCATCAACATTAGTGTTACGATTAGCATTAGCATTTGCATTTAAGTTTGCACTTGCGTTTACGTTACCATTTGTGTTACTGTTTTCATTGGCATCACTGTTATTGTTTGCGTTTGCACTTGCGTGTGCGTTACTGTTTCCATTTATGTTTCCATTTCCATCACTGTTTGTGTTACGGTTTGTGTTTGCACTTGCATTTCCATTATCATTTGTGTTTGTGTTTACATTTGCATCACCGTTAGCATTACCATTACCATTTGCTTTTGCATTTGTGTCACCATTACCATTACCGTTTGCATTTGTGTTACCATTTGCATTTGCATTTCTGTTCGTGTTTACATTACCGTAACCATTACAGTTTGCATTTGCGTTCACTTTTGTGTTTCTGTTACGTTACCATTAGTGTTTGAGTCACCATTACATTACTGTTTGCGCTACCATTAATGTTAGCATTCATGTTTCTGTTTGCATCACCATTACCGTTACTGTGTGCGTTACTGTTACCATTAACATTAGCATTTGCGTTACCGTTTGCGTTACCCCTTGCATTTCCGTTCCCATTACCATAACAGTTAGCGTTTGCATTTGCGTTCACGTTTCTGTTGCTGCGACAGTTACCTTTAGCATTTGTGTTTCAGTCAACATTACCATTACTGTTAGCATAAGCCTTACTGTCATGGTTATTATGCAGAAATGGGCAGCATGGTGAGGCCCTGCGCTCCCACCAGCACATACCATTCACTATTTATAGTGCACATTCTCAAAAAGAAGGGAAATGCATGGCAAAAAACTCCATTTATGCATCAGTTAGGGTTGTTCCACAGTGACAAAAGCAAGGAAATTCAATGTTAGGGTTACCATCCCTTGTACCCACACCCACCCACCCCACCAACAGGCATTGGGGTGTGCTGAGATCATCGGGCCTAAGTCTCACCCATTCTCTCTATACTGCACCACCTCAGCTTCTTTACACATGGGATGGGGTGAGAGTTAGGCCAGCAACCCCAACCACACTCTAGATGCCTGCAGTGGGGGGCGGTGGGTGTGGGGCAAGGGTGGTAACCCTAACATCAAATTTTCTTGCTTTTGTCGCTGTGGAACAACCCTAACTGGTGCATTAATGGAGTTTTTTTGCCATGATATATATATATATATATATATATATATATATATATACACACACACACACATATACATACACACAGTTATACAGTCCTCTACAGTGTCCTTCAGTACAGGAGACATCCCTCTGTGTTCCCTTCACTGTAGCCCTGACCAACATTTGTCCCTCCTGGGAACAGTGGTGCGCACACGGAAATTGTACTGTACATTCAGACCTTCAAGCAGGGAGTTATATTATTCTATGGTGCTACATAACTCTTACCCTGTGTACGTATGAAGGTAATGGTTTCCATTGTGTCCTGAGTTTGTGTCTCCATGTTTGCAGATGTGCCTCTCATTATGGGGATTAGTGTCCCTCTTTTTTCCACATTCAGAGTGTCTGTGTCAATCATTTCAGTGCTGGCTGGGTGGGAGGTATGCATTGAGCATGCCTGTCGACACCCATGGCCTGCAGCTAAGAAACTGTTTCTCAAGTCTGGCATACAGGTGGAGCTATGTGCACACCCTGGCCTGAAGCTTTTAGCCTGCATGTCCAGTCTGATCTACAGGTGGAGCTGTGGGCACCATCCAGCCTGCAGTTTTTGACCTGTAGTTCCAGTCTGACCTGCAGGTGGAGCTGTGTGCACCACGGAATAGCACCAGGCAATCTTCATGCTAATGTATGCTAAGCAGGTCTTAATGAGATGCTAATGTGGCTGTTAGCACACAGATTGCCTAATTAGGCTGATTTGCAAAGGAGCTTTGAGTATAGCAAACTTTTGTCCCTGGCTAATGTGTTAGCACTATGAAATCGGGTTAGCTCCAGGCAATCCTCTCAAAAGCATAGCACAGTTCTACAGTGTATGGCCTGCATTATTGTTTGCAGTTGTTGTGCAGCACTTCATTGTTGTCACACACATTGTCCATCAACTTCAGCTCTGCCTTACTCCACCTCTGTGTCCACTGAGCTGCTGCTGCATTTTGCACTTCCTTGTTGCTATATTCAGAGCTGTCTTATTTCCCGGGCTGTTTCAGCACTTCACTCCCAGCCCTGTTTGCACTGCTTCCTTTGCATGCTATATTCAGCAGGTTTAGCCCAAGGGCTATTCCTTTGAATATAGCTTGCTACTGGTTCAGGGCTAATTCAGCATGCTGTGCAGTGCTAATTTAGCCCTGGGGCTAAGTTTTGAATATCCAACCCTTAATGTTTTATTTTTTTATAACATATAATTACAGAAATGAAAGAATGAGTAGATTCAACAATGTATATACAGGTACATTTTCATTTTACATCATTTTATATTTTTATGGATTTCATTAAGTAGGTTATTTTATTGCAACAGATATATTTCATTTTTTACTCTTATTGGGTAAAGCTTACTTTGTGCTGAAAGCAGGAGGTCTTCCACCTGTCTCAGTCCCATATGAGACCAAGACATGCAGGATTCCCTCCGTCTGGGTAATAGGGTCACCTTTCGTCTGTATCTAGAGTTTCTATGTATTCTTTTAGCTTTCATGTAGACATTTCCATTCTGAAGTTCTAGTTGTTGTTGATAATATCTATGGCTGCCTGTCTGCTGGTCATTCTTCCTATCCCAACTAAGGTTGTATCCTGGGGACCAGGGAAGTATGACATGTAGACAGCTATAAAGTATGCTGGACATGCATTTATCAACGTTACCTTATTTTGTGTGCTCCTATACATACCATTCATATAACTTTTTGAGATGTAAGTTATATACCTTTCCAGGCCTGGATGGTGGCTATTTGAAGGTAATGTAGGGATACTTACATGGTTGAGGCTTCAGGCAGGTCTGATCGCTTATGCTACTTACTTAAATCTGAGGGGGATTAGGTGGTGGTCTAAGTGGTGAACCTAGGAAAAGAGCATAAGATTCTGCAGTTATATATCAGTTATGTGATTTCTTGTTTTATTTAGTCAGCTAGTTTTAATTCTCTCAGTTGCATCATGATAACTTTTCCTTTTATCCATCTCTACATGCTTAGTTTAGTACCCACATACAGTATGTTATAGGAGACTGAAAAAGGTAATAAGAGCAGGGGAAGAGGGGTAGTATAAAGAAGATCTTAGAACTATGTACATGTTAGGATTGTCTGTCTATGTCAGACAGTCTCACTGAACAAGACTCGGACCCCGTCATGAGAGAAGGGCCCCGGCTCAAGGAACAAAGTCAAGGTAGTTCTCTAATTGGTATAGAACCCATTTTTCACCATTTGATTTCAAAGGAAGGGCCTCAATTTTGTGTTTTTGATGACAACCTTTCCAGTGTATACATATTTTATTTGAGCTTTCACCAGCTATTTTTTTGTGGGTGCCTAGTGGTATGCCATAATCTTGTAATGACTTTTTTGGCTGCCAGAATGAGCAGGGCCATTAGCTTATACTGGGTAAGGTTTAGTGTTCCATCTTCAGGGGGAATGGCCGTCAGCACTAGTGTGGCATTGATTGTTCCTGGGCAATCGAAGATGGTCTCAATCTCGTGTATCACTTCCAGCCAGTAGGGTTGTAATATTGGGCATGATCACATAATGTATGTTAAATCTGCTTGTTGGTGACCGCATTGTCTCCAGCAGTGTTCTTCAATTGGGTCTGAGAATTTGGCTGCTATTGCTGGTGTCTGGAAAAATCTGGTAGGCATTTCCAGGAGTATTCCCTCCAGTAATTAGTAGATGCTATTTTATATGAGGTCAGAGCATATTTATGCCACATATCAATGGATAGGGTAGCATCTTGTTTGGTGTTCCATTTTTGGAGGACAGTTCCAATAGAATTTGTGAGCTTTTCCGATAATGCTTTGTAGAGCTGACTAATGAGGTATGCTTCAGTATGGCCTTTTATGTAAGACGTGAGGAGATCCACTAATTGTGAAGGTTTTTCTACTATTTGAGTCAATGCTTCCTTTCTAGGCTGAATGTAGGAGCGGAGCTGGTGGTATTTGTAAAATTCATTTTTTGGGAGTCAGAAGGATGCTTGCAGGGAGACAAAGGGTAGTATTTCTGTGGTGACCAGTAGCTGGAAGGTATGCCTGATACCATATTCCTGCCAACGTTTCAGTGCACTATCTATTATGTTAGTGGGAACACTGAGTTGTGTCGCATGTCTTGTAGGTAGAATCTTTCTGCTGATGTAAGGCATCCTTTCTGAATAAGTGTCCACTGGTGGAAGGTTTCAGCTGTATATAGGGAACATTTTTTGTGTGGGGTGCACCTTGGTGGGTTAACAATAGATATGAGATGGTATTGTGTGTATCATTAAGGATTTGTTCGATGCTTTTCCAGTGCAGGTGGTATGATGGGGCCATCCACTGGCATATAGTACATAGATGGGAGGCCAGTGTATATTTTTGAAGAAGATTTACGCCCTCTTTATCACGCGTGAGCTGCAGGATTGAGTATCTAACCCTTGGTGGTTTACCTTGCCAAACAAATCTTGAGATAACCTTGTCCCAAGCTCAGAAATACGTCTTGTTTGGTTTAATTGGGAGGGTTTGGAGAAAGTATAGTATACGAGGGAGCACATTTTGTTGAATTGCCTCAATTCAATTGAACAGCCTTATTGTAAGCTTTGTCCATAGTGATATATCATTGGTTAGCTGTTGGGTTAATGGTCCATAATTCAGGAGTTCTAAGTGGGTGAGGTTTTATTAAGTTTTATTCCTAGATATTTAATGGCCATCCTGTGCAATTTGAACTGGTAGTTTCTTTTAATCTGTTGAGATGGGGCATAACAGTAGAGGAGCACCTCTGTGTTTGGCCATTTCATTTGTGGCCTGAGATTTAACCGTAACCTTGGAGTAGGTTCCATATTTCCGAGATAGATTGTTCTGATGAGGGTAAAGTTAGCAGTACATTGTCTACGAATACTGAAAGTTTAAATTATCTGCCTCCAAAGATATTCCTTTTATCTTGGGGTTGGTTCTAATTGCCACTGCTAGTGTTTCTAGGTATAGCGCAAATAACAGTGGTGAGAATGAGCATCCCTGTCTGGTGCCTCTGGTTAGGAGGAATGCCTCTGAGAGAGATCCATCACATTTTTAAATAAGCCATGAAAGAATCATATATTGTTTGGAGGGTTTGTATTAACTCAGTCGGGAGTATGAAATTGCGTCACTGTGGCCCACAGATATGGCCATGCTACCCTGTCGAATGCCTCTTCTGCGTTTAGGCTCAACAGTGCCAGGGGAATTTGCCTACTGGTTGCATATTCTATTAGGGTTAGGTTGTGCCTGACACTATCATATGCCTGGCACTGCATGATGAAGCCTGCTTGATCTGGGTCTATTAAATGGGATAGGAAGTGTTCAAGCCTCCTTGCCATAATAGACATATATATTTTGTAATCGCAGTTAAGCATTGAGATGGGGCAGTAAGAGGCCAGCGGTCTAAGGTCCTTTTGTATTTTCAGGATTGCCGATATAACAGCGTATTTCCAGGAAGGGGGTGGTGGGTCTCCTTCCTGTATTGTATAGTATGCTTGGTTTAGGAGGGGAAATAATGGTTTCCCAAATTTTTTATAGAATTTAACAGGGTAGCCATCCGGGCCCAGGGATTTCTGGGTTTTAGATACCTTTAATGCTCCCTCTATTTCAGAGGGTGTTATTGGTATTAGGAGATTCTGTGCTTGATCCTCTTAATTTGGGGAGGGCCAATTTTTGTAAGCATGTCTCTATTGATTCTTGGGAGGGGGGGGATTCCACCATGTCTAGTTGTTGGTAGTAGTTGACCAAGGCTGTTTGAATTTCTGTAGGCCAATTTAGGAGCTGTCCTGTGTTTGGGTCATGGAGATGGGTCACACAGATCTGAGCTCCGGAGACCCTAAGTCTTTGGGCAAGGCTTCTCGCCCCTCTCAGGCCTCCCTCATAGCGAGTGAGCCTCAGGTACAAGAGCTGTTGCTCTATTTTTTCATCTTGTAGCTTCTGGAGCTTTTGTTTAACTAGTTTTATCTGGGGTTTGATAGTGTTGTCTCCCTGATGCAGAAATGTCAGGAGGGTGCCTAATGTTTCCTGAAGTTCTCTAATCTGCCCCTCCCTTTCTTTTCCAGGCTGAGTATGTCACCATTTCTCATCTCAGCACCATCTTAAGTGTATCCCAGAGGATAGAAGGAGTAATAGTGGGGGCCTGGTTTTCGTTTTTTATCCTTGGAATGGCTTATTCTATCAATTGTTTAAAATTCTGGCTCTCTTAAATGCACGAGGTTTAGTCTCCAGCAGGAGGAGCATTCTGGTTTTCCCAGTCGAAACTTATCATAGAGTGGTGAGTGGTCATAGAGTATTGATGCACCATGTTGGAGGTCCACAGCCATATTTAGATGTTCAACCATTGTAAATAGATAATCTAGCCAAGAGGCTGAACCTGTTCAGAGGGCAAAGTGTGTGTACTCCCTACCGGTTGGACAGAAATGCCTCCATAGGTCTATTAGGCCCAGGTGTGCCAGGGTCTGCCTGAGGTATTTCTGTATAGGGGTGGCTCAATGTTGTATTGATCCAGAGGTGTCTAATGTTGGAGATAGTGTTACATTTAAGTATCCCCCCATTATCAGTTGGCCCTGAAAGGCTGGCAGAAGCTTGTTGAAAAATGTTTGGGCAACTACTTTTTTGGAACCGGGTGGTCAGTAAAGTGAGGACAGGGTGACCGGTATGTTGTATAATGCTCTGGTTGCTATGAAAAATCTTCCTTCTGGGTTGATGATGGTTTCATGCAGGGTAAATGTGACTCCCCATGGTATTAATATGGCTACCCCCCCTCCATCGGCCAGAGCTGACTGAGACCGATATAACTGTTTGATACCCCATAGAGGTGAATTTAAGGTGTTCTGATTCTGGGAGATGTGTTTCCTGCAGGAATACCACATCTGGTTTGTCTATTTTTAATCTCTGTAGGAGTCGACACCTTTTAATAGGGCTATGTAGTCCATTTCAGGTGCGACCCAGAGGCCGGGTCACACCTGAAAATAGGCACTTAGCTGTCTAGTGTGACTTACCCAGTAAACAAAAACAAATAAATAAATAAATTAATTAATGTTAAAGGAGATAACTAGGGAATTTTTATCCATATTGATACTTGGCAATTTGGGTGTAACTGGATTGGGGCGAGATTCTCCCTCCCAGGGGCCCGCCTAGCTTACTACGGAGACAAAGAGAGACAATGGGTGGAGAAGTAGAAGAAAATAGTGTAGAGTAAAATTGAAGTAATAACACATTCCTGTGCAAACAAACACAGGTAAACATTGTAACATTCAACCATAATCTGAATTTTAAAACGTTTTTGCCAATATGGCAAGGTGATGGGTTTGCTTCAGCTATCCATGGGCAGAGACCTCCTCCACCTTTGTTGGGGAGCATCCCTGTTTCCAGGCTGAGGGTCACTCCTCTCCTGGACTTCCATGGTAGGGGGAGGTATGGTACCTCCCCTATATGAGAGCTGATCTAATCTCCCTGTGAGGGAAAATCACGTGTGACCATGGTCCTTTGTAGCCTCTTAGTGCTACGTGAGAGGTAAAGGAGACCAGCTCAGGTAAACTAGTCTCCATTCTCTTGATCGACATCAGTCCACAGGGTGAGCAGTGTCAAGGTAAGAGTGTTCCAACTTCTGCTAGACTCACCTCATCCTCTCTGTGGTATGTAGGTAGTTGGGTGGAGGTTTGTGCTGGAATGTTTGTTCAGTGTCTTTTCGGGTAGGATTCTGTTCATGAGGTGGTATCCTATAGGTAGGAACATCCCTGCTCGGTGGAGGGGGAATGGATGGTCCTTCTGAAAGTGCCATCCTCATATTTATTTACTTTCCCACCCTGTAGGGTAGGGCCAGGGGGGGAGGAGCGGGGAGCAGGCACCATCTCCAAAACCCCCCATGACTGTCACGGGCAAACCAGGGGACCTCTGTCTGTGATCTCCCATTCCTGCCTCCAGAGCAATTATGTTCATTCCCCCTTGGTATTAGGTCCCCCCCTTCAGATGTGAGGGGTAGTATTGGGTCAGCTTAGCCCTTGAAGATCTGCTATTCATGGTGGCACCCTGGGTCCCAGGGCAGGCCCACAGCACTGGCTTCCTTCATGGTGCCATCCCTCCTCATTGATGGGGGATGGGGAGGTGCTTAATTCTCTTGCCATTCCTTCCTGCACCACCATCTGCCCCTGGGTCCCAGCGCCACCAGGAATTTGTCTATGCAATTGTCCCCTCCCTCCCAGGGGGGCATGCCCTGCCAGCACAGCTGCATGGCTGTTATTTTCCCATGGGTGCTCCCAATTACCCCTGGGTAGGTCTAAGTCTCTTGTCCTTCCCCCTATTTGTTTTTACACCTGTACTCATTGGATCGTGTGCTTCTAGGGAGGATCTTGCACTTATTCTACTGCTTGGGTTGGGGCCAGTGTACCAGGGAAGAACCCACTATTTATCAATGTGTAGGTCCTCTTTGACATCTCAGGGTCAGATCCCATCTGGGAGGAGCCTCCGAGTATGTTCTCTCTGGCAATTTGTGGACCTGAGCAACTAGGTGTCACCACACACAGTTTGGGTTTATGCATCTCCTTAATATACGGAGGATCTCCTCCCACCAGTGAATGGCTTGTTTTGGGTTTCTCATGCTAGATTCACCCATATTGTACCTTCAGGTGCCATGAACTTGTATTGCTGTCAGGTGGACGGTCGCCTTTGGGCTGGGCAAGCCCGGCCCCCAGGCAAACCAGCCCTTCTTTCTTGGCTTACAAGATTTCCCCTTCTTGTCATCTGTTTGTCTGCTAGGCTTAGGCAGTGTCCAGAGGGCTGGCCCCCCCAACCCACCTTTCAAATAAGGCACTCAATTATTTTGGGGTTGTCCCTGAGCCAATCCATGTCTGTCCCATCCCATCACACTGTAGGATTTCTGGACAGTTGTTAAATTATTCCGGGAGTGTTTTCTCTATTCATGGGCCTCTGCCCCGGTGTCCCTCAGGTCTGTATCCCTAGCGATTTCCCAGTTGGTCCCTGCCCCCTTTCTCCCATACAGGTTAGAGTGCGACAAGTGAGTCTATTGTGCTCTGTGTTGCCCTTTCATGTGGGGTGGTTTCTGTTATAGTGTCATGTTAGGTGTAGTGTATGGCAGACACGGACTGGCTTCCATTTGCACATTCGTTATCATGTATCTGCCTGGCCATACCTGTCAAAGTCCTCCCTCCCCCCTGGCCAGTGTGCTCAGTGCTTTTGTCTCAGATCCTCTATTGCAGTAATTTGGTTGAATGAGCCAGGGGTTTGTGGGGGGGGGGGGCTTGAGGCATTCCCCCATTCATTAGTGTTCAGAGCTCCCCCACTTGTCCCGTACCAGATCCTCCCTACCAGAAGTCCCCAGACATATTTTTTCTAACATTTTGTGGATCTTCCCAACAGGGGTCACCCTCCTGCCAGAGTTTCCCATGATCCCTGACTCAGCAGGGGGCCCCGCACACCACACCCAAAGAATGACATCTCATGTGCATCATTTGCTCTATGGCTTCTGTTATCCCTTCTGTGAGTTGCCACAAGAGGAGATCTAAAGTCATCCCACACCCACCGACCCGAAATGAGGTCAAACCAAGCAGCATCATAAAAAATACATCCTCCCTCACAAATCCCCACCATGGTGCAGCACCCACACACAGCACCAAACAAACCATTCCCCCAGTAGAGATGGCCCACCAGATGCCACATCAGAGCTCCACACCACAACGAGGACCCATGGAAACCAATGCATCCCTCTGGGCACTACTCGATCTGCTGAACCCCACCTCAAGTCAGCGGGTGTAGGGCACCTCCATACCCCATCACTGTTTGGAGCTTGCAACCCTTTCCCTGCATCAGGCACATGGAAACACCAAGCATGCAGCTTGAGGAGAATCCATTCGATTGCCACCAGAGGGCCTTCTCTCATTGAGTTGGCCAAGACCAACCCACGAGTGCACCTACCTGACTTTCCTGTGCTGCAGTTTCCCACATTTCTCCAGCTATTCTTCCATAAGGACTAAGCAGTGCCCGAGGGTCAGCCCTTCCCAAACTCTTTTTGCTCACTAGATTTGGGGTCATCCGTGAAACCACCCCCCCCATGGCTGTACAGCTTAGCTTTATCATGGCAATTATCCCCCCCATCTAGATGTACAATCCCCATATTGTTTTTTAACTTGGCGGTCCTTGTCCCGTGCACCGTGTGGGTCTGCATATCAGCTATAGGCCTATCTCGATCGCCCACCCCGAAGCCAGTCCAGGCAAGACAGGAGCCAGTATCTTAACATTGATTAATCTTTTGTACATATCAGCTCCTGTTCTAACGCACTTTAGTCTCACCCATGCGGCGCTCCGGGATTGGGTGTATACCGTACATCCCCCCCCCCACTGAATCTAGCAAGGCTGAATGTAATGGGGTCTACCCTTCCTCCACTTCCACCCTACCCGAGTTCTCTGTCCTCCCATATTAAATTTAAACTTTCACCTGTTCATTGCTGAACCCCTCCTCTCTTACTTTTCTTAAACATATACAGTTTCTTTTATTTTATACATTACTATTAGAGTCTTCCCCGCATTATGTGGTCAGTTGCATTTCTTCCTTTAAGTCAGGCAGATTTTTGTGGTGTTTTTGGCAATCACTCCCTGGCTCAATTGTTATTTGATTCAATCATCTGGGATACCTGTCGCGCAGATGAGAGCTGTAGTATTAGTCAGTGGATGGTCTGGTAAATGTTTTCAATAGTTCTTTAATGTCCCAAAGCATGGCGAGTCCTTGTTGCTTTCTCTTCTTGTTTTCTGTAGCAGTGTCTCATGTGGTCTCTTGGAGGGTCTGGTCATCTTGGGCCAATGTGGTTCTCCTTGGTGCTGGAATGATGATGTTTTTGGTGTTGAGAAATTGGATGGCTTCCTTAGGTGTTCCAAAATGCTTTGAGCCTTCAGGAAACATGACGATTATTCACACCGGGTAGGGCATTTGAAATTGTAACTGCTGTACTTTGAAGGCTCTGAGAATTGGTGCATACACTCTGCACCATGCTGCAATGTTAGCTGACTAGTCATTATCAAAGAATAGTCTTGTGTTTTTGTATGTAACTGTTTTAAGTCTCCATGCAGTGAACAGTGTTTGTTGGTTTGTAGCATAGCTTAAGAATTTGACTATTATAGATCTTGGCCTCTGGTCTCTGGCCTGTGGCTTTGGTGCGAGCACCCTGTGCCCTCGCTCGATATCCAGTGGAATGCTTGGGCCCAGTTGAAGCAGCTCTCTTAGCATGCCTTCCAAGAAAGCAGACATGTCCCGGCCCTTCTCGCCCTCCGGTACACTGTAAATACTGAGGCTGCTCCTTCAGCAGCAGCATTCAAGATCTTAACATTTGTCTGTTGAATCCTTTTGTTCATTTAGCAAGTGTACAACAACCCTTTTGAGTCTATCTGTCCAAGTGTCCAGCTGATGCTGCTGAGCTTCAATTCCAGTCATCTGTTTACTTAGCTTTGTTATTTCTGCCGTGAGTTCTGCCCTGAAAGTGCAAACCTCCATTCTGAGTTCTTTAAGTTCAGTCAGGATCATTGAGTTGGAGGGTTGGTTTTGGTTTTCAATGTTTTCTGCCATGCCCTGATGATTTTTTTGAGTCTGGGAACTCGCAGTTGTTGATTGGGGGTCATCTGATGCTCTTTGGCTTTCAGCTTTCTTTTTTCTACCACCTATCAGCTTGAATTACTCATATCTGTTGTTTTGTTGTGCAATTCTCTGTTTTATTGCTTTAGTTTAGGAGGTTTTCGGATGAGGGTCGTTGGAGCGCTCTACTCAGTGATGCATTCCCTTAGGTGATGTCACCGGAAGTCCCTGTATTTCTTTCTTTTGCTGTATTCACAACCATATCCTACATCTGTAAAAAAGGTTCTATGAAAATAACAAGGGATTTACATGGTTTTGTGCAAAAAAAAAATCATAAATTCCTCACATTTCTGGAGTGTTAACTCAGAAGAATGCCACGTGCTGATAATGTAGACATTCTTTTTGCATTGCTGGGAATAATATTGCCAACATTATGAAAATGTTGTGCTGTCTTATTTTTTCATTCATACTCATGTTGACAAATAAAACAATAATGTTATAACTATTAAAAAAAACTATTGCTGACTGAGTGGAAACAAGCAATAGGGGATCACTTTGGTATACTGGCTATCCAGGTTCATGCTCTGAGCCCAGGACATCAGGAGCGGAGGTAGGGACGGCTCAAGAATGTTCACTGGACAATCTACTCCTTAGTGGAGACAGCTCCACACACTCTTTTGGATGGATTCTGGTAGTGGATCCTGTACTGGCACAGCTGACCAGGCACCATCAGGCATGCCCCTGGCCAGCCACTGAGTACACAGGTGTGTGGGAGGGCGGGGAAGAAAAAGGCAGAAATGCCACACCATTACAATGAACAACAGCCTCTCCAGTCTTCCCCTTGTCATTGACTCTCCAGCATACCAGTTTCTTGGAGCCCCTCAGTCTGAATCATCAGTATATGTCTCCTCTTTCCACTCATGGTGAGTCTCCCAGCTAGGATAGACTGATAATTTAGATGGAGGCTATGAAGCAGTCCAGGTGTATCTCCTTGATGATGACAGAAGGACACTTGGCTGAGGTTGAGTTAGCATTCAATGATGGGCAGGGAGGGGTAGATCTAGTGGAAGATAGGGCATAGGAGGTCTGCAGGAAAGGGTGCCAATGGGTATGAATGGAAGCATGATAACAGACGAGGAGAGAAAAAAATATAATAATCTGACCCCTTACTGATTTTTTCCAGCAAGAGGCATTAAGCCTCACCATGTAATTCAAAAGCAAGCATGGCAATCCATGGTTTATTATGTGTATTTTAAATCTGTAAATAACCATCATGTACTGGGCAAAGAATTATAGATAGATAGACAGACAGATAGCTAGATAGATAGATGGATGCTTTATTTTTATAGCACTCCTTTCCAGAGATTCAAAGCACTGTACACACAAACAAGTCATTAAATAACAATAATCAATTCACATTTCAGAACAGCAAGAAATAAAACTACTAAAATGCATCTATCAGAACATGAATAACATACTGGATCCAGTGTTAGTTACGGGTAAAATGCCTGTTGAAACAGGAGTGTTTTAAGACCTGTGTTAAACACTTGATATGGGGTGTGCAAACACCAGGGAACAGCCTCAAGAAAAGTGTAGGGATAGAAATGCCTTGCAAATAAAATGTGGTTAAGGTGTCAGAGTTACAGCAGCTGTGTATGAAGAGAGACATACCAAATGAGAGCTTGAAAAGGGCCAGGCTAATTAAGGCTACATAAGTGGCAGATCATGAGGCCCTGGGGAACTCCAATGATTATGGTGAGAAATCTGACATAGCATTGTGAGCTTAGAACTGACTCACATTGCAGAAAGCTAAAAAGAGGGATCTGGAGCTAACAAGGTTGCAGAGGCTATGCTAGACACAGAGGAGAGAGCAATACATGCAAGAAGATGCAGAGAAGGCCAGGATGGATGCAGATGAAAGGAAAGAGAACACAGACACCAGCTCAAGACAACAGATGACGAATTACGATGGCAACAGGTTGTCTGAGGTAGGCACCAAATCAGGTGAGTAATGGGGCAGATGGAGTAGCCAAGTCTCAAAAATGGTGTCCAAATTATTTGCATAACTCCTAGAGGATATGGATTTTGATGATTTTCTAACTTTGAGAGATTATATGTGCAATACCAGTTGGGCCAGGAACACTACCCGCTTGAGTGACTCCATCGCTCACTGGGAAGATATGGCAAGTGTTTTCGTGAATACACCCTAATGATACCTGTAGCAGGAGTTATTCAAAAATCAAGGCTCCTAATTAAAGCATTATGATCTATCCTCTTAGGCTTATAGACTCAAATTTAGACCATTGAGAAAGCATCCAAGGGAGAATTTTTAAGAAACTGAGTGTGCAGATAAGTACTTTATTGAGGAGATGGTTAAATGGGAGCAAGCAGTAACTGTAAACGAAGTTTGTGAAGTGATACCTATTGAACAGCTTTTAAAATGTGTGCATGGTGAGTTGAAAAGATGGTTATCTGATAAGACTTCAAGTAAGGTGGAAGAAACTACTGAGTGGGAAAATCAGCATGCAGCAAGCCACCCTGAGCCATACAAGAGGTTACATGGGGGAGGGAGTTCCATTCACAGAAGTGTGGGTGGGACACAAGGGGGCATTAAAACACAGCAACCATTTGAAACTAGCAGGAATATCCCAACGGATCCTTAGAGCATCAGGGTGGAGATTAGGAAGTGTTATGTGTGCCAAAAGTATGGGAATTTGTCTTATTATTGCACTATAGCAACAAGACCAAGCCACAGAATGAGAGAGGCCACCCCCCAACATGGGATGGAACATGGTCAACCTCACTCTTTATGTCAAGCTGTATGACAGGGACAGATGGGAAGAATGGGGTAGAGACAAGACTTGGCCCTGTCCATAACTTCATGCCTGTACCAGGGAGTGTGGCCACTGAGCTCAGGGAGTCACCACACCAGAGAAAGCTCATTTTACCACTAAGGCAGGTAGGGAGGCTGTGCCAGAGGGCTCTGAATGGGTCAGCAATTCACTGATACAGGAGTCAGGGAGAGAGTTTTGACTTCAAACAGTAGGGGATCCCACCAGTGAGGCAAGTTTTGCCTCGCAGTGACCAGCCTGGTATGAGCAGAGGCACTTCTATTGTCTGGAAGGAGTTTAGACCAGTGGAAGTGGCCAAGGTTATAGAGGTACACTTACTGTGAACTGGGCCCAGCCCTGATCCATTTCTTGATGAGCTACATCTAGACCATTGGTCCGGTGTTCGCTGGGTTTATCTGGTGCTCATTGTCAGAGGGAGTCTTTCCAGATGCCTTGAAGAAGACATTGGTGAAACCTCTCTTGAAAAAGTCATCACTCGACCCGGATGTTCCATCAAATTATTGAACAATCTCCAACCTTCCATTTTTGAGAAAGGTCATTGAGAAAATAGTGGCGCAGCAGCTTGAGGAGCACCTTGTGACCTTTAACATTTATGTGCCTTTCCAGTTGGGTTTCAGGGCGAGGCATAGCACTGAAATGGCATTGGTTTGGATGCAAAAAGACCTCCTCAAGGTGCGAGATAGAGGAGACAGGTCAGTTCTTGTTCTCCTAGCTCTATCCTCAGCTTTTGACAACATGGATCACATTGTGCTAATGGATCACCTTAGAGAATATTGTGGACTCACCAGTACTGTCATCAAATGGTTTGAGTCCTATCTCTTGAGCAGGATGCAACAGGTGGTGATGGGGAATTTCTCCTCCTCCTCCTCCCCGAGCCCTGCCTTGTGGAGTGCATCAGGGCTCAATCTTGTTGCCAATGTTATTTGTGGTGTATATGCTGCCCCCAGGTAAGCTCATTAGGCATTGCAGTTTGGGTTTTCACTGCTATGCAGATGATACCCAACTGTATATGTCCTTTGCCCCTGGAACACAAGACATCGTGGAAGTACTTAACAACTGCCTGTCAGAGATCAATGATTGGATATCCTCCAACCAGTTGAGACTGAACCCAGATAAAACAAAGGCACTAGTGATTGAGCTGGGTCACGGGTATGATGGGAGTGCCTCCAGAGCAGCCTTGGGAATTGTCCTAAGGACCACTCCATTGGTGGCTTCCCATAGGGTGAGAAATCTTGGCATCATGCTGGATGACAGATTGACTCTTAATGCTCAGGTGTCATCTGTTATCCAAGTGGTTTCTACCACTTAAGGAATGTCACAAGGAGTAAACCCCTAGTTCCATCCGAGGAACTGACATCACTGGTTCATGCTTTTGTTTCATCTAGGCTTGATTACTGTAATGCTCTGTACTTCAGGGTTAGTGGAGGGACCCTCTGCTGGCTGCAGCTGGTGCAGAATGCATCAGCAGCCAGGTTACTGATGGCCCTGCCTAGGTCTAGTCATGTGACCCCAATCCTGCGAGCTCTACACTGGCAGCCTGTCAGGTGGAGGATCATCTTCAAAGTGGGATTGTTCACTTATAAGGCCCTATATGGACTGGGCCCTGGCTGATCTTCTGATACCTGCCTCCTTAGTCCACTCCCTCCGCTCCTCCACCAGGGGCCTCCTGGCTGTTCCGAGGGCCAGGTTAAAAACTTCTGGCTTTTGAAGTAACTGGTCCAGTCCTCTGGAACACATTTCCCATCTCTGTCAGGGAGGTCCCAACAGTGGAGGATTTTAAAAATGGGTCTAAAGACTAACCTCTTTTACTTGACCTTCCCAGACTAATTGGAGCTATTATATCATATTTTACGATTATGTTTATTGATTTTAATATAGGATTGCATGCTAAATAATGTATTTGTATGTATTTTATCCTACTTGCATTTCCCCCCCATCTGTTTTTATGTAAGGCATACTGAGCCTTCTGCATTGGGTGCCATAGAAATAAATGTGCCTTGCCTTGCCTTCAAACAGTTTATTGCCTTGGATTGATTGCAAGGAAAAATTCCCATCTTTAAAGCTGTCTTGGTTTGGCTATGATCAACTGAAAATAGCCTTTCCAAAGTTAACATAGAAATATAGAATTTGCTGGCAGATAACAACACTTGGCCCATCTTGTCTGCCATTTTTCCCTCTCTATAGTATCACCGCAGATCCTACTGTACATGAACTCTGTCCCATTTCACCCACCCATCATTCCCTTTCCCTAAGATTCCCTTATGCCTATCCCATGAATTCTTAAACCCCACCACTGTTTTCGACTCCACCACATCCACTGGAAATCTGTTCCAGAAATCCACCACTCTTTCTGTGAAGACGTTGGTACAGGAGTCCCCCAAGGTCCATTTTAGGGTCTTTGCTGTTTAGTTTTTTCTAAGTAATCTCCCTAAAGTATGCCAACACAAAATCCTGTTATATGCGGATGATGCTGTCCTCTACTCCAGCCATCCTAACCTCAACTCCCTTGAGCAAAATCTTCAGAATGATTTCGAACTTGCAGAAGACTGGTTTATCAACACATAGCTGCTACTTAATTATAAGAAAACAAAAACAATGCATTTCTCCTCCTCGCACAGTAAAAGTAAATCAAATTGCCTATATATTTGTAACAAGCAAAATGAAATCCTAGAGATGGTGCACAATTTCAAGCACCTTGGTGTTACTCTGGACAGCACACTATATTACTCACTGCATGTTGACAATGTCTCTAAAATGGTCAACAAGAAAATTGGTGAGCTATATAGGCATAGATGTTGTCTAACTACCGATGCCCTCAAACATGCCATAACCAGCTCAGTAATCTCTGTAATAGATTACGGCCTGGTTGTATATAGCTGAGCACTGGAGTCTACCCTAAAAAGAGCTGCCCTTGCTCTAAACAAGGTCTGTTGGCTAATCCTAGGTGCTCTGCTTTTAACCCATACATGTGACCTATACACACACAGAGGCTGGCTGAACTTGGACAAGCAAATCCAGTATCAACTCTGCATAGAGGCCAAGACAGCCACCGTTGGTCGGACCCCTCCTGGAATTCAGTCTATGCTATGCAAACAGTTCCAACTTGGCTAACCAGAGGTTCTCACAATATTCAGTACAAAGTCCCTTGCCGCCACATAGCCCTAAGTCAATGATCCTTTAGATATCATGCTCCTAAGCTGCTAAACTCACTTCCTGGTAACCTCTGCACAGAATCCAAACTACATCCCTTCAAACTAAAACTCCAAACTCACCTCACCAGCCAAATGGCTTGCTTATGCTCCCAATAAATAAGGCTCTTTGGCCTAGGCTGCTGAACCTTCCTCACTAACACTTTTACCTATGCACTTTAATTTCTATGGCCTGGCACTGGCCGCTCGCTTCCAATTACTACCTGTCCTGATCCTTACCTCCTACCCTTACCCTACCCTCCCCTCCCCACTACTATCCCTATTGATTCACCCTCCCTACCCTACTCACTTCCCCTCCTTCAACAGACAGTTCACCCTACCATCCTCCCCCCCACTGACTACTCCCTCCTTATCCACTCACCCCTTCCCTTCCAATTTGACAATAAGTACCATGGACTCATCCACTTTTTTCCCAGCCGAATTCTCCACCCCACCCATACTCCTTCCTCTCCGCTATCTGTACCTAGCTAAATGTATCTACCTGATGCTCCTCTATATACCTAGCCTCTTGAATATATCAGCTCTCCTCCCTACACCTAGCTCAATGATTCCCCCAAAACTATCCTGAATATACCTCAACTCCCTAGAATTATTACCCCACTGACTTATTGTTATTAATTCTATTGCCTTAGCCAGAAGATTGTTTATCCATCTTAGTGAGGATTTTTACACAATTTGTATAATTCCTAATTGTCTTCATTCTACTATGCATCCTGTATGTCTACTTGACTGTCTGTAATTCTCTTGCTGTCATACTGTTGTTAGCCTAAATTAACCATATTATGATTATGTGTAACTGCACTAAGCAAAGTCACTGGCCTTGCCTAAATATGGCAATGATTGTTTGTATGCTATCGTTATACTTTTTTCTACCTGACGTGGAACCTTTGCAAACGAGCTACTAGCTCAAAGGTTATAAACTGAGATTTGAATAAATAAATAAATAAATAAGTACTTCCTCACATGTGTCCCGAATCTACCCCCTCCAGCTTCTTTTTATGCCCCCTTGTCTTTAAGCACCTTTTATTCTGAACACTTCTTCTCTCCTGTACTTAGGTATTTAAAGGTTTTTATAATATCCCCCTCTCCCTCCTCTCATTCAGGGTGTACATATATATGTCTTTAAGTCTCTCCTAGTAGGCCTTCTGATGCAGACCTGTGCCATTGTAGTGCCCTGCTCTGGACTGCCTCCACACTATGTCCTTCCAGAGATGTGGTCTCCAGAACTTAACACAGTACTCTAGGTGGGGTCTTACAATGATCTATACCATCTCCCTCCTTCTGCTGAAGATGCCCCTCCCTATGCAGCCCAGTATCCCACTAGCTGTCTCAACTGCCTTGACGCACTGCCTGGCCACTTTTGGGTCATCTGATATTATCATCTCCACGTTTCTTTCCTGCTTGGTGGTCATCAGTACCACTCCTCCCATTTTGTAAGTTTTACAAAATAACAGGATTATTAAGGAATATAGACTGGGAAATGGGAGTTTCAGTGGATATTCTTAATGTGCAACAATATGCTGGAAAAACGGCTAAGTAAATGTTATAAAATAATGATTAAAGAAGTAAGCAAATCAGCACTGATTATACATAGTATATATATATATATATATATATATATATATATATATATATATATATATATATATATATATATATATACAAATGTAAAAATGGCAGAAAGATAGAAAAGATAGTTGGGAGATCATTTGGAGAATGGAAAATAAAAACTATACCAATGCTAGAAACAAATCCATACATTTCAAGATATTAAACAGAGCCTGCTATTCAGCATATATTATAAATAAATAAGAATTATAAATGATAATAAATGTTGGCATGAGTGCCCAACTTAAGCTACTTCACCCTTGTGTATCCTCTCATTTCCTGGCTAAACAGCTGCCACTCTCCCCCCACTCCCCCCATAGGTACCTCTCTCTTGACGTGTTTTCTCTCTACTTAACCTCACTCTGTAACTCCTGAACCCTGATTTCCACCTATTCCCTCTCCTCCCACTTTTCCCTTTTTCCCTGCTCCTTTTTGTTTGTCTTGGCTGACCCATGTTAACCTATTGACTACAACAAAGTTATTCTTGACTGCCTATTATCACATACTGATAAATTATTCTATTTCATCTTAGCTTTTACCCTGGTATCTATTTTTGGTTCTTATTTGCCAATTTTGACAAAGTCTGATATAATGATGGCTCTGATTGTTTTTTTGTTTTTTTGTTATATCCATGTCATGTTTTTGTTACATTGTTGTATTTAGCTAATTGTTATAATTTATTTTGGATGTGGAACCTTTGTACATGAGTCTTTGACTAAAAGGTATGTCAAATTCTGAGACTGTAATAAATAAATAAAATAAAAAGAAAGGGACTCTTTTTCATAACATTTGGAGTTGTCTTTTAATTCTTATATGGTGGGAACTGACAGCGACGGAGATTTTTAAGCTGGTAGGAAGAACCCTGACTTCATTACTGCAGGTTTTATTTATCAATTTTACTATGTTTCAACTGGACAAAAGTTGTGAGAAGATCTGTTCCTTAGCTGCAGTGATTAAAAAGCTTCAAATCCTTAGTATATGGAAAACAACAAGTGTACAAAAATTAATAAGCACCAATGATCGGTAACATTTTTGGACCCTTTAATATTAGAAAAATTTATGAGTTCAGACAGTGAAAATACTATTGCTCACCTAGAATTATTTAGAAACATTATTGCTATATAAACTCCTTCTTTAAGAATTGAGGCGAAAGACTCCACCATAGTTTTTATACTCTACTAGGCACAATTCCCAGAAAGGAAAACTACAAATATTATAGATTTAATTCCTGAGCTGACAATTTTCAGTGCTAGTACCTTTTTTGATAAATTGTTTACATATTGAACTTGATTCTCAAAGGGGGCTTAGACTGGCACAAGCTGAGGCAAACAGCAGCTTGTGCCGAAGCCCAGCCTGCCAGGGACCCTGCACCAGATTCTGGTACAGGAGGGATACCAGCGCCAAAGTCCCCACAGTTGCTGCAATCTCTCCCGTATGACAAACACAAGGTGCACTGGAGGGGTTTGTCACAGGCTCCATGTGGCAAAGGCTAGTGGTCCCCCCATTCCCAATCCCCTGATAAAATAATTAAAGTCCCTCCTCTCACCACCATTGCTGCCTGCCGACTGACCTGTCAGTGGGCGCGTACTGTATAATACAGTACGCACTCATTGATTGACAGCTGGTTCACTGCTGTCAATCAATGAGTGCATACAGTAGTATACAGGATGTGCTCAGTGACAGGTCAGTCAGCAGCTGGCCATGGTGATGAGAAGAGGGCTGTGTCGGTTGTCATCTTGGGGTTTAGGTTTGGGGGTGGGTGGTAGGCACTACCTGCTGGGGTGGGGGCCACTAAAACACCAGGCATGGGTATTATTTATTAAGTACATTAACAGGTGACATCGGCTATTGGGAGGGGCCACTAGACCACTAGGGAAGGGGGATTTATTATATATATCTATAACAGGCAGTATTGGGGATCACAGAGGGGGGCCACTAGACAACTAGGGAAGGGGGATTTATTATCTATACTGGGTGGGATATTCAGACTGTGCCAGGCTGTGGAGCAAGCCTGGGCACAGCGCAACTTGGAAGTGCAGGGGCGTGGACAGGGTGATATTCAACGGAGCTGCGCCATGGCACAGTATCATTGAATATCGCTCCTTGGCCACCCACAGTGTGCATGGTGCAGTGGCACTGCACCAGCACAAGTGGCCAGAGTGGAGCAGGGGGATGCACTAGCACAAGTGCTGTTGTGATAGGCGCAACCACCGCAGTATTCAAATGTGCACATGCAAATGGGGCCATAATGTATGCAAGGCACAAATGGGGCCATTTGCATGAAATTATGGCCCATTTGCATGCAGGTGCACCGATCCCCATCGACTTGTGCCTGGTGCCCTGCTAGGCTTCAGCCATCGGGGACTGGCACCCCCTGCACAAGCTGCAACACGCTCGCAGCTCAATCACGGGCATATGTTGTAACTTAATAGTCCTAGATCCCTGGTGGTCCAGTGACCTACCGCATCGCATGGCAGTTGTGTATTATAATTGTCTCATATCTCTGGTGGTCCAGTGACTGCTTGCAGCCCAATCACGGGCACTGCACAGTGTCACACTGTCTGTCTCTGGTGGTCCAGCTGCACCCTCCCTCCATCCACTCTCAGCCCCACTGCCCTGCTCCGCCTCGGTCAGTGGCGGGTGGCATCTCCCCACCCGCTTGCCACTCTGCCGCCCGCTGACTGACTACGCGTGGTTGGGCTGTACGTCCATTGGTCCACAGTGTGAACCAATGGGCGTGCAGCCTGTACTGTACTACACAGTCCAGAAATGTGAATGGATCCATTCACATTTCTGGAATGTGTAGTATGGTACGAGCTGCACACCCATTGGCTCATGCTGTGGACCAATGGGCATACAGCCCTACCATACAGAGTCAGTCAGCAGGTGGTGGGGTGGCAAGTGGGTGGGGAGATGCCGCCTGCCACTGACCGGGGGGGGGGAGAGCGGGGCGGTGGGGCTCAGTGGGCAGGTGGGGAGGGGGGTGCCGCTGGACCACCAGGGTTGGATTGGTGTGACATATTTATTACTGACACCTGTGATCAAGCTGCAAGTGGTCCACTGGACCACCAGGGATACTAGACTATTATAATACAACATATGCCCATGATCGGGCTGCGAGCGGTCCACTAGACCACCAGGGATATTGGACTATTATAATACATCATATGCCCGCGATTGGAGTGTGAGCGGTCCACTGGACCACCAGGGATATGGGACTATCATATTACAACATATGCCTGCTATTGGGCATGGGGGGGTGCCACCACGAAGGTGCCGCCAGAGCTCGGGTGGCCACCCACAGGTGGCAGCTGCCATGTTGCGCCCTGCAATACAGCAGCTCACCTGTGGGTGGCCAGCTGTTGCTCCTTCTTTTTTCAGCTCAACTGTGTGCAACGCAAGTAGGGGTTGTGCATGCATGGGCTCAGCACATCCCAGGCTGAATATCGGGATGCGCGGAGTATGCATGGGCACCCCCCCCACTTGCGCCGCACACAATACTGATGCGTTCTGGCTACCCTTCTGAATATCCTGCCCTCTGTATTTATAACGGGCAACACTGGGGATTGGGGAGGGGGCCACTAAACCACCAGGGAATGGGGATTCATTATATATATCTTTAATGGGTGTCATCGAGGATCAGGAAGGGGGGGCCACTAGACAATTGGGGAATGAGGATTTATTATATATATTTATAACAGGCAACATTGGGGATTGGGGAGGGTGGCAACTAGATCACTAGGGAATGGTGATTTATTACATATTTTATAACAGGTAACATTGGGAATTGGGGAGGGAGGGCCACTTAACCACCAGGGTGATTTGCACTGAAAAAAGAGATCGGAGCAGGGGGGCAAGGCATATTGGTGCAGTCCTCTCAACCTTCCCAGAGGACACTTCTAAATACCCCTAGACCAGCCATGGCTGATCTAAAGATACTTAGAATTTTGCTCTCTGAGAGGGTTTTGAGAATCCCATATTAGGGGATATGGCAGCCTGAGTGTGCCGCAAGCCCCCGAGCGCCATGCTGCAGACCATTTTGTGGTGCATGGGCTGTGCAAGCCCTGTTTGGGGCAGGCAGCTTGTGGTTGATGCAGGCTGCCATTGCAAATCACTCCTGGTGCACCTTTTGACACAAGTGGCACTTTGAGCCATTCTTTGTGGTGCAAGCCCCTTGCGCTGTGCTGGAGGCTTTGAGAATCAAGCCCATTGTGTTTTGTTATTATTGCTTATTTCCTAAAATGTTCTTCTTTATCCTCTTTTGAATTTTTGTATCTTTTTTCTCTTTTCAAAAACATAATAAAAATTTATTTCTGATAAAAAAATAGACAAGGCACAAGGTCTGGATGATCTGCACCCACAAGAACAGAGGGAATTGGACACAGTATTGACAGTATCTTGACCCATCTATTCTTTTTTTTTCCCTCCCCCTGGCAGGCAGGGCCTCCATGTGGAACAATCCCTCCCAGCCCTGTCACCTGGCTTCCCGTGGACTTAGAGGCTTCTCCCCCGTATGCCCCAATGGTTTGCCCTCTATCTACCGGACATGGTTGCTGCCTCTTAGTCCTCAGCCATATGAAAGAACAGCCTGCAGAGCAGAGGTGTAAGCCTAAATTACCTCAAGGTAGTGTGTGTATATGTAGTACAGTGTGGCACATTTTGTAAGGTCACAGACTCTCTGCAGCAATGTGCAGCTTGCTATCTTTATGTACAGTACCTCTTGCATCCCCAAGCTAAGGGCTAGGGGCTAGCATCTCAGTCAGGGCATACTCTAAATTGATGCCACTCCAATTCAGACTATAATCAGAACTGTCCATACCTTGCGGTCTCCTCTCCCCACCCAGGTAGGATTTTTCACGCTGTAAGGTTGCTCCCCCACCACTGATCTCACAACAGATGACCTGCTGCGACCAGCGCCAAAAGCAAAACCTTCTTCTTGCTCCCTCCCACCCACTCCCAACCGTGGACATACTCCTCTCACTTGTACGTTGTTTTACTTGTGCTAATTGTGCTTGTACTATGCTCAATGTGTTAATTTACATTTGGTACAGCACAGTGTTGCTGTGTGCTGTATTTGATTGCTCAGTGTTGCTAAGTGTTCAAAGATCAGTGTAGCAATTCTATGAGGGAACAAAATGACGTGGAGTGATGATGACCGGGAGCAAAATTGACAGGAGTGAACTATTGGGAGTGTAATTATGCGGAGCAAAATGGTGGCAGCGAAATTTCATGCTCCCATTCTCCAATGGGCAAAGTGGCTATATGCTGCAGATCAGTGGTGCGTAGCCACTCATCTGCCACTGCATACAGTGCCTGATGCACAAAGGGGGCATGGGACTGGCATGCACCCTATTCCCCACCCATGCACCGAGATCCATGATGGGGCGGGCCTGGGTATCCATGGGGGCCGTGCCGGCACTCCTCACCATGCACAAATATGCAGATTGCTGGCAGCATTGCATTTGGAGGGCAGACATAACAATGACGTGCCTCCACCGGTTGCCACTAGTGGATGTGCTGGTGCAGGCAGGGGGTCTTCAGACACCCACAGGATGGTGCCCCTGACATCAGGGGCCAAGGATAGGGCTGGGGGCAGATGGCCAGCAGATGATCCCCCAGCAGCTGTATCAGCGCTCTACATGCCCATAGCAGGATGGTGCCAGACCGGCATAGGGGATCCATTGTGGACCTGGGTAGGGCAACTGATTGGCTGCTGACCCGGGTCCACAACCTTGCCCCCATGAACCTCCACGCTGGTGGGGCAGGACCATGGATGGGAGCTCGGCAGGGACCGCTGCGTCGTGAATGTGGTCCCCGGATGGATCTCCTGCAGGTGCAGAGCTGCACGTGCCTTTACGCACGAGCTCCACACTTTCTCAAGAATAGGGCCCAACAGGTGTAAATAGGGGGTCTGTCTGTCTTTATTGGCTGCCTCAAAAACTAACTAACTGTAGCTCATAACTGGCGGTGTCCTTAGCACTTAATACAACCCCTACAGAGAACTGTCTGAAGCTGAGTCAGGCACAAGAGCAGTGAAAATAAGGAAATTCATGAGGCCACTAGCTATAGGGGATGGACTACAAGAAAGTCTTCAGCAGTAATAGGGCTTGAGTCCCAAAAGAAGTCACAGAAAGAACAAGGAGGTTGTCTTTAATAACTCAGGTTTTCTTTAAAAACTAGACTCAGAGAGGCCATACAGCAGATGCAGCAGGCAGTTCTACTCCTTCCTAGCCGTTAGGCTGCCACTGACATAATATTCTGTCCTAAAAACCTATGCGTTCTAACTCTTCCGGCAGCCAGGTTGCTTCATTTCTAACAGTGTTGCTGTTTCTTCTCAGCAACTAAACAACCAAGAAATTAAAAGGGCAGAATGGTGTACACAAGAAGGTGTGGAAAGTGAGTTGCTGTAATACAGGTTGGAGTAAAATCCTCTGTACCTCCTTCACTGCATGCTTCACAACTGCTTATTTAAAGGGACACAGCCAGCAGTAAAAGCCCCACAGCCCACACCCAAGTATGGGATGGTCCTGATGTGCATTTTGTGTGAAAAAAAAAAATTACTTACTGTTTATTGCAGTATAGTTGATTTATCAGGCTGATTTTGCTGACTTCTAGCTGAAATTTTATAAAGTACGAACTAGTTCCTGATGACATCAGGAGGAGGGTTGCAACAGTGAGATTCAATAGCCTGCAGTGCATGTCAAAAGATTTTATAAGCTCTGATCTGGTTTATTGCTGGTCCTGCTGTTCTGTTGTCACTATGTACAGTCAAAGAGGATTGTTTCTAGCCCTGGGAGAACTGAGGGACTGGAAAACATCTGGTCTGAGCTGATAAAATCTCTAACATGTATTGCAGACTATTGAATCTCCCACTGCTGCAGTCCTCCTCTGTTGTCAGCTGCAGGGGATTCTGGGATTTGTAGTTACAGAAAATGTCAGTTTTGAAGTCAGCAAAATATGCATGATACAAACAATCTGCTAGGGGGTATGGCTTGGCAGCCTAGCATGGTGGACGGGTGCTAGATCAGCTCTGTTGGGCACTGATGAAATTTGCAGAATAAATAGCATTTAAAAGAAGAATCTCGAGTATGAAAATGAAGAGTTATCCTAAGTGGAGGAATGGCTTCACAAAAATCAGCAAAGAAACAATCTACCCTCCAGTTTGAAGCAGCAGAAAGACCAATAGCTGGCACCTTGTAGGGTTGCACTAGATCCCAAGTTACCAACCGGAAGGCGGGCTTGCAAAAAACAGCACAAGATGTGGCTGTGGTAGTGCTTCCTTCCATGATAATTAATTTGCAGAATTAAATGAAAGCTGGATTTATAAATGTAAGCGCTCAAATCACTCACCTCCAAAATATTGTACATGGACAGGCTGAGACTGCTGCTGGGCACAGAACATGTTTCAATGAGCAGGAGAAGCAGGTTGACAAACTTGAGGACCGGGTTGAGGATCTACTCAAAGAAAACAAAATACTAAAAGACAATGTCACTCAGCTGCTGGCCCAATCAGATTATCAAAAAAATCAGGCTTGCAGGTCAAATTTATAGATTATTGGGCTACCGGAGGAGCTTGAAGGGTGAGCCAGAGGCCAGACAGTGCAGAAGTGGCTCATGGAGCAGCTTGGCCTCCCAGAGTTAGCAGCCACTTTTGAAATCCAACAAGCACACTGGATGGTTCCATCTCCCAAGCCGGGAGATCAACCTAGACATTATCTGATAAAGTATCTGAGGTATCCGGGGAAGGAGATTATGCACTTTCTTTTCTTTTTTTTTTCCCAGAAGATTATAGCACAGCTAGGTATTGCAACCATTCCACAAGTTTGAGTTTGTTTGCACTGCAGGATTAATGTGTGTCCCATAGCACCATGCATGTTGATTTGAACAGATGCTATTAAATTTTCTGTTAATCAATATGGTAGTAGTTTATTAATATTTTACTACACAACACCTTTTGGGTACACCTTTGTTAATGTAGATGCCACTAAGGTACCCTTGGAAAAAAATAATTGATTCTGACTTGATTGTGAAACTACATAAATTCACTTAAAATACCACAAACAGCTTAGTCTGGTTCAAGGTCAGTTGGCATTCATCTGTATCCCCCTTCCCCTGGTCATGCCTGAAAATAGGCACAATTTGCCTAGTGCACTTACCCGGTCAACAAAAACTAAATAAATAAATATTGTGAAAGACAGCCGGGGACACGGCCCCATTAGGGTCTGTGGAGAACAGGTATCTATGTACCAGGACTATTCAATTCAATTCAATTTTATTTTACCAGGAAAACACCATTGAGAGAACTCATTTACAAGGTGGTCTATTCGATCTATAAGGACTATTCGAGAGAGGTACAGGTCCAATGGCAGAAGTTTGGAGGAATAAAAATAACTCTGTATCAGCTTGGGTGGAATTTTGCTTTATTGTATCCTGCAAAATTGAGAATCACTAAGCCGGGAAGGATGCAGAAATTTTTCTCCAAGACCCAAGATACAAAACACTATGTGACCTGTAAAACAGCAGCTGGAGAGGGGAGGCCAGAAAACAGGGCAACTGCTCTGGCCAAGTGGGTGAATCAATAAAATATTACAAAGTTAAACCGGTTGAAGCTATTTGATTTTGTCGTAGGGGCAGGAGGCACTATATAGACTGATTCGAGAGCCATGGAGGTCCTTTTGGCTTTACTCACTCATCTAAAGTTGTTTCGGCATCAGTAACCCTAATATCTGTTTTGTTGGATTTCCTTGTACTTCCTCCATTATTAGGGAGCTGCAGAAACTTAAAAAGTGACTGGTGACTGTGATGTGGTGAGAGTTTTTATTTTTATGCTTGGGACCAGTGATTAAGTGTGGAGAGATGAAGCCGCCATGTGGCATCACAGATTGTTAAAATGGCCACTAGTGTTGTCCTTTCCATCTTGTCTAGCCACTATGCTGCAGCGGGGCTGTTTCATGGGTGTGTCCCTCAATGACATTTTGACATCTCTCTGACAGTTGTCAGTCAGTGAAATTGACTAAGGAATGTGGCACCAATCAGCATGCAATTCCTGTGGAGTCTTAAAACATACCCATTCAGCAGGATTGTTTGGCAGCTGTCTGGGGCCCCGACTCAGGATTTTGTTTGCCAATTAAAATACATTCCAACTGTTCTCAGCAGAACCTTTGGTTTCCCCTGTTTCACATTACCCTCTTGATGCACTATCTACTATGCCACCTGAGCAGTATGAACACAAGTTGTTGGTTCCATGCCTGGGTCTCCTCAGTTCATGATGTGCAGTGTGGGAGACCTCATTGGCTTAGTGAACCCTTGCCTTATTGTATGCTGCTGTGATTCAGAGGGTAAGTTAAGGATACAGCTGCAGGTTTGGGCAGCTCATGGGGGAAATGCACTTAATGATCTTGAGGCATTGTAATCAATGCAGACCTCAATTTCCATATGCACTGGTGCCAGTTTCCCTATGTACAGCTGTAAAACCCCGTTTCTGGTGCAGGAGAGTCCTGCTGTATCTTTTGGCATTATTTCTGGTTCCTGATGTGTGCAAATGTTTTGCTGCAGACACTGTGCACAAATGCAATGTACTGAGGGGTGCTTGGGTGTTTGAGAGAGGCAGGATTTGATCTCTGTGACACCCCACTGTGACTTCTCAAGACTGGCCCCATTAAGGGTCACTGGTGGCAGTGAATTATACCTTTCATAATGTTCAGTCAATCGACCACAGCTGGGGCCACGGATAACAATGAGTCAGGAAGCCAATGGATTAAAAGGAATGGGGTCTTACCTGTGCATAGTCTGTGAGCCTCATATTAACATGGACAATAAAAAAATGGCATATCCCAGGACATTAGACTCAAACTAACTGGGAAAGTGCTGTATTCAATGGCACTAGAGGTTTTAAGTGAAGCCAATAACTGACTTGATGTTTAAATGGATTCGCAACATAAGAAGCCATTGGACTTTGACAACAATGCATATTTTTCTGTGTTAAATTACAGATAAATAGGTGCAATAAATCTCTAGCTACACAAGTGATAACGAGGATGGGGGCCACTTGTGGCATGCTACCTCCTTGTCCTGTACTACGGCACACCCCCACCAAGATGGGGTGGTGGTGCTGGCTTAGTGCCAGAATCAGTTTACAAGTTGAATTATGATTTGAAATTCACAATGTGATATCTTTACAGTATACACTGTTCTGCTACTTAGTTGATTTCTTAAAGATAAATTTAGTCTGTTTTAGGTGCCGTTGTAGGTAAAGAGGTCCGTCTAACAAGCGTGGGGATGCTGCACACAAGATGAGCCAAAAGTATGGGGATTAGGACAGAGTAACCTGGGCTATGTTGGTGTAAATGGTTGCACTGTGGGGGGTGGGGGGATGAGGTACAGTTACAAAAAGTGAATGTGCTTTGGCTGGACACGTTTGTCCTTCTCACAGGTTGGGGGATGGGATTTGCTGCCTCACAAATGTTGCAAAGGCAAAGGTTATTGTTAATTGTTATTAAACAAATAATTAGGTATCATTAGGAGACATGTTGTTTGGAATGGCACTTGGGGATTAGGACACTTAGAATTACATGCAGACTGGTATAATGGATAACACCTTAAAATTAAGCTCTTGAGGTCACGTGACGTGCATGGAGGAGTAGCTGCAGCTCGCAGGGTCTCCCTCTCCGTACGAGTGAATTTGTATTTAATCAGAGGGTTTAATGTTCAGTTTCGAATTGCTCCAGTAGTTAAATAACTGGAGGTGGCATCAGAAGGTTTAATCGTGCTGTTCGCCGTTTCAACATGCAAGTATCAGATCAAGAACTTGAGGCCCAGCGGCGCTGGAGCTAAATGCCAGCCAATGCACCTGAGAATTACTCCTACCAAGATTTCGAGGATCTAACAACAATCAAGATGCCTTATTTAAGTTAATTAATGATGTAGCCCAATTCAAGCCAGGCTAACTCCTTCAACCCGTGGTGTGGACGCTGAAGCTAGGATCTCATCAATAGAAGCGAGCCTTGAGAAAACTGGGCCTACAATCAGAGAGTATAAACGGGCCTGGGAAAGCTTGAAGATTGCCTCGATGATTTAGAGGGAAGGAGTAGGTGCAATAATTTGGTTCTACTAGGCCTCCCGAGGGAGAAGAGGGCCCAATACAATCTCTTTCTTGCAGAAGCTTGAAAAATCAGCTGGTCCCTCTCCTAATGGTCCTGATTACATCATCGAAAGGGGCCACCGTGCATTGAGAGCCAAACCTCCGCCCTCTGACCCACCGAGACCCATCATCTTCAAATTATTAAACTATTTGGATCGTGAACATATTTTAAGAGAGATTAGGAAGCTGGCTGCCTTTCAATGGGAGGGCAAGAAGCTGCGTCTGGTCCCAGATTTAACATGGAAAATGCGGCAGGCTCGGGCTAATTTTCGACCTATTACTTCCAAGCTATGGGCGGCGGGGATCTGCCATCGCATGCTATACCCGGCGAAACTAGAGGTCTCATCTAAAGATGGAGTTAAGCGTTATGATTCGGCTGAAGAAGCTTTAACCTCTCTAGAGACTTTGTTTCCAGAACTTTTTGCCAAAAAATGATCATTCTGATACCTGTCTTTTCTCTGATGTCAAATTAGGCTGCCAAATGGGGTAACGATTTGGGAGTTTTTGATATATTATTTGAACCTTCTGTTGTGGGTTACTAAGATTAGAGAGAGGCCAAGTTTAAAAATAAATGGTTTTTCCCTTTTCCTATGGGCATGGACTTAAAGGAGGACTTTAACTGATGGTTTCTATTTTATTTTGGCCTCTGTGTTCATTCGACCTAGCCTCACGAGTGTTGGGGAGATGTAGTACATGATTTTGACCTAAGAGGGAGCTATTAGCTTACTAATATTAAGCTATAATTATGCATTACCAATATGTTATTTTCTTGTAGCCCCAAACAGCATTAGCTTACTAAGTTTGTGAATGTGGTATAGTTGAATGTTATAAGGAAAATGCTGAAGAAGTCACTTAAGGGAGTTATAGTTTTGTGTTGTTCAAAGTTAGTGTGCAGCTACAGTTTGTTGTTCTACAAATTATATATATTTATATACACAATTCTGGTTCTACTCTAACAAGAAGTGCTTCGGTATAGTGGCTGCTTTCTAGCCCATTTCCTATTAGAAACTAAATATTTCTTTTTTCCTATGTTTTCAGTTAAGTTACCTCCTTTTAGCCACATACATGTCATTTTTTACTTTATATAAAGCCCTCCCCTTTCCTCTTATTAGTATTAGTGGACACAGGATCGTATTAATAACTACAAAGACTATGTCTTATCTGATAAGGAGGGGGGAACCCGCCTCTATAGTGCACCATGAACCAATGGCTGTGGAGTGGGCTACGGGCCTGGGGAGCTAGTTTTAGGGTATCTTTTGGAGGGGGTGTGAGTTTTCCTTTTTTAGATGTGGGGTTTTCTAGGATTTATTTTATTAATTTTGGAAGGGTTTTAGTTAGTAGGGGGACAGCTATCCTTGCTTCCCTTAGGAGACTAGTACTTATTTATGGCTAATGGACTGAATATTCTCTCGTGGAATATTAAAGGGGGGAAAGACAATTGTAAAAAATTTGTTATATTAAATCACTTGGCTCATTATTATCCTGCAGTAGTGTTTTTACAAGAAACTCATGTTCTCCCGGATCGTTTATCCCACTTCAAGAAGAAGTGGGTTGGTCAGGTTTTTGGAGCCGGCTTCTCCTCGAGTAGCCGAGAAGTGGCCATATTGATTGAGCTGAGGGTTCCGTTTATCCATTCGGAAATAATTTCTGACCCAATGGCAGGTATATATTTGTTTTGGGTAGACTTAATGGGTCGAATTTAGTGATAGGATCAGTGTATGGACCTAATCAAGAGTCACCATCCTTTTTGTCCAGTTGGCACTGATATTGGCCTCCTTCAAAGAAATCCCAATATTATTGGGGAGACTGGAATTTGGTTCAGTCCAATAAGCTGGATCGCTCCTGGAATAGAGGGACGCAGCATTCTTCAGCCCAAAGTGCCTTAGTGGAGTTTACCTCTTCCTTAGGTCTAGTAGATCCATGAAGGATATTTAACCCATCTTCTAGAGATTATACCTTTTTTTCTCCGGTCCACAGATCATATTCAAGAATTGATTATTTTCTGATAAGCCAACATTGCTTAACCGGTATTTTGGAGACGGAGGTTTTACCCAGAGTTATCTCTGATCACTCTCCGATAAAAATGTGTTGGTCACCATTATTTAATCCCTCGAGATCATATTCTTGATCATTAAATAACAATTTATTAAAAGATCCCTGTACTTTGACTCGCTTTAAGGAATTCGTGATTATTTCCATTGAAGCTAATTGGGGTTCCATCGAGGCTGTGGATCAAACTTGGGCGGCGCCCAAAACAGTATGGAGGGGGGAGTTAATCGATTAAGCGTCACAGTGTAAGGCCAAAGAAACAGCACACCTGGATAGTTGTCTGGGGAAAATTAGGGCGCTGGAGGCCATCCGTGAGAACTTGAGGTCAGAGAGCCAGGAACAAGAGCAAATGGCTCTGAGAACGTGGTATGCTAACATTCTGTGGGAGAGAGTGATGTCCTCAGCCTCTAGAACTAAGGCTCTATACTTAGGTCAAGGTAGCAAGGCTGTGAAATTGCTGGCTTGGCAATTAAAGCAGAAAGCCTCTGCTAAGTGGGTTGCAGCTCTGAGGCACCCGGTTTCCAATAACCTGATTACGGCCCCGAAGGCGATTAGGGTCTTTGTTGATTTTACAAAACCTTTATTCAAGCTGTTGTTTTCTTCAAAGCAGGAGTAATATGGATGAGTTCCTAGCAAATATCTCTCCTCAGTTATCAGATGTCTCTGGTCAGATTTTAACTGCCCCTATCTCTGAGCGAAGAAATAGGGCAAGCTATTGACTCGTTAAATTGGACAAAGCACCAGGTCCAGACGGATTTACACCTCTTTTTTTAATCGCTTAAACAATGCATCGTACTCATTGTTGAGTCAACTCTATTCCTTCTGGGCTAATCAAGGGATCAATGATAAAACCTTATTTGAAGCCAGGATTATTCTCTTACCCAAACCGGGTAAATCTCCAGAATTAGTGAGTAACTTCAGGCCAATATCCTTGTTGAACCTTGACGTTAAAATTTTCGCCAAGATTTTGGCTTGTAGACTTAAAAGGGTATGGCTTGATTTGTTAAGCTCGGAACAAGCTGGCTTCGTGGAGGGCCGTTCTTCGGCTGACCACTTCAGGAAGCTGTTTTATTTAATTTCTGCGTCTGTGAGTCCAGGTATGGAAGCATCCCTGGTCTCACTAGATGCAGAAAAGGCTTTTGATCGTGTCGAATGGTCATTTATGTTCGCTACCCTAGCCAAATTTGGTATTCCGGAAAGATATATACGCCTGGTTCGAATTCTGTACACCTGTCCATCTGCCAGAATTCAGTGCAACAATTTAATCTCGAAGCCTTTCCTTTAAGGAGAGGAACCCGCCAGGTTGTCCCTTATCTCCCTATTTATTTAATCTGTATATTGAACCCTTAATAAGAGCTATATAAGTCGGACCAACTGGTTCAAGGGATTAATATTGGTGATTTAGAATTTAAACTGTCGGCTTTTGCAGACGATCTATTATTGCATGTCCAAATACGTTACTTCACTCACGTAAGTATTAAAACTCATTGCCAACTTTAGTGAATTCTCTGGATATAAACTAAATTTATCTAAAACTATGGTGTACCCACTTTCTACATACCTTTCAAAGGAGTTGGTGTCTTTCTTTGGGGTTGCAGTGGCAATCAGAGTCTCTATTGTATCTGGGCATCCGTGTTTCTAGGAGCTTAGAGGATTTGGTCAGTTTAAACTTTAAACCGTTACTCAAATCTATAAAAGATGACCTGGATAGGTGGTTGAAACTCCCTTTAACCTTTTTGGGGAGAGTCAATACGGTTAAAATGGTGATCCTACCTAAACTATTTTACCTTCTTTCCAACTTAAATATTTACCTCCCCAAATCTTTTTTTAAACCTTTTTATAAGTTATGTTCTGACTTTTTGTGGGGGAGGCCTCCACAAGAGACCTATAGTAAATTATGTCATCCACGTAAGAGAGGTGGCCTCCAGTTACCTGATTTCTACACGTATTATTTAGTGATCCACGCAGCTAGAGCTGCTCTATGGGCTTGTGACCCTGGGGTATCCTTGCCTGGTCTTACTTTTGACCGAGCCTTTTCCGAGAAGCTTAATCTAGATTTGGAGTCCTTTTTATATATTTCATGGGCTAAGGTCCCCAAAATAGCCAGAGATACCCCACTAGGGTGGGACGTAAGGGCCATGCACCAACTCTGTGTGAGGTTAAAATTACCTCAATTCTCGGACTTATCTCAACCCCTACTGAGAAATCCCAACTTTTTAATTGGCGAACAACCCATTGTAAGATTTTTTCCAACCTCCTCTCCCAAGATTCGAATTGCGAATCTTTTCTCAGGTAACTCGATGTTGCCATTATCGACACTGCTTTTAAAATTTGGGGTCAGGCCTCAATTTTCACTACTAATGTTTCAAATCCAAAGCAGTGTTAAGGCCTCTCTAAATATGAGCCAGTGCTCTGACAGGGCAGGAATTTTCTTTAATGAGTTGCGAGAGCTTAGTTTATCTGGCAAGAGGATTTCTAAAATCTGTAAATATATTCTAGAAAGGAGTGACGCTTTCTCCTCCCCTGCCCCCTTATACTGGGTAGTTAATTTGGCTCTGGATTGGTTGGATATGGTATGGGAGAAAATCTGGTCGGATACCTATCTGTATGTCAAACAAGACAGGTTAAGAGATATCCAATTCAAGTTATTACATAATTTGTATCTGTCCCCAGCAAGATTGCACCGAGTATGTGGCCTGGGTTCTCCCGTTTGCAAGGAATGTAATGACCCATTAGCAACTACAATTCACAAAATCTGGTTTTGTCCAAAAATTAATGGTTTTGGAGTTCGTCAAACTCTGGATTGGTCCGTATACTGACCTCTCGCCCTTCTTCAATTTGGAAACCTGTATATTTGGGATGTATGCTTACATCCCAAGTAAAGTCCAGAAATATCAATTGGCCTTGATTGCCTCAGTCACTAAGTTGTTAATTCTGCGCCATTGGCGAGATGACTGGACCCCTTCATACAGGGAATGGTGGGAAGAATTTCTGAATGCACTTTATGCAGAAAGATTAGTCTTTATGCTGGGTAAGGCATCGACTAAGTTTCTTGGATGCTGGGGTGGACTTATTCAAAGCCTCAAAGATAAGCTTGGGTTCTAAGGGAGGGTACCTGTTATGCCCCTTCTTTTCCTTTTCCTTTTTCTATGTCCCTCTCTGTTTCTGGGCTCTTTATTTCTTTTCTTTACTTTCTTTCTTGGAGGTATTGCATTTTTGTTGGTTCTTTAACTGCCCCCTCCTTTTTACATCCATTGTCTTTCTCACTTTCCGCTTTCCATTTCCATCCTTTATTATTGTCTGTTGGCCCCTGGGTTTTGTTACCACCATTTGAGTATCTGGGGTAATCTGTCTCTTATCCTTTGCCTTTTCTTGAGCCTTTCATCTTTCTCACCCTTTAAATATAGATCGCAATTATATGTATCAATTCATATTGTTTTAGTCTTTGTTATGGAATAGTAGTTCAGTGCTAGGATAGCTGTGGGGGGAGTAGGGGAAGGGGAGGAAGGGGAGAATTTTTGTTTAGTTCATGGGCTTTGGTTTTGTTTGTAAGATTATATATTGTCGGTAACCTAACTCTATGTGATGTACGTGTTGTATATGATACCTGTTTTCAATAAAATATAGTTAATTGCAAAAAAATTAAGCTCTTGGAATATCAATGGGCTCAAGTCACATGCTAAAAGGAAAAAAGTTTTAGGTAGGCTTAAATCTATGAATGTTGACATCGCCTGTCTGCAGGAGACACATATAACAACCAAGGATGGAGAGCATATGGCCAAGAACTGGGGAAGAGAATGGGTGGGCTCCTATTTTACATCCAAGGCCAGAGGAACAGCAGTATGGTTGTGGCCCAGATTCCTAAGGATTATCACACAGGTTGTGGCCCACAAAGGGGGGAAGATTTGTGTTGCTGCAAATACAATTGAATACTGGGCAATCAATTGCGGTAGGCACAATGTATGCCCATAATGTGGGTAACATGGGATTCTTCACATACCTCTCCTTAGAAATGACCAAGTTCCAGGGGCCCTGGCTATTAAACAGGGACTTTAACTGTATAATGGATAACACCCTTGATCGGTCAGATAGGGTGGGGGTATGGAGACCAGAAGTACTAAAGCTCTCAAAGAACTAATGAGGGACCACAGACCGATAGATTCCTTGAGGCACCTCAATCCTACAGGCAGAAAATACTCCCATTGGTCTCACTCTGCCAGAATACATTCCCAGATCAACATGGCCTGCATCTCTGAAGACATGATACTGAATGTAAATTATGTGGTTTATGACCCAATCATGATCACAGATCACTCCCTTTTACAGGTTGTACTGGTGGGGGGTAGGTTCCCCCCTCGACTGCACAGGTGTGGAAACTCGACCGACCCTGCTGAAAAAGAAGGATTTTCATCAGCGCATTAGGCTCCAAATTGGAGACCTCAAAAGAAATAATCCCCCTGGAGCTACAGTACATCATCATCAACAAGGTGGGAAGTGGTAAAAGCTATCCTGAGACGTGCAATTATATCAAATGCCTCTTATTAAAAAAAGTAGATATCCAGCACTTAGCACAGCTAGAGGTTAAGATCTTATTGGTCGAGAAGAGGCACAAGGAGTGTCCCTCTGCAGTGGGATATAACGAGTTGCAGAAGCTCAAGTGGGAGTTTAATACAGCTCACGATATAAAAAAAAAGGGATTGGTTGCTCACACAGGCAGTCAACTATTTTGAAGGTGATGCGAGTGGCAGGTGGCTGGCATGGCAATTAAGAAACAGGCAGGGAGCAAGGCATGTAATGCAGGTGCAAAGCAACGAAGGTGAGATATGCTGTGGGGATAGAGAAATAGGGGAATAGTTTTGCTTCTACTATGAAAAATTATATACATCTGAAGTTGTGCCAACGCAGCTCCAGTACAATGCCTTCTTTGCTAAAGCCCAGATCCAGAATATTAGTAAGCAGGATAGGGAGGCAATGGAGAGGCCCATAACCTGGGCAGATAGTTACAAAGCAAACACTTGAAGGGAGGGAAAGCCCCTGGTCCGGATGGATATCATGTGGACCTTTACAAAGTCTTCCTCCTGGAACTCCAGGCCCTGTTTCAAGACATGATCACTGAATCCTTATTGGTGGGCACCTTGACCCATCCATGTATGCAGCCATGATTACCATTCTTCCTAAGCAGGGTAAGGATCCTACACTTTGTGCATCCTATAGACCCATATAACTTCTAACTTCTGACTATAAGATATTGGCCCGTATCCTAGCTAATAGATTACAAGGGATACTCCTATTCTTAGTACGCGAAGACCAAACTAGATTTATACAGTACAGACAGGGGAAGCTTAATATTCGGCACACACTAAATGTGGTATGGAGGTGGTCAAGGGAAATGTGCAAGGAAGCCTTGGAATTTTAGCCTTAGATGCCAAAAAGGCATTTGATCAGGTTGAGTGGGGATACTTCTTTGAAACCCTATGCAGATTTGGTTTGGGGAAAACATGCTAAGGTAGATTAGGGCATTATGTAAGAAACCCTCTGCCAAAATTCTTGTAAATGGGTTGCTCATTTCTCTACTCTTACAGACCCAAGGAATGAGGCAAGGTTGTCTGCTGTCCTCCCTCCTATATATGGTGTCATTGGAACCACTAGCAGCTGTGTTTGAGGCGACAACAAAATTCGGGGTATAGTAATGGGGGAAAACAACATAAAGTAGCACTGTTTGCTAATGACTTGATGCTTTATCTGCAAGATGCTAAATACAGCAAACCTGCGCTGCATGAAATATTGAGGGAATATGAAGAGTTGGCAGGGCACAAAATAAATTGGTCAAAAAGTGAAATGATGGTGCTTGGCTATGGGGATGATAGTTACATTCGATCCTCACCTTTAAAACTGAAACTGATAAGAGTGCTGAAGTATCTGGGTGTCCAGATTCCAAAAACCTTGTACATCTGTATAATGAAAACTTTACCAGCTGTTGAATTCAATGAAAACAGATTGTGAGAGGTGGGAGAGTTTACCAATAAGTTTGATAGGTAGGATCAATACCATAAAAATGAATCTCCTCCCAAGGTGTCTTTATTTATTTCAAATCATCCCAACTAGAGTTCCCAAGAGCTTCTTCAAGAAATTAAATGGTCTGTTGCACAGGTTTCTATGGTTGGGCAAGGCAGACCTCAAATTAAAGAACAGTTTTACAATTGCCTATTGGGAGCGGGGGCCTGGCTTTGCCTAACTTTAAGTATTATTATTGGGCAGCACAGCTGGCATATTTTTGAATACCCACAATTATACTCGAGTCCCAGCTTGGATGGAAATGGAGGAGGAGAATAGCCTGGGTGGTCTGGTGCAGGGAATTTTATCCCCTATTTTGTTGGGACCCTGCCATACAAAAGTAAGAACCCACTAACCAGATCCCTCACTAGGCTGTTGCTAGGGGTACATAAACATATTAACTATCACTGTGGGCAGTCAGCCAATACTGCTTTGCACATGGGTTTTTGAGAACTAAAGGGGTACAATGTATTCCTCCACCAGGCATTGTTAAGATGGCATAAGGCAGGAATGGCCACAGTAGGGGATGTTCTACAGAGGCAGATTGAAAACTTTTATGGCAATCAAACAACAATATGGGATACAAGTGGGTGACTGTTTTGCCTAGCTAAGAATTAGGCAGATAGCGCAAGGTTGGGACCTTAAACTATCACCAATTGATGAGGTGGGGGTGTGTGGCCAAGTCGGGATCCAGGATGGCAGCTTAACTCAGAAGCTCCATACAATCTAGCCTAATCCTGAGCCATCTAACAACTTTTTTCACTCTACACCAGCGATGTATCAAAATTGCAACAGTTCTGACTGCTCTGCATTGCTATGGCAAAAAAAACAATTGCACCTAAACTTAAAATTCTCAATGGAATCCACGAGACAGTAAGGCCCAGAGCTGTCTACCATGCAAGTGGACTCAAAAATGGGAGGAGAAGAGCATCAGGGCCTGGGTGCCTCAAATTCTCCTGCTGCTAATATTTCAACCCAGTCATTCAAAAAACTCATCACAGAATTAAAATATGACCTGACAGTATGAATGAACTCTGGGTTTGATAACATTACAGCACAGCTCTCCCACCTGTAGTAATCTTTTAACACTCTAGGTGAGGTGGTTGAACAGCACACCTCTCAGATCAGCGAGTTGGAAGAGCGAGTGGGGACCCAAGAGGACACAGTTAGACAGCTCAAAACATCCCTGCAACAGGCCCTCTGAGAAATAGACAAGCTAAAAGCCACCATGGATGACCATGAGAACCGGAAGCGCCAGTGCCATATCTGCATGGTCAGTGTACCGGAAGGAATGGAGGGCAATAACTGTGCTTCTTACCTCCAGTCATGGCTCCGACTAAAGCTGCAAATCCCTGAGTCAGTCTCGCTTGAGATCCAAAGGGCACATCTCTCGCCGAGGAGGAAACCAAGCCCCAGGGAGCACCCCAGACATATCATTGTTAAGTTTCTCCGGTATCAGGACCATCAATCTGTCCTAGAGGCTGCTCGGCACCATGGATCCATCACTGTACAGAAAAACTGTGTCAGCATATTTCCTGACTACTCTTGGCAGCTTCAAACTGAACAGCAGGCATTCCAGGAGGATAAAAAGAAATTGCACAACCTGCAGTGGCCTTTTGCGTTACTTTATCCTGCTAGGCTGATCATCCGATGTGAAGGCAAGCCAGTGATGGCCTTTAGTTGCCCAGATGCTGCCATGGATTACATCGATCAGGAAGTGGAGAATGCTAAGGAACCTACCAATCCTGGTAAGCAGTTCATGGACACTTGAACACACACATCCAAGGTACTGTAATCCCTTTTGGGACTAGCTGGGGGCAGGGGATCTGGGGTGGGGAGGAGAGAGGTCTACGCGCCTCAGCAGTACAACTCCATCAGGGCCTATCAGGCTAGGCCATGGGTTACTCCCCTTGCATCTTGAACCCTGTGGCTACCTCAACCTTTTTAAGCTGGGTGAGGTGTTCAGCTGGAGGTCCCTAGCACTACTGTCAGTAAAATACAATAACCTTTTGGGCCTTTACACTGAATGCATTTGAAGATCTTGAACCCTGAGGAAATAAGTCTAGAGACTCTCACAAGACTGATGTAAGGGTCAAGATATGGGCTTATTGAGTATATTTCTTTTCAGACTATCCCCCTGAAAGACGGGGCAGGGAAAATTAAATTATTTTCATCTGGTGAAGAAACTGCATTAATTTCCTTTCGGCTGGTGAAGAAACTACATTAACTTTTTTTGTTCATTTAACACAGGCGAGTTGTAAATTTATCCAGGAACCTGGGATTAGCAACTCGATCAATGGGTAATTTGAAATGTTTTTAAACTGTGTTGTTTTCGAGTTCTTGGAACATAAAGTTGGTATACTATGTTTGCAATTTATATAAGGAGTAGATGGAAGCAAAGGGTAATAAGCTACGAGAGAGTGGGGGAGAGAGAGAACACTCAAGTGGGTGATTAATGAGAGGAGTCAGCTGAAGCACCTATCGTGGTGTAAGGGAATGTAGCATTTTGGGGAGGGGGTTCTCTAATACCTCTGGGGAGTGGCTGCTACCAGTAAAGGAGGTGACATTTATATCTATATGTGACAGGACATTAGAACCAAGGGATGTTCGAGCAATTAGGGGAAACCTGTGTGATGCATTGTTATAGGAGGGGTATTGGAGGGGTTCCAATCATCCACCTCCTCCTCTGACACCCCTTCTGGCCTGTCTCATTTATGGAAAGAGAGCTGGTTCTCTGAGGGTGTCACTCGGGTTTACCCACTCCCGGTAGTAATAATAGGTATGGGGTGCTCAGCTGTACCCTCTTCTATACCCAGGAGCAGCCTTATATATCGATGGGGCCAAGATCCCCAACCATTCTGCCCCCTCAGCTAATGTTTTAAATAGGTGAGGCACAACAAAAGCTGTGGGTAGCTGCACCTATCTCCAAGTAAACATTAAGCTCAATAGCATAAGGGCACAAAGAGACTGCTGGCCGGCAAGATCCATGAAAAGTATTGGAAATTAAGGACTTTCCAAAGCAGGATAGAGTTGGGATGTGGGGAGGGAGGGGTCTGTTAGCACCTGTTGTGCATTTAGTATTGTTTTTGGGTGAGGATTGGAGGGTGTGGGGGTTCTGGGGGAAGAAGCTACAAAAGAGGGAGGGAGGGAGGGAGATACATTGTGGGGGTTTGACTGAACGCAGTCTTGGGTTTGTTTCAAAAAAGTAAAAATCTCAAAAGTCAGCTAACATTTACTGTATTTTCCTTCAACAGCCATTATATTGTATGATGGATTACAGAGTGCAGTATTGGGGCACTTTTATGCCATGGGTACCTTAAAGGTCTTATCTTGGAACGTTAATGGCCCAAGACCATAGTGAAAAAAAAGAGGGTTTGGTCATATATTAAAAAGGAATGGGGAGATGTAGCTCTTCTTCAAGAAGTCCGCCTTACACGTCAAGAGGCAGAGAGATTGTCATCCTCATGGGACACTACTGGCAGCCCAATTTACCTCCAAGGCAAGGGGAGTATTGGTCTGGTTCAGACCTGGGTTGCGCACCAAAATCCACTCTTTGGTGGCTGATCCTTTAGGAAGGTATGTCATAGTCGATGCCACAGTAGGAGAGAAGAGATACACTTTTGTGTCTCTATATGGAACCAACTATAATGACCCAGACTTTTTCCACCATATGGCAGTGATATTGGCCCCATATGGAGAAAACATTATCTTAGGAGGTGATTTTAATACTTACTGGGATGTTTCAATGGACTATTCATGTACTAAGGTAAGGCCCCCGCCAAAGAGTGTTCTAGTCCTTTGGAATATGGCATCAAAGAGGGCCTTGGTGGAGGCCTGGAGGTACTGCAACCCCAATAAAAAATAATTCTCCATTTACTCAGATGCACACTGCATATATATACCAGATTAGACTACCCCTTTCTATCTCCAACTTTGGTTTGATGGGGGTTGAGCACCCCCTACAGTCCAGTAATGGTGTCAGACCATGCCCCACCGGAAATTGTTCTTATACCCGGTCGGGACCCGACAGAACCTTGGCAGCGGAGATTAGATTCCACCTTGTTTAGTGACCCTGCTTTTGTGACTCACATACCAAACTGTCTGACATAACATTTTGCTAATAATATGGGAGTGGGTACCTCCACCGCAGTGGTTTGGAATACAATGAAAGCATATGTCATGGGGGAAATCATCTCCTGTGCAGCATTTAAGGGGACATAGAGAGAGGAAGAAAAGAGATTAGAGCGAGAGATATTACAGCTAGAGAGGAAGCTGATGGAGGATGACCAGATAGCAGATAGAGCCACACTGGCACAAAAGAAGGGAGAGTTAAGCCAAAAAGCATCAAGAAGAATAAGGAGAGCCTTGTTATTTACCCAGTCAAGGAACTACTTTGAGGGAGATAAATCTGGGAAATGGCTTGCATGGTAACTAAAGGAACAAAGGTCAGATAGAATGATATTAGAAATCAAAATGCCAGAGAGGGACATATCATCAGACCCTAGGGTAATTAAGACACATTCAAACAATTTTTGCAAGACTCTATACACCTTCCAAGTCCCACAACATAGTGATCTGGAGTCTTTCTGAGTGATGAAAACCAAGCAGTCTTAGTCAAACCCATTACATTGGGGGAAGAGAAGAGAAGAGAGCTGTATGGCCCTCTAGATCGAACAAAGTCCCAGGCCCTGATGGTCTGCCAACAGAATTCTATACAGCTTTTTGGCTGGTCTTGGGGGACCAAATGTTAGAAAAGATTCAAGGGGCATTAGACTCTAGGGGGCTACCTAGAACACAACTCTTAGCCACTATAACAGTACTACCTAAGCCAGGAAAAGACACTAGAAAATGTGGTTCTTACAAGCCCATTTCTCTGCTTAATGCAGACTATAAAATCCTGGCAAAAATTATAGCCTGAAGGATTCAGGACATCCTCCCAGACTTAATCCATCATGACCAAGGAAGTTTTGTTCCTGGTAGGCAGGTGAGACACAATATTTGGCGTACCTTGAATATTATGCGTTCATGGGCCCCAGAAGGGAGGGCAGCGGCAGTCAGAACCTCCTCGTACTCAATGCAGAAAAGCCATTCGATCTCATGGAGTGGCCCTTTATGTTTTCAGTATTGAATAAATATAAATTTGGAGCTGGGCTCAGATCACTGGTACACTGTTTATATCGTTCCCCTATGGCGCAGGTTACGTCCAATGATACTATCTCTGCACCTTTCCGCCTTAAGAGGTACAAGGCAAGAAAGCCCCCTCTCTCTCCCCTGCTATACATCCTAACTATCGAGGCCCTGGCTGCTGTGTAGAGTTGTGCAAAATTGAAAAATTTGAGCATTTCGAGCATTATCTGAAATATTTAGCAGGGTGAAATGTGAAATTTCACTCCCGGAGCAAGCTAAATTTTGTCCACAAACCAGCAAAATTTCACACCTGTGGGTGAAATTTCGCACCCGCTGGTGAAATTTTGCCACCCGCGGGCAAGATTTTGCCACTCACAGGCGAAATTTATACTTAAGTTCTCCTGACTTCCTGAGTCCCTGCAGGTTACCCCGCCCTGGCTGATTACCGGCCATAGTTGAATAAAGACCCCCCAAGTTACCCTGGCCCCCTCATGTCCTTTTATAATATTAAAAAAATTAAACCCACACTGCCTAGTGTCTAGTGGTCCCCCCACAACGCGGCAGCCAAATTATTCTCCTGACTCCTGGTGTCTAGTCCCCATGGCCAATCACTGTCCATAATTGATTCTTGAATAAGCTCTCCCCCAGTTACCCTGGCCCCTCATTTCCTTTTCTTAAAAAAAATGAATAAATAAAACCTACACTCCCTGGTGTCTAGTGGACCCCCCACCCCCCATCCTGTCAGCATGAGTTAGCACCCAACCCTCTCCCACCCCAGTACCCCAGTCGGGCCACTGGCACAGCCCTCCACTCACCTCCATGGCGGCAGCCTGACTGGAGTGCCATAAGTGCTTGAATGAATGAGAGCATGCTTGTGCAAGCTACGCCATCATTCATTTAAGCACTCAGTCACGCTCAGTCAGGCTGCCGGCAGGAAGTGAGTGTAGGGCTGTGCAAGTGTGGTTTGACCAGGGTACTGGGGGAGGGTGGCACAGCTCATGCTGACAGGGTGGGGGGTGGGGCCACTAGGCACCAGGGAGTGTGGGTTTCATTTTTTTTTTAAGAAGAGGAAATGAGGGGCCAGGGTAACTGGGGGGACTTTATTCAAGAATCAATTATGGCTGGTGATCCACTGGGGGGGTACCACTAGACACCAGGGAGTCGGAAGAATAATTTGGGCTGTGACCAGCCATGGGGGGTAGGGGGTCCACTAGACACCAGGAAGAGTTTTAGGGAATGGCAGGGTGAGAAATTACGGTGAAATTTCACCATTTTGCCACAATTTCATGAAACATTTTGACAGGAAAAACTGCCAATTTCACAGCAATTTCACCAGCAAAATTTAATTTCAGGTTCAAGTTTATTGCAGGAAAGACTCTGTTGAGCAAACTCATTCACAAGGAGGTCCTGAGGCACATAAACATACAGTTCGCAATTACATAGACAGGAGATATAAAATGTAGAACAACAAAGGAAAAAAATATAATACAAGAGGTATACACAATAGAAGTCCTTATGCTATATATGCAGTACATTCCAGCTTTAACCTTGCCCTAAATTATGCAACACATTTCAGCTTAATAAGTAGAGGGCCAGTTGGTACCTAGGAAGTTGACTTGGCATTGGGAGCCTAGTAGCACCTACATATGTCTTTTAATTTAGAGATAGCTAGTGTTTTGTAGGAGTTAATTGATATGATGCTGGTTAGCTTCAGCATGGCTTGTAGTTGGTTCCAAATGTTTGGGAGGGCATATGAGACAGCTCTTTGGCCAGCTGTGGTACGTGTCCTGGGAACATCTAGTAGGGTAAGATCGGATTTCCTTAGGGAGTAGGCACTATGCGAGATGTGTATGGGAGACGTTAAATAGACAGGCAGTTTGTGGAGTAGTAATTTGAGGGTCCAAATGCCAGCATGCAGGAGGCATCTGGTGGCAAGAGAAGTCCACCCAACTGCTGCATAAAGATCACAGTGGTGGGTCCTGTACGTTGAGTTAGTACTGAAGCGAAGAGCATGGTGATAGAGTACATCCAGTTTAGATAGGCTCAAGGTTGGGGAGGAGATAAAGATAATGTATCTGTAGTCAAGCAAGGGAAGGAATGTTGTTTGGACGAGTCTTTTGTGGGTCGCGAGAGAAAAGAGGGTCCTATTTCTAAAGAAGAAACCCAAGCGTGCTTTAAGCCTCTTTGATAGATCCTTGATGTGGTCATTGAAGGAAACCTTGTTGTCTATCCACATACCTAGATATTTAAATTTAGGTACAACTTCCAAGGGTTCACCTAGGGAGGTAACTATGAAGTTTTTAGGTGGGGTAGGTAGGGCACCAGACAAGGCAAGTCTCGAGAAAATCATTGTCTTGGTTTTTTTGGCATTTAAGAGAAGCTTGGCATTGATAAGGTTGCTTTCTAACTGGATAAAGTCAGCTTGGAGTGCTTCCCTGACTTCAGTTAAGGACGAGCCTGAAGCATACAAAACCGTATCATCTGCAAAGAAATGTATGCTCAAGTTCTTTAAGTGGGAGTCAAGGTTGTTGATGCACAGGGAAAAAAGGATTGGTCCTAGGATGGAGCCTTGAGGGACTCCTCTGGCAATTGGAAGGGGGGCAGATAGTAGGACATCAGCTTTGACTTTTTGTATCCTTCCTGACAGATAACTGTTAAACCACTGTAAGGTAAGTGGAGTGGCACCTATGTAGGCAAGACAGGTGATTAGGAGGCGATGGTCTACAGTGTTGAAGGCCTTACTGAGGTCTAGAAAGACTGCACCAGTAACGTTCTTGGTGTTTATAGCATGGATCCAGTCATTAGAGACTTTAGCCAAGGCTGAGATGGTACTGTGCTTTGACCTGAAGCCAGATTGGATCAGGTTTAGGAGTGAGTGCGCTTCGAGGTGATTTTTTAGTTGGTTGTACCTGTATATAAGTTTTTCCAGCACTTTGGAGAGAACGGGCAAGATAAAGATAGGACGGTAGTTGTTTAAGTCACAAGGATCTCCTGATTTGAAGAGAGGAAGAATATGGGCAGATTTCCAGCAGGATGGAACAGTGACTGTGGTAATAGAGAGGTTGAAGATGTGAAGGATGGGGGCTGTGAGCTGGGCATAGCCTAACCGCAAGAAAAATGATTCAAGGCCATTGTCCCCTGCACTTTTCTTGGTGTCAAGGCTAAGAATTATGTCTTCAACTTCTTTGTAGCTAAACAGGCACAACTGGAAGGGATGAGGTGGAGTGGCATGTGTAGTATCTGGGCTAGTGTTGCTATTCACTCGGCTAGCGTATGGAGAGGAGTCAAATGCTAACCCATCAGTGGCAAAGTGAAGGTTAAGTTCTTCGAGGATTCACAGTTTATTTTCAACCATCCTGTCCTTGGCCAGAATCTTGGTGGGAAGGGAGGAAGCAGCAGGATGGCCTTCAATGGATCTCAGTGTCTACCAGATTTTTGGGGAGTTCCCTTTGGCCTGCTCCAGAGTGGAGATGTAGAAGTTTGCTTTAGTAGCATGTACACTTTTAACACAGGCATTTCTGGCAGTTCTAAACACCTGCCAGTCTGCCGGGTCCTTTGTGTGCCTGGCCCTAGCCCATAGCTTGTCTCTATTGGTAAGTGTAGATTTTAGCTCTTGGGTGAAACACGGATGCAAGATTTTCCGCACCCTTATTTTAATAAGAGAAGCATGCTTGTTAATTAGGGTGGTGAGGTTGTCATTTAGGACAGAGATGGCAGCATCAGCAGATTTGGTAAGATATAGGTCTTGCCACCTGATAGTAGCTAGATCGGTTAGGAAGTTTACTGAGTTGAATTTACGGAACGGACGTTTGATTCTGAATTTAGGGTACTGCTGGGTTTTAGATTGGAATCTTGTACATACAACGATACTGTGGTCACTCATGTCATTATGGAAAACTGCAAAATGTGAGATTTTATGGGGATGCGAAGTTAAGATGACATCTAAGAGTGAGCTGTTGGCAGAGTTAGAAGCATTGATTCTTGTGGGTTCAGTTACTATCTGTGTAAGACCCAGCTCATCACAGATGGCTTTTAGAGAGTGGGATTTAGCAGTGAGCCAATCTGTATCGAAGTCCCCTAAGATTATTGTTTCTGTGTTAGCAGCCAAAATTATGGATTTCAACACGTTAAGAATTTCTGTGCCTCCTGATGGGGGTCTATAGCCACCAATGATTGTGATGCACTCTGAAGATGGAAGGTGAAGTTTAAGCAAGACAGTCTTGTATTCCTTGGGCTTAGTCTTACAGGAAATGCTGCTAACATCAAATTTTGATTTGGCGTATACAACCACTCCCCCCATTTCGAATCCCTATTAGCCCTAAAGAGCTTGAAGCCTGGTATAGTAATTTGCGGATCAGTGTTGGTCTTTTTTAGCCATGACTCGGTAATTATAATCAGATCTGGGTCAGTGTGGGCTGCCCAGACTTGAAGATGATCAAGTTTTTTGAGCAGGCTTAGAATATTGACCATCATCAGTTTCATCCCAGTTTCATCCCAAGAGCAGCTACAAACTCCGACGGAGAAGTGATTTGAGTTGGGGAACCTGGATTTAGTTCGACATTGCCTGAACAGAAAAGGAGAATTAGAAACATTTTCTTGAGATCATTTATCTGGTAGAAGTGGTCTCTTTTCGAATGGGTTCTTGTGTGGTGTTCAGTCATTGAGGTACGTCTAGCCAGGGCATAGGAGATGCTGATGTGGCCGTTCAAGGCTAGCAGGGGAAGTGCACGGAAAGACATTGGTGAAGGGAGGAGGGCCAGAGGAGAGGGATGAGAATTAAAATGAAAACCCAACAGATTAAGAGTAGGGAAGCAATATGAAGATGCAGCAGGAACAATGATTGTGGGTTCCCAGGCTGTGATGACTTCTGACTTAACATGGATCAGTGCTTTATGAGTCATAATTTTTGTCAGGATTAGAAGTAGAATGATAATGCAGGCCATATTGCAAAGAACTGAGTACAGTGATTTGTGTAGAAAGACCAAGAATCCCTCTAGTGGCAGGTCTGTATAACCTGCTAATGGAAAACTAAAAAAAAAAAGAAAGTTGAAATGTGCTTAGTTCTATCGAAAATCTATTTGTAAAAAGTGCCAGGTGGCTGAAGCAGGGGAAAAGTCCTGGCCAATCAGAGCAGGTTTGCTGGAAGCGACCAGGTTCTGATTGGTTGTGCTGTCCCGTACCTTCCAAGGAGCTGCAGGTGGGTGTCCTGGTCTCGGTCGGTGGCTGGCTGGGTGCCGGCCGACCGTGGGGGAGCTGAAGCAGCCCTGTTCAAGGGCAGGCAGCTGGAGAGAAGAAAAAAGATCAGGTCTTAAATAGCATAGAGGTTAGGATGGGTTAGATTTAAGCAGTTTAGTAAGACAAAAGGTAGTTAGGCTTTTCAGCTCCAAGGCAGAGTGCTTGGATGGGGGGGGGCAGGAGGAGCACTGAGACAGAAGAGGTGTAAGCACTTTAAAACACTAGTAGAAATTACAATCCAGCTAATACAGTTGAAAAACTTCTATTACACAGTTGAAATGTGCTTAGTTCTATCGAAAATCTATTTGTAAAAAGTGCCAGGTGGCTGAAGCAGGGGAAGAGTCCTGGCCAATCAGAGTGGGTTTGCTGGAAGTGCCCAGGTTCCGATTGGCTGTGCTGTCCCGTACCTTCCAAGGAGCTGCAGGCGGGTGTCCTGGTCTTGGTCGGTGGCTGACTGGGTGCTGGCCGACCGTGGGGGAACTGAAGCAGCCCCATTCAAGGGCAGGCAGCTTCCAAGGAGCTGCAGGCGGGCGTCCTGGTCTCAGTTGGTGGCTGGCTGGGTGCCGACCGACCGTGGAGGAGCTGAAGCAGCCCCGTTCAAGGGCAGGCAGCTTCCAAGGAGTTGCAGGTGGGCATCCTGGTCTCGGTCGGTGGCTGGCTGGGTGCTGGCTGACCATGGGGGAGCTGAAGCAGCCCCATTCAAGGGCAGACAGCTTCCAAGGAGCTGCAGGCGGGCGTCCTGGTCTCGGTCAGTGGCTGGCTAGGTGCCGGCCAACCGTGGGGGAGCTGAAGCAGCCCCATTCAAGGGCAGGCAGCTTCCAACATCTCTACTGCTGCAGTCAGATCCCACCCAGATATTCAGGGATTCAGGAAGGGAGATGCAGAGCATTTCATCTCGCTCTTTGTTGACGATATGTTGTTGTTCCTCGAGTAACCTGATAAGGCTCTTCCAGCCTTGACAGCCATTTTTGACCATTATGGACCACTTTCAGGACACAAAATCATTTGGGGAAAATGTGAGTGGCTATCCCTGGATAACACGAGGACTAATACTGCTGTGGGAGGGACGGATATCACTCCATCAACAGAGATTAAATATCTGGGGATTAGGTTGCCCTGAGCCCTAACAGAACTGCTGGAAATAAATTACAGACTCATTATAAATAAAATCAAAGATGATTGTAGGAGATAGCAATTCCTACCTCTAACCCTAATAGGGTGAGTTAATTCATTTAAAATGAACATTCTTTCCCAGTGTTTATATTTGTTTCAGATGCTGCCTGTACATCTTCCCATAAGATACATTAAAGCTATTGAGGGTACCATAACTTCATTGATATGGCAGGGTAGAAGGCCACATACTAAGAAAGCCATCTTGTGGTATCCAGTAAGCAAGGGAGGTTTGGGCCTTCCAAACATCAAGCTATATTATTTGGCAGCACAGCTGGCACATGTGTCAGACTTGGTTCCACAAGGGCCAGGGAGGAGAGCATGGGTAACCCTGGAAACCCCAACAGATGGAATTCCTCTTTACAAGCAATATTTGGCATCAACCAACCTGGTCAAAGGGTGGGGTAAGACAAAAAAATTCTTCACGCTCTTCGCCATTAAGGCCTGGACCCAAGCCCACAGACTGATTAGCCATAGTCCCTTTCTGTCCCCATATGCCTTTTTAGGAGTGGTCCTCGAGCCCCACAGCAAGAGCTACACACAATTTCACAATATACTAGCCTCCTGGCATCATAAAAGCCTCAACCATATATCCCAACTTTATAGGGAGGGCAATGCAATCCCTTTCTCAGTCCTAAACAGGGACTTTAGCCTTAGCACATCACATTACTTCTGGTTTCTAAAAATTAGTAATAAAATTCAGGAACTACTAGGGAAGCCCAATGCACGATTGCAACTTAGCAGATCACCTATAGAAGAGGTATTTACAAACCACGTTGGCTCCAAGAAAGTGAAACCACTGAGTAAATGTTATAAACTGTTGGAAGGGGTAATGCCAGATCCTTTTACTCAGCTGATGAGGAAGTGGGAGAGACCGTCAGGAGGGCCTGACGGAAGGGCACTGGAGGAAAATATTTAAAAAACAACATGTCTTATTCAGTGAACAAAAGACCGAGAGCTATTTATTATAACATTTTGCATAGAACATATTTTACCCTGATTCTAGCCCATAAATTTGACCCAGACTCCTCAGACTTCTGCCCAAAGTGCAAAGTGGCACCAGGTACTTTTTTCATTTACTATGGACTTGCCCTAGGGTCTATCCTTTCTGGGTGGAGATATTGGCTATATTGTCAAAAGTACTGAAAACTACCCACCCAGTTGATGCTGTAGATGTGCTTTTAGGTCTGTCTGTAGGAGGGCCTAGAAGAAAGAAAAGAGATCAATTGCTCAAATGCCTAGGTATAACAGTAGGTAAGCAGGTATTGGCTCAACATTGGTTATCAGAGCAGGCCCCATCAACTGCACACTGGGCTCACTCACTTGTGCAGAGTATGAAATTGGAGCACACCCAATATATGGTATTAAATCAAGAATTCAAGACAAATTGTGGTCACCACTCGAGGAGGCCTTGGGCCAACCATGGTTTCCTTTATTGTGAATATAGCAGAGAAATAACTGGCTAAACATCTGAAGAAATAAATGGGCTAGGTTTAGCGGGCATGACATTCTGGGAAGGAGCATAAGGGGCCCTCTGGGAAACCCCCAGGGGGAATGGGTGTACTTGAAATGTGACTCACTCATGCTGAGATGTATTGGCAAATGCAGTTTGTAATTTAATCTGTAATTGCATTCAGTGTAAAAACTATTTTAGCTGTGATGGACTTGTAATTCTGGAAATTACTTTTGATTCTAATTGTAAGGCTGACTTTTAAATAAAGTTTACAACTAATTGAAGAGGTGATTTGTAACCCTCAACCGAACACCAGGCTATTGTTCTCTCTGTATAAGCCTTTTCTGAATGCCTACCCCCCAGTAGGAACCAGACGTACATGGGAGGAAGACCTGAATATAGTGCTAGATGATAATACATGGAGAGAAGCTTTTAAACATGTGCATGGTTGCTTAGTTTCCAATACACTGCATATGGTTCAGCTAAACTATCTATATAGGATGTATCTCACACCAACCAAGATACACAGGTCTACCCATCTAGACAAAATGTATCTCCAAAATGTCAAATTGCAGAGGAGAAATTTTATGCACATGGCACTTACGTGTTGCAGGGTGACCCCTTTTTGGATAGAGGTCCATAATATTGTGCAATAGACACTGCAGGGGATGAAACCCCCACACACTCCACTGGAATTCATGTTGGGAGCGGAACAAACTCCGAACAGGAGGCATAAACACAGGTTGTGGGCAATGGTCTTGATAACAGCCAGGAAAACTGTTGTACAACACTGGATTAGCGACACCCCTCCAAGTCTTGCCCATTGGCTTAATAACCTAGGGCAATGTATGCATATAGAGAGGATCTAATTGCAAGCCAATGGCTAGGAATCAACCTCCCATACCACTTGACAACCTCTAACAGAAGCTATTGAAGCAAGGATAGTATCCTTCTGAAGATCTCCCCCATATCCCCTGTGTACGATTCCCATGTATTAGAGAAATTAAGTTATTTTGAAGAATATATGTATGCTGAGGGATATTTATGATCTCTTATAAATTATTATTTGGCTAGTGGCAGGGGTGGTAAAAAAGTAATAGTTAAAACTAATAGTAAAATATGCATGCCAAGGTAGAAATGTTATGCCTGAAAATGAGCCTAATGAATAAAGAGATACCAGACTCCACAAAAACTAAGAAATGTTATGTAATAGTGTCTTATGATCCCTACCAGTGTGCATGCTGTACTGATGTACATGATAGTCCATGGAATGTCTTGATGGATTATACATATGTATTTGTGATACCTTTTCAATAAAACATGTTTAAAAAAATCGACTATAGTGCAGTGAACAATAAGTGAAAAAATGTTTTTGCACAAAAATGCAAATTGGGACCGGCCCCAAACTTGGGTGTGAGGCTGTTTGTGCTGATAGTTCCCCGTTAAAATGCTTACCATTATAAAAACATTTGATGCTCTTCAGTTGGTTGGTTACCATGAAAAATACAAACATTTAACCATTAACTACAAAAACAGCTGATATATCACCAACTGTACAGCTGTAAACTATTTTGATCACCTGGATCAAAACCTTATGCTGTTCAGACCACATTTGATTCAATAAAAGCACACCTAGCAGAATGCACTGCTATATCCAATTAGTGAAACTTAAAAATGTTCTATGGTTTGGAACGCAAATGTCAAATATAGAGAAAAAAAACAGAACGAGATTCTCTAACAGACTGGTACCTAATAAAGCAGCACCCAAAGCTAAAATTGCAAGAAAGACAGCCAGAGTTGTTACTGCCACTTGATGCACTCTTGCTACTCCCCCCCCCCCCGGCTGAGCTCAATGTTAATGAAGGGAAGGCACACTGGCATGCAGGAGGGAGTCACTGAAGATGAGAACACAATGCTGCCTCCTGAGGGGATAAAGGGGCACACACCAGATCAGCTCATACTGGGGCTCACACCAGCTTAGCAGTCTAAAGAGAAAGAGGAGACTGGAGCTAATGAAGGACCAGAGGGAAGTGGATGAAAGGCAGGTGGAGAGCAATCAGAGATCCCTACTGCTAGCAATGAACAAAAACTTTGGAAAATTTGTCTCTTCTCACTGCAGAGGGTTGTTCTATGATGGACAAGGAACTGCCACTACCAGCTTGTGAATCAGAAGGGAAACTTCAGGACACCCCAGCATACATTTCCCAAAACAAGATACTGTCCTTTTTCTTTAAGGCAAGCACACAAAAACAATTAATGGTCAGAAGGAAATCAAAGGAAATAAGTACCCTTGCTATTGTTCCAGAAAACAACACAACTAAAAAAACTTGTACATGACAAAACAGACAATTTGCGGCAGAGAAAAGACATGGGGCTGGATTTTCAGAGCCCTTGGAAATCCTGCACCTGTGGAAAAAAACAGCTCAAGTGGGTTGCCATTTGTGGAGCCAGTTTTTCCTGTAGTTGCAGTATTTTCAAAGGTGGAGCCAGTTTACGACCAGCTCCACAATTTCTGGCAGATTGTGGCTGTTTTTTTCCCCACAGCTGCAGGAAAATGTTATGCCCAGTGGGAGCAGGAGTAACATCTCCAGCAGCTGTGATGAACTGAAAATACGAATCCCTGCAGCTGCAGAGATTTTGGACCACAACTGTAGTTGCGGAGTGGGACTTAGTTCCACTTCATTTTGAAAATCTGGCCCATGGAGTCAGTGGTGCAAATGCCAAATAAAACATCAATAAAACTATTACAGGTCCTAATACAGCAAACCACTGTTAAAACACATAATAAGGAGACCACAAGTACAAAGAATCTGGACAAACCAATTGTTTATGACATTTTCAATCACATTGAATCCCTGACACCTTTGGGATTAATAAAACATTACTAGAAGATCCTACAGTTCAAACTATGGAGAGTGGCTTAAACCTGGAAAACATCACAAATATTTCAGATGTTTCTAGCAGCAAGGAGACACCAACAGAAATTAAAAACCTGCTACAGCAAATCAATCTACTCAAATAAAGGCAATTCAGCCTTCATAAATATAGAAATTCAGCAACATTTTGCTTCCCCCACACAAGGGTGCTATTCTGAATAATAATGGAACAGGATCAAAAGTGCACAGTGAATTACAAAATGCAGTTCAGCAACAAAATATATGGAGGGCAAATGTGAAAAAGTCATTAAAATACCTAAAGAAGGAACAGGAAAGGAGTGGGAAACAGAGTTAAGATCTGGAGGTTTTGGATACAGATACAGAAATTGAGGATGCAAGATATGAACAGTAGAGATTTTTTTATAGTTTTATAGTAACCCAGTAAGGCCCACTAGGCATAAGGCCTGTTTTCATGGGTGACCTAGGAGCACTGAGGAGGTTAAGTGACTTGCCAGAGGTCTCACAGTATGCAAGTGGAAGTAGTGGGAATCACACCCAGGTGTTCTGGATGTACCAAGCTCATTCACAGCTTGTTACTCTAACCTCTAGGCTATACTGCCAGCCCAGTGTTGTGAAGTTTTAATTCACATGTGAATTTACCAACTTAACATTCATGGATCAATTTGTGAAGTTTTACCAGTTACTACGAAATTCGCCATTTACAGCTTTGCTGGTGCTTTTGGGTAGTTTACTCAGATCGAGGCTTCTGGTAAACAAATGCCTGAAGGGCACATTGAAGCAGCTTCAGCAGGTCTCATGCTATTTCTCTGTGTAAAGACTGAGCCTTACTTTCATTTTGTAGTTCGAATTAGTGAAAGAGGTCAGATCTGCTGATTTTGGAACATTCAAAAATCTTATATAAACATTGGTAACAGCTTATTTAGGTGTGTTTGTCATCTTAGCTTTACTTAGCAGTTCGTGAGAATTTATTTAGGTGTTGGTTTTGAGTATTTTTTTTTATTCCCCACTTTTATTTCTTCTATTTTGCTTGCTTGTGATCATTTTTCTCTTTTTTCCCAAAATGAAAATGAGTGGGACTGATGAGGAGGAGACTGGGAGGACTGGGACTGGGACCAGTCCCAGCAAGCAAAGAAGGATGGAGTCCATGGATGGGACATGCTGTCCCATCCATCTGAAGAGGACAGCTTTGGGAGTATGAACACTAGGTGGTGGAACCAGCACCCCCCCACACACAGTGCAGCACCAGCAGAAGCATGCACTGGCACCATCAGAACTTATTGACCCTGCTCTGATATGTCCTGTAGCTGATGCAGCACCTGCCTCTGTGGCCCCTAGTGGCTGTACTGCTGACTAAGGTTCCACATCATAACAGCGATCATGGAATAGTGATCACCGTTACAGTGAGTGTACATCACCGAAAATGAATTTCAGCGACACACACTCACAGCTGAAACCTATGGGTTTTGTTTTTAATGTGGGGGGCTGTGCCCCTGCACCCCACCATGGGGGCTTCACCAGCTCCCCACACCCCCCCATGGGAGGCTTCACCCCCCAGCATCCCCCTACTTATGGATTCTCAACTCCAGGGGTGCATGTCTGGTGTGAATTGAAAAATTAAAAATTGAACCACCTACTGGCAAAAAAAAACCTGCACGTGCCGGACCCAAACCCTGCACCTCCCAGCCAACCACCCTGTCCACCACGCTAGTGGACCAGCTCTGCAGCTGCCCACCTCACCCCCTCCCACATACCATCCCTCCCCTGCTTCTCCCCCCATATGCGTGTATACACGCGTATTTCCTGTCGTGGTATGTCACCCAACCCAGTATCTGGTTTCCCCCTGCTAGGTAGCCATGAATACAGGCACCATAATTGAGTCACCATTTTTGATGATGCCCACTTTCGGTTGCTTTGTTCACTGGATTTGTACCGCTGACTAATCCCCATGAGGAGGAGGACTCCACCAAGGACCATCTGGCTCCTTCTGTCGGGAGCAGCAAATGTCTCTCCTTTGAGATTTTTCTGTAATTGACCCTGCCGAGAACAGTGTAGAGACATGCACATTATGTCATACCATTCTTTGGAATGGGAAAAGGGGGAAACCATTTGGGCACAGGTGGTCAGCAAACCCATATTAAGGTGAAGCACCACCAAAAGTGAAACATAGAAGGTAACAGCAGATAAGGACCTTGTGGCCCACCTAGTCTGGCCCCTTTCCCTACTTAATGCAATACCACAAACCCTAGATGATCTGCAGCTCACCCTCTCTTCCCTATTAGCGAGAGTACTCTTATGTCTAGCCAGTGCATTCTTGAATTCCCATACCATTTTTGCCCCCAGCACCTCCACAGGGAGGCTGTTCCAAGCATCCACTTCTCTTTCTGTGAAAAAGTGCTTCCTCATGTTGCCCTTGAGCCTGCCCCCCTCTAACCTCATATCATGCCCCCTTGTTCTTGGGTTCTATGTGATATTGGCAAAAAAAGATTAGCAAGCAGCATATCGGCAAAAAAAATTCTGAACACAAAGACAGCCAACACCAACGTTCACAACCGTTAAAATTGTGTTGTCCCATCTCTGACACTGTATGGTATGTGGCGGCAAAGTACCCTGCATGAAGTGCACCCCCCATAACTATTTATAACTAATTCCAAGACCGCACAACACCTGGGCAGAGTCACAGTTCTGATGCTCACCGTTTTGCCACTGAAGCCCTTTTTGCAGTTGCTCAAAATGAGTCCCTCAATTTGAGTCACCTATCTCACAGGCTACCTTGTTCTTGTACACCTTCTTTTCTGAAAGATGCTAACCTCCTGTACCTTGTTTGTACCCCTGAGATACTTGAATGTCTATATCATACCCCACCTCTCTCTCTCCTCTCCTCTCCTCCAGGGGGATCTATGACACCGGTTCAACAAACATTTTGTAGACCGACATTACAGTGACAGATTTATGTCAACTGCAGTTTCAGTCAGCATAAATCCATCTGTGAACACTATGTTTTCTTTGGGGGGGCAAAGCTCCTGAACTCCCCATGCTGGGGGCTCTGCCCCTGCACCTCCATACTTAATATAATGAACTCCGAGTCTGAGTTGATTCCCTGAGTGGGTGCAAGACCCCAAGAAAGGAGTGCTGGGGGCCCACGGTGACAGTACAGTTACCTGTTGTGGTGCCACTGTACTGTCATTTGTGGTACAGGTGTTGACGTTCGATCAGCACATGCTCCACGAAATACATATTGAGGTCCTCTAGTCTTTCCTCATATGACTTTTGGTGCAGTCCTTGCACCATTTTTGTTGCCCTTCTCTGGACTGCCTCTATTTTGTCTATGTGATGAGGAGCAGAAAGAGTGAGAGTGGTGGAGGTAGTGACACACCTACTGCTCCCTTTGTGCCACAGGGTTGGCAGTGCAAAAGGAGGTGATATGGTCACATTAAAGACCAATCTCACATCGTTCTCCTACATCCCTCTATATGAAAGTGGTACAGAAGTGCAGGAAAATAGGGAAACTCTCACAGCAAGTTGTTACCATAGAGAAACTGTGGAGGTGTTGCTCCAAAACCAATGAAGCAGGTCAGCCCAATGGCACAGTGGACTGAGGCACTGAATGCCTTACCTCCTGCCACACTGGCAACCTGTGTTTGGAAATGAGCATGGGTTGCAGTTTGTCAGCTGGTGGTTTGAGGATCGCACTTCTGACTGAGCTGCTTTCTTCTCCTGGGATGGGGTGACTTATCAGCATGGCACTTGGCTGGCAACGGGTGGAGGCCTGAGGGTACAGCTGCACTCAAGTGACACAATAATAGGAGGGGCCACAGTTCCATGACATATGTGAGTCTCCATGTACACGCATTCAGTGTGCTGCTGTGACTGGGGAACACCCATGAGAAAATGAAAAATTGGTTGGCATGGACTGAATGAAGTCTTTCCTGCTGGCCATCCACCCTGTGCTACCACCTGGACCACCAGACCCATTGCTGGATGTTTCTGGGTGGCAGGAGGATGGTCCTCCACTTTCTGGCCCCACCACTGGGGGAGAAATCTGTGGGAGGTCCTGGATCCAGTGAGTACTGGGTTGAGGTCATTATCAGGAAGGGTTGGAGACAGGACTGAGAGTCTGTCCATGTCAGACCAGCCAGGAAAAAAGTTGTAATGAAAAAAAAAACACAAAGGACCGTTCTTGAAGGTTTTGCAGAACTCCATGGTGGCTGTTTACTCTCTGTCCCAAGGCCATAGCCCACTTTTCTCATTATCTATACTCCTGTAATCCAGATGTGCTATCTTACTGTCACCTTTATTCTTATCTTCACCTGTTGTAAAACAATTTTAGAAAGTAAAAAAAAGAAAAAAACACAAAAAAAGTTGTACATCTTCATTTCTATCTGTCCTGATTTCTGATACTGCTTCATTCTGTCTATCTATCTATCTATCTATCTATCTATCTATCTATCTGTGCTCCAAGAATTTTTCTCAACTACCAGAATCAAAATGTCAGGCTGCTGTAAGCTGCTACATGGTGCTAAGCTGTGTGTCAGTTCCTCCACCATATTGCTTGTAACACACTTTAGGGGAAGTGATGCAAAGAGCACCATTTACTTAAATACAGTGCTCCCAGAGTTTTTCTGGCTTACCAGACTAAATACTTCAGGCTGCTGCATGCTGCTACATGGTGCTATGCTGTGTCTCAGTCACCCTGACACAGTTCTTATAATGCACTTTAGGGGAAATTGTAAGAAAAGCACAATATACATCAATTCTTTGCCCCAATAATTTTTCTGAATTTCCACAATGAATACATCAGGCTGCTGCATGCTGCTACATGGTGCTACACTGTGTGTCTGTCCCACTACCACAGTCCTTGTAATGTACTTTCAATTCAATTCAAGTTTATTGTACTCCCTTCCCTATTAACTATTTCACGTCCTTACTCACTCCTGTCCTGTCCCCTCCCTCTGCTGCATTCCTTGCCTTCTCTACATCGTACCACAGATTGCTGTATTGTTGCATCATGTAATTTGCCTCATTATTCCACTATCTTGTTGCCAGGACCTGTTTTTTACTGTGATACTGTGCTGTTATGTACTACACCCATTGTCTTATGCAGCCTACCGCAGATTGTTGCATTGTTGCATTATGTAAATTGCCTCATTGCTGCTCTGTCTTATTGCCATGACCTGTTTTTACTCTGATTATACATTGTGATATATGAAACACATTGTCTAATTCAAAGTATGTTCTTTTTATTTTATAAACCTGCTGTTGTACACCTGTCTTTTACTAGGATCTCCTTGTGAATGAGCTTGCTCAATGGATTTTTCCTACAATAAACTTGAATTGAATTGTAATGCACTTAAGGGGAAATGGTGCAAAAAGCACAATAGACTGAAAATCTGACCTCCAAGAATTTTTTTAAACAACAACAAAAAAGGCAGGCTGCTGCATGTTGCTACATAGTGCCACCCTGTGTGTCAGTCCCACCAACACAGTTTTTACAGTGCACTTTAGGGGATATCCTATAGTGCCCAGAAATTCTCAGTGTAATAAATTCTACTGTCTGGACATTTTCGCATGAAGAAACAAAATGAGATGGGATCCCTAAATTGATATGCTGCTTCTGCACTGTGCTTGAACCTAGTGACCAGAAATTCTGGATATTTTCTCATGAAGTTATAGTGCCTGTTTGAGGCACAGATCTGGATGATAATCTTTGAGTATCACTGTGTGTCCTACCAGCAAAGATAAGTACTTATTTTTAATTTTTGCTGTGGGTGAGAGGAATGTGGAAACAATGTATTTCTAACCATCTTTTTGTACCTGTCTCTCTTTTTTCAGGTATTTATCACTTGGTTAATGAAATCCTGTTGCTGCATGGGTCCAGCCCAGATCTGGTTATTTAATTGAGCAGTGCCCTTACTAAAATGAAATATATTTAAAAATATATTATTAATAATATATTTACAAATGGTGAAATATATTCCAATCTAATTGTTTTATAATATATTGTAATATATTGGAAAATCAATATATATCTATGTATTTTAAAATTTGCAAATATATTGCAATGTACAGTAAATATACACATTATTGCTACTTTAGTATACTATGTACATTATATTGTAAAATATATTGATTAAATTCCAAATATATTGAAATAAGTATGGTAAATATATGTTATTGGTATATTGCCAATATAGTTATAAATGTATTTTTTTTTTACATTTCAAATGCTGTTTGCTATATTTACAAATATACTGTATGTAATATATATGTGATATAGATATTAATATAACTATTTACTTAACCAGACCCCCCGGAAAAGAAATTATTTATGATTTAATGTACCTTTATCTGTACAAATGGAGTTCATCTTGTTAGTAACTATTTGAGATATTTGCATTGAAATTATTGATTTACAGTGCAGATTTAACTCAAAAGATATTTTATACCTTTATACTTACACATTAGACTTTTCTCACAAGCTCATTCTTATTAAGGGCTCATAACAGTATTCATACCACCCTATTTTGTTTCAAGTTTAGGTCAGAGTGAGATCTTACATGCACTTGCTTTATAACCTGTACCTTTCCTTTCAGTCTGTAAGATAATGTTGTATAGTAAATTCAAAATTATCATAAAACTAGAAATTATCATGATTGTGGCTGATAAACTATGTTTTTGAAATATGAAAATTGGTTATGCAAATATATACATGGGATAAGACTAAGCAGTTACAAAAAATATATGTAACATATATAAAAAATATATGTAACATATGAAAACTATATGTAACATATACAAGGAATACAGTATATATTTTGAAATATACTAATACAGTACTATATCTGAGGCAAATGTGTTACTAAATAGATTTACATGATCTCAAGCAATGCATGAGGCAGAAATACATTATGATTATATATATCCGAAGTATATTGTTTAATGTATTTTAACAATTTCATGCATTGACATACTTAACATAATTTCCAGTGTGTTGAAATGTATTTAATTTTTTAATGAAATATATTCTTTCAATACATTTAACATACATTAGATCATTTACAATTTCTTTAATTAGAAATATATAAGATTACTATATGCTGAAATACACTGTGTATTATATTTCATTGAGTCAAAGTATTTCTCACGATAATACATATTTTTGCATACTATGAGTTAGAAATATATCAGTATATTTAAAATATATATTTTATAATACATAATATATTACATTGGGACAATGTATTTCTCAGTGTATTGACCTACATTAGCATATATTTTTCAATATATTGCAATATATTCCATTTTTGTAAGGATGTTTTTTACCAGAAAAGGTAAGTATTCTTTCTTTTTTTATACCGATATTTTATTGAATATTTTCTTTATATAATACATCATACAAGTAAAATAAAAGACAAATCTCAGTACAAAGAGAAAGCATAATTTGTGTAATATATAGGCGAGTCTAGACCAAATCATATTTGAGAGAGGAAATAATATTAAAATAAAATGAAAATATGTTATTATAATTTGTAAATTCATAAATGTGGCTCCTATGTCACTCTTTGTTGGCTCCTGCATGTCTCATTTCAGGTATGTTTCAGTTGTGTGACAATGTAGAATCAGGCAGCAGCATCAGGTTGATGGCAGGCATTCACGCAGGATATTCAAGATGGGTTGACATTAATAAGATCATACACAATGGTAGAGAAGCTGGAGGAGGAGGTCCAAGCATGAGTCTACAGTATTTGCCACATCATTGATCTGGTGGAGGAGATGGTGATGGCTTGCTTGCTGGAGGAGGCATTCATGACAGAATTGAAACAGACCTGTGAATATAAAATATAAATTAATTTAGGCTCTAGTTCACTACCTATTGAATTGCAATTGTGAAAGGAAACCAAAAATAAAAACAATTAATAGAAAAAAAACTTTAGAAATGGGGAAACTGTTTAACCAGGAAAGGTGCACTAAGCCAAACCTTGTTTCCAGGTGTGACCTGGGAGCACAAGGAAGTTAAGCGACTTGCTTAGAGTCACACAGTATGCAAGTGGGGACTGTGGGATTCAAACCCTGGTCTTCAGGTTTGCAGCTCAGAGCCCTAAACCTCTGCGCCATACTGCCTCCAGGATACTTACCATCACATTGGTGATGGGCATGCCTTGAAATGGCATGAAGGATCACTGGCGATGCAGGGAGGAGGGTAGAGCTGGATATCCTTGTCCATTTGGGGACAAATGACCTTGCTAGGGAGGAGCCAGAAACAGTTCAGGAATTCAGGAAATTGGGGAGGGGGTCTTAGGCAAGCAGCACAATCTGTTACATTCTTGGAGGTGCTTACCTGTCCATGACAAGGGGGATGACAGGAGTCTCCTCATCAGGGACTTCAACATATGACTGAGGAAATGGTGCAGAGTAGAAGGATTCAAATTCTTTGGGGACTAGGGCCCCATCTGGAGGGATAGAGGCATGCACAAGGGAGATGGCCTGCATTCATCCAGGAGGGAGGCTGAGATCCTCAATGAACAGTTTAAGTGCTACATTGGTAAGCATTTAAACTGGCCAGGGGTGAGGTGGAATAAGGCAGGAAGACATAGGCTGCCATCCCTCAAAGCTTACTGGGTCAATAGGGGAAATCCCAAGAGTAAGAAGTCCAAGGAGGAACAAACACAGATAGGAAACAAGCAGGGAGAGGCAGGGGGAAAGAGGAAGGGAAGTGGTTGGTATCGTAAGTAGAGGGAGGGCAAAAGGGCAAGATGAGGGGAGGTGGAAGTACAAAATGGAAAGCCATGTGTGCAAATGCTCAAAGTCTGGGCAACAAGATGGAAGACCTAGAGACGACCTTGACAGCAGAAGATCTGGACATAGTGACAGTTACAGAGACCTGGTGTAATCAGTACCAGGGACTGGGAAGTAGCCATAATAAGATATGCTCTATTTAGGAGGGAGAAGATAGGAAAAAAGGGAGGGGATAGCTCTTTATGTGAGGAAAAACATAAAGGCCACAGAAATACAGAGGGAACAAGGAGCAGCGGAGGTACTGTAGGTCACCCTGGAGACAGAGAAGGGTGCAGCTATTCATACAGGGGTAATATACAAACCTCCAGCATAGAGGGAGGAGGGGGATAAGGTTATGATGGAAGAGAACCAAGGGATGGCACACAGGGTGGAGGTATTACTAGTGGGGGACTTCAATTTACCAGATGTGGATTGAAGCATCCCTGCTACAGCAACAGTTAAAAGTAGGATAATCCTAGACTCACTGCAGGGGGAATTCCTCAGGCAACTAGTTATAGAACCCACTCATGGGGGAGCAATATTGGACCTGGTACAGTCAAACAGGGACAATGTCATTGACATCACAATGGGATGCTACTTGGAGATCAATGATCATTGTATGGTGTGGTTCAATATAAGGACTGGGCCAGTAACAAACCACACTAAAACGAGGGTCCTGGACTTCAGGAGGGTCAATTTCAAGAAAATGAGAGCGTGCTTCCGGGAGACCCTAGCAGGGATATGGGAAATGGGTGGGGTAGAGGTAAAATGGCCAAGAATAAGGGAGGCTATAGAGAAGATAATAAATCTCTGTGTAAGGCAGGTAAAAAAGAGGAAGAAAAGAAAGATACCGCTATGGTTCTCCAAGGAAGTAGTGGAAAAGGTAAGCTGCAACCTGTCACTGGGTGTCACCAAAAAGGATATTTGTATATTTGAGCTTACCCCAGTGGACACAAACTCCTACTGTATTATGTCTATAACATCTAAAATAATACACTAATTTAGAATTCTACAAAAGCAAAATGCAAAAAAAAAAAAAAAGTGATATTATTATGTGTCCCTATCATAGCAAAAGCAATTTTGCCTTATGTTTTGTTATCTGTGTTGGTTATAAACAGTAAGCCTGCTATGGCCTAAAAGCTGTATACTACTTGAACTGAAAACATTGTATAACCTATAAGGTATGCTACATCCTTAGACAAAAAAGCTCATACGTATACCCTTATATTGGGGGAAAATCTGAGATTCAGGTGTATTGAAGACCAAAGTCTGACCATTTAAATAAATCATTTATTGTGCTGGATGTAAGAAACTGTTTTTGATTCCAGCTTTCCACATTCATGACTTTAGGTATTAGTATTTTTCCTTTCTACTACAATTGCATGAGGTAAAGCATGCAAAACTGTTATGCAAGTCTCATATTTTTTACCATCATTTTCTTTTCTCACCATCTGGCCCTTATCCCCCAGACCCATCAACTGACTTCTCCTAGACTTACCAGTTCCATTCCTCATGGCTCACCCTCCCTCCATGGTGGGGTGGCGGAATGCCTGGCTCAATTTAACCTTCAAGGATCCAATGGAGCCATGCCAAGTTCATCTGTGCAGGGATGCAAGAGGTCAAGGAATCATCCTGCCAGCCAGGGTGATTTCCCCCTGATTTTCTACATTGCAGTGAATTGAGGTGCATTGCTGTCAATGGTGTGACTATGCACGCACCCATACATAAGATACTGGATGGCTGCCACTCCTTTGTCCCCCCCCAAATTGCAGTCCCAGCATTCTGCCCCCTAGTCACTGCTGGTGGGCAGGCTAATGCCAGGTACTGCACCACAGCCCTCCCCAGAGGAGGAGAGCAGTCCCTTGGATGCGGGATCCTTCTCCTCCTAGTCAACCCTTTGATGATCCAGGCTTGGGGAATGAACCCAGGTCACTGTCACTGCAAGAGATAGTTCACCTGCTGCACTGACAGGCTGACCATCTGAGCCTTTTTTATCTGCATTCTTTTTCATGGTGTACACTGCCTTCATAATGGCATCTTTATTGTTTGACCTCATAAATGTAGCAATTATAGCCCTTGGAGGTTGTTCTGCTTGAAGCTTTTGTTTAAGGGATAGAAGGCAAGGGTTGGTAGTAAACAGTAGTCACTCAGGTGATAGGAGAGTGACTAGTGGGGTGCGACAGTATTCGGTGCTGGGATCAGTCCTCTTCAATATCTTCATAAGTGACATTGCAGAGGAACTTGAGGGTAAGGTGTGTCTCTTTGCGGATGATACAAAAATCTGCAGCAGGGTTGACATTCAGGAAAGGGTAGAGAGAATGCAAAGGGATCCAAGGAAACCAGAGGAATGGTCTGGGGGTAGCAGCTGGGTTTCAGTGCCAAAAAGTGCAAAATTATGCACTTGGGGCTGTAGAACCCAGGTGCTGTGTATACGATGGGAGGAGTGGAGCTTACAGTCACCAAGCAAGAAAGAGACCTAGGGGACACTGTATCTGATGACCTCAGGGGAGCTGAGCAATGTGACAAAGCAGTGGGAAAGGCTGGCTGGATGCTGGGGTGCATCAGGACAGGGATTTCTAGCAAGAGTAGGGAGGTAGTGTTGCCATTTGTCTGCTCACTGCTGAAGCCCCACATGGAGTACTGTGTGCAGTTGTGGTATTCTGAAGGCTGCACCTCCCCAAGGACATTGAAAGAGTAAAAACAACAGAGGGGGGCAACCAAAATGCAGAGAGAGTTGCATGAGAAGCCATACAAGGAAAAGCTGCAGTAACTCAACATGTACTTCTTGGAAGAGAGGGGAGAGAGAGAGAGAGAGGAGACATGACTGAAACCTACAAGTACCTCACAGGAGTGAACACAGTGAAAGTGGTGGGTTTATTTCAGAGAAAGAGAAGATACTAGAACAAAAGGCTATGCAATGAAGCTAAGAGGGGGAAGTTTAAGAGAGATGTGTGGAAATACTTCTTCACAGAAGGGGGGGATGACTGGAACGGAGTGCTAAAGGAGACAGTGGGGGCAAAGACAGTGGGGAGCTTCAAGCATGAGTGGGACAGGCACAAGGACATATTAGGTAGAGGAACATTGATGGAGTGATACCTATGACCAGCTAGGGTCACTGGTGATGGAATAGACAGGGACAAGGGGCAGACTGAATGGGTGTAAATGTCCTTTTCTGATGAAAAAAAATCTGTGTTTCTATGTAAGGGAGCAGTGAACTCTATCTAGGATGAAAGTGTCTGGCTTAATCCGTTTATTTAGGAGCTCAGAAAAAATAGTCCAAAGCGTAACTTCTCTGAGGGTATCTTATGTCCCACTTCTCTGGAACCCTAAGGCTTCCAATATTTTTCCTTAGTACTCTGGTTTCCATGTCTGCCAAATTGTTCCTTATGTCTTTTGAATCTTTTTAAGTGGTCTTAACAACTCTTTTAGTAGCCACATTCTCATCTTTGAGAGTAGAAACTCTATTTTCCCATTCTTGTGTCCTTTAAAAAATTCCTTTAATTGATTTAGTTACATTTTGCACCTCACTTTGGATAGCTTCACTTTGTTTTTTATTTCCTTTAAGGGGAAATGTCTGGAGCTGGAAGAACAGACTTAGACCTAGCTTTGCAGTAAAGGTATATTTATATTTTTTACTGTATATGCTCTTCTTACTGAAGGTGGCAGGGTAAGTGGGGAGAAAAAAGATATTTGCAGGCAGTGCTTGGGTAACTTAACTTGTCTTTTGAATTGTAACAGGTGGTGTGGGGGAAACTAGCTCAGGAGATTAATCTTGGGCTGAGTAGATTCAGGAAGCCCTTTGAATCAGGTGTGTACTTGGAGGGTTGGGCTCGACGGAGGCTTAGTGCCTTCTTACAAGAGCACTATAAAAGCACTTCCACTCTAATGTGTCCAGCATGTTTGTGTCCTAGAAATTGAGTGGAACAGTGAATGAGTGGAACAGGTGACTGACATCTTAGATATTGGCATAAGGGAACAAGGAAGTAGAGGACTCTGCCAGTCAACTAAGGTAAGGCACCTGTTCACTGCTGTGTAACAGTCACTGTTGGGAAGGGTGGGAGGTGAACATTAGGCCAAAACCAGGAATATGGGCAACATTCTATATAGGGTAGTAGTATAAAGAGTATAAAGACATTGAAACAAGACACAGGGAAACATAAATAGAAACAAATAAAAAAGAGGAAAAGCAGAAACACCCTATCAAGGGTAAGGATACAAAATTATTTCCAGGTAACACAAGGAGAATAGAAGTTGAGAATGCTGGGAGTGGTGCAATGCAGTGGCTGTGGGGTGACAGTTTTCAGAGAGACCTTCTGGAGCCTTCAGTGCTGCCCTATCAGCACATATCTCTCTGGGTGGAGGGAGGAGGTCACTAGATTCCAGGCCAAGTTGGCTAAGATTTGGAGGACCTCTTCCCCCATCCAGTCTGTAGTAGAGACTAAGAAGAACCTGAGGAGATGGGAATCCCCTGGGATGCAAATTAAGGAATCATGGTGGTAGAGACAAAGGGGAAAAGGGAATGGGTAGCATAAAAAGGGATGGGGAAGGAGGGAGGGCAAAAAGGAAAAAGGGGGGGCAACAAGCAGAGTGGAAACAAAACCTGTAAGGCCATGTGTGCAAATGCTAGAAGTCTTGGAAATAAAATCCTGGACATAGAGGCCATCATGCAGAAGCTGACCTGGATACTGTAGCCATTACTGAGTCATGGTACTCTGAAAACCATGACTGGGATATGGCCATACTAGTCTATACTCTGTTCAGAAAGGACAGGATAGGAAGGAAAGGAAGGATTGTGGTGCTTTATGTGAGGGAAAACATAAAAGTGACAGAGATACAGGGAATATGGGGGGGAGCAGAGGTAGTGTGGGTCACCCTAAAGATGGGTAATGAAGACTGTATTCAAACTGGTGTGACTTACAGATCTCCAGCACAGGGGGAGAAGTTAGATAAGGTACTTGTGGCAGATGGCATTGGCATGATGGCAAAAAAGGGGGAGGTGCTGCTGGTGGGTGACTTCAATCTGCCAAATATAGATTGTAGCCTCTTAGCTGCAGTTTCAGTTAGAAACAGCGACATCCTGGACTCTCTGCAGGGGGTGATCCTCTCGCAACTAGTCAGTGAACCCACTCATGATGGGGCAATACTGGATCTGGTACTCACAAACAGGGACAGTGTTGCAGATATCAAGGTGGGAGGCCACCTGGGGACCAGAGATTACCTTACAATGTGGTTCAATGTGAGGATGGCTGTGGAACTGAACCACACAAGGGTCAGAGTCATGGACTTCAGGAAGAAGATTTAAAAAGATGAGTGACTGCCTCAGGGATGACCTGGCTAGCAGGATGACCAGGGTGGGCAGGAGGAACAGTGGATGAAGCTAAAAAGGGCAATAATGAATGCAACAAACCTCCAAGTCAGGCATGTTAGCAAAAGTAAAAGGAAAAAGAGATCCCTATGGTTCTCGAAAGAGGTGGCAGAAAAGGTAAAAGATGAAAGGGTAGCATTGAGAAGGTATAAGGAGACATAGAGGGACAAGGATAGGGAGGTGTATCGGGGTAACAAATGGAAGCAGGGAGAGTGGTAAGGAACATGAAGGTGCAAACTGAAGAGATAATAGTCCAGGCATTAATGAAAGTGGGAAAACATTTTTTAGGCATGTAAGTGAAAAGAGGTAGATCAGAGGTGGGACAGTAAGTTTAAAAAAGAAAGAGGGGGACTGTGTAGAGGGGGACCAGGAAAATGCAGACATCATGAAAAAATACTTTTGTTTGGTGTTCACAGAGAAAGGAGAAGGTCAGGGGACACAAAAATGTAACAGGAGCTTTACAGGGAGAGAGGTGAACACTAATCCATTTTCAGAGGACAGAGTCTTGAAGGGACTCACTAATTTGAAAGTAGACAAAGCAATGGGGCCAGACAGGGAGCATCCAAGGTATTAAGGGAGGTCAGAGAGGTACTGGCTGCACCTCTGACAATCTTATTTAACAGCTCACTGGAAACAGGAGTGGTTCCGGATGACTGGAGGAAGGCAGATATAGTCCCACCTCACAAACGTGGTAGCAGGGAAGAGGTGGCATTTATAAGCCAGTCAGCATAACATTGGTAGGGGGAACTGCGATATCACTGCTGAAGAAAAGGATTGTGGAAGATCTTGAATCTAGTGGGTTACAAAGCCCAAGGCAGCATGGTTTTATGTGATGGGGAAGGTCATGTCAAACAAATCTAATAGGTTTCTTTGACTGGGTGAATAAGGAACTAGATCAGTGTGGAACGATGGATGTAGCCTACCTAGATTTCATTAAGGCTTCAACACCATTCCACACAGGAGACTAGTTAGCAAGCTAGGTAGCATATGAGTGGGTCCAAAGGTGGTAAACTGGGTAAGAAATTGATTAGGAGATAGGCAGAAGAGGGTGATGGTATATGGAGTTCGCTCTGTAGAAAGGATACGAACATACGAAACATACGAAATTTGCCAGCAGATAAAGGCCTAGAGGTCTATCAAGTCTGCTCGAATGTGCTGCTAGCACCCCTTATTCTGCAGCTGCCCCTTCCTTCCACCCTTCCCCTTCATTAACCCTCCCCCTTGTCCTGTCCCATCCTCGTTTGAAGCAGTCCATTGTTCTACTGCATACCACTTCTGCAGGTAACGCATTCCACCCAGCCACCACCCTCTCTGTAAAAAAGTGTCTCCTCATCTCCCTCCTGAACCTTCCTCGCTCCAGTCTCATATCATGGCCCCTGGTGGCCCTCCCCTTCCTTACTTTGAACAGCCCCTCTGTACCCATCTTGTTTATTCCTTTCATGTATTTAAAGGTTTCAATCATGTCACCCCTGTCTCCTCTCCTCCAGTGAGTACATGTTCAACTCCTTCAACCTCCTCTCATATGATAAGTCCCCAGTCCCTTGATCATCTTTTTGTCACCCTGCGCCTGCACCCTCCAGTAACTTAATGTCCCTCTTCAGATACGTGGACGCCCAGTACTGCACGCAGTACTCCAGGTGTGGTCTAATTAATGACCTATACAGTGGCAGAATCACCTCCTCCCTCCTCGAGGATATACCCCTTGCAATACAACCCAGCATTTTGTTGGCCTTTGCAGCTGCCTTCCTACATTGTGCCAAATTGTTCACTGACCCTGTAATGAGCACACCCAGATCCTTCTCCTCCTCTGTCTGGGCTAGCTGGTAACTCCTCCTTGGGTTCTTCATCCCAAAATGTAGCACCCTGCACTTTTTGGCATTAAACCCCAGTTGCCAGGTGTCTGACCAGGTTTCAAGCTTTGCCAGATCATTCTGCAACCCCTGCCATCCCCCTAGGTCATCCACCACCGCGCCAACCTTGGTATCATCAGCAAACAGACTGATCTTGCTCTTGATGTCCCATGATATGTCTGCAATGAATGGATGGTGACCAATGGGGTGCCTCAGGGATCAGTGCTGGAACTGGTCCTCTTTAATGTCTTTATAGGCAATATTGCAGAGGAGCTGGAAGGGAAAGTCTGTCTCTGCCTTTGTAGAGGACACAAAAATCTGCAATAGGGTGGACAGTGTGGTGGGTCAAAAAGTATGTGTCATGACCCGAGAAAACTCGAGGAGTGGTCAAGGGTATGGCAGCTGGGTTTCAATGCTAAAAAATCAAAATTAATGCACTTGGGGCACAGAAACCCTGGAGCACAGCACATAATAGGAGGGTTGGTACTGATGACCACCAAGCAGAAAAGAGACCTGGAGTAATCGTATCTGATGACCTAAAGGTGGCCAGACAGTGCGGCAGGTCAGTTGGGAGGGCTAGTAGAATTCTGGGGTGCATAGGGAGGGGTATCACCAGCAGAAAGAAGGAGGTGGGGTTGCCTCTGTACAGATCATGGGGTAAGACCCCAAATAAAGTATTGTGTCCAGTTCTGGAGACCACATCTCTGCAAGGACACAGTCAGAGTGGAGGTAGTCCAGAGGAGGGCAAATAAAATGTTGCAGGGTCTGCATCAGAAGCCCTATGATCAGTGACTAAAGGACCTCAATAAGTACACCCTGGAAGAGAAGAGAAGAGAAGAGAAGAGAAGAGTGAGAGAAGATATGATTGACAACTTTAAATATCTCAAAGAGGTAAATAAGATACAGGAGGGAAGTATTTTTCAGAAAATACTCAAGGTGCTCAAGAACAAGGGAATTTGATATGAAGCAGCAGGGGGAAGATTTAGGAGAAATGTGAGGAAATACTTCTTCACAGAAAGAGTGGTGGATTCCTGGAACAGTCTTTCTGCAGTGGTCGTGGGGGCAGAAACAGTGGTAAGGTTCAGGAATGCATGGGATAGGAATATGTGAATCTTAACGAAAAGGAAAGGTGGGGTGGGAGAATGGACTGGAAATCAAGCAGGATCTGCAGTGATACTGTAGGCAGGGAGAAATGGGTAGACTAGGCGAGCCAAGTGGTCCTTATCAAACAGCAGACTCTATGGGCCAGATATTCAAAACTTTGCTGCGGGGCTAAATTAGCACTGCCCAGCTTGCTAAATTAGCCAGGAACCAATAGCCCACTATATTCAAAAGGGATAGCCCCAGTGCTAAACCTGCTGATTATAGCATGCTAAGGAAGCCGGGCAAATTGGGCTGGGAGTGCAGTGGAAAAATAGCCTGGGAATAAGACAGCTCTGAATATAGCAACCAGGAAGTGCAAACCACAACAGCATCCCAGTTCACAGTGACATAAAGGAAGGTAAAGGTGAACTATATGGCCAATGTTTGTGCTAGCAAAGGAGTTGAGTTAGTAAAGCTGCAAGCAGCAGTGCATGTGAAATTACATTGTGCAAAAATGTACAATGTTTCTGAAATGTTTGCGTGGCATGAACACATTTGCACAGGTGTAGCATGGAGCTAAGCCATTTACCTGGGGCAAAACTTTGCTATATTTAAAAGTAACATGCAAATGAGCCTACTTAGGTAGTCTGTGGGCAAACATCCAGATTAGCATCTCATTATGATATGATTTGCATGCAGTTTGACCAGCGCTATTGCAGGGTCCCACAGCTCCACCTGTAGGTCAGTTTGGCAGTGCATGGTGGTAGCTGCAGGCTACATTTGTACAGTACAGCAAAGACTATTGTGCCCCAGGGGACTACACAGCATAGGCACAGGTGGTGGTGGTGCTGCATGCAATTGTCAAACTGTAGTTCATGCTACAGTGCTCAGCAGACACTACAGTAGCAAGGGGGCCAGTAGTGTGAGGGACACAGCAATGCCTATGGTATGTAGGGCAGTGATGACCACTGCACTGTACACAGTGACAGGCCCAATATGCAGGTGTTTACTGATAGTGGACATTACTGTTATGCTGTTGTGCAACCCACAGATGCTACACCACTGGCATGGGATGCTCACAGTGACATATACATGGCTGTCTGTGTGTGCTGTGGTGTCTGCACAGATGTGCGGTATGTGGCTTGGGGGGCACATGCCATCAGACAGTCACACTGGTGTTGGAGTATTCCCAACACTGGCCCATGTACATTGTGTGGCTTGCCCAGCCTTGTGGCCACACCCAGTCTGCGGTGCAACCTGGCCACTTGTACATCCTCCCCTCAACACCCTCCATGCCCATAGTGCTGCATGTGTGTGCTGGCATCTGTTGGTGTCCACCGAAGAGTGGTCTGCGGGTGTGTGCTGTATGGCCACACTGCCATGGTGTCCACCAGGAGACAGATCACCATTTACTGCCTGGCATGGCTGGGACTGGTTGCAGATGATGGCATCATAGGGATGCCATCTGTGAGCAGCATGTTTCCTATCTATCTGGCTTATTTCCATACGTCATACTTACTGGTTAGGATCACACAAAGCCATGCAAAAGTTGCGCAAAGCCACAACATTGCACAAAGCTGGTTTGCCCAGAGTTAAGACTACCTTTTCCTGGGCGGTAATTCACACCATGCAAAGTGCTGTGCTAAGTCACGCAAAAACACTTTGTGTGGTGCTATTCGCTGAATATAGCATTGCACCTGTATTCATGTACACACACCCTCAGTTTTCCCCTTGCATACATTATAATTTTGCCCAGCGCTAATGCAGTTTGTGCGTGCTATTTGACCTTTTGCTGTTAAAAGTTTTTATTCAAATTTCTAATTTACATACATACAAACAAAAACATACATGTAAGCATAAAAAAAGAAGAAACAAACAGTGTGGGGATACATACATCAGTAACAGAGAAGGATCTTTGCAGGTTTTATCCATCACGGCCGAAACAAAGAGCTTATAAACACAAAAAAGAAGCAACACATCCAGTGAAGAACAAAGGAGGAAGAAAACAGAGGAGTTCCCCTGCTTTCTCTACCTAACAATGATGCAGATTCTAAAAAAAAAAAGAAAGAAAAACAAAAACAACAGGAGAACAAATCAGAAAACAGGACTGGGCATCTACTTAGTACAACAAGCAGTCCAAAAGGGTTCCTAACTATACATGCATAACAGTATGTTGCATGGCTGTCTAAACAGGAAGAAAAGCTGAGTTTATGTCTGGGGTTGTCAAAACTGGGAGCACAGAAAGAGAGGCCATAACAGTAACCACACATTATATTCAACCTATCCCTGTTCTGGGTTTTAGATATGCTAGAAAAGGGGCCCAGCATGTTTTATATGCTGCCAGTGTATCTTTTGTAGTGTGGGACATGCGATCAAGTGAAGCTAGGTGTGTGAGAGCACATTTAAGATCAATGAGAGAGAGGATTTCAGTTGATCTCCACCGACACAGGATAAGGCACTTAGCTGAGATACTAAGCAGGGCTAGCCAGTGGAGTTGTTGGGACTTGAGATGTGACCCATTTGGGGGTAGGCCCAGAACCCAGACCAAGGGATCTAGTTGGATCACAGAGTTTAGGGTTTGGGTGGCTAGCTGACAAATTGCTTTCCAGAAGGGACTCAGCAGCGAGCATTGCCAGATAATATGGTACAAATCTCCAGTTTGGGCTTGGCACCTCCAGCAGAGATTATTGTCCAGAAGTTTGGCTTTATGCAGCACCTCTGGCGTCTTATACCAGAGATGCAACAGTTTGTTCTGGAGAAGTCTGCTGCGTGCATCTGGATAGCTTGAGTGTGCTAATTTCCAACATAGAGCCCACTGAGTATCATCTAGCCTCAACTCCAGTGCTCTTTCCCACTTCATTTTAAATTCTCCCAACTGCAAGGGGATAATTTCTCTTATATCCACTTAAATTTTACTGGCTTGACCCTTGGGGAGCTTAAGCCACGTGGATAGTTTCTGGGAAGTGGCCACTGTGGTTAGGCTCGGCTTAAGGAGTTCAGCCAGAGAGCTGTGCAGTTGCAAATACTTCCAGAAGTCACTCTTACCCAGACCTCTTGTTTTTGCCAAATCTTGATAAGATTGCATCCCCAAACCGGTCTCATCCATAACTTCGGCCAGGCAATTGATGGCTATTTGACCTTTTGAATATAGTGGACCTTCACTAACCCGGCGCTAACCCTGCACAAACGGTTTGCGCCTAGCACAAAGTTTTGAATATCTGGCTCTATGTTTCTATATTAACTTAAGCAAACATGAAAAAGTAACCATTCTAAGTTTTACAAGAAACCCGTTTATTAGAAATGAAATCACAACATTTTAAACTATTTTTTTTTTAACTTTTATTTATGGATTTTAGGATAATACAGCAACTACCATAATACATAAAATGAAAGGGCATGATATGCAGACCCAAACAAGAGGTGCACAGGCAATCTATGATTAAAACAAGGGAAACCAGTCAAAAAGTCTAGTCTTTATTTGGTACTGCCAGAGGCCTGTAAAAACCAAGAGTAAAGTTCGACCTGATTATGCTGTAGAAAACAACACTCTCACCTTAAACATTTATAAATCGAATAATACAGGAGCATGCCTGGTCCCATGCAGGAAATGCAATTCTGTGGGAGGTCTGACAGGTACAATGTAGAGTACTATCATAACATAATCAAAAGCCTGTGCTCAGTTAAGTTGCTATATGTTTTGGTGTGGTATGACACACTACTCAGTTTGTGAACTTCTGCCAGCTCCTCAGTATATTACACCTTCTACCCCACATGGCAGACATTGACTGGCCTCAGAATATGGGGCAGTACCACAACTAAATGTAGAACTTCAGGTGAACTAACTACTTTTTTCTGAAGGCACAAACAAAAGTAGAGGCACTTTAATATTGATTAAAAAATGAAAATTCACTGATACTGAGGGCAGAATAATAATGATTAAAGGTAAACAAAAATGAATGAACTACATTATTGCCTCATTTGTTGCTCCATTCATTAACCACTGTATCAAGATTTTATCACTACTATGAACAATGGAATTAGGGAACTGTCACATGATTATAGCTGCAGACTTCAACATTTACTCAGACATTAAAAATAAATCAACACAAATATCTGTGGAAGTAAAAAGGAAAGCAACAGTTTTAATAAGTTTCTCAAAGACAATTATTTAGCAGATGTGGGGAGAATAAGGAATCCAAACACCAGAGAATATATACACTTTTCTAATCCTACAAATGCTTACTCTATAATTAACTACATATTATGTGAAAACATTTGTATCAAGATATAATACACATTCAAATTTCACCAGCTGCCATATCAGACCACTGTATGTCAATAGTGTATTCGTACTAACCAGATAAAAACAGTTTTGAGACACTGATCTTTTAATAACAATTTACTCAGAATTCTGGAGTTCATAGAGTTGATAGAATGGATATAAATTTTCTGGTATTTTAATTACAGTGATGCATAAAATATTATAGATATCTGGCACATCTTTAAGGCAATATTAAGAAGCCACATTGTGACGTTTGAAATCAAATAAAGATGTATTCAGAAGGATAATCTACAAAAAGATGAATTGGAGCTAAAGTAAATTTAGCAAGGTGACACAAATTTAAAAACAGAAAAGGGGAGATTCAAATGTGTAATACAAGCTATATTGAACACACTAATTGGAAAGGATATGAGACTACTAAAAAACAACTTTTATTTTAGTGGTGACCAGTGCAGTAAATTATTCTTACCCCAGGAGTCCTTTAGCATCAGTAGCCTTTGCACTTAGCTGGCTAGGTGTAACTGTAGGTGCAACTGCCCCAGAAGTGTGCCTTTAAGAGAATTTAAATGAGCTTAGGGACAAGCCAATCAGAAGACAGGAAAGGGAGTGAGCTGAGTGAGAGCTATTGAAGGCTTCAGAATTTTTTCTCCGCTGGACTTAGCAACATTGCCCCTGAGTTGCCTCTCAACTTTCGTTGTTGACAGCCTCCTAGTGTTTATCTGGGTAAAGTTTTCCTCATATTTAATTTCTAACAGTGTGCTGGTGAAGGTTTTACATTTTCGTTAGCACCACACTAATTTTTTTTAATTTTAGTGCAACAGCGCTATTTAGACTTTATTTTTACTGCGACTATTCATTTTCAACTTTTATTTTATTGCGGGTGCTTATTTTCGACAGTTCCCATCGTTTTTGGGCAAATTCTTGTGTGAACTGTCGAATTAGGGACAGTTGCCTTGTTTTTTTACCTCAGACCTCGTGGGTTTTACAACGAGGTAACCCATTGGAATCAAATCCTAACAGTGCCTGGGGGTTTCTCTCAAGAGAAACCCATATATATATATATATATATATATATATATATATATATATTTATATTTGTACATGAAGGAACTGGACCTAAGGTATCATGTGTCGCAGGACTGTCCGTAAGGGTCCAGTAGCCACCTGAGGCAGTTGACAAGTATTGCTGAGTTTTCTATTGAGATTGGCACTGATATAGATCCCAGTTCTACAACCACAAAAAAAAAAGGCACTGGCAACAGACAGAGGTAATTAACTGGGGCAGGACTGGCTGGTGACATTTTCACAGAAATCTGCACTCAGTTCATAAGGTCCAGGACTGGTTTGTTTTGCTTAAATTGGCAAACATAGTAGACAAGTCTTTGATTATTTTGGCTGAGGACATATCAAAGGCTTCTGACTAGGGGCCAACCAAAAGTAATAAAAATGTAAGGAGGTGCTGAGGAACCCTCCAGATCCAAGCCAAAAATAAAGCTTCCAAATACGACGTTCCTCATAAAAAATAATAGAAGTGATGAAGGAAGGAAGCTATTTCTAGCGACTAAAAGAAACTCTGTCTAGACATAAATGCTCCCATTGCTCCTGGGAAAGCCAATAGCAAGACAACAGGCAGCTTAAAGCATTCTGAAAAAAACAAAGTACTTGCAATGCTCCCATTACTCCTGGGAAAGCCAAAAGCGAGACAACAGGTGGCTTAAAACATTCTGAGAAAACAAAGTACTTGCAAAGTCTGTGCAGTTTTCATCTGTGCAAAATATGGAAAAGCTTGGCAACTGTTTCAGACCCTACAAAAGAGGGGTCCTTTCTTTACTGGGGCTGGCAATCACTCTTCCACAGTTCTTTTTCCCATAGACTGTGAGGGTGATACAGTGATGACAGATCATTTTATGATGCCCCTGCCTACAGAGGTTGCTAACACCCTTCCACAGTTCTCACCCCAGAGACTGCTAGGGTGATACAGTGGATGGTAAATAATTTTATTCTGCCCCTGCTTACAGGGGCTGCTATCACTCTTCCACAGTTCTTGCCCCAGAGACTGTGAGGGTGATACAGATGATTGAGAATGTTTTATGATGTGGAGGGTCTAGAACCCTACGTATCCAAGGAGGTTCTCCCTCTGTGCCTTCGTTTATCTAAAACATGTTGGACATCCTGGACCTCCCTTCTTAGGAGTCCTTCCAAGGTGAGGATAAGGATAAAAAAAGGAAAGATTATAGGGAGATGAAAGGTTCCACCTCCTAAAAGCCCTGTCTATAATGAAGAATATGAATAAAAATACCAGGAAACTGCTTCAAACCCCCACTTCTGTGGCAGAGGTTCACAAGCAGTGTGGAAGTGTTAATAAATAAATACATAAACATATCAATTGTTTAACAGTACTGAGTGCCTGTCTGTACATCCCAGCCATGTGAGTACAGTGCATCAGGCAGCTTGTGAGAATGCTGGGGTCTCCTTGTCCTCCTTACCCCCCAGATAAGGACTTCGGAAAATAGATTCTTAGTTACCCGCAGATGCTTGTTAGAATTTTTACCTACTTAGCTTTTTGGCCAAATATCAAAAAAAAACCAAAGAAAGAAAGCACTGCAGAACTATGTCCTGGTTCTTTGTACAGGAGATGGTGGTTATGGCTAACCTGCTCTGGAAGCTATGTAGTACCAATTTTCCACAGGACGGAAACAAGAATGCTGACTCCAGAGTCACGACCTATGCCATCTCTCAGAGGTGCTTTGTCTGGCCTAGAACCACTGGTCTGCTCTCAGACTGCCAGTTTAAAGTCATGTACTTTCCTTGTAATCAAAACTTATTGTTTGATTCCAGAATATCTCACTGCAATGAGGCCTCTGCCCCACAGAATTTCCTCCCAAGGACATTGGGGCAGAGATTTTTTCCTAGCCTTTTCTCAGTACTGGGGTGTTTTCACAGTCTAAAGCCTCACATTAGTGTGGGCAGACCTCATGTGCACCCAGGTGTCTTAGCCTCTATCCCCAACACAGACGTTTCTGTTGGAGTGGGAGGGGAAAAAACAAAAAAACATTCTAGCTTTGCGAATGGTGGAGAGGGTCCCTGGCCATGAAAAGAATAAAGGGCCTCTACTCCACATAATTCCTGACACAAAGACAGCTGTGGAGTGGCTTCCCATCTTGCTGTTGAAACCCTAATTCAAGATGGTCACTATGCTACTATTCATATAGCTATTACAGTAGGGACATGGGCTAGCCTCCTTGGTCCAGAAAAGAACTCCTTTTTTTCCATATGCCTTTAATGAGGTCTCACACAAGGGCAGGCTTCCTCAGCCCCAAGAGTCTTACAAAGTGCTGGGCAGTGGTAGCATCACACCTCAGGAATCTGGGCATTTCTAGCTTCACCTGAGTTGCCGGTTAGCCAGCTAAAGTCTCCTTGTCAGGTCAAGGAGTCCCTTTTCTCCCCTTACAGGGCTCTATCTGTAGTCTCGGGGTTCCTGGATAAATCTAAACAAAGTCTCAGCATCCAGGAAGGATATACCTTCCTTCCGCAGGCAAGAATACAAGATGTCCCTCATTAGCAATTTTCTTCTTCCAGGGACAGCGAGATCAGCCAGCAAGCGTTTGACTGGGGTTGAATCATTAACCCTCACTGATTCAGTATAGGATGCGGTCCTGAGCAAATCATGTCACTTTAACATTTTCTCGTGCTATAGGGACACATGACTTCAGTGCATGCAGTAGTCCCAGGGTTCAGATACAGGATGTGTCACCCACAAGTCTCCTTGTAGCTTGCTGGTCTCAGAAGGCAACAATTTTCAAAGCTGAAATCTCTGACAGTTCCACAGATGCCTTCCCCTGGTATTGGGAAGCTCACCTGGACAGTGCCTCAGTAAGTGGCACCTAGACTCTCCAGGAGTCACAGTTAATCATATTTGTTTTAGAACTCAGAGAAATCTTTCTAGCTGAAAGCATTTGCTCCTGTCATAAAAGGACAGACTTACAGAGTCGAACAGACACTACTGCAATGGCCAGGTCAGGAGTAGTCTGTTCGCAGGCGCTATAAAAATTGGTCTCTCGCCTTCTACCTGGGAGTCATCCTTTCAGCGATTCTTCTCCCAGGCAAACTCAGTACTCTGGCAGATGCTATAGATGCATCAGTTAAGGCCAGAGTTAATGGACTCTGAACAAACAAGTACTAGTATGGTGTTCAGGCGGTTCGGCACCCAGAAGTGAATCTGTTTGCTTCTCCTCTTAGCTTCCAGTTTCCTCAGTTCTGTTGCAGGCTCCAGCCCCAGGATCGCCTGGATGCCTTGATCCTGGTCTGGTCAGGGAGGTTCTTATATGCATTGTCTCCTTTTCCCCTGATTCTCAGGGTATTTCTGAAACTCATACAACAGTCTACATCTATGATCCTGGTGGCTCCGCGTTGGCCCAAGCAAATCTGGTGCCCTAGCCTTCTCTCAATGTCCTGCAACAGTCCATTCGCCTGCTTCCAACTCACTTCCTGATTACCTTTCCTCAGACAGGAGTGCAATATTCAGGCATATATTCCTTTCACCTCAAGGCGTGGTTCTGGAACAGGTAGATTCTGCATCCTCACAGTACTCTTAACAGGTCTTAGGATACTGAGGGTGGTTAAAAAAATAAACACTGAGAAGACTGATGCAGCCAAATGTAAAAGGTGCAAGAACAAAAGGATCAAATCCTGTTCAGCTTCAGATCCTCAGCTGCCAGATTGTCTGGTACCCTTACAGGTATCAGGCTTGAAACCATCTTCTTTCAAGCTACACTTGGTGGCAATTTTGGTGGGAAGGAAAAAATCATTTTTTCCAATGCCATATTTAAACAGTTTTTTTAAAGGCCTCTTGCACCTTCAGCCTCCAATCCAGGATCCTTTTTGCAGCATGAACCTTTGCATAGACAGGCTCATGAAGCCACCTTTTGAGCTTATGTCCACAGCCCTCATCAAGTTTGTAACTTGGAAGGCAGGCTTCCTGGTAGTCATTTCCTCTGCCAGGAGGTTTTCAGAGCTACAGGCCCTGTGCACTGAGCTAAAATTACATCATCCCTCACAAAGATAAAGTTGAGCTCAGGACAAATAGGAGATTTCTGCCAAAGGTGGTTTTAGAGTTCCACTTAAAAAAGTTCATTACTCTGCCTGTCTTCTTAACTGAGAAACCCATGCCTGGCAAGCAAAAGCTCCACAGCTTGGATGTCAAAAGAGCCATCTTGTACTATCTAGAGCATACTAGACAGTCCAGAGGCTCCTCCACTCAGTTGTTCCTCACCTATGGGCATTTCCCGCTAGCTGGTCTCTTGTATTAGTTTCTGCTATGAAAAAGCTGGTCACCAATTTCCAGTGGGGCTCAGGGCCCTCTCCACCAGGGGCACTACAGCCTCATTTGCAACAGCAAGTAACATTCCCCTACTGGATGTCTGCAAAGCAGCTACCTGGAAATCTGTGCACACCTTTGTGAAACACTACAGTTTGGATGTGCATACCAGATATGATGCCAAATTTGTCAGGGCAGTTCTGCAGAGCCTCTTTCCTAAGTAGGTTCTCTGTTGACCTCCCACTTGGTACTGCTCAGTAGTCTGCAAAAGTTACTGATGCTAAAGGACTCCTGGGGTAAGAATAAAAAATTACTCACCACAGTAATCTTCTTTCTTCCAAGGGGTCCTTTAGCATCAGTAAGCTCCCACCCTTCCTCCCCAGTTCACCTGTTGGAGAAGAGCTCTTCATCTCACCTTTTACAAATTTGGAGTTTCTCATTGATGAGTTTTTAACTCGTGTTGTTGTTGTTTCCATTTCTACTTTTTGTGGACATTTGCATGTTTTTTTGAATCCTGTTGATTCTTTTTATGGACATTTGCCCTCGTTTGTACTTCAAAAAAATTCTAAAGCCTTCAACAGCTCTCACTGAGCTCACTCCCTTTCCTGTCCTCTGCTTGGCTTGTCCCTAACGTCATTTAAATTCTCTTAAAGGCACACCTCTAGGGCAGTTGCACCAACAGCTGCACCTAACCAGCTAAGTGCAAAAGTTACTGATGCTAAAGGACCCCTTGGAAGAAAGAAGATTACTGTGGTGGGTAATTGTTTCTAATCACACACACACACACACACACACACACACCTCACAGAATTCCAGAATGAACATAGAGCAAATAGCTCCAATGATAAAGATATAGCTGCAATTTTTAGAAACTATTATAAAACAATCTACCAAAAATCAATGAGATGGAGATCCGGAGCAGATGTTACAGTATATTAAAGAAGCTGCATTACCCAGAATATAAATTTTGGATTCCTTATTCTCTATAAGAGAAATTATGGATACTGTTCATAACTGACCTAAAGGCAAAGCTCCAGGCCTAGATGGCCTGCCTTCAGAATTCTATGTGGCATTTAGTAAAGAACTTGCCCCATAACTGGACCTGGTAATTTTCAAAATTACTGCAAAAAGAGAAATACCAAAGTCTATGTTGGAAGCAATGCTAAATACTTGTACATAAAAGGCTGGTTTACGTGTACACCTTTGCACTGCAGCAGCCCAAGTGCTCAGGTTGCCGTGGTGCAAAAGTGACCATGTGGACACATCTGAATTGTGATGAATCACTCCCTGAGTCTCTCAAAGAACCACATCAATCTTGGGAATGCACTATGGGTCAAGCAGTATTAGGAACAACCATATAGACGGGCTGCGCTGCTCACTCTGAAATGGGCAGGGACACTTCCAGTATACTGCTGTGCCTCTCAGTAGTCTCAGACCCTCTCTAGGATGTATTGCATAGACACTGAGTGGGGCTATGTGAATTCAGCTTGTAATTGCCTCCTGACATCAGAACACAGCAGATACCCATTGCAGCAATAAAGAATGTGGGTGTGTAAACACAGCTAAAGAAAACAAAGATCCATTTCAAACTGAAAATTACAGGCCAATAGCATTACTAAATGTTGATTACAAAATTGGAGCTAAACTTATTGTCAGCAGACTTGAAACATACATCCCCCAGATCGTCAACACCAGTCAATCAGGTTTTGTTAAGGGGAGGACAATATTTGGGGGACTACAAAAAACAGATATTATCTTTGATTTGTATATGGAACATAAGCAGGAAGTCTTTGCAATAGCCTTGGATGCCAGCAAGGCAATTGACCTTTCACAAAGGGAATTCATGTTTAAATGCTTGGAACTGTATCAGTGTCCTACTTATATTATCAGTATAGTACAGTACATTTATTTTATAGGGAATATATTGCAATTTTCAAGATAAACCAGCATAAGTAAGAACTTCTAAAGGTGCAAAATGGTGTGCAACAGGGTTGCCCCTCCCCAATTCTTTTGATAATATGATCTCTAGAAATCCTTTTATAGCACGTTAGACAAAGTAACACCATTAATGGATTAATGATTAATAAATAGTATTTAAAAAGTGTCTACAGTGATGACCTGATGATTTACATACAGCAACCCACTTCTTCATATTCGGCTCTATTAAGGGAAATTGACATATTTTCAAAATTCACAGGATACAAACTTAACAAAAATAAATCAGTAATTTTATCAATCAGAAAAATATCTGCCACATCAGTAAATTTGGTATATAAAATACAAATTGAGGATGCAATCAAATATTTAGGAATATTACTAAAAATGATGTCCAAGAAACTAAACCCCAAAAGTTTTCTGTAGTTCTAATTAAAATAACTGGAATTTTGGATAACTGGCAAACCCTTTCGCTTTCTTTATTGGGTGTACTGCCACATAAAAAATGATGATATTACACCACCTATTATACTACTTACAGGCAACCATGGGGAATATTCCCAACACTGTCTTACAAACAGCAAGAGCTTTTTTAAAAAAAGTTTTTTGCAGAAGGGCAATCCTAGAATACTGTGGCAGACTTTGATTCTTCCAAGGTCTCAGGGAGGACTAGGTTGCATTGACTCAGTGCATTACTATTTAGTTTGCAAGGCTACAATAGCCTGGAATTGTTTTCTGGAAAAAAAAAAAACTATGTTTCCCATAAGTACTGTTTTCATGAAAGAGAATTATTATTAAAAGAAGGTAATACTGGTCATTTAACAAAATTTTTCAAGAAAATATCCAGTGGGAAAGTGACAAAAAATGCAATCCTAAAAAAATAAATAAATAAATAAACGGGGCCTTAAATCAGATATATAGTAAAAACTGGACCATATCACCTGACTATACCTGAAAACTGTGGCTGAATCCAACAAAGCAACATGTACTACCATGACAAACATAGCTAAAAAAATGAGTGGATGTAAATGTTTTTAGATGGCATTAGATAATTAATGAAGGTCTATATAAGCAGAAACAGCATTTAATAAACATTTATCACTGGCATTAACCTGGTGTTCTTGCAGTACCTTACTCTCTGCATTTCATTGCGTTAAGACATATTTTATGGATAGGAATAACTAAAAGCTGGAATATTTTAATTCATGAAGATGAAAGAATCAGAAAGTTGCATAATATTAAAACTATTAAAAAGTGTTGCCGTTATAGTATTCAAAACATATAGTCTACTACAACTGATCACCGAAATGAGATAAGACTTAAAGAAGTAGTCCACCCAGAATTTGCCAAAACATTTGTTGTGCAGTGTTTTGATTTGTGTGTGAAGCCCTAGTGTGTCCTTCCCTCTGTCTGCTATTAGGATTTTTTCCCCTAAATTAGCCTGCTAGCTTTATGGTAGTTTTACAACCCCTGGGAATCCCCACCTGAGCTAAGTTCATTGCACTTCTTGTCCCCACAATGCATCCTGTCTCATGTGATAGCAGTGTAGCAGAGACCATAGATTCAGCACAAACATGCCAAACAAACTTAAATATCTTGGAAACTTTACAAGCTACACAAAAATGACCAAAGAGCAAAGTTGTTCAGGACAAAAATACTTTTACAATGAGGGTAGTTACTAAGCTGAACTCTGTATAGTTTTTAAAATATAGTCATCTGTACTGTTGTGAACTGATTGTAAAGCAATGCTTTCTGCTGAATCTATTGTCTCTGCTACATCACTGTCACATGAGACAGGATGCATTTTGGGAACAAGAAATGCAATACAATTACCTCAGATGGAGATCCCCAGGGGTCAAAACACTACCATAAAGCTAGCAGGCTAATTTAGGAAAAACTCCTAATAGCAGACAATGGGAAAGACACACTAGGACTTCACACACATATCAAAACACTCTGCACAACATGGCCCAGATATTCAAAAGGGTTGCGCCATGCGCAACAGGGTTGCGCGTGCGCAACTCCAAAAATGCGCCATTCTGCGATATTGAGAAGGGGCCAGTTGCGCCACCGAAAACACGCTGAGCCACAGCGCAATGGAAATGAAGGCATGCGCAACCGAAGGGGGCGGGTCCATGCATAAAGTGCGCAATGCGATATCTGAACACTTGCGCAATGCGCAAGAGTGGCTCAGCCGGAGGATGCGCAGTACCCGGATGTGAGCCAAAATAAAAAGGCTCAAGGGAGCGGCGCAAGAACTCTAGCAGGCCGCAAACTGGGGAGAGAGACAGAGACAGAGAGAGAGAGAGACAGAGACAGGAGCAGGAAGGGCAGAGAGGGACAGTGGGTCCTGGAGGATAGAGAGGCCAGTGGGGGGTGCCCGGTGCAGTGGAAGCAGCAGTGGGGGCAGTGGGGGTAACACAGGAACAGCAGCTGGGGTGGCAGGAGCCAGGGAGATGGACAGTGTCAGCTTCCACATGGAAGCTGTAATGAGGGGGGTGAGACAGCATGCTGCAGGGGGATGTGGCCACGGAGGGGCCCATCGGCGGTACGCCCCCAACAGGCGGTATCGTGCCCGCATCAGCTACGAGCTGTACACAGATGTCGAGATTGTGGCCCGGTACCGCCTGAACAGGGCAATACTGAGGACGGCTCAGTGAGCTGTGCAGTGATGTGATGCAGGCACCCTCACGGCGAGTCATGCTCTGTCCATGGAGACCAAGGTGACAGCCTGCATGTGCCTGCTCACCACGGGCACCTTCCAGAGGCCGACAGGGGACACCACAGGCATTACACAGTCGGCCACATCACGCATCCTCACCCAATTCCTCAGCGCACTGCTGCCACATGCTGCGTAGTACATCCATTTCCCCAGCACCGCGGCAGAGCGTACAACAAACATGCAGGAGTTCCACAGGGTAGCACGTATGCCTGGCATGCTAGGGGCCATAGACTGCACCCATGTGGTCGTGCTTACCACCTGGCTCCGACGGCCAGCTTATGACGAAGGAAGGGCTGAAGGTGTCAACTGCCAGGTGGTGTGTGATGCCACTGGGTGCATCATCAATGTCTGTGCCACACACCCTGGCGGAGCACATGATGCCTTCATATGGCACCAATCTGCACTGTGCCATCGATTCAAGAGTGGGAACATCCCCACGGGTCATCTAGTGGGTGAGTACACATATGGAATGCAAACTCTGTGCAGGGTGGGAATGACACAGGTGCCATGGTAGTGGCACACAAGGATATGGGCAATATGGACCTGACCTGACACTGATCTCCACTATCTCCACACAGGTGACTGTGGATACCCTCTGTCCTGGCTGCTCACACCATACCGGTGCCCCATGACCCCAGTGCAGCCTGCACCAATGAGGCACACGCGCCAACACGGAACATCATAGAGCGGGTGTTTGGGATACTCAAGGTTACGCTTCTGATGCCTGGACACCTCGGCAGAGCCTACAGTACAGCCCCAGAAGGCCTGTGGGATATTCCTGGCCTGTTGCATCCTGCACAACATGGCCAAAGACCATGGGATAGCCGTACAGGTCCAAGAGAGGACAGCGATGGGGACGCCAGTGGCGCCGGTGATGTGGGTGATGAGCCGCCCCCCCTAGGATGGAGGGACCCCCGACTGACACGGCAGGCCCAGCTGCACTGGGACACCATTGCAGAAGAGCATTATGCACAACACAGGTAAGTCAAGGGGACATGTGCAGGCAACACTGTCTATGCGCAAACCACAGGCACACAGGGGAACACACCGTGCATGAAGGTCAGGGGAGTTGAAGGGTCCAGGCATACCAACACACCATCAGAGAGGGGTGAGCACTCATATGGACACACACACACACACACACCAGGCAGCATACAGGGGCAGCAGCACAGCACTGCGGAAATGACACGCCAACACACAGCACCACCAACCACCCTCACCACCTGGACTGTCCACATACGTGTGTCAGGACCTGGGCAACCTTGCACCTTGGTGTACAGTGCAATGCAGGTATCATCATCCACATGCACCTGTGGACAGCAGTTGGGAGAGTGTGCAGGTGGTCTGTGTGTCAGCTTAGTGAGCAGAGCACCCAGCAGTGCACTGCCCACCATGACACACATTGCACACAGGGCAGCACCAGACAGGGCCTGCATTGGGAGACAGCTCATGCAGGGAGCACTGTCCCACAGCCACCACGGATGCGTGGGCGGCCCCGCCATGGCCTAGCAGCACTGGCAGGCTGTGCAGAGGCCACATCGGGTGGCGCTAGTGCACCACCAGGGGTCCCAGTGCGCGACCGCGACCTTGCCCACACAGGGGTCTGCATCCCGCCAAACAAACTTGCACCAGGGGTGCTCGGGATGCCCACAGCAGAACCCAGCATCGACAGGCCTGGTGTCGCATGACGCCGGGAATGGGGAGTGGAGTGCGCACTGTGTGGGGTGCGTGGTACAGGGTCACCAGACAGTGTGGTCAATGCAGTCGCCACAGAGAGCACTGCCTGGGTCAGCCTGTCGATGGCAGCGGTCACATCCATCCGCCTATGGACCATCTCGGCCCGGTCCCGAGCACACTCCCTGCTATGCCGCTCCACGGACACAGTCAGTGCCTCCACGGACCTTGCAACCCGCCCCTGCAGCTGTACCGACTCCTGCAGCAGGCGGGTGTGCGCGTCCAAAGGGTACTGTGCCCCAATGGCATCGTGACCCCCAGGGTGTGGATGGTCCTGGTGCACAGCACCCCTTGAGGGTGGCCGCTGTTCACCAGGACCAGGTATGGGCGGATCTAAGGGCGGTGGACAAGTGCCACTGCTTGACGCTGTCCCCCCAGGCCTGGTGTGCAACTGCTGCTGCCGCCCCTCCAACTGCTGAGCTCCCAGGTCCACCTGTTCCACCCCTGTGCTGTCAACAGTGCCAGACACCTGCTCAGCCACCGATGCTGCCCCACCGGTGCTGACAGGCCCAGCCTGTGACTGTGCCAGCATGCTGGTACACAGGTGTGGAGCAGGATGGGCCAGGGGCACGTGCTGGCCTGCCATGTGTCCCTCGTGGGACACACACCTATCACTGGCCATTGCAGGCCTGCTATCATCAATAGTGCGGTGCGTGCCACTGCCATAGGCACAGCATGCTGGCACACCTGCATGCCAGACTGCTGTGACACAGGCTGTGCACCCCTGCACCCGTATCACTGCCGGGCGGAGTTGTTGGGCCAGCCGGCCTGCTGCTGCAGTGCCTGCAGGCTGCTGGCAGAGGTGGATGGTCCCTCCTCCTGGTCCAGCAGGTCTGCCTCACTGTCAGCACCCACCACCACCATCTCCTGCAGGCACGAACAGGATCTGAAACAGAAAGAGAGTAATGGAGTGCATGTGAACAACAGCCCCCACAACATCACCATGTCATACCGTGCAGTGATGGGCTTCCACCTGTCTGGAATCCTCCGCCTGGAACACCCCAGTGGCTTTCGGCTGCATGGCCACGACCAGTGTCTCCTCGGTCGGGTCAGCTGCAACACCACTGGTGGTCCCCCAGCAGTGGCAGCGTCGCCACCCTGAAGGCTGCCACCTTCTCCTTCAGCCTCCTGCGGTCAGTCCCCATCTTTTGCGGCATTCCTGCATGGAGCTGGTGGCTTCCATGCAGGTTGACGGCCAGAGCTACCCCTCCCATGCAGCTGCCGCTGCTGAGGGGTGCCCTCCGCCCACTCAAAGCGGCTCATCCTCCAGGTAGGCCTGGAAGGGCCTCAGTCTCTGCTGTGGTGAAGTTCGGCCTCCTCACGCCCGCCCGTGCACAGCCTCAGCCTGGTTCTCGTCAGTCATGGTGATCTGTATGGGTGGAAGTGGACACCTGTCACTGTGCAGTCCACAGCATTTCCCCATGAGCATAGCTGCAGGCCGGGGGCAAGCCCCCCTTTCCTCTCGCATGGCAGATACTGATGGAAAGGGTGCCCTCTGCCCTTCCTAAGTGCCCTCATCATGCTCAGCCCCCTCAACCTATGACATCCTCCAGCACCCCTGCCCATGAGCATTGTCCTGAGCATCACACAGCATGTAACTCACCTCTCACCTGCAACAACCAAATCTGGCCGCCACAACCCAGTGTCACATTTTTATAGCGCAACACATGCAAATGAGGTGTGGCGCAACTGTAATGACATGCTAATCGCGCCACTGCACCTTTGCATGGCTGATCGACTGATTTGCATATGTAGGCTGAATATCGCGTATTTGCGCTTAGCGCAATAGGGAAGGTTCGGCTGAGCTGATGGCGCATGTTTGTGGCTGTGTGCTACACTGCATTGCGCATGCCCAGACAGGTTACGCATGCGTCGATCGTGCTGCAGACCTGCTGAGCGCGATAGGCGATTCTGGCCATGGCCACCATTGTGCCAGTGGCGCTACAGCACTGGGCACTATATGGCGCTGTGGCACTTCTGCGCTATAGTCCACTGTGGCACTGGTGCTCTGCTTAGCAGTCGTGCAGGATGCCTATACATCCTATGGCACTGTGCGTAGCCTTGCGTCATTGCCGTGACCTTGTGTATGCCCTCTGACCCCTGCCACTGTGGGCATGCCATGTGTACATCCCTATTGCGCTGTCTGGTTACAGCGCCATGTAAAGTGATGGCGCTGTGCGAACAGCGCGATTGGAGCCTGTGCTGGTCTATTGCACAACAACTCCACGTGGGGTCACAGCGCAGCGGGGCACCATATTGCCTGCTGTAAAGTTGGTGCCATGGCCAGGAGGAGGGCGGTGTCCTGGAGCCCAGTTGAAGTGGCCAACCTGGTGGCCCTAGTGGAGCCCCACTGTGAGGCACTATATGGTGAGGCCCCCCTGACCGGACCTCGGACTCATGTGTGGCAGCAAGTGGCCACTGACCTGGTGGGGTCACTGGCGGGGCTGGTCTGCTGAGCAGTGCGGCACGGTACAGTGATCTCCACGGAGGACCCGGACCTATTGGCCAGCGGCTGCGTTCCCGTGCCAGGCGGGGCCTGGTGCCTAGGCCACGTGAGTGTACCATCTATTCACCTATATTCTCTGTAGGGGTGTGTGTGTGCCTGGGTGGCTGTGCATCGGTGTGTCAGTGTGTGCAGCTGTGCGATGGATGGTTATGGCTGTGTGGGCAGGCAGTCTCACTGGGGCAGGGGGCACTCTGCTTTTGAGTCACACTGATGTTTGTCTCACCATATGTCTCCCACAGGCCGGCTGGTGAGGACACCGGACAACAGTGATGTGGGCCATGCCAGGGCCCCAGTACCACAGGCTGTCAGGCCACAGCAGCAGCATCAGCAGCAGCAGCAGCAGCAGCAGCAGCGGCAGATGGAGCTGCTGGAGGAGTGTGAGTATCATTACGTCATGGATGCTATTGCATGCTGGGGGGGCAGGACCACAAACCATGCTGGACACAACCAAAGGGGAGGTCATAGTTCCACTATATGAAACACTAGTGAGTCCACACACTGGAGTACAGTGTACAGTTCCGGAAACCATACCTGTGTATGGACAGGGACTGGGTGGAGAGGGTTCACAGGAGGCGACATGGATGGTGCATGGATTGCATCACAAGTCCTATGCAGACAGGTTGGCGGAACTGAACATGTACTCCCTGGAGGGGAGGAGGGTGTGGGGATATGATGGGGACATACAAGTATTGTACAGGGGGGAACAGAGTGCAGGAAAACAATATTTGTAAGCGTAAAGAATGTTCCAGGACTAGAGGGCATGGGATGCAGTTGGAGGGGGCTCGTTTAAGAGGAACATGAGAAAATGTTTCTTCACATCATGGGTGGTGGACGAGTGGAACACCCTGCCAGAGGATGTGGTGGGGGCTGACTTGGTCACGGGATATATGTATGCATGGGTTAGCCATGAGGGACTTCTGGAGGTCAGGGGTGAGGGGGAATGGACTTATAGGACAAGAGGCGTCGTACAAGGCCAAATGGCCAGACTGGGTGTCCCATAGGCCCTTATCTGCCGACACTGTCTATGTATCCATGTATGTAGGCATGACACAGGTGACCTGCATCACAGTGCAGCATCACGACACGTCTGTGTATGCATCACAGGTGGTCCCGGCATGCACTGGGCACATAGCTGTGTAACTGGCATGCGCCACGTTGCCACATCACATGACAGCCTAGTTTGTACTGTGATTGGCGTCGGCGGTGTGTGTGGGCGGTGGTGCGCATGGCTGGTGCCGCCTGTTTGTGATGGCCATGTGCATGTTCACTGTGGGTGGGTGCATGCCATCACAGGTGCAGGACATTGGGTTAGATGGGTTGCAGGTTGGGTGGTGTTCAGGGTTGTGGTCAGTCTCAGCCATTGACTGTGTTCCAATTTCCTAGGCCTCGGTGTGCTGCGACGCATGGCGCAAGATCTGCGGTGCCTGACCCAGGTGGTGGTGGACAACCGTGAGCTCCTGCAGGCCCTACAGCGCCAGAGGCAGTGGGCGCAGGCGCACAGGAGGGGACGCCAGCAGGGGAGGAGCAGGAGCCAGCTGGGCCGTGAGCCCAAATTTCAGTTCTACTTCACCCATCCCTTTCACCTGCCTTCCCTCTCCAAGTTTTATTCCCTCCCTTGAACACCTCGCCTTTTACCCGTCCCTCCCAACTTGTACATAGTTCTACGTTTATTGTTAACTGTTTTTTTTAAATATACATTTCTATTTTGGTACAACTGCTGTGTTGGTGTCTGCTTTGCAACTGGCTCTGGGTGCTCCGTTGCAGGGTGTGCTATGCCATCTGGGCTGCTATGGTCCTGGGTATCGTGTGTGTGTGTGTGTGTGTGTCCATGGGGAGGTATCAGCAGCATAGCATTGCCTTTCTGTTGCTCTTGCCATCTGCTGCCACCCACTGCTGGGTGCACAGAGTGGGTCTGGCTGGTATGCTTCTCTGCAGCATGGGGTTGGCGTGTGGGCAGGGGGTGCATGGTGTTTCCTGCAGTGCCTGTCACTGCACATGGCGAGTGTCTTGGGGGCACGGTGCACGCTGTGCTCAGCGTGACGAGGGAGGGACTGATGTGCACTGTGGTTGTCAACCCCCTGGGTGTGGCACTCTCTGCCTGCCAGTGGTTGTGCTGGGGTGTCATGGCTCTGCTATGCTTTAGTTGGCTTGTCCCCATGGGCACGTGGATCATCCATCCCACCCCCAGTGATGCTGTGCTTGGGGTGTGCCAGTGTGGTGTGGGTTCTGCAGTGAGTTCCTGTGCCCATGTGTGGCATGGCTGGCGGTGGGTCCCAGCCTGCCTCCCTGGCTGTGCAGTTCCATTGCTCTGGGAGGGGCTGTGCTTGCACTATGGCAGCTCTGCAATGCTCAGCTGAGCTTCCATGGTTGCGCCATAGCGCAGCATTTTGGCTCAGCCTCTCCTTCCTGGTTGTGCGATGGCGCAGTATGTGCGATATTGAGACGTTGGTTGCTTGCGCAATTCGCTCTGCTCCATGTTTGAATATCGCACCTGTTGCGCATTTGCGCAACTGGTTTGCGATTGCTCCTACTGTTGCGCCAGTTTTCAGCGCAGTTTGAATATCTAGGCCCATATGTTTTTACAAATTGTGAGTGGACTACTCATTTAAGTGGAAACGGAAAACCAATGCACAAATGAATTATATAACATGGAATAGCAACTAGCAGAATAAAAATTCATATTACAAATATGTGAGAAATACAGTAATCCAATAAAAACTGTGTACAGCATATGTAATACCAACAGGCTTATTCATAATGGGCTTTACAAATGATGCAAGATGTTGGAATGGATTCTAGATAAAGGGTGACATTATACAATTATTATGGCACTGCCCAAAAATAAAAATTAAAAAATGGTGGGAAGAAACTCAAATGAGTGCCAGAAGATTTCAAACCTTGCTATCCCATTGGAGATGTTCATCTTTTTGTTTAATGATTTCACTACTTTAAAGTTTGTCAACTACAGAATTTTTGTTAGTACTGATAACTACAAACTGTACACCAAACACCTAATATTGGCAGACTGGAACAAAATCTTAACTTTTTACCAATTAAAAAAAACAGATGGTTTGCAAAAATAATCAATGTAATGTGCATAAAAAACTCTTAAACTTTGAAGAAAATGAAAACCATGAGCAATCCACATGGAAAAAGATTTTCAAATTATTGCCACCTGCCCTAAAAATTTGGTTCATGCATTAGTTAATATCATTTATAATACTGTGCACATTTGTAATGTTCAAGCTTTGAATGTTGCTATTCAACACATATGTACTAACTGAATGCCCCCCATGTGTCAGTTAAGTAATGGTGCATCAATTTCTATTATGTGATTAAGAGAATAAGAAAAATTATTTTGAAAAAAAAAAAAACTACAGTAGCTAGAAGTAGATTCAAGTTGCTTTATACTAAATCACGACTGAAAAAATGAGCAGGATTATTTGGATTAAATTTTAAAACTGCTAAAGTGAGAAGGCAAGTACAAAATCAAATAATTAAAATGGAATGCAGGTAGGAAGAGAACAGCTTTGTGGAAAGGGATCTGTTTTTATTTGGTTATATTCAGTGTAGTGCATTATTTCTCTGAAAAGGGGTTCCAGTTCCTGGAAACATTTATCTTGAATCACTATATAGAAGTCAGTTTGGGATTTATTTATTTATTTACTCTATTTTGAGGACCTTTGAGCATAACAGCCCTTTTCCAAAGGTGCTCAAATCTATCAAGTTATATACAACAGCAGAACAAATTACATTTGACAGCAGCCCATTAAATACACAACATATATTATAATAAGTATCATATTGTCATCTGATCCCTCTTCTGAAATGATTCAATGTCCAAACTGTATTTGGGTCCACAAAGGCAATCTGATGTTATTTACACCACCATAATAGCATTCTGTACATATGTAATAAATTAATCATATTTCCCCCCCAAAAAATAACAGTCTATTTCCTTGTCCACATTGTTCACAATTCAGTCTTGCATTGAATTCGCCCTTTTGTTCCTTCTTCTCTTGGGGTCCCGATGCATCATCCAGTCCCCCACCAGCAACAACCAATCTTCCCTACCTATAATTTTGCTAGGTCCAAATGCCAGAGACCCAACCCCTAGCCCTTCTATATTCACCTCCCCCTTACTAATCATGTCCAGGTGCCTACACCTGGGCCATGCGCCCTACCCCCTAGCCCTGCCTGTTCCCCCCCTTAGCCATCTATTCCTCTCCCTCCTGTTCGCATAATTCCCTTTCCTTCTCTTTCCACTCTTATATCCATCTCCTGCCATGCTCTTTCAGCACCCTTCCAATACAGCAGGAATTGTCCACCTGCCCCAGGATCCTCAGCCCCACCGATATCAAAACTTGCCATGTGTGCCCCTCCCTCCTTAACCACCATTTTGCCCCTATGCTGAGTGGGTGGGTGGGAGGGAAACAAAAATCCCAGCAGAAAGAGGGTGAACAGACCTCAACCTGAACTTATATATATCCCTTCAGGACCCCTTGCAATGGCCCCTCCAGGACACACAGCTGGGCCAATCCTGTGTTCCCTCAGGTGTATGCATCATTCCCCTGTACCTGCCCATCATGACCTAACCTGATTCCAACCCTTGCGCCACCTGTCTATCACCCTGACCTCACTAGGCTGCCCCCCTTTCCTTGCCCTGTATGTTCTATCTTCTCCCCTCTCTCCTCCCAACCTCCCCGCCATGTTCCCTGAGCTTCCCTCATTCCTTCAGGCTGCCATCAGACAATTCCGGTTGCCTTTTATTGGCAACCCATTTGTCTTCTGATCCCCCTTCTGAAATGATTCAATGTCCAAACTGTATTTGGGTGCACAAAGGCAATCTGATTTTATTTACACTACCATAATAACATTCTGTACATATGTAATAAATCAATCATATTTCCCAAAAAACATAACAGTTTATTTCCTTGTCCGCATTATTCACAATTCAATCTTGCATTGAATTCACCCTTTTGTTCCTTCTTCTCTCAGGATCCAGATATGTCATCCAGCCCCCACACCAGCAACAACCAATCCTCTCTACCTATAATTTTGCTAGGTCCAGATGCCAGGGACCCAACCCCTAGTCCTTCTATATTCACCTCCCCTTATAATCGTGTCCAGGTGCCTACCCCTGGGCCATGCACCCTACACCACTGGCCCTGCCTGTTCTCCCTGTTTAGCCATCTAGACCCTACCCTCCTATTCCCATAATTCCCTTTCCTTCCCTTTACACTCTTATAGCCATCTCCCACCATGCTCTTTCAGCACCCTTCCAATACAGCAGGAATTGTCCACCTGCCCCAGGATCCTCAGTCCCACCAATATAAAAACTTGCCATGTGTGCCCCTTCCTCCTTAACCACCATCTCTGCCCCTATGCTGAGTGGGTGGGTGAGAGGGAAACAAAAAATCACAACAGAAAGAGGGTGAACAGACCTCAACCTGGGCTTATATATCCCTTCAGGACCCCTAGCAAGGACCCCTCCAGGACACACACCTGAGCCAATCCTGTGTTCCCTCAGGTGTACACATCATTCTCCTGTACCTTCCCATCATGACCTAACCTGATCCCAACCCCTGCACCACCTGTCCATCACCCTGACCTCACTAGGCTCCTCCCCTTTCCTTGCCCTATATGTTCTATCTCCTCCCCTCTCTCCTCCCAACCTCACCCCATGTTCCCTGAGCTTCCCTCATTTCTTCAGGCTGCCAGCAGACAATTCAGGTTGCCTTTTATTGGCAATCCTATTTATAAAGAACAGTGAGTTAACAACACATTTCCACAACTGCAGGCAGCACCAATAAGGGGTGCAGGCTAATGCAACTAGCAGATACAGCCTAAGTGTGCAAACCAGTGGTTTCTCAAACCATTGGTCCCAATCATTCCCTTAACCTTTTGCAAACCTTTTAAACATGTGTTTTAGGGTTTTATTAAAATGCACAGCAAGACTGTCTATCTGAGGGTGATAAGGGGAAGTTCTTATGGCAGTGATACTTAGTGGTCTGTAAGTTCCTTCAGCAATGCAGTACCAAAATTACTACCCTGAACAGTAATAATCTCTTTAGTTATGCCCACCCTACTGAGAATTTTGGCAAGCTCTGCTACCACTTTTGGGGCTTTGACAGTGTGCATTGGAACTGCCTCTGAGTATCAAGTAGATTAGTCACACACTACCAAAATGAATTGATCACCCTTTTTACTTTTGTCTAAGGAGCCAACTACATCTATTGCAATTCTATCAAAAGGCACATCTATCATGGGTAGGGCATTGGGGCACCTTGACCTTTTATTGCTGCAGTGGGCAGAGCCCTGCAGACGTCTTGTTGTTACTTGGGAAAAAAGGGCACTTCAGACTCCCACTGAACCACATGTTGGAAATGAATCATGATCCTTCCTCTAGGGCTGAGTGGACTGTTCCACCTGAGATCCAACCCCCTGGATTGAACCCTTAAACTATGGACCCAGATAAATATGGGATTAGCTGCAGAAATCCAGTTCCTGGTCCGTGATTACAGGCAGAGTGCCACAAAATGTACTGTTGCAATGGGGATCCCATCAGCATGCTTGCTCCACATACAGGCAGCTGGTGGCATCCAATCAGGCAACAAAGCAGGGGATAGTCAGTCACATGATGCACTCATGGTATATAACCATGGTGAGTGTGCAATGGGGCCCAGACAATTTGGAGGATGGTCAGATGAGCTTGCTGCTGCTCAGTCAGATAGCTGTGCACCACAGAGAGAGAAACTACATAAAAAATAGAAATTAAAAATATATTTATTTTTTAAGTGGAGCCGGGGTGGAGGAAAAGAGAGAGACTTACTGGGGTGAAGGAGGGGGAGAGAAAGTCATCATCAGGGGAGGAGAAAAGGAATCTGAAGGAGGGAGGGAGAGACAGAGAGAGAAATAGAGGGAGTGGATGGGGGACTTGGGAGAGGCAAGGCAAATAAAAAAATAAGGCACTGTGGCTAAAATGTATGACAGGGCAAGGGCAGGCTGGCAAAATAAATCTTTGACTTGTGCCATCCAGAAATTGAATCCAGAAGTTCCTCCAGATGAGAGTGAGAGAGAAAGAGAGAGAGAGAGAGAGAGAGAGAGAGAGAGAGACTACTGGGGGCCCTAGAGCAATTTTACAGTTACAGAAAATCCCAAATAAAAGTTTATTCTTTTCATGGCCTGAGACAGTGTGGCTGTGTACACTGAGCAAGAGCAGGCTGTCAAAATATTTGACATGTGCCATTCCAGATGTCGGGGAGAGAGAGAGAGAGAGAGAGAGAGAGAGAGAGAGAGACTACGGGGGGCCCAAGAAAAATTGTACAGTCTCAGAAATCCCAAATAAAAGTTTTTTTTTTCTTTTCCTGGCCTCAATATGGCTGTGTGTACAGGGCAAGGGCAGGCTGGCAAAATCAGTCTTTGACTTGTGCCATCCAGGTCCAGAGGAGAGACAGACTATGGGGCGGGCATGAGAAATTTTGCATTCCCAGAAATCCCAAATAAAAGTGTTTTTTTCTTTTCCTGGCCTCAATGTGGATGTGTGTACAGGGCAAGGGCAGGCTGGAAAAATAGATCTTTGACTTGTGCCATCCAGAGAGGAGAGAGACTACGGGGGAAGGGTGGAGAGATGAAGACATTTTACAGTCACAGAAATCCCAAATAAAAGTATTTTTTTTCTTTTCCTGGCCTCAGTGTGGTTGTGCATACAGGGCAAGGGCAGGATGGCAAAATAAATGTTTGACTTATGCCATCCAGAGGAGAGAGAGAGAGAGAGAGAGAGAGAGAGAGAGATTACTGGGGGGCTCACGAGAAATTTTGCAGTCCCAGAAATCCCAATTAAAAGATAATTTTCTTTTTCTGGTCTCAATGTGGCTGTGTGTACAGGGTAAGGGCCGGCTGCAAAATAAATCTTTGACTTGTGCCATCCAGAGGAGTGAGAGACCCGAGACTACTGGGTCCAAAGAGACATTTTAATGTGACAGAAATCCCAAATAAAGAAATTAATCTTGGCCTCAGTGTGGCTGTGCAGTGTATATACAGTATAGGGCAGGCAGCCAGGCAAAGTAAATCTTTAGCTTTATCCTTGTTCCATTCAGAGGAATCACGAGAAAGAGAGAGAGAGTACCGTGGGCCAATTAAAGTCACAGAAATCACAAATAAAATATATAGATCTTCTGTATATTCTTGCTATTACATCAGGAGAGAGACTTATGGGAGGGGGGCATAGATAGGCACAAATAAATCTGTTTGTTGTTGGTCCATCCACTTCAGTGAGAGGAGTCACTCCTGTCATGACTCTTAGTGAGAAAGAGAATAGAAAGGAACTTGCTGGGGCCATAAAAATATTATTCTGAGCCAAAGTCTGACCCTGTTGCAGAGCAGACACATTGCTGTTGGCTGGGGTGGCCCTGTGTAGAGCAGAGTGACAGACAGATACTGCTGGGTGTCAGAGAGATTGGGCACTGTCTGCTGCTCATTTTGATCATACATTTCTTTGGCCTGGTTTGCTCTGACTGGAACATCCTTTAAAATAATACCTACTCCCACATATCAGCATGAATAAAAAAAATGCCTTAGCTGCCTGCAGTGCTTGGTATTGCTTTGTGGTACAATAGTACTTGTATCTGTCTGTCTGTCTGTCTCTCTCAGCACACTCATGCCATATGCCCGAGCAGAATATGCTACTAGTACAGGCCAGCCATGAAGCAGCTAGTTGTTGTTATTGCTTTTATTTAGCAGTTGTACTGTAATTTTTATACAAATAATATATTCAATTATTTCTTTTGGGCCTCTATGTTAAATATGACTGACTTTGGCCACTTTTGTGCATTTTATCTCATTTTTTTCAAATATTTATAAATAATCTGAATTAATCAGAACAAATCAGAACTGCACCGTGTTCTGGTTCTTATTTAGTAAGGGTCAGAACTTCATTGAGTTCTCTCGGTCCTACCTTCCACTATCTTAAATCTTTACACTGTGGGGGGGGGGGAGAATTTCTTTCCTACATGTAGCATTCTCATGCCAGCTCAAATTACAATCAGTGGAGATGCTCAGTGTAAACAGCACAGACAGCTTGTTTTAGTCTTAAAGGACAGCTAAACCCTCTTTTTACATATTTTTATCTAAACAATGCCCTGTTGGCAAGGGTCTATGTTTTTTATGCAGTTCTCCAGGCAGCAGTGTTAAATCAGCAACTGAAAAGTCTTTGAAGCAGAGGTGTAAAGGAACTTTGTTTTATAGCTTCTCTGCTGAATTCCTTCACAGACTTTATTGGAGCACAAGGTGATTTGAGATCATGTTTCAGCATGTGGCAGTAGGATCGCTGGGCTGGGATAGGCAAGCAGAGATTGTGATGATTCTTCAATTAAGTCATTTGCTAAGTTAAAGTTAATTTTCCTACTAAGGTAAGTAAAGATCATGTAACCCTCTGTCCAGTTTTTGTATTGACAATCCTGTGGAAAATTTGGGTGGTTACACATTATTTTTATTTATTTATTTAGTTAGTTATTTTTTTATTGTGCTTGGATTAAGACCTTTGAGAACAAGTTCATTAAATACGTTCCACGTTGGGTATGGTTAGACTGAACGACAGTTACAATAGATGATAATAATAATAATAATAATAATTTTATTCATATAGTGCCTTTCACTATATCAAGGCACTGAACAGATCAATAAAAACTTCAACACACAATACAAACATCAAAACCATAAAGATTATAAAATATGTTCTAAAAGCATAATAAATTACAATAAAATTCACACACTAAACAGTGCATTTAACTTTCCGAGAAGGCCATTCTCCAAAGATAGGTTTTCAGCTCCTTGTTAAAAATCTCCATGGAGGAGCATTCTCATAACCGAGAGCGGAGTGATCGGCCAGGGCAGTAAGGAACCTGAAGGTCTTTCAGATAGGACAGACCCTGATTGTGAAGGGTTTTGAAAGTCAATAAAATGACTTTAAAGGTGATCCACCACCGTATTGGGAGCCAGTGCAGCTCGCGCAGCACCGAGGTAATGTGACAGGACCTACTTGTCCCAGTCAAAACCCAGACTGCAGCGTTCTACCTGACGCTTAGGCAGATTTCAACACCAGAAAGCCCAAAGTAAAGGGCGTTGTAGTAGTTGAGGCACAAGGACACAAAAGCGTGGACCAATGTTGGCAGAGTCAGACGGAACAAGGTGCTTAACCCGGGCAATATTTCTAAGATGGTAAAAGGAAGTCTTGATGATGGCTGACACTTGGGATTGAAAAGTCAGCCTATCGTCAAGAATCACCCCAAGGTTGCACACCCATTCAGAGGCCAGAAATGACACACCGCCGAGAAAATTTCCAGACGGCACGCCAGCACATGACCTCTCAATCTGACCACCCGGGTCCACGATCAAAACCTCAGTTTTCTCCGAGTTCAACTTTAGCCAACTAGAATCCATCCAGTCTTGGATCTCCCCCAAACAGTTATTAAATACTGAGAGAGCTCCATCCTGGTCAGGTGCAAAAGACAGGTATAGCTGGGTATCATCTGCATAGCAGTGAAACCTCAGCCCATACTGTCTTATAATGTTTCCGAGGGGCAGCATGTACACTGCAAATAACATGGGTGACAGCATGGAACCCTGAGGCACTCCACACAACAGAGAGACTAGGCCGGAGGAAAAAATCCCCGACACAACTCTTTGTGATCTCCCAGTGAGGAATGACTTGAACCATTTAAGAATGGTTCCAGACATTCCACAAATTTGCCCCAGGCGTGCTAGCAACACCATGTGATCCACAGTGTCAAAAGCTGAAGAGAGATCAAGGAGAACCAGAATAGAACATCTTCTTTGAGCTCTCGCCCTCAGAAGATCATTTAGCACCCGAACCAGCGCAGTCTCGGTACTGTGTCTTTTACAGAAACCAGACTGGAAGGATTCGTAGATATTATGGATGGTTAAATGGTCATCCAATTGAGCAGCCACAACCTTTTCAATAATCTTCCCAATAAAGGGAAGGTTAGAGATGGGTTGATAGCTGGAAAAACAATCTGGGTCCAAGGAAGCTTTCTTCAAGAGAGGTGTCACCACCGCCTCTTTCAGGGAGCTAGGAAACTCACCCGACTCTAAGGAGCACAAGACAATTTGTGCCAGAACCGGACCTATGATGTCTACACAACCCAAAATTAGGGTAGTAGGTCCAGGATCCAAGCCGCAGCTTGTAGGGCGCACACTGTGGATGATCCTCATAATATCCACGAACTCAGGTCGACAAAAGAAACTCCAGGAGAAGTGAGGTCCTGTGCTCTTGCACACTCCCACCACATCACCCTTAGAGGTTGTTGGACACAAGTCCGCCCTGATGTCAGCCACCTTAGTTGCAAAGTATCGAGCAAGCTCATCGCACTCAATTTGCGAAAAGGCTTTCCGAACTTGCAGACAGGCTGGGTTGCACAGTCTGTCTACAGTTCGGAACAGCTGAGCAGGTCGATTCTGAGCAACTGCAATCTCCCTGGACAGGAATTCTGCCTTCTTATGGGTGATTGCAGATTGATAGCTAGTATAATGTTCAATCAATCTAAGACAGTCGGCATCAAGGGCGGACTTATGCCAGCAACGCTCTAACCTTCGCTCTCTCCGCATCTCCCTCAGAGTCCCATCAAACCAAGGGGCCCTGGGATGACGGGAAAGAGGGCGCTCACGAACAGGAGCAATAGAATCCAGGGCAACCGTAATGGCCTCATTATAGGCCCATACGAGCACCTCTGGACTACTGCCCACCAACACGAGGGATGATAGGTCAAGTACCGCCGCCAGGCCTTATGGAGTAACGTTCCATAATGGGCGGTACCTGACCATCTCCACAGGGGCTGGCCTTCTCAGGGGGGTGCAAAAATTGAACCTCAAGATGTGGTGGTCAGACCAAATGACTGGTTCCACCCCCATATCGGATGCATCAATCCCAAGAAGGAAGACCAAGTCGAGAGAGTGTCCAGATTTATGTGTAGCAGTGGAAACTACCTGTGTAAGGCCCAAAGAAGACATTAGTTGGAGGAAGTGTTTACCAAATTGTGAGAGTTCATCGTCGACCCAGGCGTTAAAGTCACCCAGCACCATCAATCTGGGTGACTCAAACGACATGTCGACGAGGAAGTCTGCCACTTCCTGTCAGAAACATTTCCCATCTCTGGGTGGACGGTAGATGAGAACGATTCAAACGCCTACACCTGCTATAACTGTGCACTCAAAGGACTCAGCCTCACCCACTACCACATTCGAGAGGCCCAATTCAGTCTTAAAACAGACTGCAACCCCCCGGCCCTGCGGTCCAACCTCGGGCGGTGTGACACCGAGTACCCAGCCGGAGTCATGGCCTCCACTACAGGGCCAGAATTTTCATTCAGCCAGGTCTCGGTGATGCAAGCCAGATCAGCTGGACCAATAAAGTTGGCAATAATAGCAGTTTTATTCCTAACAGATCTGGCATTGCATAACACCGCCCGAGTTGGACAAGCCTCGGAGGTTGTCGGGCCTATCTGCCTACTGTAATCAGTAGTGCCCTTGGGTATGGAAACCAGACATAGAGATAATGACAATAGTTACAATAGTTAATACTGTGTACATACAGTTGGAAATACAGGTAATAGGTAAATACTTGAATATATGAACTGTGCAGAAACAATATTGGATTGAATACCCAAGTAGTAAAAGACATTCAAAACAGGCAGTACCAATGTGGCAAGCTCAAGGAGAGGACCAGGGAAATATTGTAAAGAGGGCAGAGGGATAAACAATATGTGCAGGCAGGGGTCAGACAAGTTGAACCCAGATCAGGATCCAAGCAGGTGTGGAGGTTTAGTAGAGGCAAGATTAAAAGAGAAGGAAAGAGATAAATTCAGTCCAGGGGACCACGTTAGTAGAAGGGGCAGGGCCTGTGGGTCAGGTGGAGGGCGATCCAGAATAGGGAAAAGTTGTGTAGGCATATTATGGAGCTGTACGAGGGATTAAGGTGAGCAGTCGCAGGAGGCCAGAGAAACCAGGTGCTTCTTGATTTTTTGCTTGAAAGTGCCTAATGCTGAGACAGTAGCAATGTCATGTGGCAGGGCTTTAAACCATGTTGGTGCAGGGTAGATGAAGGCCCTTTGTCCTAGTGAGGTGCGACAGCGAGGAACTCTGAAGGCTGTACTGTCAGTGCTCCTGGTGATGCGGCAGTGTTCAGTGGGGTAAGAAGCTTCAACACCCCCACAGGAGCCATACCTTGCCTTATCTTTTTGACCAGCAGACAGGTTTGGTACCTGAGTTTGGCATCAAACTGGAGCCAATTAGCTTGTTCATACACCTGGCAGGTGTGTGTTAGCCTAGGGGTATTGCTGGCCAGCCAGCAGGCTTTGTTTAATGCTACTATAATATGGTGGAGAGCTGTGATTGTAGCTGAGCCATAGATTACAAGTCCATAGTCAATAAGCAAGATCAGCGAGCTGTGGATGGCTAGGTTGAGGTTCTCCAGAGTAGGACTTTTTTGTGGCCGTGCAGGATGTGAATATGTCCGTTTACTGCCTTAGTGTTGTCTATGTGTAGAAAGTAGGACATGTTACAGTCCAATGTTATCTCCAGATATTTTAAGTGTTGGACTAGTTTCAGGGGGTTCCAGCAATGTTGGAGATGCTGAGGGGGTACGTGCGATGCCTGTTCTGGGTGCTGCAGAACAACATTAGTTTAGTTTTCTTATAATTGAGGATTAGCTTTTGCTGTCTAAACCTAAGTTCTGCATCTGAGAAACTATCTTGAAGCTTCCTTTCCAGCTGCTCTGGATCAGGGTCACAAGTAAACAGTACTGTATCATTGGCATAAAGAAGAATTTGACATTGGCAGGCAGATGGGAGATGATTGAGGAATATACTAAATAGAAGTGGACCCAGGACTGAGCCTTGGGGGACACCAGAGCATACAGGTCTGCAGTCAGAGATGGTATTGCCAATTTTGACCTGCTGAGAACAGTTGGAAAGATAGCTCTTGAACCATGCCACCGAGTCATCAGAGAGGCCAATGGAGGAGAGCTTTTCTATGAGAAGGGTGTGATTGACAGTGTTAAATGCTTTCATTAGGTCAATGAAAGCAGCTCTGACAAGGTTGCCCTGGTCCAGTGCATTATGGATATAACCAGTGAACTCCAGTAGAGCAGTGGTGGTGCTGTGGCCTTTGCAGAAGCCATGCTGCTGTGGGTATTGAATTTGATATTTTTCTAAGTACTTCACCAGTTGGTCGGCAACAATTCTTTCGAGTGCCTTTGATTGTGGTGGGAGAATAGAGATGGATCTGTAGTTTCCTTGTGCTGACCGATCCCCGCTTTTAAAGATAGGTGTGACTAATGCTGACTTCCGCTTCTGTGGGAATTGGAACATATGCAGTGAGGTGCTGATGATATATGTAACAGGGGCAATTATTTCATCCAAGGTGAGAGCTATGAGCCTTAGATTGAGGGAGTCACTGCTATATCTGGACTTCTCTAGGACTTTCATAAAGTCATTTCTGGCTTCACTTTTAGTGGTGACTCTAAAGCGGAAGGGAGGGCTGGTTGCAGTCGGGTCATGCAGGCTGACTTTTCACCCTGGGTTGTAATGGAAGAAGTCTGGGGATAGAACACCACTCAGATCCGAGAAAGCAACGTTAAAGGCGTTAGCTATGGTAAATGGATCCAGAGTGTGTTCGCCATTGACAATGAGCATTGTGGGTGTAGACTTGATCTCTTTCCCCATTATTTCCTTCATGCTGGAATAGAAATTTTGACCATCACTCCAGGATCTTGTGTGGGTGTCCCTATAATACTGGTCTTTGGCAGCACAAATTGCCCTCGTGCAGTCATTTCCGGTGGCTTTATACACCTGGAGGTTAACTTGCTTACCTAATGGTCTAGCATGATGCCAGAGGTGGTCTCTCAGCCTCATTTGGTCAAGGAGTTCAGGGGAGCACCACCGGTTACAGTGACCTTTAACCTTATGCTTTCTGATCGGGGCGTGCCTGTCGCACACCGAGTTGAATTGCTGAATAAATTGTTTGAGGGCAGCATCTATCATGCAGGAGGAGTAGACCAGGGACCAGTCATGGTGTTGAAGCTCCTCTTTCAATATGTCCAGGTGGCCTCATTTTAGGACCCTGTTGGAGATAGTTTTAGAAGGGGGTTTCTAGAAGTAGTTGGAACATTTGAAGAGAACAGGAGAGTGGTCACTACAAACATCTGGGAGAACAGTGACATTAGATATGTGCTCCAGTTGGTTGGACAGCACCCAGTCCAGTAGGGACGACGTGCCTGTATTGTAGTTCATCCTGATGGGTGCATCAACTAGCTGGGAAAGGTGGACAGCAGATGCGGCATCCTTGTAAGGGCTTGCAGCAGGGCAAGCCATTTGATGTTAAAGTCCCCTAACAGGATAATTTTTGAATGGAGATTTAGGGCACCCAGGCATTCCATGAGGGATTTCAGATCTGTGGCCTTTTGTCCAGGTGGAATGTGTATTGTAAGAACAGTGAGGGTTTTGCTATGAGCTCCAAGGAGCACTTTTACCACAAGGGTATGTGTTTGAGCCCCATGAATGGCAGGGGTTGTACTAGGCCTTGGATGCTATCCCTCGGGTAGAGAGCACAGTCGCCACCTCATTTGGATAGGCGGTCCTGTCTATTGATGTTATAACCTGGTATTGAGATTTCAGAGTCTGAAACCTTGGGTAAGAGCCATGTCTTGACTATTGACAGAATATCAGGATTGTGCTGAAGGACCCAGGCTTTCAGGAAGTCCATTTTAAGAAGACTGCAGATGTTGATTTTGCATTTGTAAGGAGTTTATTTGTAAATGCTGCTTGATTGATTATACAATGACAGTTTTATTGGTGCCTGTGTCTGATGGCAATATTCCCTCTTTGACTTGCAAGGTACTATAAGCTCCAAAGGTGCTGGTGGGTGAGGGGTTGGGGGGGTGAGGCTTCAGTTTGGTTTTCTTTTAGCCCGAGTCTCCTCTATTTAGTACTATAATCAAACATGTAATTGTAAACAGTAGGATAGAGTAACTATGACATTAAACTGGGATTACACTTTGCTGATACCTGCCCTATGGTTGTGCCTCATTATGCACTTGTGATAGAATGGACCCTGGAGTTGAATGCACTGCTCTGCTTTGACTTGTCATATTGTCTCCTACATAGCTATATGTGTGATAGTTTTCTGCTTGTATTAATGAAGCATCTGGCTGACATGGTAAAGCTATATGTTTTGCTGCCCAAACAAACAAGCATAAGTCAGTGCCAACCATGTTTGCTTTCATGCTGTTACAAGTTAGAACAACAGTATCTTAATGCTATAGGCAGGCCTTTCTTACTCCTATGAGCCACTATTTAATGGACTTTGGGTTCCACTGGCCTAAGGAGTATAGACCCCCATATTCAGAGCTGGCCATATGCAGTCTAGTGCAGTTTATGCACAGCCTGCCTGGGGGGCAACATTTAGACAATTTGCTCATTGCAACTGGAGCATGCAAACTGTCTAAATATGGGTCCATGTCAGTACAGTGCATAGTGACTATTTGCTATGCTGACAGATGCCCAGACTGAATATGACTAGCAGGGGGGAAATAAAGGTAGTGTAGATCAAATGGAATAGTTGCAGAGCTCCTATGGGCCATATTTAGCCCTAACATGATAATGACCCCTTTGGGCATGGAAGGTGCTATGGTCCATTTCCATGCCCATTATGGGCCCATTAACATGTATGCATGTGCACCCACCCCCCCCATTCTGCAGCTGTCTGACATATTCTTTGTGGTCTAGTAGTCCGCCCACCCTCATATTCACCTGTCCCATAGCTGTCTCAAATATTCCTGGTGGTATATTGGTTCCTGTACCCAGGGCTGGTGTTAAGTTTGATGGCACCCCAAGTGAACAAACCTGTGGTGCCCCAAGTAGTGATATAGATGGGGGTCTATAAAAGGATCGAAAATGTCAACTATAGGCCGGGGATCTGTGGATCACCTAAGAACCCAGAAAATTCTTTAAATTCGGTACATTCTGGTACACTTTGGGGGTCATTCGAATTGATTTGATTTGATAAAATTTATTTTTATACATGAATTACATTTGTTGGGACAAAGTCCCATTTACAACAAAGTCGTGTAGTGTTAACAAAATGACAATGCAATAGTATACATGACACATTAAACAAAACATTCCATATGTCAATGAATTAAAATAAGTACAAACCACATTTAAATCTTCCGACAATTTCTTCTTAAATGTTAGTAAACTATCAATGGACTTCAGTTTATAAGACAAATCATTCCAAAAAGATGCTACAGTATTCTGTAACATAATATCACCAAATCTATTATGTGATCTGTTTAGTGGAATTTTCTGATGAAAAAATCTTGTATGAATTTGTAATTCATTATTATGATTAATTATAATATAATCCTTCAAACAATGTTCTGGCATTCACTTTAAAATTCAATGACAATTCTGGCATTCCCTTTAAAATTCGATGACAATGTATATACCAAATGTAATCTATTTTTACTTTTGGATTTAACCAACCTAATTTCTTATACAGGTCACAATGATGCACTCCGTGTTTACTACCAGTTATAAATTTGTTCATTTTATAATAAACCTGATTTACTTTACTTAATACTCTTTTATTAGTATGCATATACAGTACTGCTCCATATTCTAAAACTGGGACCAATAACTGTCCTACCACTTTTTCCCTTATATTAAATAAAATTTTCTACCCCGTTACCCCCTCCCTATGCCCAGTAAGCTGCACCTTAGCCCCCTCCCCAGAGTCCACACAGTCCAGTATGTTGCCCAAACCACCCTCCCCTTAGCCTAGCCACCTGCTCCAGTAGATGGCCCCCAGCCCTCCCAAAGTGCAGCAAGCTGCAACCTAGCTCCCCTTCCTAGAATCCTTAGCCCTCCCCCCACTGCATCATCTGTAGCTGAATGGTCTGTTTTTATTGCCGGTGCCATTCTCTTCTCACTCCTACTGGGCTGAGCTGCTGTTCTTTGCACTGATCACTCAGAGCTGCCCAGCTACTTTTGATTGACTCAGACACATGCAACTCTCTCTCTGTTCCAGAGAGGCATTGGGTTCCAGATATCTCCTCCAGACAGACACGGAAAGATTGAGATCTTTGAGCAATAGCAGTCAGTATTTGAATATATATATATATGTATATCTATACAGACACACACACACACATTTGTTTAGCCATATTCCATTTATAGTTTGAGCACAGGCAGCACCACCACCCGACACAAGCCTGGCCTACTTACCTGTTGTGGCTCTCGCTCTCGCTCTTTTGTCTTGTAAGTAAAAATAAATAATTACAGTACTACCACACATTCTGAAATGACAGATTGATTAAATATCATTACTGAATATGCCTCTATTAGCCCAGTGGCTAAAATACAGCACAAGGATATGCATGGATTGACTTGACTGGTCAAGTCAGAGAATGATGAATAATACACAGCACATCTCAGAAATGAAGTGTTTACTGAAAATAAAAATTTTGACAAAAAAGCACAGCCAGATTATAACTAATTTAACATTTTAGGTATGGATGAGTATCAAAGTCCTTGTAGGGATTGGGTATAATGAAGTCCTGCAAGAGCTGTGCCTTGTACAGACAAGCATTTGTCAATGCCGAATGTTTCTTGCTTGTATGTACTGTTTAGGTATTTGGAAGTGATAGTTCCATGCCTTCCTCCCGAGAGAGAGAGAGAGAGAGAGAGAGAGAAAGAATGTGTGTGTGTGTGTGTGTGTGTGTGTGTGTGTGTGCATGTGTGTGACTGGAGTTATGCAGGAGCAAAACTGATGACCAGATATTATATAAAATAAAAGATGGTGAAGCGTCTGAAATTCAAATTTAATGCACATCTTCAGTGTGGGATGCTTTAATAAACCCTTTGGGCTTCACTCGCAGGGTTTATGTAGCATCCCACACCTGCGGTGTGCATTAAATTCTCATATCACATACTTCCACGTCCTTTATTCTATATGAATATCAGCACAATACTTACAGGAGGCAGAGGATGGCCAGCTGTGGAGGTTAGCAATAGACATATGCTGGCCATCATTTTGGGAGTGGGATGGGTGCTTTATTTGCTAGGGGAGGGTCAGGGGGTACCATCAGTCTACCAAGGGACTCAGATATTAGGTTTGGGAGCCACAGAGGGCACCACTGGACAACCAGAGATATTGGCAGATGGATTGGTTGAAAAGAGCTCAGAATGCCATTACAGGGATTTTTTTTTTGCTGACAGGCACCTGTACCGTGATTGGGGGAGTGCAGCCATACCTTGTTTAATGTGACACGAAGACCAGGATTGGGGAATGGCTGCCAGCTATGGAAGGTTTTTGTACCAGGAGCAGGAGTGGGAGGGTGTTGACACTAGAGCCAAGGATGACTGATTGGGGACAGAAAGGAATGGGGGGGAGGTGCCTGCACTGTGTAGGTTGTTAAAAGTAGGGCTTGAAGTGTAAATTAACCCTGCACAAGCATCCTCTTGGCACTTACAGAAACATCAGAATATGCCAGTGTGCCATGTATGACTGCCACCACCCCTCATTTTCATGTAGGCCTAGTGTCACTGCTCTTCATGAGCTGACAGTTTTGGATCAGGCTAACTGAGCCTAAAAATGTGGCACCTGCCAGAGTAACACACTCTTCAGTATGCAAAGCAGAGCTAGCCTGGCCCAGAGCCTGTTAGCTTCCTACCAACTGTTGGAATTCCATCGCGATATTGATCTTTGTCTTTGCAATCAATTGTGTACTGTTTGTTTTCCAGACAAGGATTATAAAAAGAACAGGCGATAATGCACAGTTAAATATATTCAAAACACTGTATGATGTTTAAAAATATACAGTTATAAAATGTGACATTTCGACTACCAACAGTACATTTAAGACAGTGATGTTTAAGGATGCAAAATGCGCGTTTGTAATGGTTTTTTCAATGTTACGTATGTAAACTATAATGATATGCACAGGACTGCCTGCGTATGTTTCTGCAAGGGTGTCAAGGGCTCGCGATGGGCTCTTATTAACACACTTCCACACTGGCCTTATTGCCATTTTTTTAATTTCTACTCTGAGTTGGGTGAAGCATGGTGGCAGGGACTCCCGATCCCTGTCTTTTCGGCTACCATCTTTCCCCAGACGAGCCATTTGGTGATGGGGAGTGCTCAGGGGCTTGAAGCATGGCATGCAGCAGCAGTAGCAAAGATGGTTACTGCCACCAAGGAGACAGCGAGTGTGATGTCCTCTACTGCTGTCATTGCAGCCACTCTCTTCTACTTTCTCTGCGTGACAATAGGGTACGTTCTTGGTACAGTAGTGCTATGCAAGCAGGAGAATTACTTGCTTTGTACAGTACCTGTCACCTTTATTTGGAAAATGTATGAGCCTGTTTACTAGATTGCTGCTTCAGTATTTCGTAATCAGAGAAGCAATTAACAAAAAAAAAAAGACTTTTCTGTGTGTTCCTTTGAATTATTAAGTCCCTTCTCTTAAATCATTTTGCAGTATAGCAGAGCCTTGAGGAGGATCAAAAGGATGAGAAATTGTATCCTGAAAATTTTACACTCATCCTGGACAGTCTCTTGGATGGTTATGACAACAGGCTGTGACATGGATTTGGGGTATGATCTGAAACAATGAAGTGTCCTCCTGTGTTTTTGCTTTTAAACGTCATTTTGTATGTGTGTTATCGTTCATGAAACCCAACTTAGTAAAATGTTGGCTAATGTATGTTAATAAGAACTAGGTTATGAAAATGGAAGTGATATGAATTTTGAACAACGCAGAAGGCACATTGTATGCTTGATGTGGTGAGAGGACAAAAGATCTGCCAGGTTCAACTGGTTATGTCCTAATTGCCCATTTAGTCTAATAAATATTGTGCATAGAGAATGCTGAAAGGATTCAAGATCTGATATGGAGCAGGTTTTAATAGGATTCAATCTATAATTATGTTAATTCACTATGCTATTCTTCACAAATGACCTTTGATGCTTTTATAACATATGCGTGCTTGTGTATGTGTGTGTGTGTGTGTGTGTGTGTGTGTGTGTGTGTGTGCGTGCGTGTGTGTGTGTGTGTGTGTGTGTGTGTGTGTGTGTGAGGCGTGCTGCTCACTGAAGTGGAGCTCTCCCTTTCAACTGTACGGCACTGCATTTTCAACTGCTGTCATGGACAGCTGCAGCATTCATTGGAGAAGTGCGGCCGCACCTGCAAACACACTGACTGAATTGGAAGACAGCGGTGCCACACCTCTGAAAACTCGGATGATGGCACTATGCTTCTTGCACATGCGTGCAAGCAACATAATAACTGAATTAGCCAGTGAAGTGCAAAAGATGAAACATTATGTTTAAGCAAATACATGCTGAAGTGCAGAGCTGCTGTTTCGAGTAAACCCAGTAAAGGCATTATCTCCACCCAACAGAATCTTATAACTGAGTTTATCTGCTAAATAAAGTTGGCGCTACTAACAGAAACATTTAACCTGAAGCATATTTATTTAGCGATTTCCTACAACATTCCCTCTGTGTTTTAGACATTTGTACAGCTTTTTATCCCTGCTATGTTTTCCCCAGACCCCAAGATAATTCACCTGGGAAAGAAACTATCTGGACACATTTGTATATGCCATGGATCAGGGGAGACTAGGTGAGAAAACTTTATGACTGAGTTTTCGAAGCAAACTGTGGAGCAGGTGTTCTTCATTATTATCTGTGGTTATTGAACACCAATAGTTTAAGATCACTTTTCATGTCACTATAATGAACAAGTATACAGCAGACACTTCTCCCTGACTTTATGTAACAGATAGATAAAACAACTGAGAATACTGTTGAAAACTTGGCTCAAGTCATATTAAAAGGAGCTTTATTATTTTAAATATGAAAACAAGTGCTAAATCAAGCTCAAAATTGGGAAAGAGAGGACTCATACAAGTCAAGAGATGAGGGTGATGTAAAATAGAATAAAACAGTATAGGTCAAAATAGTCACTGCTATGATGCACTGCTGCTTTAATGTCCAGTTTGAGACTGAGCAATTATTTTTCAGCTAAAAATTTCTTCACACAGTTTATCTCTAAACACCTGTTGCATATATATATATATATATATATATATATATATATATATATATTAGTGACAATAGCACCACTATAGTTAGGGTTGAGTAAGCTGTTTAATGTTAAACCCAAATTGTGAACCTTAATAACTTTGCCATCTTGGGAAGAATTTTCACAAAATTTGGCATGTGTGTTCAAGATGTCTGAATCTCAAGATGTGGCAAGTTTCGTGATTACTTCTTGTAGGGTTTGTGAGATATGGAGGGTCAAAAAAGTGACCCCCCCAAACACTTTTTTCCTCTACACTTAACATTGAGATTTTTGCTCTCATCTACAGCCTAGAAAGTCTGGAATTTTTCCATGAAACTTTCAAGGATGATTGAGTCTGTGTGCCTTTTGATGATTTGGTAAAAAAATATTGGATAGTTATGTAATTCTAATGCTGTTTGTGATAACATCAAAATGTGGTCAGAAAAAACAGATTGATTTATAAGAAACAGATCAAGTGTTACAGAAACAGATCGATTAATAAAGAACCATAACAAAGAACCATTCGCACTGAAGTTAAAGTTCGACCCCCAAAAAAACAAATGTTCAAACTGTGGTATATAAAGATGCTTGTGCCGCCCTTTTCCTGGTTTCTGATGGCGCCCCACCCCCACTCCCACTGCATAGCTGTATCTGATGGTGTGTTATTTTTTATCTTTCTCTACCACTTGCCACTTGCATAGAGTCAAATTATTACATGAACCGTTTTTTTTATCTTTGTCCAAACATTGGACCTATTTCTCCATCAATATTTAATTGAAGGAAGCAGTACTATTTTTTTCTTAAAGCAGTTCTTTTCTGTCTAACCTGGGTCTACTTTTTCATCTATTAGCCTTGGGTAATGCTGGATCCTTTATTTGCTGATTGGAGGACATAGAATAGAGTGTGGAGTCACCGTTTTCAGCCTGAGTTGTGAGGGTGGTGGTGGTGGGGGGTGCAACATCTCCTATGCAGATACACTTCTATCATGCACAGATGATGCTGACAGGTTACAGGACCCCCCCCCACACACACACACACATAGAAAAAGTCAACTAATACCACAGATAGAGCTGCCATTACATCTTGGCATTTCATTTTGCCATCACTTACTTACTAAGTCTTGCAGCTCATAGTATTGACTCATGCCTGGCAAGCATAGCGGATCCCTTTTGTATTATCTTAAGTCAAATACATGCATTGCTAAATAAAAAAAAACACTACAGCTGAAAAATGTTAAACATGAGCACATATATGTGACATACAGTACTTTATTTATTACTTCTTAATAATGTATTACCTCATACATCTACAACCAAAGCCTGTGCTTCATGAAATGAAAACAATACTGTTTCAAATTTTCCAAAGTCAATATGCAAACTCACAGACACTTACACCCACATATGCACTATAGATCACAAACTACTATTAAGCTATTGAATTAAGTTGATTGATGTGATCAATAAACAGGGTATTGCAGTCCTCATTACAGTCTTACATTTAGCTGGTCGGGAAGTTACAAAGAAGTATATAACCATTATTTTTTTTCTTTTGATTATTTTGTAATGTGAATTTAATTGGACTGAGCTGAAAATAGAACTAACACAAGTAAGTAAATAAGATGTTCTGCTGTTTACAGAATTGATCAAAGTTAACATACTCTTCGATCTGTGATTTAGCAGATAGATCTAAGTTAAAGGAGATAGGAAAAATGTTTCTGTTGTTCAGATAAATTACACTTTGCAAGCAACATGCTCTGTGTCTCTTTGGTATTACTGCATATATTTTAATGATCATTTATTTGTATGCCCCTTGTGCGGAAATGACTATCCGCTTGGCAGTCTGTTTTTTTCATTGTAGCGGGAGTCAGGGTGTGCCAAGCTTTGAAATGCTACGTCACTGACTCCCTCCAGATACAGCATGACACTTACTGTCAACTGCTTGAGGACTATCTGCAACTACAGTAAAGGCTGCTGTCACTTAGGACAATTGAAAATGACACCACATACTGGCAAATGGTGAGTGTCTCAGCACCCCTTCCCCAGTGCCATTTACCTTACAAACTGTGGGGAAATACTTCATCATTCAAACATGTTGTTTGTGCAGGAAATGTTATTTGTTTATTCCCTGGTGTCCAGTGGGTCCCCACCCTACCCTCTCACATTAGTGCAACCTCACCGCCCCCACTCCTCCCAAGGTATGGTACTTAGTTTACCCTTCCTGCTGTGTGGAGCTCAGTAGCACCAGCAGCCCCCCATCACTGAAATCATCTTTTTTTTTTGTCATCTGGCAGCCACCTGTGCCTTCATTCCCTGGCCTCTACTGAAGTGTGGATGGTTGTTTCAGCACAAGGGCATACAAATAAATGAGCCTTTAAATATATACATTAATAACAAGGACACGTGGAGCCTGCTGTTTGTAAAGTATAATTTATTTAACAGTTAATAATAACAGAAAATCATTTACTATCTCCTTTAAAGATTAATGGCAAAAGTTGATCGTTTTGATGAATACTTGTGAATCTGCCGTCTTTCATAACGACTTCCACATGGTACATATTCTGTAGTAATAAAAGTCAAAATAAGACATTCTGTTATCCATTTTCTTTGTTTGTTTATGTGCAGCATGGTTCTGCTTTTTATCCATTGTGCTCCTGTCTCGCTACTGTGCAAATGACATCATTTGCTATTTCTGTAGCGCAAGCTGCCCGATCTCAGCTGCAGCGCTCAGCTGGCTCACGCTACAGTAATGAATGTTATTTCGTGAGGGGGGAGGAGATTTTGCCCTCAGTAGCCATCTCTTTGATTTTTAAAAATGTCATTAGTTGCTCACACAAAAAAGAAAAACAAGAAAACAAACTAAAAATATGTAACAGTACTGGCTGACTTGATTTAACCGCATAATACACATGTACAGAAAAAGGGTGGCTGGCACCTATGATCTGCTAAGAGATATCTTAGAATCACTTTTAAAAGTCATTGCTACGATATGCAAAAGAAGAGAGCATACCTTATTTTTTGTCACCAGATATGCTTTGCTTTATTTATTCCATGCTTGAAAACTGCTGCCACTATGTTTATGTGAATGGAGGGGGAACAGGAAGACGTGAACTCCTTGAATTTTAATGGATGCCATGCTTGTCTGTCCCTTTGTTTGTTTGTAAAAGCAGCACTTTTTTACGCACAGAATAAATAAATAAAGCAAAGCCTCATCTGATGACAGGAAACAAGGTATGCACCCTTCTTTTGCATATCATAGCAATGACTTTTAAAAGTGATTCTAAGAGATGTCTTAGCAGATCACAGGTGCCGGTTACTCTTTTGCTGTTACAAGTCACTGATCTGAATAGTGCGGGACTGCACTTCCCTGGTGTGTCTCCAAGTATTCTCTCCCACATAATACATGCTAAAACACACCATGAAAATTCAGCTTGCCTTACTACAAGAAGAAAGTCCTCCTGTTCAGATGAATTTACTTTGTAAGATGACTGTGATGTGATAACAGTGGGAGCGAGATGTTCCCATGAATACTAGGAACTGTGATGAATAGTGAATCTTCTTTATCTGAAAATATTTTTTTTTATATTTATTAAATAAACCCTGCTGCCAAACATTAGTCGCAACACTGATAGGGCAAGAGAGATAATGTGTGTGATTGTTCTCGAGCCACAGCAACTGATGACACACCCTCTTTTTGCGTCACTATGTCAACCCTGTCTTTTGGGCATTCAAAACATGTTAGCCTAATGTTTACATAAGGCAAATAATAAAGACTTGGTCCACTAGGGTATAAGAGTGGGTGAGTTTCTTCACTTATGGAGTTGATATAAGTAACCCACTGGCTTAGTATCACACACACACACACACACACACACACACACACACACACACACACACACACCACATCTCTACATTTTCTCTCTCAACTTCTTACATTCCTTGCCCCTTAATGAGGTACAAAACGAGCATTATCATATTCAATTGGAGTTTCTAATTAACATGTTTGGTTTATTTTCGACAAAAATGACTGCCAGATAACATTAATGTTTTATGAGGCAGTTTCCAAGTAAATAATGACATAACTCATTTTATACTGAAAAGACAAGTGTATCTCGTATCTGTGTGTAATCTTAGTGAATGAATATAAAATATGTCTGCTTTCATTGCCCGATCCCCAGAGGCGCACAAGTAACTGTTCTTAATACTACATACAGCACAACCTTTTCATTTTAAATCCGGCGAAGCCAACCCATTACTGCACTTATAAATGTGAGAACAACAGTAGAATTTGAAGAAATCGCATTATTTGTCCTCGTGAAAGGCACACAAGGTTCTGTCAACCTGAAATGCCTTCTACATATTACACAAAAAAGGAAGTAGAAAGCTGAAACCATTCGCCTTGGATGGTGTATTAATACTATAAATACACGCAAAAAAGTATTAGGTTTTCTGTGCAAAATACAAAAGTTAATTTCCCCTTGATTTTAAGTAATCATAAAATCAGTTTGATCTTTGAGCAGTTCCGTTCACTATATACATTTCTTGCACAGCATAACGTTTTGCAAAGGGTGCTGAGTGTTAAGTGCTAATTATTATTTTACACAACTTGGTGTGCTCTTCTTCTAGCCAGGCCGACTACCACATTTCCCTTCTAATGTCATAATAAATCAATATCGGCAAAGGCGCCTGTTCCTTAGTCAGCATTATCGGTTTTAGCTTCTCAGACTTTGTTCACTGCAGCCACAGCAAAATGTTTTGTAAAGATAAACATACAGATTCATATGTATAGAAATATGCATGTCAGATTAGAAAAACATATGCTTCAGAGTGCCAATCTCTCTCGACCCATCGCCGAGTGCACTACCGATGTAATAATAATTAAAGTCAAGTGCAAAGGCAATGCTAAATTAGCCATGTGATTAATTTGCTGGCTGTCTTAATTGTTTAAGCCGAGAACAGTGGTTTTTGATGGCTGAGTGTCGAGTGCTCAGTCAATTTATTTCCTTTGATTATATTCCTAATTATGCCATTATCTTTAATCATTGTAAAAACAAGCATATTTTTTATTCCAGCTGCAAGAGGAAAAAGTAATGAATAGTAATTGTATTTTTCTTTCGGAATTACTTATGGTATGACTCAGCCTGTTCATGGATCGGAATAAGCAGACCGAGTTTTGTGTGTGTGTGTGTGTGTGAGGCATGCTGCTCACTGAAGCGGAGCTCTCCCTTTCAACTGTATGCCACTGCATTTTCAACTGCTGTCATAGACAGCTGCAGCAGTGATTGGGGAACTGGGGCCGCGCCTGCAAACACACTGACTGAATTGGAAGACAGGGTGCCACACCTTCGAAAACTCCGATGATGGCACTATGTTTCTTGCACATGCATGCAAGCAACATAAAAATGATCAGTAACATTCTTAAGGCCAAGACAAAACAGAAATAACAAAAAAACATGAAAGCTGAATTAGCATTTATCTGGTAGTGCAATATTGCTTAATGCTTTATGCATTAAAGTAGTGTGACAGGCAGACTTCATACACCCTCGATTTCTTTCTGCCTTTTTCAATGTGCCATAGTGAAGACGGCAGTGCAATTTAAAGCAGTTGTCATCCAGTATGCATTGTTGTCACAACCTGGATCATTTCAGAACAAGTGACCTAGAGGTGAAACACTGCTGATATCCAATTTTATCCAGTGGTTGGAATGGGGAAAACATCCCCACAGGGCCCTGAACCTTTGTGCAGAAAATAAAATCTAGAGCACAGGTTTTAGAACAAGGAGACCACAGTTCAAATTTTACCAGAACTACTTACTTGTTGTGTGACGCTGAGCAAGTCACTTAACCTCTCAGTGCTTCATTTCACTAAGCTATAACAATGGATAAATCCAGGGCCCCACTGAAAATGAGATATTGTATCTCAGCTTGGCTATCCTAGCTAGACAAATGACATTTAAAAATCACTAGTGGCTATGAGGTCACACTAATAATGGTTTGCATTTTTACATCATATTTAGAACAGGTTTATGCAATGGAGGGCTATATTTTCTTTAAAATTCATTACATTTAATGTTCTAATTTTTTCCCTGCCCACACAGCAGTAATACATTCCTACCTTTTTCTTAGAACAGAGTGAGGCTTTTTATTTTAATAGCAGAGCTGCATTCCAGCATACCCCCCCTCTACAATTCCCACTGCTGTTTTTAACCTTAACATTCCAGCAGTCAGTGGTCTCCTCCTCTACCAAAATCTTGGATCCACTCCTGACTGCCAGCTTGAGGGGTGGATTTCATTATCCAAACAGGAGAATGAAGTATGCAGTATGACATCATCACAGTTTGCCTTAAATCTTCTGTATTCTCTTAGATGCTATAAAAATGTGTGAAAATGATATACTGTAGTCAGCAGTTCTCAACAACACAACAATTCAATTAACAGTGGGAGCAGCCAGTTAACACCACTTCTAGCTGGCTTCTGATATTTAGTAACTCAGGTAGACATTTTTAAAGCAAGACCTTTCCGCAACAAAAATAAAATGCTAATCTGTGCACTACATTCTTCATTCCCACCTGGTCTCTGATCCTAGTAGAGGAGATCGGGGACACATGCAGCAGGCTTCTTCAGCACTCCTTGCATCATCTAGTAGGAAACAGGCAGGCAGCCATTCCATCTTGAGCAGGATGAGCCCCCAGCCATTCCGTCTCAAGAAGGAGAGTGGCCCCACCACCACTGGCGCCTTGATCCATGCTCACAGACCCTGCCAGCCATAAAACTGCAAACTTGCTGCTGCCAATGCCTTTCAAAATAGTGGTCTTTTCTTGTTAGCTTCATCTCCATGGCAACTCCCCACCATGCTGATGCCACATGGCACCTGCCTGCTGTGTCCTTAAAGGAGCCATGCTTCCCTCCATTCCTCCAGCAGCAGCAAATTCTGGAGCTGGGGGAGGGGCATGGCAAAGGCACGTATGGGATAATCCGGCCCTGTGGCAGCAGATGCACAGCAGTCTTTACCCCCCCAAAAGACAACTTTCACTCAGGTCCATGAGGGAAAAAAAGAAAACCAAAATGAACCCAGACACATTCAAGGGACTGGAGAACCACAGGCTCATGCACCCTGTCTGTGCTGGCACCCCAAGAGGCCACCTGTTTCACATGTGCCTAACACCAGTCCTGCCTGTACCCCCTGATTGTCTGTTCTGTAGCTGTTTTGAATATTCCTGGTAGTCTAGTGGTCCCCTACCCCCTGGTCACCTGTCCTGTAGCTGTCTCAAATATTCCTGGTGTAGTGGTTCCTGCACCCTCAATCGACCATCCTGCAGCTGTCTTGAATATTTCTGGGAGTATAGTGGTCTCCCCCTCCAATAGGAACATCTGATCCTCTGTCAACCCGACTACTCAGGACCCTCTTTCCCACAATACCCTCTCCCACTCAGGTCACCAATGCTGAAGTACAGAAATAGTGGCAGTGACAGCCATCTGCCCACCACCTTGGCCAACCACCATCTGATTGTCAGGGAGTGATCATGAGTACAGTAGAATCAGGTGTTTGTATAATACTTGTGATTTCTCAGATACCATTAGATGGAAACCAGTTGAGGTGGTAAGCAGAGGGCTGTGCCAGTTATCACTATTGCTGTAGTTTTCAATATGTGACCAGGGCTGGTGAGGCACCTGAGAGAGTGAGCCAGGAAGAGGTCAGATGCCCTTATTGTAGAGACTACTAGACCACCAAGAATATACCAGATAGCTACAAGATGGGCGATCTTGAAGCTTTTGCAGTGTATTTTTTCAGGAAAGATCAGCTTACATTCAACTTCTGTTTTTCAGTAGGGTTCTGCTGTAGGGTCATGCTTTTACAGTTTTACAATATATTTACACAGGATAGTCCAAATGAGTTGTGGTATCTTCATTTAGTTGGGGCAGGAGTGAGGAATTCTAGCTGGTGAGTTTGTGACTGTGTGTTTGCAATTGAATTTGAGGTGTTTTCTTAACTGCCATGTCTGTGTGCTTTTCCATTTAGTTTAGGCAGGACTGTGACTGTGTGTTTGTAATTGGCTGTGTCTGAACTGTAAGTGCTGGCATCATATTACAGGGATTAGTGTAGTTTGAATGTGAGATCTTAACTGTCATTTCAGTTTGATTCTTCATTTAGTTGGGGCAGGGGTGAGGAATTCTATCTGGTGAGTTTGTGACTGTGTATTTGTAATTTGAATTTGAAGTATTTTCTTAACTGCCATTTCTGTGTGCTTTTCCATTTAGTTTGGGCATGATTGAGGGATTCTAGCTGATATGTTTATGACTGTGTGTTTGTAGTTGGTTGTGTCTGGACCACAGTGAGTGGAGTGAGGATCCACTGCCAGAGGACTCCTTGGCTGATTGTTTTTTAACAGAGCCTGTGGTGTAGTCCCACCATCCCACCCCACAATCCACTCACCCACCCCACAAACCACCCACACCAGGGCTCATCCTTCATTTATAGGCTGGGTCCCATAGGGCTTTGCAACATCCTGCGTCCATATAGGAAGTAGCAAAGGAAGAAAGCAAAAAAAAAAACAAAAGAAAAAAACAAATATTTGGGTGATAACGAATAGCCGTCTTAAGTAGTCAGTTGATTGAGGAGGGAAACAGACATGATGGGAGTGGTGCAGTAGAGTGGTTGTGGAACAGCTGTCTTCAGGGAGACATTCTGGAGGCTGCAGTGCTGCCCTATCTACTGGCACCTCTCTGGGCTGAGGGGAGAGGTTGCCTGTCTCTGAGCAGAGGTGGCCAAGCTGAAGGTGGCATCCACCCCCACTCAGAGACCACCGGGTCCACAACCTGTACCTCAAAGGATGCCAGGGAAGTGGAAGGAATAATTGGACTATGGTGAGCTCAGGGAGGGTGAGGGATGGGGGGTCAAAAGCACATCTCTCAAACGGTCCCACTTAGTAACTCCTACACTGTTTTGGAGGAATGGGAAAGCATCACTCAGGAACCCGAGGCTGGGACAAGGGAGTATGGAAGGGTCCTCCAGAATAGAGCCCCAGGGAAGGGAGACAGGGGACCCCAGAGGAGGGGGAAGCTTCTCCTACTGGGGGACTCTATTGTCCAGAGAGTGGAGTTAAGGACACCTAGCAGGGGACAGAGGGAGGTCAAGTGCCTCCCAGGAAGCTCTGCGTGGAGGGATAGGAAGCAGGTCCATAGGATCACTATGGCTATAGCTAGGAGGGAGCAGCTGGATGTAATTGTCCACTTGGGGACCAATGACCTGGCCAGGAGAAGGGTGGAGTTAGCCAGAGCCCAGGAGGATTTCAGGAAGCTGTGGGGAAACCTGAAACAGATGGCACGTGCTGGCTCATTCTCAGAGGTGTTACCTATCCAGGGCATGGGGGAAGAAAGGGCACTCCACATCTGTACCTTCAACTCCTGGTTGAAGGATTGGTGTGGAAGGGAGGGTTTTGGCTTCATAGGAGACTGGGGCCTGACCTGGACGGATGCAAGCTTATATAAGGAGGGTGGCCTGCATCTGTCCGAGAAGGGGACCGTGGTCCTTTGTGAGAAGTTTAAATGCTTCAGCTGTGAGCTTTTAAACTGGCCAAAGAGGGGTAGCCAGGATTATCAGGAGGCTTAGGAACACCCCCCCCATGGGAACATGCAGGAACATAGGTTGACTACAGGAAAAGCTAAAGCAGTCAGGGGAAGAATGTATAACAAGTGATGCGGGGGGGGGCAAGAGCACATAAGAAAGGAAATCAGGGTGGGGGAAAATGCTGAAGAGGGAGAACAAGAGCAGAGGAAGGGCAGACTGTAAAACTTGGAAGGTCATGCTAACAAATGCCCGTATCCTAGGAAATAAAGTTCCAGACCTGGAGGCCTTGTTGGCAGATGCAGACCTTGACATAGCAGCAATAACAGAGATGTGGTACTCTGCTAATTATGGCTGGGAAATCAGTGTACCAGGCTATACACTGTTCAGGAGGGATAGGCAGGGTAAAAAGGGTGGGGGAGTGGCCCTGTACATCAGAGGTGGTATAACAGTTACAAATGTTCAGAGAAGACAGGGGGAGGCCAAGGTAATGTGGGTCACAATGGAGCCAGGGAATGGAACAGCAATATGCACAGGGGTGAGCTACAGACCTCCAGCACAGATGGATGAAGTAGCCAGGGAACTAGTGGAGAATATACATGACATAGCAACTAAAGGCAAAATCCTGCTACTGGGGGATTTCAATATGCCAGACATGGATTGGGTCACCCAGGTGGCTGCTTCAGCCAGAAGCACAGCCATCCTGGAATCCTTGCAGGGGGTTGGACTCAGGCAGCTGGTACATGAGGCAACCAGGGACAAGTCAATTCTGGACCTGGTATGGACCAATGGGAACAGAGTCAAAGAAATACAGGGGGAAGGGCAGCTGAGGTCCAGTGACCACCACATGGTGTGGTTCAGCATGGAGACATGGACTTAATTAAGCCATACAAGGGAAAGAGTATTAGAGTTCAGGACAGCGGATTTCACTGAAAGGGGTGTATGTATACAAGCAGTCCTGGGGAAGGGAGAGGTAATACAGGGGGTGGAAGAACAATGGGAGAAACTGAAAAAAGCCATAGTGGATATAATAAACCAATCTGTTAGGATAGTGGCCAAAGGCAAAAGAAGAAAGAAACCACTATGGTTCTCCAAAGAGGTGGGGCCAAAGTCAGGGCTAAAAGATTGAGTTTCAAGAAATATAAGGGAAGCCAAAGTGAGGAGGTCAGGGAGATGTATCTTGAATGTCTAAGTGAAGCAGGGAAGGCTGTTAGAAGGGTGAAGACACAGACAGAAAAGAGCTTAGCATGGTCTGTAAACAAAGGGGATAAGGCATTTTATAGGTACATCAGTGAAATAAGAACAACCAGTGGGGGGATTGTGAGGCTGAAAGGTGAGAAGGGAGAGTGTAAGGATGGGGATCTGGACAAGGCAGAAATAGTGAACAAATACTTCTGCTCAGTATTCACTAAAGGGGGAGGGTCAAAGACCACAGTTGGATTGCAGATGCAATGGGGGAGAAGTGGACACCAGTCCATTCACAGTGGAAAGAGTTCTGGAAGAACTCACAAAGCTGAAGGTTGATAAGGCCATGGGACTAGATGGCATCCACCCAAGGATATTAAAGGAGCTGTGAAGATAACTAGCAACACCTCTGGTGGCCCTGTTCACAGAGTCACTCAACACGGGTGTCGTTCCAGAGGATTGGAGGAGGGCACATGTAGTCCCACTGCACAAAAGTGACAGTAGGGAGGAGGAGGCGGGGAACTACAGGCCAGTCAGCCTCACCTCAGGGTGGGAAAGATCATGGAGACACTGCTGAAAGAAAGGATAGTGGCACATCTAGAATCCAGCTGTGTTTAGGATCTGAGGCAACATGGATTCATAGCAGGAAGGTCATGTCAAACGAATCTAATAGATTTTTTTGATTGGGTGACTAGAGAAATAAATCAGGGAGGGGTGGTAGTCATCAGCTACCTAGATTTCAGCAAAGCCTTCGACACTGTCCCACGTAGAAGGCTGATTAACAGGATGAGTAGTCTGGGTATGGGAGACAAGGTGGTGAACTGCATTAGGAAATGGTTAGCAGACAGGAGACAGAGAGTGGTAGTAAATGGGGTACAATCTGGGGAGGGGGGTGACTAGTAGGGTACCACTGGGATCAGTACTAGGACCAGTCCTGTTCCATGTCTTCATTAGTGATATTGCAGAGGGGCTAGAAGGAAAGGTCTGCCTGTTTGCAGATGACACCAAGATCTGCAACAGGGTGGATACTCCAGAAGGGGCGCAGAAAGTGAAAAGGGACCTGGAGAAACTTGAAAGATGGTCAGAGATGTGGTAACTTAGGTTCAATGCAAAGAAGTACAAAATAATGCACCCGGGTAGACGGAACCCTAGGGAGAGCTACAGGTTGGGGGGGGGGGAGCCGACTGTCACCAAAAAGGAAAGGGATCTAGGGGTTATCATTTCTGTTGACCTTAAGGTATCAAAGCAGTGCTCAAAAGTGACAGGGAGGGCCAGTGGCATGCTGGAGTACACAGGCAGGGTGTTATCACTAGCAGGAGGTGGGAGGTGGTAATGCCATTGTATAAAACATTGGTAAGGCCTCACCTGGAGTACTGTGGACAGTTCTGGAGTCCACACCTGTGCAAGGACATAGATAAGGTGGAGACTATCCAGAGAAGGGAAATAAAGATGGTGCAAGGCTTGCACTACAAAACATATGAGGATAGACTAAGGGACCTCAATATGTACTCACTGAAGGAGAGGAGACAGCCTGGGGACATGATTGAAACTTTCAAGTACCTCAAGGGCATACACAAGGTGCAGGTGGGGGACCTTTTCCAATGTAGAAAAAGTACTAGAACAAGGGGACACAATATGAAATTGGAAGGGGGTAGATTAAGAGGTAATGTAAGGAAGTTGTTCTACACAGAAAGGGTAATTGTTGCTTGGAATGGTCTGCCACAAGAGGTAGTGGGGGCAAGCTCAGTGGAGGGGTTTAAGTGTGCCTGGGACAGGCACAAGGGAGCTTGAGAGAGGAGGGAGTGATGAAAAGCCATTGATCACATAGGGTCAGTGGCCACATACAATTTATAGGGCCTACAGGCAGACTGGATGGGCCTAGTGGTCCTTATCTGCTGGCAATTTCTATGTTTCTATGTAGTGGGGTTGTTTGTCACAGGTTTTACATTGTATTTACCCAGGATAGTACAGTGGAGATGCAAGGTCTTTTTTTTTTCAGTGGGGTCCTCATTTTACCCATTTTTACCATGCATTTATCCAGGATAGCCCAAGTGAGAGACAGTTTCTCATTTTCAGTGGGGTCCAGCTTTTACTATGTATTTTTACTGGATAGAGCTGAATAATGGACTTATTTTATTTAATTAACTTATTTAATGTGGCAAAGCAGTAGTGCATGTTTAAATGTCTTCTCCATTGAAGATTAGTACCTTAATAACCTGTCAGTGATAACTTTGTTCTCATCTTGAAGTTGGTACTTTTTCTTCATGTGAAAGATAGATCTGCAGTCTAGGGAATGTCCTGCAGAAATCCTCTAAATCAGTGAGTGGCTAGCTGTACCTGTGTGACTGGAGGTGCTGCTGGTACAATGTGAAGTGTGAGTGGGGAGCAGCCGAATAGTCACGCCATGTGAGCCTGTGAGGGATTAATTCTCACAAGCCAGGAGTTGGGACTTGGCTGGGATCAAGTGAGTTAGACAGTTGGTGCCAACAAAACAATATGAATTAATAACCAGCCTGACTTTATCATAAAAGGAGCAGTGAGGTAAGTGTGCTGTTTTGTATTAATAATATTGTTTGTATTGAATGGTCATATCTGATGGTGAGGGCTAGGCTGCGTCCAGCGACTCTAGTGATCTCTCTTTCTCCTCAGCTTGCTTCTTGCTGCCAGCCTCCCAACCCCCCACTGTGAGCAAGCATGGAACCCATGGAGTGTAGTCCACATGCATCTGATGGTGGATGGCAATTCTTTCGCATTAAAGCCTGTGCTGCATTTGGATGAAGCATTAGGTCACTGTTTTTTGACTTTGGTGTCTGGGATGACTTCTGAGTGGGTGTTCACTGTGGGATGATCCTATCACTGGCATTGCCCCTGCCATTACCATGTGACTGGGCTGTGAACATGCCACAGGACATGCTTGGCATTAGCTCATCATCTGTTACAGTTGGCCGTGCACTGCTGCAGGTAGCCTGTCATGTGTGGGGAGTGCTTGATGGTGTTGTGGTTCTGGTGTATGACATATGGGGATTTGAGGGCTGACTGCTACGTACTGAATATGAATGGGAGACATCATCCTGCTGTACAGCAGTGACAGTTATGGTCATGCCATTATCTGAGGTCTCACACAGGTTGTGGAACCCTTGCTGTATGTCAAGACTGTGGGGTGTGATGTTACTGCATATGCCCTGTATTTCATGCAGCCATCCCTGCTGAGCTTTACCTTCCAAGCTCCAACTGTCTCAGTTCAGGGTACATGCAGATAAAACAACCTTAACCTGTTATACATCCTGTGTCAATGTTGGGCCTTGAGGGACCTGCCAGTGGGTCCTGTGTATCAGTTCCATTCTCTGGCATGGATGGCCTGTGTAAGCGTCTGCTGTGTGACAGACACATATGCACATCCAGGCTGCAGTTTTGTGTGCCCTTCTCTCTGCCTTGTATGTCTGAGTGTGTGGTACACTGTTTGGTGGAGGGGGGCAGAGTCTGCTGTTCAGGTTGCAAGGAAACAAGTGCAATGCCTGCTGCAGTGATAGCTGACTGTATTCAAAAGAAGTGGTATATAGTTGGGTGTTTGGAGGATAGCTGGAGTGGGATTTCTTTCTTTAGTGTGACAATTTTTTTATTTAAAGAAAATAAAAAGTTATTTTGATAGTGATATTGGTTGGTTGTAGCAAGTCAAAGAAGGCTTTAAAAGCAGTCAAACAGTGTCAATATGACACCCAAAATACACCAGAATGCATCTAAAACCTGATAGTTTCTGGGGGCCCAGGTGGCCACAGACCCCCCTGGCCTGTGGGGGTTGGGGAAATCGTAGTTCTTGAAGATCCCACACTTCTAAATTTAGCATTACACCACTGTCTGTTTGTCAAAACTGAGTTTGTAATGAGACTGCAATGGTCCAGAAGGGATGAAAATTACACTTCTCTCTCTCTCTCTCTCTCTCTCGCTCCCTCTTTCTCTCTCAATTGTGTGTGTGTGTGTGGCACTGTACAAAGAGAATACTGGATAGGCAACCATACTCCATCATTCCTCTTCTCTATCTCTCTCTCTCTCTCTCTCTCTCTCTCTCTCTCTCTCTCAGAACCAGACTTATACAGGGAAATGCTGAAAACTGAAGATGACCAAATGTGATAGCTTACTTGACTTTTTTGTCAACTTAAAGATCAAATGCCACATATTTAAGAAAAGCTTGAGTTCACTTGAATTCAAGTCCCTGTGTCATGATTAGTGTTTCCTGAAAATAACATGCTGACTGGTTTTCTGGTTTTCTATAAATCAGCATCTGGTAATGAGCTCTGCAGTAACTGAAAACTGTAAAGCATTTTTCTGCCCCTATCAGTGAGCGATGGCATCATTTTGGTCTAGACTGCTACTTAAGGAATTAAGTCCCTGATTGACTAAAGAAGCTGTTGCAGTTCCCATTCAGAGCAGTCTATAGAGCTCATTATTTTGAAAGTTTGTTACTAACCCATCTGGTTTGTGTTTAAATAGATTAGCTAAAAATCAATCATTCTGTTCTCATAAATAGTTGATCATTTGAGGTTCAGTGCTGAACTGAATTGGTATGAATGAGTGTCTGTGAGAAGTTATCTTGTCTGTATTACAGCTGCCAGTTCTCTTTCAGTTCATTCTCATCAAAACTCTACATTGTTTTCTGGCTTTATAACACACGATTGTTTAATGGATATAAAATAAATCTAAAGTTTGTTAATTCATAGAAGCAGTGTGTCTTTGATGTAGCCTTCATATACAGGTTCTTGTGAGAACAATTTTGTTTTTATGTCAAACTGACAAACAGGTCTCTGCCACATTCTGCTATTTCAGGAACATGTACTGTATGAACTCATAAAATTCAGTTCTTTGAGGGTCTCTGTGTGAAAATACATCATGTACTGTATGTATATACTGTAACTAGAAATACTATATGGCATCCTGATGCCCCTGTCTCCTGCCCCTCAGTAGAGGCAGAAGCACTCTGCTGCCCCCTTTCCCCTGCCCAACAAGCTCCCTGTCTCCTGCCCCATTTGAGGCCACTGCACCCCACTGCCCACTGTCTTCATACAGTCAGGGCTGCTGCACCCTCCTGCCTCCTGCAGAAATAGTTGAGGCTGCTGCACCCTGCTTCCCTCTGTCCACCAGCCCCAGAGTCAGGGCCAATGCACCCTGTTGCCCCTTGTGCCTGTCTCCACAGTCATGGCTGCTGTGCTCTGCTAAGACCTAGAGTCCCAGGTTCCCTGCCTTCACAGTTGGGGCTATTACACAATGCTGCCCCAGGCCACCAGAGGTGGGGTATTTGCTGCATCTGCTACCCACTTCCATTGCCCCAACTGGGCAAGGCTGCTGCACCACATGAACCCTGTCCCACAGTCAGGGTTGCTGTACCCTGATGCTCCCTTGTGTCCTGCCACACAGTCGAGGCATCTGCACCATGCTGTCTTCTGTCTCTGCCACCACATCCTAGGCTGCTGCACCCTTCGTTTGTCTACACATTCAAGGCTGCTGTAACCTGCTGTGCCTTAGAGCCCCATGCCTTCACAGGCAGGACTGCTGCTCCATGCTGCCACTTACACTAAGACAAGGCAGGACATGTGCTTCACCCTGTCCCCTGCTACCACAGTTGGGGCAGTTTCTCTCTGTTGCCCCCTGCCACCAGAGTCATATCCTTTGCTACACCCTGCTGCCCATGTCCCTTGTCCCAAACAGATATGTCTGCTGCACCCTGTCCCACAGTTTGAGCTGCTGTACCCTTATGCCTTCTGTGACTCCTGCCCGAACAGTTAGGGCTGCTGCACCCTGCTACCCTCTGTCCCCCACTCTATAACACAAGATGAAAGTATTTTTTGTTTTGAGCAGTTTGGGCAGTGTACCAGAGGATCTGACTCTGGTGGCAGGGAGCAGCATGGTGCAACAACCCTAACTGTGGAGGCATAAGGCTCTATGGTGCAGCAGGGCACAGTGGTGGCAGGGAACAGAGGACAGCATGATGCACAATCCTTGACTGTGGTGCAGGGCACAGTGGGGCATCAGGGTGCAGCAGCCCTGACTGTGAGATGGGGTGCGCATGGTGCAGCGGCCCTGCCCATTTGGGGCAATGGAAGTGAGTAGCAGGGTGCAACAAAAGCCTCACCTTTGTTGGCCTGGGGCAGCATGGTGCAGCAGCCCCAACTGTGGAGGCAGATGACCTGGGACTCTAGGGCTTAGCAGAGCACAGCAGCCCTGTCTGTGGAGATAGGAACAGGGTGCATTGGTCCTGTCTGTGAGGGTGAGGGATAGAGGGAAGCAAGGTGCAGCAGACTCAACTGAAGGGCAGGAGACAGGGGCATCAAGATGCCATATAGTATTTCTAGTTATACACATACATGATGTATTTTCACACAGAAACTCTCAAAGAACTGAATTTTATCAGTTCATGCAGTACATGTTCTGTTTCTGAAATAGCAGAGTGGCAGACACCTGTTTGTCAATCTGACATAAAAACAAAATTGCTCTCACATGAACCTATTTGAGGATGCTACATCAAAGACACACTGCTTCTATAAATTAACAAACTTTAGATTTATTTTATATCCATTAAACAACCCTGTGTTATATAGACAGAAAACAATGCAGAGTTTTGATGAGAATGAACTGACAGAGAAGTGACAGCTGTAATACAGACACGGTAATTTCTCACAGACATTCATTCATACCACTTAAGTTCAGCACTGAGACTAAAATGATCAACTATTTATGAGAACAGAATGACTGATTTTAAGCGAATCTATTTAAACTCAAACCAAATGGGTTGTTAACAAACTCTGAGGCCCTGTCCACACTACACCGCTCCGGCACGGTTACGGATGCAATCTGTTACGGCCGGGGAGCAGTGCAGTATGTCCACATTGCGGTGGTGTCCGTTATGGGACCAGTACCGCCGCTCCACACTAGGGGTGCTGGGCGACCGTTACAGTGGCACCCATTCCCAGGATGCAGCTCGCACTGCACTATGGGCCCTGCAGGGGACCGTTACCACGCATCCACACTTCGTCCGGTAATGTTACCGAGGCGTAACTGGTTTCATAACCGTTATTGAAACCACCTCATATGTGGTTTCAACAACGGTTACGAAAACACCTTCTGTAACGTTACAAGTGTAAACGCAAACCGTTGCGGTAACAGTTTTGGCACTCTGTAACGTTACAGAGACTGTAGTGTAGACAGGGTCTGAGTGAAAACAATTAGCTCTATGTACTGCTCTGATTGGGAACTGCAACAGCTGCTTTAGTCAATCAGGGGACTTAATTGCTTAAGCAGCAGGCTAGACCAAAATGATGTCATTGCTCGCTGATAGGAACAGACAAATCTTCACTGTTTTCCTTTACTGCAGAGCACATTACCAGATAAATACAAAATCACACATAACCCCATAATGCAAAGCACTGTGGGCTGTATATGCAAATCAGCACAACATATTATGCTGGTTCAACTTTAAGCAGAGATGCATGGTGCCTAAAGGCCTCTCACACAGTCTGCAAAGGGTGCCAACAGAAGACACAAACACGTGTTTTGTCCTACCAGGACTCATCAGTGTGCCTCATCTGTATGACACCCCAGTGGAATGAACCAGTTACCCTAAGCTGGTCTGTCTGGCTTGGGTTGTGGTGAGCCCAATAAAAACAAAAAATAAGCTAAAACACATACATTACTACTAGATGCTGATTTATAGAAAACCATAAAACCAAACAGCATGATATTTTCAGGAAACACTAATCATGACACAGGGACTTGAATTCAAGCAAATTCAAGTTTTTCTTACATATGTGGCATTTGATCTTTAAACTTTTAAATTATTTCTCAACCTTTTACAAATAAAGCTTGCTATGTGCACTGAATGGAGGCTGATGGCATGGATAAAGAATTATGTATTTCTGAAATCACTGTTTGTAACCTACAGAATATGCATGTAATGTTCAAAACAGCTGGGCTTGATGGAGTGCATAGTACTATATGGCACAGGTATTTAATTTGTTTTGGTTTGCTTGTTTGTTTCATTTGATCCTCAAGCCCACATCTCCTTACCCCTTCCCCAAACATCCAACACACACATTTGTATCTAAACTTGCTCTGTAAGCAAACAGTGTGAGTGCAAAACTGTAGCAGCTGTGTGCCTTATCCATTTGAATCGCATAACCTGTCATACATAGAAATGTAGCCTTCCCTCTCTGTGTCTGGGAGTATGGATGGAATATGTCCGTGGGAAGGGGGCACCCACAGCAGCAGAAACACTTCCAGTGGTCACGTTACCCAGGCCCAGATGTCACACACAGGGTCTCCTTTCCTTGCTGGTGCTGGATGAAAACAACAGGTTAATTAAGCAATAAACCACGACAGGGTGTTGGTGATGCTGGTTTTACCCACGCCTGGCGTGGTTCGGTCCGCGAGGCCGCGGCCGGTGATAACCTCACCAGGTGTGGGTAAAACCAGCATCACCAACTACACTGATGGTTTATTGCTATTATCTAATGTCCTATTAATTTTTTGTCACAAAAATGAAGAGAAAATCATAATTTTCATTTTTTCCAGTTTTTATTTAATTTGTTGTTACGCTGCAAAAAATAGTCCAGTATAGATCGTGCATGCTGCAGGGCAGAGAGACTACGAAGGTTTGGACAGGAAATGAGAGGTCAGTGGGGTGGAGCTCAAATCAGAGGTCAGTGGGGTGAAGCTTTGTTTCTTTTCCCTGAATGAAGGGAGAGAGCGCAGTGTGGAAATTAAATGTTACTTGCTGTTAGTTTAACACAGAAGGTAAGGTTTCAGGCTTCAGGGTTTTTAAAAGTTTGCGTCTGTCAGCTTCTACGAGCCTGTGCGATCAGGTGGCAGGCTGAAACAGGGAAAGGCGGGGTGTCTTCAGCGTGAGTGCGGCGTCCGAGATCGTGGTTTTAGTTTAGCTTCTGAGTTTTAGGTAGAAAGATGTGAGGAAATTCTGGCAACATTGTTGTTTTTGTTTTAATTACGGATTATGGGCTGATGGAGTAAGCATGGCTGAGTGACTTGTGAACAAAACAAGATGGCGGCTTGGAGCGATTTAAATTTTTTTGCAGTTACTGAGATGTGGCTGGCTGGCACCTTTTCGTTGGTAATGCTAGATTTTACAACGCTTGAAAGGTGCCAGTTAGACAATCAGAGTGGTGGACTATAAGACCTCGTTGTATAATGCATATTAAACAGTTCCTTTCAATAACAGAATGTCCAAATGGAACCTGAAGAAACAACAGGGATGCTAAATTCATTAAACATATTCACAGATTGCTGTGGGGAGCATCAGTTAATTAGTGAGGAACACGTTCTGCTTTCACATGGCCGTTATGGCTTTGATAGCAGTTTTTACCTGGACTAAGGAGGTTGCACAGTCTTTAGGGCTGCATTAACTCGGGACTGCTATGGTCATAGAAACATAGAAGTTGATGGCAGATAAGAACCACGTGGCCCACCCAGTCTGCCCATTTTGCCTACCTAATTCGAACAGCAGATCCTAGTTGATCTGCAGCTTACATTTTTTTTCCTGTCTCTAGGGTACCCTTATATCTATCCCATGTACGCTTAAATTCCCTAACTGTTTTTGCCCCACCACACCTTTTCAGAGGCTGTTCCAAGCATCCACCACTCTTTCAGTGAAAAATTGCTTTCTTGTGTTACCCCCGAACCTTCCACCTTCTAACTTCATTTTGTGACCCCTTGTTCTTGCACATCATTTTTGAAAGATGTTGTCCTCATTTATCTTGTTTATAACACTGAGGTACTTGAACGTCTCTATCATGCCCCCCCCCCCCTCTCTTCCAGGGAGAGTACATATTGATTTTCCTCAGCCTTTCTTTGTAAGGTTTCCCATGCAGGCCCTGCACCATTTTTGTAGCCCTCCTCTGCACCATCTCCAGTCTGTCTATGTCCTTCCAGAGATGTGGGGCCTGATTCTCAATGGGGGCTGTGTCCGGCGCAAGGTGCGGTAAACAGCAGCTTGCACAAACACCCCCTGTGCCATGGACCCTGCACCAGATTCTGGTACAGGATGAGTCCTGGCACCTAAGTGCCCACATTTGCATCAACCTCACCCGTGCAACAAATGCCCGGCACATGGGAGAGGCTCGGCGGAGGCGTGTGTGCACCCAGTTCAGTCAGTACCAGCAGCGGTGGCGAGGGAAGGGGTGTGCCAGCACTGGCTGGGAATATGGGATGGGAGGGAGTGGGATGGCAGGTACCACCTGCTAGGTGTGTGGGGTGGGGGTCCACTGGAGCACCAGGAAGGGGACACAGTAGTACTATACTGGGCATTACTGAGGGTTCGGGGAGAGGGGACCACTAGACCACCTGTAATGAGTGATATGGGGGGCACTGGTGCACAAGAGGTGGGATAGGGACAGGGGGCCCATCCACTGCACAAGTACACAGTGCCCAGCACACCCAGAGGGCAAGTGTTGCAGTACCCTTACGACAGCCCTGGCAGTCTAAGAGTACGTAGTAATCTGCCCTCTGGGTGCTCTTTGTGAATCTCGCTGGCGAAGCACCGGCAGCCTGCCCCTGATGCAAGCCGTATGCACCATGTCGCAGCCCATGTCTGAGCGCAGGGGTGATGCAAGCTCCATTTGGGGCAGACAGCCTGCAGCTGATGCAGGCTGCCTTTTGAAAATCACTTCTGGCATTTCTTTATGGTGCAAGTACCTTGTGCCATGCTGGAGCCTTTGTGAATCAGGCCTCTGGTCTCCCGAACTGGACACAGTACTCCAGCTGAGGTCTCACCAGTTATCTGTACAGTGGCATGACCACCTCTTTCTTTCTGTTGGTGATACCCCGCCCAATGCACCCCAGCATCCTACTGGCTTTTTCCACAGCCTTTTCACATTATTTGGTTGCCTTAAGGTCATCCAACATGAGTATCCCCAGGTCCCAGGCCCAAGGCTGTAAGTACTTCCCCTCCCATTTTGTATACCTCTCCAGGATCTCTGTTCCCCAAGTGTATGACTTTGCACTTTTTGGCATTGAATCAAAGCTGCCACATATCTGACCACTCCTCCAACATGCACAGGTCCCTTCTCATTTTTTCTATTCCTTCTGGAGTATCAACCCTATTGCAGATATTGGTGTCATCTGCAAAAAGACACACTTTCCTGTCTAGCCCCTCTTCAATGTCAACTATAAAGACATTGAAGAGGACTGGTCCCAGGACAGATACCTGTGGCACCCTACTGGTCACCTCTCTCTCCTCAGAATGAACACCATTTACCAGCACCCTCTGTGTCCTGCCCCTTAACCAATTTCTGCTCAGTTTACCACTATGGTGCCCCCCCATGCTGCCTAACTTGTTTGCTAACCTTTTATGTGGGATGGTATCAAAGGCTTTGCTGAAGTCTAAGTAGGCCACATCCACGCCCTTCCCTGATCCACCTCCCTGGTCACCCAGTCAAAGAAATCTATTAGATTAGTTTGGCATGACTGTCCTGCTTTGAATCCATGTTGTCTTGGATCCTGTGCTCCACTGGCTTCAAGGAAGGACACAATCCTCTCCTTTAACAGTGACTCCATTAGCTTCCCTATCACTGAGGTTAGACTGACTGGTCTGGAGTTACCAGCGTCTTCACAACTCTCACTTTTGTGGAGAGGAACCAGATTTGCCGTCCTCCAGTCTTTTGGGAATCCCCCCCATCTCCAGTGATCTGTTGAATAGTGTGATCAGTGGGGCTGCCAGCACCTCTCTGAGCTCTTTTAATATTCTGGGGTGAATCCCTTCTGGCCCCATTGCCTTATCTGTTTTCAGTTTTCTGAGTTCCTCTAGAACTCTCTCCACTGTGAATGGAGTAGTGTCAATCTCCCCATCCTGGCTGCTTTTTTGGCTGATTTGTGGTCCTTCGCCTTCACCTTCATTTGTGAAGACAGAACAAAAATATTTGTTTAGATATGCTACCTTCTGTGTCCTCCTCTGCATACCCTCCTCCCTCCTCCTTTATTCTGACAATCCCACCCCTATTCTTCCTTCTCTCGCTGATATATCTGAAGAATATACAATCTTATCCACCTTCTTTACAGCTTGTGCTATATTCTCTTCTGTTTGCGTCTTTGCACTTCTGGCTGCCTTCACTGTCTCCTTCTGTTTCCCTAGATACTGCTCCCTGTGCACCTCCCTCTGTGTTTCTTTGTATCTCCTGAATGCTCTTTTTTTATCCTGTACTTTCCTGGCTACTTCCCTCGAGAACCAAAGTGGCTGTTTCTTTCGCTCACTCTTGCTCTGCTACTTCACACAGAGATTAGTTACCTCTGTTATGGCCCCCTTGAGTGTGGACCACTGCTTTTCCACTCCCCCCATGTCCTCTTTTGCCAGAGCTTCCCTGAGACATTCCACCATTTTGCCAAAGTGGCCCTCTTGCAATCCAGGACCTTAACTTTAGTGTGGTTAGCGTCCTCCACTGTGATTACATTAAACCACACTATCCTGTGGTCACTGGATCCTATATGGCTACCTACCTTAATCTCCTTTACCCTGTCCCCATTGGTGAGAACTAGGTCTAGTATTGCCCCCTCACTGGTGGGGCTCAGCCATTAGCGGTCTTAGGCCTGCCCCATGCAGTACAGTCAGTATGTTCCTGTTTTTAGCTGTCCTCACTGTCTGGGTGCTCCACTCTACATCTGTCACAAAAAGAACAGTTCACAGTGCCTAACAGCCCGTTATTCTTCGAAGACACCCAAACTATCAATAATCCCCATCTTTCTCTCTATCTCTGTACTGACTCAGTGGGTCCACCTCAGAACATGCAATCCTCGTGGCTTGGGGATTTGCGGGTTCCCTCATGATCCCTGCATCTTTTCCCTGTACTGGCAGCAACTGCCCCTGAATTGAGAAAGGGGACACCTCCCGTGGAGTTCCAAATCAACTCGCTGTCTGGACACTACACTCACTGCCGCATTCTTGTACACAGGATCCCTACACAAATTGGCACAGGCTCCCAAGGCACTCTGTGACTTGCGGCTGCTGGCTCCCCTCTCAACTTTAGCTGTCTTCCAAGATATTGTGCAACTTGTGACTACTGGCTCCAACTTCTTTTTCTGTGTCCCCCCAAGTGCCACTGGCCAGGAGCCAGAGCGGGCAATTGACCCTGCCCAGCCCTGACTCACTTTCACTCCTGCCGCTTACTCCTTCAACTGGAACTCCCCCTCCCACATAAACTGATGGGCTTTAACCCCCCACACACCCATGGTGACCTCCTGACCTGTGGGAGGCTCCACCCAAATGCTGAGAAGAATTAACCCTTTTTTCTACTGGTCTGAATTAGGCCACAAAAACCCAGAGAGGGCTGAATAGAATTAGTGATCTCCCAAGGGGGGGGTTACATAAACATAGAAACTGATGGCAGATAATGACCGCGAGGCCCATCTAGTTTGCCCATTTTTAATTTTGATCACTTTTGCTGCAGACCCAACTTGCCCTACAGCACTGTCTCTTCCACCCACTTCCTCCTTCGTGTGAAAACATAGAAACATAGACTTTGATGGCAGATAAGGACGCTTGGCCCACCTAGTCTGCCCATTTCCCTATCTACTGGATAAGCTGCAGATCCTAGTTAACCAACAGCCTATTTCTTCCTACCCCCCACAAGAATTGCCTTATGTCTCTCCCATGCATTCTTGAATTCCCCCACTGTTTTTGACCCCACGACCTCCTCAGGAAGGCCATTCAATGCATCCACCACCCTCTCTGTGAAAAAATACTTCCTCACATTGCCCTGAGCCGCCCCCCATCTTCAAATTGTGTCCACTTGTTCTTGCACATCTCTTTTCTGTAAGATGCTACCCTTTGGACTTTGTTAATCCCTTAAGATACTTAAAAGTTTCTATCATGTCCCCCCTCCCGCCTTTCTTCAAGGGTATACATATGAAGCTCCTTTAGTCTCTCTTCATATGGCTTTTATTGCAGACCCTGCACCATTTTAGTTGCCCTCCTCTGGACTGCCTCCATCCTGTCTATGTCCTTGTGGAGATGGGGTCTCCAGAACTGCACACAGTACTCCAGATGGGGTCTCACCAACTGTCTGTACAGAGGGTTGACAACTTCCTGTTTTCTACTGGTAATGCCTCTCCCTATACATCCCAGTATCCCTCTAGCCATTCCTACTGCCTTCTTACATTGCTTGCCAACCTTTAGATCATCTGATATGACTACCCAGGTCCCTTTCCATTTTTGTTGTTGTTACTACCTCCCCACCCATTGTGTACTCTTCCCCTGGGTTTTTGTTTCCAAGGTGCATTACTTTGCACTTCTTTGCATTGGATCTAAGCTGCCATACTTCTGACCACTTCTCCAACCTTGCCAAGTCCCTTCTCATCCTTTCCAACCCCCTTTTGTATCAACCCTGATGCAGATCTTTTTGTCCTCTGCAAAGAGGCATACTTTTCCTTCTAGTCCCTCTGCAATGTCACTTATAAAGACATTAAAAAGGACTGGACCCAGTATTGAACCCTACGGTACCCGACTAATAATCCCCCTTTCTTCGGAGTGGACTCTGTTTACTATTACTTTCTGTGTCCTGTTGTTGAGCCAATGTTTCACCCAGGCTATCACCCTGGGATCCACTCCCAGGCTGGCTAATTTCTTTATTAATCTTTTGTGTGTGACTGTGTCAAATGCCTTGCCAAAGTCTAGGTAGGCCATGTCCACAGCCCCTCCCTGGTCTACTACGTTGGTCACCCAATCAAAGAAATTGATTAGATTCATCTGACATGACTTTCCCACTGTGAATCCATGCTGCCTTGGGTCCTGTGCCCCGCTGGCCTCTAGATACTCAACAGTTCTTTCCTTTAGAAGTGATTCCATCATTTTCCCTACCACTGAGGTCAAACTGACAGGTCTGTAGTTTCTTGCCTCTGTTTTGCTCCCACTTTTGTGAAAGGGAATCACATCCACCCTCCTCCAATCCTCAGGTACCACACCATCCTCTCATGATTTGTTAAAAAGGGAAGTAAGTGGTCTCACTAGTTCTCCCCTTAGTTGTTTTAGAATTCTGGGGTGACTCCCGTCAGGCCCCATTGCTTTATCCACCTTCAGTTTTAGGAGTTCTTTCAGAACCCTTTCTTCTGTAAAAGGACTGATATTGACTTCCCCATCCAGAGTGCTTCTATTGATTGGAATAGGTACCTCCTCCTCCTCCTCTTCTTTTGTGAATACTGAGCCGAAGTATTCATTCAGTATCCCTGCTTTTTCACTGTCCCTCTCTGCCCACTCAACCTCCACTTTCTTCAGCCTCACTATCCCTCCTTTTGTCTTTCTTCGCTCCCTAATGTACCTGTAAAAGGTTTTATCCCCCTTGTTAACCAAGTTGGCTATCTTTTCCTTGGTTTGGGCCTTTGCTGTTCTGACTACCTTCCCCGCTTCCTTCTGCTTTAACTGGTACAGTTCTCTGTCCTGCTTCTTTTGTGTTTCCTTATACTTCTTGAATGCTATCTTTTTCTCCCTAACCTTCCCCGACACCTCTTTTGAGAACCATAGTGTTTTTTCTTTCTTTTTGATTTGTTTATTTGCTTCACACAAAGGTTTGTTGTCTCTGTGATGGCAGTTTTGATGTTTCCCCATTGTTGCTCCACCCCTCCTTCTTGCATATTTGCTAGTGCTTTTCTGAGGCACTCTCCCATTTTGACAGTCAGCCCTCCTGAAGTCCAGTACCCTCACTTTTATATGGCTTGACTCTGCAGCTGAGTTTATCGTGAACCACACTGTTTGGTGGTCACTTGTTCCCAGATAGCTACCCACTTCTAGATCTGAGATCATCTCTTCATCCCCATTTGAGAGTACTAGGTCTAAGATTGCTCCCTCCCAAGTGGGTTCCAACACTAGCTGTCTGAGTCATGCCCCCTGTAGAGCATTGAGAATTCCCTGCTCTTGGATGTGGCTGCAGCAAAGGTGCTCCAGTTAACAGCTGGCATATTCAGGTCTCCCATCAACAGTATCTCCCCTTTCTCTGCCATCCTAAGGATGCCTTTTATCATTTCCTTGTCCATTTCCTCACCCTAAAATGGGGGTTTGCATACAACCCTTGTGCAGATTATGATGCCATTTCCAGTCTCCAGGGTAACCCACAGTGCCTCCTCTCCTCCCTGTTTATCCTTTTGTTCCATTGCTTTGATCCCTTCCCTTACATAGAGAACTACCCCTCCTCCTCCTCTTCTATCCTCCTTGTCCCTCCTGTAGATTGTATACCCTGGTATGTTGACATCCCAGTCATCGTTCTCTGTGTACCATGTTTCTGTGACTGCCACAATATCCAAGGCATCTCCCTTCCATCAAGGCCACCAGTTCAGGGAGCTTGTTACCCAGACTATGGGCATTGGTACTCATTATCCTCCATTTTTTGATGGCCTAACCACTTTTTGCCCCATCCTTGTCCTTATTGCCTTTGCCTTTTTTTACTGCATTTACCCCTACCCTTCTCCCTATTGACTTCTCTATCTTGGTGTTTACCTCACTAACTACCCTGATTATTTTGGGGGGGCTAGGATTTTCCTGCTCCTTTTCAGTGCCTCCCCCCCTTGACTAGTTTAAATGATTGCCAATGAAGCATTTAAACCCATCACCTAGCATCCTGGTTCCCCTCCCAGACAGATGCAGACCATCACACAAGTATAGGTCTGCATCCCTCCAGGTGGACCCCCAGTCCCCAACAAAGCCAAAACCCTGAGCTCTGCACCAGTTTTTCAACCACTGATTGAATCCCATGGTGTGGTAGGATTCCTTTGTGCCTGTGCCAGGCATTTCTGAAACCCACCACTGGTTTCATTCCCACTGCCTCCCATAGGAAGCTGTTCCAGGAATGCGAACATACGAAATTTGCCAGCAGATAAAGGCCTAGAGGTCTATCAAGTCTGCTCAAATGTGCAGCTAGCACCCCTTATTCTGCAGCTGCCCCTCCCTTCCACCCTTCCCCTTCATTGACCCTCCCCCTTGTCTTGTTCCATCCCCTTTTGAAGCAGTCCACTGTTCTACTGGGTACCACTTCTACAGATAATGCATCCCACCCAGCCACCACTCTCTCTGTAGAAAAGTGTCTCCTCATCTCCCTCCTGAACCTTCCTCCCTCCAGTCTCATATCATGGCCCCTGGTGTCCCTCCCCTCCCTTACTTTGAACAGCCCCTCTGTACCTGTCTTGTTTATTCCTTTCATGTACTTAAAGGTTTCAATCATGTCCCCCTGTCCTTCCTCTCCTCCAGTGAGTGCATGTTCAATTCCCTCAGCCTCCTCTCGTATAAGTCCCCCAGCCCCTTGATCATCTTTGTCACCCTACGCTGCATCCCCTCCAGTAACTTAATGTCCCTGTTCAGATACGGGCACCAGTAAAGCATGCAGTACTCCAGGTGCGGTCTAACTAATGACCTATACTATGGCAGAATCACCTTCTCCCTCCTCGATGATATACCCCTTGCAATACAACCCAACATTTTGTTGGCCTTTGCAGCTGCCTTCCTACATTGTGCAGAGTTGTTCATTGACCCTATAATGAGCACCCCCAGATCCTTCTCCTCCTCTGTCTGGACTAGCTGCACTCCCCCCACTGGTAACTCCTCCTTGGGTTCTTCATCCCAAAATGCAGCACCTTGCACTTTTTGGCATTAAACCCCAGTTGCCAGATGTCTGACCTGACCTGACCTGAATCCGCCACCCTTTCTGTGAAGAAGTACTTCCTCACATCTCTCTTGAATATATCTCCTTCCAGCTTCATATCAAGAGCCCTTGTTCTATAGCACCTTTTGCTCTGAAACATATCTCCCCTCCTGTACCTTATTATCCCCCAAGAGGTATTTTAAAGGTCTCCATAATTGCTCCAGTCTCCCTCCACTCCTCCAGGGTGTACATATTTCAGTCTCTCCTCATAGGGCTTCTGATGTAGACCTTGCACTATTTTGATAGCCCTCACCTCTCTTCTTGCTGCTTTCTCCTTTTTCCAACTGTTCTCCCTTCCACACTCTCCTTTGACTACTCCTTTCTCCCTTCTTCCTTTGCTAACTCCCTGCTTCCTTGAATAACTTGCATCCTGGTGGGACTCTCTCCCATTGGGATTTCCCTACGCTCTATCTCAGCTTGTGGTGGCCCACTTTCTGCCTCCCCTATTTCTTCCATCACCTCCCCCCTCAGCTACATTTAATGTCAATTGAAGTAACAATTGAGTCATCCACTGAGGACTGTGGTTGCCTCCTGGATGAAAGCAGGCCATCACTTCGGTATAGGTTCTTATCCTTCCAGGTTGGTCCACAGTCCCCAGTGCAGCCATACCTCTCCTTCCTATACCATTCCTTCTACCATTACTTCAAGGCCTTGGTGCATAGCTCCCTCTCCTTCCACATATAATATAATAAGCACTTGCCAGTCGCATTGTAAACACATGGGGAACAAAGGGTCAACCAGATAAATGGTCTACCTTTACCAAAAACTATATTTACACATGGAGATGACTACAGCAATTCATCTTTACATTTAAGGCCATGAAATACCCTTATGAAGTTAATGTATTAGCAGCCATAGTAGCTCTAACCAGAGTTTGTTAGTTGTTTGGGCTACTTTCTGAAATTCATCACAAGAACTTCAATAGGTAGCTACATCATCATGAATCCCAGGCCAGTAAAATCTGCACAACAGTGGCAAGAGTGCAGTCCCTCCCCGAGTGACCAGCCATATGACTATTATGCGCTAGGCAAAGAAAAAGAGCAGCACCAAAGTGTACTGGGGTGCTCAATGACATAATACTAAATTGTTTTCAGAAAGACATGGCACTTACCCAGGGTACACAGTTGAAGAACTAGTCCAAGACTTATGATTTCTTTTGCTTTAAAAATCTTTTTATTGTTGCCAAATATAAAAAGCCATATAGACCCACATTGGGTTAGAGAACCACACACCAGTCCTCTAATATTTCAGCTGATCCGAGTCTTTGTCAAAGATATTGCCCCTATACATGACTTGCCTAAACAGCACCTAGAGAAAGTCACATGTGTATACCATCAATTCAGTACTTAATGACACAGTATATTTTAGAGGCCATTTGTAGTGCAAAAAAGCATTGTTAATAAATATCTTAACATTTAAGTGGCAGAAACACATTAAGTAAACATTCATTAGTGCAAGATAATATAATAAAGTGCTAAATAAGTAACAGTACAAACATATTGTTTTTAAAGTGCAACATCTGAAGACATATTTAAAAGCTCACTCCACTAAATCAACCTGAAGTGCTAATACTTAAAGTTAGAGACATTTTACATTTTAAACTAAGAGTGGGGTGGAGGGATGGAAATGGGGGTTGGGGAGGAGGGAAAGAAAAACCATAATGAGAGCCATTAACAAGGATACTGATGTAAAAGCACTGTGGAAATGGATGTAGCTTATAATAAAGAAACTGAACTGGATTCAAAGACACTAAAAGAAGTAGAGTTCCAACATCTGAGATTTTATTTGCCTGTGCTGTTGTTATCATGGCTGCTGACACAACATGATTTACTCCCTCTGTGATTGACTTTCTGGGATTTTCAAGGACAATTTCAAATTAATAGAAAAGGTAGAAATAGGGGAAGACTATAATAATCTGTGCAAAGAAATAATCTTGCAACCTCTCAAAACTGATTCCATATATGCTGGAAATCAATATATATATATTAAACTACTAAAGCCAATTCTCCCCATTATTTATGCTAGAATAATGTATTAAATGTGTTAAATGACCCCCAATAATTAATTAATTAATTAGCAATGTATAACTTATTAACCACATATCCCCGACATTATCAAATTGCCAGAGGCCCAAATTAAAAATCCAAGACAACCTCCTTCCTGCTTGTTTATATAGATTTTTATATAGATGTTTATCTTCTAGGTGCATCACAGTCAGCTGTTCAGCCCTGTCCCTACCTTTCTCACCCAGTATTTGCTTCCCCTATCCACTGAGCCCCATAACCCCCACAGACCCCCCCCCCCCGTGTCAAGGCCAGGAAGGAGAGGGCCATCCTCCCCCAACTGGAGATCCTGCATCCAGATTTGGAGGGTCAGTGAGCCAGCAACAGTGCAGGATGAGGGCAGGCATGCAAGGCTTCATATACTTTAGCCTGAAACTGCCATTTTCCACTATTTTCTCCCATCCCCCCTCCATGCCAGGCAGTATGCATGTGCATGTGGAGGTGCACACATGCTACAAAAACCACAGCTCTTTCTTCTATGCTGCTCTAACTCTGGCACTGCCATCTGGCCTCCAAAAGGTGGCAGACAAGGAGCAAGACAGTGTTCCCCCCCACCAGGAAGAGGAGAGCAGTCCATCAGATGATTGATCTTCTCCCCCAGCCAACCCCCGCAACCCAAGCTCATTCCCATACCTGGGTCATCAGCATGGTGAGAGGTAAGGCTCATAGCGCCTCAGCCCTATGTGCCACTAGGCTGGCCCATCCTCCTCCCTGCTTACCCACATGGTCACATCTAAGGAGGGGCTAAGAGAGGAGTGCTACCTCACTGTCCAAAATTCTCAAAGTCAGCCAGGTTTCTCTTACCGCTATCACCTCAGGCTGTTTGATGAGTATTAAAGCTTCAGATTCTGTGAATATAGGAAGCAGACTGCAGATCTTGAGATGCAGGCAGTCAACAAATCCTCTGTAGGAGCTTTATAAGGCTGGAGTGGTGTTAGATGGCACTGGAACAGGGTTGGGTTGAATGGTGCCCATTAACAATAGGTTATTAGATGGTAAAATGTTGCATGGCTTCCTGAGAGTGCATGGCATTCAGTTTGCTTTGTTTCTTACTGGAGGCTGCCCTTCAATTAGGCCTAACACCTCTGATAATGTCCTTCAGGCTGCAAGTTGTGAGTACAGGGCCATAGAGATAGTGTCTCACTGTACCATTACCAGGGGTTGGTGGATTGCTTAGAAGTGGAGATTAGCCAGTGACAGCTAGAGGCTGGGGATTTACTTGACCTAGTGACTGATGTAGATACAATATGTAGCAGTAGATCTCTCACTGCAGGAGGGGTGGGGCAGAAACTGGGATGTGTAATAGGCAAATGCTTACAGAAGAAAGAACGGCCCAGAGGGGTGGCATCTCTGCAGCTGCAGGACTCGATGTCCTGGTTCATCCAAAAAGGTGCAGCCCAGATAGGTGCTAGTTTGGATATTTTGAAGAGTATAAGCGTTAGTTTGGGAAAGTAGGCTAATCAATAATGCACTGTACATTATTCCAACAGATCCACAGTTATGAGATGCAGGCAGTGTTATTCATGAGGCATGGAGGGTGCAAAAACAGAATAAATTGCAGTGGAGGCTTAAATTATACAGCTGAACATAGTGCAGTTAACCTAACAAAGCAAACTTAGCACACTTGCAGTGGAGATGTACAGTAGGTACACCAGCAGTAGTACAGTTAACTAATCAACAGCATACTCACAGTGGAGACATACATTTACCAGCTAAGTGTAGTGCAGATTAAACTAACAAAGGAAGCAGCTACTGGAGACACGCAGCAACAAGCATGGGCAGATTGGATAAGACAATGGCAGACAGATGAATTAGAACCAATCTAAACAGTAGGGCATAACATAAAAGGAGCTCAGCTTATCAGACAGCATACGAGTGGCAAGCAGTGATACATTTAGATCATACAATTCCAATTTATTAGCCAGGAGTACAGCCTGACTGACCCTAGCCCAGGTTAATGCAGTACTCCATACCCTCAGTGCAGGGGATATTACTGCAATCCCCAAAACATGATTGAGTCAAGCTAACTTAGGACTTTCTAAGGGGAAAGTCTCAAACTCTGACAGTAAACCCCAAAAACAAAAGAAAAAAAAACAGTGAACTATGAGTTTAGCCTGGATTTTATCCTCAAGCCTGTGATAAACTGTTGAAGATAAAAGCAGCAAAGGGGCTAATAGTCTGATGAGATTTAGAGGCCATAAAAGTGACGGTGATCTGTGGATCTAGAAAAAAATGCCATCCAGCAAAGAGGTCACCAGACAACTATGTTGCCAGCAGTGAAAGATAGTCTACTGTGATGATGCTGAGAAGATGTTTTCCTTTTCCTGTCTACAGTACCAATAGTTCCAATTATCAATCCAGCCAAGCATGCCAAGCCAGTCTGAGACCCAGAAGATCAACAGACAAGACTTCTGAACCCTGCGCAGGATTTTTGAAGGGTGGCACAGGGCTTGTGTCCAGCCCTGTGCCACCTCACTTAGGTTCTGGCCAGGTACCAAAGCCTTTGCAGCAACTCATGCCTGATTTTACAATATCAGCTGCAGTTGTGACAGTTTCCACCATATATGGCAGCTTGCACCAAATATCTAGCACAAGAACCATTCTGTGATTCATTTAATAAATGATTTTCATTAAGCTAAGTCTCTAACCATTGTAATATTATTTTAGTAAATATTTTTGTGATGCATCAATGAGACTGACTGGACGATACTTACTAGAATCATTTTGCTGTCCTTTTTTATGAATGGGATATATGATACTGCCTTTCCAGTTATCTGGGAAATCTTTGCCTTGAAGGAATCTATCAAAAATATTAACAAATATAGGCAGCACCAAACCAAAAATGTTTTATACAAATTGGCAAAAATTTGATCTGGGCCTGGTGCTTTATCAGCTTTGATGGAAAGAAGGGTGAATATTACTTCATCCAATGTAATTATAATTGGCCTATGGTTCTCATAGGATTGCAAAAAAATGGTTCAAAACAGCAGAAATTTGGGGCCTTTGTTCTTCCAACATGGAGAACTACAAGGTCTTGAAGTATTTCTACCAGATCGGGGCATGACGTATGTCTCAAGGCTAGTTGAATATTGTCTATAACTACTGCTGACCAATGTGCAGAATGTATTAAAGTTCTTGGGCCAGCTTTTCAAAGGTCCGAATGTGCTGCAAGGACCTTGTGTCAAAGAAGAATGAGGCAAAGGGCACCTTGTGACACACATTGCGCTGAACACAGTTTTGGAAGGCAGCCTGTGGCATAACTAGGGTCCTCTGCGCCAGACCAGCCTGTGCCATGCCTGCAGCACAGACTTGGGTGCACTATGGTGGTAGGGGGCTTGCGACAGATGCAGGTTGCCACATCCCCTAATCTTAAATTTAAAAAACTGATGCTGAGGACAAAGGTCTGAGTGCAGTTAAACCAGCCCCCATGCCCATAATGTACAAGTGAATACAATAACATCCCTCCCTGGTGATCTAGTCGCACCCCCCTCCAATCCCCAATATAATGTGCAGTATCAGAAGAATAAGTAATTCCCTGGTGAGCTAGCCCGCCCCCAGTTCTGGTACTCTAGTTCTGCACAACATTGAAGCATATAATTACAGTACATGTGATCAGGGACCCTGCCTCAGCCCCATATGCCTGAATATGTTAAGGCTGATAACAGCCCATCCAAGTGGTCCAGTGGCAGCCCACCCCTCACCCTGCCAGGTAGTGCCTATCACCCCTCTCCTCCATCCCAAACCCTGATCGGGCACCTGGCACAACCCTCCACACTCCAACATGGCTGGATGCCAAACGGACTGTCAGAGTGTGTACCATAGATACAGTACATGCTCTGACAGTTCTTCAGGGGCTGGCCATGATGGTGTGAAGTGGGCTATGCCAGTCACCTGATTGTGACACAGGATGTGGGGAGGGCAGGGTGGTGAGCACAAGCTGGTGGGGTGGGGGTGGATGGTCACTGGACCACCTGGATGGGTTGTTATCAGTCACAATATATTTGGGCAGAAGGGGTTGGAGTTGGAGACTCTGGCTCACAGTTTATGCTAAAATATTGTGCAGTACCGGCATAATGGGGGGTGCCTAACTCACCAGGGACTGCACTGTTCAAACTAATAGGTACTAGTAGCGGCATGTCAAGCATTGGAGGGGGTGACTGCTAGATCACTAGGGCATGACTATATACTATGGTACATTATGGGCATATTGGAGGGGGGAGGTTCCACTAGATCATCAGGGTACTTGATATGCTCTAAATGTAGGTTCCTGGCAGATCACTGGGTGTGGTGGGAGGGCACGTGAGCTGCTACTGAGCCCCTTCCCAAGGGGGCAGCTACCAACCCACTGCCCTGCAACTGTTGTGGCAAACTTTGTGGGTGTGCTGTCTGTTGGGCGCACTGCCACCTTTGCTGTAAGCTCTGGGACTTAGGCACTGCGACCATGTTGGATGGAAATTCAGGTGCAAGCTGACATTGTTGCAGCTCGCATACAAGCTTTGAAAATCTTGCCCTTTGTCTACAATGGACTTTTGTAACTTATTCCTCATTATAACTCTAAACTTTTCTTTTCCTGTTTAAAGAGTTATTTTATATTTCTTCCTTTCCCTGTTCAGTGCTCTGAGATTTTTTCTTGTCTGATTCTTTTTGGTAAACCTTACTCTCCTATTTAGTTCCCATTTAAAGCCCTGCATTTCCCAATAAACCATGTACCTTTATCATATTCATTGAGTTAAGGTGTTCTAAATAATTGTTTAAGGAATTAACTGATTTTCAAACAAATTTTGAGAACAGAATAGTTTTTTTCATTGTACTTGAAACTATATCAATTCTAAGAGTAAGTATAGATTCTGAATTAAGTACTGTGAAAATGTGATTAATTGTTTCATTTTTCCATTTTATTCTTTTGAGGTTAAGTACTTCTAACATTTTTTCAACTGCAGAGGACTGAACAGATACTACAAGGAAGTTCAAAAAGCAAACGGTAGCAAGAACTGGAGAATGTGCTGAATTTAAGTGATCTAAAACTTTCAAATCTATTAGTTTCCCAAGAGCTTCTTGGTTGGCCCATACTAAATCGATAATAGATGAATCCATGGGTTCTATATAAGTAAAATCTCCTTCAGGGTCTCCCTTTGTCCAGCCATTCACCAAACATCCAATCAAGACATTATTTCTTGCAATATTTGGCCCTGTTTGTTAACCTTACTGTCCTTTGAATTCCTTACTATGTTTACTTCTCAATTGATCAGATTCAGCTCAAGCATTAACTCATCCTTTATCTCATTCAATTTGTTTACATTTGCAACTCTAGATTTGAAATCTCCAATGACTAGAAAAAGATAAGTTTCATATTTAAGTAATACATCCTCCCAAATCTCTGCCAACAATTTCCATAGATCAACAGAGTAAATATTATTTGTCTTTGGTGGTATACTGTATAAACATTGATCAAAATAATTTTAGCATAACACTATAAGAAAAGAGGAGGCATAATCCAGTTTAATTATCTGAATATTCAGAGAGTTCTTCAAATAAATAACCAAACCTGCCTGATTCCTACCCTGCTTTTTAGATTTTAAAGCTGAACATTTATATGGAGTATAGACAGCTATCATGGGGAGGGTATCATTAGCCCACCATGTCTCCTGTAAGCACAGGATATCATACACTGATAAAAAAGTAGTTGCCTCTGGAATGGCAAGTTTAAAGCTATGCCTTCAATATTCCATGAACATATTGGTAGCTATTCCCTATTTTTGGATAATTACTGTGATGTAAAATGTAATTTTGTTTCTTGTCATTGGTTAGATACATCTCATAATTGTCCAAATTGATTATGGGTTGTAATTTCTGACTGTCTATCATCAAAAAAGCTAGGAGATTTCTGTTGGCACAGAGCTACTGTGTTATGTTCCAGATGTACTGAGTCCTGTACACATAACAAGCCAAACAAACCCAATAAATAAAATACCAAATCCATTTAATACTGGTGAAGCATTTAGAACAGTAGCTGCAAGCTGGGAATTCCTAAATGTAATATCTATTTGTGGACTATCTGTGATGGCTTTGTGTGTTATAAGTAAGTCAATTTAATTTCTCCCAACATTAATTTTAATGGTAAAAGTCAGAAAATATGCTATTTCTCTCTTTTTTACAGCAATCAAGTCTTTATTTAACACCTTCCATCCAAACAATGAAAGAGTTCTATCTCTCCAGCTTTGCTTATGTGTCTTTCTATATTTATAACTTACTTCCTCAACTGTATAAATCTTTAATCTATCCTCATCCAGTTCCTCATTATGATCCTCAATGACCTGGTTCTTAGGGTAAATAGGAACCCTCTGAGGAGGAAGAATATTAATTTCCCTTCATTTTAAAACTGATGCTTGTGACCAGGTCTGGGATGCCAATGTTGGAGAATCAAAATATAATAAAGCACAATCTGGATATGAAGGATTAGGAGGATGGGATATAAAAAAATATCCTTAAAAGGTGGAGAGATATGCAAAAGATGGTATATCCATTTTTGTAAAATTTCTGAAGTTTGAGATTCTAACATCTTAATTCCATGGATCTCCACTAAAGTTTCAAACTGTTCCCCATTGACATCAGGACCAAAAAAAGTTAGAGAGGGATTATTTGTAATACGTTCAGTTTGTGCCTGCTTTATTTGATTAATATTTGGATTAGTTTCCTGGTTCAGTTTCTCCAGGCAGGAAATTATTTTTTTTGTTATCTTTAACGTAGGCATAGCACAGAAACTGCACTAGTTCAGGTGCATAATGACCTCCTTAGGGCTAGAGATCGAGGGGAAGGGACAGTTCTTGTTTTCCTCAATCTCTCTTCAGCATTTGACATGGTGAACCATCGAGTGTTACTTGACCACCTAAGGGAATTCTACGGACTTGATGGCACTGTCCTCTGCTGGTTTGAGTCTTTTCTATCTAACAGGAGGCAGAGGGTAGTGATGGGGAATTTCTCCTCTTCCCCTGGCCACCTGTCATGCGGAGTTCCCCAGGGTTGGGTCTTGTCACTGATGTTGTTTGCTGTGTATATACTGCCCCTGGGAGAGCTCATTAGGAAGTACAGTCTGGGTTTTCACTGCTATGCTGATGATACCCAGCTGTATCTTTCCTTTGCCCCTGGAACATCTTGTGCAGTAGAAGTGCTTAACAGCTGCCTTGCTGAGATCAGTGACTGGATGGCCTCCAGTTGGTTGTGACTGAACCCCAGTAAGACGGAGATACTGATGGTGGAGTCAAACAGAGGGCGTGATAGGTTGGCCTCGGTGTAGAGACAGGACTTTGTCTTGGATATGTACGATTGAAGACCTCCCCTAGGGTGTGTGATCTGGGTGTTATTCTTGACAGCAGATTGTCCATAACAGTTTTTATCATCTGAGGAATATTACCAGGCTAAAGCCCTTAGTTCCACCACTGGACCTCCCCACTTTGGTGCATGCCTTCATAACATCCAGGCTTGACTACTGTAATGCACTCTATCTCTGGGTCTCTGGGGGTACCCTGCGCTGACTGCAGCTGGTGCAGAATGCAGCAGTGAGGCTGTTGACAGGATAGCCTAAGTATTGTCACATCACTCCGGTGATGCATCTACTGCACTGGCTGCCGGTTAGGTGGAGGGTCTTCTTTAAGGTGGGTTTGCTCACCTTTAAGGCCCTACGCGGCCTGGGCCCTGGCTACCTGAAGGACCTTCTTGCACCTGCTGTCTTGGTCCACTCCCTCCGCTCCTCCTCTAGAGGTCTTCTTGTGATTCCCAGCATGAGGTTAAAAACTGCTGGCGACAGAGCATTTAGTGTCACCACCCCCATCCTGTGTAATTCGCTTCCTTTAGCCGTCAGGGAGGCCCCTTTTGGGGAGGTATTTAAGGCCCGCCTCAAGGCCTTTTTGTATAATCAGGCCTTCCCAGACTGTGTTTTATAGTCCCTACCTGTCTTTTAGAAATCAATGTTTAATTTAATTTTTAGCTATTCTGAATTTAGTTGCTGTTGAGGGTAGTAAATGCTGTTTTAACTGTTTGGAATATTGTATATAAATGTTTATTATTATGTTGTTTTTCATTTATTCTGATTGTTGTGGGTGTCTCTTAAATAAAACTGGCCTTGCCTTAAAACCTCAGGCCCAACAGGGTTAGGAAGGGAGGTAGAAATATTTGTAACAAGGTCTAAACTTTTTGTGGGAAGGTCATCCTCTCTCACTGCTGTGTCAAGTATAAGACTCTCTGCTAATGTTAGCCCTCTTTTTCCTCTACTGGTTTTCCTCATTTTGTATTCTTTGCTCTCGTTGCCTTACTTTTATGATTTTTCCCCCACCATTCTGAGAGTTTGATAAATCTATTATTATTATAGTCATCTCTTGAAAAGGGATGTGGTAAATTAACTTGAGTAACCTTGTTTAACTTGACTCTATAAGTTTCTTTCATACTTATTTTGGAATTATTGACACCATTTGTCCTTTCAAGTTTAAGCTGTGATAAAATGGCTTGATTATAAGACACATCTGCTCTAAGATTAGTTAGTTCATCCTTAATAGCCCACATGTTTTCTAATATAATTATATTAGTAGAATAAGTCATTTTAATCATCTATAACAACTGTTTAGATAATGTGGAGGAAGAGGCAAAATTACCCTCATCCACAAAATGTTCTTTATCAGATTCAATAAAATCTGAAAGATTTGAATCTCTAATATTCACCATATTCCTTTCAGGGGTGGCAGATAGATTATTTCTGTTTATCACCCTAGAGGAACTTTTAGTCAATACAGGATTTGTTGAAACTAGTTTTTTTAAATCCATCAATTGTATTGTTAAGATCTTGAATTACTGAAGTCAGATTATCAGAGACTTGGGGAGATGTTAATATAGGCAATCTCTCATATTTCAGGGTCTGTAAAATTTCAGTCTACACCCCTTGTTGATTATAAGTAGGGCTATTTAAGGTGGGTACTTGGGGAGAGAAAAGCAAAGGATATGAATCATGATTATCACCAAATGCATTGGAATTAAATGTATCATTAAAACCATTCAGATCTGATGGCAGTAAAGACATTTCCTCTGACTGAGACACAATAGATATACTCCTGAACTTGACTCTTCTCCCCTTTGAAAGTCTACCAGTAGATTCAAATGATGCTGCTATAGGAGTAGAGAGAGAAGGAGAGAGAGAGAGCAGCTGGGATTGGGGCAACATGATCCAAAAATTTAGTTATTTTAGGCTGAGATAAATCTCCTCCTCCTGCTCTTCTAATGACACCATTCTGATTTATATTTTTTTAGTTAGATTCCCTGGATTTTCTATTTTTCATGAGCTTTATTTCTGCAGAGGTAAGAGAATGTTTGCTATATTATTCATAGACTAAAGGAAAATTGACTGCCTTAATGTTTATTTTCTAAGGAAAAGTATGTAAGAAATAAAAGGATAAAAAAGGGAAGTCAGTCAGATTTACAGATTTAAGTATAGTAAAAAAACAAGAAAGGAAAGTAAAAGAGGAATGATAGAGGTAGTTACCTTGTTAGGGAGACTCTCATGGTGTTTCATCCATATTCCAGGGGCATTTTCCTTTGAACACAAAAAGAGGCAACACCTAAAATCTCGTGGTCCTATTTATAGGGCAGGATTCACAAAAGACATGCACCCAGCACAACCCAGATGCACCAGAGCAAGTCAGAAATGCCCTGTAGAATGATTTTCAAACAGAGTGAATGCGCTAACACAACTGAGATGCCCTGCGCCCAAACGACAAGCGCCTTAGGCACAACGCAATGACATGCAGCGCATATACAGGGGGCGTATCCATTCATACACAGTGCACCCTGATTCACAGTGCAAATCTAGGGTGCTTCCATGGGGCATTTCCAGTGTAAAGGCAAGATGTGCCATAGAAAGATAAGTACAAAAGAAGGAGACTTAAGTCTAGCCCACCTGCAGGTCATTGATTGAATTGCTACAGCAGCACACTGCCTGATCCAGGGGGAGAATGGAAGACAGAGAGAGAGAGAGAGAGAGAGAGACAGACAGAGACAGCCAGCCAGCACAGCAAGCCAGAGACACTGGGCCAGAGGGCCGGACTGAGTACCCTGCAACAGAATGAACCCAGCAGCAGTGGCCATTGCAGGTGCACTAATGAGGAGAAGGAGGCAGGGTGGTGGAAGGCACTGTAGGCGGCCAGCCCCAAGGCAGTATTGTGCCAGGCTGTCCTTTGAGCAGCTGACTGAGGTAGAAACAGTAGGCTGATACTGCCTGAACAGGGCCATGCTGAGGCAGCTCTGTGAGCTGTGCCATGATATGATGCAGGCACCCACTGCATGAGGTCATGCCATCCCTGTGGAGACCAAGGTGACAACGGTCATGTGCCTGCTTGCCACAGAAATCTTCCAGAGACCTACCGGGGACACCACTGGCATCTCACAGGCCTCTAAGTCCCGTCTCCTCACACAGTTCCTCACTGTGCTGCTACTGCAAGCTTCGGAATACATCCATTTCCCCAGCATGCAGGCAGAGTGGACAGAAGCCATGCAGGGGTTCTACAGGGTGGCACGCATGCCAGGCATCATAGGGGCCATAGACTGCACCCATGTGGCAATCTGCACACCACGTGGTGAAAATGCCACTGCCTACATCAACCGGAAGGGATACCACTCCATGAATTGCCAGGTGGTGTGCAATGCCACAGGGTGCATCACCAATGTCTGCCCCACACACCCTGGGAGCGCATATGATTCATTCATATGGCACCGTCCAGCACTGTGCATGAGGTTTGAGGATGGGGACATACCAAATAGCCACCTGATAGGTGCATGTGACAGGGCCCCAACAGCACAGGAGGGCACAAAGGACAGAACACAGGTGGCAGGCCATGGGCACCCATGCAGTGCAATGCATGTGCATGGGCCATGGGACCGCAGGGGTATGCAAGGGTACACAGGTGGACAGAGGGAGACATGCAACCACTGTGCACCACAGAATGCACAGGGACATGCAGGCACAGCTAGGGTAGGGATGCAAGACTTCCTGCAATGGGGATGCACAGGCAGTAGAGCAGGACAGGTGCACACACCACTGAGGCCAGGGATGAGGACTGGGCACATGGCAAGGTGTAACCCAACGTACTAATGGACACACATCTACCCCCACAGATGAAGCCGCATATCAACTGAGGCCCTGGCTCCTCACCCCCTTCCGACAACCCAGAACAGAGGCAGAGGAGTTCTACAATGAGGCACACAGCATGACATGCACCATCATAGAGCATGTCTTCGGCATACTGAAGATGTGCTTCTGGTGCCTGTGTCATCAGGTGGCACCCTACAGTATAGCCCTGAGAAGGTCTGTGGCATATTTCTGGCCTGTTGTATGCTACACAACATGTCCTTAGACCATGGAATACCTGTTGAGATCCGTGAGGGCGACAGTTCCGGGGAGGAGGAGGGGGTGCGGTGAGGGAGGGGGCAGAGCACCCCCAGACGGCCAGGGCAGTGATGCCAGGCTGGGATGGAGGGACCCAAGGCTGATGGCCAGAGCAAGGGACCACCACAGGCGTGTGGTGGAGGAACACTCTGGGCCATGCAGTTGAGTATGCAGGTATGTATGTATGTGTGCAGGGTGTGCACCAAGGTGTGGAGAATGAATGCCGTGGGCACAGTGGACAATGGACAATACACAGAGGTGCACACAGACACACACGCAGTGAGGAACACACAGACACAGAGACACACACACACACCAGGCATGCATCAGCCGTGCACCACCTGGGCCATGACACAGACGTCATGGGCCAGTGTTCACAGCAGCCTACACAAGGGCACAGCAGACGCCAGAATGCACTCATCATTCCCAAGACACTTGGCACAACAGTGGCACACACAGACGTGCAGGTGGTCCTGCACAAGTAACACAGAATGGTGCCAGGGCTGCTGTGGGGTGGGTTCTCACTGCAAACACCACCACTGGCACCACCAGCAGGGTGTCCAGTGCACACAGGTGTGTGAGCTTGCCACTGCAGGCTCAGGGCCATGGGCATCACAGTGTGGCACCCTGGCTGCCATGGACATGGGATGGCCTCTGCCATAGCTGGTGGTGGCAGGCATGTCACCACCGGCCAGAGGTGGTGTCACCTGAGACCCTGCAGGGGTGCTGCACTGAGATTGTGAATGGATGCCCAGTGGAGTGGCCAACCCGCATCCACCACCCGAGCCATGGATGGTGGGTGTGGAGGCCAGCGGTGATGGAGTCAGCAGCAGAGGGCTCACCCAGCTCCGCCGCTGGGGTGACAGGTCTTGCTCTGTGGTGTACCACTGGATGCACGATGTCCACAGTGTGTTGCAGTGGCAGCCACCACCTCCACAACAGCTGCAATCCACTCCAGAGCTGTGGTCATGCCCACCTGCATGATGGGTGGCTCTGCCAGCATCTGTGCATGCCACGCAGCTGCGGACTCATGCTGCTGGACCATCACAGTCCTGTGGCTATGGAACTCCACACGGAGGGCCTCCTGCCCCTCCACAGTTGCCCACAGGAAAGTGAAGTAGGCCCCCATGTCATCGGCAGATGATGCTTCACGGTGGTGTCACCGATGTGCAGGGGATGGAGCAGCCTGTCCTGTTGCGTCCACAGGCAGTGGATGTACCCTGGCAGGCTGGGACAGGGGCGTGGCTTGGTTAAGCAACGTCACTGAATGCCCATGGGTTGTGTCCTCCCGGGCCAATGGGGCTGGTGCATGCACCGCGGCACTGTGCCTGGATGCCACTGACATTGTCGGCACTGCACATGTCAGTGACATAGGGGGCACAGCACCCACAGCTGCAGACAGCTGTGCCACATCTGTAGCCTCACCCTGCACAGTGTGGCCATCAGTGACAACTGGGGCCACATGCACAGGCATCCCTATGTTGGGTGCACCTCCATCCACCATGTTTGCGCTGGTGGTGGCGGAGCTGATCGCGGTGGCACCGGGGCCCCCCGCATGCCACTGGTGAGCACAAGGAAGGCATTAGCAATGTCCACAGCATCATCCTGATCATCATCAGACAACCTGGACAGGCTCACCAGCTATGTGATGTACCTGCCGGCTGTCCTTCCAGCACTGGCCAAGGTGCCTTCGGGGCCCACCTGCGCTGGGGCTGTGACCGGAGTCACCCGGGATGTGGATGGTGCAGCTGCAGGGTCATCCACAGTGCTGTCAATGGCCCCGTGAGATGGGCCCGCATCATCACCCACCAGGGCCTCACATGCAGCCATGGCCATGGCTGCACCCTGGAGGTGTGATGGTGCTGTGGAGGGAAGAAGGGAGTACATGGTTAATGCACAGTACACATATGTCACATAGGTGATGCACAACAGTAAATGGCCATCCACACGGCGCCAAGGCTGCAGGCCTGACCACAGCAGTGCCATGGCATGACATGGCTGGCCACACCATGGCACAGTCACACCCATCACCATCCCATTATGCACACTGCACAGCAGTGGTGGCACATGCAACATGGATGCACAGTGGCATGTGCACCCAGGTGCAGTGGCATGGCGGCAGCAGCACTACGGGGCATGTCACATCTGGCCAGGGGTGACCGACCCTATGTTGCTGTGCCTGGGTGTACAGGGGCAGGTGTGGTGGCCTTGGCACATGATTGGAGGCCTTGTCCAGGACACACGGCTACTCGCAATGATGTGACGCACTGCCACCAGTCTGGAACTCACCACCAGGGACACCCTGCACGGCTGTTTGGGACACATTGGCAGCCAGGAGGGCCTCATTAGGGCTTAGCTGTTTGGCCGTGCTCGGGCCACCCCCTGTCCACTGCAGGGAGGACTGGCTATTGGCCTCATTCTCCTTGGCCCTCCTGCACTCTTCATTCCAGTGCTTTCTGCACTCTGATACGGTGCCATGGCATTCACCTGCTGGGCCACATCCTCCCAGCCTGCTGCCCGTGCAGTCTGGCTGCCTCCCCTGCTGCTGAGGATGGGCAAGCATAGGTGGCATGCCTCAATGGGTGCCCTCTCCTCATCATGCATGAAATTCGGTCGCCGCCTTGTGGTGGAGCCCACATCCTCCAACATTGTGGCTACTGTGGGGGGAAGCATCCAGGTGTTATGCATGCCTGTGGCTACACATGTTCCTGCCCCACCCGCCTCAGTCTGTCAACCCCACCTGGACCACTGCAGCAGGTGGTCTGGGTGGTGGTCTGCATGTGGGTGTCCCGGTATGGTGTGCAGCGCCCCATGGTACAGGGACCATTGGGACAGTGCACCTGCCATGCTTGTCCACCAGTCCATAACTGGGGTGCCTTTGCTGCTGCCCCAGGAGGGCACACAGTGCTGTCCACAATGGACATGTCCTGGTACCTTAGCAGCATGTGTGTAGCCACAGTGTTACCACACCCAACCAGGGTCCCACCCGTGCTGCGCCGGGGGGGCACATCCTGGTGGACCACAGCCATGGGGCAGCTGGCCGCAGTGTGTGACATGGTGACACTGTTGTGTTGCCTGCACAGCACCGCTGTATGCCTCAGATTGAACGGTAGCGCATTGCTGCATCCACCACACATGGCCAGTAACACCCAGTCACATATACCTCTCCACAGTACCACTATACAGGGCACTGTACCACCGTGTGGGTCGCAGGACCACCATGTGCCACGGTGCATGCCCATGTCCCACTGCAAACCATACCTGTGTAGAGCAGTGCCTTATCCCATATGCTGCCATGTGTGCACCATGGTGCCGTGACAGGTGGTCTGGACATGGCAGCGACCAGTCTACCAGTGGCCTGTGCATCCTGTGTACTGCACAGGTCCAGTGTTCAACATTAAGGGCATTCAATCCACATTCTGTGCATGTTGGGAGGCACTGTTCCCCATGTGGTGGCCGTGGATGCTCAGAGGCTAGAATGCACCTGTACATTCCCCCAGTGCGTTCAGTAGACCATGTCAATATAGCTGTGTACTCACCTTCAAGGCTCTGTTTCCTCTCAGTCACCTGATCTCAGCCTGCAGCTTTGGGAGCATTTATGGCTCAGGGCATGCAAATGAGGCCTGGGCCTCTGGTAATGAGATGATAATCAGCTGAGATGCCCATGCATGTGGAATGAGGCAGTATAGGGTGCATTGTCCGTGAACTGCATAATTGCCCCCAGCTCATCTCACTTTACAAGGAGCATCCCCGAGATGCACCTGTGATGTTGTGGCGCATCTGTCACACATGCGTGATCACCATGTGCAATGGCACATCTTCTGTTATGTGCTGTTACACTGCTTCCATGATGCACCACTGAAGGAGCGCTGGCCATTGCACTGTGTCCTGTATCGCACACCATAAACCCACATGCACGGGACGTGCTGCACGGGGTGGTTGTAGTGGCCATGGATCGCGTGTTGTGCACCGTAGGTGGCCGTAGCGCGTGCCGTGCACAACACGGTGTCTGCACATGCATCATGCATACGCGACCCAGCCGTGACCTCACCACACCTTAGCAGTTGCCATTGCGCATGCCGTGCTTCCTTTGACCTATCATGCTTCGCAAACTGTGTGCATTGTACTGCATGTGGCTCTGTATTTCACATGGCGCTTATTGGGTCCTCAATTGCGCTTCACCACATTGCACTGGGTGACAGTTACTGTCAGTGGGGAAATGCCTAGAGCTGGTAAACAATCCCCTAGGGCCATGAACTGGTCCCAGGTGGAGCTACTGCATCTGGTGGCACTTGCTATGCCGGTGGAGGGGTGGCTGTTTGGGCATGTGGACCTCCATGTGCCCAGGGCAGACGTGTGGGCCTCTATTGCCAGGATGCTGATACAGTGCACAGGGCTGCCACACACTAGGGAGCAGTGCAGGCATCATTTTGGCAAACCTCCAGATGCGGGACCTGGAGAGACTGGGGCAGCTGCAGTGCCATGCACGCCATGGTGCACTGCCAAGGCCAGGTAGGTGTCACTCATCTGGCTCCTTTTGTGGTGCATGCTGAGTGTGTGTGTTGAGGCTTTCATGTGGCACCCACTTGGGTCACTGTTATCCAGCACACATGGCAGTGGCCGCATCTGCACAATGCAGCCCTGTCATGTGTGCCCTGGGGGGGGTATGGGCAGGGCTATGGTTGCGTGCAGGCCACTGGGGCTGCATGGCTGGTCGCCACTGTGTGCTGCATGCATACATGCCTGGGGGTGGCACTGTGGCAGTGCATCCTGCACAGTGGTGCTGTTTGGCTGTCCCTCCCCCCGTGCATGTCAATGTTGCTGTGTGTTACTGGCACTGCTGTGTTGTCTCATGGTGCTCTCTGTCTGTTGTGTTTTGCAGGCCCAGAGGCCAGGCAGAGGGCCATGGCCATCACTGAGACATGGAGGAGGAGGAGGAGGCTCCTGGGTGCCAGGCCTGGTGCCCTTGCAGAATCAGGTAGGTGGTGCATTCTGCTATTGCTGTGGTCTTCTGCTGTGGGTTACTGCTGGGTGGTTATGTTGTCTATGTTCAGGCCCTCAGTGTGTGTTCTCTCTGTCATTGCTGTAGGTCTCCAGGGATGACATGCCATAGCAGGGGGTGGTGCCCAGCCTGATGTGGAGGGGTAGATCCATGTGGCCATCCAGGCAGCCCTGCAACCTATTTCCAAGATGGTTCAGCACCTGTCAGCTGCCCTGCAGAGTGTTCTTCAGCGATTGGCCTCATGTGGCCATGCACGGGTATGGCATGGTGGGCCACGGCAGCGCTGTTGGCCCCCTGCCTCTTCATGGGGCCTTGCACAGTTTACTGTTTCTATTTTTGGCCCCCTGTTTCCTTGTTGTTCTGGGGTTTCTGTTGTACAGTTTTTTTATCTGGTTTTACTGTTTTATAAACATGTTGCTAACAGCACCTGTGTCTGTGAGTTTCATTGTTCCAGCATCATGGTTGTTCCCTATTGCCCTGCTGGCTTGCTCTACTTGCTCTGACTTGCTCGCTTGTGTGGCTCAGGGAATCCAAGATGCCTTGGTTCATCACCAATTGCACAGTCCTGTGTCTGGGTGATTCACAGAGGGGATGCGCTAGGCGCATCCCATTGCACATGCCTCTATGAATCGCTCTCTCTGTGCTTGGTGCATCTGACTTGCGCCAGCACATCTGGGTTGTGCTGGGTGTATCTTCTTTGTGAATCCTGCCCATATTGTTTATTTTATAGTTTGTGTTTTGCTTATTCTGACCAAAATTTATTTTTAGTAGATAAAAAAATGATACTTATTCGTCAAATGTTTTGGTATTGTGCTTTCATTCTTCAAGAAGAGTCCATACGCCAATAATTTGCAAGGAAATAGAAAGAAGGGAAATTAAAAGAGAGGTTAAAATCGAAGTGTGCCTAAAGCCTGGAAACAAAAAACTGTAAAGCTCAGCTATTCTGGTCAGGTGACCTGATCCTTTACTAATGCGAGCAGATAACCTGGGTGTTGTCATTTTTGTAGTCAACATGCAGACTACCTGCTGCCTGAGTCATTGCTGCAGGTTAACTGTGACGGAATAATTGGTGCCCTAACAGGGACATGAATGGTTCCATTTACTAATTGTGCCATGTATAAATTACTTACCATAGCAAACTTTCTGGATATGGATTTCTTGAGGATTAAAAGTCATGAAAATGCTTGGGCAGCATCACAAATAGAAGAACCCCAGAAAGGTTCGTGGTGTCAAAGTACAGAGGTTCTTGACTTTATAGACCAGTTGAGTTGGGCAATTTGGTGGAAGATGAGTGGGAAACTGCATCAAAAAATAGTGACATACAGTGGTGCCAGCCATGATCCAGTGCCGTGCCTTGTAGTAAATGACATGTCACAAAACACTGCATGACAAAAGTGCTTCTTACCTTTGAATTACAGTTATTCTGCAGTAATGCTGCAAGGTCCTGCATTACATCCTAGCTGGCACCACTCTATGAAAAAGTATAGTGTAAGGAATCTAAGGTGTTGGTTGGTGAAAACATGTTTTCTCCCTCATAGAAAAGTGTAGTGTATCCCTCCTTAAAAACTGTAGTTGAAATGCAAGCGCTCACATGTTTGCTTTATCTGTATAGTAAAACCAGCTGATCACATGATCAGCTGATTTCACTATACAGATAGAGCAAGTGCATGAGTGCTTTCATTCATGAGAAGACGGCCAGTTGTGGAGGAGGGTCAGTCTATGCAGGTCGTATTCCCTCTATATATTAAAAATGTGGTGCTGGTGCTGGGGTGCTGCCAGAGAGGGGGGGTGCGGGGACTTAATTTTACATGCAAAAGTGCGCTAAGGATGACGGCGGTCAGCCATGGAGGTGGGCGGGTCATGCCTGTCATCCATCAGGGGATATATTTTATAATATAGAAGAAAGAAAATAACTAAAATATAACACATTGTGGGTGCTTGAGGGGAGGAGGATGAAATTAGGATGCTGATGGGGGGGTGGGTTACATTTATTTTACTGGGATTTGGGTTTGGAGAAAGGGGCTTTTTATTTTTATTTATTCTATTTTTTTTTTTTTATTTTGTAAGTAGCAAAATATTCTTTTCCGAATACGAAGAGTCCCCTATTCAGGAAGGGCTTCCAAATATTCAGAAGTCCTACTATTTGTGGTATTCAGCGAAATAAAATTTGGCCTCTGCACTGCCATAATAGAAACATAGACTCTGCTGGCAGATAAGGATCACTTGCTCACCTAGTCTGTCCATTTTTCCCTGCCTATAGAATTGCCGCAGATCCTGCTTGATCTTCATCTCATTCAGCCAGCCCTTCTTCCTTTTCCCTAAGATTTCCTTATGCCTATCCCATGCATTCATGAACCCCACTACTGTATTTGCCCCTACCAACTCTGCTGGAAGACTATTCTCGGAATTCACCACTCTTTCTGTGAAGAAGTACTTTCTCACATCTCTCCTGAATCTTCCCTCTCCAGCTTCTTATTATGCTCTGTTGTCCTTAAACACCTTTTTGTCCTGATAAATACTTCCTTCCTGTACATTATTACCCCCCCATGAGGTAAATAAAGGTCTCCATCATATGTTCCCTCTCCCTTCTCTCTTCCAGGGTGTACACATTTAGGTCCTTACGTCTGTCCTTGTAGAGATTCAGATGCAGACCCTGCTCCATTTTTGTTGCCCTCCTCTGCACTGCCTCCACTCTATGTCCTTCCAGAGATGTGGTCTCCAGAGCTGGACTCTGTACTCTAGGTGGGGGTCTTACTAGCACTCTATACAGAGGCATTACCACCTCCCTCTTTCTGCTGATGATACCTCTACCTGTACACCCCAGTATCGCACTAGCCCACCCAACTGCCTTGTCATACTGCCTGGCCACCTTTAGGTCATCCAATATGATCACTCCCAGGTATCTTTCCTGCTTACTGGTTGTCAGAACCACTAGTCCCATTTTGTACTCTGCCCCTAGGTTTCTGTGTCCCAAGTGCATTACTTTTCATGTCTTCATGTTGAAAACCAGTGGCCATACCCTTTACCATTCCTCGAGTTTTCTCAGGTCTCTGCTCATCCTTTCCACCACCACCACCCCCAAGGTATCAACCCTATTGCAGATTTTAATGCCATCCACAAAGGGGCATATCTTCCGCTCCAGCTCCTATGCAGTGTCACTTATAAAGAGGTCACAGAAGACTGGTCCCAGCACTGATCTCTGAGGCACCCCAATGGTCACCCTCCCTTCCTCTAAGTGAACTCCATTTACCACCACCCTCTGTTGTCTATACCCTAACCAATTTCTTTCCCAATTTTACCACCTTTGGACCAACTCCTAAGCTACCCAGCTTGCTTACTAGCATCCTATGTGGAATTATGTCAAAAACCTTATCGAAATGTAAGTAGGCCGAGTCCACTGCTTCATCCTGATCTAATTCCTTGGACACCCACTCAAAGAAATCTATCAGATTTGTCTGACATAACCTCCCCTCCCCCCCCCATTGAATCCATGCTACCTCAGGTCTCGTAACCCACTGGATTCAAGATATTCCACAATCCTTTCCTTCATCAGTAATGCCATTAATTTATCACCACTGAAATCAGGCTGACTGGCCTATAATTGCAAGCCTCATCCCTGCTACCACTTTTGTGGTGTGACTACATCTGCTCTCATCAAATCCTCCAGAACCACTACTGTTTACAATGAGCTGTTAAACAGGACTGTCAGAGGTACAATCAGTACCTCCCTGAGCTTTCTTAATACCCTTGCATGCACCCAAACTGTCCTATTGCTTTTTCCACTTTCAGATTAGTGAGTTCCTTCAGGACACTCTCTTCTGAAAATAGACTAGTGCCCAACTCCCTCCCTCCCTCCAATGATCCTGTTACTTTTTTGTGGCCCATCCCCTTCTCCTTCCTCTGTGAACAGTGAACAAAAATATTTGCTCAGGATGCCTGCCTTTTCCCCTTACAGAAATATAAGTGTGCTGCGTACATGCAGAATGCATGTCACATGCTTTATTGTGCAATGTTTTCATGTGGTTGGCATACACAGAGTGAACCTATGTGAACCAGGTCTAAAAAGCAAATCAGGTTCACATGCAGCAAGCTTGACATGTATGCAACAGGTAAGCTGGTGGGAACATCTAAAAATCACATTAGATTTGTGTGTTGCATGCTTGACAAGAGTGCAGCAGTTAAACTGGTGTGAACATCATTTAAAAATCATATCAGGTTCACATGCTACATGCTTGCCACATGTGTAGAAACTAAGCTGGTGCAAATCTCATATAAAAAAAACACATTAGTTTCTATTTTTCATATTACTGCTAGCTATTAAAGCAATTAAAATACAATTTCAGTGATTTCCCATTCAAATTAGGTAAACTCATTCATTCTGATCCTTTTGCAAGTTGTTTAATGGCTTTTAATTTTTGTCATAAAATTTTGATTATTTGTAAAGTATTGTTTACTTAATGCATTAAATGCCAGTTGTGCGAAGAGAGGCCTCTGTGTTGTGAAGCCTGACATTTTAGTTTTGGGCCATGCAAATCCCCTTATGCATATATATTTTTTTTTAACCAGGAGAGACACACTAAGCTGAAAGCTTGTTTACAGGTGCGATCTGGAAGACCAAGGAAGTTAAGTGATTTGCTCAGGGTCACACAGTATGCAAGTGGGAGCTGTGGGATTCAAACCAAGGTCTCCAGGTTTGCAGCTCAGACCCTTAAACCACTGCGCTATACTGCCTCATTAGTACTACAAATGTGTTTCTCCATGACTGATTTGGCTCACTTACTTTCCCTTTGTCATTCTGTATGAAGCAAATACACTATGGCCATGCTCATAGAAACATAGAATTTGACGGCAGATAAGGACCGCTTGGCCCACCCAGTCTGCCCATTTCCCTACCTGATGGATAAGCTGCAGATCCTAGTCAACCAGCAGCCTACTTCTCCCCCCCCCCCAAAATTGCCTTATGACTGTCCCATGCATACTTGGATTCCACCACTGTTTGTGACTCCACAACCTCCTCTGGAAGGCCATTCCAAACATCCACCACCCTCTCTGTGAAAAATACTCATTAAATTACCTCTGAGCCGCCCCTTCTATCTTCAAATTGTGCCCCTTGTTCTTGCACACCTCTTTTTTTGAAAGATGCTACCCTCTTGGACTTTGTTGATTCCTTGAGGTACTGAAAGTTTCTATCATGTCCCCCCTCCCTCCTTTCCTCGAGGCTATACATATTAGCTCCTTAAGTCTCTCTTCATATGTCTTCCGGTGCAGACCCTGCACCATTTTAGTTACCCTCCTCTGGACAGCTTCCATCCTGTCTATGTCTTTGTGGAGATTGGGTCTCCCAGAACTGCACACAGTACTCAGATGGGGTCTCACTAGCTGTCTGTACAGAGATAATAACTTCCTGTTTTTCTACTGGTGATGCCTCTCCCTATGCATCCCAGTATCCCCCAACCATCCTTGCTGCCCTCTCACATTCTTGCCCACCTTTAGGTCATCTGATATGATTACCCCCAGGTCCCTTTCCATTTTTGTTGTTGTTAGTATCTCACCCCCCATTGTGTACTCTTCCCCTGGGTTTTTGTTTCCCATGTACATTACCTTGCACTTCTTAGCATTGAATCTAAGCTGCCATACATTTGACCATTCCTCTAACCTTGCCAAGTCCCTTCTCATCCTTTCCACCCCACCCTGTGCATCAACTCTGTTGCAGATCTTTGTGTCATCTGCAAAGAGACATACTTTTCTTCCAGTCCCTCTGCAATGTCACTTATAAAGACATTGAAGAGGACTGAGTCTAATACTGAACCTGAGGTACCCCTACTAACCCCTCTTTTTTCAGAGTGGATTCCATTTACTATTACTCTCTGTGTCCTATTCTCCAGCCAATTCTTTAGCCAGTCTGTCATCTTGGGACCCACTCCCAGGCTGGCTAACTTGTATATTAATCTTTTGTGTGGGACTTTGTCAAATGCCTCGCTAAAGTCTAGGTAGGCCATGTCCACAGCCCCTCCCTGATCAACTACTTTGGTCACCCAGTCAAAGAAATCTACCAGATTTGTCTGGCATGACCTTCCACTGTGAATCCATGCTGCCTTGGGTCCTGTGCCCTCTGGCCTCTAGATATTTAACAATTTTTCCTTCAAGTGATTCCATCATTTTCCCTACCACTGAGGTTAAACTAACAGGTCTGTAGTTTCCTGCTTCTGCCTTGCTCCCACTTTTGTGAAGAGACACATCTGCCCTCCTCCAGTCCTCGGGTACCACCCCATCCTCCCATGATTTGTTAAAGAGGGTAGTCAGTGGTGTCACTAGTTCTACCCTTAGTTCTTTTAGAATTCTGGGATGAATCCCATCAGGCCCCATTGCTTTGTCCACTTTCAGTTTTAGGAGTTCTTTCAGAACCTTTCTTCTGTAAATGGTCTGGTATCAACTTCTGTAACCAGCGTGTTTCTATTGTTTGTTTTAGGTACCTCCCCCTCTTCCTTTGTAAATACTGAGCAAAAATATTTGTTTAGTATCTCTGCCTTTTCACAGTCACCCTCTGCCCACCCTCCTCCCTTTATTAAGCCTCACTATCCCTCCCTTGGTCTTCCTTGGCTCCTGATGTACCTATAAAGGTTTTATCCCTTTCTTAACTGAGTTGGCTATCTTTTCCTCAGTTTGGGCCTTTGCTGATCTGACTGCCTTCCCAGCTTCCTTTTGCTTTAACTGATATAGTTCTCTGTCCTGTTCCTTCTGTGATTCCTTGTACTTCCTGAATGCTTTATTTTTCTCTTGAACCTTCACTGCCACTTCTTTTTGAGAACCATAGTGGTTTCTTACCTCATTTGTTTTGTTTATTTGCTTTACACAAGGCTTGATACCTCTGTGATGGCAGTTTTATTATTCCCATTGTTCTTCCACCCCTCCTTCCTGCCCATTTGCTAGTGCATTCCTTAGGCACTCACCCATTTTGACAAAGTCAGCCCTCCTAAAATCCAATCGTTTGTCTTTGTATGGCTTGACTTTATTGCTGTGTTTATTGTGAACCATACTGTTCGATGGTCGCCTAGTTCCCAGATGGCTACCCACTTCTACATCTGTGATCCTCTCTTCATCTCCATTTGAGAGAACCAGGTCTAAGATTGCTCCCTCTCAGTGGGCTCCAATACTAGTTGTCTAAGGCATGCCCCTGTAGGGCATCTAGAATAACCCCACTCTTAGAAGTGGCTGCTGCAACTGCACTCCAGTTAACATCTGGTATATTCAGATCACCCATCAGCAATAGCTCCCTTTTTCTGCCATTCTAAGTATACTTCTATCATTTCCTTGTCCATTTCCTCCCCCTGAGAAGGGAGTCTGTATACAACCCCTGTGCATATTGTGGTGCCATTGCCGGTCTCCAAATTTACCCACAGTGCTTCTTCTCCTCCCTGTTTACCCTTTTGTTCTGTTGCTTTGATTCCTTCCCTTATGTAAAGAGCTACTCCTCCTCCTCCTCTTTTACCCTCCCTGTCCCTTCTGAAGATAGTGTATCCTGGTATGTTTACATCCCAGTCATGGTATTGTGTGTACCATGTTTCTGTGACTGTCATGATATCCAGATGTTCCTCCTCCATCAAGGCCACTAATTCAGGAAGCTTGTTGCTCAGACTACGGGCATTGGTACTCATTGCTCTCCATTTTTTGATGGCTTTACCTTCTGTTGCAGCATCCCCCACTGACTCTTTGTGCTGAGTAGGGTCCTGGAAGCATGCACCATACCTCAAATTTTGTCACTGAAATGAGGGACATGGAAAACTCAGAATGAGGGACAATGAGGACCCAAACCCTCACAATGATCAGGACACATCCTGAAACATGGAGATACAGTACCCCAGAACACAGTGAAAACCACTGTATTTACTTGTACTGATATTAGCACATGAGAAAGAGCTTCTACTATAAAGCAGGGGAGCCACCCCCCCCCCCACAAACACACATTTGTGCCTTGGATGCTCTTATGGTGTGTCAATAATGGCATTAAATCTGGATTTCATCTTTTGCATAATAAGTGCCCCCCTGGTCTGTGTGCACTCACACTGCTGGTGCACTCCTGACTAGACTGTGTCTCTATTTTGTTGTTCACTCTCTCTACCTATTAGAGGCAGCACCATTACACATGACGTGGAGGAGCTCCAGCCAAGCAAGAGCACATGAGTTCCATGAGTGTGACACTGTCTTCCCACCAGTGAGTAAACAGGCTGCACACTACAGCTTGGAGGAGTCAGTGAGCACTGAACTCTAAATAGCAGTGTTGTGGTGGCATATTTTTGTTGGTCTACTCTTAGTGAGTCTCCATCTCCCCTGGTGGCTGAAATGGCAGAGGGTAAGCTAGAACCTGATTCGAGACAAGGCTACCTACTTACTCAACTTGGTTCACCTCACAAAAAAAAAACAGCACAGGCCCCTACAGCAGAAAGCTAGGCCTAACAGCAGCAGTGACAGCAGTGTAGATGGCCTTCATAGGCCTTGATTTGTGCAGTGTGGAAGCAGTCATGGTGGCAGCCAAGCAATAAACAAGCAACACAGGTTGGGTGTGTTCAGTTGGTGAGGTGACTTGGTTGCAGACCATGTTGGAGACCTGGGACGGTTGATCCAGCTTCTGGAAGAAGGACGGAGAAGGAGTGGACTGAAAACTGGTTTGGTGGCACACTGGGCCAGGCTACAGGTTCTGGCCAGATGGCTGGATAAGTAAAAGTAAATATTTTTTTCTAAAGGGGGATCGAGGAAGGTGGAAGGACTGAAAAATTGATGTATTTTTCATGTTTCTGTACCTTTGGGTGGCTTCATGATACATATTAGATGGGTATTGAATGGAATGGAGTCATGTAGACAAATCAGGAGAAAGTTTTTCTTTTGGGGGTCAGAACTTCAGCCAGGAAAAAAATGGTTAGTAACTGCATAGGGGTAAGCCCAAATCTGAAGCACTGTTCCAAGATTTAAACAGATGAATCTTATGCATTTGAATTTTTCCTGATTTGCATATCACTTTTCAGTCATAACAAATAAATTTTACCTTTTAGAGACATTCCAGACAGTTTAGAGCTTGCCACCAAGGAGCTAACTAGCACCTGGCCTCCACTGGTTGTTGGCTCCCCCTGCTGAAATGTGAAATGATGCCCCTGCCATAAAGTCTAAATTTCCAGAACATCCTCAATGTGAGCAGCATGTTTCCTATGAGGGATAGATGATGAGCAGAGCAGTTTTCAGAGGTAAAATGAGGGCTTTCCCTTGTATTCAGGGACAGTTGAGCGGTATGGGAAGCAAAGACTATTGCAGTCCCAGTATAATCAAGCTTATCCCCACCCACCAGTGAAGCTAACCTCCACATCCCCACTCTCAAACACATTATGATATAGGGTAAGGGAGACCGCGGGGTGTGCACCATTAAAATGAATGGGGTATATATTTTTTTATTACTATTTTATACATTATTGATGGAGAGTAAGAGATTAATGAAGACCAACACTCAATTAACAAGGGCCTTGTTAGTAGAACAGTGGCCTTCATTATTCTCCAGCTCACCATCATAATGTATAAAATAGTAATAAATAAAAGGGGTACGCCCCAGCACTCTGACCCATGGACATCATCTCTAAAACACTCCTGCCTCAGGCTCCCTAGTAAACAGGTAAGAGACTCTCTACATATATCTGTACTTGGTGGGTTGTCCGTAGCAGCATGACCACACCTGCTTCAGTGTGTGTGCATGGGGTGGGGGAGACTGGCCATGTGGGTGGGTATCAAGTTATTGCTACTTTTGTGTTTGCTACTTAAAGTCTGTTCAAAACTTTGGAGAGAAAATAGTAGGAGTACAGGCCAGACAGAAGTAATTAAGTAGTTTTTTGGGTAACTGTTTGTATTGGGGTTGGGAAGAACCACATGTGTTTCCATTGGTATGTGTGCTACAGTTCAGCTGTGCAGCTGAGATGAGAGGGGACAAGAAAACTAAAAAGTATAAAGTGGCTACAAACATGCTGCATGCATGCAGAGGTATGCACATTTGTATTCATAGGATTCATAGGAAAACTACAGGTCCACAGCCTAAAAAGGCCATTTAGGACCTGACGATTCCCTAGCATCCCCTCTATCCTGTGCGTCCTTTATTTAACATATATACATCCACTCTGTTTCTAAATACTCCCATACTATCACTTTGTATCACATCTAAATGCAGCTTATTCCATTCCTCCACCACCCTTTGGTTAAACCATTGTCTCCTATTATTCCCCTTAAATTGTTCTCCCTTAAGTCTCGAATGGTGCTCCTAGTTATTCTGTCTGCCTCTTTACTTTCTAGTGCCAAACATTCCTACAAATCCTTATTCTGTATTGCCTTGTATACCAAACACAAATCCCCATGAAGTCTTCTGTATGTTAGTGAGAACATATTTAATGCCTCTAGTCTCTCCATGTATGTCAAACCTTCATTACCCATCACCATTCTCATCGCCCTTCTCTGCAGCCTCTCCACTCTATTCGTAGTTTGTTTACTATGCGGAGCCCAGAACTGGACACAATACTCCGCATGTGACCTAACCAAAGCACTATACAATAGCATAATGCTCTTTTTATTCCTGCTCTTAATATTTCTTGCTATACAGCTCATCATTCCATTCTCTTTCTTTACTACCTCACTACAGTGCCTGTCAAATTTGAGATCCCTCGATATTATAACACCCAAATCTCTTTGCTCCTCAACTGACTGCAGTTGTTCTCCATTTAAAAAGTATGTGGCTTCAATGTTCCTCCTCCCAAAGTGCATTACAATGCACTTACCAATGTTAAATTCCAACCCCTTGTTGGTGGCCCACTCTGCAACATTGATCTCATTCTGAAAATTCCTGACATTGATATTATTACTTACTAATGCCCCCATCTTGAGGTCATCAGCAAATTTACTAAGCCATGCTGTGGCACCACATGCTAGTGATGTCACAAGTATGTTAAACAACAAGGGTCCCAATACCAACCCCTGTAGCACCCCACTCATCACCTCCACCCAGTCTGAAAAAGATCCACTCACTGCAACCCATTGATGAATATGGGGGTCTATGCCTTGCAATTTGAGAGTGTCCAGAAGCTTCCCATGTGACACCATATCAAAGGCATGAGAGAAGTCCATATACAGCACATCAACAGGAATCCTCTAATCCATTGCCCTACTCACGGGCTCGAAGAAGCTGCTTAGGTTGGTGAGGCAGGACCTCCCCTTCCTGAATCCATGTTGATTCTGATCCATTTACCCTGAATTTTGGAGATGATCAATAAGATTTTATTTTATTATACCCTCCAATATCTTACAGAGTATGGGTGTAATACTAACTGATCTATAATTACCCATAACCCCTCTATCTCCCTTTTTATATCTCGGTGTTACAGTTGCTTTTATCCAATCCTCCACCACTGTACCTGTATCAAGGGTTTGCTGAAAGATGACTGCTATTGGTAAAGCTAGGGACTCTTCTGTATTTTTAAGTAAAGCTGGATGTAGACCATTTGGCCCCTCAGATTTCTATGGGTTCAGATTTTTAAGCCTTATAGTGATGTCTTCAACACTCATCCTAATGTTATAAGGACTATAGTCCCTCATATTTCTACATACATCACCATCCCTAGGTTTATTCATACTAGAAAAATATTTATTCAGCTCATTTGCTGTTTCTCCCTCCTCTGATACCTATTCACTCTGCACCTTCAAAGGTCCTACCTGTATTTTCTGATTTCTTAATCCCCCAATATAATTGAAAAAGGCCTTTTTGTTATCCTTAGTTTTTGTTGCTATGTTATACTCATATCTTCTTTTAGCTTTTCTAATCATTGTCCTATATTCTTTGACTCTTTTCCTATATACACTCCAAGCCCCCCTGGTGTCTCTCTTCTTGGTGGTATGATAGGCCTGTTTTTTTGTTTAATAACCTTTTTAATATTTTTGGAGAACCAGTTTGGTACTCTACCTTTAACGTATTTTTCCTTGGTGGGGACATACCTTTCTGAACAATCAAGCAGCTTGCTTTTTAAACAATCACATTTTTGTTGTAAAGATGCCCCCCGAAATTCAGTTTTCCAGTCCCAAACTCTAAGGCAGTCATTTATTTTGATATAGTTGGCCAAATTATAACATTTTAACACTGTGACCTGCCTCTGCTTTTCATGATGAAATTTCATTTTAAACTCTATCATGTTATGATCTGATCCAAGTAACGGTTCCCTAATCTTACATTTGTGTACTGTCTCCTCCATATTTGTTACAACTAGGTCCAAGACATTACTTGCCCTTGTTTTATCTGTAACATAATTATTACATCCCATATCCTCCATTAGTTCAAGAAACTGTTTTTCCACGGTTGTATCTCCTATCATTCATACCCAGTCTATCCCCGGGAAGTTGAAATCCCCCAATAAAAGTACTGATCCATTCTCACTCTGTTCTCTTAAAACTTCCAAGAAGCTCATACACTGATCTTTACTTATAGATGGTGCCCTATAACATAACCCCACCCTAATCTTGCTCGATTTTTGTAGTAGAAGTTCAAACCAAAGTTGTTCATGTGCCAATAAAGTTTCTTCTGTAATCATCCTGGCCTTAATCCCCTGCCTAATATAAACTGCCAGGCCTCCACCTTTACCTGTATCCCTATCCTTATGAAACAGAAGAAAACCCTGGATGTACCTGTCCTGATCACAAATATCCCACCATGTTTCAGTGATGCAATAAAGATTAAATTCCTCCTCCACTAATATGTGTTCCAGCACCTGTTTTTTTTATTTCTTACACTACGTGCATTCAACAGAAGTGTTTCTTAAAGTCTCAATCTGCCTTGTTCCCCCCCCCCCCATTAGGATTACTCTTCTGGTTCCAACACCCCTTTTTCCATGTTTAAATGCTTAAATATTCTGATGTTTATTCTTTGAGCCAACATTCTTGTTCCCACTCTGTTCAAATGCAAACTGTCATATCTAAACAAGTGTTGTTTACCACTGAAGGCATCACAATGTTCCAAGAAGCAGTGCCCCTCCTGATGACACCATTTTTTAACCATTCATTTAGGTTCTTTATTCCCCGATTTCTTGCTTCACCTGTCCTTAAGACTGGTAATATTTCAGAAATAATTAAGCCCTTTTTTCTCTTTCTAGTTTCATCAGCAATAATCTGAAAAGCCTTATGTACTTGGATAATATAGTATTCACTTTACCAATATCATTTGTCCCTATGTGTAATATCACCAAAGGTTCCATTGTTTTACTCAGGTGACCATTTAGGCCTGCCCATATATCATTTACTCCAGCTCCTGACATGCTACTCACACTGGTGGTGCTTTTTCTTCCATGACATATAATACTATCCGTATACTTCAATATTGAGTCACCTATTACCACTACAGTGCCTTCAGAAAGTATTCACCCCCCTTGGATTTTGTCACATTTTGATGTGTTACTACCAGAATTTTTAATGCACTGAAATGATTTTTTCCCCCTTGAGTCACACAGCATACTCAACAAATTAAAGGGGCAAAAATATTTTTATTGTGTAACAAAAATTTATGAAACATTAAAAACTGAAATATCTTGTTTACTTAAGTATTCACCCCCCTGAGTCAATACTTTGTAGAAGTGCCTTTGGCAGGAATTAGAGCTTTGAGTCTTCTTGAGTATGTATGTATCAGCTTTGCACATCTGGATTTGGGGATTTTCACCCATTCTTGCTTGCAGATTTGCTCAAGCTCTGTCAATTTGGATGGGGAGTGTCGGTGAACCACAATCTTTAAGTCTTTCCACAGATTCTCAATGGGATTCAAGTCTGGGCTTTGGCTGGGCCACTCAAGGATGTTCACCGTCTTGTTCTGAAGCCACTCCAGTGTTGTTTTGGCTGTATGCTTGGGGTTGTTGTCCTGTTGGAACATTAATCTTTACCCCAGTCCAAGGTCTATTGCAGACTGATGCAGGTTCTCCTCAAGGATGTGCCTGTATTTGACTCCATTCATTGTTCCCTCTATCCTGACAAGTGTCCCAGTCCCTGCCACTGAAAAGCATCCCCGTAGCATGATGCTGCCACCACCATGCTTCATGGTAGGGATGGTGTTACACGGGTGATGAGCTGTGTTTGGTTTGCGCCAGGCATATCGCTTTGCATTCAGGCCAAAGAGTTCAATTTTTGTTTCATCAGAAAAGAGAATCTTTTGCCACATGGTCTCAGAGTCTGCCACGTGCCTTCTTGCAAACTCCAGGCATGCTATTATGTGGCCTTTTCTCAGGAGTGGCTTCCGTCTAGCCACTCTCCCATAAAGACTACATCTGTGAAGTGCTGCAGATATTGTTGTCCTCTAGACAGATTCTCCCATCTCAGCCATGGAACTCTGTAGTTCTGTGTTCTTGGTCACTTCCTGACCAGGTCCTTCTTGCCAGTTGCTCAGTTTGGGAGGACGGCCTGCTCTAGGAAGAGTCTGGGTGGTTCCGTAATCTTTCCATTTCCTAATGATGGACTTGACTGTGCTCCTGGGAACTTTCAACACCCTAGAAATGTTTTATACCCTCCCAGATCTATGCCTCCTCACTATTCTATCACGGAGTTCTACGGACAACTCCTTGGTCTTCATGGTAGAGTTTCTGCTCTGACATGCACTGTCAACAGTGGGACCTTATATAGACAGGTGTATTTCCTCTGAAATCATGTCAGCCATTTGAACTGACTACAGGTGGACTCCATTCAAGTTTTAGAGTGATCTCACAAGGAAATTGGATGCACCTGAGCTCAGTTTGGAGTGTCATAGCAAAGGGGGTGAATACTTATCAAATCAAGACATTTCAGGTTTTTATTTTAAATTACATGTACAAAAAAATCCAGAAGTTTCATTCCACTTTGACATTATAGAGTAATTTGTGTAGATGCGTGACAAAAAAAAATCCCATATAAATGTATTTTAATTTGAGTTTGCAACATCACAAAATATGACAAAATCCAAGGGGGGGGGTGAATACTTTCTGTAGGCACTGTATATCCCTATAAGTTTGTGTTTTTCCTGTTGACACCCCAAACCTTCCCATTATTCCCTCCTGCTGTGTGTTTCTTGTACCATCACCCTCTTCCTTTTCCTGACTATCAGTTACGGTGGCATTGGTTCTACTTTCAAATGAATTTTGACTTTTGGTCAACTCTATGGCTGATTTTTCCTTAACTATGTTAAGTCCCATTGTAGTAGTCATTAACATTGCATCATCCCTCCTTTCAAATTTAGTAACCTCTTCCCCATCCTTATCTTCATGATTATGTATGGAAGTGCCATTGGTTTCAACATTGGAGCCCTCCAATGGTTGAAACCTTCACATGACACCTTCTCAGACCTCAGCTCAGTCCTCCCTAGCAACTTTTTCAATCCAATTCAGCCTACCCCACTGCCTGAGCTCCTCCACCCCTTCAAACTCAGAGTTATTACCCCTACAGAAGTGAAAGCCTACCTGTTCGAAGCCCTCCAGAGCTCCAATTACTGCAAAGACACCTTCGATATGCATATCCTATACCTTGCACTAGACTCAGTTATCTCCCCACTCATGGATCTTCTAAATCTGTCCCTGCACCTGGGTCAGTTCCCAACCTCTTGGAAAATGGCAGTGATAACACCAATATTGAAATGTGGTGACAACTCCCTCCCAAACAACTACTGGCCCATCTCGATTCTCCCCCCACTCTCTAAAGTCCTTGAAAAGATCATGGCCAATCAGCTCACTGATCACCTCCTTGCACACAACCTCTTATGTAGGGAGCAGCATAGTTTCAGAGCTGGTCATAGCACTATGACTGCCCTCACAGAATTCGCTAACTCCCTGCACTCCACGCTTGACAAGGAGCACCTCACAAGGGCCGTGCCTATAGACCTCTCAAAGGCCTTTGACATGGTTTCTCACCCCCTCCTTCTTAACACATTACAACAAATTGAGGTCTCTCATTGTCCACTCTCATGGTTCTCCAGCTATCTTTTATCTAGAACCAATGTGTTAAAATTAATAATACCATATCTACTATGCTGCTTGTGTACTCAGGAGTTCCCCAGGGACCTATCCTGGGTCCTCTGCTATTCAACATCTACCTCAATGCCCTGCCTTAATCCTGCCCCAGGAACCTTCTCCTGTATGTGGACGATGCTGTTCTTTACGCCGTACATCCTGATCCTCTCTCTCTCCAGCATACCTTACAAAACTCCTTTTCTCAGATTGAACACTGGTTCGCTGAACACAGATTGCTGGTCAACATTAAAAAAACTAAGATGATGGTCTATGCCCACTGCCAAAACAGATCAAAGGATTTCCCCCTGGCAATACTCTCCGCCTCTCTCATCCCACTGGAATAGGTCCAAAAGTACAAGTATCTAGGTATTACATTTGACTTTTCCCTTTCATTCCACGAACATATAAAAATCCTCACTTCCGCCACCAACACCTGCATTGGTCTCCTTAACAGATATAAAGACTGCCTGCCACCTGAAGCACTTCACCTAGCCCTTACCTGCTCAGTCTCATCACTGGTGGACTATGGCCTCAAAATCTATGCTGCCGCCAACCCTACGGTGATTCATCAAATACAAGTAGTCATCAATAAGGCATGCCGGCTCCTCTCTGGTGCTGACAGAAATACATACCTACACCCTATACATACTCACCAATATCCTCTCCCTTGAGGAAAGACTATTATACCAGACCCGTCTCTTCACCAAAAAAATCCACCTGGGTTTAACCCTAATAGGTGTCTGGCTTCTCTTCATGCAGCCACCATCTCAGCATCCACACGGGCCAACCCCAAAAACTATCTGGAAGGTGCCTAGGGTCAGGACCACCCTGGCCCAGTGATCCTTCCCCCTTAGAGTTTCATCCCATCCTGGTACAATGCCCTCCCATCGGCCGTCACATCAATCACCAACCTAGATCCTTTTAAAGCTGCCTTAAGGGCCCATATCCTCTCCTCACATCAATGCCAGTGTAACCGGTAACCTGTGGGTCCTGCACCATGCTGCTAGACCACGCACCTGCCCATGGCCTGGCAGTGGAGAGCCCTCACTATTTCTAGCCTAAAGGCTCCTCACCTCCCTCGGTTACCATATAGTTGCACTGGACTATGAATGCATTGTATTATGTATAAGACAAGGCCTCCCTGAGGTGGCTTACTACCAACTCGTATCATGCATTGTTTTAGCTACCAATTGTATAGGTCTTAACCGCTCATTATGTAAATATGTCGATAGATCTGCCCTGTTTTAGCTACCAAATGTATAGGCATTAACCAGTGCTCAGTTGTACTTATACTCTGTATGACTGCTCACCCACATGTATTCTATGTATGTACTGTATGAATATCTATGTTTTATTCTGACGTGGAGCCTTTGGAAATAAGTCTATGAGTCAAAAGGTTGTAATTCAAATTTCCTAAATAAGTAACTAAATAAATAAAAATGAATTTGAAGTAGGTATAGGTACCAATGCTTTCCTTCTCCTTTTCTTCTGTTTTCTTTGATTCACCTGATACTATTTCCCACTATCTTCCTCATTGTTAACACTGACACTTGTTTCTGCTTGGAAATGTTTCCTTTTTTTTACTATCCCTGCATGTAACCCAGGTATTTCTCACTGCTGCTGCTGTATCATCATTATGATGTAATATTTTTCATTATTCTTAACAAACTTTTCAAGTACCCTTTTTTCTCTATTAATATCACATGTAATCTTTAGCTGTTTAAACTCTTCTACTTTTTGTAAGTAGATACACATTTTACACACAAATGAGGTCACCCCTCCCCTCTGGTAAACATCTCACAGATTGCACGTTGAATCCACTGCTCACCCTTTTTGTCCATTCTTTCTCTGTACTATGGTAACAAGTTGTAGCAAGATCTGGGAACACACCTTTACAAACCCCGCCACAGATAAACACTCTTGTTCCTCCTGCTGACTGCACTCCAGACATGCCTGATATGCACAGAACGTGCATGTCTCTGCACGCTTCTCCATGCACAGTGATGAGCACGCCCCACTTGGCCTTCCCTGCTCAGAGAGGGGTGAGTTTAAATGCCTTGTGTATCCTGGAACAACTTGGTAGGGTCACATCTACAGATTCAGCATACCCTCTTTTAAAAACACAACAAAATCACTTTCTCCTACCCCAAGTGTGTTGCAGCTTGCACTAAATCACTGGCACAGCAATTTACAAATAAAATCAATCCCTCCTGTATAATCTGTAGTCCTGTAGTATGTTGTTGACTCAAGTTCCTCCCCTTCCTCCTCCATGCTCAGTGCTCACCTCAGGTAAATTGCACTCTAGTAGGCAAATATGTGAAAGTACACTGCCCTCATAACAGGAACTCCATTTCTCACCCAGTTGCCTGTCTCACAGCTTTTGGCCGCCGCAAGGGTCTGAGTGATATGTGAAAAATATTGAAGTACAAGTGAGCCATATGCTTGCAGGCAGTATAGCTTAGTGGTTAAAGGCACTGAACTACAAACCAGGAGACTTGGAGATCTGAAGACCTGGGTTTGAATCTCATCAACCCCCACTTGTATGTGGTATGATCCTGAGGAACTCACTTAACTTTTATGTGTGCAGTAATCAGTGACCACTTGCTTTTTGCACACATGCCACATGTATGCAGACTGTTCCAATTTAACATAAACAGCACGCTTTCCACACTTGCTTGCCACACACATGCCACATGCTTGCAATTCGTTCCAATTTAACATCTAAATCATGCTTGCAGCACACATATCACATTGGTAGTTTTATGTGTGCAGCATGAAGACATTTCATATAATTATTTCTGTAAGGGTACTGGTCCCTTTTGTACAGTCACTCCGATCCCACCTCTGGTCTTCCTCCTTTCGCTTACATACCTAAAAATGTCTTCTCCTCCTTTGTCACCACCTGGGCTATTCTTTCTTCAGTTTGCAGTCTCACACTCCTTAAAGTTCTCCCTGATTCCCTATGTTTCCCCTGATATACCTCCCTACCTTCATCCCTCTGTGTCTCATTATAGCTTCTGAATGCTACCCATTTAGCCTTTACATTTTCCACCACCTGTTTCGAGAACCATAGTGGTCTCTTTTTCCTCCTGCTTTTGTTCACTTGCTTGATGCAAAGGTCTGTTGCCTTCTCTATGGCCCTTTTCAGCTTTGCCCAGCATTCCTCCACCCCAGCTGTGTCATCCACCTCTGCCTGGTCATACCTGAGGTATTCGCCCATCTTTTTAAAATCTGCTCCCTTGAAGTCCAGAACACTTGCCCTTCTGTGGTTCAGTTCTACAGCTGTCCTTATACTGAACCACACTGTACAGTGATCGCCCTAACAGATGTGAGACTACTTCAGGTGATGAAGCAACAGTCTGCCCAGGTAAGACTTTGAGCAGGAGAACCTTTGTTTTGGCAAACAGTAGACCAGCCATGTCACTTGGTACTATGGACTTACCTGCACAGTGCCAGGGATAACATGAAGACAAATGACAATTGTAATAAGACTGGGACTAGCCTATGCCATTATTGTATGCTTGCACATTTTGGCTGTGTCTGGAATATAGTTAGATGTGCAGAGACAGACTTACTAAGCAAAGAAGGGAAAGTGTTGTATTACTCTTCCTTACTAACCTACTGTTTTGCAAGATATCCAAGGACATAGACTTTGGCTGGAGGTCCAGATAGGGACCCCCGAAGGGGCAAAGGTAGTAAGCATTAAATACTTTAAAACAGCAGATAGCAACAGAATGATGGATCTGTTGGATAGAAGCATGTGGAGAATAGGACAGGTAGAAGGACTGGAATTAAAATGAGAAGAATTTTTTAAAAACAATGATTGATGCCACAGAAAGCTCAACTGGCAAGATGACAAAGGGAAAAAGGACAAAGGCTCAAGTGTGGTTCACTGCTGAAGTAAAGGCAGTGGTAAGAACAGAAAAAGGCAAGACAAGGCAACGTTTATTTTTAAAGCACACATTCCAATAGCCTCTGAACTCTGTACAGAGTTTAAAAATCAGTAACACTATTAAAACACTACAAAATATATATGAGCAGTGGTTAATCAGGAAATGCTTTCTGAAATAAATAGGTTTTCGTGGAGGCTTTAAAGACCTCCACCAAGTTGGTTGTTCAGATATTCAAAGGAAGTGCATTCAAAATGAGTAGGGCCGCCAATTCAAAAGCTCTGTCCCCAGATAATTTCAGTCTTGACAGGGAGACAATGAGCAAGCCCGAATCGGTGGAGTGGAGAGGGTGCACTATGTGGTAGAGACAAAGGAGCTCTTTTAAGTAGTCAGGACCCAGACTGCATAGGGCCTTGTATGTCAACAAGCAAATCTGACAGCCAGTGCAGTGCACACAGGACTGGTGTGATTTGTTCACTCTATGAAAAGTTCAAAATCATCTGGGCTGCAGCATTCCAAACTAGCTGCAGGCATTGCATCAAACCCCCAGATAACTCTAGATACAGAGGGTTACAATAATCCAACCCTGAAGTGATGAAAGCATGGACAATTGCTGCTAGGTCATCAGGGGCAAGAAATGACCTGGTCCTGGTGATATTCTGTAGATGATAAAAGCCAGATTGTACAACAGATGACACCTGCTGTTCAAGCATCAATCTGCTGTCCAAAATGACACCCAGGTTCTTTACCATATCAGTTGCTGAGAGAGGTTGGTCTCCCAATAATTTCAGAGCCATAACATCCCCGGCAACTACGCCGTGACGACCCAGTTCAATTGCCATGACCTCTGTCTTACCTTGGTTAAGGCACAGTCAGTTCAGGACAATCCAATCATTAACCCAGACATCAGAAGTCATGCAAATATTCTGAGGGAAAGCAAGAAAACATTCAAGAACATAGGGAAGACATTTTGAATAAAGGAATTACTCAACAGTCAAAAAATCACGGTGGGCTGCTTCAGTGGTATGAGTCCGCAATAAGTAGGGTAAGCAAATCTTTTGTATTGATTATAGACAAATTAATACACAAAAGATGATGCCAGTAGCATGCCAAGTTTCAGCCAGTTCTTGAATCTCTCAATGGAGTTGTAATGTGTTCCACTCTTTATTGACAAGTGGAAGTGGCTGACGACAGCAAAAAAAAAAAAAAATACTTTTTTCATTCCCTTATAAATAGGACATTGCCTCTTTAAGAGGAGCTGGTGGATAGTAGCATAAGAATCTGCTGATTCTACAGTGTGTGGTATTTAAATTAAACTATTCATGAATTTTCATCTTATGTCTAAATTAGGGGGCTGCCTGGATTGCCTGCACCAAACAATAACTCTAGCTCATGACTGTAAGGAGTCCCTAGTCCTTACAACTTCTGTAAACTCGTACTGAGAACTTTTTGAAGCAGAGTGAGTCAGAAGAGCAGTGAGAAAAATGAATTCCATGAGGACACCTGCACTAGGGAAATAGTTCTTTGAAAGCAAGCTGCAGTAACAAGATTTGAGCCCCAAAAGACTGAGGTGCAGAAAGAACAGGGGGATCATTTTTATCAGTTCAAGTTTTTTTTTTTCAGGAGCCCCCCCCCCCGCACTCCACCATTCCTCCGGCGCCATCCCCGGACATGAGACCCCCTCCATTCAGCACCCCGTGACTTACCCTTCGTGGCAGGGTGGTGGGGAGCTACTCAACCCACCAGAACGGGTCCATGCCAGGGAGGCGTCCTCCGGGAATGGCGACTGGGAATGACGACATGCTGCAGGCTCCATTTTTCCCTGATTTTCTCCCGGGCGTGGCATGGCATGCAATGATGTCATGACTGGTACAGCGCATAGCTCCCGTGTGCGCGCATTAAAGCGTCTGCAGGTCCATACTGCCCCCCTGTCTCTGCGCGGGCAGGCAGAGTTGTCGATCCTCAGCCTCCGGCTAGGGATCAGGCAAGCACCGCCGCCTGAATCTCACCTGGAGATGGAGAGCAGTCCTCGGATGCTCAATCCATCTCCTCCTGCCGACCTCCGATAACCCGTGCTCATTCCCCGGACACGGGCCAGCGTGGCGCGAGGTGTAGCGACCAGCGCCTCAACCCTCAGTGCCACCGGGCCGGCCCAGTTCAAGTTTTTTGAAGGTCAGACTTCAGGGACATAACTCATATGCAATAGACAGTTTTTCTCCTTCCCAGGGATTGCTGAAATTCTGAAAAAAAGTTTCTTTAAAAAGTTACTTTTTCTTCTAAATAAAATAAACAACCAAAAAGTTTGAAGTACTGTCGATTCAAGCTCCAGTATTCTAAACCTATGTTGAGGAAAGATACATAATTGCTTGGACTAAAATTCAAAACTGTTAAATCAAGAAGGCAAGGAGAGAAAAAAGAAGCAAAAGGAGAAGCAGGTAGGAGACAGCAATTTTCTGAAAAAAGATCTGTATTATTTAGCTTAAGTCAGCCTGGTGCTTTATTTCTTTCACAGGTGAAAGAGAGCAGTTTTCTGACAAATGATTTGTTTTATTTAGTTGAATTCAGCCTGGTGCATATTTTTCAATTGAAAACAGTTGCTGTTCCTAAAAACATTTACTTTTACTCATCATTTAGAAGCCTTCCTGGGAAATATCTGCCCCCTTCCCAGAATAGACTGAGTCAAGCTAATGTAGGAATTTCTTAGCAGAAAGTCTTCAACATTCTCCCTGTGAACCCCAAACATTGAAGACAAAAATACATACCAGGGAAATGTAAGTCCAGTTTTTATCCTGAAGGCTTGGTTAAAATTAATAAAGATAAAAGCTTCAAAGGGTCTAATACCCTAAAGACCTCCAAAATGCCAATGAAGTGACAGTGATCTGCAGATCTAGAAATGTCATCCATAGTGAAAGTCACCAGACAACACAGTTGCTAGCAGTGGAAGATAGTACACTGTCAAGCTACCAATTAAGTATTTTCCTGTTCCTAACTACCAGTAGTTCCAGCTATTGATCGAGCCAAGGGTGCCAAGCCAGTCCGAAATCCAGAAGAGTGACAGACAAGACTTCAAAACCCCTATGTTTACCAAAGGTTTGAAAGGTGTAGGAAAATTATAAAATCTTTGAAGGCTGGGTGCTATATTCAAAAGGTAAGTGCAGCTGCTATGCAGTCAGTGCCCTTGCTAACCTGGGCTTGTGCTGGAGCTCCAGGTGGGGCCATATTCAGAGGCCACCAGGAGCACTGCCCAAACCTGTCAGCACAGTGACGCTAACTATACCACTGTGCCTATACAAATGAAGGAGTCCCTCATGCATAACTGCACAGCGGTATATTGAAATGGGTTCAGTGACACTAAACAGACCCATAGTGAAGCTATTTACATGGCAAAAAAAATCCATCTTATTGCAGCGTTATGGCCATGCCCCCTCTGCCCAAAGGCAGTGCAGCAGCAGCTGCCTGCCCCCTGTGTCCAGTGGACCCCCAGATCACCCCCATATTGTTAATATTGAATGATCCCTGGTTGTCTAGTGGACTCCCTCCCCCAATTACCACCATACTGTTAATACTGAGTGATCCCTAGTAGTCTAGTAGAAACCTCCCCCCAATCGCCCCATAATGTTAATACTGAATGATCCCTGGTAGTCTAGTAGAACTATTCCCCTAATTTGCCCAAAGTCCCATGTACATATAAGTTGCCTGGAGGGCTAGCACCTCCCCAACAAGCACACATGACCCCCCATAGTGCAAATGCCCCCACACTCATTCACCCACTGGGGACCCCACCCCTCAACCCAGTCAACACTCACGGTATAATCATAGCAGTTCTGTGGCCAGCCAAGCCCTCCACTCCCCTCCTTGGATGACTGCCATCTGACAGGCACAGACGGTGATCATGAGTACTGTACTCACTCACTATAACACTCTGTGACTGTCAAATGGTGGCCAGTCCAGAAGGTGAATGGAGGGCTTATCTGCTATGATCAGACTATGAGTATTGTCTGGGGTGAGAGGGGTGCAGGGTGAGGGTCATCAGCAAGTGGGCAGGTGGGGTGTAGCATTTGCACTGGGGGGTAATTGGCATTCATAGGGAGGGCACTACCCACTAGTGAGTTTATATATATATATATATATATATATATATATATATATGGGGCAATCAGGAGGGAGGTGCCCTCTAGACCATCAGGAATCATTCAGTATTAACAGTAGGGGGTCCTCAGGGGTGCATTAGACACCAGGAATATGTTACCGCTTGGTGGTAGAGATTTGCTGCACCTATGCAAATAAGCTCATAATGGGCATGCAGATAGCCCCTTAGCACCTTGCAGGCCCAAGGAGCTCATCTATATGGTCGGGCCGAATGTGGCCCACAGGTGCCCTGGTTCTATCCACTTTTGGGCAGTGCTGTCTTCTGTTGGTCTTACACAGCAATTGTCCATGTTGATGCCGCACATATCCACTTAGCACTGCACAGACATTACCTTATTTTCAGGCAGTTAGCATGCTCCTATCAGTGTGTGCTAACTGGTTAAATATTGCACAGAGCTGGTCATGCACTACTTGCAGTCAGCTCTGAATATGGAGGCCCTGTGATTTGGTTTCTTACAAAATTCTTAAAAAAAGAAGACAAAAGATTTGTAGAATGAAAACTACAGCTAAGGAGTGTGTGACTCCTTATTGTTATACTGTAAGTAAATAGATTGTCCGAGATGTCTCTTGGTTAATTAAGAGCGTCATGTCAAGAAATCTTTGTGTTCCAGAACTGCGAAGCGAAGCTGAGCAATTCTGGAAAACAAAGGTGTCTTGGAATGATGCTCTTGATGAACCAAAAGACATCTTGGACAATCCATTACATTGTTTTATTTACTGTTTGTCTTTTTTAACAAACATGCTTGCCATTTCTTTGCCTCCTGTCTGATTTTTGTGTACTCACTTTTCCCACAGAAGTGTTGTGGCACTGATGTCTGTGTAATGTTTCTAGCCAACAGTGCAACCTCTGACTGCTGTATATGAGTGGGAATGCTATTGTGAGCATGTACCCACTCATTACTGATCTCACGTTTAAACTTTTCTTGGGAGTTGATTAAATGTACTGCTGCACTGGATTTCACGGCCTGACACTGAACACTAGTTAGTTAAAATTACTGACGATACTGCAGTGACTTTCCATGCATGGTTTAAACTGTTGGGTTCTTGATGCCAGTTTCAGTTTAAAAGAAAGAAAAAAAGAACCCCACAATGATAGTCATGGTGTGTAACATTCAAAGACCGTTTGGATGTATAAGAGGCCTTCATGCACTACCACCTCTGCAGTATATTCCCATGGGAAAAAAAATGAGAAATGATTATAAAAAATTGTACAGTGCTTGAAGCTTGGAAACTAAAATGTCTACAACTTAGTACTCCTAGTCACATGATCAGATTCTTTATAATGATAGCAAGTATTCTGGGCAATCTCTGTTTGATAGTCACCATCCATATTACTTTGTGTCTGACTATCACTACAGGATAACCATCACAATAGCAACTCAGTTAGTGTTACAGATCTGGACAGATTATCTATCCAGGGCCCTCTATTTCTCAAGGAAAGGAAAGTTAGATTTATAAACATCCACTACAGTACACACACACACGTGCGCGCACACACAAACGTGTGCACACACACACACACACACACACACATACACACACACACACATATAGTATGGGATCAGATCCAAACATGAAATTGCAATGTGGTACTTTCAGATCCTACAGTGTTAGAGGTGCAGCAGAAATAGCGGTAAGCAGCAGTCTGATAACACACAAGGCAGGATGCCCTTTTTTGAGGTGGTATTCACCATCTTGGAAATGATAGGCAGACTGTGGGCTGGGTAACAAGAGGGTTTCAGTAACCATATCACCATATCACCATATGTTTTGAACCAGTCCTGGTCACCAGTACACCCTCATCAAAGGTTAATATTCTGTACTTCAGAAAAGTAGACTTTCATCAGATGAGGGAATTAGTGAAGGATAAGTGGTCTGGAGTGGACACAACCAGTGAGGAGGAGGAGGAGAGGTGGGAAGTACATGAAGAGACCATTCTTGTAGGATCTAAAACATGCTTGAGAATGGTTACCAAGAGAAACAGGTACAAAAGAACAATATGGTTCTTTAAGAAACTCAGAACGGCAATGAGGACCAAAAAAGAGCTTCCATCAGATACAAAGAGAAGCAGGTGGAAGAGGAATGGAAAAAATACACAGTAAAGATAAGGGAGGCTAAAAAGGCATTCAGGGACACAAAAGGAGAAACAGCGCTGTTGAGAGAAACATAGAAACATAGAAGCTGCTGGCAGAAGGCAAAGGGGTGGGAGGCAAGTGCCCAAGCACTTACCTTCCACCCCTTTTGCCCTAGCACTTGCCTCCCACCCCTACACCTTGGCTTTTTTCTTCCCCTCTGCCATTCCTATCGCAGCTCTCACTGCCCCTCCCTACCTCACCCTAACAGCCTGCCTCTGCCTCTCTATCTTCCGCATGAAGCTGGACTACTATGTACTATGCCTTAGCACAATTTGTGTAACTGTTTGTCATTGCAACCCATGTACTGTTGAATTTTTTTGTACTCTGTATGTACAATTACTGTAACTTTATTGTGTCTTCTTGTATTAATGTATCTGACGTGGAACCTCTCAACGAGCATCCGCTCACAGATGTCATCCTAGATTTCAATAAATAAATAAATAAATGAAAGATAAGGATCACAAGACCAATCTGGTCTGCCCATTTTTTCTACCTTATGAATGATGGTCCCTTAGCACCTTGCATGCCCAAGGAGCTCATCTGCATGGCTGGGATTCATAGTGGTAAAAGGTAGGGAACACAGTTTTTGAGATACATTTTGGAAACAAGAAAAAAGAGAAGGGGGATTTTAAGGTTATCTGAGGGGTGTAGCATGACAGAGGAAGACAAGCAGAAGGCAGCTGTACTTAACAACTACTTCTGCTCAATATTCACAGTGGTGGATTGTAAGTATTTGGCAGAAAGCAGCACAAAGCCTACTGCAAGGGAATTGCAGAAATAGGGTTGGTGGTAATTACAGAAGAAAGGTTTTGAAAAGGGCTTGCAGCCCTAAAATTGGAGGGTAGTGGATGTAGTTCCACTCCACAAAAGACAAGGAGCAAGCAGGTAACTCTAGGCCCATCCTTCTTCCCCCATTGTGGGTACACTGATGGAGACACTAGTCAAAGAGGACCCAGTGGACTACCTGGAGAGAAAAGGACTCCAGGATAGTAAGCAGCATTGGTCTGTAGCATGGAGGTATTGTCAGATCGGACCTGATAGTATTCTATGACTGGGTAACTTGGGCAGTGGATAAAGGACAAGCAATGGATTTACTCAACTTTGACATCAGCGCGGCATTCAACTTTTTGCCACCCAGAAGGTTGCTGAAGATTTTTGGAGACTCTATCTTGGGAGAAGGGGTCCAAAAAATCTTGAGGAACTCTTTGATTTTAAACAATATTTGGAAGCAACAAACCGAAACCCTAATATACATTTCATTATGAAGTATA